>CM060909.1:68204658-70604658 GCA_030737875.1 Allium sativum | reverse complement strand
CTCTCTAGACCCAATATGTAACGTCCCGGAAAAAGTCGATCTTGGTTATCCGATATACAACACATATCGAACATCCAAGGATCGAAAATACCTGTAGTTAATGAAAGAAGTTAGAGGGTGGGGATAGATAATTTAGAAACTTAGAATAGAAGAAGAAGAAGAATATACAACATCAGAGTAACACGAACCTCACAGCGGAACGAATAACATATAATATATATCATAACTTTGAAATATAAATATGTACTTGAATATACATATCATTTCCAAAGTACAACACTTACAACACAGCGAAAATAATCAATAGCTTTATGATCCTGAAGCCTCCTGCTCAAGCTCTTCAAGTATCTGTAAATCCCGACTACTTGACTGCCCGTACAAAATTGGGCACCCAAGAGTTTAGGGGAAACAAAACAAAATAAACTCCGGGACAGTCATGGGACTGGTATGAGTAAAACAGTTAAAACCATTTGAGCAATTAAACGATATCTCATAAGACCACACCGTATAACGGAACGAGTTTTTTTCCTTATGAGAATCCAAAATATCTTTATATCAAAAACCTTTTGATATTATAATAATGTCTATCAACCACAATATAATAATCATCTAGCAGAAATGCTTTCATCTCGCGTTCTACATATATAGTATACAATCAAAACCGCAAGCACGTATTGGGTAATGGATTTCCAAGGATGACAAGGTATGGAACCACCTTTCGCTAGTGTACCTCTAGAGAGGAATACACTGGGTTCAACAAGAACATCTTGCAACCCGACCACACATGACCGACCACTCATCTCGCTTGAGTGTATCGAATGTATATCACCAACGGTTGGGATCAACAACCGTTTCCTGAATGGGACAGCATCGACAATAGATTTTTAGAAGTAAATGAAACTCTAGATCAGGTGATTATACACCCTAATAGGTGCGACCTACATAGCCATGTTGCCTGCCCGACTTTTGTCATTTCCGGATGTGAGGCTAGAGGCCACGCTTATCTCTGACAGACCACACGTTTATTCACTTTGAATGTCACATCGTCATACCCGCCAAATCACAAATTGATTTCCCCAAAAATACCACGGGTATACAACTAAGAGAAACGAATTCCTCCTCCACCAAACGTAAATACGTTTGAAGATATCAACTTCCGCGATCTATTAAATATACTCTGTCAGACATTCGTCCATACAAGTTGTCCTGGGACTGGACAAACCGAAGGCACTATTCAGTACATCCATCTTAGGCAATCTTTACCTAAGATTTATACAACCCTTGCATTTTACTCCGTCTTCAATTATCTTTGGCATATATGATTCGCAACGCTTATGCCAATACGGAGTGGTTCTTCCGATGATAATCCAACTGGTCTCTCCATATTAACAAAGTTAAAATGGTCAAAAACTTCGATAGTCGGTGAGTTAACTATCAAAGAAAAACGGGTGTGCAAACAACGATATTATTTCCAAATGGAAATTATATCGATCAATCATCATTTAACATTTATCTCTTTAGTTCATTAATTTACTTATCTCCTGTTTCCATATATTCTAAATTCTTATTTTCTATTATCAGAAAACATTTCTGATTTTTATTTGGAAAACATTTCCAAAACTCCTTCACTGGATTTAAACTGATGTTTAAATCAAACATCGCCATGCCAACTCAAACCATTTCACTTATTAACTAAATTCACTTAACCTACCTTCACTATCAAACCTTAACATTCCTTAGTTAAGAAGGAAGTCAATCAAGTTGGGGTATAATTATCTCTCAGACCTTAACTGAACAACGTTTTAACTTCGAAATAGTCAAAGTTTTATCTTTAAATCTTTAACAAACTTCCTTAATTAACTTTCTTTTGAATAAATCTCTATTCGATAACTCTAACTGATTTACTCTATCGATTAACCCCTTTTGATTTAACTCCTTTTCGAATAAGTAATATTCGATTAACTCCTTTCTTCGAATAACTAATATTCGATAACTCCTTTCGAATAACTAATATTCGATAACTTCTTTCTTCGAATATACTATATTCGATAACTCCTTTCGAATAACTAATATTCGATAACTCTAACTGATTTACTCTATCGATTAACCCCTTTTGATTTAACTCCTTTTCGAATAAGTAATATTCGATTAACTCTTTTAATTCTGTTCGAATAAACTATATTCGATTAACTCCTTTAATTCTATTTGATTAACTCTATTGGATTAACTCTATTTGATTAACCCTAGTTGATTAACTCTTATCAATTAACTCCTATCAATTTACTCCTATCGAATAAACTATATTTGATTAACCCCTTTCAAATAAACTATATTCGATTTACTCCTTTCTCTATTCGAATAAACTATATTTGATAACTCCTTTCGATTAAACTATATTCGATATCTATAGGGGTATATCACTACCCGTGGGGTTTACTAAGACCAACAAGAAATGGCTTGAGTGAAGTCTTAGGTTCCACACGTAAATAAAAAAAACTATATTTGATATCTCCTTTTAACTCTATTCGAACAACTATATTCGGATAACAAATATTCGATAACTCCTTCGAATAACTAATATTCGATAACTCCTTCGAATAACTAATATTCGATAACTCCTTCGAATAACTAATATTCGATAACTCCTTTGAATAACTAATATTCGATAACTCTTTTCGAATAACTACTATTCGAAAATCTCTCTTTCGAATAAACTATATTCGATTAACTCTCTTTCGAATAAACTATATTCGATTATCTTTCTTTAATTAACTCTAATCGATTAACTCTAATTCTAATCGATTAACTCTACTCTCAAATCGATTAACTCTATTTGATTAACTCTAGCTGGTTAACTCTAACTGGTTAAATCTAACTGATTAACTCTAACTGGTTAACTCTAACTGATAACTCTAACAGGTTAACTCTAACTGATTAACTCTTATAACTCCTTTTGATTAACACATTTTGATTAACTCTACGTCCATATTCAGCTTCAAATATCGATGTTGAAATCGATTCTTACTTCTCTATTTAAGCCCTGACTTATATATCCTATTTATCCAATGATAAATATTTTATTTAATTTATAAAGTATTATTTATAAATTAGTCTTCTCAATCTATTGGTTACAATAGATTCTATTTAAAACCTTTGCTTTAAATCTATACCATGTTATACCCGTGTGCGAAGAACGGGTCTAAACTTTCCTGTTGTAAAATTCTATTCAATTGCCAAATATTTCCTTATATGACATTCTTTTCATTTCTCAATAAATCCCTTTAATAACTCTATTTATTTTCTGAATAAATATCTCTATTTTATAACTCTATTTATTTAACAAATAAATATTCTTTTCCAATCCTATTTATTTAACAAATAAATATTTTCTTTTCAATTCTATTTGTAAATGTTTTACAAATATTCCCTTTCCAAATCTATTTGTAAATGGTTTACAAATATATCCTTTCAATTTCTATTTTAACTTATTTATTTCCCATACATATTTCCTTTTCTAAACCCTTTTGATTTTATAACTATTTTCTCTTATAAAAATCACTTTCCTTTTATATATAAAATCCGCTGATTTTATATAAATAATTTACTTTCAAGATACACTTTGAAAATCCCCTTTTCTACATCCTAGTATTTCTTACGGTATTTAAAATACCAATTCCCAATGATCGATATCACTCTAACACACATAATCAACAACAGATTATATATCACATCATATATCACCATATATGAAAATAGTGAAATAAATGTTGAGGAATCCATTTGATTCCTCCGACCTGTTTCCCTGCATCACAGATGTTAAACAGTATAATTAACATCGATTTCATTTCCATATGAAATATTATGCTAAACAGAATCAATATTCGATTAACGATTTATATATATATATCGTTATCTATAACTTCAACCAATACACAAGCAATTCAACCAAACAGTTAACACACAGCAATCAACAGATGATCATCAGTTCAAAAAATACGTTATATAAATATAACTGTTCAGAGTTGGTGAGTTTTACTCACTTTGGCAGTTCATCGTTAAGGAACGATAAACTGTTGTTTGATTTGAATCAAACAATTTATTTCGCCAAAAATTAAAATGAGCTCCAATCCACTCCCAGTCAGTTCCATTGGGTAGTGTCCGTCCATACGATCCCAACGCATCAGACCGTTCTAAATTCTGATTAAATATGATAAAGATATGCAATTTATATGTTAATACACTATTTAAAATTAAATAAAACACTAACTATTAATTTCGGGCCTCACATTTTAATTTCCCGGCCCAACATCCAGTTAAAGCCCAACGTCACCGATCCTTCTTCTTCCACCAGTTCAAAGCGTGTTGCTCCAACCCGAACCAACCATTTCTGACTCCTTCTACCTTCCAATCTCCTTCTCCTACTCAACGATAAATCCAATAAAAATAACCACAATAACCCTCTACCAAATCTCTATCGCCTCATATCCTTAATCCCTCGTTCGATACACCCAGGAAGTTTTCGTCGAACCCTAATACACAGCAGGTACCGACCACTTTTATCATCGAATTCAACCGAAAATCGCCAATTGGAGCGCCACTTCACCGTGAATAACCCCACATCGTCGGATCACCCTCAATCCTCCCACAACACCTACAGACGCCAGCCCTAGCCACCGAGCTTTAGAAAAAAAAACGATCGAACCGAATGTAACTTGTGCGGAATTGAAGAGCACCCCTCCCTGATTTCAAATACGAACATAATTTGATTTATAGGATTATATTGGAGTTGTTTTGGATTTTTGAAGATAAAGTTTTTACTGTATTTCTCTCTCTAAGGTTATGACACCTCGTTTGACTTCTGGAGAATTGATTTAGGGTTAGAAAATGTTAAAGGTTATTTATAGAGTAGGTTTATTATTATTTTTATTTGAATATTATATTAATATCTACTCCTACTCTATTTATATTTGTCCTATAAAATTCCTGGACCACATACGATAACCAAAAATCACGAAAATTGGCATGCAGCTACAGTTCGACCTTACGGTCCCAACGAAACTGGTTTCGTCGAATTCTGACCCCGTTTGCTCACACAGTGTATTTTTAACCGTAAAAATATTGACTGTTTTTCACATTAAAATCTCGTACGGCCACATATTGACTTCAAAAATCACGGAAACTAAAATCTAGCAATAATTTAACATTGCAGATCCAACAAAATCAATTTCGTCAAACTCTGAGGTCGTTTGCAAAACTGACTATTTTTAAAGCTCTAAATAACCCATTTAAATATATAAATATATTTAAAAACAATTAAATTAAATATTAATAAATAAATATTATCGTATATATTCACCACAGAATATCATACGGCTCTAGAATATTTATATATGAATTTCTAACTTGATATTTCAAATCCCGGTTAAATAGATATTCGATTTATAATGAAATTCCTTTATATATATCGTTATAAATTATAAAGGAATTCCACATCGACTTTTCTAAAATTTGATTTGGAAGTAAATCAAAATCTACATGACAAAATCCTGATTTTTCTCTTCCATTAGAAAAATATACTTCACCATCTCCTAACGTTTCTTGTTTCACATAAATCCGATTTAAAATGGCTTCCATATATCCAGTTGAAGTTCAAATCGCCAAATAGCGAACTGCCGCGCCATTTCAAGCTCGATTTTAATTATAATATAATTATACGTTCAATCTATCGTTATTTAAATATATTCGTTATTCTAATTAAATTCTAAGCTGAATTCAGTCTTAGAAATAAATCCAATTCATAGAATATTGTAAATTCCAATATTTCGGATTATTTCTGAATTAAATATGTTATTCTATTATTTAAATTAATTAAATAATCCATATAATTTAATTTAACGACCATTTAATTCTCTGAATTACTATTTATATAATTAAATAGATTAATTATTACCCGTAAAAATATGGGTCGTTACACAATAACTATGCCATGATCTCCCTAAGTGTAACGACCCGTATTTTACGTATGGGGAGATCATAAAATAATTATATTTAATTCTTTATTAGTCGGATCATTCTCGGATTTTAATACGTTGTTCATGGGTTTGTAAGACATGTCCATGATTTTTACCAAGTCGACTTGTGACTATTTTACACACTGAATGTTTCTGGATATAAGTTTTGATACAGGTCGAATTAGGTGCTGAAACCGATTTCATTGGATCAGAATGATGGTTTACAATCTCGTAGAGTGGTCACATGAAAGATTTGATTCAGCGGTTTGATAGAAATCGTTGTTTTAAGTTTTAGTTTCTGTTTGGCAGACTAGTTAGCTGCTAATGGGCAGATTAGAGAAGCCCATTAGGCTAATGACCTATAACTATAAATAAAGTATTTGGGGAGAGGACTAATGTTTCTCTCATCATTCAAACATATAGTCTTGTGTTTGTGACTCTCCGGAATCAACCTAAATCTTAATTCTTCATTCTATTTCATCTTAATTCATCATAGATTGCATCTAGAGGCTGGATCACCATCAAGGAAGATTGATCATATCAAATTGCATCAACTTTTGGGTTTTTCAACGCTGTCCAGATTTGATTTCATCAGTATTGCATTGGATCTTAGATTCAGTGAGTGATAGACATCTCTCATACGTTAACTATGGATAGCATCAGTAAATTAGGATCAAATACATTTTTATATATTAAATTCACCTCAGATCTGATCATATATGTTTAATTCAGATTTGGACGTCTTAGGAAAATCTAATTTGATCATGTAATCCAGATAATTATTAGTTTAATTATATTCTTGCATATGGTTGTTAGATCCCTTGTTTATGGTATGTTTGTGTTATGATTATTATGTGTTGATGTTTGTATGGTCAATACTGGATGAATTGCTATTTGTTTTGGAATTGAGGGCATTTCTTGAATTGTTTTTTAGAATTATTTGTCGTAGATCCTAGATTGAAGAACAGAGCAAATAGGAGGTTCAGATGACTGGATTAAGATGAAACTTAACAAAGGAGCTCTAGAGGTTATCGGGACGATGCTCGGAAATTTTCACAGGGAAATATTCTAAGTATATGGACTGGTACCGGTGCATGGCCGAGGGACCGATACCGATTGTGGGATCGCAATGAAAATTTAGCGTGAGCTTAAGAGTTGATTTTGAAGTTGCATGCAAATTTTCAAGTGATTTAGATATAATTTTGGATGGGTCGAAGGTTGGCTACTCCAGTGCATGAGATGGACCGACAAGAGTTTTAGCATGATTGAAATTTGGCTACAGAATTGGACTGGTAGGATGCACTTGAGGAGGGTGACAAAGAGGTCGAAACACTCAAGTTGGAGTGGTTGGAGTTGGATTGATGTGATACTGGCAGTGGGATGATATAAGATTCAAAATGATGATGGATTGGCTCGGGTAGGAGTTAATCAAGGATGATAATGGAATTTGTTCAAGAGGTAGCATGAACTATGGAAGAAATCGTCGAGGATGATGGCTTAAAGATTGGAAGTGCCAAGAAATTGTTGGTTATCGAAGTTTCTAGCTTCCCATCAGGACCAGGAAGGATCGTGTACCCTAGATCGAACTCTAGGAGCGATCTAGTTGTCTTAATGATTGAGGAAAACATACGGCTGATGACGCACGATAGTCTGACTAGAAACGAGGCTTTCCATTAGCCTTAGCGGACGGCAATGGCTGGTCATTCGATGATTGATGTATTCAAGGCTTTAGTCGGTGATAACTAG
The DNA here is from genome assembly GCA_030737875.1 of Allium sativum. Lineage (NCBI taxonomy): Eukaryota > Viridiplantae > Streptophyta > Magnoliopsida > Asparagales > Amaryllidaceae > Allium > Allium sativum. Next base: position 70,596,901 of record CM060909.1, on the reverse strand, counting down.
GTATTGGATGTTATGATTGACTGTGTGCTTTCTTCTCTATTTTCTCCAGGTAGGCTATAACCGTAGGTTGTTGAAAAGAAGCAAGATTGGGGGATGTCCTTTCCTATTCTTTAAAGTGGCATATTATAGATGATTATCATATGCTAATTCTGTGGTTGTTGAACATATCAGATGATTGAACTATCTATGCTTATATATCTTGTGTAATGTTGTCAGTTATTTTATCGCCTACGAAGATTGTTGTTTGACTCAAGGTTTTATGTTTTCCTCTTATTACCTTCGGTTGCTCATCAATTGTGTTAGTGAATAAATTGAGATAGCAGATAGTACTTTTGGTGTTGATAATGTCGTGCGGTGATGAGCATGAGGGTGGCATACTACCACTATGCTATTAAGATATTCTTTTATTTTCATTGTATATTGATGTCTTTTGATAATATGAGAGATATATAGTGAGGCTCAATGTACGAATTACTCATTTTCACAGATGTTTTGTATTGTGACTCTGAGATGTTATGAGATTTGAGTTTCTATCCTATTATGCTTCACTACTACATCTTGTTGTATATTTTCTATTATATGTTATACATGCGCTATGAGTTATACCGCAGGTTCATTTCGAGTTATTCTTCCTTGACGGTTGTCCTATATCGGCCTGACAAGTCATACAACGCACCTTTTCCTTAGTTTGTTGCATGAGTTATGGGCGGTCGTCACATTTGGTATTAGAGTTTTGGTTAATAAATTTTACCCAGTTTGCGAGCGTAAATGCATACGAGAGACATACTTGTAATTTTAATGGACGATTACTATATTATAACATATGGTTTAGTAAGTTAGTAAGTGGAATGGTAAAAGGAAACAATAACAACAAGGAAAGAATGGCCAGAAGAAAGCAAAGGGTGAGGTTACCTTTTGTAAATGCCAATAAAAGGGGCATTATTCCAGGGATTGTGAGAAACCTAAGGTTGAGGGAAAGTGTTATAACTATGGTAAGCCCGGACATACGAAGAAAATCTTCTAGAACCATCGAAGGGTAGGCAGGTTGTGAAGGCGTATGCTCGGGGTGTTGTGTCGTCTTGTTGAGGGTTCTACGGAGGAGAAGGGGAAAGTATGGTTGTGCAAGGTACGCTTTCTATGGGAGGTATTTCAGTTCGAGTTTTGTTTGATACTAGAGTATCACATTCTTTTATCTGTAATGAGCTTGTTTGCAAGTTAGGTTTAGAACCGGAGATTGTTGATAGACCATTGGTTGTGAATAATCCAGTAGAAATTTCGTCTAGTCTTTGTAGGCTTTGTCAGGTCTAATTTTGTCGAGTCGTCGTTGCTCTTTCATATTTGATTGCTTTATTTTGAACTTCGCTGGGTTTGGGATAATCTTGGGTATGGACTGGCTCAAGAAATATGCGGCTATTGTGTATTGCGAAAGGCATAAGGTGACAATCGGGAATGTGGAATGGTGAACGATGGTGATGGGTTGTGGTCAGCTTTTTATATTCTCTTGTGATTCCATGGGATGGGTTGTCATATTTGCCAATCATTTGAGAGTTTGTGATGTTTTGATGAGATCAGAGGATTGCCCCTGCAGCGAGAGATTGAGTTTCAGATTGATTTAGTGGACGGGGCTAGTCCTATTGTTATGCCCCTTGGGAGGATGGCGCCTAAGGAACAACGAAAGTTTAAGGTGCAAGTGAACAATCTTTTGAGTAAAGGATTTATTCAGAGAAATATATCCGAATGGGGTGCACCATTTGTGTTTGCGACCAAGGCAAATGGATCCTTGAGATTATGCTTGAATTATCATGAGCTGAATAAGGTGACTAAGAAAAACAAGTACCCATTGTCGAGAATAGATGACTTGTTTGTTTAGCTTCATGAAGCCATGGTATTTTCCTAAATCGATTTGGCGACGAGATTTCACCAATTTAGAGTGGCTAGGGATATTGTGTCGAAGACTGCTTTTATGGTCGGATTTTATGAGTGGCTGAGCATATTTTATGGATCTTATGAATCGAGTTTTCGAGATCAGTTGAACAAGTTTGTGCTTTTGTTTGTAGATAATATATTTGTTTATTTCAGGACTAAGGAGGAATACAAAGCGCACTTGAGAATTGTTTTGGAAATCTTGCGAAAGCATAAGCCGAAGGCTAAGTTTTTGGAGTGCTACTTCTAGAAGGAAGAAGCAAAATTCTTAGGTCATGTCATGTTAGGACAGCGAATAGTAGTGGATCCCGCTAAGGTGGAAGCAATCCAGTATTGGGATCGACCCAAGAATGTGATTGTTATTAAGAGTTTACTTGTTTTAGTGGGTACTACTGACGACTTATCAAGGATTTCTCTAAGATAGCTGCACCATTAACCAGATTATCAAACAAGAATCAGGTCTTTACGTGGAATGCTAAATGCGAGCAAGCTTTCGGAATTCTGAAGTAAAGATTGATGAGTGCTCCTTTGTTGACTATTCCAAGTAGGACTGAAGAGATGGTGGTATACACCGATGCATGTGGCGTCGAACTTGGAGTAGTGTGAAAGGAATTACATCGTATAGAGTATTGGCTCACGCAAATCGACAACTGAAGCCGCACGAAAGGCATTACCCAACTCACGATTTAGAGCAAGCGCCGATAGTGTTTTCTTTGAAGATTTTGAGGCAATATTTGTCGAGAGTTAGATTTGAGTTGTTTACGGATCAAAAGTCATTAAAGTGCCTTTTCCCCTAGAAGGATTTGAATCTTCGACAACAGCGATGGTTAGAGTTTTTCACATCGTATGATTTTAGAATAGCCTATTCTTAAGGAAAAGGTAATGCAGTGGTCGACACATTTAGTAGAAGGTATGCAAGTTTTGGTGCCATGTTTTTATAATGGAAGCATCCTGAGTTTTTGGCTGGATTTAATTTCAGGCTACGTTATAAGTTAGCGCTCGAGATGCTAACAAGCTTATCGATTAGACTAAATCTCATCTAAAGGATAGGCGAAAGCCAAAGGCAAGATGATAAGATTATGGGGATTATACAATATTATAGATGAGGGTCAAACTCGAAGGAGTTAAGGATTTTGAAGTTGATCGAGATGTTTGGATTCGTAAGAGTGGGGACTTTGGATCGATTGATAGATGAAGTACTAGGGGAATGTCAGCACTCTAGATTGACAACTCATCCTGGTGGTAATAAGATGCATCGAGATATGAAACGATTTACTACTTGGAAGGTATGAAGAGGGAGGTAGAGAAATTTATCTCAAGGTGTATGAATTGTTAGTTGGTTAAAGCCGAGAAGAAGAAGCTGAGTGGATTATTACAACCATTGGAAGTTCCTACATGGAAATAGGAGCAGGTTCGATGTATTTTATCGATGGATTACCCAAGACAAGGGCAGGAAATGATGGTATTTGGGTCATCGTGAATCGCTTGACCAAAAACGCAAGGTTTATTCCCTCAGATCAATTAGGATGGCATCGAAATTGGTTGAGTTATATGTTAAGTGGATAATTCGATTCCATGAAATTCCAAAGAGTATTGTTAGTGATTGAGATCCGTTGTTCAGCAGTGGATTTTGGAAGAGTTTGTAAGACAGTTTGGGAATCACGCTATGTACGAGAACGGCTTATCATCCCCAGACAGATGGCCATACTGAGAGAGAATTAACTGAGTATTGGAAGATTTTTTTAGAGCTTGTGTATTGGATTTTGGAGGATCATGGGAACACAATTCGCGTTTGGTCGAGTTTTCTTATAATAAGAGCTACTAGTCGAGTATTGGAATGACACCGTATGAGGCGTTATATGGTACACCATGTAATTCTCCATCTTGTTGGTTAGATACTGGAGAGAAGTTAGTACTTGGGCCTGAGATGATAAGATAAATGTCGGATAATATTGATTTCATTCGACAATGAATGAAGGCAACTAGGGAGCGTCAAAAGAATTATGCCGATAAGCGACGGAAAGATTCAGAATTCTTAGTCGAAGTTTTGGTGTTTGTTAAGGTTTCACCTCAAAGGACTATTGTTCGGTTCGGAAGTAAAGGAAAATTAGCACCAAGGTTTGTTGGACCGTTCCTAATTATCGAGCACATTGGAAAGCTCGCCTATAGAGTGGATTTACCTGAGAATGGTGGGTGTTCATAATGTGTTTCATCTATCGTATCCATGGAGGTTTTTGAACGACTCGAATGTTGAGGTATCTCCTGATCAAATTGAAGATCTAAAGTCAAGCCAGAAGTTTCTAGACCTCGTAAACAGCTTCACATCATAAAGAATGTCACTAAACATCTTAGGAGAAGGATCGTTAAGCTAGTCAAGGTACAATGGAGCGAGGACGATTGTGCATGGGAAATAAAAGAGAGTATGAGCTCGACCCATCTAGAATTTTTTGAGTGGCATGTCCCATATATCGTATCTTACTTATACTATTGTGTTTTGCACTATAATAGTGTCGTATGCTAGGATAGGATTTTGATTGCATGGATTATTGGATGCTAGACTGGACAGTAGATTGGATACTCGTGGATGGTAGGCATGTGGAATACCTTTTATCCTTGTTTTTGCTTGGAATTTCGGAAAAAAAAAATCCTAAAGGATGGAGAATGTAACGACTCATATTTTACGTATTGGAGGATTGTAAAATAATTATATTTAATTCTCTAGTGGTCGGATCATTCTTAGAATTTAATATGTTGTTCATATGTAACGACCCATATTCTACGTATCAGAGGATTGTAAAATAATTATATTTAATTCCCTAGTGGTCGGATCATTCTCAAATTTTAATATGTTGTTCATGGGGATGAGAGACATGACCATGATTTTTACTAAGTTTACTTGTGACTATTTTACTCTCATGAATATTGTTTTATATATAACTTTGATTGAGGTCGAACCAAGTGCCGAAATCAGTCTCATTGGATCGGAATGGTGGTTTACGACTTCGGAGAGTGATCGCTTGAAAGCTTTGGTTTTGCGATTTGTGGGAAATCGATGTTTTAAATTTAAGTTTCTGTTACGAATATTGGTTAGTTGGTGATGGGAAGATTAGAGAAGCCCATCAGGCTAATGACCTACAACTATAAACAGAGGAGTTTTGGGAGAGGATTCACATTTCTCTTTTCATCCAAACATTCAGGCTTGTGTCCGTGATTCTCCGGATGCAACATAAACCCTAATTCTTCATTTTTTTTCATCCTAATTCATCATAGATTGCATCTAGAGACTAGATCACCATTGAGGAAAATATATCATATAAAATTGCATCAACTTTTGGGTTTTCTAATGCTATCCAGATCTGATCTCATTGGTATTGAATTGGATCTTAGATTAGGCGAGCAATAGATACCTCTCAAACAAAAACTATGGATTGTATGGGTAAATTAGGATCAAATTCATGTTTATATGTTAAATTCACATCAGATTTGATCATATATGTTTAATTCAGATTTAAACGTATTAGGAAAATCTAAATTGGTCTTGTAAACTGGATAATTGTTGGTTTAATTATGTTCTTGCATTTTTTTAGATCCAACCATGTTAGATTCCTTGTTTATGATAGGTTTATTTTATCATTATTATGTGTTCATGTTTGAATGGTCAATATTGGATGAATTACTGCTTTTTTTATTGAATTGGATGTTTTCCTTGAATTGTTTGTTGTAGATCTTAGGATTGAAGAACAGAGTAAATCGAAGGTTCAGATCATCAAATTTGTACGAAACTTAGCAGAGGAACTCTAGAGGGTATCAGGACAGTGCTCGAAAATTTTCACCGAAAAATATGCTAAGTTTATGGATCGGCATTGGTCCATGGCATATAGGCTAGTACCGATCCAAGATTATGATGGATTCGCAACGAAGATTGGTGTGTGGGATTAAGAGGTTATTTTGAAGCTACATGCAAATTTTCAACTGATTTGGATATGATTTTTAATGGGTCAAAGGTCGGCTAATCGAGTGCATGAGATGGACCGTCACGAATTTTAGAACGATTGGAATCATGCAACAAAATTGGACTTACAGGAAACACTTGAGGAGTGTGGTAGCCTAGTTGAAACACTTAGCTATATTTGGCTAGGTGTAAGGATCGGTACTGGTCCGTGGATGATGGACTGGTACTAATTTCGTCAGAAAGCATAATAGAGGACCCAGGTATTGGGCCTTTGAATATGATGGCTTCTAGGGTTTTCTGGTGAAGTTTGGTGACGAATGGATTTCAAATACTTGATATGCAACTCAAAGATGGATAGTGATTTGATTGTGCACAAAAGTTGGAATGGTTGGAGCAGGATTTATGTGATATTGATCGTGGGATGCTATACGATTTAGTTTAATGATGGATTGACTCAGGTTGGAATTAATCAAGGATGATAATGAATTTTTTTCGAGAGGTAGCTTGAACTATAGACGAAGTTATGATAATGGCTTGAAAATTGGAAGTGCCATGGAGTCGCTGGTTATCGAAGGTTCTAGCGGACTTAAAACAGGGTTATCGCGTGGATGCCCATTCCGATTATGAAGGATCATGTACCCTAGATTAAGCTTTAGAAGCGATCCAGTTGTCTTAGATGACTGAGCCAAACATATGGTTGATGACGTATGTCAGTCTAACTAGAACCGAGGCTTTCCATTAGCCATTAACATACGACAATGACCGATCATTAGATGATTGATGTGTTCAAGGCTTTAATTGGTGGTAGCTAGGATATTGGATGCTATGGATGCTATGATTGACTATGTGCTTTATTATCTATTTTCTTTTAGCAAGCTATCACCATAGGTTATCGAAGAAAAGAAGGATTGGGGAATGCCTTTCCTATTCTTTGAAGTGGCATATTGTAGGCGATTATCATATGCTAATTCTATGGTTGCTAGGCAGATTAGATGATCGAACTGTCTATACTCATATATCTTGTGTAACTTTTGTTATTTATTTTATCGCTCACTAAGACTGTTGTCTAACATAGGGTTTTATGTTTCCCTCTTATCACCTTAGTATGCTCCTCGATTGTGTTGGTGAGTAAACCAAGATATTTGGAAGGTGGTTTTGGTGCCGATGAGTTACACGGTGATGACTAGGAGGTTGGCAAACTACTTCTATTTTATTTAGATATTCTTTTGCTTCCGCTATATGTTGATGTCTTTTGATACTCTGAGAGATATGTAATGGGACTTGATGTATTAATTACTCATTTTCGAAGATGTTTTGTATTGGTGACTCTGATATTTTATGAGATTTGAGTTTCTATCCTGTTATGCTTCACTACTATATCATGTTGTATATTTTCTATTATATGTTATCCGTTCATTGTGAGTTATACGACTGGTTTGTTTGGAGTTATTCTTCCTTGGGATCATCCCATATCGGCCCGGCACGTCATACAATGCATATTTTCCTTAGTTTGGTGTATGAGTTAAGGGGCGGTCATCACATTTGGTATTGGAGCTTTGGTTAATCGATTTTACCCAAAGTTCACAGATGTAAACGCGTATGAGAGACATATTTGTAATTTTAATGGATGATTACTACATTATAACATATAGTTTAGTAGGGTAGTACACACTTGACACTACGCCATAAATGGCCTAATGCAACGATTTTGCAAGATGTTGCCACCCAAAATGTGACGATAGCTATGATATTTTGGTCCTACTGCAACGTTCTATTTTTGATGTTACCTTAGCCATATAAATGTGTTGGCCCAGCTAAACAAGTGTAACATGATGCAACATTTTATATACTGTTGCTATAGCAGATCTTTCCATGTCTTACGTGGCGATCCACATGGATCAAACCCTACATCAAAGAACGTGACACCTCATCCAATCTTGATTTCTTCTTCTACAAACAACAATTTTTCTTTGGCTCGACTCAATTCTTACCCTCTTTTTGTTCCCCGCCGTCTTATTTTCATTTTCCCTCTTCCCAGTTTCGTTAAGCAAGTAACATTTTCCTTTGCAAATAAAATTTTGATTCTTCTCTGTTTTCATGCAAAGGTTCAAGCAAACATTCTTAAGTTAGTGTTCAAAGATTTCGGTTCAATTAGGGCATTGATTTGGGGGTTCAAGCTTTGTTCAACGATTTCGGTTCAATTAGGGCTTCGATTTGGGGGTTCAAGCATTGTTCACATCGCTTTAGGGCTTCAATTTAGATTTGAGGTATAAAACTTTCTCACTTCACTATAGGGTTTCGATTTAAATTACTTATAAATTCTTAGGTCGGTCTGAATTAACAATTCGACTTGTCTTAGGTTTCCTCTTATTGGACACACACACGTTTTATTTTTTTAATGTTAAAATCTTCATATTCATAAATGCAGTGATGGACAACAAAAACATCTGGATAGAACTTCCAAAGTTTAGTGGAAGATATATTAGTGGGATAAAGCCTTTATACAAAATGAATTTTCTAAATTCGCTGTCGGTGATGAAATGAAGTGCCCTTGCAAGAATTGCAATAACAGCAAGTGGCGTCGTCAAGATATAATTTATGATCATCTCATCTGCAATGGTCCATCTCCATTGTATGTGAAATGGATATGTGAGGTTTATCGCCAAAATTTTGGAGGGAGTGGCGAAGATATAGACTGTAAAGCTGGTGATTTTGGAGATAATCTTGGTGAAATGTTGGACCGTACTCATGGACATACGCACAACTGTGAGGATGAGAATTTTGATGAACCGAATGCCAATGCTAGAAGATTTTATCGCCTTGTCAAAAATGGAAAGCAACCATTATATGTTATCTATTCAAAATTTCCAAGATTAAGTTTTATCATCAGGCATTATCTTAAAATGTTTACATGGAATTACAAAGTCTGCATTTAGGGATATACTAGAGTTGATGAGAGAGGCTTTTCCACAGGACCACATACCTTTATCCGTCAGAGCCGCGAAGAATATCATTAAAGATTTAGGTCTTAAATACAAAAAAATACATGCATGTCCAAACGATTGCATGTTGTATTGGGCAGAGAATGAAGATAAAGATGTCTGTGAAATTTGTGGTGTTTCGAGGTGGGAACCAGTGAAAAAGGAAGACACTAGTGACAATGATCCAACGAAGTTGAGTCGCAAAGTCCTGTCAAAAGTGATGCTTTACTTTTTGCTAAAACCAAGGCTACAAAGGCTGTTCATATGCAAGGAGTTTGCACAACTTATGACATGGTATTCCATGGGACGGAAAAAAGACAGAAAACTTAGACATCCAGCAGATAGCGAGTCTTGGAACGTAATGGATGCTACGTATCCTGATTTTTCTTCATAAAATAGAAATATCAGATTGGGTATAACCTATGATGGATTCAATCCTTTTCGTACAATGAGTACATCTTGCAGTACATGGCCAATTGTACTAGTTAACTACAACCTTCCAACTTGGTTGTGCATGAAGCCCGAAAATCTAATTCTTTCAACAATCATCTCCGGTCCAGAGTCTCCAAAGAATAAAATTGTTGTATATACGCAGCCTCTAATTAAAGAGTTGAAATAATTATGGGATATAGGCATAGAAACTTATGATGCCTTTACTGATCAAAATTTCATGTTACGTGCAGGCGTGTTGTGGACTATTAGTGATTTTTCGGGGTATGCAATGTTATCCGGTTGAAGCACAAAGGGTAAATTGGGTTTTCCCATATGCCATTATGAGACTACTTCAATGTATTTGAAACATAGTAAAAAAATGTGCTGCATGAATCATAGAAAATTTCTGGATCTGAAACACGAGTGGAGGTTTAATAAAAGGCGGTTCAATGGTGAAGTTGAAATAGGACAGATTCCAGGAAATTTATCAGGAACAGACATTGAAGAATTGTCATGTGGCTTTGAAAATAATTTTGGAAAGAAAAAGGATTCCCCTTTCAAAAAGAAGTCAATATTTTTCAATTTACCGTATTCGAGCCGCAGTTTATTGTGACATAACCTTGACGTTATGCATATGGGGGAAAACATATGCAACAACATACTCGGTACTTTGCAAAATATTAGTGGCAAGTCAAATTGTAATAACCCGGAAATTCTGGGCCAGTTTAAAATTTTTATTTTGGCGATTTTAGCGAATTTTCTATATTTAAAATAGATTATTTTAAATAATATCGACGAGAAATTTATTTTGAATATATTTAGAACGTATATATTATGTGCGCCGTCGTTAGAATATGAATATTTATATATAAATATAAATAGAATTGAAAATAGCTCGGTAGTTCGATAATTCGATTTCAAACTTCAATTGAATGTACCGGGTGCAAAACAATCCAGATTTTAGTGAAACCAAAAACATTAGGATCTGATTGAGAATATCTTTCCAACCAATCCGAATAATCAAGATTTCATAGCGGGAATCAAAAGATATGTCCAGTTGAAAATTCTGAATAGTCGCTATGGAATTCAGGCCCTTAAAAATAGACATTTTGCAAACGACCTCGGATTTCGACGAAACCACTTTTGTTGGGTCCGTGATGTCAAGTTATTGATAGGTTTCAAATTTCATAAATTTTCATTTCAATATGTGAGTGTGGCAAAGGAAAACGCGTTTGACCAGTTTTAGTTGATTTTAATCGACTGGAAAATGGCCATTTTTCCAACGGTCTCAGAATTCGACGAAACTAGTTTTGTTAGGACCGTATCGTCAATACGAAGCTAAAAAATATTTTTCTGGAATTTTTCTAGTTAGTATGCGATCCCGGTAAATTGAAATGCGCGTTCAAATTCAATATATAGAGTTATATGTTGATTTTGATAGAAATTGATTATAACGATCGAATCAGCCTACGATACATATCCCATTGTGTTCGGAATGGGGGTAATTAGCTAGGGGCGACAGTCGTTGGGCCTTGTTTAGAGTTCACATGAAAAGTCAACATTTTGGTAGAAAAATAAAATAATAAAATAATTATATATATTCCCTTAATCCTCTCTCCCTCCCCCTTATCTCTCTCATCGCTCAGAATAAAAAAAACCCGCACGCTCCTCTCTCTCGTGAGAAACCCGTCGCCTCCCCTCTGCCACATCACCGTCGCCTCCATTCGTGCCATCGCTCCCTCCCCTTCTTCTCCGCCTCCTCCTTCTCTAGTTCGAGCCTCTCGAACCCCACCCCGCTTCACCAAAACACTAACCCTAAAGCGTCGATCCCACGCTTCAGCACCTCCGCCTGCTCCACCTCACCGCGCCTCCCTACCTCCCCATCCCGCCACCGTGAGCGCAGCAGGCCCCCCTTCCATCAAAAAAAAAAAGTGAGTTTTTAATGTTTTATTTTATAGAAATAAAACTGTTTTTTTTTCCTTTATAAATAAAACTGATTTTTCTTTATGTTAAGGATGCGATTTTTAATGTGATAAAGATTAGATTTTTACTTAGGAAAAGGTACGATTTTTAATGTGAATTAAAAGAAATACATGAAGTCTTGATTTTTAATATGATAGAGATTGTTTTTATTTGGAGAAAAAAAATCTGATTTTCATAGTGAATAAGAAGTAGATCTTTGTGGGATAGAAAGATAAGATTTTTGTTAGAAGGAAATTTAGAAAGGCGAAATCTTTATATTTGAAAAGGCGAAATCTTTATATTTGAAAAGGCGAAATCTTTATATTTGAAAAGCCGGAATCTTTATATTTGAAAAGGTAAAATCTTTATGTAGAGAATAGTGTGATAAAAATATAATCTTTAGTATATGAACACCATTGAAAAAAAATTGAATTTTTATCATATGTGTAGCAAAGTAAAAATTCGATTTTTATATATTGAATAGCATAATAAAAATTCGATTTTTATATATTGAATAACGAAGTAAAAATTTGATTTTTTATATATTGAATAACGAAGTAAAAATTCGATTTTTATATACTGGATAGCAAAGTAAAAAATTCAATTTTACATATGTAGTGGATACGGGCGACGAAAGTGACGAAAGGCGAGAACGACGAAGACTTCTGCAAAAGAAGAGTCAAGATGTTTGGATAGCTATCGGTGAGAATTTCTCACTCTTCAATTTCTTTTCTAGTTATATATATATACTAGGATGCAGACGGTGCTTAGTAGCACCCGACACCATCGTCCACAGACCATGGACTTGGTTTGTTTGGTTGTGTAGTTGGTTAGATTATTTGGTTTGAATTGAATTGTTTGGTGAATTGAATGGATTTGATTGATGTGTGAATGGCGTGGGCCTTCACTAGCCCGGGGATAAGGCTAGGCCTCGTCCCGTTTCTAGTATCGTGCCGTTATGCCGCCGAAAATTTCTAAAATAAGTTAGAAAAATAAAAATATCATTTTTATTTTGTAAATGAACTGAATAAAAATTCATGTGTTAAAATAAAATATTTTATCGTTAAAAATATAATTTTTAACGTGGAAGTGAATAAAGTAAAATATTCATTTGCAAACCGGACGGTTTGTTTATGTACACCTATTTGAAGGACATTGATTGGGACGATAAATTTTACACATCGCCCAACTGCACAAATAAAAATCTGTGTTAGTTGATTTGAAACCCCACACGGGTGTTGGGATGAAATTTGAAGTTCACTCATCCTGATTGATTAAATATGTCGATCAATTGATTGACAGGATGTTATAAGCGTTAGATATTTATATTTGATGCTTATATAGTGTAGTACACTTTGGTTGATGGTTGATTATTTTTCAATGCTATTATATACGTGTGATGTATGAAAATCCATATAATTAACATTATATGGTGATTGATTGGGCCTCATTCCAATTTAGAAGATAAAGAATATTATAAAATAAAGGTTCATGTGTTGACTGTACTCATTCGTGAGATTAGTCATGTGTTGAACGTAATATTTTAACAATAAAATTTATATCTTTATCACTATAAAATAAAAGTTCATGTGTTGGCTGTACTCATCCGTTGAGATTAGTCATGTGTTGAACGAAATAATTTAACAAAAATAGTCACACGTGGACATTACTCATTCGTTGAGATTAGTCATGTGTTGGCAAAAATAAATATTCATTTGTTGAATAGAATAAAAGAATATATGAAGCCGTGTTGATTAGATTGACGCCATTTTGACGTGAACGATATTTATATCGATTTTATTCATTTTGAAATGAATATTGTAAAGCGATTTTGAAATGAAATGAATTGAATATAAAGTGATTTCGAAATCGCATATTTTGAAATGAAATTCGAATGGAATAGAAAACAAATTCGAATTGAATATATAACGAATTGAATTCGAATTGAATATAAAACGAATTTGATTTCAATCGAATATATAATGAATTTGATTCAAATAGAAAACGGAAATGAATTGAATATAAAACGATTTCGAAATGAATTGAATATAAAACGATTTCGAAATGAATTGAATATAAAACGATTTCGAAATGAATTGAATATAAAACGATTTCGAAATGAATTGAATATAAAACGATTTCGAAATGAATTGAATATAAAACGATTTCGAAATGAATTGAATATAAATCGATTTCGAAATGAATTGAATATAAAACGATTTCGAAATGAATTGAATACAAAACGATTTCGAAATGAATGGAATATAAAACGATTTCGAAATGAATGGAATATAAAACGATTTCGAAATGAATTGAATATAAAACGATTTTGAAATGAACTGAATATAAAACGATTTCAAAATGAATTGAATAGAAAACCAATTTGAATTGAATCGAATAGAAAACCAATTTGAATTGAATCGAATGGAAAACCAATTTGAATTGAATCGAATAGAAAACGACTTTGAAATTGAATTGGATTGAAAACGAATTCAAATTGAATTGAAAGCGAATTGAATTGAATTCAAATTGAATTGAAATTTGAATTGAATAGAAATGAATTTTAAAATGAATTTGTAAGTAAAGATTCAATTTTGGATTTGAATTGAAATGGAAGTTGAAATTGTTTTTGAAACGAAATCAAAACGATTTATAAAATTCGTTTTAAATAGAAATCGACGAAATATATATTATATATATTATATATATAATATAATGGCCTGAATAGAACGCGTCGCGCCGCGGCAGTTCGTGAATTTCGACCATTTATTTCAAACGGACATTACGGGAGATCCGACCGTCGGATTCTCCTAAAACCGGAACCGTTGGGTTCGTATCGAAAAGAGCTTTCTAACGAATATTAGAAATTCAAAATCTAACGGTTGGATTTGGAGTTACGTCCAAATCGAATTTGAAAAAGGTCGCTGTAAGTGCAGTTCGATGGCCATTGTTGGAAATCGATTGTACGGGCCTTGATAAAATTATTAAAAATATAAATAATTTGTGTAAAATCAGAGGAAATGATTTGGGATGAAAAACTCCATATTTGAAAAGATAAAAATAGATTTTTATCGAAATGAACTAGATTGAACTAAATTTAAAACCCGATTTTATTTTTAAATAAATAAATTAGATTTAGAAAGGGGTTTTAAATAATCGGAATTTCTAATATATTTGATTGGATTTGAAATGGGTTTATCGTGAATGGTGTTTTAAATAACACTAGTTCTTTAACCCGATAATAAATAGAATGCGATTTGGGTTTGTCGTGAACTGTGTTTTAAATAACACCTAGTTCTTTAACCCAGTAAAAGGAGTTTTAACGAATCTACAATTAGGTTGAAATGTGAATCTATAATCTAAATTATCAAATTTAGAAATGAGCGAGAATGGAGTATCGCCAGTTTTGCTCCAAAGCGATAGTTAAATCTTTAATTAGATTTGAACGTGAAATGGTAATTAATTTTACCGATAACACCATAGTATTAGATATGGAGTATTACCAGTTTTGCTTCATTGGATGAATAGGTTGGGATTGGGAAATAAAATAAATAATTACTTCGTTGTGGTTCGCTAATCTCGACTAGTTTAGAAAACCATAATTTGGTTTGAAATGACATCCAAAGGAAGATTTAAGGATAAATTTTAAAGAATTTATCTTGGATAAAATTAATGGGAACATTTCCCTAAAAATGTGATTTTATGAATAAAAGAATATTCTGAATTGGAATGAGGCGTGTGTTGAGTTTGTGTAACATTCGTTTTAATATACGCGGGTTGTTCGGAAAGGCCGGGTTTATACCCATTCTGAATAACCGATTCGACGATATGTCGAAGATGAAGACGGTGGTCGAAGACCAGAAGTCTTCACATTGTTTGGATAATTACTGATGATCCTGATTGGGCTATACACCCAAGAGGATGGAAATAGTTGGTGGTCGTCCAGACGTACTTGGAGATGGATGGATATGCGAGGAAAGTGCCTCCGGTTTCGTTCAGACCCAGAACGGACTTGTAAATGGATTGTGTGTCTGACATTGGATTTTATTCTGTGTTGATTGATTTCTATTAAATATACATCTGTTTGGCGGCGGAGAATTTATTCTTTTGCTTAACGCCCTTCTCTGAGACGTACGAGCTCAGAGGTTGTATATCGATGGACATCAGTCGCAGGGCATGAATTGCCTGTGTGGCACGCTAAGATGCAATGATCAAGGCTTCTGTTGAAAAGCAAAGTCTTGTGGTTGATGATCAAAGCGCAGCCTATGTGGCAGCTTTGTGTATAACGGGAATTCGCGAGCCTCACACCTCGGTATGAGTCAAAAACGCGATACGGACTGCAGGGAGAGCACGACGTTTCTTTCTAGCTTTGGTGGTGTCAGTGACTTACCAGCCCTGACATTTATATACTTTTCACCTTTGTGGTTGTTGGATGAGGCGCCTCGATTTTAGGTCTGTAAGGACCGGGAAACGTGTGTTCAGGAATTGCCAATCCTCTAACGTAAGTGAGGACCGGCCCTGAAGATCCAGGGTTGCCCAGAGTGCGTAACCCTGAGACATTTGCTAGAGTGTCTCGAACGCGGAGAGGAGCTTGCCCCTTTCCTCGACTCATGACGGAAATCCAATTTCCAATACGTGTATTTCGGTTTTATTTGTAGAGCCTAGTATGGCGACATAGTGGGATGGGGCACTCATGCCGTCTATGATTTATATTTATGATTGAAACTGTTTTGACACTATACACTTATTATAGTATCAAATGATTTGTTTTAAACGTATCATGCATGTTTGGCTGTTATAAGGTAAAACCCTATCCTCCGGCTTGCGTTGCATTGTGTGATGGGACCTGGGTCTTATAATAGCTTCGTTTTTCGAAAAAGCATTGTGTTGTTTATTCTATGCACTGGTATTCTTGGGAGGAAACCCGTTCCGTGTTATACGGCGTGGTCCCTTGAATTACCCTCTTTTAAAGTAAAGTTTTAAATAACTTTTTTAGTTCTCACACCAGTCACATGACTGACCTGGAGTTTATTGTTTTAACCTAAACTCTGGGTGCCCCTATTTTCCGCACGGGCAGCTAGTAGTTTTGGTTTTGCAGATTTATATTCACAGGATCCTGGTTTACAGCTAGAATGATATCCGGAAAGCTCTGTATCCGTATATCACCTTTAGTTGTGGTTTGTATTATTTTCCGATGCTATGTAATTTATTGTAATCTCTGATATTTATCGAATGTAATTTATTCAATTATACTCTGTATATTCTTGTATCTGATGGAATTGTTGTAATAGCAATGAAATGTTCCTCCGTCTGCGTTCATTTGTGTGTTGTTCTCAAAGTATCCGCTCTCTCCCTAACGGGGAAGTTACGGGTTCTCACATTTGGTATCAGAGCTTTGGTTTACAGAGCTCGAGAACAAGACACATTAGAACCATACGAAAGAATTCATCAGATATTGAATATCCAATTAGAATGACTCGTTAGAGATAGGATCAGTAGTATCCTAGAACGAATGTGAAGAGTATATTTTCCAATTGAAACAATTTTGTTTTGAAAATTTAAACCATATTATACGTATATGAATATTTTATTTGAATTGAATATGGACAATCGAGTATATAAAGATTTCGCGTATACGCGTCATGAACGTATAGTTGAAGTTTTAATATACTGGATAGATATAGAATCACACTCTAGACACCCGAAGATGGTTCTGATGATTGATCGATCATCATCCGAATTTATGTTCGTGTTTCGAAGGTTTGATTTCTATATATTTCCATTAGATTGGTGTGAGAACCAAAACTAATATAGTTAGAACACATTGTTGTGAATTGGCATCAAAAACAAGATTTTCAGTATGTATATCAAAATTATGAATTTAAAACTCTAATTCACTAATTGATTGATGTTTGTGTTGTTTGTTTATTTGTTTGCTAATTTTGAACCATTAAGCCTAATTACATCAAATATTGAATTGTATTGAAAATTGGTCGCATTTGATTGCATATACATATACTTACATTGAACAGGTCATAGCAAGGAGGCTAGAGAAGAGAATAAAATTTGTTTGCCCGACAAATAGGTACATGTTTACTATAATTTACTGTTTTGTTTGGGTGATGATGATTTTATGAGCCTATTGGCTAGCCGCTTGGCTTTTTCTTTTTATTTTTGAGATCAGAAGGCCTATATGGCAATTTCGTGATTTTCTCGTGGCTCCCGGTGCAGGGGAGGTTATGGCGAAATTTTTCGAAAATTTAGGGTGTTAGCCAAATTTTTGAAAATTTGAAAATTCTCAAAAACTGAAAAGTTGGAGAATGGAAGCCAGATCGAACGTAGAGTTGATTGATCAAACCACTTTCGACTTTGTTCCTTTTCGGGGACGAAAAGTTTTAAGTGGGGGAGATTGCAATAACCCGGAAATTCTGGGCCAGTTTAAAATTTTTATTTTGGCGATTTTAGCGAATTTTCTATATTTAAAATAGATTATTTTAAATAATATCGACGAGAAATTTATTTTGAATATATTTAGAACGTATATATTATGTACGTCGTCGTTAGAATATGAATATTTATATATAAATATAAATAGAATTGAAAATGGCGCGGTAGTTCGATAATTCGATTTCAAACTTCAATTGAATGTACCGGGTGCAAAACAATCCGGATTTTAGTGAAACCATAAACATTATGATCTGATTGAGAATATCTTTCCAATGAATCCGAATAATCAAGATTTCATAGCGGGAATCAAAAGATATGTCCAGTTGAAAATTCTGAATAGTCGCTATGGAATTCAGGCCCTTAAAAATAGACATTTTGCTAACGACCTCGGATTTCGACGAAACCACTTTTGTTGGGTCCGTGATGTCAAGTTATTGCTAGGTTTCAAATTTCATAATTTTTCAATTCAATATGTGACTGTGGCAAAGGAAAACGCGTTTGACCAGTTTTAGTTGATTTTAATCGACTGGAAAATGGCCATTCTTCCAACGGTCTCAGAATTCGACGAAACTAGTTTTGTTAGGACCGTATCGTCAATACGAAGCTAGAAAATATTTTTCTGGAATTTTTATAGTTAGTATGCGATCCCGGTAAATTGAAATGCGCGTTCAAATTTAATATATAGAGTTATATGTTGATTTTGACAGAAATTGATTATAACGATCGAATCAGCCTACGATACATATCCCATTGTGTTCGGAATGGAGGTAATTAGCTAGGGGCGACAGTCGTTGGGCCTCGTTTAGAGTTCACATGAAAAGTCATCTTTTTGGTAGAAAAATAAAATAATAAAATAATTAGTGAAAATTAGTGTCACATCCCTATTAAGTTTCAAAATTAGGCTCACATCCGGTCATAAACTTATTATAAATTTTGTCCCTGTTTTCATTTTTACGTGTTATTCATAATATTTGCATACATGTATGCAAATATTCATGTATGCAACTATTCTGAACGAATATTTGCATACATGTATGCAAATATTCAAAAATTTTGCATACATGCATGCAACTATTCTGAACGAATATTTGCATACATGTATGCAAATATTTTGAATTTTTGCGTACATGAATGCAACTATTCTGATGAATATTTGCATACATGTATGTAAATATTCTAAATTTTTGCATACATGTATGCAACTATTCTGAACGAATATTTGCATACATGTATGCAAATATTCGTTCAGAATAGTTGCACACATGTATGCAACTATTCAAAATATTTGCATACATTTATGCAACTATTCTGAACGAATATTTGCATACATGTATGCAAATATTCTGATTTTTTGCATATATGTATGCAACTATTCTGAACGAATATTTGCATACACGTATGCAAATATTCCGAATTGTTGCATACATGTATGCAAATAAAGTTGAACTAACATTGATGAATTGTTGCATAAATATAAGCAATTTTTCTAAATAGAAAAATAGGGACCTAATTTACAATAAGTTTATGACCGGACCTGTGCCTAATTTTGAAACTTAATAGGGACATGTGCCAAACGGACCCTATTGTGTTCGGAATGGGGGTAATTAGCTAGGGGCGACAGTCGTTGGGCCTCGTTTAGAGTTCACATGAAAAGTCAACTTTTTGGTAGAAAAATAAAATAATAAAATAATTATATATATTCCCTTAACCCTCTCTCCCTCCCCCTTATCTCTCTCATCGCTCAGAATAAAAAAAAAACCCGCACGCTCCTCTCTGTCGTGAGAAACCCGTCGCCTCCCCTCTGCCACATCACCATCGCCTCCATTCGTGCCATCGCTCCCTCCCCTTCTTCTCCGCCTCCTCCTTCTCCAGTTCGAGCCTCTCGAACCCCACCCCGCTTCACCAAAACCCTAACCCTAAAGCGCCGATCCCACGCTTCAGCACCTCCGCCTGCTCCACCTCAGCGCGCCTCCCTACCTCCCCATCCCGCCACTGTGAGCGCAGCAGGCCCCCCTTCCATAAAAAAAAAAGTGAGTTTTTATTGTTTTATTTTATAGAAATAAAACTGATTTTTTTTCCTTTATAAATAAAACTGATTTTTCTTTATGTTAAGGATGCGATTTTTAATGTGATAAAGATTAGATTTTTACTTAGGAAAAGGTACGATTTTTAATGTGAATTAAAAGAAATACATGAAGTCTTGATTTTTAATATGATAGAGATTGTTTTTATTTGGAGAAAAAAAATCTGATTTTCATAGTGAATAAGAAGTAGATCTTTGTGGGATAGAAAGATAGAATTTTTGTCAGAAGGAAATTTAGAAAGGCGAAATCTTTATATTTGAAAAGGCAAAATCTTTATATTTGAAAAGGCGGAATCTTTATATTTGAAAAGGCGGAATCTTTATATTTGAAAAGGTAAAATCTTTATGTAGAGAATAGTGTGATAAAAATATAATCTTTAGTATATGAACACCATTGAAAAAAAATAGAATTTTTATCATATGTGTAGCAAAGTAAAAATTTGATTTTTATATATTGAATAGCATAATAAAAATTCGATTTTTATATATTGAATAACGAAGTAAAAATTCGATTTTTATATATTGAATAACGAAGTAAAAATTTGATTTTTATATACTGGATAGCAAAGTAAAAATTCAATTTTACATATGTAGTGGATACGGGCGACGAAAGTGACGAAAGGCGAGAACGACGAAGACTTCTGCAAAAGAAGAGTCAAGATGTTTGGATAACTATCGGTGAGAATTTCTCACTCTTCAATTTCTTTTCTAGTTATATATATATATATATATATATATATATATATATATATATATATATATACTAGGATGTAGACGGTGCTTAGTAGCACCCGAAACCATCGTCCACAGACCATGGACTTATTTGTTTGGTTGTGTAGTTGGTTAGATTATTTGGTTTGAATTGAATTGTTTGGTGAATTGAATGGATTTGATGGATGTGTGAATGGCGTGGGCCTTCACTAGACCGGGGATAAGACTAGGCCTCGTCCCGTTTCTAGTATCGTGTCGTTATGCCGCCGAAATTTTCTAAAATAAGTTAGAAAAATAAAAATATCAATTTTATTTTGTAAATGAACTGAATAAAAATTCATGTGTTAAAATAAAATATTTTATCGTTAAAAATATAATCTTTAACGTGGAAGTGAATAAAATAAAATATTCATTTGCAAACCGGACGGTTTGTTTATGTACACCTATTTGAAGGACATTGATTGGGACGATTAATTTTACACATCGCCCAACTGCACAAATAAAAATCTGTGTTTGTTGATTTGAAACCCCACACGGGTGTTGGGATGAAATTTGAAGTTCACTCATCCTGATTGATTAAATATGTCGATCGATTGATTGACAGACTGTTATAAGCGTTAGATATCTATATTTGATGCTTATACAGTGTAGTACACTTTGGTTGATGGTTGATTATTTTTCAATGCTATTATATACGTGTGATGTATGAAAATCCATATAATTAACATTATATGGTGATTGATTGGGCCTCATTCCAATTTAGAAGATAAAGAATATTATAAAATAAACGTTCATGTGTTGACTGTACTCATTCGTGAGATTAGTCATGTGTTGAACGTAATATTTTAACAATAAAATTTATATCTTTATCACTATAAAATAAAAGTTCATGTGTTGGCTGTACACATCCGTTGAGATTAGTCATGTGTTGAACGAAATAATTTAACAAAAATAGTCACACGTGGACAGTACTCATTCGTTGAGATTAGTCATGTGTTGGCAAAAATAAATATTCATTTGTTGAATAGAATAAAAGAATATATGAAGCCGTGTTGATTAGATTGACGCCATTTTGACGTGAACGATATTTATATCGATTTTATTCATTTTGAAATGAATATTGTAAAGCGATTTTGAAATGAAATGAATTGAATATAAAGTGATTTCGAAATCGTATATTTTGAAATGAAATTCGAATGGAATAGAAAACAAATTCGAATTGAATATATAACGAATTGAATTCGAATTGAATATAAAACGAATTTGATTTCAATCGAATATATAATGAATTTGATTCAAATAGAAAACGGAAATGAATTGAATATAAAACGATTACGAAATGAATTGAATATAAAACGATTTCGAAATGAATTGAATATAAAACGATTTCGAAATGAATTGAATATAAAACGATTTCGAAATGAATTGAATATAAAACGATTTCGAAATGAATTGAATATAAAACGATTTCGAAATGAATGGAATATAAAACAATTTCGAAATGAATTGAATATAAAACGATTTCGAAATGAATTGAATATAAAACGATTTCGAAATGAATTGAATAGAAAACCAATTTGAATTGAATCGAATAGAAAACCAATTTGAATTGAATCGAATGGAAAACCAATTTGAATTGAATCGAATAGAAAACGACTTTGAAATTGAATTGGATTGAAAACAAATTCAAATTGAATTGAAAGCGAATTAAATTGAATTCAAATTGAATTGAAATTTGAATTGAATAGAAATGAATTTTAAAACGAATTTATAAGGAAAGATTCAATTTTGGATTTGAATTGAAATGGAAGTTGAAATTGTTTTTGAAACGAAATCATAACGATTTATAAAATTCGTTTTAAATAGAAATCGACGAAATATATATATTATATATATATTATATATATATATAATATAATGGCCTAAATAGAACGCGCCGCGCCGCGGCAGTTCGTTAATTTCGACCATTTATTTCAAACGGACATTACGGGAGATCCGACCGTCGGATTCTCTTAAAACCGGAACCATTGGGTTCGTATCGAAAAGTGCTTTCTAACGAATATTAGAAATTCAAAATCTAACGGTTGGATTTGGAGTTACGTCCAAATCAAATTTGAAGAAGGTCGCTGTAAGTGCAGTTCGATGGCCATTGTTGGAAATCGATTGTACAGGCCTTGATAAAATTATTAAAAATATAAATAATTTGTGTAAAATCAGAGGAAATGATTTTGGAAAATTTGGGATGAAAAACTCCATATTTGAAAAGATAAAAATAGATTTTTATCGAAATGAACAAGATTGAACTAAATTTAAAACCCGATTTTTTTTAAATAAATAAATTAGATTTAAAAAGGGGTTTTAAATAATCGGAATTTCTAATATATTTGATTGGATTTGAAATGGGTTTATCGTGAACGGTGTTTTAAATAACACTATTTCTTTAACCCGATAATAAATAGAATGCGATTTGGGTTTGTCGTGAACTGTGTTTTAAATAACACCTAGTTCTTTAACCCAATAAAAGAAGTTTTAACGAATCTACAATTAGGTTGAAATGTGAATCTATAATCTAAATTATCAAATTTAGAAATGAGCGAGAATGGAGTATCGCCAGTTTTGCTCCAAAGCGATAGTTAAATCTTTAATTAGATTTGAACGTGAAATGGTAATTAATTTTACCGATAACACCATAGTATTAGATATGGAGTATTACCAGTTTTTCTTCATGGGATGAATAGGTTGGGATTGGGGAATAAAATAAATAATTACTTCGCTGTGGTTCGCTAATCTCGACTAGTTTAGAAAACCATAATTTGGTTTGAAATGACATCCAAAGGAAGATTTAAGGATAAATTTCAAAGAATTTATCTTGGATAAAATTAATGGGAACCTTTCCCTAAAAATGTGATTTTATGAATAAAAGAATATTCTGAATTGGAATGAGGCGTATGTTGAGTTTGTGTAACATTCGTTTTAATATACGCGGGTTGTTCGGAAAGGCCGGGTTTATACCCATTCTGAATAACCGATTCGATGATATGTCGAAGATGAAGACGGTGGTCGAAGACCAGAAGTCTTCACATCGTTTGGATAATTACTGACGATCCTGATTGGGCTGTACACCCAAGAGGATGGAAATAGTTGGTGGTTGTCCAGACGTACTTGGAGATGGATGGATATGCGAGGAAAGTGCCTTCGGTTTCGTTCAGACCCAGAATGGACTTGTAAATGGATTGTGTGTCTGACACTGGATTTTATTCTGTGTTGATTGATTTCTATTAAATATACATCTGTTTGGCGGCGGAGAATTTATTCTTTTGCTTAACGCCCTTCTCTGAGACGTACGAGCTCCGAGGTTGTATATCGATGGACATCAGTCGCATGGCATGAATTGCCTGTGTGGCACGCTAAGATGCAATGATCAAGGCTTCTGTTGAAAAGCAAAGTCTTGTGGTTGATGATCAAAGCACAGCCTATGTGGCAGCTTTGTGTATAACAGGAATTCGCGAGCCTCACACCTCGGTATGAGTCAAAAACGCGATACGGACTGCAGGGAGAGCACGACGTTTCTTTCTAGCTTTGGTGGTGTCAGTGACTTACCAGCCCTGACATTTATATACTTTTCACCTTTGTGGTTGTTGGATGAGGCGCCTCGAATTTAGGTCTGTAAGGACCGGGAAACATGTGTTCAGGAATTGCCAATCCTCTAACGTAAGTGAGGACCGCCCCTGAAGATCCAGGGTTGCCCAGAGTGCGTAACCTGAGACATTTGCTAGAGTGTCTCGAACGCGGAGAGGAGCTTGCCCCTTGCCTCGACTCATGACGGAAATCCAATTTCCAATACTTGTATTTTGGTTTTATTTGTAGAGCCTAGTATGGCGACATCGTGGGATGGAGCACTCATGCCGTCTATGATTTATATTTATGATTGAAACTGTTTTGACATTATACACTTATTATAGTATCAAATGATTTGTTTTAAACGTATCAAGCATGTTTGGCTGTTATAAGGTAAAACCCTATCCTCCGGCTTGCGTTGCATTGTGTGATGGGACCTGGGTCTTATAATAGCTTCATTTTTCGAAAAAGCATTGCGCTGTTTATTCTATGCACTGGTATTCTTGGGAGGAAACCCGTTCCGTGTTATACGGCGTGGTCCCTTGAATTACCCTCTTTTAAAGTAAAGTTTTAAATAAATGTTTTAGTTCTCACACCAGTCACATGACTGACCTGGAGTTTATTGTTTTAACCTAAACTCTGGGTGCCCCTATTTTCCGCACGGGCAGCTAGTAGTTTTGGTTTTGCAGATTTATATTCACTAGATCCTAGTTTATAGCTGGAATGATATCCGGAAAGCTCTGTATCCGTATATCACCTTCAGTTGTGGTTTGTATTATTTTCCGCTGCTATGTAATTTATTGTAATCTCTGATATTTATCGAATGTAATTTATTCAATTATACTCTGTATATTCTTGTATCTGATGGAATTGTTGTAATAGCAATGAAATGTTCCTCCGTCTGCGTTCATTTGTGTGTTGTTCTCAAAGTATCCGCTCTCTCCCTAACGGGGAAGTTACGGGTTCTCACACAAATGACCATTTGAATGCTCATTTGGATTTACAAGAAATGGGCATCAGGAAGGTTCTGCATCCTACTTTATCAAGTGACGATGAACACTTTGAGATTAGAGCTGCCATATTTAACATGAAGAAGAAAGAAAAAGAATTATTTGCTCAGTACTGGACAATGCTAATTTGCCATACAGTTGTGCAGCCAATATCAGTCAGTATGTTCACACGAAAGAAAGGACTATCTCAGGGTACAAGACCCATGATGCTCATTTTTTACTTTATTACTTATTGCAATTTGCTATGAAAAAAGCATTGAAACCTGACGTTGCATTGCCGCTGATAAGATTTGGTGCATTCTTAAGAGGTCTTTAGGGGAAAAGTAATTGAGTTGGAAGATTTAAAAAGGCAACAACAAGAAATTATCAAAATTCTTTGCCAATTTGAGATGATATTTTCCATCGACTTTCTTTGACATAATGGTTCACTTGAGGGTTCACTTGTGTAGGGAAGTTAAGTACGGTGGACCTGTGCGCATTCGATGTATGTTTCCAATTGAGCTTTATTTAGCTAAACTCAAATCTTATGTGCGCAACAGATCTAAACCGGAAGATTCCATCGTCGAAGGATAGCAAGCTGAAGAATGCTTGACATTCTACTCAAGATTCTTAAGTATTAATGTAGTACCTAAATTTGAATGTTGCCCACAAAATATGGAATACAGTATTGGTACAGGAAGAAATAAAGACGGAAAAACTATTCATCCAAAAGAATCTAAGTGGATAGCATTTCATCGGTACATTCTATTCAATTGTGGTAACGAGGAAATAGAGACATTAAAAGAGTAAGTTTTTAGGTTCTAATTTTAGTCTAGCTAGTACTAAAGAATTAGAATATTTCTTTATCGATATTAATATCATCATGTTTATTCCAGGAAATATCAAGCTTTAATTGATGGTCATGCAATATCAAGAGGATATAAAAGAGAGAGCGAACATGCCGAAGAATTCTGGAAATGGCTAAAGGATGAGATTGGGAAAAAAGAGGACATTTCGAAAGAGCAACAAGTGCTTGCAATGGGCCCTAATCTGGCAGCTAGGAAATTTAGTGGATACGTTATTAATGGACATAGATTCCATACAAAATACAGAGATGCTAAGTGCAAAAAACAGAATAGTGGTGTATTCTTGACTGCCTTGACCACTAGTTTTGCAAGTTCAAAAGATCAAAATCCATTAGTTGGCAATGTTAGTTACTACGGAGCAATTGAAGAAATAACAGAGATTGATTATTGGGGAGAAATTTCAGTGGTTTTATTTAAGTGTTGCTGGTACCAAGAAGAGAAAGATTTGTATGGGATGACTCGAGTTAATTTTAACAGATTGTGCCAGAAATCCGATTCGTATGTTATGGCTTCACAAGTACAACAAGTATTTTATGTACAAGATCCAACTGATAAGGCACTTTATAATGTTATCAAGAAACTTCCAAGGGACTGGTGTGATGTCGAAAGGGAAAATGGAAATGAAGATGATCCAGTTTTACATGATATTCAATGTGGTTATGGAATAGGAAATCAAGCTAGTGATGTTAAGTGGTATAGAGATGATGTCCCGACAACATAAATCCTCATTCCACCTAGCATGATAGAGGAAACTGCCTCTTGATTCCTATGTAGCAAATTTGATCAAGTGACTTCTTTTTATATATTAGTTCTTAACTAAGGGATGACTTCTGTATCTATAGATTTTCATAATTAATTAAGTACTTTTAAATTACTTGACTGCTTGTAAGTTATTCTGATATTCATAATTAATTTATTTTCGTATACTATTTTGTATTGAATAGGGGAGAGGGAACAAGAGTCGCATAAAACGGCTTATCATAAAGCTTAGAGACTGATGAGGAGAGACTAGAAAACAAACCGTTGTTCCAAATTTGTTCGCCCAGCTTCGTCATAAGATTCAGGTATACGTACATTTGTTTATTAATTACAGTTTCCTAGTTGCAAATCACAAGCACAAAATTTGGTATAAATGCACTATCACAACCACAAAATTTGGTGTTAACTCTATGCAAATCAGAATCTGGCAAGTTGTCAGCCAGGCTCATGGCAGATTCGTGCTTTTGGAAGGCAACTAAACTTCCTTTGTTTGTTGTCTTCCTTGAGCTAACAATTTTGTGCATATTGTGTTGTGAAATATAATAAGAATTTTGGTCATAATGCTAAGGTTGCTTTGACATGTTTCGTATACCCGTTCTATGAAACATTTTTTGTTGAATGCATAACTTCACTTAGTTTCCTTTGATTTTTGTCAGCCGGGATAACAAACCTTTTTGTGTATATCAGGAGACATAATCAGATGCAACACTTTTTCTTAAAAGTCATAAGAGAACAGATGGACTTGAGTAGGGCTGTCAATGGGTAGGGTTGGGTCGGGTTCGGGTCGGGTCAAGCCGTGTTCGGGTTGAGTTCTGGTCGGGTCAGCTCAACCCGTTTATTAAACGGTCGGTTTCAGGTTGACCCATTTATAATCGTGCGGGTTTCGGGTTTGATTCGTGTAACACGTTAAGAAAAATATTTGTATAAAATTATGTAAATGAACCTGAAAACATGAAAGAAGGGTATTGTCGTCATTCACTTGTTGCAAGCTAAGATGAGAATAAAAATATAAAAAGTTGTTAATGTGGGAATAAACATGAAAATGTGAAAAATCGTTAAGTGTTAGTGTGTATGAATAATTGAATAACGACAATATCCTTCATTTTCAAGCTAAGATGAGAATTTTACAATAATATAGATCCCATAAACGGGTTAGTCGGGTCAAATTTGGGTTTCGCGGTTCAACCCTAAACCCACCCGTTTATAAACGGGTCAAAGTCGGGTTGATCCTAAAATGACCCGTTATTAAACGGGTCGGGTCAACCCGCTAATTTCCCGTGCGGGTTTCGGGTCGTGTTGGAAATTGACAGCCCTAGACTTGAGTATGTGTCTAGTCCTCAAGTAATGAAGTACAATTTTGTTTCTTAATACTTTTGTTTTTTAATAATTTTGTTCTGTTTTGAAACATGCTATACCTTGTTCATGTCTTGCTCATGTGCATATATGTTTGCTCATGTGCACTTTGTCGAACCTTTCCTTGGCTATGCACTTTGTTGAAACACTTGTTAAACCTGAGTTTCTCACCAGTAACCTTGTGCACTTGTGCTTTGTGCATGCACTTGTGACATTTGTGCATTGAAACTGTTTTCATGACATTTGTGCACTTGACATCGAGATAGGTATGTAAAACCATAGCTTGGTTATACATGTAACATTGTAATTGAAACATGCTGCTCTTAAATCTGTTTTTTTTTGGTAAAAATATTTTGCGCTTTCCTTTCACTTTGATGTAGCTGGTTCATTTACTTCTGTATACTTCCAGTTCCAGATCCAAGTACATTCGGTCTTATTTTCAAATTAAGGCAACTATTTTATGATTTTAATTTTCTATTTCTAGGTCAATGCAATGTTATGAGCTAATTCCACTATTCTAATCCAACTTGGAAGCCCATATTACATGGCGCCTGAAGTTCTAAAAAGAAATTATGGACCTGGAGTAGATGTATGGAGTGCTGGGGTGATACTATACATATTGTTGTGTGTCGTTCCTCCATTTTAGGCAAGTACTCTTTAAATGATACTGGTTAAACTTTTAGTAGCATGCTTATGATGGATGGAGATATTGTTTTAAGTAACAGAAATCGATGAGTGAATTGCACAGGCAACATTTAGGTCAAAGATTGATGTTATAATATTCTTGTTGTTTGGATTTTTATTAAGATAATCAAATGTGTATGCAGACATTTTGATAATTTAATGTTATTCTAAAGCTGTTTAAGTAACTTTGTAATAATGTGAAGATGCATGTTCTTGCAGGCAATTGACAAGGTTCTTTTGATTTTTGATTTTCAAGTCCTCCTTTGGTTCATGTTTTTCAAGGCCGACAGGTAACTCATGTAACTTTTTTTTTGTAACTTATGTTATGTTTCCTAAAATATTCATTATAAATGGCCCCCCTTTATCAAGATCCTGGCTTCGTCCCTGTATAATATGGATAGAGAAATCCTTGCACCCCCTTCCATGTACATTTATTACCTTTTCCGATAACTTCCTCAGATTGTTTGGACAGTGCTCTGAGAAAACATTGTGCATCAGACTCCTTATTTTCCAGGTTCCTTAATACGACTAAGCTTCCATTAACCTTGTTTAGAATTAAACACAGTCATGCAAAACTGATTACATTCACCTAAGTATCTTAATGTGCATATGACTTTCAATACACTTAGTAGGTAAGTCAGATATGAAACATTGGTTGAATGTCAATAACATTGATATTTCTACATGTTATTGCTGTCAGATGACCAAAAATGTTATATGATATTATGTTTCTAGCATAAATATTATATTGCGAGTGGGTTCACCATTTCCTGAAAAAATTTCAGTGTTGTTTAATTGATATGCTTGCAAGCTTTATTGTGCCTTTTCTGTTTTGGATTCAGTTTTATACTTTATTCATTCACTGCCTCTTTAACGATCAAATGGTACTCCAATGATTATGTTGTTCGAATCGAATTTCTTTCTTTGGACACATAAAGTAAACAATAGCTTAAATAATACCATTTTTATTTGCTTTGTATCTATGAATATATATAAGCTGATATCACATTTCATAGCCATTATGTTGCACTTGTGCAAATGGCTATATGGAAGCAGTTGAAAACTGTGTGTCAGTGAGTCTGTATGTAAGCAATACGAGTGACGGTGTAGTAAGTAATGTATGTAAATATGAATGATTGTGTAATATGCCAGTGAATGTACAATAATGTTGTCATAAAATTTGTACTATTTGAAATATTGAAATAAAATAAAATTTTGAATAAAATACCGTGTTGCAGTAGCTTTAATATAGTGTTGCCATCGGGTTATAAATGTTGCTGAAATAATGTTGCAATAGTCATACAAGGTGTTGCCGTAGGAATGGGATTAGTTTGGGGCGTAGGCCAAATAGGCCCCACATGTTGGGTCCTATAAAATATATAAATAAAATTAATATCTATAGCAACATTTTTGGATGTTGCTACAGACACCAAAGGTTGTTGCTATAAAACTAAATAGGGTTTTACTGTAACAATATTTGCTGTGTTGACGTAGATAGTCCAAATGTTGCCTTTGAGGTCTGTAGCAATGGTGAAAATTGCATCACCGTGAAAACATTGCCAAAGACCTATGCGTACATTTTTTGGGCCTGTGTCAACAATTTTTTTGCATTGCGTTAGGCCGTTTATGGCGTAGTGTGAACACCATTGAGGCTTTTCTATGGTATGGACTAATCATTCTGTTTCGGAGTAAGAATTAATCGTCGAACTTCAAGACATGCTTCTAGGAATGAACCTTCTACTAGAGCAGTAAGTGAGGGTAGCCAGCCAGGAGCTGTTGCTGCTATGTTCGAAGCCATGATGGCAGCAACCATAAGTAAGATTCCAGCTACAGAAGTGGCAGTAGAGTGTGGTATTCCCGTTGCAAGCACTTAGAGAGGTTGATTTCGCTAAGTTGACCAAGGACTACACTTCTCTGGGTGGAAAGCAGTTTGTTCGTATGGAACCTACTATTAAGATCTAGAATTGGTTGGATACATTTGTTCGTATTTTCAGATATTTGAGGATTAATGATGCAACTAAGAGGAAGCTTGCATCAAGGCAACCGCAAGGATGAGCGATGGATTGGTAGGACTCCATCACTTTAGAGACCCTAGAGGACCCGATCACTTGGGATCAGTTTAGAACTAGGTTCCAGGATAAGTTCATTTCTACGGTCTAAAAGTTGATACTCTTTAAGAAGTTATTGAGCTAAAGTAAGAAGGTAGACCGGTGTTTGAGTATGTGGCCGAATTAGAAGCTTTATCCAAGTTTTCTCGTTCATATACTGAGACTCCTTGCTAGAAGAATGAGAAATTTATATTGGGATTGGATGAGTGTCATAGGAAACAATTGATCGACCATATTGATGACTCTTATGAAAAGCTAGTTCAGAAGGCTTTGAGAAAAGAGAATCTGTTTCCGTAGAAGGTTGAGGTTGTTGTTGAGAATAAGGAGTCAAAACCACAGTAGGGTAATGGTAACAAGAAAATGTGGAATGGTAAAAAGGAAACAACAACAACAAGGGAATAATAGTTAGAAGAAAATGAAGAGTGAGGCTACATGCTATAATTGCCAATAGAAGGGCCATTATTGCAAGGAGTATAAGAACCCAAGGGTAGAGGGAAAGTGTTATAACTGTGATAATCCCGGACACATGAAGAATTATTATCCGAAACCACCAAAGTGTAGGCAGGTTTTGAAGGCATATGCTCTAGATGTTGTGCCGGTTTCCTCGAGGGGTCCGACTGCGGAGGAGAAGAGGAAGTGTGTGGTTGTCCAAAGAATGCTTTCTATCGGAAGTGTTTCGATTAGGATTTTGTTTGATATTGAAGCACCACATTCTTTTATATATAATGAGCTTGTATGCAAGTTAAGTTTTAAAACAAAGATTATTAATAGACCATTGGTTGTGACTATCCAGTAGGGGGTTTGTCTAGTCTTTATATGCTTTGTCTTAGTCTAGATTTTTCAAGTCATAGTTGCTATTTTATGTGTGATTGCTTTGTTTTGAACTTCGTGAGGTTTATGATTATTCTAGGTATGTAATGGCTCAAGAGGTATGTGGCTATTGTTGACTGCGAAAGGCTTGAGGTGACAATCGGGAATGAGGGAGGGTGAACGATGGTGATGCATTATTTACCACAGATTGGGGCTCTGGTCAGTTTTTTATATTCGCTTGTGATTCTACGTGATGGGTCATTATCTATGCCAATCGTTCAATATTTTTTTGATTTTTTTGGTGAGGTTTGAGGATTTCCGTCGCAGCGAGAGATTGACTATCAAATTAATTAATGGATAGAGCCAGACATGCAATTAAGCCCCTTGGGCGGATGGCGCCTAAGGAACAGCGAGAGTTAGAGGTGCAAGTAAAAGATCTTTTGAATAAAGGATTTATTCGGAGAAACGTACCTGAGCGGGGTGCGCTAGTTGTGTTTGCGACCAATGCCAACATATTGTTTAGATTGTACAGGGATTACATGAGCTGAATAATGTGACCAAGAAGAACAAGTATCCATTGTTGAGAATAAATGGCTTGTTTGATCAGCTACACAAAACCAAGGTGTTTTCCAAAATGGATTTGGCTATAGTATTTCACCAACATAGAGTGGCCTGGGATAGTGCGCCGAAGACTGATTTTAGGACACCATCTGGATTTTATGAGTGGCTGGTGATGCGGTTTGGATTAACTAACGCAACAACATGTTTTGTGGATCTTATGAATCAAGTTTTCAGAGATCAGTTGAACAAGTTCATGCTTGTTCTTTTAGACGGTATATTGGTTTATTCATGGACTGAGGAGGAACACAAGGCACATTTGAGAATCGTTTTGGAAATCTTATGGAAGCATCAGCTGAAGGCTAATTTTTCAAAGTGCCACTTCTGGAAGGAAGAAGTGAGAATCTTGGGTCATGTCATGTCGTATCAGGACAGGGAGTAGAAGTGGATCTCACTTAGGTGGCAATAATCCAGGATTGGAACCAACCCAAGAATGTGACGGATTTTGGGAGTTTCCTTGTTTTGTTGGGTACTATCATCGATTTATCATGGATTTCGTTAAGATAACCACACCATTGTCGGATTAACGAAGAAGAACCAAGTTTTTGCATGGAATGAAGAAGATGAGTAAGATTTCAGAATTCTGCAAAAAAGATTGATGAGTGCTCCTATGTTGACTATTCCTAGTGGAAATGTAGAGATAGTGGTATACACCGATGCATGTGACGCTGGAGTTGGAGCAGTGTTAATGCAGATGGATAGAGTTGTGGTATACGCGAGTTGACAACTCAAGTCGCACGAAAGGAATTACCCAACTCACGATTTGGAGTTAGTGGCGATAATATTTGCTCTGAATATTTGGAGGCATTATTTGTTAGGAGTTAGGTTTCAACTGTTTACAGATCATAAGTCACTGAAGCAACTTTTCTCCCAAAAGGATTTGAATCTTCAACAACAATGATGGTTAGAGTTTTTGCTATCCTATGATTTTGGAATAGCCTATACTCTAGGAAAAGATAACGCTGTAGCTGACGCATTAAGTAGAAGACATGTAAGTTTGGGTGCCATGTTTTTGAAATGTAAGCATCTTGAGTTTTTGGATGGATTTGATTTACAGCCACACTGTGAGTTAGAACACAAGATGCTAGCAAGCTTATCGATTATATTGACTCTCATCGAAAGGATACACGAAAGGCAAAGGCGAGGTAACAAGCTTATAAGGATTATACAGAGATTAGATATGAGGGTCGAACCTAAAGGAGTTATGGATTTCAAATTCGATCGAGATGGTCGGCTTCTCTAGAGTGGGAAATTGGTTATTCCTGATTTGGATAGATTGAGAGATGAAGTATTGAGGGAATGTCACCACCCAAGATGGAAAATTCATCCTGTAATAAGATGTATCAAGATATGAAGAGAATTTTCTACTGGGATGGTATGAAGAAGGACATCATGAAGTTTGACTCGAGGTGTATGACTGTCAGTTGTTTAAAGCCGAAAAGAAGAAGCTTAATTGGATTGTTACAGTGATTAGAAATTCCTATGCGGAATTGGGAGCAGGAGTCAATGTATTTTATCGCTGGATTACCTAGGAAAAAAGCAGGAAATGATGGTAATAGGGTCATCGTGGGTCGCTTGACCAAAAGCACAAGGTTTATTCCTGTCGGATCGAAAAGGATGACATCAAAATCAGTTGAGTTATATCTTAAGTGGATAGTTCGACTCCATGAAATTCTAAAGAGTATTGTCAATGTTCGAGATCCATTGTTCACCAGGGGATTTTTAAAGAATTTGCGAGAGAATTTGGAAACTGATCTATGTATGAGTATGACTTATCATCCCCTGGTGGGTGGTTAGACCGAGAGAGTTAACAGAGTATTGGAAGATCTTCTTAGATCTTATGTATTGGACTTTGGAGGATCATGGGAATACCATATGCATTTGGTTGAGTTTGCTTATAATAACGGCTAACAATTAAGCATTGGAATGGCACCCTATGAGGAGTTGTATGACAGACAATGTAATTCTCCATCTTGTTGGTTAGAGACTGGAGAGAAATTTGTACTTGGGCTTGATATGATAAGATAAACGTCGGATAATGTTGAGGTTATTCAACAGCGAATGAAGGAAGGCAAGGATCGTCAGAATAATTATGCTGATACGCGACACAAAGATTCTGAATTCTCTGTACAGATATGGTGTTTGTTAAGGTTTTGTTTCTAAGGAATATTGTTAGGTTCGGAAGTAATGGAAAGTTAGCACCCAGATTTGTTAGATCGTTTCCAATTGTCGAGCGCCTTGGAATCTCGCTTATAGAGTGGATTTACCTGAGAAGATGGCGGGTGTGCATAATGTGTTTCATGTGTCGTTTCTATGGAAGTTTTGCACGACTCAAATATAGTGGTATTTCCTAATCAGATTGAAGATTTAGAGGTCAAGCCAGAAGTTAATAGGTCTCATTAGCCGCTTTGCATCATGGAGAATGACACGAAATGTCTTAGGGGAAGGATCGTTAAGTTCTTCAAGGTACAATGAAGCGAGAACAATGACTATGCCCTGTCCTATAAGACTTTCGGGCGTACACAGATCGGACGAGTAGTTGTCTCGGACATTGTTCGCACGAGCTGGACAACAGATGGACAAAGTTTGGATAGTAGAAAAACATCAAACATTTTTTGATGGACATATTTTCGTGCATAAGTTCTTGTCTAAAATCATATCCTAAATGAGATTCGAACAGACATAGACAAAACACCTTATCCCTTCATACCGAGTCGTATAATGGACTGTCGTTTTTGATTAACACCTATAACAACGATTGTACATGGGAAATAGAAGAGAGTATGAGGTCGACCCATCCAGAATTCTTTGAGTGGTATGTCCCATCCATCGTATCATACTTGTACTATTGTATTTTGCACTATTAGAGTTCCACATGCTTGGTTGGATTTTGATTGTATGGATTGTTGGATGGTAGATTGGAACATGTGGATGATAGGCATGCGGAATACCTTGTTTGCTTGTGTTTTCGATGTCGAAATTCCTAAATGAGGTAGAATGTAATGTCCCATAATTCAAGAATCGGAGGATCGTAAAAGTATTATATTAGTGGTCGGATCATTCTCAAATTTTAGTATGTTGTTCATGGGGATGTAAGACATTCCATGATAATTACAAAGCCGACTTGTGATATTTTACCTTATGAATATTGTTTTAGATATAACTTTTGACAGACATCGAATTAGGTGCTCAAATCGATCTCATTGGATTCACTACAAGAAATTTGACCTTTATCTACCAATATTTTACTTACCAATAGATATAGGTAAGTAAAGAGAACTTTTATCTACCAATATTTAATGGTAAAATGCATTGGTAGGTAAATGTTGTCAATTTTATAAAATTGTTAAAGGATGATTATCTACCAGTAATTATAGGTAGATAAAATGTATTATGTACACATATACAGGAGGGGAAGTTTTTTTTTTTGCGATTAACCCCTACATTTTTCTCATATCATTTTAAACTTTCATTAAAAATAATGCTGAGTCGTTCGATGATGTGTCAAAAAAGTATATTCTAGTATATTTTTTTTTGAATTGAAGATTTTGCTTACATATCCAAGTAATGTTTTTTGTAAAATAATTTCTTTATTAATTATTAATAATTATTTTGAAATATGAAATAACTAACAGTTAATAAATTGATAAAAATAATTAAATTGCAAATAATTAATATTAAATAATCATTTGTTAATAACTTATCATACATTCTTAATTTTTTCCAAACATTTGATTAACTTTAAATTTTTCGTAAATGTTTCACAATTTCACGCTAATATGTCATCATTTGAAATGACCAAAACATATTTTCTCTAGTTTATTGCAGAGACACAATTTATACCATCCTCTCCGACTATAAATTTAATAGCTTATCTTAAATTAAATCTTACGGTACAAATCTCTATCCACATGACCTCTTTTGTGGCCTCAATCTGCATAGTCTCTTCTGATTGGCCATAATATAAAACAAAAAAACTGCCACTACAAATAAATACCAATAATCCTGATGACAACTACTTATTATAATTACTATGTTTGCATTCCTTTCTAAAACAAGCGAGGCATTCTTACTTTAAAACTTAATTGATTTTCTTCTCTTTCTAAAAACATGTTTCATGAAATACCCTAATAACTATATTTTTCAACCTTTTTATTCACACATGAATCTGCACAATAACAACAAAATAACAAAATAATAATGATGTGGGCATCTGATAAATTTGCATCTATGTATTCTGCAGGCCAAATTAGTATATTTTCTAGCTCCGTCTCCAAAATAATTGTCCGAATCAATTACATTCATGCATACAACAAATAGATTCAATGATATAAGGAAGAGATTCATGCATATAAGGGAATTAATTACATTCATGTATATCCTCTTATTCTTCTTTTCTTTTATTCTCTGCTATTCTTACACATGATGTTTGAATAATATAATAAACATTCAATTCCATTTTAATATTAGATCTATATTTACAAACAAATGAATCAATTCAATTTTGTTATATATATATATATATATATATATATATATCAAGAGTTTGTGTTAATTAATGTACATCTTTTTTCTTTAAATCCTTTTACATTTATTTCATATTTGTTTTGTTAAAACATGGTTAACATTAGCCTTGCTTAACGTTTGTGTTAATTTATCAAGAGTTACCATTTAACGTTTGTATGAAATATATGGTAACATATTAACGTTGATTAATTTACACATGATAGACTCAATACTTGATATAAATGGCAACATATTAACATTTGTGTTAATTTATTTCATACTTGTATAAATTAATTGCAATTGATTAACATTAATTAACGTTAATTTATACATGGTACCATTTATAAATGGTAAAATTTGTATAAATTAATTTGTTAAATAAATGGTTAACATTAAATGGTACCAAGTTAATTTACATATTAAATGGTACCATGTTAATTTACATATAAATTAAACTAACTTAATATGGTACCATTTTTACATGGTAACATATTATTTGTATAAATGGTTACATGGTAGCATTTATTAACGTTAATAACTGCTTACTGATGCTAGTATTCACCACAATTTTAATGCTTAGAAAACATTTTATTTTCATCCCTAGAGGTTATTTATTTTTTTCCTTTTTCTTCCTTCCTTCCTTCCTTCCTGTCTTAAGTTATCTGTTTATTTATTTACAAATGGCTAGACAAATGGATCAGGTTTATGGGGATTGTAGCATTGGGGTAATGGGTTCAGTTTCTAAAGCTATTCACAATGCTAATGGTCATGCTACTGGGTAATTAACTTATATTGTTTACATCCCTTTTTTCTTTTCCTGTTTTACAAATTTCTTACCTCAATCAATTTTCTTTATTTTATGTGTGGAAACATTAGGATCATACCAAGGACTCTAATGCCCAAAGAGGTGATCTTGGCTTAAAAATCATATCTGATAAAAGTCAAAGGTTGGAGAAACGTATGGGGTAGTGAAAGAAGTGAGCGACATGCATCAAAGAAAATCAGAAATGGCTAAGCACTCTAATGCATTCATTACATTATCTAGTTAATTTTTATCCATTATGTTACAAATTTTATTTTTTCATTCCATCGTTTTATATTTTCTGATATTATTCTACTACATTTCCAGGTGGTTATGGAACATTAGAAGAGCTACTTGAAGTTATAATATGGGCTCAGCTTGGCATCCATAAAAAACTGGTTAGTGATAATTGAAGATATATTAATGTTTGTATTAATTTATTTCATACTTTTATAAATTAATTGCAGTTGATTAACGTTAGTTTATGCAAGGTAGCATTTATAAATGGTAACATTTGTATAAATTAATTTATCAAATAAATGGTTAACATTACATGGTACCATGTTAATTTACGTTAATTAACATATTAAATGGTACCATGTTAATTTACATATAAATTAACGTAAATTAATGTGGCATCATTTCTTATATGGTAACATATTATTTGTATAAATGGTTACATGGTAGCGTTTATTAACGTTAATAATTGCTTACACTTGTGTAAAATAACGTTACTCAACTTCATACTTGTATAAATTAACATGTTGTCATTTAATGTTAGTTAACGTTAAAACAAGTATGGAATAAATGGTAACATATTAACGTTTGTGTTAATTTATTTCATACTTGTATATATTAACGTTAATATGTTACCATTTAATATCTGTTTCATATCAATGTTAATTAATTCTCATATATTTGTTTCATTTTCAATGCTAATTTAATTTGATTTGATGTTGATCTCATTTGATAACTTTCTACTAATCTCTTATTTGATTTGATATAAAACTAATTGATTGGATTTTAAATCTTATATTTATGTTTTGCCTTATATTTGAAGGAAAAAGCTAGTAAATCTATTATGATAGGTGCACACACATTTGTTTCACCCTGTCTAGAAAAATTGTGAGAAACAACCCAACTTACTGAGGTAAATAAATTTATATCAAAATTATATTTGCAAATTAAATTGTTTCTTTTCAATTTACTATGCTATTTTATTATGACAGGTACGATAGATGACTGGACAAATTTTGGATCAAGAAGTCGATGACTAATACTAGATTGAGAGTATGAGTGACTGACTGTGTACATGTATATGAGTGAATTAGTATGTAGTAAGGAACCAATGTATACGAGTGAAATGTAGCGAGGAAGTGTATGTATAAGTGATTGTAAAATAGTGAGGAAACAATACGTGTACAATTCGAAAGTGTAATAAATATTTAATTGAATAAATGTTTAATTGAATAAATATTTGTTATTTTCTTAAAAATAAATTATGTGTAAATATTCAATTCTCGTAAATATATATTTATAACAAATAATGCCATATAGCCTAAAAATGATGTCATATTCACTAATCAAATGATGTCACATGGGAAAATTATTGTTTGACAGATGAACCAACCATTAAATGTCAAGTGTCGGCATTAATATATGCCATGTGTATACTATTACGACAACCATGTCAGCATCCATATAGGATGACACATCACCAGTTATGTCAATAGCCATCTAGGATGACACATCATCAAACAAATCAGTTGGTGACTCATTATTCGAGTCATAAGGTAGTGGGGTCCAATGATTCTTTTACCTACCAATATCAGTAAGTGTAGGTAAATCTCTTTCTCTACTAAGCTTTACCTACCCAATTTCTATCAATTCAATATTGGTAGCTAAAATATATTACCCACCATTATGTTAGTTTTACCTACGCTTACAATTGGTAAGTAAAGACCTCATTTTTTTTAGTGTTTAAGATGGTGGTTTATGAATTTGTTGAGTGGTCGCAAGAAAGATTTGGTTTCGCTATTTGGGGGAAATCGTTGTTTTAAGGTTCAGTTTCTGTTTGGCAGACTAGTTAACTGCAATTAGGCAAACTAGTTAGCTGTTGAAATATTTGGTTATGTTCGTGATTCTCCGGATTCAACCTAAATCCTAATTCTTCATTTATTTCATCCTATTTCATCATAGATTGCATCTAGAAGCTACATCACCATCAAGGAATATTAGGTCATAACGAATTGCATCAACCTTTGGGTTTTACAACGTTGTTCAGATCTAATCTCAATGGTATTGCAATGGATTTTAGATTTGGTGAGTGATTGATATCACTTATACGGAATAAGGATTGTATGGATAAATTAGGGTCGAATTCATGTTTATATGTCAATTTCACCTTAAATCCAATCATATATGTTTAATTCAGATTTAGATGTCTTTGGAAAATCTAATTCGATCATGTAAACCAGATAATTGTTAGTTTAATTATATTCTATCATATGTTTAGATCCAAACCATGTTAAATCCCTTGTTTATGATATGTTTATGTTATGATTATTATGAGTTTATGTTTGTATGGTTAATACTGGATTAATTGTTGTGTGTTTTGATTGAATTGGACGCGTTGCTTGAATTGATTGTTAGAATTGTTTGTCATAGATCTAAGGACTGAAGTACATAGCAAATTGGAGGTTCATATGATCAGATTCAGACGAGACTTGTCCAAGGAGCTATGGAGAGTATCGGGACATAGTTCGAAAATTTTCATTGGAAAATATGTTAAACATATGGACTAGTACCGGTCCATAGTCGATGGAGTGATACCGATCCATCATTATGGGTGGGATTGCAATGAAATTTGGTACATAGGCTTGAGAGGTGATTTTGAAGAGCATGCAAATTTTCAAGTGATTTGGATGATTCTGGATGGATCGATGTTTGGCTACTCGAGTGCCTGAGATGCACCGTCAGGAGTTTAGCATTATGGGAATTTGGCTACGAAATTGCACCAGTAAGAAACACTTCGGAGGGTGGCGGAGAGGTCGAAACACTTAGCAATATTTGGTTAAGCGCGAGGACCGGTACTAGTTTATGGATGATGGAAAGGTACCGGATAGGTACCAATCCATCAGGAAGCTAATCCAGGGCCGAGGTTTTGAGCTTTGATTGTGATGGCTTCTGAGGGTTGCTGGTGAAGTTTAGTGATGCATGGACATCAGATGGTTGATGTGCAACTAAAATATGGATAGTTCTTTGATTTTGAACCCAAGCTGGAGTGGTCGGAGCTGGATTGATGTGATATTGGTCATGAGATGATTTGTCATTAAATATGATGGTGGATTGACTCAGGTAGGAATCATTCAAGGATGATAATAGAATTTTTTCGAGAGGTAGTTTAAACTATGGAAGAAGTCGTCGACGATGATGGCTTGAAGATTGGAAGTGCCAAGGAATCGTTGGTTATCGAAGGTCCTTGCAGATTCAAAGAAGAGGTATTGTGGGGACGTCCGTTAGGATAAGGAAAGATCATGTACCTTGTATCGAACTGGGACTTTGCATTATCCCTTGAAGGACGACAACGGTTGGTCAATGAACGATTGATGTATTCAAGGTTTTTGTCAGTGATTGCTAGGATATCATATGCTATGGATGCTAGATTGACTATGTGCTTTCTTCTCAACTTTCTCTGTGTAGCTATCACCACAGGTTGATGAAGCGAAGCAGGATTAGGTGATATCTTTTCTTATTCTTGGAGTGGCATATTATAGAAGATTATCATACTCTAATTCTGAGGTTGCTTGACAGATTAGATGATTGAACTGTCTATACTTATGTATCATGTGTAAGTATAGCTATTTATTTTATCACTCACTAAAAATGTTGTCTGACTCAAGGTTTTATGTTTACCTTTTATTACCATGGGTTTCTCATTAATTGTGTTGGTGAGTTGACTAAGATAACAGGTAGTAAGCTTTGGTGTCGATGATGTTGTGCACTGACGAGCAGGAGGCTGACGTACTAATATGCTATTTAGGTATTCTTTTGTTTCTGTTGTATGCTGATGTCTTTGATACTCAGAGAGATATGTAGTGAGACTTGATGTACGTATTACTCATTTTCGCAAATATTTTGTATTGGTGACTCTGAGATGTTATGATATTTGAGTTTCTGTCCTATTATGCTTCACTACTATATTTTGTTGTATATTTTCTATTATATGTTATCTTTGCATTGTGAGTTATATTACAGGTTTTTTTGAGTTATTCTTCCTTGATGATCGTCCCATATTGGCTTGGCATGTCATGCATCACACTTTTTCTTAGATTGATGCAAGGGATATGAGGCAATCGTCACTCCAAGCCGATCCATGGTATAGTCGGACCCTAGCCTAACATAATCCATATTTTGACGGTGAATTTGTCGTCTTTGTCATGCTTCAATGAAGAAGCCTACACCTTTCCCCTTAGTTTTGGCATTTCAAGCGGACAAAATTGCGAAGTCCATCCCCTTCCTAAGCAGATTATAGTCTCTTCAGACTATTGCTAATTACAATGCCTACCTAGCTATGAGTAAGTCAATCATGTTGCTCTCCGATGAAGCGACTTACTCCTTACACTCCATTTTTGGTACTTTGATGGAACAAATTGTGATATCATGATTTGTATTGATCGATAATAGTCTCTCAAGACTCTTATCAAGCATAACTCGTGTTTGATTACCATAATTAAGTTGATCCTATCGCTCACCAATGATAAAATTTACTTCTACCTTAAATCAAGGGATTTATCTAGGTGTAACCATTCTGCAGCCTCAACTCTCTGACAAAGTGATTTATCCAAGGGGAACAAGTTGATCTACCAAGCAAATTGCATTAGTTCTTTAACCTCAACTCCCCGAATGATGGCTTGCATTAACTATTCATTATCAACTCTTTGGTTGAGGACTTCGATTAATTATACGTTGTGTATGAATCCATCAAATCGTGCTTCGACAAAATGAACTTGCACTTTACGATAATCACTCCTTATGTCTAATTGAAGTAGCCTCAATATTTTTTGTTTATCACTTAATGTGAATTTTAAATATATAAAAAGATAGAAAATTTAATTATCATAAGATTAATGTAACACCACACCTGAGACCCACCCTAATAAAAAGCATTAACAAGTAATGTCGTATATTAAAGCAGAGAATATGGCTGGTTATGGGAAACCATCCGTAATTCCCTATTAGAAGTATTGAGTACCTCAATTGAGTGTATAAATTTTCTTTTGTTTTCTCATGTGGATCGACATATTCAAAGAATCTAATAAGAAGATACAATGGGTAAGAATCAAATTCAGAACGATATACAACACATCATAGATCACAGATCGTAGAACAGATACATACTGAACAATCAATGAATACAACATGTACATGTGCTACATCTCAAATGATATACAACAATGAGTACAACAATGTCCAAAGGACAAATATAAAACAACATGAAATTTATGAATGATCAACTAGAATAAGGCTTCAAAGGATACTCCAAGCTAGATTCACCGACCACGAATTAATAGCAGGCTAAACCTGAAACTACTCGGTCTGACCCAAGATTACATACACAGATTAGTCTAGTTTACATATTAGTTGTGGAATAGAAGAAATAAAATGTTACTCCAATACTAGTTCCTTTCATAAGAAAAGGAATAACAATACACGGGTTTACACTAAACTCAGATACAATAATTTCCTTTCTATCAGAAAAAAATGTCATGCTCTAAGGTCAATAAAACACATCATTAAAATGTCCACGAGATTAATATAATGCTATGAGAGTGAGAAAGTCGAACATGGACATATCATTACTTTAGCACAAAATTACATAAATTCCACTGTTAGGGTTATTAACACTTGGAACCAAATAACACGAGATGAAAGACTTTGGAATCACAGAAATCACAGGATAAAATCACAAAACCACATAAATCATGGAATCAGTAAATCATAGAATCACTGGAACTCTATTAAGAATTCAAAAGCACTAATGAAATAACCACAAATAATTAAAATAATCACTATGATGAAATCAAATATATACACAAAACAAAGAAATACACAATATGGATCCATCATAGAGTGGCAAGCCGAAGCTATGCCCGCACATGCTATCACACATGATCGCTTAAAGCCATAGCCAATCCTAATATCACACAGAGGGCACTCGAATGAACTGTAGGTCCACAGAGTTCACACAGGATTGACACGAAGGTCCGTAGAGTTCATATAGAATAGACATGAAGGTCTGTAGAGTTCACACACCTGAAGGTCTTGTACTTCCAGTCAAACAGAAATATGTCATAGGCCCTCAGATAGTAACCAGAAAAGTGGTAATCATGCGTCATATACCACACGTTCTCAGTTAATAGTTCATACACTGCAAGTTAGATCCATGCTAGAAAATATAGGAAATCACAAAGAACTACAAAATCCACAGAATAATCGCAAAGAAATGTGGAGGATTGTTGATCCATGAAGAATCACTAAGAACTACTGAGAATCACAAAAATTTATTACTTCAATCAGATGGATTTGGGATTAATTAATATCACACACCATTCAATCACCAATGCACTTTCTCGAAGGGTGCGAATATGTGTGATTTTTACATTGAAAATATACTTAAGAAAATAGTTTGGAAAAATATGGTTTATTGGAAAAATCTTTGAAAATCGTAAAGTTTGGGATTACTTATTAAAATAAGAATTCTAATATATTTATGAAACCTTGTCAAAACAGTACTTTGTTTTATAACTATATTTTCATTCATATAACAATTGTGCATGATTTATAGAATTCATGCATGTGTCATGGAATCACAAGAAATATTACAAGAAATGCACACTCCAAACAAACAAGAAATGCTATGAAATACAATTTTGAACAAGTTAGCCTCAAAATCATAGGAAACTCAAAACATGAAACTTGGACATATTCTAAACTTTTCGAACATCCAAGATAATCAAATTCAGGTAAGAGGCAAAAAAGTTATAGTCGATTTCATTTCAGATTCAACAAAGAGCGACTATCTTTTGCTCTCGGGACAACAACAAAGAAGTATAGTTTCAACTATTCTACCTTTATAATTTCAGAAAACCCAAAACATAAAAGTTATGGAACATGGTCTAAGATTTCCATAAATATAAAATTATTAAATTTCGATCTGTATCGGAAAAGATATGGCCAAATAAAATTCGGGTTCAATCTCAGGTATTTTATTTTAAAGACAAAATTGAACTTCTACATTCAACTCAATTTCAGGTTAATCAAACCTTAATATTTCAAAAAAAAAAAACCAAAAGAAAATTGCATTTTACCGAG
Organism: Allium sativum; assembly: GCA_030737875.1. Classification (NCBI taxonomy): domain Eukaryota; kingdom Viridiplantae; phylum Streptophyta; class Magnoliopsida; order Asparagales; family Amaryllidaceae; genus Allium; species Allium sativum. Next base: position 70,551,923 of record CM060909.1, on the reverse strand, counting down.
TCTAGTTTCTAACAAAAAGAAATGAATTAAAATGGGGTAGAAACATGGAAGATATCAATATTTTACTTCTATGTATTTTTCAAATGCATTTTCAGCAAACCCTACCCAAAAATCATCTTCCGAATTCATAAAGTCAACCAAATATTCATTTAATATAACGAGATCAATCATCCAGACTTTAATAAATTATAAGAGTGATGTTAGAACTCACCATAATTGGTTTAGAAGATGATTCACAGCTCGAGTTGGTTGGAAGGTAGAAGCCTTAAGTGCCCTAAAGCCTACAACTGAGAAAACCGAACATGCAACCCATGCATTTACTATAAATTCGCCTTTCCTGAATTAGTGAGATTGATCCCTTGAATTTAGTATTGGAGATAGCTACCATGCTAAGATAGAGATAGGCAAGTGATCTGATTAATCAATAGGAGGTTTTTGTTTCAAGAGGCGGAAGGGAGTCATTTCTTTTCTTCTTCTTTTTTCTCTACTTTTAGAAAGATAGAAGAAGGAGAAGCCAAAGAAAAAGAACTTACTGGAGTTTAATTTCCAGAAAATCCTACTTGGGCTTTGGATCCAAACTTCTCAACCCTCAAACCAATAATGAAAGTGTTGCAAACTATGTAAGTGTTGCAAATTATTACAAAACACTAAATTACAAGGTTAATCACTACTATCCCTAGTTTAAATCCAGTATAACCAATACACACAAAAACCTGTTATTAAATACCAATTTTATAAATATAAATGTGTTTTAAAAAAATATTATATCACCTTCCTTAAGTTAAAAATTCAACATTTTACTAAACCAAATTTGTACAAGATAACGGAAGTAAATAAAATCCATAATACTAATTTAATAATAACTTAAGAACCCACCAATAACATTGTTATTGTAAAATTATATTTTTAATAACAATTTACAATTAAATCTTCATCTTGAAAAAAATCAACAATTTAGTTGTCCTTAGTTTTCAAACTTATTTCAAACACAAATTTTAGAACACAGTTCTCTATTTTGTTTTTTAAAAGCTTATAACTTGCATTTTAAAGTACCAATCCATAATTTACACTACGAATAAGTATATTTTAATAACGCCAATAGATAACACTTTATTTCATTGTGTTATTGTTCCCTTTTTAATTTGTTTGATTCATCATAGAAATTAGATAGTAAGGTATAACAAGCGGGTTTTTGTTTTGCCGGACGCCAATTTCTCAAAATTTTCTCTACTTTCCTCTTCCCCCAATTTATCTTCTCTAATCTAATTCCTCCTCCACCAACTTATCTTCTCTATTCCAAAAGAATCTTCCATAGTTTTCCTTCCTAATCAAAATTCCCAAAAGCCAAAAAAAATTCCTCTTCAAAGGAAACTAAAAAACAAAATTCACTCGCGATCTGAATTATATGGAGTGATTCGGGTTTTTTTAGATTTACTTTGAAATCACAGCTGCGATTTTAGTTTCGGATCCGAGAGGAAAAAGGCGACTTTAGTTTTGTGACCAAATAAGTTTAGGCGTACTTCTCTTAATTGTGCGCTAGGTAAGTTAATATCATCTTTCTTGAGTTGCTTATGATTTTCCCTGGATTCCTCTTTCGAGATTATTTTACTAACTATTGTAATAGTATTTTCTCCCAAAATCTCATATGTTGATTAAAGTAATAAAGAAGTAGTTAAGGTCAATCAAAGAAAGATAAAGTATCTGCGTATCTCGCTTATCTAACTATTAATACTATTCTATTATTTTCTGCTAATTCATTTTCGCCTAATTTACTGGATTGACAGTATTTTCCTACATTTGATTATCCCTCCTTTGTGTTGTATCATTTTGGTCCTATCAATTATTTTGTTCGGTCGTAAACTCAAAAAGCTAAAAAACTCAACTTTAAGTTTTTTTTATTAATTTAATGTTCTTTTATTTGCATGTTCACATGTGAGTGAAATATGCTAAGATACTACTTTTTCTATACTAAAATTTATGTTCTGCTTTTAGCGCTTATAAACCTTGCTCAGGATGTAAGTTGAGAGAGATAACGGGAAGTGGTATATTTGAAGCTGATGGTGAGAATGGAATTTCTAAATCTAGTAGTGCTGCAACAGACTCTAACAACAAGATAGGCCTTGGCATGTATCCAAGTACTTAAAATTGTTAATTCTGAGTGCTGACAATTGATTGAGATTAAAGCTTTTTTTAATTAATAGACTAAATCTTCAGTAGCACTTCAATCTCATGATATGCAACAATTGTGATATCAGTTACATGCATGTATAGTTGATTATGCATTTCCAATTCTTGAAGATGACAGTTTTTTACTTTTGTTTTTTATATACCGCAAGCAGTCACTAGAATGAGCCAAATATCGTTTGATGTCGATGAGACTATTATACTTAAAAAGCATGTTACATAGCCTGAGGTGGCAAAGCAGAGAGAACTAAGTGGTAATCTCTAAAGCGAATCAGAAGCCAAATTAAAAAAGAAGTTATCTAAGTTAAAATTCATGGAATTAAGCGGGTATGACATATTTGGTCCACCTCGACGGGTGCAACTCAGGCCATTAGCAGCTAGAAATTTAGAGTTGAATGGTCACTTAGATTTTGGAACACCACCTCCAAGAACTATGCTCACATTCGTCAAAGTTTCTAATATCGCAAAGATTCAAACAATGAGCAAGCGCTGCAACAAACAATCGAGAGGGTTGTAACTTTTGTCGAAGGGGCAATTTCCCGAATGGGAGGTCCAAGGCCCTAGTTCCTTTATTGAGATAGCCTGCCAAGTCAAGCATCCGACAAAGGAACTGGCGCTAGCCCCGCATAATGATGCAACAAGAAAAGCCTTCCCAAATGATGCAAATGCTTCCCGAGTGAAGTGCCAAGTCCTCCAAGAGCGGGGGCACTAAGTCCAAAGTCCTCCCCAAGAGGGCACTAAATATAAGTCCTTCCCAAGTGGGGGTGTAAAATATGAGTCCTCTCCAAGCGGGGGCATCAAATCCAAATACCTCCCTAAGCGGAGGGCACTGAATTCAAATTCAAAATTCTGAATCCAACTAAGCTGCTACAGCCTGCCTGAAAATAGACAATCAGCAAATTCTTATTTCCATGGAAAATTTATGACAAATTCGGGAATGCTAAAATAAGTGCACGCTTGATTAAAAACTTAGTGATTCAGCACAAAATGGCATCTTGCCGGCCAATTTTCGAGGGGACACGGAATAACCAAAGGCTAATTCGTTTACAATCCAAAAAGCTGCAGTCGCTCTAGCCTTAGAAACTTAAATTGAAGTTCCAATTTGAACAGGTACACGTTTCATAGAATATGAACCATCGTACAAGATTATATAAGTCGTTAAGAAATGATATTTGAAATCTACAGTCGGTATGTGTTGGTTATTTGGTTTCAAACGTCGTTGTGAATTCAGATTAGAATGTTGTCTCTACACAGGTAATAATAGACAAGTTGATCAAATGAAACGATTCTGTGTAGATACATCGTTCAGTTCAGATCATAAAATTCGCCATAGTTAAATTTTTAATGATTAACTAATCTGCTATCGATATGGGCAGTCGATAGCAAAATATTCGCCCATAAACATGCAATATTTTTCTGTTATTACAAAATAGGACATAGCACTAAAAAAACATGCTTGGGTTATATGTTACGAAGACAAATCATTATGGATTACCTTCAAAAGATGTGCATTGATTCAAAAGAGGTTCAGTGGCCAAGAAAATTTTCAAAAAACAAGCAGCCAATATTATGGCATGGACCAGCGTTAGAGATATCTTCGAGACCCATACTTTCAAACTCTAAACCGACAAAGTCAATATCTGGTTTTAACAGCAAAACATTGAGATCAACCATTCAGCTTGATCCCAAAGATCCAACTCAGACTCTAAAAGTTCAAACCTCCGATTCAACAGCAGAGACACCAGTGACCAGGAAACTGACCCTCCAAGATTAACCTATATCCGATCCATTATCGGAAAAAAATTCCAATTCAGTACACAAAAAAGTGTCTGATACATGAAAATGTACGTTACTGTAACAACCCGTATTTTTCGATAACGTGTTAAGACGAGAATCAAGGCAGAATTTAATTTTAAATTCTAAATCAAGTAAAACGGGCTATGCCATTGCGTTCGTCTCGGAAAAATACGCGAAATAGAGTCTGAGTTTTCGAGAATCGGAGTCCGTATGACCAAGATATGGCCTCGCGAAGTTTCACGAAAAATTCCCAAATTAAAGTATACTTAATTAAGTGAAATGGGTTGCGCAGAGAAATATATATATTGATATATATATATATATATATATATATATATATATATATATAATTGAAAATTAAATAAATAAATATGCAAAAATGTTCAAAACAGCGAATTGGGAGAGGGGAATAACCGAACCGGCCCATTTTTGAGGTCGACCCGAGCCCGCTGGGTCGACTAGAGGTTAATCCAGGGTGTTTGGCTGTCAACCCGTGGGCCGATTCGCTCAAATGCAGATTTTGCATTTGGATGGTTCTCATGGTTCATCTTTAATCTAAAGGCCCTAGATGGTTCCTACACTTGACTTCTTCCCCAAGACATGCTTTGATGGCTTGGATTGAATCTAGGTTTAATCCTATGGCCCAAAACACTTGCCTAATCTATAAATAAGACCCTAACCTATCCTAAATCCTCATTATTCATTCATGCAACTAAACTATGGCCAAATTTCTACTCTCATGGCCTCCATCTCAAATCCCTAGAGCCTATGCATCCAAATCAAGTTCAAATCAAAAGGTGCAAGCTTGCTACACCAAATCAAGGCCAAATCAACATTGCTATGCGAGTTTCATGAAGGTTCTTCTACAAAGGAGGCACCTTTCTTAGCCAAGATGATTCATGCTCCTTTCCCTAGGCCTAACTATGTAAGTCCTAGCTACTTTTGGATCAAAACGGTATTTTTAATGTTGACATGGGATAAAATGAGGCTAAACATGATTATGCGAACCTATATGAACCTTACCTTGCCTCTTGTGTTCATGTTTATGATTTTAGGCCATGTGAGTGACTTAATCATGCCTCTCATGCTATGCATAACCTAGTTTATCTTGCAAGTTTGGATCTTTATGCATGAAATGCTAGCATGAACCTTTAGGAACCACTTTACTTGTGAAACATTGGCTAAGACAAGATTTTTGGGCTTATGCATGTTTATGAACCCAAACCCCTTATGCTAACATGCAAGTTTGTGGCCAAATCCTTTATGAGATTATGCATGATCGTGGCCAATCCCCTCTTTTAAGTTGTGCATGTTTATGGCCAAACCCTTTTTGATAATATGCATGTTTGTGGCCAAATTACCTTATGACACTATGCATGTTTATGGCCAATCCCTTTATGATGTTATGCATGTGGAAGCCAAGCCCTTTTTGGCATCATGCATGTTTTGAGACCAATATGTGACATAGTATCCTTACTATGTTGACTCGCTTTGCTTGCGTTGGGAAAACACGATTTTGGGTAGTTAGATAAACATGAACATGTCGCAAAATCTTAACTTGAATATGACATGTGTTTATACTTGAAAATATGACTTGAAAGATAACATGGAAGATGACATGTAAGTATGCATAAAAACATGAGCTTGGGAATTTACCTATTAAGTTAGGTCTACCCTTTGGGAATTTACCTATTAAGTTAGGTCTACCCAAATGCTCGAAAACTTGTAACATGTTTTGGAAACATGATGAACTTAGATAATATAAGTATGGCCAACTCGAGGTTGGGTTGAGTTTGCAACGTAAAACTACCCGGAACCGACCGGCCTAACTAGTAGTTGCAAACAATAGGACCCAATGTGAGAAGTTGGTCATGTCGCGCTTAAGACCCGAGGTTAGACTAAGTTGTGGTGTAAATCTACCCGGACCCGCCCGGCTTAACTAGTAACCACAACAAGGTCTAATGTGAGAGGTTGAGGGTGCATTAATTAAATTAATGCCACATAATAGGGTTAAGTTAATTTGATTAATGAGGCTTAACCAAATATGATATGGACAAATGGGTTAAGTAATTTGATTAGGCTAATGATACTTAACAAAACATGATAAGCTTGGGTAGGTTAAGTAAATTGATCTGCCTAATGACACTTGACCATTTTTATACGACTAGTGGACGGGATTAAGTTAACCAACACTTAATCAATCCAACACGATAACGTGATAAGGTTAAGTAAATTTTCTTAATGACACTTAACCGTATAATACAGTTAATGGATGGGGTTAAGATTAGGCTTAACTAATCTAAACATGGTAATCGGACGGGGTTAAGTTAGCCTAGACTTAATTAATCCAACTTGGTAATTTAATGGGGTTAAGTTAAACACTTAACTAGTTTAACACGATGATTTGATGAGGTTAAGTGACCTATACTTAACCAATCTAACTCGTTAATTTGATGAGGTTAAGTTAATCTATACTTAACCAATCTAACGTGAAAACATGATAAGGCTAAGTCACGAATCACTTGAATACGCTTGACCGATTTGATGACAAGGTCAAGTTAATTTATATAATTAACCAATCTAAAATGATAACTAGACGAGGTTAAGTTATGGATTGCTTAATATACTTAGCCAACTTGACACATGGTTTGTAGGGTTAAGTCTTGGACTTGGATACTTAGCCAATTTTGACATGGTTTGTAGACGGGCTAAGTTATGAACTTAAGTGACACTTAACCCATTAGATAAACCCTAATTCGGAGGATTAGGTAAATAACCATAGTTAACAAGGATTATGGAAATAAGGCTAAGTGGTAAACCTTAGTTAAGGGAAACTAAGTAATAATTCTTAGTCAAGGAAATTTGGACCATTTCTTAGATAGGTTAGTAACACGATACGTTAGGTCAACGTTTAAGTATGCGTGTAGGAGCAGGTTATCTGATTTAGATAAAGGCTCCAACGAACTGGGTAACGAAGCAGCGGCTTCGGGGAACGTGAGGATATTCTTGGGATCCCTCTGTGAGCTGCCAGGTCATTATACTAGGCTCACGAGAGGTTGAGGTCTGCGGTAGAAGAACCAAGAATATGCCTTGGTTGCTATGCGAGCGACCTAAAGACTGGGGTGGATAGCAGTGAGTCGGCGGATACATAAGGTGCCCGAGATAGCAAGTTCGTCGATCATCTACCATCTTGAGTCAAGCGTGTACGTACGGAAAGGCAGGGAACACCCAACAGACCATGATTTGCTATCTAATTATGGGTGAGGTAGGCCGTAGGATGTGGGCTGGCCGGAGTGTAGTTCTCATGCAAGATTTTCTCTTGTGTTGCCTTTCACTAGTTGAGGGAGGGGTCTCGTGGGACCATAGCCACGTGTAGAAAAGCAGACCTTAGTATCTGCATCGGCAGATAAATCTAAAGCTCCCGACCGAGTCCTGTATTTCTTGTTTTGGCCGGTGACAGGACTCGGATGGCACGATGTGATACATGTGCATACAGTAATAGAAAAACGATTCACGATGAATGCATGGGAAAAGGGCGCGGTCGAGGGTTAGCGTAATCCCTAGTGGCCTAGGTGGTTTAACCCAAACCGAAATACGAAAACGTGTAATAGGTAAGCGTAATCCCTAGTGGTGCTAGGTGGCGTAAGTCCTAGTAGTTCAAACGATGATTCATATGGAAGAGCCTAGCTAGAACAAGGGTGACAGTCCAAATGATTTCAAGAATAATACATGAGAAAGCCCGTACGAGGTACGGCAAAGGACTGAACTTACATACATGGAAAGAAACATACGAGCTGAGTAACCTATATATGTGATATATTAGGTTGACATGGACCATTACACGACTTTGAGCAAGGGACATTCATGGTTAACACATGACGCGGGTAGGGATACTAGTACGAGAGGTGCAGAGCAAATATACATGTTAGAACTAGGAAGAATATACATAATAGATACCGTGGGATGTTAGACGGGGTAGATACCTTGGGATAATGTACTCGATAGGAACCTGACGATGTGATACCTTGACTTATCATAACACCGTAGTTTATCATGATACCTTAGTTTACCTTGCCGCAGTAGTTCAACCGGCTACCCTGGTTTATCTATCTTGTAGTTATCCTTATGTTTACTTTCAGTTTATGCATGTCATGTTACCTTTACCTGTTTTTATACTGGAAGTAGATAGGACTTACTCAGTCTGTTTGACTGACCCGTTTTGTTTCGCCTCTTTTCTTCCGTTCCCCCCCCCCCCCCCAGGTTTCAGGGAGGAAACAATGCTGTTTAGTTCGGACTTCTTCTGCTTGAAGGTCATCATGGATGGCTTGGACTTCTCTTGGCTATGGCTACTTTACGGTTTTACTTGGGGAATAATTTATTAAAAAGTCTTTATGCTTCTTTACTATTGCAAGACAGGTTTTGATGTACTCTGATGTAAAAGGCTTTAAACCTTATGTATTCATGTTTATGAAAGTTTGATTTTACTTCTGCTATTTATATATATATGTTCTGTCTTGTGATATTTCTGTGCATGTTTACCAATAATGCCCCTCTAAAGCTAGTGCATTCCTTTGCGAGTGACCCTAGCGGAGGCGGGTGTTACATTTGGTATCAGAGCAGAAGGTTACCAGACTGGGCAAAAGTTTTTAAAGACCTTCTGAAAATTATTTGAAAAACCGTTTACAAAGAAGCATTTTTCAAGAAAATTTTCTTTTAAAAAGATAAAGGCTATTCCCCCAAAGGCCATTAGCCTCATCCTTGTTTCCTTGATTTAATCTCTTTTCCTTTCTTTCCTCCATCTGTAGTCACAGTAGTTTTAACTGCGACTAGTCTTTTCTACCTACGAAAGTGTTTTCCTTACGATGGAGGTGGTTCTCGAGAGACCAGTGGCCGCGTTATAAGAAAGGATAGTGAGGAAGAGGATAAAGGATACGAGCTTAAGGATGAGCAACTTGTTGGTATGGCTTAGTCCTCAAAGGAGGGAGAAAGATGAACAATGAAACCCATGACGAGAGAGTACCTTTGGCATGGTGAAACGGGATGGATAGTTAAGTATCATGGAACAGGGACAAGATCATTCGGAGGGCAATTGTATGCTCTCATTTCTAGGGTACCTCGGAAGGAGGGTAACGATCTTGTTAAAGGTTTAGTTTTTCTTCTCTATCATCCCGTCGGGACTTTGTTTTGATCACCGCATCTTTTAAGTCCGCTTCGATAGTTGAGTCTCTGCACCTTAGTACTAGCGTAGTAGAGAATCCCGCTTTTGTCTCAAGTCCTATTGGAAGATCGGTCCATTTATTCATAGCTTGTTTGGATTTGAGAATGTCTATATCAAGTGTTGAGCTTGGAAATAATGCTTATGTTTATAAGTTGTGGATGGATTCTAGGGATGAAGTGGTTATCCAGTAAGGGGTGCCACTCTCGGTTTTAAAAAGAGGGTAGTTAGACTCTTGGCTTGCTTTGGTAATACCCTCGAAGTCTCATGTAACCTTTTGGGTTCTGTCATGGCTAGTTACCTAGAATCCCAGGATGCAGTTGTAGGTAATCCGTCTGAATAGAATTCGCCGCTAAGGCGGATGGTTCGTTTCGATTATGTATGAGTTATGGGAATCACCCTAGTAAGGACTCTTGGCAATTTGGATTGGCATCGGAAAACGAGATCCAGAATTCACTAGTGAATTTTGGAGAGCTGGCTTGAGTACGTAGATAGGGTTGAGCCAAGTATACTAGGGAAAGAATAAGTGCAAGTGGAACGAGAGGCGGCGAGGAAATGAGTTCCAACCCATGTTATGGAAACAGGAAGTAAGAAGCTGCGAAATCGTGAAGAAAAAGGGGCGGTCAAGGCACGATGGAACTAAGCTCAAGGTAATGCGACGCAGGAGACTGAAGACTAAATACGTGCATGATATCTCTTTTGGTAATATATCCTCGACCCCTGTTTTCTGTTGAGCTTGCTTGTAGGCTATCTTTTATGGATATCCTCTCGGTCCTGTTTCTGTTACAAACCCCGTAAGGAGTTTGTTTTGTTTATCTTCTCGATCTTATTTTAGGGAATCTTAGGTAGAACCCTATGGATGTAAACATGTATTTGAAACATGTTATGGTAAATATGGTTGCAAATGATTGCAAGTGGTTGCTCGTGGATGCGCGAATACACGTTAGATATTAGATTGACGCGATCACATTTTATGTTGCATATACACGAGTATTTATATTTGTTTATGGATGAAATTGAATGGGTTACCATGTGGACGTTGCATATGGATGAATGTTTGTGCACGCATATAGTGTATATATATATGACTAGGACTATTTGCATACATGTTGGATTCATGGCACTAAACATATTTTTGCATTCAAAAGATTTTTCAGGCCTGATCATTAGCTAAGGAACATGTACACACACGTTTTGCATATATTCATACAGCATTAGAAATCATCTAAGGACAATGGTTGCTTGTGGATGATGTTTTGAGTAGATAGATGTTGGATGGTAGGATATGTTCTTCCTAACTTGGAGATTTCGGGGACGAAATCCTAAAAGGTGGGGAGAATGTAACAACCCGTATTTTTCGATAACGTGTTAAGACGAGAATCAAGGCAGAATTTAATTTTAAATTCTAAATCAAGTAAAACGGGCTATGCCATTGCGTTCGTCTCGGAAAAATACGCGAAATAGAGTCTGAGTTTTCGAGAATCGGAGTCCGTATGACCAAGATATGGCCTCGCGAAGTTTCACGAAAAATTCCCAAATTAAAGTATACTTAATTAAGTGAAATGGGTTGCGCAGAGAAATATATATATTGATATATATATATATATATAATTGAAAATTAAATAAATAAATATGCAAAAATGTTCAAAACAGCGAATTGGGAGAGGGGAATAACCGAACCGGCCCATTTTTGAGGTCGACCCGAGCCCGCTGGGTCGACTAGAGGTTAATCCAGGGTGTTTGGCTGTCAACCCGTGGGCCGATTCGCTCAAATGCAGATTTTGCATTTGGATGGTTCTCATGGTTCATCTTTAATCTAAAGGCCCTAGATGGTTCCTACACTTGACTTCTTCCCCAAGACATGCTTTGATGGCTTGGATTGAATCTAGGTTTAATCCTATGGCCCAAAACACTTGCCTAATCTATAAATAAGACCCTAACCTATCCTAAATCCTCATTATTCATTCATGCAACTAAACTATGGCCAAATTTCTACTCTCATGGCCTCCATCTCAAATCCCTAGAGCCTATGCATCCAAATCAAGTTCAAATCAAAAGGTGCAAGCTTGCTACACCAAATCAAGGCCAAATCAACATTGCTATGCGAGTTTCATGAAGGTTCTTCTACAAAGGAGGCACCTTTCTTAGCCAAGATGATTCATGCTCCTTTCCCTAGGCCTAACTATGTAAGTCCTAGCTACTTTTGGATCAAAACGGTATTTTTAATGTTGACATGGGATAAAATGAGGCTAAACATGATTATGCGAACCTATATGAACCTTACCTTGCCTCTTGTGTTCATGTTTACGATTTTAGGCCATGTGAGTGACTTAATCATGCCTCTCATGCTATGCATAACCTAGTTTATCTTGCAAGTTTGGATCTTTATGCATGAAATGCTAGCATGAACCTTTAGGAACCACTTTACTTGTGAAACATTGGCTAAGACAAGATTTTTGGGCTTATGCATGTTTATGAACCCAAACCCCTTATGCTAACATGCAAGTTTGTGGCCAAATCCTTTATGAGATTATGCATGATCGTGGCCAATCCCCTCTTTTAAGTTGTGCATGTTTATGGCCAAACCCTTTTTGATAATATGCATGTTTGTGGCCAAATTACCTTATGACACTATGCATGTTTATGGCCAATCCCTTTATGATGTTATGCATGTGGAAGCCAAGCCCTTTTTGGCATCATGCATGTTTTGAGACCAATATGTGACATAGTATCCTTACTATGTTGACTCGCTTTGCTTGCGTTGGGAAAACACGATTTTGGGTAGTTAGATAAACATGAACATGTCGCAAAATCTTAACTTGAATATGACATGTGTTTATACTTGAAAATATGACTTGAAAGATAACATGGAAGATGACATGTAAGTATGCATAAAAACATGAGCTTGGGAATTTACCTATTAAGTTAGGTCTACCCTTTGGGAATTTACCTATTAAGTTAGGTCTACCCAAATGCTCGAAAACTTGTAACATGTTTTGGAAACATGATGAACTTAGATAATATAAGTATGGCCAACTCGAGGTTGGGTTGAGTTTGCAACGTAAAACTACCCGGAACCGACCGGCCTAACTAGTAGTTGCAAACAATAGGACCCAATGTGAGAAGTTGGTCATGTCGCGCTTAAGACCCGAGGTTAGACTAAGTTGTGGTGTAAATCTACCCGGACCCGCCCGGCTTAACTAGTAACCACAACAAGGTCTAATGTGAGAGGTTGAGGGTGCATTAATTAAATTAATGCCACATAATAGGGTTAAGTTAATTTGATTAATGAGGCTTAACCAAATATGATATGGACAAATGGGTTAAGTAATTTGATTAGGCTAATGATACTTAACAAAACATGATAAGCTTGGGTAGGTTAAGTAACTTGATCTGCCTAATGACACTTGACCATTTTTATACGACTAGTGGACGGGATTAAGTTAACCAACACTTAATCAATCCAACACGATAACGTGATAAGGTTAAGTAAATTTTCTTAATGACACTTAACCGTATAATACAGTTAATGGATGGGGTTAAGATTAGGCTTAACTAATCTAAACATGGTAATCGGACGGGGTTAAGTTAGCCTAGACTTAATTAATCCAACTTGGTAATTTAATGGGGTTAAGTTAAACACTTAACTAGTTTAACACGATGATTTGATGAGGTTAAGTGACCTATACTTAACCAATCTAACTCGTTAATTTGATGAGGTTAAGTTAATCTATACTTAACCAATCTAACGTGAAAACATGATAAGGCTAAGTCACGAATCACTTGAATACGCTTGACCGATTTGATGACAAGGTCAAGTTAATTTATATAATTAACCAATCTAAAATGATAACTAGACGAGGTTAAGTTATGGATTGCTTAATATACTTAGCCAACTTGACACATGGTTTGTAGGGTTAAGTCTTGGACTTGGATACTTAGCCAATTTTGACATGGTTTGTAGACGGGCTAAGTTATGAACTTAAGTGACACTTAACCCATTAGATAAACCCTAATTCGGAGGATTAGGTAAATAACCATAGTTAACAAGGATTATGGAAATAAGGCTAAGTGGTAAACCTTAGTTAAGGGAAACTAAGTAATAATTCTTAGTCAAGGAAATTTGGACCATTTCTTAGATAGGTTAGTAACACGATACGTTAGGTCAACGTTTAAGTATGCGTGTAGGAGCAGGCTATCTGATTTAGATAAAGGCTCCAACGAACTGGGTAACGAAGCAGCGGCTTCGGGGAACGTGAGGATATTCTTGGGATCCCTCTGTGAGCTGCCAGGTCATTATACTAGGCTCACGAGAGGTTGAGGTCTGCGGTAGAAGAACCAAGAATATGCCTTGGTTGCTATGCGAGCGACCTAAAGACTGGGGTGGATAGCAGTGAGTCGGCGGATACATAAGGTGCCCGAGATAGCAAGTTCGTCGATCATCTACCATCTTGAGTCAAGCGTGTACGTACGGAAAGGCAGGGAACACCCAACAGACCATGATTTGCTATCTAATTATGGGTGAGGTAGGCCGTAGGATGTGGGCTGGCCGGAGTGTAGTTCTCATGCAAGATTTTCTCTTGTGTTGCCTTTCACTAGTTGAGGGAGGGGTCTCGTGGGACCATAGCCACGTGTAGAAAAGCAGACCTTAGTATCTGCATCGGCAGATAAATCTAAAGCTCCCGACCGAGTCCTGTATTTCTTGTTTTGGCCGGTGACAGGACTCGGATGGCACGATGTGATACATGTGCATACAGTAATAGAAAAACGATTCACGATGAATGCGTGGGAAAAGGGCGCGGTCGAGGGTTAGCGTAATCCCTAGTGGCCTAGGTGGTTTAACCCAAACCGAAATACGAAAACGTGTAATAGGTAAGCGTAATCCCTAGTGGTGCTAGGTGGCGTAAGTCCTAGTAGTTCAAACGATGATTCATATGGAAGAGCCTAGCTAGAACAAGGGTGACAGTCCAAACGATTTCAAGAATAATACATGAGAAAGCCCGTACGAGGTACGGCAAAGGACTGAACTTACATACATGGAAAGAAACATACGAGCTGAGTAACCTATATATGTGATATATTAGGTTGACATGGACCATTACACGACTTTGAGCAAGGGACATTCATGGTTAACACATGACGCGGGTAGGGATACTAGTACGAGAGGTGCAGAGCAAATATACATGTTAGAACTAGGAAGAATATACATAATAGATACCGTGGGATGTTAGACGGGGTAGATACCTTGGGATAATGTACTCGATAGGAACCTGACGATGTGATACCTTGACTTATCATAACACCGTAGTTTATCATGATACCTTAGTTTACCTTGCCGCAGTAGTTCAACCGGCTACCCTGGTTTATCTATCTTGTAGTTATCCTTATGTTTACTTTCAGTTTATGCATGTCATGTTACCTTTACCTGTTTTTATACTGGAAGTAGATAGGACTTACTCAGTCTGTTTGACTGACCCGTTTTGTTTCGCCTCTTTTCTTCCGTTCCCCCCCCCCCCAGGTTTCAGGGAGGAAACAATGTTGTTTAGTTCGGACTTCTTCTGCTTGAAGGTCATCATGGATGGCTTGGACTTCTCTTGGCTATGGCTACTTTACGGTTTTACTTGGGGAATAATTTATTAAAAAGTCTTTATGCTTCTTTACTATTGCAAGACAGGTTTTGATGTACTCTGATGTAAAAGGCTTTAAACCTTATGTATTCATGTTTATGAAAGTTTGATTTTACTTCTGCTATTTATATATATATGTTCTGTCTTGTGATATTTCTGTGCATGTTTACCAATAATGCCCCTCTAAAGCTAGTGCATTCCTTTGCGAGTGACCCTAGCGGAGGCGGGTGTTACAGTTACGATCCAAAATACAGTATGCACACAATCCATACATATGTAAAAAATCCAATCCATCAAAAATAAGTATATATGATCTATCAATGTGTGTTAGCACTGGTTATAGCAGTCATTTCGAAGTTTATATTTTTCACAAGAAAAAATAAATTTCGAGGGGCAAATGTTTACCCCGTAACGTGGTCAAAATTTCATGTTTTATTGCATGCAAGAGTAGTAGATCAATTATATTTACAAAGCGATGGACCGGCTGATGTTTAATATGGATCGAGTGCCTTTACTAACATGGATCGGTCGGCCACGTTATAAATGACGGATCGGTTGGATCCAGCAAAGCTTATGGATCAGTCGGGCTCAGTCGGCCTCGATATAAACTATGGATCAGTCGGTCACTTAATGGAGCTGATGG
This sequence comes from Allium sativum, assembly GCA_030737875.1. Classification (NCBI taxonomy): domain Eukaryota; kingdom Viridiplantae; phylum Streptophyta; class Magnoliopsida; order Asparagales; family Amaryllidaceae; genus Allium; species Allium sativum. Next base: position 70,536,457 of record CM060909.1, on the reverse strand, counting down.
ATCGACATGTTCACTTCATGAGTCGGTATCAACATGTATAAGATGGAACGACAACTTGATAATACTATGGGTCGGTCTTGCTATGTTCATGATTGAATTGCGAAGTATAAATGCATGAAGTGAATCACACGCGTGGCCCAAAAGTTCGTTATAGATCAACACCATATTTGTGAAAGCTGCTCATACTAATTTTGTTGGAAATGAATGAGAAAGAGAAAGAGGGATTTTGGAAGAAGAGAAAGGAAAACAACTTTTAGTCCCACATCATGAAATATGAGTACCAGCTCTTCTACAATCTTATATAAATAAAGGAGAAGAGAGCTCATATTAGGTGTGGTTAAGCCAAGACACAATACTACATTGATGTCAACTTGGGCCTAATGCCTTGGGACTCTTGGAGTCCATGACACAATATTATATTGATGTCAAATCGGGCTTAGTGCCTTGGGACTCTTGGAGTCCATGACACAATATTATATTGATGTCAAATGTGGGCTTAGTGCTATGGGACTATTGGAGTCCATGACACAATATTATATTGATGTCAAATGTGGGCTTAGTGATTTGGGGACTTTTGGAGTCCATGACACGATATAAGTGTCAATAATTGGGCGTTGGACCTTGGGACTCTTGAGATCTCATGGTTAAATAGGCCGCTGATTTCAGCTTGGGCCTATTGTGCTGAAACGAGTTATTTTGATCATTTTATGATCTGGTATGTCCCTTCTATTGAAGGGATACAACCGTTTCATCATAAATGCGCACGCACATTTAAGCACCGCTTGGTTAAAGGGTCGCAACCTTTCCAAAGGTCATTAATGTTCGTATAGGCATTTCCTCCAGCCTATAAATACATAGCCCAAAAGGAGAGAATAAATATTAATTATTCTTCTCAATTGTTACTCCCTCTTCAAAGCATTCCTCTGTTTAAGTTTCTATAATCTACTTCAGTTCGTCGGAGCTCCGTTTGCTGGCACTGCACTATGGGGCTGGTCCGTTTTATCCTGGGAAACAAATTGCGATCACGTCAATCAGTGCATACGACGGCAATATTGTTTTAAGGAAACAGAATTATTTCTGGACTCGGACATTACGGTTGGTGACGGTTCTGTACCTCTCCAATCCAGTGCACAATCGGTCTTGCTTACTGTCTTTTCTGCAATCACAGTTTGACTTGACAATTGTGGCATTATTGAGTAACATTGATATTGTTAGAAGATCTTTTTGTCAATACACAATCGATCTTTTTGTCAATCCAACGGTATAGCCGATCGGAAGATAAAACTCTTAAAGAAATGATGAATACCTTATCCTGGCTTGCCAGATAATTTTTTGGGAAGAAGCTATTCTTTCGGCAAATCATATTTTAAATAAAATATCCCGAAAGAAAACATCTCTATCTTCTCATGAACTTTGGAAAAACAGACCACCATCCTACAAATACCTAAAAGTGTGGGGGTGTCTTGCCAAAGTAGAGGTACCAAAACCAAAGAAGGTCAAAATTGGACCAAAAACAATTGATTGTGTATTTATTGGATGTGCACAAAGCAGTGCCGCATATCGATTTTTGGTACACAAATCTGAAATTGATGATATTCATGAAAATACCATCATTGAGTCGAGAAATGCTAAATTTTTCGAACATATATTTCCCTTGAAATATGGTATTGAAAATCATACACCTAAGAGATCAAGGGAAAAAAGAAGTTCATTACTCTATTGAGGATGCTGAACAAAATAACACTCAGCTAAGTAGTGTTGAGCAGCAAGTGGAGGAGCCAAGAAAAAGTAAAAGGTCAAGGACGTTAAACCTTTGGACTGGACTTCTATACATTTATGTTAGAAGATGATCCATTGAAATACAAACAAACTATGTCCTCCAGCGATGCCCCTTATTAGAAAGAGGCAATTAACAATGAGATTGAATCCATTATGTCCAATCATACATGGAAATTAGTTGATTTACCTCAAGGATGTAAGACCTTAGGTAATAAATGTATATTTAAAAAGAAATTGAAACCTGATGGTTCAATAGACAAGTACAAAGCTCGTCTGGTAGTCCAAGGATTTAAACAAAAGGAAGACCTGGACTATTTCGACAAACATCAATTAGAATGCTCATTGCAATTGCATCCATACATGACTTAGAAATACATCAAATGGATGATAAAACTGTATTCTTGAATGATGAATTAGAGGAGGAAATCTATATGGAACAACCTGAAGGATTTCTAAGCTCAGAAAATGAGAATAAAGTGTGCAAATAGGTGAAATCACTTTATGGCCTTAAGCAAACTCCAAAAACAGTGGCATGAGAAGTTTGATAATACTATGTTATCAAATGGATTCACAATAAATGAATCAGATAAATGTGTGTACATAAAACATACACATATTGGATATGTCATTGTTTGTCTTTATGTTGATGACCTATTAATCCTAGGCAATAACAAGGCCATAATAACATCTACAAAGGATATGTTATCCTCTAGATTGGATATGAAAGACCTAGGACTGGCTGATGTGATATTGGGTGTAAAAATTCTGAGAACACCACATGGATATGCATTATCCCAATCGCATTACATCACCAAGATACTTGAGAAATTCAAGCAATATAATGTAACTATTGCAAAATCACCAGTAGATATGAACCAAAATTGGGTAAAGAACACTGGTGATGGTATTTACCAATTGGAATACTCTCGTATACTAGGAAGTATCATGTATGAACTGTACTAGGCCTGATGTCGCATATGCTGTAAGCAAACTAAGTAGATTTACCAGCAATCCTGGTAAGCATCATTGGAAAGCAATAATCAGAGATCTAGGATATCTATAGTATACACAGAGCTATGGTTTATACTATACAAACTATCCTTTAATAGTGGAAGGATATAGTGATGCAAATTGGATCACTGGATCAAATGATACAAAGTCTACAAGTGGATACGTGTTCACATTAGGAAATGGAGCGATTTCATGGAAATCATCCAAACAGACTTGTATCGCTAGGTCTACGATGGAATCAGAGTTTATTGCACTAGATAAGACTGCAGAAGAAGCAGAATGGATTCCAAGCTTCTTGGAAGACATTCCTAATTGGAGCAAACCTGTGCCTCCAATATGTATACATTGTGATAGTCAATCAGCTATTGGAAGAGCTAATAGTACACTATACAATGGTAAATCTAGGCATATTCGTCGTAGACATAAAACGATAAGACAACTTCTCTCTAATGGGGTTATCACGATAGATTACATTCGATCTAAAGATAACTTAGCGGATCCACGTACCAAAGGCTTGCCAAGAGAGAAAGTTCAAATCTTATCAAAGGGAATGGGGCTAAGGCCTATAGACTAAAGGTTTCTCTAAAATGGAAACCCCACCTAGTTGACTGGAGATCCCAAGATCTAGGTTCAAAGGGACAACGAAGTTTAAGAGAAACTTGATGGCACTGTTATACACAAACCATTCCTATGATAAGTCAGTGCATTATATGTTGAATAAGGATAAGTATTAGTACTTTTAATGATGTCTGTATTTGAGGAATTAAGAGAATACCCTTTACAGAATCACCTACGTAAGTGCGAAGGCGCCGCTTCAAAGAGAATTATGAGGCCAAATTCTCTAAGCACTTATGAGACCAGGCAGGTGTTCAAGGCAAAAACGAACACATACAGAGAACGAAGGGTTATAAGAAACATTTATCGTGTGTTATCTACTTTGGAATTACACAAAAGGCTTACAGTTCAAGGACAGTCAATGTCTACTGATTCGCCTGTGATTCAAATAGGTAATCACTAGGAAAGTTCAAGGCCCATGTGCTACTTTAACCAATGCGATAAATGATTCGTGAAACTAAGAACGACTTCTCATTCATGTGGGGGATTGTTGGAAATGAATGAGAAAGAGAAAGAGGGATTTTGGAAGAAGAGAAAGGAAAACAACTTTTAGTCCCACATCATGAAATATGAGTACCAGCTCTTCTACAATCTTATATAAATAAAGGAGAAGAGAGCTCATATTAGGTGTGGTTAAGCCAAGACACAATACTACATTGATGTCAACTTGGGCCTAATGCCTTGGGACTCTTGGAGTCCATGACACAATATTATATTGATGTCAAATCGGGCTTAGTGCCTTGGGACTCTTGGAGTCCATGACACAATATTATATTGATGTCAAATGTGGGCTTAGTGCTATGGGACTATTGGAGTCCATGACACAATATTATATTGATGTCAAATGTGGGCTTAGTGATTTGGGGACTTTTGGAGTCCATGACACGATATAAGTGTCAATAATTGGGCGTTGGACCTTGGGACTCTTGAGATCTCATGGTTAAATAGGCCGCTGATTTCAGCTTGGGCCTATTGTGCTGAAACGAGTTATTTTGATCATTTTATGATCTGGTATGTCCCTTCTATTGAAGGGATACAACCGTTTCATCATAAATGCGCACGCACATTTAAGCACCGCTTGGTTAAAGGGTCGCAACCTTTCCAAAGGTCATTAATGTTCGTATAGGCATTTCCTCCAGCCTATAAATACATAGCCCAAAAGGAGAGAATAAATATTAATTATTCTTCTCAATTGTTACTCCCTCTTCAAAGCATTCCTCTGTTTAAGTTTCTATAATCTACTTCAGTTCGTCGGAGCTCCGTTTGCTGGCACTGCACTATGGGGCTGGTCCGTTTTATCCTGGGAAACAAATTGCGATCACGTCAATCAGTGCATACGACGGCAATATTGTTTTAAGGAAACAGAATTATTTCTGGACTCGGACATTACGGTTGGTGACGGTTCTGTACCTCTCCAATTCAGTGCACAATCGGTCTTGCTTACTGTCTTTTCTGCAATCACAGTTTGACTTGACAATTGTGGCATTATTGAGTAACATTGATATTGTTACTATCTATTTGCAATACAATTGTGTATTGACAAAAGGATCTAACTTTGTAATACAATTGTGTATTGACAAAAAGATCTTCTAACAAATTTTGCATAGACACATGACATTTATAAATGGGCACTTTACAACGTGCATGGAACAATTGTGAACCACATTGGAACCAACAAACACGTCATGCAAAGAAGGGTTGATCAAGAAATGTTGGAGCAGCTTTAAAGTCTCATGCAATGGCAACATGGTAAATTGATGGACCGGGTAACTAATGGCATGCTTCCTTTCTACAACATATGGAAGGCCCAAAGGAATTTACATGAAGGCAAAACGTTGTTATGCAAATATATGCAGCTATGTACGAAACAAGTGCCATGTAGATCAACATCTAAATAATATTATGGGTCGGCCACAATACACAACATGGAACGGCTTCAGCATGCTGATGGGTCAGCTATAATGTTTTAAGGAAATCACGTGGTGCACTAGCCTGTAGCAGCTTGTACAAGAAAGTAAAATGCATGTAACAATATAAAAGTGAAAATGTGCCCACAATATAATGAACAAAGCATGAAATTGTCCACGTGGATAAGCCATTCTCAATTTGCATAGGTCGGAAATAATTGTATCGGTCATTTAAGCTCGCACATACAATTTGCTTAAGACATATACACGATATATGTTAATGTAAGTGACGAATCACATATTAATATAAAGGATTCGAAGCGAAGACAAACAATGGATGACAACTGACATTTCTATTAATTCAAGTTTGATTGGTTCATAATGTTATCATGGGACGGTCAATGTATACTGTGATGCAACTAGAAATAAAGATCATCCACAAAATTAGAAGCGGCGGCAGGGATGTAATTTAACAGATTAGTCATAGATGGTCAATGGAGCGGTCAAAGAAGTAATGATGGATCAGTATCTTAAAATGTCTGGATTGGCTTCAATATATGACAGTTGTACACAACTGTAATAATATGGGTCGGTCATAAACCCAGTGCATTTTCATAAATACATTTATGGCCGATCCATACCATGCACAACATAATTTCAGCTTTTCCACTACCTCCAAACTACACCTATAAATACCCCACTTCTCCACCATTCAAGGGACCTATTTTTGTACCCCGATGGGTTGTTCAATTCATTTATCCATTCTCTAAACCTCTCTAACCTCCGCTAATTCTCTCTTAAGCCTAAATCCAACACAAAATCATCATTGAACCAAGGAAGAACATCTAAATGTTCAAGTGGTAGAAGACAACTACCATCGCAAACTAAAAGATCTCTCCCATTCCTTTATGAATTCAAGTAAAATCTGGAGCAAAAAGAGAGAAAGTCGAGAATATAATTATAAAAGAGAGAAAAAAAGAGCAAGATGAGTGAAATAATGAAATCATGTACTTTGTAAGTTCAAAAGTGATAATGGAAATTTCTACCATAGTGGACTTAGGCCGATATTAGGTCGAACCACTCTAAAATCCTGTGTTCTTATTTACTTTTATTTTTTGTGGTTCCATATTTTCAAATCTTACTTTTGTGAAGTGTCACATAAATACTTAAGAGTGTTGTGATCATTTTTGATTTCAACGGTAACAACTCGAATTGAACTCCCAATAGGTAATGTCTCCACATCTTCAGAGCAAATCCAATTGTTGCCAACTCCAAATCATGAGTTGAGTAATTATTTCGTGCGGCTTCAGCTGTCGACTTGCGTATGCCACAACCTTATCCTTCTATATCAGCAGTGCTCCAAGTCCAGTACCACATGCATCGGTGTATACCACCATCTCTTCATTCCCACTTGGAATCATCAAAATAGTAGCACTCGTCATTTTCTCTTTTAGGATTCCGAAAGCTTGCTCACACTTTGCATCCCATGCGAACACTTGGTTCTTCTTCGTTAATCCTGTTAATGGAGCAACTATCATGGAGCAACTATCATGGAGAAATCCTTGATAACCGTCGGTAATAGGCCACCAATCCAAGGAAACTTCTCACGTCCGTTGCATTCTTAGGTTTATCCTAGTCCTGGATTGCTGCCATGTTAGCGTGGTCAACCGCTATTCCATTTCCAGAAACTACATGCCCTAAAAACCTCACTTCACTCTTCTAGAAGTGGCACTTTGAAAACTTAGCCTTCAGTTGATGCTTTCGCAAGATTTCCAAAACAACTCTTAAGTGCGTCTTATGCTCTTCCTTTTTCCGGAAGTAAACCTAGGTATCATCCACGAACACAAGCATGAACTTGTTCAACTTATCTCTGAAAACCCTATTTATAAGATCCACAAAATATGCTGGCGTGTTGGTCAACCCAAATGGCATCACAACCCATTCGAAGAAACCAGATGGTGTCATAAAAGCAGTTTTCAGCACACTATCCTTTTCCACTCTCAACTGGTGAAATCCCATTGTCAAATCTATCTGAGTAAACACCTTGGCCTCGTGAATCCGATTGAACAAGTCATCGATCCTCGCCAACGGATACTTGTCCTTCTTGGTTACCTTGTTCAGCTCACGATAGTCCACACATAATCTCAAGGATCCATTGGCCTTGGTTGCAAACACAACTGCTGCTCCCCATTCGGATTTTCTTCTTCGAATGAATCCTTTTTCCAAAAAGGTCACGAACTTGCACCTCTAACTCTCGCTGTTCCTTAGGAGCCATCTGACCAAGAGGCATAACGATAGGTCTAGCACCCTTGACCAGTTAGATTCTGAACTCAATCTCACGACGCGGCGGCAAACCTTTGACTTCTTTAAAGACATCGTCAAACTCATTAACAATCAGCACAGATGACAAGTCTTCCTGTGGAATCAGGCGAATATAAAAACTCAAGAATACACCATCTTCGGTCTTACATCGAATCAAAACCTTTCGCCATTCCACATCCCCGACTCTCACCTCAAGCATCTCGCAATTCACTCTTGCTGCATACCTCTTGAGCCATCCATGCCCAAGAAGATCCCAAACCCAGCGAAGTTCAAAACAAAGCAATCACACACAAAAGAGCAACCATGACTCGATAACGTAAGACCACGACAAAGCACACAAATGCTGGACGAACCCCCAACTGGATTTGTCACAACCAAAGGTCTATAAAAAATCTCAGGTTCCAAATCCCAGCAGCACACAAGCTCATTATAAATGAATGAATGAATGAATGAATGAATGTGATGCTCCAGTATCGAAAAACACATGAACTGAAACACCTCTAACGAAAAGAGTACCTTGGACGACAACACCTTTCCTTTCTACTCTACAGTAGGAGATTTTAAAGAAGATGGTACGTCCTCCAAAGCATAAGCCTTCACTATCTACTTCCCTCTCGCTAGCTCCGAACAATCCTTCTTATCATGCCCAGGTTTTCCACACTTGAAGCACTTCTTTTTAGCTTTTGGATTCTTACACTTATTAGCGAAATGGCCCTTGTGTTGGAAGTTGTAACAAACCACCTCACTTTTATGTTTCTTCTTGACATCCTTTCCTTTGTGTTGTTGTTTCTTCCTCTTCTTATTGTTATTACCATCATGTTGTGGTTTTTGAAGCTTCCTTGGTTGCAGCGATAACATTTGCTTCTTTAGGAAATAAGCTTTCATGTCTTACAGCTTTCTCCGCTATCTTCTCATATAGATCGTCAAGATGATCTAGCAATGGCTTCCCAATATAGGCATCCAAACCCATAACAAACTTCTCGTTCTTCTGGTAAGGAGAATCAATGTACGATCGGGAATACTTGGACAGGGCCTCAAAATCAGAAACATACTCAAGCACTGATCAACCATTCTGTTTTAGCTCTACAAACTTCTTAAAAAGAACTAACTTCTAAGAAGTAGAGATAAACTTCATCTCGAACTTGACTTGGAACTGTTCCTATGTTATCTCTTCTTCTGAAGTCTCCAAAGTGATAGAGTTCCACCAATCCATGGCTCTACCTTGCAATTGTCTTGATGCAAGCTTCCTTTTCATTGCAACGTCAATGCACAAATCTACAAAAATTCATACACAAGCTTCTAGCCACCTCTGAACCTCTTCAGTCGACTTTGTCCCCTTGAACGACTTTCCTTGGAGAGAAGTGAAGTCTCTGCATAGCTTCGCGAAGTCCACAACCTATGGTACCTGCACTTGAACTCCTACATCTATCACTGCTGCCTCCTGAGAGGGTACCCTCCTCATGATCGCTGCCATCATGGACTCGAACATAGCTGGGTAGTCTGGTATACCACCATTTCCCCCTCCAAAAGCAGCCTCCTCCCTAGCAACATGTCTCGATGGTCGATGATTCATTCTAAATCTGTAACATATAATGATTAGCCACTTAAGAGAAAACTGCTATAGAGTTCAAATGTTATTACTATACACTAATATATGTATATATATAGTAAGCACCCATCAGAAATCTACAAGTATGTCTCTTATACTTTATTACATCTTCGAACTTTGGCTAAAATCGTTAACCAGTGCTCAGATACCAAATGTGACCAACGCCCATAACTCCTGCACTTAACAGGAGGAATAATACGCTGAAAGACGTGCCAGACAACTATGAAAGATCAACACGGTAAGATAACACAATGCAGCACCTGTCATATAACTCACAGCGCAAGGATAAAATATAATAGAACATATACAATGGGCCATAATAGTGAAGTATTTCTGAGCAGAAACTTAAACTATCATAACAACTGGAAAGAATTTCCATACACCCTTGGATTACAACATAAGTGTGTACAAATTTTCCTCACTACAACACTCGGAGAAAACACCAATCATAACAATGAAAACAACAAGTACTAGAAGTAGAAAAACTGATACGCAAGCCTCCTGCTCGTCATCGCTTTGCATCCTCACCTCACTAAGTTCTGCTACCTATAACCTGCTACTCAGTCCCCCAATCCAAAACTGGATGAACAACCCAAGGTAATAAGAGGAAATATAAAATCTTGAGTTAGGCAATAGTCTTAATGAGCAATAAAATAGCTATCTAACATCATCATTAAAGTATATAAGAATAGGTGAAACACCCCACCTCCGTTAGGGTCGCTCTCAAAGGGAATGCCCTAATTTTTGGTGGAGGTTTATAAGTATAAGTCACAGATATACAAGACAGATATGAATACACATATTTTTGTATAGCGGAAAACAACAGCAATTTTTATTTCAACATAATACGTGTTACACAAACCATGTCATAACTTGTCTTACAATACTTCAAAAACCGTTACATCTTCATAACTGTCTTGATTACATTATTTAAAGAAGCATAAAAAAAACATAAATGAACTGCATAAGTCCCATAATTGCTGTCCAAAGCCATAGTCCAAAACGAAAAGATCCAAGCCATACATTCCTTCTCTTCAAGCTGGATGTGGAAACTGGTCAAGCTGCAGTATTCCCTCCCTGTGGACCTGGGGGGGGGGGGGAACGAAAGAAAAGAAGGCAAAAGAAAAGTAGAGTCAGACATAAAGCCTGAGTAAGTCTAGGACTATTCAGTCTATGAATAAAGAACTGGGTATGATAAGTATAAAATGGAAATGGGAAAGCACCATAAACTAAGTTAAGTTGTCTAGAGTTGAATATACTATCGTAACCCATATTAATCTCTGCATCCATATAAGCTGGTTCCCAACAGGCACCCCATAATCAGGGTGAAGTGATTCGTTTCTAATGATCGGCTCCTACTCGCACAGTTACATGTGTCTTACGGCCCCCGATGTTGTAGTTACCTATGCTGGTCCCACCATGGGGTGTATCAAGTCCCATAGTAGCGGCCCGACACAATCCTAGGATGCACATGTATGCTACTGGTGCCCAGTGCCTTATTTTCCTGCGCCGGAGTGTGTGCACGCCCGCACCCCGTTAGAACCTACACTGCTGCACCACCGCCGTCGATTTGACCTCTTACAGTCAGCCCAGTAATCGTGCCCCACCCTGCCTTGTTCAGGGTATCCTGATACACCTTGTAGGGTTACTGCTGAAAAGGATCCCTCGCTACTAGGTTTTCTATTTCTAGCCAACATGCTAAGTTGGTTAAGTGTTTTGTAAACCTAACCCCCAATCAGTTTGTATAGTTTAGCATGTTCCATTTTGATTAAGTATTAATATAATTTACTTAATCCTACCAATCCAGACTCAGCCTTAATTGTCTTATTAAAGCCTCGACCTCTCACATTAGACAGGTATTGTTGTGGCTGCCTGTTGCCGGTTGGTTCCGGGCAGTCTTACGCCACAACTCAGTCTAACCTCGGGTCCTTATTGGGCTCTGTGTTTAACCACACACATTGGATAGGTATTGTTGTGACTACTGGACAGCCGGGCGGTTCCGGGCAGGTTTACATCACAACTCAATCCAACCTCGGGTTAAACACATCGTATTTTCTAAATTTACATATTTTGTCTCTTTTCTTTTTATATGTAAATATTTTCAGCCCATTATTCAAATTCATCTTTATAGGGAAAAATTTATTTATGCCACTTAATTGTTTTTCATGGTTGTTGGCATGCGTCAACGATACCAACACATATGTTCTATGTTTTAACCCCATCGTCATTACCCCCGCTTTATACGTTCACTAAAATATAACATATGTTGGGTTTAACATTTAAACCCAACTTAGCCACCTGAAAAAGGGGAGGCTTATAACATGGTGTATACATATATTCTAAGTGACATAAAAAGGGGAGTGTGAACGCATGAACTTGCAACATAACGATCTAATTAACATGAATTAGGCATATGTGAACTTATATTGTAATAGCATATAATCATGGCATCAACATACTTAAACATGAATCATTCTATTCATATGATCATGGCATAAACATCCCTAAACACGAATCATATTTTTTAATCTAATCATGTAAACTTGCAATTGGAATGTAAATCTAAATTAATTATGTGTCACATATATCACCATATGATTTTGGTAACAATATAGGCCTAAAACATGTTTTCAACTAGGCATAGCACCAAACATAGATTAGTCATGTTCATAAAGATGCTTACTTTTGTCTCTAACACAAAAGTATGATTTTATACTTGAATCACGATACCAATTCCAACATAGATTCATATAAACCATAGTACTTAGTTGAATCCAATTACGCTAAAAGTGATCATAAAATATGTACATTATATTGGCATAATAGTGAATCATATGCTTGTATGAATCCCAAATAAAATACCACAACATATGGTTGTTAACTTCCACATAAATCACGTACTTGCAAATATCCAATCGTATACCACAACATTTCCAAATCGTTTAGAATCAAAACAACATACAAATATAGATTATTATCGCCACAATTCCATTTCTCACTTTACACAAATCAAAGCACAATTATTTATTCACATCGGAATAGCACTCTACTTACAACGTATGACGAATCTTCAATTCAGGAATCTGAATTCTGAATTTGGAGATGCTATCCTTTGTTGTAGGCGTTGTTTTGATTTAATTAACGTTGCTTTAAGCTTTCGAATTATCTCCTAATTGTCTCTCAATTCCTGACGGCTATTCCTAGTCTTTCCTCAGTAGCATGACGGTCTCATCTCCATTTTTGTTTGTGTGAATTAGGGTGAGTTTTAGGTCCTTTTTATAGAGTTTGTGAGTTGATTAGGACCGTCGATGGAGCTTGGTTTAATAATAGCAGTTCGTTTGAAGGAGAGACCAACCAGGAGCTGACACCTAGCCCTAGTGATAAGGCAAGGCTAAGAAAATCGACCAAACACAGACCAGGCCAGCCAGGGGGGCTGGGTTCGACCTGGCTCAGGGGCCAAGTCGACTACCCAGTCGACCCCCAGGTCGACTATGTAGTCGACCCCCAGGTCGACTATGTAGTCGACCTGGGTGCCCCAAGTAACAACCCGTATTTTTGAATAACATGTTATAACATAAATCAAGGCAGAATTAAATGTTAAATTCTGAATCAAGGGAAACCGACTGTGTCATTGCGTTCGTCTCGAAAAAATACGCGAAATAGAGTCCGATTTTTCGAAAATCGGAGTCCGTATGACCAAGTTATGGCCCGTCAAAGTTTTCAGAAAATTTCAAGTTCAAAAATAGTTCAAATTTGAATTTAGAATTCAAATTCAGCCAAAACAGACTGGGCGGGAAAATTCCCGCCCAGACAGGTCGACAGAGGGGTCGACACTAGGGTCGACCTCCCCCCCAACCAGGTCGACACTAGGGTCGACCTGGGGGTCGACCTCCCTGGTCGGCCAGGTCGGCCGGGTGCACTTAATTGGGCGGTTTGGACCTGTTTTGTTGGCTAGTGACGTGATTTGATGGCTCAGATTTGATTTATGGTTAATCCTATGGCTAAAACTAATCCTAAACTCTATAAAAAGACCCTAATACCTAGCCTAAATCATCATAAATGAATCCTACAACTAAACTATGCCAAAATGTTTAATCATGGCCTCCACCCTCTTGTCATAGCCTCCATCTTCATTCATATGAGAGTTCCTAAGCTTGTTTGAGAGTTTCAAAGCTTGATTCAAGGCCAAAGTTCAATCTTTCTTCATTAAAACGAGGATCTTTCTTCATATAATCAAAGGAGCTTCTTGGAGCTTGTATTCATTTGGGGTTTTTAGAGTTGCTAGTGGCTTCGTCTCAATCTTATTTATATTTTATAAGTCTTCATAGCATTGTAAGCCCTATTCTACTCTTAGATTCTAACTATGAAGTTAAATATGACATGTTGCAAGTTTGAGTTTGGGCCTAAGTATGATTTGTGCTTTGATTCTATCATGTTATGCATAGGTTTTATTCTATGCATGTTTGTAAAACTATCACCTTGACTTTGGCCAAAGAAAGCTATGAGCTTTGGTTCTATCATGTTATGCATAGACTTATTCTATGCATGTTTGTAAAGCTACCACCTTGACTTTGTGCATAAAAGCTATGAGCTTTGGTTTGAAATGTTGCATAGAAGCAACATAGAAACTCTCATAACCCTTAGGTTAGCTTGCATATGATGTTATATGTGAATCACTGCTATCATCCCATGTTATTTATGATCATGTTTCATCTATTTTGCTAAAGTTTGATATTATGCATGTTTTGAGGCCTATGACATAATATGCAAGTTTATGAACACATTTGCTTCATATGCCACCATGTTTAACTTGTGGCCAAACCTTATTAATTATGTCATGCTTCTAAGTTCCCCTCTTTGAGATCTATTTGCGTTTATGCGAACTTGCATGCGATGGGGCTACGTTATGGGTAAACTAAAATGACATAAAAATATGACTTGAAAAGATGACATGAAATATGACATGTGATTATGCTTGAAACATGAACATGAACTTGGACATGACTTCTAGAAAACATGAGAATGGCCAACTCGAGGTTGGGTTGAGTTTGTAGCATAAATCTACCCGGAACCGACCGGCTTAACTAGTAGCTACAAGCAATAGGACCCAATGTGAGTGGTTGGTCATGTTGCACTTGAAACCCGAGGTTAGACTAAGTTGTGGTGTAAAGCTACCCGGACCCACCCGGCTTAACTAGTAACCACAACAAGGTCTAATGTGAGAGGTTGGGTGCATTAAATTAATTAATGCCACATGATAGGGTTAAGTCATGGACCACTTGAATACTTAACCAATTAAACACGATGGGTTGATGGGGTTATGTCATGAACCTTGGGTACACTTAACCAACTTGATACTTGATTGGATAGGGTTAACCACATTTAACCCGTTAGAAACCCTAGTTATGTGGTCCTTTTCACCAGTAACCCTCTTGATTGTATCATGGTACCCTAGGGACTAGGCTAGGGTGGGGCACGATTACTGGGCTGACATGTAAGCGACCAAAACGACGGCTAAGTAGGTGCGCTGGTGTAGGTTCAGGCGGACTATGGTCGTGCACATAGTCCGGAGTTGAAAAAGCAGACACGGGCACCAGTAGGTTTAGACTGTGCGTGCTTGATTTGTGTCCGGGGTTGGCACCCTAGGGCTTGATACACCCTAGGGTGGACCTAGCATAGTTTGACTACACTTCGTGATTGGGCCGTATGACACCGACACTTGACGAGTTAGGCTTTAGGGAGCCGATCGACTAGACCGAGTAGTTGGACCTCGATTTAGGTCACCTCATGATATTGGTCCAGCTTTGGGCCAAGGGATCATTTCTTGTTTATACTTGACATAGATTAGAATACTAGTACACCGGGTGCAAATTAACCTTGTATATGCGATGCCACACTTAATCTATCTTGTTAACTTTTCACCATGCCAGTTATCACCCTACATCTCATCTCTATTTTACATGTCCAGTTAACTTTATTAGTTTTTATACTAATAGTAGATAGGCCTTACCAGTCTTTTTGACTGACCCATTTTCTTCCGTTCTCCCCTCCCCCCAGGTTTACAGGGTGGGAACACTGGTACCTAGCTTGGATCTTTAGCTGCTTTTCTGCATAGCTCATGTACGGTTTGGTCTTGAGCATGCTATGGCTTTATTCTACCTTGGGGATAGTTACTTTATGATTTTCTTTCCAGTTTTCAGTTGATGTTTCTAGACTATGTTTTATGGAAAATAATGACCAAGTACTTTGATGTAACTTGACTATGGTTTTGAAATGTTAGTTTTATCCGCTGCTTTATTTACTCTGTTTTTACTTATATGTTCTGTCTTGTGATATCTGCATGCATGTTTACCTTGTTTAACGCCCCTCCAAAGCTAGTGTGCTTGAAAGAGTGGCATTGGCGGAGGTGGGGTGTTACATTTGGTATCAGAGCATAAGGTTTTACTAGACCGGACAAAACTTACTCTTTTGAAAAACTATTTTCAAAACCAATTAAGTATTTTCCAAGAAAAGTCTAGTTATTTTAAAAAGGCTATTCCCCAAAATCCATTAGCACTATCCTTCGTTTCCTCATTCTGAATCTATCTTTTTCTTTTTCAGTATGCCCGATCTTAACCTTCCCAGATGGTTCCAGTGGTACTTGGAAGCTAGGGCCAACGATGTGGGCCCAGCAAACACCCCCACCATAACTGAGGTTCCTCCTTCTCCTCCTCAGAATCCACAAACAGATTTCGCTAAGGTTTGCAAAGACTTTAAGGCGATGGGTGGCAAGAATTTTATTGGGACGGAGACTTTTGTGGAGGCAAGAAATTGGTTGAAAGAAACTGAAGATCTCTTCGCCATCTTTGATGTGGAAGACCATAGAAAGGTTCTGTTGGCAGCATGGCTATTGAAAGAAGAATCTGCTTATTGGTGGGAGGTCACCAATGCTACTAGGCCTGTAGAGACTTGGGCCGACTTTAGGACGAGGTTTGGGCTTAAGTTTCTATCATCTGCCGAGGCAAATCTGCAATTGGAGAAGTTTATAACTTCGAAGCAAGGGGACATGACAGTGAGGGAGTATGTAAATAAGTTTAACCAACTTGCTCGATTCGGTTTGGACATGGTTAATACTCCCCAGAAGAAGGCTTTACGCTTTGCACGAGGGTTGAATGAGCCATTACAAGGTTTAGCTCTGTCTCATATACCCATGGGGGCCACTTTTGAAGGCCTAGTGGACATGGCATTGCTTCAAGGAGACGATAAGAATGGCAAGAAAGAAGTCAAGCCTAATGAGACTCAAACCAAGAAGACGGACTCCAAGTAGGGAGGAAATCAGAGCAATCAGAACAACAAGAACAACAAGGGCAATAAGGCCAACAACAATAAGGCAAAGGACCCAAGAAAATGCAACTTCTGTAGGATTGTTGGGCACATAGCCAAAGATTGCAGAAAGAAGAAGAGGAAGTTGGGCGAATGCTTTCACTGTGGAGAGCCTGGACACCTTAGCAAAGATTGCCCCAAGAAGCAAGGACATGGGCAAGGACAGATTCAGCGTGCAGGACCTTCTAAAGGGCAAGTGCATGCTCTCAACACTACTCCAGTTCAGGACCGAGGTAGTATTTCTATAGAAAGCCTTGTTTATATTTTTGATTTTCCTGTTCGCACTTTATTTGATTCTGGCGCATCGCACACCTTTATTTCTTCTGACATTGTTGAAAGTTTGCACCTAAGTACTAGTCTAGTTGAGGATCCCGTTAGTGTTTCAAATCCAATTGGGGGTTCCGCCCATCTATCTATGATTTGTGTGGATTTGAAGATTTTTATCTTGACCGTGGAATTCACGTGTAATGCTTATGTTCTCGGATTCACGGGATACGGGTTGATTTTGGGCATGGATTGGTTGTCCGGTTATGGAGCCATCCTCGATTGTGAGCATAGGGTGGTGAGGCTCATGACTCGCCTCGGTAATACCCTAGAAATTTCTTGTAACCCTAGAGGTCCCATCATGTTATGTTATCTTGAATCTCTTGACTCGTCCATTGATGATCTGCAATCTGTAAGGGTGGTCCGAGACTATCCTGATGTCTTTGAAGAAGTTAAGGGGTTGCGCCCTAAACGAGAGATAGATTTCCGCATTTATCTAGTCGATAATGCCAAGACAGTATCATTGCCCGTTAGGCACATGGCCCCACGTGAAAGAAGAGAGCTCAGTAAGCAAATCAAGGAGTTGCTTGAGAAGAATTTTATTAGGCAAAGCATTTCTGAATGGGGTGCTCCTGTGGTATTCGCTACTAAGGAGGATGGTTCGCTTCGTCTATGTGTTGATTATCGAGAGTTGAACAAGATGACAAAGAAGAATAGGCACCCGTTACCGAGGATAGACGGCCTCTTTGACCAGCTTGTTGGTGCTTCTGTTTTCTCTCAGCTCGATCTAGCCACCGGATTCCATCAACTTAGAGTGGCTGAGGATAGTATTGATAAGACTGCGTTTAGGACTCCAGATGGATTCTTTGAATGGCTTGTCATGCCATTCGGTTTGACTAATGCACCCGCCTACTTCGTAGATTTGATGAGTAGGGTGTTCAAGGAGTTCCTTAACAAGTTTGTAGTTGTCTTCGTGGATGATATCCTGATCTTCTCAAAGGATGAGGAAGAACATGGTAGACATCTCAAGGAAGTGATGGATACGCTTAGAGCTCATCAATTGAATGCCAAGTTCTCCAAATGCCATTTTTGGAGAAGGGAAGTTCGATTTCTTGGACATATAGTTTCTAGCCAAGGCATAGCTGTGGATCCCGCGAAAGTGGTTGCGGTTCAAGACTGGAAGACTCCTAGGAATGCAACCGAAGTAAGAAGCTTTCTCGGTCTGGTGGGCTACTATAGGAAGTTCATCAGAGACTTCGCTAAGATTTCAGCCCCTCTTACTAAGTTGACGAAGAAGAACTTAGTCTTTGCATGGGACTTAGAGTGTGAGCTTGCTTTTCAAAGGCTCAAGAGGGCCCTTACTACAACTCCAGTTCTAGCATTACCCGATGGGGGGAAATTGTTTACCGTGTACACCGATGCATGTGGCACGGGATTGGGCGCTGTTCTGATGCAGGAAGGAAGAGTGATATGTTATGGGGGTAGGCAACTTAAAGTTCATGAGAAGAACTATCCCACTCATGATTTGGAGTTGGCGGCGATTATCTTTGCTCTCAAATCCTGGCGCCACTATCTTCTAGGCGAAAGGTTTGAGTTGTATACTGATCACAAGTCACTCAAGTACCTCTTCTCACAGAAAGATCTGAATTTAAGGCAGCAAAGGTGGATGGAATTCTTAGCATCATATGACTTCGAGATAGCTTATACCCCTGGCAAGGGTAATGTCGTGGTAGATGCACTAAGAAGAAGTAGGTTGACTTTGAGTCCCTTGTTTGTTGAGATGAAGAGCCTAGAGTTCTTGGCAACCTTTGATCTCACACCGGCTGTTGAGTCGATGACGGGTTCGTTAGCATCTCTTGAGCTTAGAGCTACACTTCTTGATCAGGTAGGGACTTCGCAGAAGGAAGACCCGCAGATAGTCGAGATCATGGACAAGTTGATTCGTGGTGAGACGTCTAGTCACCTTGCTAGATATACTATTGATGACAAGGGTTGGCTAAGGCGTGATGGAAGGCTATGCGTTCCACAAGTAAGAGACTTGATGCATAAAGTTCTCGAAGAAGCGCATCACTCGAAGATGACTATACATCCAGGAGGAGATAAGATGTATAAGGACATGAAGCGCATTTTCTTTTGGGCTGGAATGAAGAAGGATGTGGCAGAGTATGTTTCAAAGTGCATGATGTACCAACAAGTGAAAGCCGTGTCGAAGAAACCCGGTGGGCTATTACATCCGTTAGAGGTCCCGCAATGGAAGTGGGAAAGTATCTCTATGGATTTTGTGGATGGTTTGCCTAGGTCAAGGAAAGGGAATACGAGCATATGGGTCATAGTTGACAGACTTACGAAGAGTTCTCATTTCATTCCAGTAAAGAGCAAGAGGACCGCATTATGGCTAGCATCTGTTTATCTTCGAGACATAGTGCGATTGCATGGAGTTCCTTCTAGCACAGTCAGCGATCGTGACCCAAACTTCACTAGCCAGTTCTGGAGTAGTTTGCAAGAAGCGATGGGTACGCGATTGAATCTAAGTACAACCTATCACCCTCAGACGGATGGCCAAACCGAAAGGGTGAATAGAGTGCTAGAAGATCTTTTGAGGCTTTGTGTTCTTGACTTTGGTGGTACTTGGGAAGACCACCTCCCTCTTGTAAAGTTTGCTTATAATAATTGCTATCAAGCTAGCATAGGGATGGCACCATTTGAAGCTTTGTATGGGAGGCCGTGTAGGTCACCATCTTGTTGGTGGAAGACAACGGATAGGCTTATACTTGGGCCCGATATGATACGAGACACATCCGAGAAAGTTGAATTGGTGAGAAGACGGATGAAAGCGGCCCAAGACAGACAGAAATCCTATGCTGACATGCGAAGGACAGATTTGGAATTCGAGATTGGAGACATGGTTTTCGTGAAGGTTTCTCCGTTGCGTAATGTGGTTCGCTTTGGAGCAGTAGGGAAGCTGGCACCAAGGTTCGTAGGACCCTTCCCTATCATAGAGAGAATTGGGAAGATGGCTTATAAGGTGCAATTGCCCGAGAAGCTGGCCAGAGTGCATAATGTCTTTCATGTCTCGCATCTCCGAAAGTGCCTACATGAGTCCGCTGAGGTAGTTGAACCTAGCATTCTTGAAGACATGGAGGTGGAGAAAGAGGCAACCCTGAGGCGAGCTCCGATTCGTATCATGGGAACGGAGACAAAGAAGCTAAGAAGCAAAGAAGTTAAGCTTGTTAAGGTGCAATGGAGTGAAGCAGAGGAAGACGCAACTTGGGAAACCGAGGAGAAGATGCGTGGGCTTTATCCATTTCTTTTTTAGGGTACATTTTCAATCTCTTTTCCTAGTTGGTATATCTTTCTTTTGCTATCCATGTTTATCTAGTTTATCTTATTTCGTAAATCTTGTCATGAGAACCTTAGGTAGAAACCCTTGGTTGAAACATGTATTTGAAACATGTTATGCTTGATGTTTGCCAGTGGTTGCAAGTGTTTGCAAATGGATACTCGTGGATGCATGATACACGTTAGGCACTAAGATCGGCTCACACACTTTCATGCCACATATGCATGAGTGTTTATGCTTATTCATGGATGAAACTTGTATGCTATCACATGGATGCTGCATATGGATGGATGTTATGTGCACTCATGTAGAGACTATAAGTTATGTTAGTAATTTGCATACATATGGATGCATTGCACAAACATATTTTGCATCAAGGAGGTTTACTGAATCAGTAAGCACCTGATCTTCGCATTAGATAGGTGCATATACACACACTTTTGCATATGTGCATACAGCATTAGAAATCTTTTAAGGACAATGATTACTTGTGGATGATGTTTTGAGTAGATGGATGATGGATGGTAGGATACGTTCTTCCTAACTTGAAGATTTCGGGGACGAAATCCTTTAAGGTGGGGAGGATGCAACAACCCGTATTTTCGAAAAACATGTTATAACATAAATCAAGGAAGAATTAAATTTTAAAATCTGAATCAAGGGAAACGGGCTGGGCCATTGCGTTCGTCTCGGAAAAATACACGAAATAAAGTCCGATTTTTCGAAAATCGGAGTCCGTATGACCAAGTTATGGCCCGTCAAAGTTTTCAGAAAATTTCAAGTTCAAAAACAGTTCAAAATTGAATTTAGAGTTCAAATTCAGCCAAAACAGACTGGGCGGGAAAATTCCCGTCCAGACAGGTCGACAGGGGGGTCGACACTAGGGTCGACCTCCCCCCCAACCAGGTCGACACTAGGGTCGACCTGGGGCTCGACCTCCCTGGTCGGCCAGGTCGGCCAGGTCGGCCTGGTGCACTTAATTGGGCTGTTTGGACATGTTTTGTTGGCTAGTGACGTGATTTGATGGCTCTGATTTGATTTAGGGTTAATCCTATGACTAAAACTAATCCTAAACTCTATAAAAAGACCCTAATACCTAGCCTAAATCATCATAAATGAATCCTACAACTAAACTATGCCAAAATGTTTAATCATGGCCTCCACCCTCTTGTCATAGCCTCCATCTTCATTCATATGAGAGTTCAATAAGCTTGTTTGAGAGTTTCAAAGCTTGATTCAAGGCCAAAGTTCAATCTTTCTTCATTAAAACGAGGATCTTTCTTCATATAATCAAAGGAGCTTCTTGGAGCTTGTATTCATTTGGGTTTTTTAGAGTTGCTAGTGGCTTCGTCTCAATCTTATTTATATTTTATAAGTCTTCATATCATTGTAAGCCCTATTCTACTCTTAGATTCTAACTATGAAGTTAAATATGACATGTTGCAAGTTTGAGTTTGGGCCTAAGTATGATTTGTGCTTTGATTCTATCATGTTATGCATAGGATTTATTCTATGCATGTTTGTAAAACTATCACCTTGTCTTTGGCCAAAGAAAGCTATGAGCTTTGGTTCTATCATGTTATGCATAGACTTATTCTATGCATGTTTGTAAAGCTACCACCTTGACTTTGTGCATAAAAGCTATGAGCTTTGGTTTGAAATGTTGCATAGAAGCAACATAGAAACTCTCATAACCCTTAGGTTAGCTTGCATATGATGTTATATGTGAATCACATGCTATCATCCCATGTTATTTATGACCATGTTTCATCTATTTTGCTAAAGTTTGATATTATGCATGTTTTGAGGCCTATGACGTAATATGCAAGTTTATGAACACATTTGCCTCATATGCCACCATGTTTAACTTGTGGCCAAACCTTGTTAATTATGTCATGCTTCTAAGTTCCCCTCTTTGAGATCTATTTGCGTTTATGCGAACTTGCATGCGATGGGGCTACGTTATGGGTAAACTAAAATGACATAAAAACATGACTTGAAAAGATGACATGAAATATGACATGTGATTATGCTTGAAACATGAACATGAACTTGGACATGACTTCTAGAAAACATGAGAATGACCAACTCGAGGTTGGGTTGAGTTTGTAGCATAAATCTACCCGGAACCGACCGGCTTAACTAGTGGCTATAAGCAATAGGACCCAATGTGAGTAGTTGGTCATGTCGCACTTGAAACCCGAGGTTAGACTAAGTTGTGGTGTAAAGCTACCCGGACCCGCCCGGCTTAACTAGTAACCACAACAAGGTCTAATGTGAGAGGTTGGGTGCATTAAATTAATTAATGCCACATGATAGGGTTAAGTCATGGACCACTTGAATACTTAACCAATTAAACACGATGGGTTGATGAGGTTAAGTCATGAACCTTGGGTGCACTTAACCAACTTGATACTTGATTGGATAGGGTTAACCACATTTAATCCGTTAGAAACCCTAGTTACGTGGTCCTTTTCACCGTAACCCTCTTGATTGTATCATGGTACCCTAGGGACTAGGCTAGGGTGGGACAAGATTACTGGGCTGACATGTAAGCGACCAAAACGACGACTAAGTAGGTGCGCCGGTGTAGGTTCAGGCGGACTATGGTCGTGCACATAGTCCGGAGTTGAAAAAGCAGACACGGGCACCAGTAGGTTTAGACTGTGCGTGCTTGATTTGTGTCCGGGGTTGGCACCCTAGGGCTTGATACACCCTAGGGTGGACCTAGCACAGTTTGACTACACTTCGTGATTGGGCCGTATGACACCGACACTTAATGAGTTGGGCTTTTGGGAGCCGATCGACTAGACCGAGTAGTTGGACCTCGATTTAGGTCATGTAACACCCCACACCCACTAAGGTCACTCACTAAGGGAATGCCTTAGTTTTGGTGGAGTATTTTTAGTGAGTATAGAACAGAAAAATTACAACAAGACAGATATAAGTAATACTTGAAAATTTAAAACATCATTTCATTGCAGCGGAAAGTAAAACATGTTTGGTTACATCACAAAACCATAACAAGAGTCAAGTACATAATATCCATCCTGATAAAATAGAAGTACATAATCCCACTACATAGATAATAGCCATAATAGAAAAGATAAACCGAGCTTTACTTCTACGGTCCAAGCCCCAAAAGATAGATATAGCGGTCTGATCCAAGCCCACTAGTGCTAGGCCCACTCTGAAAACCTGAGGGTTGGGAAAAAGATAAACAACAACGGGGTCAGACATAAGTCTGAGTGAGTCCTATAACCCTAACAATACAATCATTAAAGTAATTAGGGTATGATATAAACAAGGTACGGTACCTCTGGGGATAATGACTACACTAAGTAGCCAATAAACACAGGATGTACTAAGATAACCGAAAAGACGCTTTTATCCACCCAAGGATAATTATTAGATTACACCACTCCAGACTTATTCACCCAAGGGTAATTCCTACACTGCACCACACCAGTTCTACCCACCAAGAGTAATTCCTACTTAAAGGTTGATCCCACTAAGTGTACTTAGTAATTTTTACCCAGTAGTTTCTTGTACCCCTAGCTGACTACACAGGTGCCGTCTGCCCCTATCTCTACTAGGTGTACCCACTACCCCCAAGCGATCGGCTCCCTAACGTAGATACCTGTGCTGGCCCCACAGTGGGGTGTATCACTCCCCAAAGTGGCAACCCGGTAATCAATGGTGCACGGCTTATACCTACCTGATGCAACAACGTCTTACCTACCAGCCCGGGTCCACACACGCATATGAAACCCGTTGGACTCGCGTTGCCACCGTTACCCCGTTTTGGCCTCTTATAGTCAAGCCCAATATGCGTGTCCCGTCCTCGACTTGGGTCGAGCCCACAAAGATACGTTTGGGATATTGGTTGAAATGGGCCCCCACAAGCTACTACTTAAGCTTGCCATTTTATCTAGTGCATCCCACTTAACCCCTTTTATAATCATACCCACTTACATGTTAAGGTTTGGTTAAGTCATCTAATCATATTTCAATTGCCACTTAAGGCCCCCACAAGCTACTACTTAAGCTTGTCACTTAATTACATTTCAATTGCCACTTAAGGCCCCCACAAGCTACTACTTAAGCTTGTCATTTAATTACATTTCAATTGCCACTTAAGGCCCCCACTAGATTTCCACATGCTACCCAAGGCACTTACTTAATTCCCACATGCCACCCAAGGCACTTACTTAACCCTTTAATCATGTTTAAATTACATGTTCCACTTTGGTTAAGTATTCTAATCGTATTTTCTATTGCCACCCAAGGCAACCCACTAGTTTTCTCATGCCACCCAAGGCAACCCCCACTAGTTACTACATGCCACCCAAGGCACCCACTTAACCCTCATGCCCCACTACATGCTTATATGGTTAAGTGTTTCTTAATTGATTAAGAACGTAACCCTTGTAAAGACCTCTCACATTAGACCGTCTTTTATGGCAGCTGGATTTGCCGGTCGGTTCCGGGCAACCTTACACCATAACAGGGTCTAACCTCGTGTCTTTACACTTGTCACGTATTTAGTTTATACCTAAGACCTCTCACATTGGGCCAATCATTTGTAGCTGCTGGATTTGCCGGTCGGTTCCGGGCAGTCTTATGCTACAAAAGGGTCCAACCTCGTGTCTTAGTCGATTAATTACTCCTAATTAATCACTCCCCATATTAATTATCCCTAATTAATATCAAATTTAAAGAATATGGGTAGACCTAATCGAATAGGTAAATTCCCAATTCCATAGCATGGGTAGACCTAACTCAATAGGTAAATTCCCATGGGGTAGACCTAACTCAATAGGTAAATTCCCACTTATGTTCATTCATTTTATTTTGTTAATATGCCTTTTTAACCTCATCGTTCCCCACGTAAATCGTTCTCATTTCATGACATAATAAGGGAAGATTCATCACAAATATCATGGGTGTAACCACATCTTAGCATATAACTTTGTCATGGGTTAAGAGGATCTTAAACTTGCATATAAGCATTCACATAACTTGCATAACATGTTAAACTTGCATATAAGCATACACATAACTTGCATAGGCATTCACATTACTTGCATAAGCATGCATAACTTGCATAACATGTTAAACTTGCATATAAGCATACACATAACTTGCATAACATGTTAAACTTGCATATAAGCATACACATAACTTGCATAGGCATTCACATTACTTGCATAAGCATGCATAACTTGCATAACATGTTAAACTTGCATATAAGCATACACATAACTTGCATAACATGTTAAACTTGCATATAAGCATACACATAACTTGCATAGGCATTCACATTACTTGCATAAGCATGCATAACTTGCATAACATGTTAAACTTGCATATAAGCATACACATAACTTTGCATATGAACTTATATCATAACTTTGCATATGAACTTGCATCATACTTTGCATAAAACCAAACACTTAGCATGCATAAAACCAATTACTTAGCATGCACAAAACCACCTACTTAGCATGCACAAAACCAAATACTTAGCATGCATAAAACCAAACACTTAGCATGCATAAAACCAATTACTTAGCATGCACAAAACCACCTACTTAGCATGCACAAAACCAAATACTTAGCATGCATAAAACCAAACACTTAGCATGCATAAAACCCCATGTATAACTTGCATATCATATTACATATAACTTGCATATACTTTCTCATATAGTTTGCATAACATGTTACATATGCATAAATGTTCAACATAGTGTTTTGCATCATAAAACATGGCATTAAACTTGTATGTAGCATAAAACTTGCCAAACACATAACATACAATATACTAAACTTGCATAAACACATTTATCCACAAACATAGCCATGTCTTATCATATCCTACCATAATCAATTTAACAATTGATTATTAAAGCTATAGGAACTCACCAAAACCAAGATTAGCAAACTTATGAAGTAGAACTAGTTGCTAAATATGAAGAAGATGATGATTAGAGGTTGATTAGCTTGCAACTTCCTTCATAAACTAGTGGAGACTCCTCTCAAGTTTGATTTTGGCGGCATGATGGCATCATTTCTATTTTTAGTAGGGATTAGGCTTGCATTAGGGTGTATTTATAGGATTAGGGTGTGTTTTAGACCATAGGATTAACCCTAGGTTAGTTTAGGTCCGTCAGATCTTGGAAGCCTCTAGAACTCATCCCAAACCAGCCAGAAAAACCAGACCTGGTGCACCCAGGCCACTGGCTCGACACCCCGTGTCGACAGGCAAGTCGACAGGGCAGTCGACTCCCCTGTCGACAGCCCTGTCGACATGGCTAGGGCGGGAATTTTCCCGCCTGGCCCCCGCTGGCTCCAATTTCGAAATCTGATTTTAATTTTAAATTCTGTTTTTATCTTAAATTTTCTGCCAACTTCATTGGGCCATACGGACTCCGATTCTCGAAAACTCGGACTCTATTTCGCGTATTTTTCCAAGACGAACGCAATGACGCAGCCCGTTTCCCCCAATTCTCACATCTGAGATTATTTATTCTGCGATTAGTGAATTTTAGTATTAACTAAAATTCGTGGTGTTACAGGTCACCTCATGATATTAGGCCAGCTTTGGGCCAAGGGATCATTTCTTGTTTATACTTGACATAGATTAGAATACTAGTACACCGGGTGCAAATTAACCTTGTATATGCGATGCCACACTTAATCTATCTTGTTAACTTTTCACCGTGCCAGTTATCACCCTACATCTCATCTCTGTTTTACATGTCCAGTTAACTTTATTTGTTTTTATACTAATAGTAGATAGGACTTACCAGTCTTTTTGACTGACCCATTTTCTTTCGCCTCTTTTCTTCCGTCCCCCACCCCCCAAGGTTTATAGGGTGGGAACACTGGTACCTAGCTTGGATCTTTAGCTGCTTTTCTGCATAGCTCATGTACGGTTTGGTCTTGAGCATGCTATGGCTTTATTCTACCTTGGGGATAGTTACTTTATGATTTTCTTTCCAGTTTTCAGTTGATGTTTCTAGACTATGTTTTGTGGAAAATAATGACCAAGTACTTTGATGTAACTTGACTATGGTTTTGAAATGTTAGTTTAATCCGCTGCTTTATTTACTCTGTTTTTACTTATATGTTCTGTCTTGTGATATCTGCATGCATGTTTACCTTGTTTAACGCCCCTCCAAAGCTAGTGTGCTTGCAAGAGTGGCATTAGCGGAGGTGGGGTGTTACACCCCAGGTCGACTACCCAGTCGACTTGGGTAGCCCAGGTCGACTACCCAGTCGACTTGGGTAGCCCAGGTCGACTACCCAGTCGACCTGGGTGTCTTGGGCAGGAAAATTCCCGCCCTGGCCAATCCGGCCCGATTTTTGAATTTTAAATCTGATTTCCGAGCTGTTTTGTCTGTTTAAATTTTAAACTGAATTCTGAAACTTCCGGAGGCCATATCTCCCTCATACGGAGTCCGTTTTACGCAAACTCGGACTTTATCCTAAGCATAATTCCGAGACGAACGCAATGGCGTATCCCGTTTTCCTTAATTCTTTGATTTGAAATTAATTATACTTTAATTTGTGATTTTCACTGTTATAGAATACACGGGGTGTTACATTCTCCCCCACTTAAAAGGATTTCATCCCCGAAATCTCCAAGTTCAGGAAGAATATATGTCCTAACATCCAAACATCCATCTACTCATTCATCAAACACGAGCATCCATTGTCCTTAAAAGACTTCTAATGCTTCATGATCATATGCGAAGTGTGTGTGTACATGTACTTATCTAATGCAAAATCAGGCGGTCTACTGATTCAGTTGACCTCCTTAATGCGAATCATGTAAGTACCATGAATCCATTATATATGCAAATTCTCCTATTCATGATTCTACATGAGTGCACAATCATTCATACAAATGCAACATCCATATGACAACACATTAAACTTCAACCATAAACGAATGCAAACATACATATATGCATATGCAATATGAAGTGACTGAGCCGATCTAAAACCTAAATTGTGTGTGTATATGCAACCACGAGCAACCACTAGCAATCACTTGCAACCACTTGCAACCATCATCCATAACATGTTTCAATTACATGTTTTCATCCAAAGAGTTTATACTTAAAAGTTAAGGTCGAGGAGATATACCTAAAAAGATAGATAAAAGCGCAACTTAAGGAAAAAGAAAGGTCAAAGATGTACCCTCGAAAAGAAAAGGGTAGGCTGCGCGTATTCTAGATTCAGTTTCCCAAGTTGCGTCTCCCTCGGCGTCGCTCCACTGAACTTTGACGAGCTTGACTTCGCGGTTGCGTAGCTTCTTCACTTCCGTTCCTAATATGCGGGTTAGAAGTTTCCTCACGGTTGCTTCGCATTCCACTTCATCTTCTTCTAGAATATTTGGCTCTACCACTTCAGCAGATTCATGTGGACATTTCCGGAGGTGTGAAACATGGAAAACGTTGTGAACTCCGGCCAATTTTTCGGGTAGCTCTAATCTATAGGCCATTTTCCCACTTTTCTCGATGATAGGAAATGGCCCTACGAACCTTGGTGCTAGCTTTCCTGTGGTTCCAAAACGAACAACGTTCCTTAGCGGAGATACCTTAAGAAAAACTCTGTCCCTAACCTCAAATTCAAGGTCGGTCCTCCTCTTGTCGGCGTAGGATTTTTGTCTGTCTTGGGCTGTCTTCATCCTTCTCCGTATTAAGTCCACTTTTTCTGAAGTCTCTCGGATCATATCCGATCCAAGTATGAGCTTGTCAGTAGACTCCCACCAATAAGTGGGCGATCGGCACGGTCTTCCATATAAAGCTTCGAAGGGCGCCATTCCGATGGTTGCTTGGTAGCTGTTGTTGTAGGAAAATTCCACCAAAGGAAGATGGTCTTCCCACGTCCCTCCGAAGTCAAGGACGCACAGTCTTAAAAGGTCCTCCAAAACTATGTTCACTCTTTCTGTCTGGCCGTCGGTTTGGGGATGATAGGTTGTGCTTAAGCATAACTGTGTGCCTACTGCTTCTTGCAGACTCCGCCAAAACTCACTTGTGAAGATAGGGTCTCGGTCACTAACAATGCTGGATGGTATTCCATGGAGTCGGACAATTTTCTTGAGGTAAAGAGATGCTAGGGATGAGGCAGTTCTCTTACTCTTGACAGATAAGAAGTGGGCGCTTTTTATAAGCCTATCCACTATTACCCAAATGCTAGTGTTGCCTCTTCTATACCTAGGCAGCCCATCAATGAAGTCCATTGAGATACTATCCCATTTCCACTGCGGGACCTCTAGAGGATGGAGCAGACCGCCAGCCTTTTTCTGTTCCGCCTTAACCTGTTGGCACACCATACACTTAGAAACGAAATCTGCCACGTCCTTCTTCATGCCGTTCCAGAAGAAAGTCCTCTTTATGTCCTTGTACATTTTATCCCCGCCTGGGTGTATCGTCATCTTGGAGTGATGTGCTTCCTCAAGAACCTTCTTTACTAAATCTCTTGTCTGTGGGACGCATAGTCTTCCGTCTCGCCTTAGCCAACCCTTGTCGTCAATGGAGTATCTGCTGAGGTGACTTGAAGTTTCACCCCTAATGAGCCTATCAATCGTCTCCACAAGCTGAGGGTCTTCGCGTTGTGCTGTCCCTATTGCGTCCACTAAAATCGGGCGTACTTCAAGAGATGCTAGCAAGCTCGGTACAAAATCGGAGGGGGGCCTAAAGTCAAAGCTGGCTATAAACTCTAGGCTTTGTCTTTCAACAAACAACGGGCTTAGGGTCAGTTTCTTTCAGCTCAACGCGTCTGCCACTACGTTGACTTTGCCCGGAGTGTAGGAGATCTCAAAATCGTACGAGGCAAGAAACTCCATCCATCTCTGTTGCCTCAAGTTAAGATCTTTCTGCGAGAAAAGATATTTCAACGATTTATGGTCAGTGTAAAGTTCGAACTTCTCACCTAGGAGATAGTGTTTTCAAGACTTGAGTGCAAAGACGATGGCAGCTAAATCAAGATCGTGGGTCAGGTAGTTCTTTTCATGCACTTTCAATTGCCTTCCGCCATAAGCTACTACCCTTCCTTCTTGCATTAAGACAGCGCCTAGCCCTGTCCTACATGCATCTGTATAAACTGTGAACATCTTGCTTCCATCTGGCAATGTCAAAACTGGGGCTATTGTAAGAGCCCTTTTTAGTCGTTGGAAAGCAAACTCGCAATCCAAGTCCCAATTGAACACTAGATTCTTCTTGGTCAGCTTTGTGAGCGGAGCTGATATCTTTCCAAAGTCTCTGATGAATTTCCGATAAAAGCCTGCTAGCCCGAGAAAGCTTCGGACTTCTGTTGCGTTCTTTGGTGTCTTCCAGTCCTGCATCGTTACTACCTTAGCCGAGTCTACTGCTAACCCTTCTTTGGATACTATGTGCCCAAGAAATCTTACTTCCTCTCTCCAAAAGTGGCATTTGGAGAATTTGGCTTTTAGTTGATGGACTCGCAGGGTTTTCATGATTGCCCTTAGGTGCTGAGCATGCTCTTCTTCACTCTTCGAGAAAATCAAGATATCGTCTACGAAGACCACTACGAACTTATTGAGGAAATCTCTGAACACCCTACTCATTAGGTCCACGAAGTAAGCGGGTGCGTTTGTCAAGCCGAAAGGCATGACAAGCCATTCAACGAAGCCATCTGGGGTTCTGAATGCTGTCTTATCGATACTATCTTCAGCCACTCTTAGCTGATGAAATCCGGTCGCTAAATCGAGTTGGGAGAAAACAAACGCTCCTACAAGCTGATCAAACAGATCGTCAATTCTGGGGAGAGGGTGCCTATTCTTTTTCGTTAGTTTGTTGAGCTCCCTATAGTCAACACACAGACGAAGTGAACCATCCGCCTTTGTAGCGAACACCACTGGAGCGCCCCACTCTGAAATGCTCCTTCTAATGAACCCCTTCTCTAGAAGTTCTTTAATCTGTTTACTGAGCTCCTTCCTTTCCCGTGGAGCCATGTGTCTAACGGGCAACGCAACGGGCTTTGCATTATCTACAAGATATATGTGGAAGTCTATCTCCCGCTTCGGAGGCAAGCCCTTCACCTCTTCGAAGACATCCGGATATTCCCGGACCACTCTAACCGATTGCAAATTGTCGACAGAGGCG
This sequence comes from Allium sativum, assembly GCA_030737875.1. NCBI lineage: Eukaryota > Viridiplantae > Streptophyta > Magnoliopsida > Asparagales > Amaryllidaceae > Allium > Allium sativum. The sequence goes on along the minus strand of CM060909.1, from coordinate 70,505,107 downwards.
TCTAGCGATTCAAGATAACTAAGCATAACCACATACGAGGGATTACAAGTAATTTCCAAAGTGTTACCGAGTCGGGTCAGAAGCCTAACAACCCTTTTCTCACAATCCAGGATGGCACCATTACTGGATAGCCAATCCATGCCCAAAATCAAGCCATATCCCGAAAAGCCCAAAACAAAGGCACTACATTTAAATTCTACGCTTAGAATAGAAATTTTCAATCCCACATAGATCATAGATAAATGAGCTGGGCCCCCAACTGGATTTGAAACAATTAAGGGGTCCTCTACCATTCTAGTTTCTAGGTGCAGGGATTCTACTAAAGTAGATGAGATAAAGGAATGTGATGCGCCAGAATCGAATAAAGTGCGAACTGGGTGATCATAAAGATAAACTACACTTTCTACAGAAGTATTTATACCTCGCTGCTGCAGAGGTGGTGTGTCTAGCGCATGAACTTGTGCCCCTGAGGTGAATCCAGCCCTCTGCCCCTGCCCTCGCTTCTTTTGGCAATCCTTAGCCAGGTGGCCTGTCTCACCACAAGAAAAGCACTCACCATTCATCTTGGCCTTCTTTTTCCGGCAATCTTTCACTAAGTGCCACACTTTGCCACAGAAATTACACTTCCTTTTCTCTTTGTTGTCTTCCCTGCCCTTCTTAAAGTCAGTCTTCTTAGGCTGCAAACCTTCTTTCTTCCCCTGAGAGCTTTCTGCCTTTATCTCCTTCTTGCCCTTATCCTCTTCGTTCAGCAATGCCATCTGTACCAACCTTTCATACGTAGCTCCCATGGGTACATGGGTCATGGCCAAACTGTGTAATGTCTCATTCAACCCCTTGACAAAGCGGAGAGCCTTCTTGTGCGGGGTGTTGACTAGGTCTAGTCCGAACCTAGCCAGCTGATCAAACTGGTTAACATACTCTTTGACTGTCATATTCCCTTGCTTAAGAAATAAGAATTTTTCCAACTGATGACTCCTTTCAGCTTCGGAAAGAAATTTAGCCTCAAACCTTGCCCTAAAGTCCTCCCATGTTTCCACTGGTCTTTCTGCATTAGCGACTTCCCACCAGTAGGAAGCCTCGCCTTTAAGTAGCCATACTGCTAGTTGTACCTTCTGCCTAACTTCTACCTCAAAGATGACGAATAAGTCCTCGGTTTCTTTCAGCCAATTCCTAGCTACCACGAAGGACTCGGTTCCATGAAAGTCCTTTCCTCCCATAGCTTTAAAATCTTTACATATCTTAGCAAAAGTATTTCCCCGCGGAGGAGGTGGAGGAAGAGGTGCTGCTGCAGCTGGATGATTTCCTGCAGCTAGGGGAGGAGGACCGGTAGGACCTGGCTGAGTGGCCCTTGCTTCTAAGAATCGTCTAAACCAACCAGGTATTGGTATACCCTCCGGCAAGTTAAGTTCTTCGGACATGCTGAAACAAAAGGATAGCTTCAAAACAAAGGATAAAAGATAGTACCTATGGCTTTGGGGGACTTTGCCTTTTTAAAATATAATATTTAATCTTTTAAAAATGCTTCTTTAATTTTCCTTTGAAAATAAATTTTCAAAACTTTTATCTTATCCGGTAAACCTATGCTCTGATACCAACTGAAACACCCCACCTCCGTTAGGGTCACTCTCAAAGGGAATGCCCTAATTTTTGGTGGATGTTTATAAGTCACAGATATACAAGACATATATGAATACACATATTTTTGTACAGCGGAAAACAACAGCAATTTTTATTTCAACATAATACGTGTTACACAAACCATGTCATAACTTGTCTTACAATACTTCAAAAACCGTTACATCTTCATAACTGTCTTGATTACATTATTTAAAGAAGCATAAAAAAAACATAAGTAAACTGCATAAGTCCCATAATTGCTGTCCAAAGCCATAGTCCAAAACGAAAAGATCCAAGCCATACATTCCTTCTCTTCAAGCTGGATCTGGAAACTGATCAAGCTGCAGTATTCCCTCCCTGTGGACCTGGGGGGGGGGGGGGGGAAACAAAAGAAAAGAAGGCGAAAGAAAAGTAGAGTCAGAAACAAAGCCTGAGTAAGTCTAGGACTATTCAGTCTATGAATAAAGAACTGGGTATGATAAGTATAAACTGGAAATGGGAAAGCACCATAAACTAAGTTAAGTTGTCTAGAGTTGAATATACTATCGTACCCCAAATTAATCTCTGCATCCATATAAGCTAGTTCCCAACAGGCACCCCATAATCAGGGTGAAGTGATTCGTTTCTAATGATCGGCTCCAACTCGCACAGTTACATGTGTCTTCCGGCCCCCGATGTTGTAGTTACCTATGCTGGTCCCACCATGGGGTGTATCAAGTCCCATGGTAGCGGCCCGACACAATCCTAGGATGCACAGGTATGCTATTGGTGCCCAGTGCCTTATTTTTCTGCGTCGGAGTGTGTGCACACCCGCACCCCGTTAGAACCTACACTGCTGCACCACCGCCGTCGATTTGACCTCTTACAGTCAACCCAGTAATCGTGCCCCACCCTGCCTAGTTCAGGGTATCCTGATACACCTTGTAGGGTTACTGCTGAAAAAGGTTCCTCGCTACTAGGTTTTCTATTTCTAGCCAACATGCTAAGTTGGTTAAGTGTTTTGTAAACCTAACCCCCAATCAGTCTGTATAGTTTAGCATGTTCCATTTTGATTAAGTATTAATATAATTTACTTAATCCTACCAATCCAGACTCAACCTTAATTGTCTTATTAAAGCCTCGACCTCTCACATTAGACAGGTATTGTTGTGGCTGCCGGTTGCCGGTTGGGTCCGGGCAGTCTTACGCCCCAACTCAGTCTAACCTCGGGTCCTTATTGGGCTCTGTGTTTAACCACCCACATTGGATATGTATTATTGTGACTACTGGACAGCCGGGGCGTTCCGGGCAGGTTTACATCACAACTCAATCCAACCTCGGGTTAAACACATCGTATTTTCTAAATTTACATATTCTGTCTCTTTTCTTTTTATATGTAAATATTTTCGGCCCATTATTCAAATTCATCTTTATAGGGAAAAATTTATTTATGCCACTTAATTGTTTTTCATGGTTGTTGGCATGCGTCAACGATACCAACAAATATGTTCTATGTTTTAACCCCATCGTCATTACCCCCGCTTTATACGTTCACTAAAATATAACATATATTGGGTTTAACATTTAAACCCAACTTAGCCACATGAAAAAGGGGAGGCTTATAACATGGTGTATACATATATTCTAAGTGACATAAAAAGGGGAGTGTGAACGCATGAACTTGCAACATAACGATCTAATTAACATGAATTAGGCATACGTGAACTAGTATTGTAATAGCATATAATCATGGCATAAACATACTTAAACATGAATCATTTTATTCATATGATCATGGCATAAACATCCCTAAACACGAATCATAGTTTTTAATCTAATCATGTAAACTTGCAATTGGAATGTAAATCTAACTTAATTATGTGTCACATATATCACCATATGATTTTGATAACAATATAGGCCTAAAACATGTTTTCAACTAGGCATAGCACCAAACATAGATTAGTCATGTTCATAAAGATGCTTACTTTTGTCTCTAACACAAAAGTATGATTTTATACTTGAATCACGATACCAATTCCAACATAGACTCATATAAATCATAGTACTTAGTTGAATCCAATTACACTAAAAGTGATCATAAAAGTATGTACATTATATTGGCATAATAGTGAATCATATGCTTGTATGAATCCCAAATAAAATACCACAACATATTTTTGTTAACTTCCGCATAAATCACATACTTGCAAATATCCAATCGTATACCACAACATTTCCAAATCATTTAGAATCAAAGCAACATACAAATATAGATTATTATCGCCACAATTCCATTTCTCACTTTACACAAATCAAAACACAATTATTTATTCGCATCGGAATAGCACTCTACTTACAACGTATGACGAATCTTCAATTCAAGAATCTGAATTCTGAATTTGGAGATGCTATCCTTTGTTGTAGGCGTTGTTTTGATTTAATTGACGTTGCTTTAATCTTTCGAATTATCTCCTAATTGTCTCTCAATTCCTGACGGCTATTCCTAGTCTTTCCTCAGTAGCATGACGGTCTCATCTCCATTTTTGTTTATGTGAATTAGGGTGAGTCTTCGGTCCTTTTTATAGAGTTTGTGAGTTGATTAGGACCGTCGATGGAGCTTGGTTTAATAATAGCCGTTCGTTTGAAGGAGAAACCAACCAGGAGCTGATACCTAGCAATAGTGATAAGGCAAGGCTCAGAAAATCGACCAAACACAGACCAGGCCAGCCAGGGGGGCTGGGTTCGACCTGGCTCAGGGGCCAGGTCGACTACCCAGTCGACCCCCAGGTCGACTATGTCGTCGACCTGGGTGCCCCAGGTCGACTACCCAGTCGACCTGGGTAGCCCAGGTCGACTACCCAGTCGACCTGGGTGTCTTGGGCGGAAAAATTCCCGCCGGCCAATCCGGCCCAATTTTTGAATTTTAAATATGATTTCCGAGCTATTTTGGTCTTTTTAAATTTTAAACTGAATTTTGAAACTTCCGGAGGCCATATCTCCCTCATACGGAGTCCGTTTTATGCAAACTCGGACTCTATCCTAAGCAGAATTCCGAGACGAATGCAATGGCGTATCTCGTTTCCCTTAATTCTTTGATTTGAAATTAATTATACTTTAATTTGTGATTTTCACTGTTATAGAATACATGGGGTGTTACAATAGGCAGATTAACCAACCAATCTACCAAAATTCCATAGAAGAACCCAAACCCGTCTTCCCCACATTGACGGTGATAGCCCTCACAACAAGAATTTGAAAACAACGATGTATCCATGGCAATCAAAACAACCAAACAATAGAAATCATAGCAGCAACCATAGTATCTCACATAAAACATCCTATTCGAGATCAACATCCCTCAAGCACAAGTCCCGAAGGCCTAAACAAACATCAGACAAGCACCCAAGAAACATCTCCCTCGATGTTAGACAACTTACATGAGATGGTACAAGAAAAACAACCAACATCAATGACCTTGGCTATCACCGCCTATCTTTCTTCGAAACCTTCTTTAATCATTTGACGGCCAACCTTGCATACATCAAGGGATAATGGTAACCCCGATTCTAGTAAAAACTCCATATTCCTTTCATCAATACGTATCTAGGTCTTTAAACGATACTCAGGGTACTCAACCATTCTACCGGTCTTTTAGATGCCCCTACTGTACCCTTGCTTTGAGTCCACTGAAACCAATGACAACGATAATCTATCAGCCTTCAATCTCTAGTCGTTCCCCCTGACGACTATTCATAGCTCATGCAACCATCTCGAGCAACCATTATCCACAAACTCAACACCCTTAAGTCATCTTCACATTCGTTGCATTACAATGATCAATGAACACTTCACGATGTTTTACACATTCCTCCTTGAATTCGTGACGAAGATATAGCCATCATTGAATTAAAAATAAGCTTCGTTTGGTCGACATTCTTTAGGTCTTGAACTCCTTCGATCCTAACTCCTTAGGTCATGAATGACCTAGCTCACTAGGTCTTAAATGACCTAACAAACTAGGTCTTAAAATGACCTAAGACCTAACATGCTAGGTCTTAAAATAACCTAAGACCTAGCACTCTAGGTTTTAAAATGACCTAAGACCTAACACACTTGGTCTTAAAACGACCTAAGACCTAACACACTAGGTCTTAAAAATGACCTAAGACCTAACAACCTAAGGCCTAAGACCTAACGACCTACGACCTAAGACCTAACAACCTAAGACCTATGACCAGTGACCTAATGACCTAATGACCTAACACACTAGCACCTAAAACCAACGACCTGACCTTTATCCCTTTCTTGAGTAATAAGCCACACAACCTAAACTCCATGCCACATCATCAACGACCTAAGAAAAATGACTCGACTCCAGATCTGACCAAAATAGCTCCAATCTTGACCACTTCATCACCAAACGACAATTTCGATGCAAACAACTCATCTGAGTCATCCAATTCCACAATCAACACTTTATGAAACCATCAACAACATCAAAATGACAAGTGAGTGAATAAATGGAAATAACAGATCTAACTTGCATAGACATATGAATTAACATAAGAATTACTGGTTTTAAGTTGCTAGATTAGATCCTATGGTGATTCAAATGAAAATATACTTAGCATGATGTAGATCTAGATGAAAACAACTTAAAATGATGAAAATATGAACAAACAACCCATATACTTGATCGAATCCGTGTGAGAGATGTTTATCACTCACCAATTCTTCGAATTAACTGGAAATCGCTAAATTTTCAATCCGGACAGCAAAGAATATGCTTCAAACCTCTTGATTTGATGTGATCTCTCATCACGTGACGTAGATCTAGCTTCAAACGATGTAGATATTCGATTCTCCTATGTAGATCTAGAATTTTAATGGTGGAAAGGTGTATTTGATTGAGCAAGGAGGATCACGAGCTCAACCAAATGAGAGAATGAAGAAAGTAAACTATTCTCCATGCCTCTAACCCACTATTTATAGCCTCCCACTAGCTCACTAATGGACCTCCTTAAATCAACCCATCAATGACTTACAAAACCTGAACTGAAATTTTGAAACATTAAAACAACGATTCCTCCCAAACCGCTAAACCGAATCTTTAATGTGACTGCTCTACGAAATTGGCAATACCATTTTCATCCCCATGAAACCGACCTCGGCACCTGATTCAACTCCACTCAAAAGTTATTCCCTATACAAGACTAACAGGGGAAAATGGTCACAAATAAAATTGGTAAAAATTATGGACATGTCTCATATCCCCATAAACAACATATCAAAATATGAGAATGATTCAAGTCTCAGGGAATTAAATAAATACATTTTATGATCCTCCGACACGTATATGCGGGCTGTTACACTTGGTAGCTAGTGTCAACTAATTTATATTAGCATATTGTAAACCACATGGTAATGTATTAAGTCATCAATGGATCCTCCTTGATCCTTAAATGAACATATGGATCCGCCTTATATGTCATATTGTGAGTGAGGCCATAAGTGGCTATATATACATATAATCCACCTCATTTATTAGTAGGGTGTTAAGTAGCCAGAAAGACCACCCCTTAGTTTTGGTACATGTTTGTGTGCTGGTTTAAAGGCTTCATATTTATGCGTAAAAGTTCTATCCCTTTATATTACGATAATTTATTTGTAGGAAGTGCTACCTTGGGTATGGTAGTCCAGTCATCATATATAAAGTTAGCAAGGTTATGTTAAAATCACTAGCCTTATTAGACATATGATTTGGGTGAAACTAAATGGGACACATTTGTATATTTCAGACAATATTATACATTTTATACTCATCAGGACTTATTTTTCTCACCCTCCTCCCCATAATAACTCTCAGGTTTATCATAGGGAAGATAGGTCTTTACAAGTATTAAACTTTGGTTTTTCTGTTTTTGTTCTCTCGTGTTCGGTATTGATGTGGCGATTCACTATTAAGGTAGTTGTCTTAGTCGATACTTATTATCCTATCTTATTTCCATTGTGAGTTAGTTTTATTATATTCTGATAATGCTCATACTCATTAATTTCGGGTACCAGATTCACATTATCAATCTTATACGGGTTTGAGCTTCGATTTTTGTCCAAATTCGGGCTTAGAGAAGTATGGTGTTGCAGATGTTCTGTCGTCTGATAGAAAACGTGAAAATCATAGGCTCGCTTCAATGCTTGGGCATCCACAATGAACCACATAGTGCATACATTGAGGACTCACACGTAAACAGTCTATCTAATCTCTGAGTTCTGTAGACGAGGCCCACCTCATATGGAACTTAGTTGGGGAACTGCTATTCAATAAAGGGAACCTTTGTTAGGATTACAATATAGATGTTCTATTTGGTCTACCTCTTTAATTGTGGCTATGGCTCCATCCAACACCTCCCTCGACTAGATGAGAGACTTCTTAAGAGTTAAATGGTCTTGCCCTACTATAAACAATCTAAACATTTGTTTGGTGTTGCACCTCATCCATCGTCTTAATAGTGAAAGATCATTGGTTTTTTGTTTAAGTATAACCTTTCCCATACTCGCTACTGATTGATGAGGACCGATATTTGTTCGACGCTACATGAATTTATATTTAATTAGAAATACGTCGAACGAATTGAAATAAAACCGCAAATGCACAGCATACTATCATAGTACATGGTGAATACGAGTCGATCCTCAGGAAAAGAATTAATTCTAATTCTACTCAATCAAATAAAACTAATTTCGAGTGAGAATTCTAATTAAAAATTGCAAAATTCAACAAACTGACAACTGCAAAAGTTGAATGAAAACTATGACATTATGTGACAACCTAGGAATAAATCCACTCCCTGGATCACATGAATCAACATAAAATGAAATAGTAATCTCTCTTTGGGTCATTTGTGAATTTAGTTGATATTATTATCATAATCATGGATATTTGTGCTATTAATTAGCACAAAAAAAAACCATCAAACTATAACATATACACTAATTCACTTTACTAGTTATCAACAAAAATGACAGCATGTTGAAAATGAAATATACTTTAAGCATGACCTATTAACTATTAGTTATAAATATAGACCATAAAATTTTGATTTCAACCTTCACTTAATCACAATTATCATATGTAGATGATGGGATAACAAGTGAACATATGAGTAAGCATAACATATTTGGTGTAACCAACATAGGCTATCTAACTCAATAATCAACACATAAAAGCAATAAACATCAACATGACATAAAGCACAAAAAGAGAGCATAAGCAAAATATATTGAAGCTAAATGATTAAAGAGAGCTTCATTATCTTTAAGTTGTAAGGATTTAGCTACTCATATTTGTTATCAAATCAACAAATGTAGCCTTCGACATGATACAAAAATAAAAGGAAAATATAAGCTAAGGAAATAAAAAGAAAGCTAATTAACAATCATAAACTAAAATTATATAATCCATTTGTATGAAATGTAATTTGCACCACTAACATAGAAGAAAAAGAGCATGTAAATAAAAGAGAGCACTAATTAACATTACATAAAAAAATTACATAAGAAGGAAATGGCTAAGAAGCCATGAAAGAATGAGAGTTTTATTTTGATCCTTCAAACTAAACTAACTAAAAGAGAGAATGCCTTTACATAAACATATGGGGTATTTAAACATGAATAAAACCCTAATCTCATTTTCGGGACTACCCAAAATATCCTCTCCATGAAGCTTTCATGTTGCCTTTAGCCACTAATGATTCACTAAAAGTGTATGAAGCTTTTTTGTATAATTTAGTTAATGCATTAGTCCCTAATTGTAACCTTAAGAAAAGTGAGTTAGGTGGGTAGGTAAGATCCCCACTAACTTGTGTGTGAATTAATTCCATCTTCATCCTTTATCTCTTCTTTATGCGTTCATATCCTTCATGAAGCCTTGAAGACAAATTCCTATAAAACAATGCAGAAATTTCCAATTAATTTTTATCAATTTAATATATGTATAAAGATGATCCCATTTTGCCCTTGGATGATGATGAAGAGGTAACGATTTGAAAATAATTTGAATTTTGGTTTAAACATACTAAAATACCATATCATGTATGTTCATTTATTTAACTAAAACAATATTAGATATAATAGTAAAAGTATGAATATTTACGCGCATATCGGTATTCGTATGTGACTATCCTTATGTCTCCGGCCGCTAAAAACCTGCTCGCAAGGCCATGAGTTTAGGTGTCATACAAATACCCTCCTCCACCCATCATCCTTTTGACTCCTTGTAAAGGGCATATTCGTTAGGCCTACAATATAAGTACAATCAAGACATACCCTTTTGATGGATCCCTACAAACCTGCCTTCGGGGGTACAACTTTGCTAGGCCTACCCTGGAGACCATCCTAGAGCATGCTCCATTCCGCTGAAGTTTCTTATTTTATCCTTTGATGAATATCTGGCCCATTGTTAGGATAGGCTTTCTTTTTTCCAAAAATCTGCGATGGTACAACTTTGTTAGGCCCTCATCCAGATCCCAAGTCGACTGTTACAAAACGCGACTCATGAGATCAGCATATTCAGAAGGATCTGCAATAGTACAACTTCGGTAAGCCTTCATCCAGATTTTCTTTAGACCGCTCTAAATGCACCGCACATTTTTATTAGACCTTACGACTAATCTTTTCTTACGCGTTTATTTTATTATTCCTTTTCTTTCCACTTACTTTTATCTTTTATTATGATATTAAACTCCCTTTTAGTTTTCTTATATTATATGACAATTTTAGCCTAAAACTTTGTCTACCTAACATAAATCATTTACCATAATGATTGCCTTACTTTATTTCTATTTTCTACATGTCAAACGCTGGTCTTAGCCAAATTCTTTATTTATTATTTTCCAGTTTTATCATGTATTTAACTTGAATGTTACCTATTCTCATTTTAAAATGCCTTTTTGTTATATCGTTTTTTATTTGATTGATAACTCTATTCATTTTATAAAACCTTTTTATTATATTATTTTTTTATTTACCGTCTTTGTAAGTTTTATTCTAAGAAGTTAACTCTATTCCACTTGGTTGGTTACAGATATTGCACTGAAGGCTATATCCATATTTTAATATAAATTATCTAATAAACAATAAGTTTAATAATTTCTTAATTGCTAGATAGCGCAAAGTACAACATATTTCTTACTTTGCACTAATTTCACTTTCTTTACTTTTATTCTTACAATTACGATCACCATCTTTCTTACAATATTAAATTATGGAAATATATCCATTTTTCTTAACCAACCAAATAAGATATTACTATCTTCCAAATAAAGTAATACAATAAATTATCGTTTCTGTTTCAAAATCAAGTTATACATTAAATTGCCATTTCTATTTCAAAATCAAGTCATGTGCTGAATTCCCATTTCTACTCCATTTCTTAATCTAGACATTTTTATTGTGAATTTATAACATTTAGGCTTATGCCTTTCTCCATAATTCTTAAACTTAATATTACTTACATTTTTTTAAATTCAAACCTAAAAGAATGACATTTACATACAAGTACAATTAATTAAGAGTTATAGTTGCAAAACAAATAACTTGCACAACTAGTCACTGCAATTAGTTCAAATATAACAATGTCAAATTAATTGGTTTAACAGAAATACAACGATATTAAATATCATTATCATAAATAATATATAATTTAAATCCACTCACTTGGAAAAAAACACTTCAAGTTCATATTTGATTTAAATCTAGTTCTGTTATCCGTAGCCTTCCATTTTGTAATCGTGTTTGGATCCACAAATTGTAATTTACACGAATTTATAAATATGGGTCCAAAATAAAATTAAGCTAATTACAAATCAAATATATAAAACTTACCTCATGCAGACAATTTAATTTGGACTTCTCTTTTCCTAGATCTATTATTTCTACCTCGAAAATGCAACTTAAAAAACCTAGATCTAATATATTTATTTTTTTGAAGAATTGAAGGAGAAAAGAAAATGGTAGAGCTTCTGCACCCATCCAGAAAAATATGAGTTTAGAGGCAAGCCCTACACGTATATTTATTGACATTTGAAATCACGTCATCCGTTTATTTTAAGTGGATTAAAATCTAACCGTTCAAAGCAAGAAAAATATTTCAAAAATGATGTGTTCGGGTCGGCCCGAACTCTCTATAGGTCACCCTACGGGTCGACCTGGCTATTGTAGGATTTGACCCCCACACATTTATCACACATCGTTAACGTGTCTTGCCTTTTTGGTATTACACATATTAGTTTTCTTTAATGTTATGTTTAAACGTTAATTAACTTCCATTATTTCTATGATTTAAGTTTGTTTATGACTCGAGTTATCTTTACAAATTCAAACGCGCATTACTTCTGCAATTTGTACGTATATATATTTATACACACACACACACACACACACACACACACACATATATATATATATATATATATATATATATATATATATATATATATATATATACCCAAACGTGCGTTTACACGCATGTTATAACTCTTGAATTAATCCTTATATAACGTTATTTTATACTTATTATCTTATAACGTTATGCTTATAAAACGTTAGCTTTTTATTTTACCTCGATTAACTATTATGTAACGTAACATTTATATAATGTTAACATTTATTGAATTTTATTTATTATTTTATAACATTACCGTTGTATAACATTATTATTATTTTAATTAATTCAATTTATATTTTTGTAATATTATGCTTATATAACGTTAACTTTTCATTTAGTTCTCATTTATTCCACGTATTCAACTTTTCAAATTCAAACATGCATTCACACATTTATATATTTATAAAATAATATATATATATACACATGTTATATACATAGAAATATTTTTTGATATGGAACTTCGATTGTAAGTAACTTTTTCTTGCGAACTCCTTTCAGAACATATTTTATATGTAAACCGATAGAAATTCACCACAAACATAATGACATAAGTCTCGAGGGAAAAAGACAATTTCGGAAAATGTTTAGTTTCACTTTTTATAATAATTTCAATTATTTAATTATTTGAAAATACAAGGTGTTATAATTTCTTCTTTTTCTTCTACATAAATACACTGCAACAACAATCATGTCTTGTAAATCTATGTTGTTTGAATCCTCGAATCAAGAAAAGTACTGAAAAGACGAAATTTCAGGTATCTTTGAATTTTTTTTATGTTATACAAAATAAGAATAAGCATAACTATAGAAAAGTTGCCTTTGCTGTTAACCGGCTTGTACAAAGCCGGCTAAGGGCAACGGTCAAAATTAAAAAACCATTACCCTTTGTCGACTTTGTAAAAGCCGGCTAAGGTGTAATGGTCTTAAAGATGACCATTGCCATATCTCTTCCCTATCTCTATATATTTCACCATTTTTCCTTCATAATTTCCAACATTTTTCTTCATCAGTTCTACAACTTGCATAAAAAAACATCAAAATATTCTAGAAAATGTCTCAAAAACAGAAAGGAAAAGCAAGTGCATCGCAACCCCGACCAATTTCCAATCTCAACCACAAAGAATGCAGAGTTACTCTCAGCAACGTCTTAGTCACATTTTGCCTCAATCTGAAAACACCTCATTCGTACCTTATCAAAATCCAAATTACTCCAATTCTCAACATAATTTGTACTTGTATCATAACTCACAAAATTCGAATTACTCTCAGAACTCTACATTTCAGCAAAACTACAATTTCGACCAAGCTTACGTTTCACCTACTAGCCAACATCAGAGAATGTCTCCATATCCGCTTCCCACTTTGAGGAGAAATTTGAATACTCAATTCAGTAATAGCGAGTGGGTTATTGAAGAAACTCGACTTGATAGTGTTGAAGGGAGCAATCCAGGAATAAACATCAATGAAACGCCGGATGAGGAGTATGGACAACAAACTCCGACTGAGGCGAAGAAAGGTTGTAAATGGACGGTAGACGAGCAAGCTGAGCTATCATACTGTTGGGTTGAATGTTCGAAAGATAAAAGAAAAGGTTCTAGCCAAACCGATAGTTCTTTTTGGAATTCTATTTGCAACTTGTTCAACGAACGACGTTCTACATGCCCAACTCGAACAGTTGATTCTTTGAAGCAGTCATAGAAAAAAATTAATACCGCTTGTCAAAGGTGGAAAGAAACAATGGCGGGTTTGCATTCAAGACAACAAAGCGGGGCAAACGACATCGATTTGGTAATGCCTTTGTATAAAATAAAGTAGTGGTTTTCCTTAGTGTTCTTAGCTTGTTGTAACGTTTGTTTTCATGCACACAGCTTAATCAGGCACATGTGTTATATTTGGCTGACAACAACAACCGACCATTCAGCATGCAACATTGCTATGACATACTGTCGCAGGAAGACAAGTGGGAAAGGGTGCAACAAGAACACACATCGTTTATGTTCCAACCACGGAAGATTGCTGAGGAAGGCAACCCTTGTAGCTCAGCTGGACAGAAGGAAACACCGTCCACTACTAGTGCCGAAGGAAGTCCTGCAGGGAAGTTTAGAGGAACAAAAAAACACCAACCGATTATACCTAGCACTACGAACAAATTAGTGAGAGTCTGTCCACTGCGGAACAGACTACACAGAGATATATGGAAGCAAAGGAAGCGAAGGAAGCAATGAAGCTTGAGAGGGAGATACTAAGAAATTTAGAATGCCAACGTGATCGCTAGCAATTAAAGATGGAGCGTGCCGAAGAGATGAAGTTAAGAAGACTAGAAATTATTTGGCAACAAGAGGTGGAGGAGTTTATGATGATTAACTGCAACTTGAATAATCTCAATCCATTGCAGAGGAAACACATGGAAAAAATAATTAAGGATTACAATAGGCGTAATGGCAACCCTTAGAGGAGGACATGTACTTATCTATAATTTTGTTGTATCATTAAGTTGGTGTAGTTAAGTTAGTTGTATCGTACTAATGCTTGTATCGTTAAACCGTGTTATTGCTTGTATTGTTAAGTTGGTTGTAGGTGTAGCTAAGTTAGTTGTACCATACTAATGCTTGTACCGTTAAACCGTGTTATTGCTTTTATCGTTAAGTTAGTTGTATTAAAAATCTTTATAATTTATAAACGATTCAATGAATGTTATACAATAACATTTAATACCACAAGATAAATCATAGTCCAGATAATACATATAATAGAATACCACAACATAAATCATAGTGCATATAACATAGATTACCACCAGTGCAGATAACATAAATCATAGTGAAGATAACATAGATAACATAAATCATAGTGCAGATAAGATAAACCATAGTCCAGATAATACATACTACATAGAATACCACAAGATAAACCATAGTCCAGATAATACATACTACATAGAATACCACGAGATAAACCTGAGTCCAGATAATACATACTACATAGAACACCACAAGATAAACCTGAGTCCAGATAATACATACTACGTAGAATACCACTAGATAAATCTGAATCCAGATAACACATACTGCATAGAATACCACTACTACATACCTTCAAAATCAAAGTCAGTATCATCAATCCCAGCTATGTCCTTGTCCACACCCGCCCGAGCTCTAGGATGGTATCGCTCCTCATCAGCGGTAGTAAGCTCGTTAATACGAGCTATCAAATTATCCAGGCTACGCCTATGTTGTGTGTGCTGTATCGGTCGAAGACCTAACTGCATCTGGAATAAATCCTCGTATGATAGAGTAGCAGGATCTGGGTACTCAGTAACTGGGACGCGTGGGACATCCATATATATATATATATCTCCACCTCTAACTATAGGAATTGCGACCCTCCACCAATCATCTGGAGCCTGCAGCTGCGGGGGAGCTGGGTATAGCGAGCCGAAAGTTTAGGTGAGGAAATAAATTCGCTAATATGTCTGAGCACTAGTACTGCTCATCATACGGTAGTGTTTCCCCCAAACCTACCAAAATGCCAGTAAGAACTGTGTAATCTATAGGTGTGATACCTAACTCGCCAAACCCAAAATGAAATGTGTAAGTTGTCTTCCACCAACAAGATGCTATCGCACTAATCAATTGAACATCTGAATTTAACAAATTTGTAATACCTATTAATAAATTATTTTAGAATTCAATGAATATATTTAGCAATGCAAAATAATTTGATGATAGTTAAGTGAACACGTACTAACAAAGTCACCAAGACCAATATCCTTGAAGAATGTGTGTATGATGTCAGTTGTGTCGTATGCGCAAATCTTAGAATATAAGTGAATAACAGATGGCCATGAACCACGGGTTCTAGCTTGTCATGCCTATTTATAAAGGGGTCGATATATTATTTTTAAGTTACACAATATTGGTACTATTTCTAACATTATAAAATTTAAAAATTTACAGCTTCCTCCACACGCGTGCTAACATGCTCCTGATTGCCTGGTAGTATATGAAAATTGATGAGCTCTTTCACTGGCCATAGATTCTGGTCGATGTTTGGATCAAGTTCCTTTTCCTGTGAAGCTCGACGCCGTCTGGGGACTTCGCGATGTGGCGGTGGTGCAAATTCTTCTTCGAGAGGAGCACCCTCTTCAAATTGAACTGGAGCATTCTCTTCTTCAGGAGGCACATTTAAACCACTTCTACTGCCGCTACCTCGCATAACTTTAATTTCACTTCCAAAACATCTCATTTTTTTCCATAAATTTTGCAATGGAGGAAGGAGAAAAGAGAGAAAGGAGGAGGGGAATGAGATGGTAGAATGAGCGCATAGCCGGCCTATATATAACCGGCTATGGCTCCTTAGCCGGCTTTCTTAAAGCCGACTAAGAGGACGGCCTGGATTCAATTCCAGACCGCCTCGCGGATTACAATCCTACGGTCTAGGATTGTAATCCGTATTATTTACTTAGCCGGCTTTCTAAAAGCCGGCTAAGAAGCACACAACAACCTGCACTGGGGTTGCTGTGTTTCTTCCAATTTGGCTGGGTTGGGTGTCAACCCAGCCCGATGGGACTCCCAACCCCACCCAGGGTTGGGAATGATCTTAGAAGTTTCTCAGGGATTCATGCTAAATAAATGGCAATTATATTGTCTTGGAAATTGATATCATTTCAGACTGTTCACGAGGTGACACAATGATTTTATAATTCGTCTCTACATTCAAATCAAAGTTACTTCTTCTTTGGTAGTTTCAAAAACAAAACAATGGCTCCCTCTGCAAAGTTGCAACTCAAACTAATGGTAGACAAAAAAAATAAGAAAGTGATATTTGCGGAATCAGATAAAGATTTCGTTGATATATTGTTCAACTTTCTAACCATGCCTATCGGTAACGTTATCCATCTCTTAGGTTGTGAATCCTCCAATTGTCCAATGGACATGCTTTATGGAAGTATAAAAAATCTTGATGAAAAATATTTTAACACCAAGGCCTGCAAAACCATGTTGCTTAACCCACTGAATTCAACTAGGTCTCATTATGCTGATTTGATTTTGAGAGTTGATTGGGCTAGGCAAATTAAATTGTACCAATGTAGGAAATGGGATTGTGCAACAACATGCAATCGATTCTTCAGTTCATCTCCAAATGCAAAATGTGTTTGTGGAGAAACCATGAGTTTATACACAACTTTTGCTTCCAAAAATCGGAAAAGAGATGATGACAATGAAGTTTTTGTTAAAGGGAATAACACCTATCTAATTTCTGATGATCTTAGTGTTGTACCTACTTCATTCTCTGCTATTCGAAATATTTTAGTTAAGCTTGAGATCAAAGACTTGGGTGACATGGAAGTATCACATATCAATCTTGATGAACGTTTGAGTCTTACTAATAGTGGATTCCTATCTTTAAACTGATCTTTGCATACATGGAACGTTCACTAAATTAAGTTTACTTAGGCTGTAATCTTAATTTAGAATTAAGAGTTATCAACTATAATTTTTTTTTAAATCCGTTTAGTTTGCAAGTTCATCTTTTTTATCATAAATTAACAAATTCTCTATAGCAATATAACTTGTGTCCATTTGGTTGTAGTATTATACTACGTACTTCCAACTAGGTATCCCATTTCATATATAAGTTGATAAGATCAAGTTTTGTGCCATTTCTATATTTTCAGCTTCTAGACTTGCTCAAGAGCTCCTTGTTTTCAAAGTCTGCATTATCAGGAGTTTATTTAGAGCCCATTGCTGCTGCCACTGATTCTGTGTTTATATCTAAGTTACTCCCAAAACTAGAGATGGAATTGACTGATAAATCGAAGGGTAAGTTTACTGTAAAACTATTAGTATGTAAAGCAAGTAAGGATGTACTTTATGCCGAATCCAACGGAGAAGAACTAGCGGATATTTTGTTGAGCTTTCTTACTTATCCATTGGGATCCATTAATAAACTTCTAAACAAATGTTCATCATTGGGCTGTGTAGACAACCTATATCAAATCCCTCATGCAGATTTTGTTGAAAAAAAGGAAAATAATAAACTTGATTTGTATTTCTAAAAAAAATCCTTTTTTCTCATAATCTATTCCTCTTCCTACTTTAAAATTCTAACAAAATGGTATCAGAGTAAATTTAGTGAAGGTATAATAAATTGTCAAACAATGGAATGTTTTCCTTCCAATATCCTCGTCTCACAAAAGAAAATTATGAAAAATGGTGTATTCGAATGAAAGCTTTACTTGGAGGACAAAAAGTATGGGAGATCGTAGACAAAGGCTACGATGAGCCAGAAAATGAAAATGCATTATCTCGAGCGGAGAGGGAAGCCTTAGCAAAGACGAAGGAAAAAGATCAACTTGCACTTAGCCTCATCCATCAATGTTTGGATGATTCAATGATAGATAAAATATCTGATGCAACCACTTCAAATGAAGCCTGGGAAATTAAAAATATTCCCAAGGAGTTGATAAAGGAAAGAAAGTTAAGCTTCAATCGCTAAGGAGTGATTTCGAAGCAATGAAGATGAGTGAATCTGAATCGATTTCGGATTACTTTACAAGGGTGAAGCCGAATGTGAATCAATTAGGAGGCTATGGAGAAGAAATTGCACGTGTTCGAGTGGTGGAGAAGATTCTTCGTTCTTTGACACCGAAGTTCGATTATATTATGTGTGTCATTGAAGAAACGAAGGACCTCGAAGACATGACAGTATAAGAATTGGAAGGTTCTTTACGTGCTCAAGAAGAGAAAATTAAGAGAAGACAAGAAGAATGTAACAACCCGTATTTTTCGATAACATGTTAAAACGAGAATCAAGGCAGAATTTAATTTTAAATTCTGAATCAAGTAAAACGGGCTATGCCATTGCGTTCGTCTCGAAAAAATACGTGAAATAGAGTCCGAGTTTTCGAAAATCGGAGTCCGTATGACCCGGCTAAGGCCCAAAGAAGTTTTCGGGGAATTTGAATTTCGAAACATGCAGAAATGGGGCCAGGTAGGAAAATTCCCGTCCAGACAAGTCGACAGGCATGTCGACAGGCATGTCGACAGGCATGTCGACAGGGCTGTCGACTTGCCCTGTCGGCTGATTCTGATCTGGTGCACCTATTTTCTATCTTGGCTAGGTTTTTGGGCCTGGTTTGAAATATGATGGTTCAGGTTGGTCCTAGGGTTAATCTAAGGGCCTAAAACTATCCTAATCTCTATAAAAAGACCCTAAACCTAACCTAAATCCCTAAAAATCAAACCTAGCAACTAAGTGCTGCCAAAATCAATTTTGATCATGGCCTCCATCTCCAATCCCTAGAGCCTATGCATCCAAATCAAGTTCAAATCAAAAGGTGCAAGCTTGCTACACCAAATCAAGGCCAAATCAACATTGCTATGCGAGTTCCATGACGATTCTTCAACAAAGGAGGCACCTTTCTTAGCCAAGATGATTCATGCTTCTTTGCCTAGGCCTAACTATGTAAGTTCTATCTACTTTTGGATCAAAACGGTATTTTTAATGTTGACATGGGATAAAATGAGATAAAACATAAGTATGCATGTATGTGAACCTAACTTTGTCCCTTTTCTATGATCTATGACCTTAGACTAAGATGTAGCAACTTAATCATGTCACTCATGTTATGTTTAGCCTAGTTTATCTTGCAAGTTTGGATCTTTGTCTATGGAAGATTTGTATGAACCTTTGGGAACCATTTGACTTGTGAAACATAGGCAAATACTTGACCTTGGGGCTTATGCATGCATATGAACACAAACCCCTTATGTTTCATGCATGTTTGTGGCAAAACCTCCTTATGATATTATGCAAGTTGGTGGCCAAATTCTATATGATAGTATGCATGCTTATGGTCAATCCCTACATGACTCTATCATGCATGTTTTAAGGCCAAACCCCCTTATGACGCCATGCATGTTTGGAGCCAATCCCTTTTGTGGCATCGTGCATGTTTTGGGGTCTACATGTAGCCATAGTATACCTACTATGTTGACTCGCTTTGCTTGCGTTGGGAAAACACGATTTTGGGTAGTTAGATAAACATGAACATGTCGCGAAATCTTAACTTGAATATGACATGTGTTTATACTTGAAAATATGACTTGAAAGATAACATGGAGGTTGGCATGTAAGTATGCATAAAAACATGAGCTTGGGAATTTACCTATTAAGTTAGGTCTACCCTTTGGGAATTTACCTATTAAGTTAGGTCTACCCAAATGCTTGAAAAAACTTGTAACATGTTTTGGAAACATGATGACCTTAGATAATATAAGTGTGGCCAACTCGAGGTTGGGTTGAGTGTGCAACGTAAAACTACCCGGAACCGACCGGCCTAACTAGTAGTTGCAAACAATAGGACCCAATGTGAGAAGTTGGTCATGTCGCGCTTAAGACCCGAGGTTAGACTAGGTTGTGGTGTAAATCTACCCGGACCCGCCCGGCTTAACTAGTAACCACAACAAGGTCTAATGTGAGAGGTTAAGAGTGCATTAATTAAATTAATGCCACATGATAAGGTTAAGTAAATTTGACTAATGACACTTAACCAATATGACACGAATGGGTAGGTTAAGTGGGACCGGGCTTGATTTCTTAATGACACTTAACCATGCTAGATGATTAGGGGATGAGGTTAAGTAATTTACACTTAACCCAATCCGACTTGGTAATTTAATGGGGTTAAGTAATTAAGACTTAACTAACCTAACCACGGTAATTAGATGGGGTTAAGTAATCCACACTTAACTAATCTAAACACGGTAATTCGATGGGGTTAAGTTAAACACTTAACCAATTTAAACTTGGTAATTCAATGAGGTCAAGTAACCCATACTTAACCAACTTAACTTGGTAATTTAATGGGGTTAAGTTAAACACTTAACTAATTTAACACGATGATTTGATGAGGTTAAGTGACCTATACTTAACCAATCTAACTCGTTAATTTGATGAGGTTAAGTTAACCTATACTTAACCAATCTAACGTGAAAACATGATAAGGCTAAGTCACGAATCACTTGAATACGCTTGACCGATTTGACTTGGTAATTTGACAAGGTCGAGTTAATTTGTAAAATTAACCAATCTAAAATGATAATTAGACGAAGTTAAGTTATGGATTGCTTAATGTACTTAGCCAACTAGACACATGGTTTGTAGGGTTAAGTCTTGGACTTGGATACTTAGCCAATTTTGACATGGTTTGTAGACGGGCTAAGTTATGAACTTAAGTGACACTTAACCCATTAGATAAACCCTAATTCAGAGGATTAGGTAAATAACCATAGTTAACAAGGATTATGGAAATAAGGCTAAGTGGTAAACCTTAGTTAAGGGAAACTCAGTAATAATTCTTAGCCAAGGAAATGTGGACCACCTCTTAGATAGATGAGTAACCCGATACGGTAGGTCATCGTTTAAGTATACGTGTAGGAGCAGGCTATCTGATTTAGATAAAGGCTCCAGCGAACTGGGTAACGAAGCAGCGGCTTCGGGGAACGTGAGGATATTCTTGGTATCCCTCTGTGAGGTCGCAGATGATCATCCTGGGCTCACAAGAGGTTAAGGTCTGCGTTAGAAGAACCAAGAGTATGCCTTGGTTGCTATACGAGCGACCTAAAGACTGGGATGGATAGCAGTGAGTCAATGAATACATGATAGTGCCCTAGATAGCAAGTTCGTCGATCATCTACCATCTTGAGTCAAGCGTGTACGTACGGAAAGGCAGAGAACACCCAACAGACCATAATTGCTATCTAATTATGGGTGAGGTAGGCCGTAGGATGTGGGCTGGCCGGAGTGTAGTTCTCATGCAAGATTTTCTCTTGTGTTGCCTTTCACTAGTTGAGGGAGGGGTCTCGTGGGACCATAGCCACTTGTAGAAAAGCAGACCTTAGTATCTGCATCGGCAGATGAATCTAAAGCTCCCGACCGAGTCCTGTATTTCTTGGTTTGCCCTGTGACAGGACTCGGATGGCACGATGTGATACATGTGCATACAGTTATAGAAAAACGATTCACGATGAATGCGTGGGAAAAAGGGCGCGGTTGAGGGTTAGCGTAATCCCTAGTGTCCTAGGTGGTTTAACCCAAACCGAAATACGAAAGCGTGCAATAGGTAAGCGTAATCCCTAGTGGTGCTAGGTGGCGTAAGTCCTAGTAGTTCAAACGATGATTCATATGGAAGAGCCTAGCTAGAACAAGGGTGACAGTCCAAACGATTTCAAGGATAATACGACATGAGGAAGCCCGTACGAGGTACGGCAAAGGACTGAACTTATATACATGGAAAGAAACATATGATTTGAGTAACCTATATATGCGATATTAGGTTGACATGGACCATTACACGACTTTGAGCACGGGACATTCATGGTTAACACATGACGCGGGCAGGGATACTAGTACGAGAGGTGCAGAGCAAATATACATGTTAGAACTAGGAAGAATATACATAATAGATACCTTGGGATAATGTACTCGATAGAAATCTAACGATGTGATACCTTGACTTATCATAACACCGTAGTTTATCATGATACCTTAGTTTACCTTGCCGCAGTAGTTCAACCGGCTACCCTGGTTTATCTATCTTGTAGTTATCCTTATGTTTACTTTCAGTTTATGCATGTCATGTTACCTTTACCTGTTTTTATACTGAAAGTAGATAGGACTTACTCAGTCTTTTTGACTGACCCGTTTTGTTTCGCCTCTTTTCTTCCGTTTCCCCCCCAGGTTACAGGGAGGAAACAATGCTGTTTAGTTCGGACTTCTTCTGCTTTAAGGTCATCATGGATGGCTTGGACTTCTCTTGGCTATGGCTACTTTACTGTTTTACTTGGGGAATAATTTATTAAAAAGTCTTTATGCTTCTTTACTATTGCAAGACAGGTTTTGATGTACTCTGATGTAAAAGGCTTTAGACCTTATTTATTCATGTTATGAAAGTTTGATTTCACTTCCACTACTTATATATATGTTCTGTCTTGTGATATTTCTGTGCATGTTTACCAATAATGCCCCTCTAAAGCTAGTGCATTCCTTTGCGAGTGACCCTAGCGGAGGCGGGGTGTTACATTTGGTATAAGAGCAGAAGGTTACCAGACTGGGCAAAAGTTTTTAAAGACCTTCTGAAAACTATTTGAAAATCGTTTACAAAGAAGCATTTTTCAAGAAAATTTTCTTTTAAAAAAGAAAAAGGCTATTCCCCAAAGCCCATTAGCACTATCCTTGTTTCCTTAATTGAGTCTCTTTTCCTTTCTTTCCTCCATCTGTAGTCACAGTAGTTTTAACTGCGACTAGTCTTTTCTACCTACGAAAGTGCTTTCCATACGATGGAGGTGGTTCTCGAGAGACCAGTGACCGCGTTATAAGAAAGGATCGTGAGAAAGAAGGATAAAGGATACGAGCTTAAGGATGAGCAACTTGTTGGTATGGCTTAGTCCTCAAAGGAGGGAGAAAGATGAACAATGAAACCCATGACGAGAGAGTACCTTTGGCATGGTAAAACGGGGCGGATAGTTAAGTATTATGGGACAAGGACAAGATCATCGGGAGGGCAGTAGTATGCTCTCATTTCTAGAGTACCTCAGAAGGAGGGTAACGATCTTGTTAAAGGTTTAGCTTTTCTTCTCTATCATCCTGTCAGGACTTTGTTTTGATCACCGCATCTTTTAAGTCCGCTTCGATAGTTGAGTCTCTGCACCTTAAGTACTAGCGTAATAGAGAATCCCATTTTTTTCTCAAGTCCTGTGGAGAACCGGCCCATTTATTCATGACTTGTTTGGATTTGGGAATGTCTATGCCAAGTGTTGAATTTGGAAATAATGCTTATGTTTATAAGCTATGGCTGGATTCTAGGGATGAAGTGGTTATCCAGTAGGGGGTGCCACTCTCGGTTTTGATAGGAGGGTAGTTAGACCTTTTGACTAGCCTTGGTAATGCCCTCGAAGTATCGGGTAACCTTTTTGAGGTTCTGTCATGACTAGTTACTTAGAATCCCTTGATGCCTTTATTGGAAATTTGAAGCCCGATCGAGTGGTGTTCGCCAATTAGACGGATGGTTTACTTCATTTATGCATGGGTTATAAAGATCACCCTAGTAAGTGCGCATGATAACCTGATTGACATCTGTTTACTTTCAAGAGAAAGTTTTTCTACGTGGAATACCTTATGGCACAAGGTCCAGGATTCACTAGTGAATTTTGGAGGGCTCGCATGGAATAATGTGTACGCAGTCCTGTTTGCGCCAAGTATTCTAGAAGGAGAATAAGTGCAAGTGGAACGAGAGGCGACGAGGAAATGAGTTCCAACTCATGTTATGGAAACAGGAAATAAGAAGCTGCGAAATCGTGAAGAAAAAGGGGCGGTCAAGGCACGATGGAACTAAGCTCAAGGTAATGCGACTCAGGAGACTGAAGACTAAATACGTGCATGATATCTCTTTTGGGAATATATCCTCGATCCCTGTTTTTCCGTTGAGCTTGCTTGTAGGCTATCTTTTATGGATATCCTCTCGGTCCTGTCTCTGTTACAAACCCCGTACGGAGTTTGTTTTGTTTATCTTCTCGACCCTGTTTCAGGGAATCTTAGGTAGAACCCTATGGATGTAAACATGTATTTGAAACATGTTATGGTTGATATGGTTGCAAATGGTTGCAAGTGGTTGCTCGTGGATGCGCGAATTTACATTAGATATTAGCTCGACTCGGTCACGTTTCATATTGCATAAGCACGAGTATTTATACTTGTTTATGGATGAAATTGAATGTGTTATCATGCGGATGTTGCATATGGTTGAATGTTTGTGCACGCATATAGTGTATATGACTAGGACTATTTGCATACATGATGGATTCATAGCACTAAACATATTTTTGCATTCAAAAGATTTTTCAGGCCTGATCATTAGCATTAGCTAAGGAACATGTACACACACGTTTTGCATATATTCATACAGCATTAGAAATCATCTAAGGACAATGGTTGCTTGTGGATGATGTTTTGAGTAGATGGATGATGGATGGTAGGATATGTTCTTCCTAACTTGGAGATTTCGGGGACGAAATCCTAAAAGGTGGGGAGAATGTAACAACCCGTATTTTTCGATAACATGTTAAAACGAGAATCAAGGCAGAATTTAATTTTAGATTCTGAATCAATTAAAACGGGCTATGCCATTGCGTTCTTCTCGGATAAATACGCGAAAAAGAGTCCGAGTTTTCGAAAATCGGAG
Source organism: Allium sativum (assembly GCA_030737875.1). Taxonomy (NCBI): domain Eukaryota; kingdom Viridiplantae; phylum Streptophyta; class Magnoliopsida; order Asparagales; family Amaryllidaceae; genus Allium; species Allium sativum. Next base: position 70,479,818 of record CM060909.1, on the reverse strand, counting down.
TCCGTATGACCCGGTTAAGGCCCAAAGAAGTTTTCGGGGAATTTGAATTTCGAAACATGCAGAAATGGGGCCAGGCGGGAAAATTCCCGCCCAGACAAGTCGACAGGCATGTCGACAGGCATGTCGACAGGTATGTCGACAGGCATGTCGATAGGGCTGTCGACTTGCCCTGTCGGCTGATTCTGATCTGGTGCACCTATTTTCTATCTTGGCTAGGTTTTTGGGCCTGGTTTGAAATCTGACGGTTCAGGTTGGTCCTAGGGTTAATCTAAGGGCCTAAAACTATCCTAATCTCTATAAAAAGACCCTAAACCTAACCTAAATCCCTAAAAATCAAACCTAGCAACTAAGTGCTGCTAAAATCAATTTTGATCATGGCCTCCATCTCCAATCCCTAGAGCCTATGCATCCAAATCAAGTTCAAATCAAAAGGTGCAAGCTTGCTACACCAAATCAAGGCCAAATCAACATTGCTATGCGAGTTCCATGACGATTCTTCAACAAAGGAGGCACCTTTCTTAGCCAAGATGATTCATGCTTCTTTGCCTAGGCCTAACTATGTAAGTTCTAGCTACTTTTGGATCAAAACGGTATTTTTAATGTTGACATGGGATAAAATGAGATAAAACATAAGTATGCATGTATGTGAACCTAACTTTGTCCCTTTTCTATGATCTATGACCTTAGACTAAGATGTAGCAACTTAATCATGTCACTCATGTTATGTTTAGCCTAGTTTATCTTGCAAGTTTGGATCTTTGTCTATGGAAGATTTGTATGAACCTTTGGGAACCATTTGTCTTGTGAAACATAGGCAAATACTTGACCTTGGGGCTTATGCATGCATATGAACACAAACCCCTTATGTTTCATGCATGTTTGTGGCAAAACCTCCTTATGATATTATGCAAGTTGGTGGCCAAATTCTATATGATAGTATGCATGCTTATGGTCAATCCCTACATGACTCTATCATGCATGTTTTAAGGCCAAACCCCCTTATGACGCCATGCATGTTTGGAGCCAATCCCTTTTGTGGCATCGTGCATGTTTTGGGGTCTACATGTAGCCATAGTATACCTACTATGTTGACTCGCTTTGCTTGCGTTGGGAAAACACGATTTTGGGTAGTTAGATAAACATGAACATGTCGCGAAATCTTAACTTGAATATGACATGTGTTTATACTTGAAAATATGACTTGAAAGATAACATGGAGGTTGGCATGTAAGTATGCATAAAAACATGAGCTTGGGAATTTACCTATTAAGTTAGGTCTACCCTTTGGGAATTTACCTATTAAGTTAGGTCTACCCAAATGCTTGAAAAAACTTGTAACATGTTTTGGAAACATGATGACCTTAGATAATATAAGTGTGGCCAACTCGAGGTTGGGTTGAGTGTGCAACGTAAAACTACCCGGAACCGACCGGCCTAACTAGTATTTGCAAACAATAGGACCCAATGTGAGAAGTTGGTCATGTCGCGCTTAAGACCCGAGATTAGACTAGGTTGTGGTGTAAATCTACCCGGACCCGCCCGGCTTAACTAGTAACCACAACAAGGTCTAATGTGAGAGGTTAAGAGTGCATTAATTAAATTAATGCCACATGATAAGGTTAAGTAAATTTGACTAATGACACTTAACCAATATGACACGAATGGGTAGGTTAAGTGGGACCGGGCTTGATTTCTTAATGACACTTAACCATGCTAGATGATTAGGGGATGAGGTTAAGTAATTTACACTTAACCCAATCCGACTTGGTAATTTAATGGGGTTAAGTAATTAAGACTTAACTAACCTAACCACGGTAATTAGATGGGGTTAAGTAATCCACACTTAACTAATCTAAACACGGTAATTCGATGGGGTTAAGTTAAACACTTAACCAATTTAAACTTGGTAATTCAATGAGGTCAAGTAACCCATACTTAACCAACTTAACTTAGTAATTTAATGGGGTTAAGTTAAACACTTAACTAATTTAACACGATGATTTGATGAGGTTAAGTGACCTATACTTAACCAATCTAACTCATTAATTTGATGAGGTTAAGTTAACCTATACTTAACCAATCTAACGTGAAAACATGATAAGGCTAAGTCACCAATCACTTGAATACGCTTGACCGATTTGACTTGGTAATTTGACAAGGTCGAGTTAATTTATAAAATTAACCAATCTAAAATGATAATTAGACGAGGTTAAGTTATGGATTGCTTAATGTACTTAGCCAACTAGACACATGGTTTGTAGGGTTAAGTCTTGGACTTGGATACTTAGCCAATTTCGACATGGTTTGTAGACGGGCTAAGTTATGAACTTAAGTGACACTTAACCCATTAGATAAACCCTAATTCAGAGGATTAGGTAAATAACCATAGTTAACAAGGATTATGGAAATAAGGCTAAGTGGTAAACCTTAGTTAAGGGAAACTCAGTAATAATTCTTAGCCAAGGAAATGTGGACCACCTCTTAGATAGATGAGTAACCCGATACGGTAGGTCATCGTTTAAGTATACGTGTAGGAGCAGGCTATCTGATTTAGATAAAGGCTCCAGCGAACTGGGTAACGAAGCAGCGGCTTCGGGGAACGTGAGGATATTCTTGGTATCCCTCTGTGAGGTCGCAGATGATCATCCTGGGCTCACAAGAGGTTAAGGTCTGCGTTAGAAGAACCAAGAGTATGCCTTGGTTGCTATACGAGCGACCTAAAGACTGGGATGGATAGCAGTGAGTCAATGAATACATGATAGTGCCCTAGATAGCAAGTTCGTCGATCATCTACCATCTTGAGTCAAGCGTGTACGTACGGAAAGGCAGAGAACACCCAACAGACCATAATTGCTATCTAATTATAGGTGAGGTAGGCCGTAGGATGTGGGCTGGCCGGAGTGTAGTTCTCATGCAAGATTTTCTCTTGTGTTGCCTTTCACTAGTTGAGGGAGGGGTCTCGTGGGACCATAGCCACTTGTAGAAAAGCAGACCTTAGTATCTGCATCGGCAGATGAATCTAAAGCTCCCGACCGAGTCCTGTATTTCTTGGTTTGCCCTGTGACAGGACTCGGATGGCACGATGTGATACATGTGCATACAGTTATAGAAAAACGATTCACGATGAATGCGTGGGAAAAAGGGCGCGGTTGAGGGTTAGCGTAATCCCTAGTGGCCTAGGTGGTTTAACCCAAACCGAAATACGAAAGTGTGCAATAGGTAAGCGTAATCCCTAGTGGTGCTAGGTGGCGTAAGTCCTAGTAGTTCAAACGATGATTCATATGGAAGAGCCTAGCTAGAACAAGGGTGACAGTCCAAACGATTTCAAGGATAATACGACATGAGGAAGCCCGTACGAGGTACGGCAAAGGACTGAACTTATATACATGGAAAGAAACATATGATTTGAGTAACCTATATATGCGATATTAGGTTGACATGGACCATTACACGACTTTGAGCACGGGACATTCATGGTTAACACATGACGCGGGCAGGGATACTAGTACGAGAGGTGCAGAGCAAATATACATGTTAGAACTAGGAAGAATATACATAATAGATACCTTGGGATAATGTACTCGATAGAAATCTGACGATGTGATACCTTGACTTATCATAACACCGTAGTTTATCATGATACCTTAGTTTACCTTGCCGCAGTAGTTCAACCGGCTACCCTGGTTTATCTATCTTGTAGTTATCCTTATGTTTACTTTCAGTTTATGCATGTCATGTTACCTTTACCTGTTTTTATACTGAAAGTAGATAGGACTTACTCAGTCTTTTTGACTGACCCGTTTTGTTTCGCCTCTTTTCTTCCGTTTCCCCCCCAGGTTTCAGGGAGGAAACAATGTTGTTTAGTTCGGACTTCTTCTGCTTGAAGGTCATCATGGATGGCTTGGACTTCTCTTGGCTATGGCTACTTTACTGTTTTACTTGGGGAATAATTTATTAAAAAGTCTTTATGCTTCTTTACTATTGCAAGACAGGTTTTGATGTACTCTGATGTAAAAGGCTTTAGACCTTATTTATTCATGTTATGAAAGTTTGATTTCACTTCCACTACTTATATATATGTTCTGTCTTGTGATATTTCTGTGCATGTTTACCAATAATGCCCCTCTAAAGCTAGTGCATTCCTTTGCGAGTGACCCTAGCGGAGGCGGGGTGTTACATTTGGTATAAGAGCAGAAGGTTACCAGACTGGGCAAAGGTTTTTAAAGACCTTCTGAAAACTATTTGAAAATCGTTTACAAAGAAGCATTTTTCAAGAAAATTTTCTTTTAAAAAAGAAAAAGGCTATTCCCCAAAGGCCATTAGCACTATCCTTGTTTCCTTAATTGAGTCTCTTTTCCTTTCTTTCCTCCATCTGTAGTCACAGTAGTTTTAACTGCGACTAGTCTTTTCTACCTACGAAAGTGCTTTCCATACGATGGAGGTGGTTCTCGAGAGACCAGTGACCGCGTTATAAGAAAGGATCGTGAGAAAGAAGGATAAAGGATACGAGCTTAAGGATGAGCAACTTGTTGGTATGGCTTAGTCCTCAAAGGAGGGAGAAAGATGAACAATGAAACCCATGACGAGAGAGTACCTTTGGCATGGTAAAACGGGGCGGATAGTTAAGTATTATGGGACAAGGACAAGATCATCGGGAGGGCAGTAGTATACTCTCATTTCTAGAGTACCTCAGAAGGAGGGTAACGATCTTGTTAAAGGTTTAGCTTTTCTTCTCTATCATCCTGTCGGGACTTTGTTTTGATCACCGCATCTTTTAAGTCCGCTTCGATAGTTGAGTCTCTGCACCTTAAGTACTAGCGTAATAGAGAATCCCATTTTTTTCTCAAGTCCTGTGGAGAACCGGTCCATTTATTCATGACTTGTTTGGATTTGGGAATGTCTATGCCAAGTGTTGAATTTGGAAATAATGCTTATGTTTATAAGCTATGGCTGGATTCTAGGGATGAAGTGGTTATCCAGTAGGGGGTGCCACTCTCGGTTTTGATAGGAGGGTAGTTAGACCTTTTGACTAGCCTTGGTAATGCCCTCGAAGTATCGGGTAACCTTTTTGAGGTTCTGTCATGACTAGTTACTTAGAATCCCTTGATGCCTTTATTGGAAATTTGAAGCCCGATCGAGTGGTGTTCGCCAATTAGACGATGGTTTACTTCATTTATGCATGGGTTATAAAGATCACCCTAGTAAGTGCACATGATAACCTGATTGACATCTGTTTACTTTCAAGAGAAAGTTTTTCTACGTGGAATACCTTATGGCACAAGGTCCAGGATTCACTAGTGAATTTTGGAGGGCTCGCATGGAATAATGTGTACGCAGTCCTGTTTGCGCCAAGTATTCTAGAAGGAGAATAAGTGCAAGTGGAACGAGAGGCGACGAGGAAATGAGTTCCAACTCATGTTATGGAAACAGGAAATAAGAAGCTGCGAAATCGTGAAGAAAAAGGGGTGGTCAAGGCACGATGGAACTAAGCTCAAGGTAATGCGACTCAGGAGACTGAAGACTAAATACGTGCATGATATCTCTTTTGGGAATATATCCTCGATCCCTGTTTTTCCGTTGAGCTTGCTTGTAGGCTATCTTTTATGGATATCCTCTCGGTCCTGTCTCTGTTACAAACCCCGTACGGAGTTTGTTTTGTTTATCTTCTCGACCCTGTTTCAGGGAATCTTAGGTAGAACCCTATGGATGCAAACATGTATTTGAAACATGTTATGGTTGATATGGTTGCAAATGGTTGCAAGTGGTTGCTCGTGGATGCGCGAATTTACATTAGATATTAGCTCGACTCGGTCACGTTTCATATTGCATAAGCACGAGTATTTATACTTGTTTATGGATGAAATTGAATGTGTTATCATGCGGATGTTGCATATGGTTGAATGTTTGTGCACGCATATAGTGTATATGACTAGGACTATTTGCATACATGATGGATTCATAGCACTAAACATATTTTTGCATTCAAAAGATTTTTCAGGCCTGATCATTAGCATTAGCTAAGGAACATGTACACACACGTTTTGCATATATTCATACAGCATTAGAAATCATCTAAGGACAATGGTTGCTTGTGGATGATGTTTTGAGTAGATGGATGATGGATGGTAGGATATGTTCTTCCTAACTTGGAGATTTCGGGGACGAAATCCTAAAAGGTGGGGAGAATGTAACAACCCGTATTTTTCGATAACATGTTAAAACGAGAATCAAGGCAGAATTTAATTTTAGATTCTGAATCAATTAAAACGGGCTATGCCATTGCGTTCTTCTCGGATAAATACGCGAAAAAGAGTCCGAGTTTTCGAAAATCGGAGTCCGTATGACCCGGTTAAGGCCCAAAGAAGTTTTCGGGGAATTTGAATTTCGAAACATGCAGAAATGGGGCCAGGCGGGAAAATTCCCGCCCAGACAAGTCGACAGGCATGTCGACAGGCATGTCGACAGGTATGTCGACAGGCATGTCGATAGGGCTGTCGACTTGCCCTGTCGGCTGATTCTGATCTGGTGCACCTATTTTCTATCTTGGCTAGGTTTTTGGGCCTGGTTTGAAATCTGACGGTTCAGGTTGGTCCTAGGGTTAATCTAAGGGCCTAAAACTATCCTAATCTCTATAAAAAGACCCTAAACCTAACCTAAATCCCTAAAAATCAAACCTAGCAACTAAGTGCTGCTAAAATCAATTTTGATCATGGCCTCCATCTCCAATCCCTAGAGCCTATGCATCCAAATCAAGTTCAAATCAAAAGGTGCAAGCTTGCTACACCAAATCAAGGCCAAATCAACATTGCTATGCGAGTTCCATGACGATTCTTCAACAAAGGAGGCACCTTTCTTAGCCAAGATGATTCATGCTTCTTTGCCTAGGCCTAACTATGTAAGTTCTAGCTACTTTTGGATCAAAACGGTATTTTTAATGTTGACATGGGATAAAATGAGATAAAACATAAGTATGCATGTATGTGAACCTAACTTTGTCCCTTTTCTATGATCTATGACCTTAGACTAAGATGTAGCAACTTAATCATGTCACTCATGTTATGTTTAGCCTAGTTTATCTTGCAAGTTTGGATCTTTGTCTATGGAAGATTTGTATGAACCTTTGGGAACCATTTGTCTTGTGAAACATAGGCAAATACTTGACCTTGGGGCTTATGCATGCATATGAACACAAACCCCTTATGTTTCATGCATGTTTGTGGCAAAACCTCCTTATGATATTATGCAAGTTGGTGGCCAAATTCTATATGATAGTATGCATGCTTATGGTCAATCCCTACATGACTCTATCATGCATGTTTTAAGGCCAAACCCCCTTATGACGCCATGCATGTTTGGAGCCAATCCCTTTTGTGGCATCGTGCATGTTTTGGGGTCTACATGTAGCCATAGTATACCTACTATGTTGACTCGCTTTGCTTGCGTTGGGAAAACACGATTTTGGGTAGTTAGATAAACATGAACATGTCGCGAAATCTTAACTTGAATATGACATGTGTTTATACTTGAAAATATGACTTGAAAGATAACATGGAGGTTGGCATGTAAGTATGCATAAAAACATGAGCTTGGGAATTTACCTATTAAGTTAGGTCTACCCTTTGGGAATTTACCTATTAAGTTAGGTCTACCCAAATGCTTGAAAAAACTTGTAACATGTTTTGGAAACATGATGACCTTAGATAATATAAGTGTGGCCAACTCGAGGTTGGGTTGAGTGTGCAACGTAAAACTACCCGGAACCGACCGGCCTAACTAGTATTTGCAAACAATAGGACCCAATGTGAGAAGTTGGTCATGTCGCGCTTAAGACCCGAGATTAGACTAGGTTGTGGTGTAAATCTACCCGGACCCGCCCGGCTTAACTAGTAACCACAACAAGGTCTAATGTGAGAGGTTAAGAGTGCATTAATTAAATTAATGCCACATGATAAGGTTAAGTAAATTTGACTAATGACACTTAACCAATATGACACGAATGGGTAGGTTAAGTGGGACCGGGCTTGATTTCTTAATGACACTTAACCATGCTAGATGATTAGGGGATGAGGTTAAGTAATTTACACTTAACCCAATCCGACTTGGTAATTTAATGGGGTTAAGTAATTAAGACTTAACTAACCTAACCACGGTAATTAGATGGGGTTAAGTAATCCACACTTAACTAATCTAAACACGGTAATTCGATGGGGTTAAGTTAAACACTTAACCAATTTAAACTTGGTAATTCAATGAGGTCAAGTAACCCATACTTAACCAACTTAACTTAGTAATTTAATGGGGTTAAGTTAAACACTTAACTAATTTAACACGATGATTTGATGAGGTTAAGTGACCTATACTTAACCAATCTAACTCATTAATTTGATGAGGTTAAGTTAACCTATACTTAACCAATCTAACGTGAAAACATGATAAGGCTAAGTCACGAATCACTTGAATACGCTTGACCGATTTGACTTGGTAATTTGACAAGGTCGAGTTAATTTATAAAATTAACCAATCTAAAATGATAATTAGACGAGGTTAAGTTATGGATTGCTTAATGTACTTAGCCAACTAGACACATGGTTTGTAGGGTTAAGTCTTGGACTTGGATACTTAGCCAATTTCGACATGGTTTGTAGACGGGCTAAGTTATGAACTTAAGTGACACTTAACCCATTAGATAAACCCTAATTCAGAGGATTAGGTAAATAACCATAGTTAACAAGGATTATGGAAATAAGGCTAAGTGGTAAACCTTAGTTAAGGGAAACTCAGTAATAATTCTTAGCCAAGGAAATGTGGACCACCTCTTAGATAGATGAGTAACCCGATACGGTAGGTCATCGTTTAAGTATACGTGTAGGAGCAGGCTATCTGATTTAGATAAAGGCTCCAGCGAACTGGGTAACGAAGCAGCGGCTTCGGGGAACGTGAGGATATTCTTGGTATCCCTCTGTGAGGTCGCAGATGATCATCCTGGGCTCACAAGAGGTTAAGGTCTGCGTTAGAAGAACCAAGAGTATGCCTTGGTTGCTATACGAGCGACCTAAAGACTGGGATGGATAGCAGTGAGTCAATGAATACATGATAGTGCCCTAGATAGCAAGTTCGTCGATCATCTACCATCTTGAGTCAAGCGTGTACGTACGGAAAGGCAGAGAACACCCAACAGACCATAATTGCTATCTAATTATGGGTGAGGTAGGCCGTAGGATGTGGGCTGGCCGGAGTGTAGTTCTCATGCAAGATTTTCTCTTGTGTTGCCTTTCACTAGTTGAGGGAGGGGTCTCGTGGGACCATAGCCACTTGTAGAAAAGCAGACCTTAGTATCTGCATCGGCAGATGAATCTAAAGCTCCCGACCGAGTCCTGTATTTCTTGGTTTGCCCTGTGACAGGACTCGGATGGCACGATGTGATACATGTGCATACAGTTATAGAAAAACGATTCACGATGAATGCGTGGGAAAAAGGGCGCGGTTGAGGGTTAGCGTAATCCCTAGTGGCCTAGGTGGTTTAACCCAAACCGAAATACGAAAGTGTGCAATAGGTAAGCGTAATCCCTAGTGGTGCTAGGTGGCGTAAGTCCTAGTAGTTCAAACGATGATTCATATGGAAGAGCCTAGCTAGAACAAGGGTGACAGTCCAAACGATTTCAAGGATAATACGACATGAGGAAGCCCGTACGAGGTACGGCAAAGGACTGAACTTATATACATGGAAAGAAACATATGATTTGAGTAACCTATATATGCGATATTAGGTTGACATGGACCATTACACGACTTTGAGCACGGGACATTCATGGTTAACACATGACGCGGGCAGGGATACTAGTACGAGAGGTGCAGAGCAAATATACATGTTAGAACTAGGAAGAATATACATAATAGATACCTTGGGATAATGTACTCGATAGAAATCTGACGATGTGATACCTTGACTTATCATAACACCGTAGTTTATCATGATACCTTAGTTTACCTTGCCGCAGTAGTTCAACCGGCTACCCTGGTTTATCTATCTTGTAGTTATCCTTATGTTTACTTTCAGTTTATGCATGTCATGTTACCTTTACCTGTTTTTATACTGAAAGTAGATAGGACTTACTCAGTCTTTTTGACTGACCCGTTTTGTTTCGCCTCTTTTCTTCCGTTTCCCCCCCAGGTTTCAGGGAGGAAACAATGTTGTTTAGTTCGGACTTCTTCTGCTTGAAGGTCATCATGGATGGCTTGGACTTCTCTTGGCTATGGCTACTTTACTGTTTTACTTGGGGAATAATTTATTAAAAAGTCTTTATGCTTCTTTACTATTGCAAGACAGGTTTTGATGTACTCTGATGTAAAAGGCTTTAGACCTTATTTATTCATGTTATGAAAGTTTGATTTCACTTCCACTACTTATATATATGTTCTGTCTTGTGATATTTCTGTGCATGTTTACCAATAATGCCCCTCTAAAGCTAGTGCATTCCTTTGCGAGTGACCCTAGCGGAGGCGGGGTGTTACATTTGGTATAAGAGCAGAAGGTTACCAGACTGGGCAAAGGTTTTTAAAGACCTTCTGAAAACTATTTGAAAATCGTTTACAAAGAAGCATTTTTCAAGAAAATTTTCTTTTAAAAAAGAAAAAGGCTATTCCCCAAAGGCCATTAGCACTATCCTTGTTTCCTTAATTGAGTCTCTTTTCCTTTCTTTCCTCCATCTGTAGTCACAGTAGTTTTAACTGCGACTAGTCTTTTCTACCTACGAAAGTGCTTTCCATACGATGGAGGTGGTTCTCGAGAGACCAGTGACCGCGTTATAAGAAAGGATCGTGAGAAAGAAGGATAAAGGATACGAGCTTAAGGATGAGCAACTTGTTGGTATGGCTTAGTCCTCAAAGGAGGGAGAAAGATGAACAATGAAACCCATGACGAGAGAGTACCTTTGGCATGGTAAAACGGGGCGGATAGTTAAGTATTATGGGACAAGGACAAGATCATCGGGAGGGCAGTAGTATACTCTCATTTCTAGAGTACCTCAGAAGGAGGGTAACGATCTTGTTAAAGGTTTAGCTTTTCTTCTCTATCATCCTGTCGGGACTTTGTTTTGATCACCGCATCTTTTAAGTCCGCTTCGATAGTTGAGTCTCTGCACCTTAAGTACTAGCGTAATAGAGAATCCCATTTTTTTCTCAAGTCCTGTGGAGAACCGGTCCATTTATTCATGACTTGTTTGGATTTGGGAATGTCTATGCCAAGTGTTGAATTTGGAAATAATGCTTATGTTTATAAGCTATGGCTGGATTCTAGGGATGAAGTGGTTATCCAGTAGGGGGTGCCACTCTCGGTTTTGATAGGAGGGTAGTTAGACCTTTTGACTAGCCTTGGTAATGCCCTCGAAGTATCGGGTAACCTTTTTGAGGTTCTGTCATGACTAGTTACTTAGAATCCCTTGATGCCTTTATTGGAAATTTGAAGCCCGATCGAGTGGTGTTCGCCAATTAGACGGATGGTTTACTTCATTTATGCATGGGTTATAAAGATCACCCTAGTAAGTGCGCATGATAACCTGATTGACATCTGTTTACTTTCAAGAGAAAGTTTTTCTACGTGGAATACCTTATGGTACAAGGTCCAGGATTCACTAGTGAATTTTGGAGGGCTCGCATGGAATAATGTGTACGCAGTCCTGTTTGCGCCAAGTATTCTAGAAGGAGAATAAGTGCAAGTGGAACGAGAGGCGACGAGGAAATGAGTTCCAACTCATGTTATGGAAACAGGAAATAAGAAGCTGCGAAATCGTGAAGAAAAAGGGGCGGTCAAGGCACGATGGAACTAAGCTCAAGGTAATGCGACTCAGGAGACTGAAGACTAAATACGTGCATGATATCTCTTTTGGGAATATATCCTCGATCCCTATTTTTCCGTTGAGCTTGCTTGTAGGCTATCTTTTATGGATATCCTCTCGGTCCTGTCTCTGTTACAAACCCCGTACGGAGTTTGTTTTGTTTATCTTCTCGACCCTGTTTCAGGGAATCTTAGGTAGAACCCTATGGATGTAAACATGTATTTGAAACATGTTATGGTTGATATGGTTGCAAGTGGTTGCTCGTGGATGCGCGAATTTACATTAGATATTAGCTCGACTCGGTCACGTTTCATATTGCATAAGCACGAGTATTTATACTTGTTTATGGATGAAATTGAATGTGTTATCATGCGGATGTTGCATATGGTTGAATGTTTGTGCACGCATATAGTGTATATGACTAGGACTATTTGCATACATGATGGATTCATAGCACTAAACATATTTTTGCATTCAAAAGATTTTTCAGGCCTGATCATTAGCATTAGCTAAGGAACATGTACACACACGTTTTGCATATATTCATACAGCATTAGAAATCATCTAAGGACAATGGTTGCTTGTGGATGATGTTTTGAGTAGATGGATGATGGATGGTAGGATATGTTCTTCCTAACTTGGAGATTTCGGGGACGAAATCCTAAAAGGTGGGGAGAATGTAACAACCCGTATTTTTCGATAACATGTTAAAACGAGAATCAAGGCAGAATTTAATTTTAGATTCTGAATCAATTAAAACGGGCTATGCCATTGCGTTCTTCTCGGAAAAATACGCGAAATAGAGTCCGAGTTTTCGAAAATCGGAGTCCGTGTGACCCGGTTAAGGCCCAAAGAAGTTTTCGGGGAATTTGAATTTCGAAACATGCAGAAATGGGGCCAGGCGGGAAAATTCCCGCCCAGACAAGTCGACAGGCATGTCGACAGGCATGTCGACAGGTATGTCGACAGGCATGTCGATAGGGCTGTCGACTTGCCCTGTCGGCTGATTCTGATCTGGTGCACCTATTTTCTATCTTGGCTAGGTTTTTGGGCCTGGTTTGAAATCTGACGGTTCAGGTTGGTCCTAGGGTTAATCTAAGGGCCTAAAACTATCCTAATCTCTATAAAAAGACCCTAAACCTAACCTAAATCCCTAAAAATCAAACCTAGCAACTAAGTGCTGCTAAAATCAATTTTGATCATGGCCTCCATCTCCAATCCCTAGAGCCTATGCATCCAAATCAAGTTCAAATCAAAAGGTGCAAGCTTGCTACACCAAATCAAGGCCAAATCAACATTGCTATGCGAGTTCCATGACGATTCTTCAACAAAGGAGGCACCTTTCTTAGCCAAGATGATTCATGCTTCTTTGCCTAGGCCTAACTATGTAAGTTCTAGCTACTTTTGGATCAAAACGGTATTTTTAATGTTGACATGGGATAAAATGAGATAAAACATAAGTATGCATGTATGTGAACCTAACTTTGTCCCTTTTCTATGATCTATGACCTTAGACTAAGATGTAGCAACTTAATCATGTCACTCATGTTATGTTTAGCCTAGTTTATCTTGCAAGTTTGGATCTTTGTCTATGGAAGATTTGTATGAACCTTTGGGAACCATTTGTCTTGTGAAACATAGGCAAATACTTGACCTTGGGGCTTATGCATGCATATGAACACAAACCCCTTATGTTTCATGCATGTTTGTGGCAAAACCTCCTTATGATATTATGCAAGTTGGTGGCCAAATTCTATATGATAGTATGCATGCTTATGGTCAATCCCTACATGACTCTATCATGCATGTTTTAAGGCCAAACCCCCTTATGACGCCATTCATGTTTGGAGCCAATCCCTTTTGTGGCATCGTGCATGTTTTGGGGTCTACATGTAGCCATAGTATACCTACTATGTTGACTCGCTTTGCTTGCGTTGGGAAAACACGATTTTGGGTAGTTAGATAAACATGAACATGTCGCGAAATCTTAACTTGAATATGACATGTGTTTATACTTGAAAATATGACTTGAAAGATAACATGGAGGTTGGCATGTAAGTATGCATAAAAACATGAGCTTGGGAATTTACCTATTAAGTTAGGTCTACCCTTTGGGAATTTACCTATTAAGTTAGGTCTACCCAAATGCTTGAAAAAACTTGTAACATGTTTTGGAAACATGATGACCTTAGATAATATAAGTGTGGCCAACTCGAGGTTGGGTTGAGTGTGCAACGTAAAACTACCCGGAACCGACTGGCCTAACTAGTATTTGCAAACAATAGGACCCAATGTGAGAAGTTGGTCATGTCGCGCTTAAGACCCGAGGTTAGACTAGGTTGTGGTGTAAATCTACCCGGACCCGCCCGGCTTAACTAGTAACCACAACAAGGTCTAATGTGAGAGGTTAAGAGTGCATTAATTAAATTAATGCCACATGATAAGGTTAAGTAAATTTGACTAATGACACTTAACCAATATGACACGAATGGGTAGGTTAAGTGGGACCGGGCTTGATTTCTTAATGACACTTAACCATGCTAGATGATTAGGGGATGAGGTTAAGTAATTTACACTTAACCCAATCCGACTTGGTAATTTAATGGGGTTAAGTAATTAAGACTTAACTAACCTAACCCCGGTAATTAGATGGGGTTAAGTAATCCACACTTAACTAATCTAAACACGGTAATTCGATGGGGTTAAGTTAAACACTTAACCAATTTAAACTTGGTAATTCAATGAGGTCAAGTAACCCATACTTAACCAACTTAACTTGGTAATTTAATGGGGTTAAGTTAAACACTTAACTAATTTAACACGATGATTTGATGAGGTTAAGTGACCTATACTTAACCAATCTAACTCGTTAATTTGATGAGGTTAAGTTAACCTATACTTAACCAATCTAACGTGAAAACATGATAAGGCTAAGTCACGAATCACTTGAATACGCTTGACCGATTTGACTTGGTAATTTGACAAGGTCGAGTTAATTTATAAAATTAACCAATCTAAAATGATAATTAGACGAGGTTAAGTTATGGATTGCTTAATGTACTTAGCCAACTAGACACATGGTTTGTAGGGTTAAGTCTTGGACTTGGATACTTAGCCAATTTTGACATGGTTTGTAGACGGGCTAAGTTATGAACTTAAGTGACACTTAACCTATTAGATAAACCCTAATTCAGAGGATTAGGTAAATAACCATAGTTAACAAGGATTATGGAAATAAGGCTAAGTGGTAAACCTTAGTTAAGGGAAACTCAGTAATAATTCTTAGCCAAGGAAATGTGGACCACCTCTTAGATAGATGAGTAACCCGATACGGTAGGTCATCGTTTAAGTATACGTGTAGGAGCAGGCTATCTGATTTAGATAAAGGCTCCAGCGAACTGGGTAACGAAGCAGCGGCTTCGGGGAACGTGAGGATATTCTTGGTATCCCTCTGTGAGGTCGCAGATGATCATCCTGGGCTCACAAGAGGTTAAGGTCTGCGTTAGAAGAACCAAGAGTATGCCTTGGTTGCTATACGAGCGACCTAAAGACTGGGATGGATAGCAGTGAGTCAACGAATACATGATAGTGCCCTAGATAGCAAGTTCGTCGATCATCTACCATCTTGAGTCAAGCGTGTACGTACGGAAAGGCAGGGAACACCCAACAGACCATAATTGCTATCTAATTATGGGTGAGGTAGGCCGTAGGATGTGGGCTGGCCGGAGTGTAGTTCTCATGCAAGATTTTCTCTTGTGTTGCCTTTCACTAGTTGAGGGAGGGGTCTCGTGGGACCATAGCCACTTGTAGAAAAGCAGACCTTAGTATCTGCATCGGCAGATGAATCTAAAGCTCCCGACCGAGTCCTGTATTTCTTGGTTTGCCCTGTGACAGGACTCGGATGGCACGATGTGATACATGTGCATACAGTTATAGAAAAACGATTCACGATGAATGCGTGGGAAAAAGGGCGCGGTTGAGGGTTAGCGTAATCCCTAGTGGCCTAGGTGGTTTAACCCAAACCGAAATACGAAAGCGTGCAATAGGTAAGCGTAATCCGTAGTGGTGCTAGGTGGCGTAAGTCCTAGTAGTTCAAACGATGATTCATATGGAAGAGCCTAGCTAGAACAAGGGTGACAGTCCAAACGATTTCAAGGATAATAAGACATGAGGAAGCCCGTACGAGGTACGGCAAAGGACTGAACTTATATACATGGAAAGAAACATATGATTTGAGTAACCTATATATGCGATATTAGGTTGACATGGACCATTACACGACTTTGAGCACGGGACATTCATGGTTAACACATGACGCGGGCAGGGATACTAGTACGAGAGGTGCAGAGCAAATATACATGTTAGAACTAGGAAGAATATACATAATAGATACCTTGGGATAATGTACTCGATAGAAATCTGACGATGTGATACCTTGACTTATCATAACACCGTAGTTTATCATGATACCTTAGTTTACCTTGCCGCAGTAGTTCAACCGGCTACCCTGGTTTATCTATCTTGTAGTTATCCTTATGTTTACTCTCAGTTTATGCATGTCATGTTACCTTTACCTTTTTTTATACTGAAAGTAGATAGGACTTACTCAGTCTTTTTGACTGACCCGTTTTGTTTCGCCTCTTTTCTTCCGTTTCCCCCCCAGGTTTCAGGGAGGAAACAATGTTGTTTAGTTCGGACTTCTTCTGCTTGAAGGTCATCATGGATGGCTTGGACTTCTCTTGGCTATGGCTACTTTACTGTTTTACTTGGGGAATAATTTATTAAAAAGTCTTTATGCTTCTTTACTATTGCAAGACAGGTTTTGATGTACTCTGATGTAAAAGGCTTTAGACCTTATTTATTCATGTTATGAAAGTTTGATTTCACTTCCGCTACTTATATATATGTTCTGTCTTGTGATATTTCTGTGCATGTTTACCAATAATGCCCCTCTAAAGCTAGTGCATTCCTTTGCGAGTGACCCTAGCGGAGGCGGGGTGTTACATTTGGTATAAGAGCAGAAGGTTACCAGACTGGGCAAAAGTTTTTAAAGACCTTCTGAAAACTATTTGAAAATCGTTTACAAAGAAGCATTTTTCAAGAAAATTTTCTTTTAAAAAAGAAAAAGGCTATTCCCCAAAGGCCATTAGCACTATCCTTGTTTCCTTAATTGAGTCTCTTTTCCTTTCTTTCCTCCATCTGTAGTCACAGTAGTTTTAACTGCGACTAGTCTTTTCTACCTACGAAAGTGCTTTCCATACGATGGAGGTGGTTCTCGAGAGACCAGTGACCGCGTTATAAGAAAGGATCGTGAGAAAGAAGGATAAAGGATACGAGCTTAAGGATGAGCAACTTGTTGGTATGGCTTAGTCCTCAAAGGAGGGAGAAAGATGAACAATGAAACCCATGACGAGAGAGTACCTTTGGCATGGTAAAACGGGGCGGATAGTTAAGTATTATGGGACAAGGACAAGATCATCGGGAGGGCAGTAGTATGCTCTCATTTCTAGAGTACCTCAGAAGGAGGGTAACGATCTTGTTAAAGGTTTAGCTTTTCTTCTCTATCATCCTGTCGGGACTTTGTTTTGATCACCGCATCTTTTAAGTCCGCTTCGATAGTTGAGTCTCTGCACCTTAAGTACTAGCGTAATAGAGAATCCCATTTTTTTCTCAAGTCCTGTGGAGAACCGGTCCATTTATTCATGACTTGTTTGGATTTGGGAATGTCTATGCCAAGTGTTGAATTTGGAAATAATGCTTATGTTTATAAGCTATGGCTGGATTCTAGGGATGAAGTGGTTATCCAGTAGGGGGTGCCACTCTCGGTTTTGATAGGAGGGTAGTTAGACCTTTTGACTAGCCTTGGTAATGCCCTCGAAGTATCGGGTAACCTTTTTGAGGTTCTGTCATGACTAGTTACTTAGAATCCCTTGATGCCTTTATTGGAAATTTGAAGCCCGATCGAGTGGTGTTCGCCAATTAGACGGATGGTTTACTTCATTTATGCATGGGTTATAAAGATCACCCTAGTAAGTGCGCATGATAACCTGATTGACATCTGTTTACTTTCAAGAGAAAGTTTTTCTACGTGGAATACCTTATGGTACAAGGTCCAGGATTCACTAGTGAATTTTGGAGGGCTCGCATGGAATAATGTGTACGCAGTCCTGTTTGCGCCAAGTATTCTAGAAGGAGAATAAGTGCAAGTGGAACGAGAGGCGACGAGGAAATGAGTTCCAACTCATGTTATGGAAACAGGAAATAAGAAGCTGCGAAATCGTGAAGAAAAAGGGGCGGTCAAGGCACGATGGAACTAAGCTCAAGGTAATGCGACTCAGGAGACTGAAGACTAAATACGTGCATGATATCTCTTTTGGGAATATATCCTCGATCCCTGTTTTTCCGTTGAGCTTGCTTGTAGGCTATCTTTTATGGATATCCTCTCGGTCCTGTCTCTGTTACAAACCCCGTACGGAGTTTGTTTTGTTTATCTTCTCGACCCTGTTTCAGGGAATCTTAGGTAGAACCCTATGGATGTAAACATGTATTTGAAACATGTTATGGTTGATATGGTTGCAAATGGTTGCAAGTGGTTGCTCGTGGATGCGCGAATTTACATTAGATATTAGCTCGACTCGGTCACGTTTCATATTTCATAAGCACGAGTATTTATACTTGTTTATGGATGAAATTGAATGTGTTATCATGCGGATGTTGCATATGGTTGAATGTTTGTGCACGCATATAGTGTATATGACTAGGACTATTTGCATACATGATGGATTCATAGCACTAAACATATTTTTGCATTCAAAAGATTTTTCAGGCCTGATCATTAGCATTAGCTAAGGAACATGTACACACACGTTTTGCATATATTCATACAGCATTAGAAATCATCTAAGGACAATGGTTGCTTGTGGATGATGTTTTGAGTAGATGGATGATGGATGGTAGGATATGTTCTTCCTAACTTGGAGATTTCGGGGACGAAATCCTAAAAGGTGGGGAGAATGTAACAACCCGTATTTTTCGATAACATGTTAAAACGAGAATCAAGGCAGAATTTAATTTTAGATTCTGAATCAAGTAAAACGGGCTATGTCGTTGCGTTCTTCTCGGAAAAATACGCGAAATAGAGTCCGAGTTTTCGAAAATCGGAGTCCGTATGACCCGGTTAAGGCCCAAAGAAGTTTTCGGGGAATTTGAATTTCGAAACATGCAGAAATGGGGTCAGGCGGGAAAATTCCCGCCCAGACAAGTCGACAGGCATGTCGACAGGCATGTCGACAGGCATGTCGATAGGGCTGCCGACTTGCCCTGTCGGCTGATTCTGATCTGGTGCACGTATTTTCTATCTTGGCTAGGTTTTTGGGCCTGGTTTGAAATCTGACGGTTCAGGTTGGTCCTAGGGTTAATCTAAGGGCCTAAAACTATCATAATCTCTATAAAAAGACCCTAAACCTAACCTAAATCCCTAAAAATCAAACCTAGCAACTAAGTGCTGCCAAAATCAATTTTGATCATGGCCTCCATCTCCAATACCTAGAGCCTATGCATCCAAATCAAGTTCAAATCAAAAGGTGCAAGCTTGCTACACCAAATCAAGGCCAAATCAACATTGCTATGCGAGTTCCATGACGATTCTTCAACAAAGGAGGCACCTTTCTTAGCCAAGATGATTCATGCTTCTTTGCCTAGGCCTAACTATGTAAGTTCTAGCTACTTTTGGATCAAAACGGTATTTTTAATGTTGACATGGGATAAAATGAGATAAAACATAAGTATGCATGTATGTGAACCTAACTTTGTCCCTTTTCTATGATCTATGACCTTAGACTAAGATGTAGCAACTTAATCATGTCACTCATGTTATGTTTAGCCTAGTTTATCTTGCAAGTTTGGATCTTTGTCTATGGAAGATTTGTATGAACCTTTGGGAACCATTTGTCTTGTGAAACATAGGCAAATACTTGACCTTGGGGCTTATGCATGCATATGAACACAAACCCCTTATGTTTCATGCATGTTTGTGGCAAAACCTCCTTATGATATTATGCAAGTTGGTGGCCAAATTCTATATGATAGTATGCATGCTTATGGTCAATCCCTACATGACTCTATCATGCATGTTTTAAGGCCAAACCCCCTTATGACGCCATGCATGTTTGGAGCCAATCCCTTTTGTGGCATCGTGCATGTTTTGGGGTCTACATGTAGCCATAGTATACCTACTATGTTGACTCGCTTTGCTTGCGTTGGGAAAACACGATTTTGGGTAGTTAGATAAACATGAACATGTCGCGAAATCTTAACTTGAATATGACATGTGTTTATACTTGAAAATATGACTTGAAAGATAACATGGAGGTTGGCATGTAAGTATGCATAAAAACATGAGCTTGGGAATTTACCTATTAAGTTAGGTCTACCCTTTGGGAATTTACCTATTAAGTTAGGTCTACCCAAATGCTTGAAAAAACTTGTAACATATTTTGGAAACATGATGACCTTAGATAATATAAGTGTGGCCAACTCGAGGTTGGGTTGAGTGTGCAACGTAAAACTACCCGGAACCGACCGGCCTAACTAGTAGTTGCAAACAATAGGACCCAATGTGAGAAGTTGGTCATGTCGCGCTTAAGACCCGAGGTTAGACTAGGTTGTGGTGTAAATCTACCCGGACC
Organism: Allium sativum; assembly: GCA_030737875.1. Taxonomy (NCBI): domain Eukaryota; kingdom Viridiplantae; phylum Streptophyta; class Magnoliopsida; order Asparagales; family Amaryllidaceae; genus Allium; species Allium sativum. Next base: position 70,459,297 of record CM060909.1, on the reverse strand, counting down.
TGCCCGGCTTAACTAGTAACCACAACAAGGTCTAATGTGAGAGGTTAAGAGTGCATTAATTAAATTAATGCCACATGATAAGGTTAAGTAAATTTGACTAATGACACTTAACCAATATGACACGAATGGGTAGGTTAAGTGGGACCGGGCTTGATTTCTTAATGACACTTAACCATGCTAGATGATTAGGGGATGAGGTTAAGTAATTTACACTTAACCCAATCCGACTTGGTAATTTAATGGGGTTAAGTAATTAAGACTTAACTAACCTAACCACGGTAATTAGATGGGGTTAAGTAATCCACACTTAACTAATCTAAACACGGTAATTCGATGGGGTTAAGTTAAACACTTAACCAATTTAAACTTGGTAATTCAATGAGGTCAAGTAACCCATACTTAACCAACTTAACTTGGTAATTTAATGGGGTTAAGTTAAACACTTAACTAATTTAACACGATGATTTGATGAGGTTAAGTGACCTATACTTAACCAATCTAACTCGTTAATTTGATGAGGTTAAGTTAACCTATACTTAACCAATCTAACGTGAAAACATGATAAGGCTAAGTCACGAATCACTTGAATACGCTTGACCGATTTGACTCGGTAATTTGACAAGGTCGAGTTAATTTATATAATTAACCAATCTAAAATGATAATTAGACGAGGTTAAGTTATGGATTACTTAATATACTTAGCCAACTAGACACATGGTTTGTAGGGTTAAGTCTTGGACTTGGATACTTAGCCAATTTTGACATGGTTTGTAGACGGGCTAAGTTATGAACTTAAGTGACACTTAACCCATTAGATAAACCCTAATTCAGAGGATTAGGTAAATAACCATAGTTAACAAGGATTATGGAAATAAGGCTAAGTGGTAAACCTTAGTTAAGGGAAACTCAGTAATAATTCTTAGCCAAGGAAATGTGGACCACCTCTTAGATAGATGAGTAACCCGATACGGTAGGTCATCGTTTAAGTATACGTGTAGGAGCAGGCTATCTGATTTAGATAAAGGCTCCAGCGAACTGGGTAACGAAGCAGCGGCTTCGGGGAACGTGAGGATATTCTTGGTATCCCTCTGTGAGGTCGCAGATGATCATCCTGGGCTCACAAGAGGTTAAGGTCTGCGTTAGAAGAACCAAGAGTATGCCTTGGTTGCTATACGAGCGACCTAAAGACTGGGATGGATAGCAGTGAGTCAACGAATACATGATAGTGCCCTAGATAGCAAGTTCGTCGATCATCTACCATCTTGAGTCAAGCGTGTACGTACGGAAAGGCAGGGACCACCCAACAGACCATAATTGCTATCTAATTATGGGTGAGGTAGGTCGTAGGATGTGGGCTGGCCGGAGTGTAGTTCTCATGCAAGATTTTCTCTTGTGTTGCCTTTCACTAGTTGAGGGAGGGGTCTCGTGGGACCATAGCCACGTGTAGAAAAGAAGACCTTAGTATCTGCATCGGCAGATGAATCTAAAGCTCCCGACCGAGTCCTGTATTTCTTGGTTTGCCCTGTGACAGGACTCGGATGGCACGATGTGATACATGTGCATACAGTTATAGAAAAACGATTCACGATGAATGCGTGGGAAAAAGGGCGCGGTTGAGGGTTAGCGTAATCCCTAGTGGCCTAGGTGGTTTAACCCAAACCGAAATACGAAAGCGTGCAATAGGTAAGCGTAATCCCTAGTGGTGCTAGGTGGCGTAAGTCCTAGTAGTTCAAACGATGATTCATATGGAAGAGCCTAGCTAGAACAAGGGTGACAGTCCAAACGATTTCAAGGATAATACGACATGAGGAAGCCCGTACGAGGTACGGCAAAGGACTGAACTTATATACATGGAAAGAAACATATGATTTGAGTAACCTATATATGCGATATTAGGTTGACATGGACCATTACACGACTTTGAGCACGGGACATTCATGGTTAACACATGACGCGGGCAGGGATACTAGTACGAGAGGTGCAGAGAAAATATACATGTTAGAACTAGGAAGAATATACATAATAGATACCTTGGGATAATGTACTCGATAGAAATCTGACGATGTGATACCTTGACTTATCATAACACCGTAGTTTATCATGATACCTTAGTTCTTGCCGCAGTAGTTCAACCGGCTACCCTGGTTTATCTATCTTGTAGTTATCCTTATGTTTACTTTCAGTTTATGCATGTCATGTTACCTTTACCTGTTTTTATACTGGAAGTAGATAGGACTTACTCAGTCTTTTTGACTGACCCGTTTTGTTTCGCCTCTTTTCTTCCGTTCCCCCCCCCCCAGGTTTCAGGGAGGAAACAATGCTGTTTAGTTCGGACTTCTTCTGCTTGAAGGTCATCATGGATGGCTTGGACTTCTCTTGGCTATGGCTACTTTACTGTTTTACTTGGGGAATAATTTATTAAAAAGTCTTTATGCTTCTTTACTATTGCAAGACAGGTTTTGATGTACTCTGATGTAAAAGGCTTTAGACCTTATTTATTCATGTTATGAAAGTTTGATTTTACTTCCGCTACTTATATATATGTTCTGTCTTGTGATATTTCTGTGCATGTTTACCAATAATGCCCCTCTAAAGCTAGTGCATTCCTTTGCGAGTGACCCTAGCGGAGGCGGGGTGTTACAAAGAACCACATGATCAAATTCTTATAACTAAAGCAACTTTTAAAAAATGAAGAAGGAGAAAAGCAGTACTTTAGAGGAAGAGGACGGGGAAGGCAATGACGTGAACAAGAAAGAAGCAATGGTGAAAGTTTAAATAACGATGAGAGAAATCCTTCATATTTTAGAGGCCATAGAAGAAGTCGAGGATGAGGTCATGGAAATTACCAAAGATCAAATGAAAGAAGGTATGACAAGTCCAAAATTGAATGTTATAAATGTCATAGATTTGGTCATTATTCATGGGAATGTCAAACCACTAATACTAAAGAAAGAGCCAATCTTGTTAATGACAACCGAGAAGTTGAAGAATCCACCTTGTTGCTAACTGAGAAAAAGGAAGAAAATGAAGTTGAAAGCTCGTGGTATTTGGATAATGGTGCTAGCAATCATATGTGCGGATACAAAGGAAAATTTGTGGAGATCAATGACAAGGTGAAAGGCAATGTTTCCTTTGGAGATTCTTCAAAAATTCACATTGAAGGCAAAGGTACAATTCTCATCTCTTCAAAGAATGGTGACCATAAATTGATCTCTGATGTTTATTATGTTCCTAAACTAAGAAGCAATATTCTTAGTCTTAGGAAATTTGTTGAGAATGGTTATGAAGTTTTGATGAAAGATAATTATCTTTGGCTTAAAGATAGAAACAATAATTTGATTGCAAAGGTGGGCATGTCACGGAACCGGATGTTCAAATTGAATGTCCAAAATGTTGAAGTAAGATGCTTGAAGGTTAATGTGCAGGATGTGGCATAGTGTTGGCACATGAGATTTGGACACTTGAACTTTGGATAATTGAAAGCAATGGGAGAAAAGACGATGGTAAAGGGGATGCCAATAATTGAAAATCCAAATCATTTGTGTGAAGCATGTCTTCTTGACAAACATACATGGAAAAGTTTTCCAAAAAAAGCAACATCTATAGCCTCCAAATCACTTGAATTGGTGCATACGGATATTTGCGGGCCTATCAATCCACCGTCTTTTGGTAAAAGTAAATATTTTATACTCTTTATTAATGATTATAGAGAAAAACATGGGTTTATTTTCTCAAACAGAAATCAGAAGCTTTCACCACATTCAAAAATTTCAAGACGCATGTTGAGAAATAAAGTGGCTACAATATCAAGGCATTGAGGTCTTATCGAGGAGGCGAGTTCACTTCAAAGCAATTCAATGATTTCTGTGCAGTGCATTGAGTTCGTTGTCCTCTCACTGTTCCTAGATCACCTCAGCAAAACGGCGTGGCAGAGAGAAAAATAAATCAATTCTTAATATGGTAAGGTGTATGCTTAAAACAAAAAATATGCCAAAGGAGTTTTGGGCTGAAGTCGTTTCTTGTGCGGTGTATTTGTCAAATAGCTCTTCAACTGTGAATGTCAAGGACCAAACCCCTCAAGAAGCATGGAATGGAAAAAAGCCAAGTGTCCATCATTTGCGAGTATTTGGAAGCATCGCTTTTTCTCAAGTTCCACAGCAAGAGCATTCAAAGCTAGATGATCGAAGTGCCAAGTATGTTTTTGTTGGATATGATTATCATTCCAAATGATACAGGTTGTATAATCCTAACAATGGAAAAGTGGTGGTAAGTCATGATATTGAATTCGATGAAGGTGCAACTTGGGATTGGGATGGACAGCAAGAGAGCACATATAATTTTCTTCCATATTTTGATGATGATCAAGAATCAAAGAATGTTGAAACTATACAAGAACCTTCTTCTCCAGCTTCAGATCTTGAAGGCTCAAATGAAAGACCGCCGAGGATGAAATCCCTTGCTGATATATATGAAAGAACTGAAGAAATTACTCTTAATAATGATGAACTTTATTGTCTTTTTGCAAATAGTGAGCCAATAAATTTTCAAGAAGTTGTGCAAGACAAGAGGTGGAGAGATGCTATGGATGAAGAAATTAAATCCATTGAAAAGAATGACACATGGGAATTAACTTCTCTTCCCAAAGGTCATGAATCCATTGGCGTTAAATGGATATACAAGGTGAAAAGAAATACAAAAGGAGAGGTGGAGAAATATAAAGCAAGACTTGTGGCGAAGGGCTATAAACAAAAGCATGGAGTTGATTATAATGAAGTGTTTGCTCCAGTTGCACGCATGGAGACTATTCGCTTGTTGATTTCTCTCACTGCTCAAAAGAAATGGAAAATTTACCAAATGGATGTCAAGACGACTTTTTTGAATAGATATCTTAAAGAAGAGGTTTATGTTGATCAACTGTTAGGTTACGTAGCTGAAGGGAATGAAAAGAAAGTACTGAAACTCAAGAAATCGTTGTATGGATTGAAACAAGCCCCACGAGCATGGAATAGCCGCATCAACCAATACTTTCAAGATCACGGGTTTGTTCGTTGCTTAAATGAGCATGCTTTATATTATATGTTTCACAATAATGGAGATGTTATGTTTGTTTGCATTTACGTTGATGATCTCATTTTCACGGGCAATAATCCCGATTTATTTGATGAATTTAAAAGTTGCATGTCAACAGAATTTGAGATGACAAATTTGGGGAAATTGACATATTATTTGGGATTGGAAGTGAAACAAATGGAGGAAGGTATATTTCTTTCTCAAACAGGTTATGCAAAGGAAGTGCAGCTAGAGTATATGAAGTCCAATGATCAAATTACTGATATTTTCACCAAACCGCTCAAGTATGAAGACTTTATCAGATTGAGGAATTGGCTTGGAGTCACAAATCATGTTTAAAGGGGGGTGTTGAAAAAAAGGAAAATAATAAACTTGATTTGTATTTCTAAAAAAAATATATTCCTTTTTTGTCATAATCTATTCCTCTTCCTTCTCTAAAATTCTAACATATTTTGTCAACTCTGAAATTGTGTCAACGTTGCTAAATCCTAAGCTGGCGCCCTTTTTTGGCTGTAGAGGTTCTTTAACGTTGCTTGAGGAAATGTCAGCTCGTAGTTGCAAAACTACTTGTTTCCCTCGGTGTCATATTTATGCAATAGATACTGAACATACTAATGAATGTAAGCATGGAGTGAAACACATTTCAGTGCTAGAAATGAAATGTTAGCATCTCCAAGTGAAGACTCCACGGGTGGATTTGCTAAAATGGGTGTGAAATTCATGATAACTAATGATCTTGAATTGTGTCCAAGTACACCATTGGGAATATTGCGAACTATAAAGAATTATAATCTCAATGTTGCAGACTTGGAGGAGGAAGAAATTGAGCTTGGTCAAACGAGGTAAACTTTCCTATCATACAATCCTTCACTGTATTGTTCTTATATCACAGACTAGAGATTGGTCACCTCTTTTAGCTGGCAACGTTCTAAGAACTTACGAAATATTTGAATTATGTTAACTAGCATGAAAGCAGATATGGGTTTTTGGATGGTAGATGCGATGCATAATGTGCATAATATAGAGAAAAATTTCCGTGTTAAATGAAATTTCTTCAGACACGATTTGTATTAACTAAACATTTTTTTTAAGTTGCCTTAGGTCATTCTCCTTTTGTTTGCTAAGCATCATTATAATTGATGGACGCAGGTGTTGAATCCCCTAAAGGCCTGCTTGACCTCAAAGAATCCTCTGAGTGATGTGCTTGGAAGAAAGAAAAAGCGGGTGCATGCAATACGTTAGAAAATTATTGTCATTATCTAAAGTTTGTTTCTCGTTGTTTTCTCCTGCAATTCGAGTTTTATTTTGTAGTATGATTCTATTCTTGAACATTATGATGAAGAACGAGGACTCCGAGTGCTTTCTTGTTTATGTGTTATATTTACCTAAGGTTTACTTGGTAGAAGTAATATAATGGATTCAGCCTGAAGGTATTACCGATTTACCCTATACCGATTTTTTTATTTTGCATATGGAACAAGGAGAAAGATGGAAATATGCAAAATGGTAGTAGTATGATTCTATTCTTGAACATTATGCTAAAGAACAAGGACTCCGAGTGCTTTCTTGTTTATGTGTTATATTTACCCAAGGTTTACTTGGTAATAGTAATATAATGGATTCAACCTGAAGGTATTACTAATTTACCCTATATCGATAAAATCGGCTCGCCAGTTGACGAGCCGAAAATATCGGCTCGCCAGTTGACGAGCCAAAAATATCGGCTCGTCATTTCACACCAACAAAAAAACAAGAAAACAACTCTATTTCCTCAACGATTATAAAACAGTCAAAACTTTTCAAAAGGCTATATTTTCAGTTATAAATTGGTTTCATTGTACATCACAACATATTCACAATTCCTTTCTATCGCTTTACTCTAAACAAACTCTTGCTATGCAATGTCATTACCATTCAGAAATTTTTCACATCCGACGATAGACGGAAGCCAGTTTTCCCAAGGCAACACGAACAATTTATTTGAAACTCAGTCAAGCAAGCAAGGAACCATTCGGTGGACAGACGAAGAGGACATCGATCTATGCAACATCTATTGTCATTTCTCGCAAGATTCGGCAATGTGGAACGACCAATCAGTCGTCATGTTTTGAAAAAAAATTAAGAGCTTATTTGTTCAGAAGCACCCAGAATGCCTAAGGACGTATCGGCGATTCAAGGCCGTTTCGGCAAAATAAGCCATCAAACCCAATTTATGAGTCAAAAGTGTACAAAATAAAGATAGGGAATCCAAGCGGCATGGGAGGGGAAGATAATCTAGTATATTTTTATTTGTACTAAGTTAGTGGTTGTTAGCTTGTTTTTTTGATACATATTCCCTTTTTTTAAATTAGAAACGACTGACAAACGATGAGTTCAAGAAGCTTTTTCCTAGAGAAAATGACACGAAAAGACCACAGTATTATCATTTTGTGCATTGTTATGATCTACTTACTAGTCAACCAAAGTGGAACTCAGGACTTGCTAAGAGTTTCCGCGATGTTCAAACTGCTAGCGAGAGCAAGAAAAAACTTCAAAATTTGGGTATTCTTCTAGTCTAAGCAGGTCAACTGCCAAAATTTCTCAATGTGAAGGGGAAAACCTACTTGATGAGTTCAATGCTACGATTGACGAAGATTTTAGACCCGAGGGATCCAAAGCTGCGCAAAGAAGGGGCGGAACAACGGTTGAGCTTAAAGGAAAAGCGAACGCACGCCATTAAGAATAGACTCGTAGAGCGGAAAAAAGACTTGTAGAAGCCAAGGAAAGAACATAAGTTATGAAAAGGTTTGCCAATCTGGAAGAGAAGAAGCTACAAATTCTTGCGGATGACTTAGCGCACAAGAAAGAGCAATATGCGTATAAGAAAGAGCAAGATGCGTGTAAGATAGAACCAGAAAAGAATGCTATCATGGACAAAGACCTTACTGGAATATCTGCGTTGGAGATGGAATTTTGGATGGGATGAAACATCGTATTCTAACGTCAAGGTTTCAGTAGTCATAAGTAGATCATTAACCACTATATGTATTAGTATTTGCTTGTATTATTTTGATGTAGTAACGTTTTATTTTTCATTGTAGCAACGGTTTTCTTTTTATGCAATGTGTTCTTTATTTATATTGCTATTGGTTCCTTTGTCTGAGTGTTTTATACTGTGTACTAAACTATAAAATTAAGAACTTCGTATTTTTTCGTAGAATCATTAAATAAAAGAAAAGTTCAATAACTTGTAAATAAAACCATTAGCCTATTCAGTACCTTATCGGGTTAGCCAACGACAACGTAGTTTATAGGCTTTATGGCCAACAAAATCAGTGTCGTACTCTACAAGGTAACGAGAATCAAAAGTTGCCTTAGTCAGTTTAAATATATCTTCATCTTCGACTGTTTGTATAATATTTTGGTATCGTTCCACTACACCAAAAGGATAAATTAGAAACATATGAGTTTTTCGATTTGAAACTCTTTCGTAGTGTTGCAATAGTGTTTCTATGTATAATTAGGTGTTTCCATTTTATTTTCATTCTTTTTTTAAATAATTCCGGTTTGTTGTCATCTTTATATTTTGAAGACTCCCGTGATAACATAGTTTGTCTAGCCCAGTACAGATCTAAAAATATTGGGCTGCAAATAATATAATTAAAGTTTCTTCCGTTCCCAAATGCTAATTCAGCATTTCTCTAGATCACCTCCGTTCCCAAACCCTAATCGACTATTTCCTTGAATATCGGATGAACTCTCGTACATGAATTCCTTTACCACTATTAAGCATCCATCATTTGACTAACTATCCTTCGTTAGCTTGTGCCTTCTTCATTTGACGACGAACCGCTTCAAAAATTTAGGTAATAGTTAAATTTCGTCCACTACAATTTTTTTGCTTCAACTGTTTGAATTTAGGCGGTGATTCGAGAATCTTTTAAAGTTCACTGTTGCTTTAAGCATCTTTTGAAATAGCTGATGCTTCTTTAATCTGGTAATTTCCTATGTGCTTAAAGCAGGATCAACTTTGATGTAAAATCATTATCGGTTCTTATTTAAGTAAAACAGGAACCATATATCTCTACATGTTTACCTTTGATGAAAAGAAGTCGGGTGTGTACGCGACTTGTGCAGGATCTATAATATGGCTATGCGGAATGTATGTGGTAACTTAAGCTATTCAATAGTTACACAGGTAAAAATTCACAAACAAGAATTATATCACTAATAGCTATAAATGCAGTAAAGTAAAGTAAAGTAGAGTAATGACACCAGGATTTTTATACTGGTTCAGACCTCCCGTCCTACGTCCAGTCCCGAAGCTCCTCTTCGGCTTTTCACTAAACAACACCCTCGCTTCACCCGGAGGAACAGGTTCACAACTACTTGATTTACGGGCTACAAGTTTACCCACTTGATTTCACGGGCCACAAGCTTACCCACTTGATTTCATGGGCTACAAGCTTACCCACAAGACGATTACAAGAGTTTGACTTCTGATTGTGTTCTTCTTTCAACACTGATTTGTCAACGATTGAGTACACCCTTCCTATAATCTTATCCTCAAATATATATATTGATGTTTGCAAAGATTTGGAAGTGGATTATCGAGTTGAATCACAAGTATGTTAAATATGCTTGGAGATTCAAACGATAATTGAATGCTTTTGAGTGCTTTTAGAATGCTAAGAATAATACAATATAGACAAGAGAATGGAGAGAAATTTCGGTGATTTGAATGAATGAAAATCGATGTATTTATAATAATCGAGGAGATGTAATTTTTGGTGAAAAGTTGCTCTTAAAAGAAGTGATTATTCTTGAGAAGAAATGGATGTAACTCTTCAAGAAAGGAGATGACTTTTCACAAAATTTCAAAAAGCTGTTGACCTATAAAAATTTATAGGTCGACATGTTTTTAGCCGTTGTAATTTAAAAACCTGTTGACCTATAAAAAATTATAGGTCGACCTCTTTTTGACCGTTATATTTTGAAAACCCGTTGACCTATAAAAAAGTGTAGGTCGACATGTTTTTGATGATATGCATAAAAAAAAGGTCTTATAAGTAATTTTTGAATGCCAAAAAGAAGTATGATTATTTGAGGATAGATTTTAACATTTATGACTCTAAATAATCAACTTCTAACCTATGAAGGCATCTCGTCTTCTTTTTGTCGATGTAGAAGCTTCTTCTTGTCATAAATCAAAATAATCCATGAAGCTTTGACTTAACATTCTCCCCCTTTTTGATTGATGACAACTTGGATTAATCCGTTATCTCTCCTTGTATATATGCTCCCCCTGTATATAAGCTCCCCCTGAATTATATATAATCTGCACAATAGTCGTTAGTAATATTTTCTCCCCCTTTGTCATCGACCAAAAGGGTAGGCTAGCATTATAATAAGTAAGTTGTTCTGCATATTACAAACCAAAACAAACACACCAGAAGTACTAGATAGTGACATAATTACATACATCAGTCATAATTAAGTTTTTGAAGATAAAGAAATAAAAACGTAAGGACTATTGTGATGGCCAGTCCGAATCACTATCTTCTTCTTCGTCTTTGTCTCCTTCCTCCTCTTGTTCCTCATTGTTTCCGTCATCATCATCCTTCTCAACATCGTCATGAGCTCCTTCTTCAATATGCGACATTCCACGACCACGATTATGTTGGGTACTTGCTCCAGAACTAGTACCTTCTTCCGATGAGGACCATGTAAAAGTAGGAGGCATAAGACGTTTTCCGGGATCTTGTGCAAGTGTTGCGGAAAATGAGGCACAGGAGATTGCTTCCCAAATTGTTCCGAAGTAAGACTTTAATTTATTGAACCGCTTATCAAGTTTAGTGTCCAAGCGGTCAAGCTTATTATTGGTTCGTTTCAGTCTTGCTTCGAGTAAAAATTGATTACGTGCAATTTTTTCAAGAGTTTCTTTAGTTGAAGAAGTAGACGGTGGAATTGTTACGTCTTCAGGCCTTTGTTTAGGGATTTGTAAAGACGAAGTCTCCGTAGGACCTAGTTCGACATATTGCTCAAAAGGAATAATGGTAAAACACGGATCGGGTAGCTTCATCCTCTTTTTGGACGCTTTATCAATACATTTTGGTATTGAAATTTTGGACGCGGGGGATCTTATTCCACAGTCCATGAGGCAACGCATAATATACTCATTATAAAACAGATGTGGCCTAGAGCGTTTGTTTACTATTGAAATTTCGTCAAAAATCATCTCAATCCAATTTACCTTGATATTCCCAAAGATAGCGTACAATGCCTTAAAATTTTCTCTGTAAACAGCATCAAAATTTCCAGTTCTTGGAAGTAGAGAATGCGTGATACAAAGATGAAGAATTCTAGCCGAGGGTCTCAAATTGACTCCTTTGGTACTTGACTTATGGTCTTCAATGAATAAGTGACTATGTTTATCACGAATATGAATAGGGCAGAAATCAGTAGAGAATTGTATACCATCATTGTGAGATCGTAGAATTTCTGCCATTCTATCTTTAGAAAGAAAATTGTGTTGTCCGCATATTACTAACCATAAGCAATCTTCTGAGTTGTGAGGTTTAAATTTCTCTAAGTTGAGATTAGCGTAGAATAGCTTTATCAAAATGTGACTAATCTCAATATTGTTGTGTTCAAAAGAAAGAAGAGATTCAATGCCTGCGCGGTTTGATATCTCTCGAACGTCGTAGTAGACAAAATCAGAGAAATTGATGAAAGATCCATGGTGAATTGTATAGTCTTTCATTTTGTTCCACCTTTTCACTGCTAGTGGATCCATAAGCCATTGTTTGATTTGAGAATCAATGGGTTGGATTGGTGTTTGAGAGGATGAAGTTTTTGATTTCTTTTGCTTAGGAGCCATTTTAGAGTTTAGAGAAATTGAAATTCCTTTTGAAGGTAGGATTGATAGAATTAGGAGTAAGAATAAATAAGATTTCAATGAAAGGTTGTGAGGATTTAAAAAGTGAATCGACGTGTCTAACTCAAAAGGAAACAGCAATTCTCGATACCAGTCGACAGGTAAGTTTGGGGCGGTCGACAGGAATTAGTTCTGGAAGAATATATAAAACGTTTTGTATGTTGACCGGTCGACAGGTTATATATGGGGCGGTCGACAGGTAAAGGTCCTGGAAAATTATAAACATATAATTTTGTTATGACCGGTCGACAGGGAGTTTATGGGCGGTCGACAGGTAAGAGTTCTGGAAAATTATAAACAACAAAAAGGCTGTACCGGTCGACAGCATAGAACTGGGCGGTCGACAGGTGTTGAATACTTTTGTTTTTCTGGTTTGTTGAAATGAAATGAACACTATATAAAAATATATTTTATTCAAAACAATATGAATTAAAAAACCGATATTTTAAATACAAATTTATTTTCAGAAAATTTAAACGATATAAAAGATTATCTTCTTGGTTCCCAAGGATTCTTTGGTTCCCAAGGATTGTATTTTCCACTTACTCCTTCATTATTGTTGTAATTCCTATCCCATGAGTTTGGAGTTCGCGAAGATGATGGTATAGGTATTGGCTTATGTACGTTATGCCTGTCAGAGCTGCAGAAAAGAGAGGCTAGTCGTTCGAGATACGTCAAACGAGAAGTCGTCAATTTTTGCTCATAGAACATTTGCTGCTGATAATAATGCATTTCGTCGATCTTTTCTTTTGTTCGTGGAGAGTAAAACAAAACTTTCTTGCTTTTCTTAGAAGTTGGTGTGGTTCCTGGTGTTCGAGAAGGTGGATGAAATCCAGGTGGATGTTCTGGTGTTTTCGGGGAGTTGTATTCCGTTGGTTCGGAACTCGTGATTAAAATATGGGAGTTTTCAGCACATTTTTCACAAATGTGTGCCATGAATTTAAAAGGTTAAAGGAGATTTTGAGAGAGTGATTGTCTGAGAGCACTCAAAAATGCAAACGTATATATAGAGAAAGAGTTTTCTATTTTTAGAAAGAGAAAAGATGGTTTGTATTTTTAACCGTAGAAAAATTCTCTTTTCTATATAGTAAAAAGAAAAGGAATTGGTTTCCGAAAAAATAGTGAACTCTTGTTATAAATTAAAAATATTAGCCTTCGAGTTCTCTTCTTGAAACCAAGCCTAGCTCTCTACGTAACTTGACAAAAGTTGATTCTAGTAGAGGCTTTGTAAATATATCAGCTAGTTGATTGTCTGTGCTTACATATTCTAATTTTATATTTCCTTTTTCAATATTATCTCTAAGAAAATGATGTCGGATGTCAATATGTTTAGTTCTTGAGTGGTTAACCGGATTTTTGGATAAATTTATCGCACTTGTATTATCACAATATATAATAGAATTTGACAAGTTCATTTTGAAGTCTTTAAGTGTTTGTTGCATATATATAACTTGTGTACATGCTAAAGCTGCTGAGATATACTCTGCCTCACATGTCGAGAGTGAAACACAATTTTGTTTCTTACTAAACCAAGAGACAAGTGATTTTCCAATGAAATGGCACGTACCACTTGTACTCTTTTTATCCGTTCGTGATCCTCCGAAATCAGCATCACTATATGATACTAATTCGAATGCACAGTCCTTAGGATAGAAAAGACCGAAATCTTTGGTGTTATTAAGATACCGAATAATTCGTTTTACTGCTCGTAGATGCGATTCCTTAGGATTAGCTTGAAAACGTGCACACAAACAAACACTCATCATAATGTCAGGACGACTGGCTGTTAAATATAGGAGAGAACCTATCATACTACGATACGTCTTTTGGTCTATACTCTTTCCACTTTCATCTTTTTCGAGATGACTAGTTGTACTAATCGGAGTTGGTTTTCTGGAAGTATTTTCAAGACCAAATCTTTTAATAAGATTTTCACAATATTTTTCTTGATTTATAAAAATACCATTCGGAAGTTGTTTAATTTGAAGACCAAGAAAGTATGATAACTCTCCCATATGTGACATTTCAAATTCTTTGGTCATGATATTTGCAAACTCTTTACAAAGTTTCTCATTTGTTGATCCAAAGATTATGTCGTCCACATATATTTGAATAACAAGTATATCTTTGTGCGAATGTTTAATAAATAATGTTTGATCAACCTTTCCTATTTGAAATCCAGAATCAATTAGATAACTTCGTAGTCGTTCATACCAAGCACGTGGTGCTTGTTTTAGACCGTACAAAGCCTTCTTAAGCTTGAACACATGATCCGGATATTTTTCATGTTTAAATAAAGGTGGTTGTTCAACATATACTTTTTCTTTTATAAATCCGTTTAAAAATGCACTCTTGACATCCATTTGATATAATTTAAAGTTATGGTGACAAGCAAATGATAGAAGAATTCTAATTGCTTCTAGTCTAGCGACAGTTGCAAAAGTTTCTTCATAATCGATACCCTCTTCTTGATTATATCCTTGTGCTACTAACCGTGCTTTGTTTCGAATTATGTTTCCTTGTTCATCAGCCTTGTTTTTGTAAACCCATTTAGTTCCTATAACTGATTGATTGGTTGGCCTTGGAACAAGTTCCCATACATTATTGCGTTCAAACTGATTTAGTTCTTCTTGCATTGCAAAAATCCAATATTCATCGGTAGCAGCTTCTTTAGGATTCTTAGGTTCGATATTAGAAATAAATGCAACATGTCCCATTTGGTTAAGTTGACTTCTAGTTCTTATTTGAGATGATACTTCTCCAATTATATTTTGAACTGGACGATCTCTTAGAATTCTTGGAGGAGATCTAAATCATGGTGGAGAAGGTATTACATCAATTTGCGGGATATCATCAACTATTTCTGAGTCAGAGTCATTATTTGTGATGATAGGGTTATTAGTAACTATGGGTTCTTCGTCATCTGATATTATATGAGATGGTTTAAAGAATTCATCAAAGGAAACGTGAAGTGATTCTTCAATAGATTTGGTTCTCTTATTGAATATACGATAGGCCTTGCTTCTTTCCGAATATCCGACAAATATACCTTCATCGGATTTTGGATCAAATTTTCCAAAATGGTCTTTTGTATTTAAAATAAAGCACTTAGAACCAAAAACTTTGAAATATGAGATATTTGGTTTTCTTTGATTAAATAACTCATATGATGTATTTTTAGTCAGAGGTCGAATAGATACACGATTCAAAACATAAAATGCAGTTGCAACAGCTTCTGCCCAGAAATGTTTTGGTAGAGTGGATCCATTTAATAATGTTCTTGCACATTCTTGTAGTGTCCGATTTTTCCATTCTACAACTCCATTTTGTTGTGGAGTTCGAGGAAATGAAAAATTATGATTGATACCTTTCTTTGTACAAAAATGTTCAAATTCATTATTTTCGAACTCTCCGCCATGATCACTTCTAATATTTTTAACCTTAAGTCCTTTTAACTTTTGAATTCTTTTGACGAAGGATTTGAAATGATGAAAAGTATCACTTTTATTTTTTAAGAAAATAACCCATGTATAACGAGAATAATCATCAACAATTACAAACACATATTTATTATGATTTATTAACTGAACCTGTGTTGGTCCAAATAAATCCATATGTAATAATTCAAGTGGTTGTAATGTTGATATGATTTTCTTGGATTTGAAGAAAGATTTAGTCAATTTTCCTAATTGACATGCATCACAAATATTATTAACCGAAAAGCTCATTTTGGGGAGACCTTTAACAAGATCATTTTTGGCTAGCTTGTCAATAGTTTTGAAGTTTATGTGACAGAAACGTTTGTGCCATAGCCATGGATCATTATCTTTTGCTACAAGACACATATCTGAATTATGATTGATATTCATATTCAGAATATAAATGTTTCTATCTCTATTTCCTTCAAAAGCTATATTTCGATCTTTATCTAGAATACTACATTTATTATTTGAAAAGGAAATAGTAAAACCTTTGTCGCACAATTGACTAATACTTAATAAATTATGTTTCAAATTCTTAACTAGCATGACATTTGTGATAAGAGGTAAGTTAGATGTACCATAATTGCTCACATCGCCTTTGCCGATGATATAGCCTTTTGAATTATCTCCAAAAGTGACTGAGCCACCATCCGAATAAGTAATATTTGTTAATAAGCTCTTGTCTCCAGTCATATGCTTTGAGCAACCACTGTCCAATATCCACTTTCCTCTTTTCTTAAGTGGGACCTACAAAAAATAAAATTAAGTCCATGGTACCCACTTTTTATAGGGTCCTAAGAGTTAGGTCTTAGGAGTCCAAACCCATATGGGTCCGGTATCCCCTTTATACAAATAATTTGGATTATAATGCATAGTATTCAAAATTTTTTGAATATACTTGTTCCTAATCAAATTATTATTTGTTTTAGGAACCCATATCTTTATAGATATGACATTCTTCTTTTGAGATTTCACAATCGGTTTTGGTTTGGAATATAATAAACTAAGATTTTTCTTAGCTTCAGTTTCTTGAACTTTCTTATTTTTTGTTTTTCTTTTACCAAGATGTTTCTTGATAACTTGTTTCTTATATCCCAATCCTTGCTTGTTTGCAGCTGATTGTGAACTCTCAATAATTTTTGTCAAATTTTCTCGTCCTTTCTTAAAGTTAGAAACATTTTTAGAAATGTCGTCTAACTTTGTTTGTAAACTAGCTTTTTCAAGGTCTAGAGATTTTACTTTAGCTTTAAGCTCATAATTCTCAGCAGTAAGAGTGTCATTTTTCTCTTTTTGAATTTCAATTTCTTGACTTAGAAGAGATAGTTGAAAATTATTATTAGATGATGATTCTTGAGCCTTTTCAAGTTCCTCCTCTAATATGTTTTTTTCATCTCTTAACATATCTCGTTCTAATTCTGATCTATTCAACATTGCCTTGACTTCTTTTAATTGATGTTTTGCATCTTTAAATTTAATCATTAATTTATCATAAATATCAAGCATATCCTCAAGGGTCGGAATTTGTACCTCATCCTCTGTTGCCATAAAACATACATTTGCTTGTTCATTTTCTGAGTCGCTTTCACTTTCGGATGAAGATGAATCTGAATCATCCCGAGTTACTGAGAATGCCCGTTTCTTTGACTTGTCCGTTTTGTGTTTGAACTTGTCATTTTCTGTCTTCTTCTTTTGTTCTGGACAATCATTTTGCATATGTCCTTTCTTATGACAGTTAAAGCATTCTACATTCGATGATGATGGTCTGTTTGATCCGAACTTTTTCTTGTTGTATCGACTAGCTCTTCGTTGCTTTAAGAATTTTTTGAATCCTTTTGCAATGAATGCTAGATCCTCATCTTCATAATCTGAGATATCTTCATCAGCATGAAAAGCTACATTTTTCTTTTCTTCTTTTTGTTCTTTTCGAGCCTGTAAGTTAGCCTCATAGGACATAAGATTTCCTATCAATTCATCTGGCTTCATGGTGGAAAGATCATTAGCTTCTTCTATGGCTAATACTTTTCCTTCCCATTCATTAGTCAGTGAATGTAGGACTGTTGAAACTACATCGAAGTCAGAATATTTTTGTCCTAACCCGATAAGAGCATGATGAATAGTTTGAAACCTTGAATACATCTCATTGATTGTTTCATTTGGCTTCATTTTGAAATTTTGAAATTGACTTTTCAACAAAGCTATTTTTGCTTGTTTAACCTTGTTAGTACCTTCATGAGTGGTCTTTAGTGTTTGCCAAATTTGATAGGCAGTGGTACAGATACTAACACGGTTATACTCATTTTGGTCTAATGCACAAAACAACATATTCATTGCTTTTGCATTTACAGTAGCTGCTGTTTTCTCAGCAGGAGTCCATTCTGCATACTCAGTAGTTGGATTTATTATCTCTTTCTGAGTAGCATTCCAAGCATCATAGCTAGTTGATTGCATATAAAAAGTCATACTTGTTGCCCAATAACTATAGTTTAGGCCATTAAAGAAAGGAGGTCTTTGTGTCGATTGACCTTCTGTGTAAGTGGTGTTACTTGTACTTGCGTTATTTGCCATATTACAAGAATATATCAAATAACTGTGTTACGGTTATATGATGACCTTGCTCTGATACCAAATGAAAAGAAGTCGGGTGTGTACGCGACTTGTGCAGGATCTATAATATGGCTATGCGGAATGTATGTGGTAACTTAAGCTATTCAATAGTTACACAGGTAAAAATTCACAAACAAGAATTATATCACTAATAGCTATAAATGCAGTAAAGTAAAGTAAAGTAGAGTATTGACACCAGGATTTTTATACTGGTTCGGACCTTCCGTCCTACGTCCAGTCCCGAAGCTCCTCTTCGGCTTTTCACTAAACAACACCCTCGCTTCACCCGGAGGAACAAGTTCACAACTACTTGATTTACGGGCTACAAGTTTACCCACTTGATTTCACGGGCCACAAGCTTACCCACTTGATTTCACGGGCTACAAGCTTACCCACAAGACGATTACAAGAGTTTGACTTCTGATTGTGTTCTTCTTTCAACACTGATTTGTCAACGATTGAGTACACCCTTCCTATAATCTTATCCTCAAATATATATATTGATGTTTGCAAAGATTTGGAAGTGGATTATCGAGTTGAATCACAAGTATGTTAAATATGCTTGGAGATTCAAACGATAATTGAATGCTTTTGAGTGCTTTTAGAATGCTAAGAATAATACAATATAGACAAGAGAATGGAGAGAAATTTCGGTGATTTGAATGAATGAAAATCGATGTATTTATAATAATCGAGGAGATGTAATTTTTGGTGAAAAGTTGCTCTTAAAAGAAGTGATTATTCTTGAGAAGAAATGGATGTAACTCTTCAAGAAAGGAGATGACTTTTCACAAAATTTCAAAAAGCTGTTGACCTATAAAAATTTATAGGTCGACATGTTTTTAGCCGTTGTAATTTAAAAACCTGTTGACCTATAAAAAATTATAGGTCGACCTCTTTTTGACCGTTATATTTTGAAAACCTGTTGACCTATAAAAAAGTGTAGGTCGACATGTTTTTGATGATATGCATAAAAAAAAAGGTCTTATAAGTAATTTTTGAATGCCAAAAAGAAGTATGGTTATTTGAGGATAGATTTTAACATTTATGACTCTAAATAATCAACTTCTAACCTATGAAGCCATCTCGTCTTCTTTTTGTCGATGTAGAAGCTTCTTCTTGTCATAAATCAAAATAATCCATGAAGCTTTGACTTAACATTTGATACATAAGTCACCGATGAATTTGAATCTTATATAAGCTTTGAAATATTCGTCATGTTTCTCTGATCTGCTTTAGAACCACATTACGTGTTTCTCAGCGTATTACATTTGAGATCAGTGAACCATTGTTTTATGTATGTGGAAATGCCAATGAGTGTGATACTGGCCGACCACACCATTGGTTAAAATATCATAGGTACAATTTAGCTTGTTTCTTTAATCTACTTAAAAACCTTGTTTCATGTATGTTAGCATGATCACCATTGATGTAAAATCACCACCGGTTCTTGTTAAAGTAATATACCTTTAAAATGATATTGGCCAGCTATACTAGGTGACTCAGAAAAATCAACTTTTTCATATCACCATTGGTGGATGTTTAACACATATTACTTAGTGTTTGTATAATCTGGCCAATAACCTTGTTATATTTATATATCAACATGATCAACTTTGCATAGAATGTTTGATATCTCCCTAATGTGATTAGAAACAAATTTAATGTAAAGTTCTCAGTAAAAAATGGGTTATCGGTACCAGTTACCTGAATAATACCAGCATGATCACCTCTTGCTTGATCTGGCTGACTAGAGAACCAAGTTCTAGGACAATGAGACCCATCGGATATACAATTAGCTATGGGAGTTATAACGTTCTCTTCCTTAACTATCTCTTCATTTATCTTCTTCTTCCTCCTCCTCATCTTCTCACGTGCATTATAAGCATTATACCTCCTCTCAATGGAATTTGGCAACGAGGTTATCCTTACCTTAAACTCATCATAGTCCCTATTCAACTTCCTGTTATCCCTGGCAAAATCAATCCTAACCTTGTTCGTAGTATTCTTCATTATTGACCAACATAAATGTGCACTATTCTTTTGGTTCTAGTTTCATTTGTATTGCTACGTTATTAATGTGCACTATTCTTTTGTTAAGGGTCCTGTTGTTCTTTCAATGTATAATTTCTTCATCTTTCAGTTATGAAATAAAAATTATCCCCTTCTTATAGGGTCCACTCTCAATGCTCATTCAGCTTTTTAGACAATGAGAGCAAAGGAAATAGAACCAAATTCACATGTTTTCGCTGTGTTAAGTTTACTTGTTCTTTCTGTCAGATTATCTAAATTATTAAAGGAAAAAACAAGAAAAATTAGTAGGAATATCAAGGTATAAAATAATTAGAATTAAATGGTATCAATTGACAATTAAATGTTAGTCTGAAGTTGCATTCCACAATTGTATTCCCTTCCCAAACTTGCTGTCAACGACGAATTAGGAGCATGGACAGATTTGGAGTGGGTGTTTGGTCTGCCTGTGGCTGAGTGGTTCGTGATTACTGCGATTTGGGTAGCTTTTTGATGGGTGGTCATAAAGAGCACGGTTCCGTACTTGCTCATCCTTGGCTTTGCATGCTATGCAACAATTGGTAAAATCCTTTTTGAAGTTTTACCCGCACTTGCATGGCATTTTGGATACCGGTGCTTCTCAATTTAGCCCTCTTTTTGGATAACAGTTTTTAATAAACTTATTTTTAAAGAATTTTTTCTCAATTTAGTCCTCTTTTTTAAACTTATTATGCACGTGCAATTTTCCACAAGGTAGAGAGATACAGATCATAGGGTGGGTGTAACAGACCGTTCTATTATGGGTGTGTTGTGGAGGGAAAGACTTGTTTTCGTTGATGCCCTTTAGTTGAAAGAAGAGAGATGGATGTAATACTCTCATTTAGCAGCCAACGATAATTCTTTTCAGCTTATGACATGTTAGAGTAAATTTTGATATTTGCAGCATCTATATAGGTTTGATCTTCCTCACTAGATTAGCGTGCATTCATTCATTTCTCCATTCTTAGTTAACTTTAAGGATATTGATTTTGATTAGTGGTTTGGTTATTTTACTTCTGGGTTATATTAACATAAATTAGATATATTTTTAGCTGTCGGTCAAGTATCAGCTGTCATATTTTTCCATGTTGATATCAAACTACTTTGAAATTCATATTTTGTTTTTATTTTTTAATATTAATTTGATTGATGATTTTTATTTTTGGATGCACCATAAATGATTAGGCGATGGAATTTATGTTGTAAACTACTTGTTTCTCATGATAAAATGGTTAGTTGTTTGTATTATAATCAACCTTACGTGTAGAGAGCATATAGTGCCAATGTTACTGGAATTGAATACCCGCGGCATAATTTATCCTTCTTTGTAGTTTAATATTTTAGTGTTACATATATATATATATATATATATATATATATATATATATATATATATATATATATATATATATATATATATATATATATGTAGAGTATTGAGCATGCTCTCTAAACTTCATGTTTAGTGAGAAAATTACTTATATTCACATTCCACATTATCTTAAATTAATTACATGTATGAACTAAAAGTAGAAAAAGAGCTGTTAATGTGCATATTAATGTTATTCTTGTTGTTATCTTATAATGTTGTTAGCACATTTATGTGTGGATCCTGAAGTGTGAATTCCTTACCAGCAGTACATGTGAGCATCTACAAGACTGCCATGTTAAGTACGACAACAAAATTATGTCACATTATCAAAAGGATAACCACCAAGTTACACATTCATCATTATTTTTAACTAGTACTATGATTGTTTTTAAGAAGTAATCTGTATATACTTTCAGAGCGCATGAAAGTAGTTTCAGCTGGTATTATGATCGATCTAGCTGGGTGACTGACTTGGGATGGAGATTTTGCTTTGAGCACTTTGTATTATGTCGAGTATGATAACAACAGGCCCGGTCCGGATAAATCTCATTTATACTAATATCCAAATATGTCATATTGATACTCGACTGTTCTTGGATCAAACCTGAATGTATTCAGGTAGTACTATGGTGAATCATGTCTTATTACAACAATTTCAGGAAAAAAACCTTTGTGTGCATTTATATCTTATACATAAACTGGTTCCACTCATGTATAAACACACACAATTATTCACCGAAAATGCTTGAAGGCCCGAAAAATAGGTCAGGGAAAGTAACAAAAACATTTTCCACCGCATGATTTGCACTCTCCCCTGTTTTTCAGGAGTCCTCCCTTATTTTTAGCCCTTCAAACAAAGATCCGCATATTTTGACAAAAAATCCTTCGGGCCCTCTAGCATAGTCCATTATTCACATACCCACACAAACAACACAACACGCACTCACCCAAACTTGCAGTGGCTCCAGGAAACCTACGCGCACACACAATTATTCATCAGCCCTTTTTTTTAATCTCCCTCTTTGATCATTTTCTACGTAATGAATATGTCATCAGCTTATTTTTGGAGAGACG
Organism: Allium sativum; assembly: GCA_030737875.1. Lineage (NCBI taxonomy): Eukaryota > Viridiplantae > Streptophyta > Magnoliopsida > Asparagales > Amaryllidaceae > Allium > Allium sativum. The sequence goes on along the minus strand of CM060909.1, from coordinate 70,436,730 downwards.
TGCATATGGTTCAAAGTGATAGCCGCGAAAACGGGAGAGCAATGTCATGGTTGCCGTCAATGGGAAGAATATCATTACTTAAACCATGTTCCTGCTAATGGAAAACTCTTTTTTAGGCTCATGCCACCTCAATCATCTGCTTCTTTGGCAACTTCATCCTGTTTTCATTTTATATTTTTCACCCTTGAGCAGTTTCTTGCATTAAAATCATCACAAGAAGAACATAGCCGTTGTGAATGTTTTTGCTTACGTTGTCATGTTTAAAGTTTAAAGTATGACATTGATGCAGAAAATGCCGACTAAGTTCATGAAGCATGTGGCCGGAGAAATTTCTACAAACATTCAGTTAAAGGATCCTAGTTGGAAAGATTTTACTGTTGCTCATGGCTTGAAGAACGGCGATCTCTTGATCTTTAAGTACGCCGGAGACTCCTGTTTTGAAGTCAATAAATCAAGTGGTTGTGAGAAGGCAAGTTCTTATTGTCTTAAGATCAAGAACTCGTTTGAACAAGAGAAGGGTAATCTCCTTATTGAGTGCCTCTCAGAAAGTAAGCATTTTGCTCCAAACTTTTTTGATCCATATGTGTCAGATTATTCTATCTTTAGTGCTATTTTATTATCATCCATTTTTGTCCATAAAATTCCAAGGTGAAGGTTGTGAAGGTAATGAAGAATACGACGGCTTGGATAAACAAGAAAACGTGCTAAAAACATATGTTTATTGAGGTTCGCGACATTTACTGCAGAAGAAGAAAGGAGAGTTTCTCAGCTAGTTCAATCAGTTCATTCTGATAGTCCATGCTTCATTTCTGTCATGAACAATGCAAATATAAACAAATGCTTCATGGTAAGAGTAGAGTACTCTTTTGATCTATTTTTTCTTCCATCCTCAATAAGTAACAGTTTTAATTTATTATTTTATAGTGGATTCCAAGAGACTTTAGTGTTCACCTTCCATCGCACAGTACTCGCATTATAGTCCAAGTTACAGGAAAGAGATAAACATGGAACATAGGCTATCATGTTAGGGGAAAAAGAGCAGGGCTGTAGTCATGCTGGCAATACTTTAATAGAGAAAATGGTTTCCAAATAGGGGATATATGCCTCTTTGAATTGGTTAATAAACGCAAAAATAAATTGAAGATGTGTGTAAAAATCAGTAGATCATCAACCAGTTGTAGCTTGGGAAGAGAAAGAGAGAAGGAGAAGGTCGTGGAATCAACAAGTGACGACATTTCTAGCAGCATAAATTCCAGAGGAGGAAAATACTCAAAATAGTAAGGTTTTATTTTCATGCTATGAATTCAATTTTGGAGAAAAAGACTTCTTTTTTTATTCAGTTGTGTTTGCTTTAACACAAGTTCATCTTCCTATAGATGTACAGATACATAAATCCATGTTCGTCTGTTATAATTGAGAAACTGCTCTTAAATTGATTTTTTTCCTTTTTCAGTTAACCACTGTTAGTTTTATAACATATATACTTCACCCTTGACATAATTTTCCCTTCAAATCGCAGTACATGGGTCCTTCCTTTAATATCACAAATTACTCCTGGTCAGGCCGTATATCACATTTTAGCTGGTCATCGTGATGGAAATTTCTTCCTACTTACAACACAAGCCCTACGCCTGTTGATCCTCGGGCGCTTGCATAGTTTTCTATTATAATGTATAATTTGTTATTTCAATTTTCTTTATTAAAGTGTTTTATGTTTGAAGTGATATATGTCTGAATTTTTTTTCAGATAAGGGAAAACGATAGTCAATGTAAACGATGATGAAAGGCACAGATTTAGTATGATATGTTATAGAAAAATGGTAAAATACTTAATATGGAATGCTTAAGTAACTGTAGCTATTAATGCTGCTTAGTTCATCAATGTAGGCAAAGAGATGATGGAAATTGTGAAGTCATTCTTGTCCAATAATTTACTATTGAGGGAGAACACACTCCCTGATTTAAAGGTACACAGCGAATTTAATTACGATGTCAATCTATGTAACAACAGAGTTAAATTTGTATACTTTTGTGTTTGTAGATAGAAATCTCAAAGGAGAGTACAAGAAATTTGTGCTTACTAAAGTTCAAGGAAATTTCTGAGTTATTTATATTTTTAAGGTACACATCATAGGGTATATCTGCTATGATAATTGCTTATAGGTTTTATAGATTCATGTCATTACGAAAATCTTTCTTCAAAGTTTAATTACCTTTGGGTTTGCTTCTTCGTTGTAGTAATTAGCAAATGGTTGATTTCTTAAAAGAATGACAGGATGGTCTGGTAGAGCATATATTATATAGCATCATTAACACACATTAAATTATGTAAATGTTGCCATTTCGCAATCCGACTTCAGCTCAATTGGCAGAGCAGAGGACTGTAGTTGATTTGCATATTATATCCTTAAGTCGCTGGCTTGAATCTAGCAAGTCGGACTTTTACCACTTTTTGGCCCTTCTTTCCATATTTTAAACTGTTATGCTCCACCATTTAGAAATAGTTCAACAGAAAAACAATCAAGTTCTTAAACTCAGAAAACTGTATGTTATAACTGCTCTAGTGAAGACGAAACACTTTCCTAGTTAGGATTATTGCCATGTTGTTAATTTTACATGGCTGTTTCAGATTCAACATGGCTCTCACTGGAATTATAGATTAATAATTTCTGTTAGTACAGATTAATAATTTCGCTTATTTGAAATTTTATTTTTATATGGTATAAAAGTACAAAAGTGTATAATTGTGTCTTCCCCTTTTAAAGTTTCTATTTCTATCATTGTGCAGATAATGTGAAAGTCACTAAAAGTTATTCACTTTTTGTCCTCGTCTCTGTAAGTAATTTGTTTTGTGCACTTGGGCTATCGCTTATATTAATATCATTATCTAGGTTGTGAACAGGTTGCATAGTCAAACTTGGTACAATATATGGCATTGGCAGTTCAGGACTATTTTGGTTCTTGATAGAATCCGCTTCTTCAATGCTATGTTATGTGTCATATCTGATGGTACTCAACTCAATTAATTACTGGTTAGTGAATTTTAGTCATTGTTATGTCAGCATTTGTTTTTGTTTAATGCTTTATAATCACATTATTATACGTTTTTGTTGTAACCATCATCTTAAAAATCTTACAAGATAATACGATAACAAGTCCGACAACTGATACTTGTAATTCGTTAATTTGTACTTCATAACATGTATTTTGCATGTGCTGAAGGTAAGGTAGGCTGTTTGATAGTGTAACTATAGTTTGTTGTGTTCTGGATGTAGAGGAGGATGTTGGCTGTCAGTTGGTGTTTTTGATGATGTGTATATAGGGAGGAAGTGGATGAACAACAATTGGGGGTTGTAGACCGTGGTTGGTATGGCATGGTGGAAGTAGTGAGAGGATTGAAGGGGATGGTTCATGCTGTGTGGTGGTGATGACGGTGAAGTGGACGGTAATGTGGGGATGGAGGAGGAAGGTGATGGTTTCAGATGGCGATGTTGTACTGAACATTATTCTATACTGGATGTTGTTGTTGGAATTAATTTTGATTCCTTCAATCTAAAAGCGAAATAATGAACAACCAAAAATCAGTGGCACCACCGTCTCGGTTGCTGAATCAATGAACTAAGTGAAAGCCAGTTTCTTATAACTATGCTCCCTTTTGTAAATGTAAATTTTCCCTTTTGACGTTTCATTTTTATTAATTATGTAAACAAGTTACTAAATTCTTACATTGAATATCCTAGCAGTGCATGATTTTTTCTTCTTCTCGTTTTGCAGATATGGATTTCAAAAAGACAGTATGTTGAATCAAGATGCGTATAAAGTGTTTTTGATCAAGTTTGGTTATCTTTATCTGTTATTTTGTTATATGATCAACATTATACTTGTCGTCTAACTTGGATTTGATGCGATATATTTGTTCTTATTTTGTTTCTTTGAAGATATGGTTTATCTTTGTTGTATAATAATTTATTTACAATAAATCCGCTTTTGAAATTTCTTTTCATGTTTTCAGCTTTTAATTAAGAGAATTATTGTTTCTATTTATGTTATTGAACGTATCAATTGCATACAGAAAGTATCAGTTGCATGTTTATAGTTGAAACACTTACTAAGCGTTGCAAGTTATGAACTTGGAACACTCATTGAGTGTTGCAGATTATCAAATTGCAACACTCGCCGAGTGTTGCAGATTATCAAACTGAAACACTCACCGAGTGTTGCGGATTATCAAACTGAAACACTCACCGAGTGTTGCAGATTATGAACTTGAAACACTCATTGGGTGTTGTAAATTATCAAGCTAAAACACTTGTTAAGTGTTTCAATCCATCAATTTGGAACACAATATAGGTGTTTCAAAAAGCTGCAACATACCGATCTGCAACATCTAAAAAGTGTTCCTGAAAATTTTAGCAATATACTACTGTTTCAAATTGACCATTTTGGTGTTATGTCCACAAGCTTGAACGAAACGACGATAGGTCAAGCTCCAGCATGATGGGTCGTTCAGTACTTTGCTACTGCAGAGTGGAATGTAATGTGGTTGATTCTAAAAGCTAAAGCAACGCAGGCCATCGCTTTTATGGTTGCAAAACGTACATTACTGCACTTAACCAACAAGGGGTGGAACATTGTAATTTTTTTCTCATGAATCGATCTACCACTGACGGAGAGGGGTGTCACGTACGCTCTAGAGATGCAAGTAGAGGTAGGTCGCCTTAAAAGGGTGATTATTACAGCAAAGGCTGAAATGTTGTATGGGTTCCACCGTGCGTCCGGAAACTAGGGTCTAGCTATATCGGACTATGTTTTATTTCCCTGTATTGTGTTCCATGTTATGTGGCACTTTATCGTAGTTGTATGTTGTGTCGAACATCCACTGCATACATGTATCTTTGTATTTGTCTACACTGAATGAAGTTTGTACGCAAGTCAAAAGGTATTATCTATATTTACGACTGCAAAATAGTTAAAAACTCGGGCCGTCCCCGTTTAAATAAAACATTTCAATACACAAGGAGTTAAATAATTGGGTCATGCTCATCCACTTAAGCATTATTGCTGACAAATGCTTTGGAAATCGCATCACGTAAAGAAAAGTGGAACCAGTGACCGTTCACATCATGGAAGTACAAAAAAAAGATTCCCTACAATATTACGTCAGGCTAAACAGTGTCTGGTAGCACGTAAAGCACAGTCGTAACAATGACCTGTAACATCACTATTTATTTTATTGATTTGTGCACTACATAGTTATAAATTTCTGTCAATTGACTCACAACTTATCTCCCTCAAACAACTTTGTTCCCATTCTTGTACTACCTCCTCCTTTAATCACTTAATCAAAATGCCTTCTTGGCTATCAACTACAGATTCCGATGAGCAAGCGTACGAACAGATATGAATTCAGGAGCTTGAGAACTAATTCTAGTTTCTAAACCAAATAAGACCCTAGGATGAACAAACACATGAACAAGGTAAAACACAACTTCCACATGAAGCTCACATACCACATGTTATACTATCGTATGAACAGGCGGTCGCTCAACCATAACAAGAAGTAGAGTTCTATCGAGTACCACCGTTTGAACAGGGAGTTGATTCTTATCCAGTACGTTGCTACTACAGTTATGCATTTGAAGTTGTGGTTCGAGCAGAGGGCAACAATATAGGTCGGCGCATGCAGAAATGTCTACCTTATCCAAATGGATTCGGTTACACGGAATGGATTGACAAACCTTTGTGCCCAAAGGGAATAGTATATGCAAACGAACTCGAACGAGAGATTAGACGTCTCCAAAATGATATTGAACAGCTGCGACTAAACATTATGAGACTCCCTTGAGATTGAATGTATGACATGTACTTTGCTTAAGTAACTATTTTCTATGTTTGCTTTGATGTTTTAGCTGGCATGTACTATTATTAGTTGTTGTATCTTTAATGACTGGTTGTTTCTGTATGCTTACTATTATGAGAAATACTAGTTGAATCATTTTGATCATAACCACTTGTTTCCGTGTGATTATTACCAAGTGTAGCTGAATCCCTCTAGGCTGACATAACACTTAGTTTTGGCTTGTGTATTTATTTTCCTGTTTTACTTCGGTCTAATCGTTGGTTGTATTGTCTATAATGTTGGGAAAGGGAAGTTTAAGTAAGTAAATATGGGGACGAGCCGATTTAATTGGCTCGTCATGTGACAATCCAATTTTATCGGCGTGCGCCGATAAAATCGGCTTGCCAAATGACGAGCCGAGTAAATTGGCTCCTCCCTGTTGGTCTCATCCTCCCATTCCCCCCTAAATCTTACGGTCGTAATGTTACGACCCGTAAGTCTGTTGGAGTTGCTCTAACTAAAAATAGATCGATTTTATAAATTAAACCAAGAAAATAGTGGTAAGGAAAAAGTTACTGGCTTTTTCAGTCATAAGGACGGCCTACTGAAATCTTATTTTAAAGGACAAAGTATTAGATTTTAGGTATTAGTTTTACAATGTGCAAGCAAAATTTAACTTATCGATTTTTAAGTATTAGTTTTATGGTGTGTATGGTATCAGTTTTACACACTGTATCGTTTTTGAGAATAAGTTTTGGATGAGTTATTCTATAAAATTACGAAAATTTTCTTTCATGATAAATTCCCGTATATATAATTTTTTTTCCATAGAGTATAACTTCATGGCATATGAATTGTCAAAATAGAAAATCAATCTCAGGACAAAGAATGTAAAACCGCATGCTTTCTAAGGTAACTAATTAAAACTGAAATTAATTGGTAAATGATAAATAGTGAAAAAAGGACATTTTTTAATATTAATATTTGTTTATGAAAGTTATACCATTCGACATGTGATGATTTTTCATTAATTTCCATATATTATATATTTTTGATCAAACTTCAAGCAAAAAAGTTACTGATGTTTTGATTTTCAAATTCAGGAATAAATACAAATGTAATTAAAAAACAATTTGAAACTATTTAATGTTTAATTAAAGGACATTAAACTTAGTTGTTCTTAGTCATTAATAAAATCAAGGTATTAAAGGAAGTCAATCAATACAACAAATCTAGAGGATCTCAAAAGGATTGATGCTCGTAGTAGGCAGAAACTATGTTTGATAGCGTCCTCTATCTATGCTTAACTGGCAAGAACATTTGATATTTAAAGTATCAAATTATGGTCGGTAAATATTTGGTTTATTATATATGTTTTCTGTTGTGAGTTATTACCATTTGTGCTTTGATGTAAGTTCTCTTTTGCAGGATACCAAACTAACATTTATATTTTTTTGGACTTTGATTCACAATTTAGCAAAAATCAAGGCCCATTAGAGTGCAACATCTTACGCTTTGTGTTAAATATAAGTTAGCTAACCAATAAAAAAAAGGAATATTGTAAGAATGTATTTGTATTTTGATTATAAATATAAATATATTATATGTCAAATTCTAAGAATTTCGACTATAAGGATTTGTGGAAATAAGAAATGTTAGTTAGGGGCCGAAACCATCTACAAGAATTCAGATATACATTAGGTACCATAAGTCTTCCTCATCTTTGAACACAACCTTAAGCACCAAATTTGTACTACTTAACTCTTTTCTTCTGAATTTATCCCTGCAACTCTGAATAAGTTATACAATGTCGGGAATTTTACTTTAAGCCTCGGCTATTTGATTAAAAATAGCAATCATGCTTCTAAATTGAAAGATAACATACACGAACTTGAATTTGGAAATTTCTCTCTAATCTAGTAATAAAACAAAATATTGAGATCCTTTTGCTCCATCAACATTAAGGAAAGGAGCCTAATCCATATTCCATGATAAGATAGGGATCAGTGCTAATCTCTAAAATAGGATCGATATCAATTCTTCACATAGGGATTTTTGTTCAACGGTACCTTATATATAGCCTTGACTTGGTGCTAGTGGTCTGGTCCTATGATGGTTTATCTAGTTGCCTTGTCATTTGAGAGTGATGGAGTGACGTTCGTTGAACTTAAACTTTCAGCTGGTTCGTCGTGTATTATATCAATTCAAAGCATAATTTTATGCCAACCCCTTACTTAGTGAGCTCTCGAATGGTGATTTGCTATGCCAGCTCGAACTTCATCTCATGGTACTATCAGTACTTGATTTTTAGATATTTAGACCATCTTTATCGGCGATTCGACTCAATAATCACCAAGTTGCGTCAATCTAGACAGTCGAAAATGACTGGACACAAAAACCGAGTAACATTTGCCCTTTAAAGTATGTCATGTGGTGAACATGGCGTACTTTTAATCAAAATAAACTATGGCTATAGGACAGACTTCAAATTTCTTTTCGCAAATGATCGGTATCCTTCCATTAGGTTATGTAAGCCAAGGGATGTGCCGTTTTTAAACAGCTTAGATGCTTGGTCAATCTTTGTTGTTAACGATATTTCTCGTCAACACCGGAGATAGGCCGATGGAAGTGGACCTAGAAGAAAAATGGGGTTATTTGTCTTTTACGAGTCTGAGTTAGTTCGCCATTTCCAAGATATCAAAGTTTAGAGCCCAATAGATTACTTACTCTTCCACTACGGAGTGAGCATCACGCTTAAGCAACTCAAGAACCAACAGTTATCTTGGGACAATGGTTCCCTAAGCACAACCTTCAATAGAAGTCTAAATGTTTTGTAGAAATGGATTCTGCAATAATCTTGCAGAAGGCTTTAGGTTTAAGTTGGAATGACCATGTAGAATACGTATAGAATGCCATGTATGAGATAACTAAGAAATCACATGAGAAACTCATAAGAAAATATGTTAAGTGTTGATCCGCTCTTTATTGATCACCGATTTGAGGTAAATAAGTGATTACAATTGAAATCACCAAATTGATTTGGAAATTAAGGTTTACTCCAGAAAAAAAGAGTACAAGAATGAGAAATGAGAAAATCGCCCCGAAATTTAGAGCCATGGGGTCTTATTTATAGAAAAATCGGGGCCCCTTCTGCCAATGGGATAGCAGAAGCCCCTGTCGACCGCTTTTCTCTTTGGTTCCGGTTGCTTTGGCTCTCGGTCGCCCTTTAGGCCTTACTTATGGCTTTTCAGGGTGCCGGTCCAACTCTCGGAAAGATGGTCCCGGTCTCTGGAACCTCTTTTTGATTGTCATTTCAATCTTCTTTGTATTGATACCGAACCTGTCAGTATGGATAGCTTTTAGAATGCTTTTAGGCTTCTAGCTGTAGGCTTTCGGCTATATGCTTCCAGACATGAGCTTCCGTATACGGGCTTCTGGATATCTACTTCCGGCCTTGCTATTAGTTCTTCGTGGAACTTGCCTTCATATTCCAAAGGTATGGTTACGGGATCCACCACCCCTGTCGATATTAACACTAAGTAGATTAATGTGGATAGCTCATTTCTCTTAGAGGCTCGTATTTGCCTTTTGGTAAATCTCTGAAATGTGTTTCGTCCTACCGGAAGGGTGCTTTCGGTGCTTTGTTGGTTGTGGCCTCTCGGTGATTATCTAATTGAGGTTTCAGTAAATGGCTCTCGGACAGTTTCCTTATGTTTCAAACTTTGTGCTTTTGATGCTCCTGTTTCTTAATGTATCAGTATTAAGCCAGTTAATACCGATAACCCTTTCGCCCTTCTGGGACTTGGGTTGCAGTGTCCTTTGTTTTTCTCTTTATTAGCTCCCGATTTTAGATGACTTCTTATTGGTTGCCCTTCATGCCGGAATTATCCTGACAGTATCCCTTCTTTGTATAGGTTTTGATTTCTTTCCCTTAATGATGGTGTCGGTTGCCTGTCTTTCGGGTCATTCCCTTGTGCTCTCGGTTTTACCTTATACCTGATTCTTTGTTACGGATTATTCTTCTATACCTGTGGTGGCTCGATACCCCTTCACCGTCAGTCTGTCTTGGAGTTAATTTTGGTAATATTGTTTCTCCCCTTGGTGAAGGGGTAATTTCGACTTTCCAAGTCAAACTTCAATCTCCCTTCTGCATTTCGATTCTCTGTCTCTTGATCTTCCTCGATCAGATCTGTTGATTGACTCTTGCCTGTACGGCTTGGATTAAAAGTAATTTGGTACAATTACTGCCCCTTTTTCTTCTTCACTCTTTACATGCAACATTAATTACTAAAACCATGTTACTGTTCATCGAGAATTACTAAAGCTTTTCGAGAATTTCGTATTCAACCCCTTATATGTTTTCTTACTTCAATTATAAGCAGAGATTTAAGCTTAGCACTTAAATCAATTAGGATTTTGCATGTGAAATAAAGTTATTCGGTCATAGGCAATTTAGATTACGATTTGTAGTGAACTAAAAGAATGCTCTTTTCCCCAATGTAATTTCTTGGGGATTCGAGATGCACAATTTTCATAAGAAAGGTTATTTACTGTTATAAAGTGAAATTTATGCCTTCAGTGTTGGTGAACTCATTGTCAATGTTATCGACTTGTTTGTCCTAACTTTACCAACACCAATTTCTGTATTTGTTTAGTACGTAAGTGTCGGATTAACCCGAGAATGGTGAATCATCCGGAAGGACTGCCGAAGAGGTGGTTCTTTCTTCGATTTTGATGTTGGCAAAGTTTAAAAGATTCATTGCCGTAACCTTTTGACTATGAATTAACGTGTCCTGGACCCGAAGGCCAACAAGGATTCTAGTGATGACTTAGGATCGTTTGGTCCCGGTGCAACTATTACCAGTTTATTTTAATCTTCCTGACACCATTATTTCGCTTATTTTCGTCTTCAGTGCCAGGACAAATAATTTTGTCATCACTAAGGGCTTGATTATTTCTTAGTGAACGCATATCTTACGTGAAATATGTCCAAATTAATATATAGGACTATCCTGATATGCAAAAGTTTGAATTCTCTAGCATTAATAGGTTTACACATTATCTACCCATTTCATATGAATAACTGCGGTACTAATGCACGTGTTATGAAATTATATCACCTGGCAGCGGTATGCCCGATAAAAAGAGCTATAGTCAATTAAAGCCTGGTGTTCCCAGCACCTTTTGGAAGAAGAAGCCATTCACTTTGAAGGAATCTCTAATTACTTCTCAGGATGAAGTAAACTCCTTCCTTAACAGCATTGGGATTTCTGATGTACATTCTATCTCCGCCACCAATCAGGATAATATAAGAAAACCTTCAGAATGTTACTTTGCATTTTCTGTCATCCACATTGGGCATGCGGGCTTCTTTCCCTTCCCCACTTTTATTTCTTGACTCTCACGGGGCCTAGGAATTGCGCCTATCCAAATTCTGCCGAACACCTATACTTTGCATATATATCCCGAAGTTCTGACACTCGAATCGGGCCAGACTTCCCTTACTTCCAATCATATTCAACATTTGGTGCAGTTTTCGAAAGGATCAGACTAACCTATTTTGCGTGCCAACCCTTTGAAGAAACTTATATGTGATAGTATTAGTAAGACTAAGCCCTGGGAAGACCAGTTTTTCTTCATTAGATGCCATGCTAGCATTTCAGGAAATTTTGCAGATTTCGGTGAGTTCCCCTACTTTATTATGAGTAATCATACTTTTCCTAGGCTTTGTTTGATTTTACTTTCTTTCCAGATCCGACTTCCAAGAGGGTTGCCTTAATGGAGATTGAGTCTCGTGCGCTTGAAATTATCTCCAAGGCATTCGAAGATCCCCGGAGTCGGTCAATCTTGTTGACCTTGGTTAAATTACGTCAATACAATCTTCTTCCTGATGGGAAAAAGATCCTGGGGAGTCCAGCTATTCATCTCTTGGGATCCAAGCACTAGACTTTGGGCTCTGATGCGTTTACTACTTCATCTCCTTTGTTTCCAGGTATCCTTATTGGGATTGTCACTTTCTTTTTGGGGCATCTTTAATTTGCAGGATACTCACTCCTAAGTTTACCCTTGTATTTATTTTCGATCCGGGGCACTGGCTTATGAAGTTGTAACTCACACTGATGCTCTAGATCAATCCACTGTCGTTGCTATCAAGAGGTTGGCCAAATCGACTGTTGAGCCTCCAACTTAAAGATTGCAACATGATGTTTCTGCTTCTCTCTCTTGGGATGCTGTTGCTAAAGTTGCTGGTCCAAAAATGTCTAGCCCCACAGCCTTTGCTGCTAATTCTACCACTGTCACTATTTCTGCCTTTCCTGAGGGTACTTCTAGCCGTGATCGTGGGGGTCATTTTTTAACATTGACCATTCCGAGTATGTTAGAAAAGGACCAATATGCCATGACCCAAACTTCTACTTCTCAGCAAGTCAACCCCTTGAGGTTTCCCGTACCCACTAAGAGGTTTAATGAACTTCTGAAGCTTGCTTCTTCTTGTCCTGAAGCTACGAACATTTCGTTACCTATCACTTCTTCAGACGAGGAGGATTTTTATCAGCATTTAGTCAACCGGCAGCTCTCAGTACAGATTTTTCTTTCTTAACCTTTCTCTTGCCTTTAAATTGTTATGGTGGCTAACTGGATTCTATTTCTTTCTCAGGTGACTAAAAGATGGCTTTTGTCTAAAGCAACTCCTTCCTAATCTTCCCCCCGGTTACTCGACTCCGGGAAGCTAATGAGGCTTTGAGTGATGAATGTGAGAGCTTGAAAGCTTCACTTGAACATGCCGAAGCAGCTCTTGAAAAAGAAAGGCAGGCGAAGAATTTATTATCTGACCAAGTTTCGGCCTTCGAGCACCAAATAATAGAATATGTAGTTAGTCATGTCGACGAACTTAAGAGGAAGGATGAGAAGCTCTCCCATGCGACTCGGATAATTTATGAGGCCAAGGGAAGAATTTCTGACTTTTTGCAAGTTCTTCCCTAGATCAAGACTGAATATTATGATGATGCCTTATTTCACGTCTTTTCTAATAACCTTCGGATTCTTCACGAGATGCAAACTACTATTGTCCCCCCTTCATTAGGGATAAGGTCATGGAAAGGATCAGGTTGGGCAAGCAAGAAGTCGAGATGTCAAAGAATGGCAAACTCAAAGCTGAAGATCTCTTATATATTGAGGACCTTTCCGACGACTCTGGTAATGAAGAGGAGTATTCAACTTTTGTTGATGATGATGGAGTTGACAAAAGTGGTGGACCCGACGACGATAACCGTCGAGGTGAGCATGATAAGGATGGAAATGATCCTTCCGCAACTGCTAGGGTTTCACCGAATTCCCTACTGACCAGTTCTGATGTTGTAGGTGCTCGTACTTCTCGAGACTATGACGCTCCTCCAACTAGCAAAGGTGATACTTCTGAGACTTTAGGAGGAAAACAGTTTACCCAACCTGAGGTTTCTTTTTCCAGGTACAACCTTTGCTTCGTATTATGCCTTTCCCTTATTTGTATATGGTGGTAACTAGTTTTTTGTCATTGCATTGTATAGACCAAAAGAAATATCGTCTCATGACTTAGAATAGATTTAGATAAATAATAAAGAGAAATAACTCGATCTTATATAGAGCAAGAAAGGTTATTAAACTACTATAATGCTTAATCTCGAAAATATCATGATCTAGAGAAGAGCACAACTAAGCTCATGTCTTATAAGGAGCACGAATCGACGCCCAGATTAAAGAGAGCTCGTAAGCATAGGTAGGAAAACAAGGAGTTAATGACCTTATTTTGGATGTTCATTGAGGACATGGACATTTTAGTTAACTTTTTGTATGAAGTTTATAGACGATACACAACGGTAGACTTTTCTTTTCTAGGGGATCATAGTGGGGATTTACACATCACCTCCATAGGCTTTATCTAGACAAGTTTGGGTCGGACCCACATCCCGGGGCTTGTTAGAATGTTGAAAGGATTCACTCAATTCCCAGGGATCTTCCCCCAGAAAATCTTAAGCATAATAAGGACAGGCTTATCACTAAACTATTTAAAAGGTCGATTTTGTATGAGCAAGAGGAGTATTTATAAATTTTATGTTGTGATTATGTAAAACATTTCTGGAATTCTACTCGGTATATGTGGTTGCTAATTTTCTTATTTGTGATATGACAGAACCTTGTTTACCAAGGAGGTGCGTTACTTTTGATTTGTAGACTGAGAAAAGAGTTTTCACCATCTCCTCACGTTTTCAGGAGAAAACGTTGTCTAAGAGAACTTAAGAGTGTTTATGCAAAATTCCCTCGGGTTCCCCTTACTTTTTGGGTGAAGACCATGAGGAGATTTTGGAAAACTTAGGATTGAGTATGCTGAGCTGATATGTAAACAATAAATGTATTAATAAGAGAATTTGAACCCTTGTAACTCTTTCTGGTTCGTGTGTTTATCAAAGCCATGGAAAATTGATTTTGAATAAAATTTATGCAAAGCTTTTATATAGAAATATGACACTACTCTTGTGAGTAAAAAGATTTATGCATAACTACTATTTATTCTTATGAATAGGCAAATCTACATGAAAATTTTCCACCTCAAAATGAAATGCCATCAGTTATTGAGAATAGGAGTAGGTCAAGTGCCGGACTCTCTGTATCTCGAGAGAGAACGATCTTGCTTCAAGATTTATCTATCAATCATTTGAATGAGAGAATAGAGGCCCTGAAGTGCCAATAAGAAGGAAAACACAGAGTGATTCTAGGATTGAAGACGTATATAAAGACCAAACCCTCTATCGATTTCAAGGATGAGTTAAAAGGTTTACGCCAACGCGTCACTAACTTGGAAATTGAGTTAGAAAATGTTAATGAAAATTATAAGACATGGGAATACTCCTTCAAAAACATCCCTATCATAACGGTGTCTCAGCCTTCTAGTGCCGCGACTCTGCCTAGGGCCTCAGTCTCCCAAAATATTTTTACTTGAAGAACCCCCCTCGAGGGTTAGACGAATCAATCATTTATGAATGGTGCAAGAGAATGATTACTGAGAGGAAGAGCATCTGTAACACTAAACTGATTGAGGATGCATTCAGTCGTGTTAATGGGTACATTGATCGAATCAGGCATTTAAACGGGAAAAACTTGATTTGCGTATAAATGTTTCTGAGTTAGAGAAAGACAATAAGTCTCTCAGGGCTATGTGCGGAGCTTATGATAAGGCTTTGAAACTTCAGGTAAAGCCCTTTAACAACCTTGGTGAATTAGCAGAAAGGTGCGTAAATTTAACGAGCTCCTAAGCATCGCAATTCGTCATGCCATCAATCCCCCTTTACCCGAGGATGAAGGAAGGAAGTATATTTGATTATCTTTTGTAATTTTTATGTATGCATATCCCTGTTTGAATAGACAATGATGCAATTCTTGTAAGTAAACTTGTAAATCGTATTTGTCACTGGTCATGTGACTTATCGCTAGTATTGAATAGAAATAATAATGATTTTACATAGAAGGTTTAGGAAATCTCCTTGAGTAAGATGGAATAATACTATCTTTGCTCGAAAGCCCTTTAATAATAGACTCTAAGTTTTCCTCTAAGTTTTTTTTTGCCGATCCCACTTAGAAAATGAAACTTTAAGTCTTCGTAATCCAAATGTGGGTACTAACAAAGACGACCAGAACGTTCTTTCTGGTAATGACTGGAAGCTTTGGTCCATACTTCTGGATCAAAGTCTTAGGATGAAATCAGGGAATCCTCCTTCGGTAATAATAGAATTTTAGATCTAACCTAGATTCAGGTTGCTTAATAGAGGACTAGGATCTCACTTCTGGTGTTTAATAGAAATCCCGAACTAACACAGATTTAGGTATTTGAGATAGGACCGGAAATCCACTTCCATCAATGATTGAGATCCGAACCAACCTAGATTTGGGTATTAAGATAGAAGACCAAAAAATCCTTCTGGCTAATAGAAGTCCCGAACAGACTAGATTCGGTATTTAGAATAGAAGACCAGAGACCACTTCTAGTGTAATAGTTTTCTTACCCCCTTTGAGTTTGATTTATGAAGAAGATGATTTACGTGCTTCTTTAACCACTCTCTAGGCTTTTATTGCCAAAGCAGGGGATGTACGTGCTTTGTCGGCCACTCTCTAGGCATGTGCGTCCGGTGTGCTTAGCTAGTTTATCCACAAGTAGGCCCCAAGGACTTACCCAACCTCCCAATAGGAGGCGCCTTATCTTGACCATTGTAGGCAATGATAAGGTCTTAGATGATTAAACCGGGTCATCGTAGATGCAAAATTGAGGCATACTCTTTCGATGCTCTACCCTGGCCATCGTAGGCATTGATAGAGGCTTACACTCCACCCCCCCCCCCCCCGAGGGGTGCCTTATCCTGGCCATCGTAGGCGATGATAAGGGTTTTCGCTCCCTTCTGCGGGTAACGCGAAACATATATAGAGATAGGACATGCTCTTCTACGAGCATTGGTAGGACGTGCTTAGTTCATAGCAGAGGCAAGACATACTCTTCTACGAGCAGAGGTAGGGCGTGCTAATTAGGTGCTCCGTCATGACCATTTCTGGTGTGGGTCGGAGGCTTACACTTTTGATGCTTTAACCTGGCCCTTTTTTATTCAGGCACGGAGAAAGGCTTACACATCACCCCCCCGGGAGATGCCTTGCCCTGGCCAACTTTGCGGTGACAAGGGTTTTTATCCATTTGTGCTTTGACTCATCTTTGGTCATTTCGAGTTTTGTGAGGGTTTTCGTTTCTGTAATCATGTTGTCAATCCTTTTCTCAAAAAATGTGTTGTTGTAGTTGAGTATTTTCTTTACATATCTGTGTAATTTTCCTTGGCTTAAGAAATTGATAATCATCACCTGTAGGACTCTGCAATGATTGGTTTCATGTCCATTCATCATATGGCAGTAGCAATATGGCCCTCTTAAATTACCTTCGTTCTTGTGTTTCTTCTTTGATAATGGCCAAAAGTTTAATTCGTGTTTAATCAGGAATTATATACCCTCAATTGACGTAGTGAGCTCACACCTTTTCGGTAATCTTGACTCGAAGGCTTTCTTTCGATGTTGCAACTTATCCTGTTTACCACTTGATTCCATTATCTCTTCTTTATCTTCGAATTTTCTTTTAGCTATGCCTTGGCGCAAGATAGTACCCCTTTTAAACTCTTTTGCAGTAGGGTAAACAAAACCTTTCTCGATTCTCCACTCAAATATCGTTCCTCTAGCATGTGTTTGGATGTTTTTCCTGGTATGAAGGAAGGGGTAATATTCCTCCGTTGTAGAATTGCTTAGGGAAAAGATAGGGGTTGGTGCCAAATGGAATGTGTTGATGCTCCAACGATCAGGGTCATAAGGCTCTACATCTCTTTCTTTATCTTGAATTCACAAGGCTTCTATCTTAACCTTTTTGGTTGTCCATAGCTCAATAATACTTGATGTAACCATGGGGAACTTATTAGTTACTCATAGAGACCTTCTATTTATGATTTCTGCTTCTTTAAAGCTTAGTCCAACGGGGGACGGAACAACGCAGTTAGATATGGGGTAAGGTTAACCACAAGGTCGGAGGTCCAATCCCTCCTTCTAGCACGAAAATGATAATGATACTTTTCGTCAAGGCCGGAGATAGGCCTACGGAAGTGGACCTAGGGGGAAAATGGGGTAATTTAGCTTTTATGAGTCTGAGTTAGTTCACTATTCTCTAGATATTAAGGTTCAAAGCCCAAAAGGTTAGTTACTCTTCCCTCTATGGGGCGAGCATCACGCTTAAGAGACTCAAGAACCAACATTTATCTTGGGAAAGGGATCCCTAGCACAACCCTCGATAGAAGTCTAAACGGTTTGTAGGAAGGGTTCTACAATAACTTTGCGGAAGGGTTTAGATTTAGGTAGGAACCCGTGACCATGTAGAAAACATATAGCATGCCATGTTTGAGATAACTAAGAAATCGCATGAAAAACTCATAAGAAAATATGTTAAGTGTTGATCCGCTCTTTATTGATCTTTGATTTGAGGTACATAAGTGATTACAATTGAAATCCCCAAATTGATTTAGAAATTAGGCTTTACTCTAGAGAAAAAGAGTACAAGAATGAGAAAATCGCCCTGAAAATGAGACCCTGGGGTCTTATTTATAGACAAATCGGGGCCCTTTTTGCCATTGGGCCAAAAAAAGCCCCTGTCGGCCCCTTTTCTCTTTGGTCCCGATTGCTTTGGCTCTCGGTCACCCTTTAGGCCTTACTTATGGCTTTTTAGGGCACCGGTTCTGGCTCTCGGAAGGATGGTCCCGGTCTCTGGAACTTCTTTTTGATTGTTATGTCTATCTTCCTTGTATTGATTCCCAACCTGTCGCTGTGGATAGCTTTCGGAATGCTTTTAGGCTTTCGGCTATAGGCTTTCAGCTATATGCTTCCAGACATGAGCTTCCGGATATGGGCTTCTAGATATCTGCTTCCGGCCTTGCTATTAGTTCTTCGTGGAACTTGCCTTCATGTTTCAAAGGTATGGTTACGGGATCCCCACCCTTTTCGTTATTAACACTAAGTATATTAATGTGGATAGCTCATTTCTCTTAAAGGCTCTGATTTGCCTTTTGGTAAATCTCTGAAATGTGTTTCGGCCTTCCGGCAGGGTGCTTTCGGTGCTTTGTTGGTTGTGGCCTCTCGGTGATTATCTAATTGAGATTTCAGTAAATGGCTCCCGGTTGATTTCCTTATGTTTCGAACTTTGTGCTTTTTATTCTCTCATTTCTTAATGTATCGGTATTAAGCTAGTTAATACTGATAACCCCCCTTATGGGTCTCGGGTTGCATTGACCTTTGTTTTTCTCTTTATTAGCTCCCGGTTTTGGATGACTTCTTGTCGGTTGCCCTTCATGCCAGAATTATCCCACTGGTATCCCTTCTTTGTATAGGTTTTGAGTTCTTTACCTTAATGATGGTGTTGGTTGTCTGGCTTTTCGGGTCGTTCCGTTGTGCTATTGGTTTTACCTTGTGCCTGATTCTTTCTTACGAATTATTCTTCTATACTTGTGACGGTCTGATACACCTTCACCACTAGTCTGTCCCGAAGTTAATTTTGGTAGTAACATCTGTGGTATAAGTGCGTGACTTTAACTTGTAGACAGTTTAATTTGCTCGACGTTGGGTGTGTCGATTGGATTATTAGATTTCAGCAGTTTGAACTAAATTCTCCTTGCAATTTACAGGCGAACACCCAGCTTTTGTCTTGCCAAGAAGCTAGCTGTAGTCGTTGGCTCATGAGTAAACCTTAGTGATATGCTTGAAGTTTCCCTACATGAGGTGTAAGGAGACTTATATGATAAATGATTGTATGTAAGTGTGTACAATTTATAGGCGTGCATAAGTATGCATGTACGCATGCTTGACACACATATGTATTGTATATTATCATTTCATTTTTCATTTTTTAAGAGGAAGGGTTCAGTATCAATTATTATGAAGTTGTGCAGTTGATGTCCCGCTATATCCCAAAAAAGATTTCTACCGTTATAGTTTTCCCAAAATGTTATCTAAAATTGCCTTTGCGCTTTAAGCCCTGCTATTTTTTTTTTGATATATATCGTTATTTGTTGTATATTCTTTTATTCTAGCTATAACATCTATAAACGAAATGAGTTGAAAAATACCATTTTTAAATTATAAAAATTATGAAATTAGTTTTTTTAATTGAATTTTTTAACATATATATATATATATATATATATATATATATATATAAATACTCTAATACTATAGAACATTTAAATAATTTAAATAAAAGCTTACCTTTATTTACATATAATTGCACATGTTTTTGTTTAAAAACAAGAATGTACTAAGTCTTATTAAACTGGATATTAAAATTTCATTTAATTATTATCTATATATTTGTGAAAGCATAAAGAATAAGTATTATATGCTATTTTAGGAACATTTGAATCATATCCCTGTTATTTTTTGGCTTAATATTCGCTATGACATTTTGCACGTCTTCCACATCAAACCCGTTAAATATTTTAATTGTATAACTATGAAGGGAACAGTACTGATCCCCACTTAAAGGTTTTTCCAGGATACTATTGGGAAGTAAGGAATCGTCCCCCGTATAAATACTTTCCCTTTTCTAACCATCATCATTCTGCTTAGACAAACCGAGCGATGCCTCTTCTCTTCCATTTGAAATCTTTATACTCACTGACAAATTAAACCCAGCGACACCCCTTCCTATCCCATCTATCTTCGCCACCCATTATTTTTTCCTTAAGTTCCCCCACGACTTCAACTTCAAAAGTATGTGCATGCTGACACACGACGAGATTTGATTGCGAGGAGGACTGATGGAAACTATGCATTTAGAGTTGTGATGCCTTCCGTGGCTTGGAGGAAACAATGGCATGAAAAGGAGATAGGTTGGAGAAGTTGTTTCAAGGAGGAGAAGGTAAAGTCAATGGCAGAAGGGGGGTTGGTTCATTACCGAAAGGGAGAAGTGGAAAGTTCATGAAAGGAAAGAGATAAAAGGACGGAGAAGATGGATCGAGGAAGTCGGATCGGCTTGGGTTGATTGCGGAATTGGCTTGATCGATGTTGACGTACTCAAGGCGACTACTCACCTAGGAAAGGGATCAAATACAATCCATGTGTTATATGATTTTTTTTTTTAAATGAATCCGAAACAATGAATCTAAAATGATAAATATTAGTACACTCTCGATCTAATGAATCCATAGATGAATAATGACATGCATACATGCACATAGGATTAGAGTATATGTTTTAGACAATGGATATACGGATGATAACACAAGATTCTAAATGACGATATTTGATATTGAGATATGATGAAACTTCACGATCACCGATTCAGCGGAAAACTGAATCTCGTAACCATTTACTATAGAATTTCTTAAATTCCATGTGCATGCATAACATCGCCAATGTTGCACTAGTTTACACTAAATATATGTGGGTATAGATTGGTCGTGCTAACAGCAATTATTTAACAAGTAGAGTAGGTGTAGAATAAGACACATAGACTGCCTTAAAGCTATTGAGGTTGAAAGGATAAAAGATTTTTTCAAGTCTGAAATCATGCCAACATTGCTAAATCCTAAGCTGCGCCCTTTTTTGGCTGTAGTGATTCTTTAATGTAAATGAAATAAATGAATACTGGGTTATCTCAGTTTCGTATGTTATGTAGAATATATGGGCTTGGCTCATATATCTTTTATTTTCTTAGCCTATACACAATTTATGTTATATATATGGGTCTGCTGAAAGTTAAAGTGTATCGAAAATACATTTCTCAGAATCAATAAACAATCTCTCTGTCTCACCATTATTTCTCAATAAAAAACATTTATTATATCAAATCTACATCAAAACATAAATATGGTATCAGAGCAAGATTTTCTTAATAGCATTCATTAATCAAATTCAGATCTCGTACAGTTTTGATTAGTATTGATTGATCCACCAGAGAGTTTTCATCATCTGAATCCCTTTCATATGAGATTCATCATCTCATCATTTCAAAGTTGTGGATCATTACAGAGTTCTATGCCTCACCTGTGAAAAGTTGTGGATGCATTTAAATACTACAAACACTATTGCAGTATTTCAGTGCATTGCCTATAAACTTGTGGTTGCATCAAAATTTCTGCAACAAGCTTAAAGCATTCCATATTTTTACTGGTCAAGAAATTCAAGAAACCACAATCAGTCAAAAGAAGTGTCATTCTTAAAGTAGGTAATCGGGTTTTATATCAAATCGAAGAAGAAAATAATCGAATTTCATCATCTTACCTACCAAGATTGCAACAACATTGATCTGAAGACAGTTTCTCAAACATCTCAATTCAAAGCCTTAAAGTTAAGAATACTTACAAAATTTTGTAGCATTGTTGTTGATCATCATGGGGGATGCAAATAGCTCAGCTACATCCAATAATGCCAAAATAACTCAGGTGCAAACCAATGCTACTGCTGAAAGTTTGTTGAAGACAGTGATTAGCCCACAAAGTCAACTGGTCACTGCACATCTTGAAGAGAATAATTATCTTCTCTGAAAATTGCAAGTGGAAACTGCAATCCAAGGATATGGGCTTGAAGGCAACATTCTTGGAACAATGCCTGTACCTTCTCTGTTTGTCACTGATGAACAAAATAGAGTAGTTAGCAATGATGAGTATACCAAACTTCATAGACAAGATGGATTAATCAGTTCTTGGCTATTCTCAACAATTAGTCCAAATTTGTTGTCATAAGTAATTGGTTGAAAACTTAACATGAAATCTGGTCAACTATAGAACAGTCATTCAATACACAGTCCGCTGCAAAAAATATGTTCTATAAGAGACAATTACAGGGTTCAAGAAAGGATAGTTTATCTATGATAGAATATCTTGCAAAGGTAAAAGACACTTGAGATCAGCTTGAAGTAGTAGAACAGAAAGTAAGTGAATTTGAACAAGTTATTTCTATTTTAAATGGTTTAAATGATGAATATAAGGTTGTTCTGGCTGTTATATCATCTCAAAATGTTGTGTGTTCATTACATGATGCACATGCAATTCTATTAGCACATGAAGCCAAATTTGAGACAAATAAATCACATATTTCCGATTTATCTTTGAATTATGCTAACTACAGTAAAAACAAAAACCAAGGAAATATAATTGATCAGCCAGTTCAAAGAGGGGTTACTCAAATAGATCAAGAGGCAAAGGAATGTGAAATAACAATAGTGGAAGACCTGAGTGTCAAATATGTGAAAAACTAGGTCATACTGCAGCAAAACGTTATTTTAGATACATTCTAACTATATGCCAGGTCAAAGCCAGAGTGGTTCGAGAAATTCAAACTCTAATACAAATGGAAATGCAAATGTAACAACACGCATATTTAACAATAATATATTTAAATATTTTATTTAAATATAACAACGTTAACCATTAGTTGAGTATAGGTCCAAAAAGTCACATTTTGCATACGGATGAATTTGGACTCGAAGCCACTTCCATCGAGTTCAAAATTCCGTTTGTGGCTTTTAAAACTATAAACATCGATACCTTCAGAGTTGGTGAAATTTAGTCTTTTTCATTGGTAGTATGACCAAAATATCACTTTTTGCATACAGACGAGTTTGGACTCGAAAGCACTTCCATAGAGTTCAAAATGCCGTTTACAACATCAAAAAGTGTAATCACCGATATATTCCAAGATTCAGGATTTTGGCACTTCGGTTGGGTCTTGGTTTAGCCAACTGTTAGAACAAAAAGTGGTTCGAACACCCAATTGACTGATAACTTCAGAAAATAACAACTCAAAACAGATAAAAAAGAGAATCAAAACACATGATTTATAGTGGTTCGGCATTAATGAGCCAATGTCCACTTTATACTTCTTCGATTGATGAACTAATTACAAATACAATGAGAGTAGCCGCTCAATCTCACTAGTATTAAAAACTTTTCTCTTTAAATTTCTCATTGAAACATGTTTTTGAAAACACTTCTTCCAAAAATAACTATTTTTCTAAAGTATTTTTTTATCTATTCTGGTAACCTTAAGCTCTGATACCACGTGTAACACCCCACGTCAATTAATGTCACTCACGAAGGGAATGCATTAACTTACATGGAGGTTATAAGTGAATATAGAACAGAAAAATTACAACAAGACAGATAGTAAATAGTACTTGGAAATCTAAAACTTCATTTTATTGCAGTGGAAATTAAACATGTTTGTTACATCATAAAACCATAGATCATAACCAAGTACAATATCCATCTTCATAAAAACAAAATTCATAATCCCATTACATAAATAGCCATTAAAAAGATAACAAGCTGGACTTTACTTCAACGGTCCAAGCTTTCCAAAGAGAGATGAAGCAATTCTATTAAACTCCACTAGAGCTGGGCCCAACCTGAGGACCTGGAGGGGGAAAAAGGATAGAAATAGAGGGGGTCAGACATAAAGTCTGGCGAGTATGATAATTCTAACAATACTATTGTCAAAATAACTAGACTAAGGCATAAGATGGAAGACAAGTAAATGTCTATGAACTCTTAGGAAGATAAAGATAGCGTTTAAGATAACGTTAAAGATAACGGTAAAGGCACACCTAATTACTAACGAATGATTACTACACTGCACCGCACATTACTACACTGCACCACACCAGTCACCCTATTGTTTGATCCCACTTGCTTTACATAGAAACTTTATAAATAGCCTTACGTACCCCTAGCTGACTACATAGGTGCCGTCTGCCCCTATCTCCACTAGGTGTACCCCACTACCCACTTTCGATTGGCTCCCTACTCGTAGATACCTGTGCTGGCCCCACAGTGGGGTGTATCACTCCCCTAAAGTGGCAACCCGATACAACTTGAGAATGCACGGCTTATACCTACACGATGCAACAACGTATTACCTACCAGCCCGGGTCCACACACGCAAACGAAACCCGTTGGACTTGCGTTGTCACCGCTCCCCGTTTTGGCCTCTTATAGTCGAACCCAGCATGCGTGTCCTGTCCTCGACTTGGGTCGAGCCCACGAAGATACGTTTGGGATACTGGTCGAAATGGGCCCCCACAAGCTACCCACCTAAGCTTGTCACTAGTATATCCCACTTAACCCTCTTAGTCATGTTCATTTACAAGTGTGTTTGGTTATGTCTTACTAATCGTATTTCACATGCCACTAAGGGCACCCCCTAGATTCCTCATGCCACCCAAGGCACCTACTTAACCCCCATGTCCCACCTTACATGTTTATCTGGTTAAGTATTTCTTAATTCATTCAGGCCATAACCTCATAAAGACCTCTCACATTAGACTGACATTTATGGCAGCTGGATTTGTCGGGCGGGTCCGGGCAGTCTTACACCATAAAAGAGTCTAACCTCGTGTCTTTACAACCGTTATGCTTTAGTTTAGGCCTAGGACCTCTCACATTGGGCTGACATTTGTGACCACTGGATTTGCCGGGCGGGTCCGGGCAGGTTTACGTCACAAACGAGTCCAACCTCGTGTCCTAAGCATTGATTAACACTTAAAATCTTTTACCCCAGTTTTAATAATTCCCTATTCAAATTATTAATTAAGTCAACTTTTAATGATGTCCATAATTGACTCAATTATGGCCATCCACTTATGGCATGCAAAATCATATCAATTGCACCCCAACTTTTTAATATTAAATCCTTAATATTAACCCTACACCACGTTTATACGTTCGCTTATTTGACGCATAATATAGGCTAGACTTGTATAGTCTAACACCAGCACAAAGATAAATTATCACAACATATAGACAATTAAAATAAATCTAATCATAATAGGGGTGAAACTTGCATAAACTACACATGTTATGGATCAAAAGGTGTCAACTTGTTAAATGTCTCAATTTATATGATATGATCATAGCCCAAATCTATACATAAACTTGCATATGGGGTTTTTAGGCAACATAATGATGGTGTGAACTAGCATAGGATATCACATATGTCATAGCATAATTCTAGATGTCATAATAGATGTCTTGGTATATGTTCATAACTTTTCTAATCAATCTAACTTGCATATGTGACTTGTCATATAGATCAACATAACCCAAACATGATGATATAATTAATATGAACTAACTAGCATAGATGGTAACATCATGGCCTTTTTAACATGTATGATTCATCACAACTTAGCATAGAAACTTTCAACATACATAACATCATCATAGCATGATTTACAACATATAAGATATCATCATCACATAACATTGGATTTACAATATACATGATAGCAAAAGGGGTTTACAACAACATATATGATAATTCACATCATCTACTCATAATCCATTCATAACACAACCTAATTAAAATGATAATAATCTTGTTAAGATCATCATACTCACAATTTAGAGAAGAAAAGAGAGAGTTTTGCTTTGCTTTAGGGTTGAGAGAATTAGAATTGAATTTGCTTTTCTTTTTTCTTAGTTAGCGGCGGCTCCATTGATTTCCATGGCGACGGTAACTATTCTATTTTAAGTAGGTTTAGGGTTAGCATTAGGATGTATTTATAGGTGTAGGAAGTTATTTAGGACCATTAGATTAACCCTGAACCATGAGAACCAATCAAATGCAAAATCTGCATTTGAGCGAATCGGCCCACGGGTTAACAGCCAAACACCCTGGATTAACCCCTAGTCGACCCAGCTCAAAAATGGGCCGGTTCGGTTATTCCCCCTCCCAATTCGCTTTTTTGAACTTTTTCGCATATTTATTTATTTATTTATTTTAATTTATATATATATATATATATCAATATATATATTATATATATATATATTTCTCTGCGCAACCCATTTCACTTAATTCTTTTCTAAAAATTAAGTATACTTTAATTTGTGAATTTTAATGTTATAAAATTACGGGGTGTTACATTTCCGTGTGGCACGCAAAGTCAATGTATGATTAAATAACATACATATATATATATATATATATATATATATATACGTATATATGTACACACACACAAAGGATTTGAATAACATGTTAATTAATGTGAATTAATTTACAGCCTATGAAATTAATGTTTTATAATTTGGAAACAACATACACCCTATATATATATGTATACATACATACAAATATATATACACATTACGTTTAAAATCTTTACTTATATTTAACTTTTAATCCTATATGTCTCTCATTTTTATATGCCTCCATACACACATACTTCTTACTTAGAACAAATATCTTTTTGTTTGTTTTACTTAAAATTCAAAAATATGTCAATGACGGGAATCGGACTCATAACCTCATGTATCAAAGTCCACTAGCGTAACAACTACACCAAACACATTTCTTGTTCTTAAAATTAGAACATTGAAAATTATTATTTTTTCATGTGCGTATCTTTCATTCTAAAAAAAGAAATATCTTGTAAATGATAATTTTAAATATATCAAAATTATATGTCAAACTGAACGTCTCGGAAAGACCTTCGAGATGGTAATAGATATGACATTCGATTTTTCATCTATAATAATTAATTCTTAATTACTTAACTTTTAGAACTGTAAAAGTTGCGGGATATTACACCTGTCATTGATCCCATAGTTCAAGCTCCCCATCTGAGGGCGACATAGTCTCGAGATTATTGGCTCTTAGTAGTAGCTATTTGGAGTGTCTGTTTTCCTGTTTTAGTTAAAGAACTAAAAGGCTTATTTGAAACTAAACTTAGATTAGATGATTAAATAAGCTAAGAAAGGAGATATGGTACAATTAAAGAAGAAACAACAAATTCAAAAAGCAACATACTTAACAAATTATGAGAAAAGATGAATAAGAGTAAAAATTTCCTAGATAAGACGAAAAAGAAAAGCTGTAATAGAGAAAAAAAATTATGTGGGCTGTGCTTGGATAGGAAAATAGTGGAATCTTTATAAATAGTTTTATTAAATCCAAGTAAGGTTGGAAAAAGGTCGAAAAAGAAAAACATGAGATGTGAAGTTTTCCGTTTTCCATCTTTTTGTAACATAGGAAATCGAATTTAGAAAAATAGATTTTTTTTAAATTCAAAAAAAATAAAGTTTGTTGGTAGGTTTTGGATGCAAGAATTGGATGAACTCCACTCTTTCTCTACAAGAATGTGGGAAATTTGGATGAAAATATATTTTGACTTTCAAAATATTGCATTAACATAGAACTGCTAGTATATTTAGGATGTGAATATCATATTTTAAAAGGATTTTTCTGAAAAATTCGCGTACACATGGGAGGTACCGACGTGCATTATTATGTTGTATTTTACTTTGCATAAGTGCACAATGTTTGCAAAAATAGGATGCACACACGATGGATGTATATTATGCGAGGGGTTAATTGATTTTTACCCTTATCAAATTTCGGGGACGAAATTTCTTAAGGGTGGGAGAATGTAACACCTCACATTTTATGACAATTTAATAATTAAATAATGCATACGTATATATATACACATACATACATACATATATATATATACACAGACATAAATGTATATATGAAGAATAAATTAAAGATTAATGCAAATAAAAATGTAATGCATGCATTAAAAGAAAGAAAGGATTGGTTGCATGCAGTGTAAATATATTGCATGCACTGATTGTGCATTAATAATGAAGGAGAAATAAAAGAAAACGATTCATGTAATGAAATATTGTAACAAACATGAAAAAAATAAATAACAAGAGAATAATAACTACCATTGTTCTGAGCCTTGTTAACAATAGGCTTAGTAGTCCAGTTGGTTAGAGCATGTGACTTGCATACAAGAGGTATAAAGTTCGATTCCCGCAGCCGTTACATTTTTATTTCAGAAGAACAACCAAAATAACACATGTTCATGAGGGAAAATATGTATAAACGTACATACAAGGAAAAATATACATTTAAGGAAGTGTAGAAAAAATATATGTATATGAGAATATATATGTATATATGTGCAAAAAAAAATTATACAAGAGATAAAGCTCAAGGTATGGCTGCAATTAAAGAAATATGGCAAGAATCAAATAACGGTGCAACACCGTTTGAATTTTGAAAAGGAAACAAAAGTTGTGCATTTATATATATACGTGTAAAATGGTTATAGAAGATTTGTATACGTATAAGAAAATTACATGTGAATATAATAGATAAAAAACTTCCAAAAATTCAAACTTTCAAAAATCAAATTTCTGCGCCAAAACAGCTCGTGGGAACGGGGTCAACACCCATGTAGGGGGGTCGACACTGGTGTCGACGACTCCCATATCCGGGCAGATTCATTATCGTATCTGGACTGTTTTCTTAACTGGGTTCAATGCTGACTCAGCGTTGCGTGTACGATAAGATTCTAAACACCCATAAATAGGCTAGTAGATCTTAACCTACATCTCACATTCTCTGAGACAACGTCTAAGCTCTGCCATTCTTTCTCCTCCTCAAGTCTCTTCAGAAAAATGAGATAATTAGTTTAAAAAAATTCTGAATCAAGAGCTGGAGGAAAAGAATAAAAATTAATAAGAAGGTGTTCAGAATCATATGCGAAGTAAGGTAAATTTTTAGATCTGGTCTATTCAATTTTCTTCCTCTTTCTTCCGGTTTTCTTTTAGTAAGAAATGTGGATCCATGGTTGTTAGGTTCTAAATCCAATTAGGGAAAACCCATGAAATGCTAGATCTGGACTAGGTTCAGGAATTGGAAAGCAATTTAGGTGAGTGGATTCAAGTTATATCATTTTTCATAATGATATATTATCATTTAACATTCCCCATTATTGTGCAATGTAAAGTGATGAAATGCTAATATGACATGCTGAAATATTAATATGTTAAAATATTAATATGTCGGAAAATTCATATGTTGAAACATTTAATATGCTGAAATATTCATCTGTTGAAACGCAAACTTGTTAAAATATGTGTAACAATTACTGTTATAATTACCTGATTCACTTGTATCATATCATGTACTTGAATTCTTAGCTGTAGAATTGAGAAAATGACATGTTAATTTGTCAGATTTGAACAGTTACATGATTAAATGATTATATGTTAAAATAGAAAAATTACATGATTTGATGATCGCATGTTATTTCGAGATTAAATTAATTATATGTTAGGAAGAACATATGACATAAAATGGGCTTAATGTGATGACATGTAAAATAATTTGTAGTAAAAATGTGGAAAGAATGGTATGCCTAAATTTACAATAAATAGAAAACTGTAACTCACCTAGACACGAGGTTAAATTCAACTTATGGTAGAAGTCTGCCCGGAACCGCCCGGCAAATCTGGCGTCCACAAGTTGTTAATTTAATGTGAGAGGTCTAATGCATAAATAAAACATGTAACGATGCTAAGACACGAGGTTAAGCCAACTTGTGGAAGAAGTCTGCCCGGAACCGCCCGACAAATCCAGCTTCCATAAGTGGTCGGCTTAATGTGAGAGGTCTAGTACGCAGACATATATATATATATATATATATATATATATATATATAAATATATGTATATAAAAGGATATAAATAAATGGCATTAATTGTGATTGATGGAAATGAATAAGAAAATGAATGAAAGATAACTACTATAGTAAAGGAAGTGGAATGAACGGGGAATGATAATAACCTATTATAATTAATTACATTAATGAGAATGTTATATAATAGGTAGACTTGTCCTAGGGACAAGTGGAGATTATAACTTACGTTATAATAAACTAGTAAGAAAATGATATAACTTGTGTAATGAGATAGGTTGTACTTAATTACAAATTAAGTAATCTGAAATCTGCTGATAAGAATAACATGTTAAGGTTTGTCCTAGGGACAAGAGGAAATTATAACATAGGTTATGATAGATGGAAAGGAGACTTATTAGTGAACCTTCGTTATGAAAACTAAGTTAATAAGGAAACAACAATAAGTTGTAGTGACAGTGTAAGATGGAATTATGATTACACAGGAAAGAGTGAGACAAACTTATGAAATGAAATAAGTTATATTTAATCACAAATAATAGCTGACATATTAAATAGAAAACATGTGAATTGAGATATATTTAATTACATATTACGTAGAACATGTTATGGTAACTATGAAATCAAACTAGAATATAAAGGGATTGTGGATTACAGACATTGGATCACAATGTAGAGAATAACATGTTGTAATGACCCAAATTCCGGTCCAATTTGAGCTGACCAAAAACACAAGTCCAACCCCAAATTAAACTGAAAATCAGGAAATTAATAGAAAGAAAACAGAGGGTGAGGAAAGATAAGATAGAAACTTAGAATAGAAGAAGAAGAAGAACACAACATCAGAGTAACACGAATCTCGCAGCGGAGCGAATAACATATAATACATATAACATAACTTGAAATATATATATTTGTACTTGAATATACACAGCGGAAATAAACTATAGCTATATGATCCTGAAGCCTCCTGCTCCAGCTCTTCAAGTATCTGTAAATCCCGACTACTTGACTACCCGTACAAATTTAGGCACCCAAGAGTTCAGGGGAACAAACAAATAAACTTCGGGTCAGTCATGGGACTGGTATAAGTAAAACAGTTTAAAACAGTTCGAACAAGTAAACTATATCTCATAAGACCGTGCTGTATAACGGAACGGGTTTTTCCCTTATAAGAATCCAAATTATCTTTATATCAAAAACCCTTTTGATATTATAATAATGTCTATCAACACAGTATAATAATCATCTAGCAGAAACGCTTTCATCTCACGTTCCACATATATAGTATACAATCAAAACCGCAAGCACGTATTGGGTAATGGATTTCCAACCATGACAAGGTATGGAACAACCTTTCGCTAGTGTGCCTCTAGAAAGGAACACACTGGGTCCAACAAGAACATCTTGCAACCCGGCCACACATGATCGACCACTCATTTCGCTTGAGTGTATCGAATGTATATCACCAGTGATTGGGATCAGCAACCGTTTCCCGAATGGGATAGTATCGACAATAGATTTTTAGAAATAAATGAAACTCTAGATCAGGTGATTATATACCCTACTTCGGTGCGACCGACTTAGCCATGATGCCTGCCCGATTTCTGTCATTTACCGGTTGATGAGGCTAGAAGCTACGCTTTATCATCACACCAGATTCACTTCGAATGCCACATCATCAAATCCATCAAATCACCGATTGACGTCCTCAACAATACATTATGTGTTAGCTAAAAGAAGTTTCCTTCTCCGCTTCCACTCTTGGTACGGTTGGAGAAAACAATATACGAGATCGTCTGGAAATACTCTGTCAGACATCTGTCCATACAAGTCATCCAGGAACAGGATGAACCGAAGGTACTATTCGGTATATCCATCTTAGATACTGTTATCTAAGACTTATACAATAGCCCTTGCACTTTACTCCATCTTCAATTATCTTTGGCATATATGATTCGCAACGCTTATGCCAATACAGTGTGGTTCTTTGGATAATAATCCAACCGGTCTCTCCATATTAACAACGTTAAAATGGTCAAAACTTCGATAGTCTGAGATTTAACTATCAAAGAAAAACACGTGAGCAAACAACAATATTATTTCCAGATGGAAATTCTATCAATCAATCGTCAATCATATATCTCCTTAGTTCATTAATTTACTTATCTCCTATTTCCCTATATTCAACATTTCTTATTTTCTAAATTTAGAAAATATTTGTTATTACCATTGGAAAACATTTCCATTTCTTGTTTTCTATATCAGAAAACATTTCTGGTTCTTATTTGGAAAACATTTCCAAAACTCCTTCATTGGACTTAGACAGATGTTTTAACAAACCATCGCGATGCCAACTCAAACCATTACGCTTATTAACTAAATTCCTTTAACCCACCTTCACTATTGAACCTTAACCATTCCTTAGTTAAAAACGAAGTCAATCAAGTTGGAGTAATACTACCTCTCAGACCTTAACTGAACAACGTTTCTAACCTTGGAATAGACAAAGTTCACCCCTTTAATTCTTTAACAACTTCCTTACGTAACTCTCTTTCGAATCATCTCTATTCGATAAATCTTTCCTTCGAATAAGGTATATTCGATAACTCTATTCAATTTACTCTATTTGATTAACCCTTATCGATTAACTCTATTGGACTAACGCTATTGGAATAACTCTATTGGACTAACGCTACAGATTTACTCGTTTCATTTATCTCCTTTCGAATAAACTATTTTCGATAACTCCTTTTACTCTATTCGAATAGACTATATTCGATTAACTCTATTTACTTTATATTCGAATAGACTATATTTGATTAACACATTTGCTTTAACTCTAATCGATTAACTCTAACTGGTTTAACTCTATCTGGTTAACTCTAATTGATTAACTCCATCTGGTTAATTCTAACCGGTTAACTCTAACTGGTTTAACTCTAACTGGTTAACTCTAATCGATTAACTCCATCTGGTTAACTCTTATTCAAATAAAAAATATTCGATTAACTCTATTCAACTGACTCGACTCCACTAACCCCTTTCGAATAACTAATTCGATTTACTACTTTCGAATATCGTATTCGATTTAGCTCCTTTTGAATACCATATTCGATTTAACTCTTTTTGAATACAATATTCGATTTAACTCCTTTATTCGCTTTATAAAGATTTCGTTTTTAACAACATTTATTCATTTTAAAGATTTACTTTTAGTAACGGTTCTCCACTTTAAAATGATTTCCTTCTTATAATAGTTTCCTTTTTATAACGTTTTCCCTTTTTCTAAATATCTCTTATTTATAAATATTCCAATTTATAAATATTTCTTATTTATAAATATTGTAGGATCGATAATAACCCTAGAGGGGGGTGAATAGGGTTTTAACAAAAAATTAAAATAAATTCAGAGATAATAAAAATCAATGCAGAAAAAAAATCACACGCAAAGATACCCAGCTTCGGCAAACTGTGTCTACTGCTGCCTTTCTAAGATTTCAACTAGGAGATACAAACATATCCCGCTTACAATCCTATGTAAACTTGCAACTCCTGCTCCTATCTGACCCTAAGCTCAAAATCCTAGACTAGCCTGTGTACCCTAGACCAGAATTTCCCAGATTATATTCCACCAATCTGTAATTCTAGTTTTACAACAAAAAACTAGAAAAGAAAAGAAATTGTTTGTAAAAGAAAACACAACAAGACAAAAATTACAAATTAAAAATTAAAAAGAGAAGCAAAACAATGATCTCCCTTTTTAATATCTTTGTTTGGACACTTTAACACCGGCCGTCCCTTTTGAAAATGTGTTGCACCGATTTTCCTTTTTCCACCCGATCCTTTCTCTTTGGAAAATCAAAACAATGGCGGCTGCTCTGAAAGGAATCGTGGCTAGGCTTTCTGAAAGGACGAAATTTCTTGGCTTTGAAATCCTTCTGTAAATAAAAAAAACTGGGCTTTGATTGTTGCTTGTTTCTGCGGCGTGCTCTTCCTTTCTCTCTCGATCAATCAAGTAAGCAAATCTGATTTTTGCAATTAGGGTTTCGGTTTTTTTCTGTGAATTTTTTGATGATATCTGTCGATGATGAATTGTGTGTATTTATAGGGTTTTTACAACCCTAATATCTGATTTCACTTTGAAAGCTTGCCCCTTTTGATTATTGGAATATTCGGATCTGATTGTTTGTGGTTTCCCCTTTTAGAATCTTTGATTGAAATGGATTTCTGTATATTCCTCATTTTGATTCCACGCCTTTGGCTTAAAAAACTTGCGTGATTTGTGAACCTGAATCATCACTAGAAAGCACTAGATTTCTTGCAAAAAAAATGCTTGATTAAATCTGATTATGTTCAAATCTGGAAACAAATTTAATCTCTTTCATGATTTCAGAAAAAACATAACCCAATTCCATCTTGTAAAATCTGCTCCACTGATTTTATCTTTCCAAAAAATGCATTCAAAGACAGATTCCTGAAATTTTGGAATTAAAGCTTTGTTTCAGGAATATTAAAAAAAAATGCCATACATGTAGAAATTTAAAACTCGAAGCAATTATTTGTTGGCCCTTACAAATCTCCTTGGCCCTTTGTGTTTTTAAATCTGTAAACATTTAATGCCTTGCTAACCATATACACATAGATTTTCTGATATTCAGAAATGAATATGCTGATTTCTTGTACTTAAGATGTTGTTCCATGCTTGCTTCTGCTTTGAACTTGTTTTCATACTTACATGAGTTGCTTCACCTGAATCACACTGTTTCACCCATGCTTAACAGTTTTGAACATGCTGCTCACATATTATTCATTTGTCTGCACCATGCATTTTGTTGTATGTGTATATGTTTTCCCAGAGATGAATTCATAAATCTGAACAAATTGTTTCACTGGTCTCATGTATAAACTCTTGATCCTTGCATCACCATCTTGAATCATTCTATCTGTCATGTACACCATGCTGAATTGTGTATTTGCACACCAGTTTGCATTTGTTTCATTACTGCATTGCTCACTTGATTGAGCTGGCTTGAAAACATGCACATATTGGGCATGTATATTTATGCTGAATTGTTTGAGCTTGCTGAACTTTATTGTACCCTCACTGCGTATTTACTTTGCACTTCTTGCATTTGCTCATAACTGCTCGACCATTCTTGTAGCTGTTTCCATGCTATAGCTCCATGTCAACTTCTCCTCATGACTGTCTTTCAAGATGCCACGTTTTGTTGTATTTGTTTCTTGTTGATTTGAATCAAATTTTCTTTTTGATTTTGACTTGTGTTTTGACCCTGAAATAAAAGAAGAAGAAAAAACAGCAGTCAAACTGTACTGTGTTGAGGCTGGTCAGAATCAACTGGTTCTGCTCAGCAAACCAGTATGGTTATGGTGTGGCTGTTCAAGTCTGAAATATGATGAGAAAAACACACAGAGAACTGAGACAAATAGAGAATCAAAATCTATAAAATTCTATTTGTTCAGTGTTTATTTTAGTTCCAGTGTACTGTGTGTATTTTCTTTTGTGTGACAGATTTCAGGATTATGCAGCAAAAGGCAGAATAGAAAAACTGGGACAGTAGGAGTGTGAAGAGCAGAATTTGTCTAGCAGAGAGTTGTGTACGAAATGTAAAGAGAGTTGTAAGGTCTTTTGAATTGAATTCATTTGTAAAGTGAGTTGAAAAAACATGAGTGTTCAAGATAAATTTGTAAATAATTGTTTTGTGAAATAAAATAAATGTTATTGAGTAACAAATGCTTGTGTAAATTACCTGTATTCTGTGTAAAGCACTATTAAGCAATAATACTTATTATTCCACTATCAAACACATCAATAAAATCTATTTGTTATCATCAAACAAAAATCATATATTCAACAAATTCCCCCTTTTGATGATGACAAATAGACTTAAGATTTTTGAAGATAACAGGATGTGTTTGAAATGAACTCCCCCTATATTTGTGCTCCCCCTACCAATTGTAAACAGACATAAGATAAGAAGTTGAAAAAAAATAGAAAATAATTTAAACAATTAGCATTACTGGCAAAATAAAATCTATAAATGTTTGTACACCAACACAAAATCTTAACTCCTTCTCCCCCTTTGTAATCATCAAAAGATGAACAGTTCTGAACATTTGCAAAAGACATGGACTATAGTTAGAAATCAAGTCATTTGACAGAATCAGAGCCGTAAACCCCTATCAATCAAAAAAAATCATAATAATTTATAAAGTAGGGACACATTTCACAAAACAGAGGATGGAATGGAAAGTTATTTAATATATACCAGGGAGGATTTTATCAAATCTATAAAGAAAAGAAGGAAAAAATAGATATATATATACTTCAAGAGCACACTAACCACTCATAACCAGAGCTTGGATTTTTAAATGGGATTAGTCGCCGCATGAAAATAAGTAAACTCATAACCGTGCATGACCAGAGCTTGGATTTTTAAATGACGTCAGAGAACTACTTATTATATATATATATATATATAAATTATTAGTACCTTTTTTTTAATCCTCTTAATATATATAAAACAATGATGGATGGTAGAAGGATGATAGAGACAGAGATGGATGTGAAAAAAATTCCTAAATTACTCATATTATAAAATATATTTAATCACATCAGAGTTGCAGACAAACTTTCAACCATCTCATATTATGAAATCTTATACAGTCACAATTTTATCAAAAATGTCCAAAATAAAACTGTTCTTTTCTTTGATGGTTTGAAGATTGGATTATTTGTCAGAAAATGGTATTGATAATAGAACATCTTAAGAGAAAATTTACCCAAAAATGCAAAGAGATTAATTTATTTCTATAATTCCCAAATCCAATCGTAATCTGCAAAATCTATCTTCGGGAAGGGGTTTTGTGAAAATATCAGCAAGCTGAGATTCTGTTGGAATAAATTCAATACAAATGTCCTCACTAGCAATATGATCTCTAAGAAAGTGATGTCTTACATCAATGTGTTTTGTGCGTGAATGATGTACAGGATTATTTGATAAATCTATTGCACTCTTACTGTCACATTTTAAAGGAACTCATTTATAGCAAAGCCCAAAATCAGATAGAGTCTGCATCATCCATAAAATCTGTGCACAACAACTTCCTAAAGCAATATATTCAGCCTCAGTGGTGGATAAGGCAACACAGTTTTGTTTACGACTTGACCAAGAAACAAGTGAATGACCTAGCATGAAACAAGTTCCACTAGTACTCTTCCTATCAGTGAGTGAACCAGCATAATCAGCATCGGTAAACCCAACTAAATTAAAGTTATCACAAGAAGGATACCATAGACCAAGATTTGGTGTGTGTACCAGATATCTCAGAATTCGTTTTGTGGCTTTTAAATGAGATTCTTTTGGATTAGATTGAAAACGAGCACACAAACAAACAGAAAACATAATATCAGGTCTAGAAGCAGAAAGATAAAGTAGTGAACCGATAATACCGCGATATTTTTTCTGATCAACAGCAACACCTTTTTCATCTCTGTCAAGTTTGGTTTTTGGACTCATTGGTGTTTTCATCGGTTTTGCATCTTCAACTCCAAATTTCTTTAGTAACTCCATAATATACTTTGTTTGTGAGATAAAGATACCTTTGCTGCTCTGTTTGATTTGAAAGCCAAGAAAGTATTTCAGTTCTCCCACCAAGCTCATCTCGAATTTGTCCTGCATAACTTTTTCAAATTTTTCACACAAGACATAATTAGTAGCACCGTATATGATATCATCAACATAGATTTGAACAATCAAAAAATCATCACCGTCATGTAATAGAAACAGAGTTGTGTCAGCACACCCCTTTTTAAAACCGTTTTCCAAAAGATAAGTACAGAGACAGTCATACCAAGCTCGAGGAGCTTGTTTAAGGCCATACAATGCTTTTTCTAGTTTATACACATGATTTGGAAAATCGAGACTCTCAAAACCAGGGGGTTGTTCAACATAAACCTCTTCTTTTATTTCTCCGTTCAGAAAAGCACTTTTCACATCCATTTGTTTCAGTTTGAAACCTTTAAAACATGCAAAGCTCAACAAGATTCTAATTGCTTCTAACCTAGCAACTGGGGCAAACGTCTCATCAAAGTCAATGCCTTCGATCTGATTGTATCCCTTAGCAACCAACCTAGCTTTGTTTCTAATTACATTTCCATACTTGTCAAGCTTATTTTTAAACACCCATTTGGTTCCAACTACTGGATAGTTTTTTGGCCTAGACACCAAGTTCCAGACTCTGTTTCTCTCAAACTGGTTAAGTTCTTCTTGCATAGCTAACAACCAAAATTCATCATTAAGAGCAACATCATAAGAACTTGGTTCTATTTCAGATACAAAAGCATTATGGATACAAAAGGTACAAACATCCTTAATGAGAGAGGAACGTGTGCGAACACCAGCTGTAGGGCTTCCGATTACCAAATCTGGAGGATGACTGGGCTTGAATTTCAGTCTTTCAACATTTGCTGGTGCTTCAGTGGCTTCTTCATTGTTTGCTTCAGCATCGTTGTTTTCTTGTTCAACTTCTTGCGCACCACCATCATCTTTGTCACCTTCAGAGATCATATCCACATCAGATTCATTGAACTTTACATTGACGATTTCCACAATTGTTCTTGATTGTTTATTGAAGATTCTGTAAGCTTTACTTCTTAAGGAATAACCCATGAAAATCCAATCAATCGTTTTTGACTCAAATTTCCCAAGCTGTTCTCCTGTGTTTAAAATATAACAAGGACATCCAAACACTCTAAAGTATGAAATGTTAGGCTTTTTGTCAGACCAAAGTTCATATGACGTTTTATTAAGTATTGGTCTAATCATAACTCTGTTCATTACATAGCATAAAGTATTTACTGCTTCAGCCCAGAAGGTTTGAGGCAAGTTATATTCACATAACATAGATCTAGCCATTTCTTGTAATGTATGATTCTTCCTTTCAACCACCCTATTTTGTTGAGGTGTTCGAGGAGCAGAAAATTCATGTTTAAAACCATTTTCTTCACAAAGTTTTTCAAAGTCTAAATTTTCAAATTCACCTCCATGATCACTTCTCAAAGTTTTAATTGAAAACCCTTTTTCATTTTGAACAAGTTTTGAAAACTTTGAAAAATAATCAAAAGCTTCAGATTTTTTGGCTAGAAAGTAAACCCATGTAAATCTAGAGTAATCATCAACCAATACATAACAATAATGTTTACCATTTAAGCTAGCAATGTCAGTAGGTCCAAACAAATCCATATGAATCAATTCAAGCATGCGTGAAGTACTAACAACATTTTTTGGACGAAAAGATAAGCGAATAAGTTTTCCCATAGTACAAGCATTACACACTTTGTTATTTTTGAATTTATGATGAGGTAAACCTCTGACAAGCTCATTTGTTTCCAGTCCTTCAAGAAGACCCATACTTGCATGTGCCAGCCTTCTGTGCCATAGAATTGCCTCCTCTTCCGTTGTTACCAAGCACCTAGAAACAGTTACATCATCGAAAGAGAGTGTGTAGACATTTCCTCTTCTTTTCCCAGTGAAAACAACCTTTCCAGAGGATATTTCAAAGATTTTGCAGACATTACTATCAAACACAACATTCATTCCTTTATCACAAAGTTGACTGATAGAGATAAGATTGTGAAATAGATTATCAACATATAAAACATCGGTTAAGGCAAAAATACTGTTACCGACTTTTCCTTTACCTATGATTTTACATTTGCTGTTGTCACCTAAAGTCACATTCCCGCCTTTATGTTTTTCAAGGCTAAGGAATAGTCTTTTGTCCCCTGTCATATGTCTGGAGCAACCTGAATCCAAATACCATTTTTGTTGCTCCTTAGCCCGACAACATACCTACACAAACAGAGAAGAAGATGACCCAGAGAATCTTCTAGGTCCAAGCATATCAGTAGTAGAAAAATGATAACCATAAGACTCTTTTGGCACCCAGATTTGATTTTTCCTTTTATTTGTGTTCCAATCATTACGATAATTGTGTGCCAAGTGTTTAGGAACCCAAACCATTTTGATCTTTTGAATTTTATTATCATACTTGCAGTTTTCATGACTGTGACCAATTACTCCACATTTTACACATTTGGGAAAGAAACCTTTACCTTTAGCATTGTCAATTCTAGTCATTTTTTCTTGTATCTTTCCAAAACCAAGTCCTTTTCTATTATTTGCAAACAGTTGGTTTCCAAGCAACATTTTAAAAGATGTTTGACCAATTGAAAATTTATTCAAAGCAACTTCAAGATCTTGAACTCTCGTTCTTAAGATTGTGTTCTCATTCACAAGTGAAGTGTAATTCTTTCTTTTTGTGTCATCATCTTCTTTTAGAGTCAAATTTACTTTTTCAAGATTCTCAATGGTGCATTTGAGTATTGAGAGTTCTAGATTCACAGCCTTACAAACTTCACAATCTAGATTATTGTTTTTTGAAACATTTTCAAGTTCAGATTTCAACTTCTTATTATTGTGAACAAGATCAAGGTTTTTTGCTTTCAGTTTCTCTACTTCTGATTCTAATGTGTCAATAATTTCAGAAAGATGTTTACACATTAAAACTAGATCGTTATAACTGTATACCTCAGTGGTTTCTTCGTTGGCATCTTCTAGATCTGACTTCGCCATGAAACACAGGTTGCTTTCTTCCTCACTGCTGTCTGAATCTTCTTCTCCTTCCTCGTCATCCCAAGTTATAGCAAACGCTTTCTTTTTCTTCTTGTTTCTTTGGAGAAGTGGACAGTTTGGTTTTATGTGTCCAGGCTTTTGACAGTTGTAGCAGAGAGGTTCGTCTTCTGAATTGTTGGTCTTTGGTTTATTTCTCCGAGGTTTGAATTTGCTCCACTTCGTGAGTTGTCTGACTGCCATGGCATGCTGTTCAATAGGATCTTCACTATCGCTGGTGACGGTATTGGACAGAGCTATTGACTTCTTCTTCAGATCTGAGTTGTTGCGATCTTCTCTTGCTTTTAGCTCCATTTCATACGTCATTAGATTCTCAATAAGCTCTTCCATGCTCATCTTACTCAGATATTTAGATTCTTGAATGGCTGTGACTTTTGCTTCAAAGTTCATGGGCAAAACACGCAGAATCTTTCTCACGAGCTCTACTTCTGTATAGACCTTTCCAAGAGCTCTAGCATTGTAGACCAGCACAGAGAAGCGACCATACATGTCCTTGATGCTCTTGTCCTTCTGCATGATGAAGTTTTCATATTCATTGCTGAACATGGCAAGACGGGATTCTTTAACCTGAGAAGTTCCTTCATGTGTGACTTCCAGAGTATGCCAAATTTCCTGGGCTGTATAACAATGAGAGATTCTGTTATATTCTGTTTTATCAAGAGCGCAAATCAGAGCATTCATAGCTTTAGAATCTATAAAGTATAGTTTCTTATCATTCGCATCCCACCTACTTTTTGGTTTGGGTGTTACAGTTCCATTAACAATTTCAGTAGGAGGTTTATATCCAGTTTCAATGATATCCCAAACGTCGTAATCGACAGACACAAGATAAATTTTCATCCTAGCTTTCCAATACGCGTAATCACCACCATTGAACATGGGTGGTCTAGCAATAGATTGACCTTCAGAAAAACCATTGTTCATTGAAGTCATGATTCTAGGGTTACACACTGGCTCTGATACCAATTGTAGGATCGATAATAACCCTAGAGGGGGTTGAATAGGGTTTTAACAAAAAATTAAAATAAATTCAGAGATAATAAAAATTAATGCAGAAAAAAAATCACATGCAAAGATACCCAGCTTCGGCAAACTGTGCCTACTGCTGCCTTTCTAAGATTTCTATTAGGAGATACAAACAGATCCCGCTTACAATCCTATGTAAACTTGCAACTCCTGCTCCTGTCTGACCCTAAGCTCAAAATCCTAGACTGGCCTGTGTACCCTAGACCAGATTTTCCCAGATTATATTCCACCAATCTGTAATTCTAGTTTTACAACAAAAAACTAGAAAAGAAAAGAAATTGTTTGTAAAAGAAAACACAACAAGACAAAAATTACAAATTAAAAATTAAAAAGAGAAGCAAAACAATGATCTCCCTTTTTAATATCTTTGTTTGGACACTTTAACACCGGCCGTCCCTTTTGAAAATGTGTTGCACCGATCTTCCTTTTTTCACCCGATCCTTTCTCTTTGGAAAATCAAAACAATGGCGGATGCTCTGAAAGGAATCGTGGCTAGGCTTTCTGAAAGGATGAAATTTCTTGGCTTTGAAATCCTTCTGTAAATCAAAAAAAAAAACTGGGCTTTGATTGTTGCTTGTTTCTGCGGCATGCTCTTCCTTTCTCTCTCGATCAATCAAGTAAGAAAAACTGATTTTTGCAATTAGGGTTTCGGTTTTTTCTGTGAATTTTTTGATGTTATCTGTCGATGATGAATTATGTGTATTTATAGGGTTTTTACAACCCTAATCTCTGATTTCGCTGTGAAAGCTTGCCCCTTTTGATTATTGGAATATTCGGATCTGATTGTTTGTGGTTTCCCCTTTTAGAATCTTTGATTGAAATGGATTTCTGTATATTCCTCATTTTGATTCCACGCCTTTGGCTTAAAAAACTTGCGTGATTTGTGAACCTGAATCATCACTAGAAAGCACTTGATTTCTTGCAAAAAAATGCTTGATTAAATCTGATTATGTTCAAATCTGGAAACAAATTTAATCTCTTTCATGATTTCAGAAAAAAACATAACCCGATTCCATCTTGTAAAATCTGCTCCACTGTTTTTATCTTTCCAAAAAAAATGCATTCAAAGACAGATTCCTGAAATTCTGGAATTAAAGCTTTGTTTCAGGAATATTAAAAAAAATGCCATACATGTAGAAATTTAAAACTCGAAGCAATTATTTGTTGGCCCTTGCAAATCTCCTTGGCCCTTTGTGTTTTTAAATCTGTAAACATTTAATGCCTTGCTAACCATATACACACAGATTTTCTGATATTCAGAAATGAATATGCTGATTTCTTGTACTTAAGATGTTGTTCCATGCTTGCTTCTGCTTTGAACTTGTTTTCATACTTACATGAGTTGCTTCACCTGAATCACACTGTTTCACCCATGCTTAACAGTTTTGAACATGCTGCTCACATATTATTCATTTGTCTGCACCATGCATTTTGTTGTATGTGTATATGTTTTCCCAGAGATGACTTCATAAATCTGAACAAATTGTTTCACTGGTCTCATGTATAAACTCTTGATCCTTGCATCACCATCTTGAATCATTCTGTCTGTCATGTACACCATGCTGAATTGTGTATTTGCACACCACATTGCATTTGTTTCATCACTGCATTGCTCATTTGATTGAGTTGGCTTGAAAACATGCACATATTGGACATGTATATTTATGCTGAATTGTTTGAGCTTGCTGAAATTTATTGTATCCTCACTACGTATTTACTTTGCACTTCTTGCATTTGCTCATAACTGCTCGACCATTCTTGTAGCTGTTTCCATGCTATAGCTCCATGTCAACTTCTCCTCTTGACTGTCTTTCAAGATGCCATGTTTTGTTGTATTTGTTGCTTGTTGATTTGAATCAAATTTTCTTTTTGATTTTGACTTGCGTTTTGACCCTGAAATAAAAGAAAAAAACAACAACAGTCAAACTGCACTGTGTTGAGGCTGGTCAGAATCAACTGGTCCTGCTCAGAAAACCAGTATGGTTATGGTGTGGTTGTTCAAGTCTGAAATATGATGAGAAAAACACACAGAGAACCGAGACAAATAGAGAATCAAAATCTATAAAATTCTATTTGTTCAGTGTTTATTTTAGTTCCAGTGTACTGTGTGTATTTTCTTTTGTGTGACAGATTTCAGGATTATGCAGCAAAAGGCAGAACAGAAAAACTGGGACAGTAGGAGTGTGAAGAGCAGAATTTGTCTAGCAGAGAGTTGTGTACGAAATGTAAAGAGAGTTGTAAGGTCTTTTGAATTGAATTCATTTGTAAAGTGAGTTGAAAAAACATGAGTGTTCAAGATAAATTTGTAAATAATTGTTTTGTGAAATAAAATAAATGTTATTGAGTAACAAATACTTATGTAAATTACCTATATTCTGTGTAAAGCACTATTAAGCAATAATACTTATTATTCCACTATCAAACACATCAATAAAATTTATTTGTTATCATCAAACAAAAATCATATATTCAACAAACTCCCCCTTTTGATGATGACAAACAGACTTAAGATTTTTGAAGATAACAGGATGTGTTTGAAATGAACTCCCCCTATATTTGTGCTCCCCCTACCAATTGTAAACAGACATAAGATAAGAAGTTGAAAAAATAGAAAATAATTTAAACACTTAGCATTACTGGCAAAATAAAATCTATAAATGTCTGTACACCAACACAAAATCTTAACTCCTTCTCCCCCTTTGTAATCATCAAAAGATGAACAGTTCTGAACATTTGCAAAAGACATGGACTATAGTTAGAAATCAAGTCATTTGACAGAATCAGAGCCGTAAACCCCTAGAAATAAAAAAAACATAATAATTCATAAAGTAGGGACACATTTCACAAAACAGAGGATGGAATGGAAAGTTATTTAATATATACCAGGGAGGATTTTATCAAATCTATAAAGAAAAGAAGGAAAAAATAGATATATATATATACTTCAAGAGCACACTAACCACTCATAACCAGAGCTT
This sequence comes from Allium sativum, assembly GCA_030737875.1. NCBI lineage: Eukaryota > Viridiplantae > Streptophyta > Magnoliopsida > Asparagales > Amaryllidaceae > Allium > Allium sativum. The sequence continues at coordinate 70,392,138 of CM060909.1, read as the reverse complement.
GGATTTTTAAATGGGATTAGTCGTCGCATGAAAATAAGTAAACTCATAACCGTGCATGACCAGAGCTTGGATTTTTAAATGACGTCAGAGAACTACTTATTATATATATATATATATTTATATATATATATATATAAATTATTAGTACCTTTTTTTAATCCTCTTAATATATATAAAACAATGATGGATGGTAGAAGGATGATAGAGACAGAGATGGATGTGAAAAAAATTCCTAAATTACTCATATTACAAAATATATTTAATCACATCAGAGTTGCAGACAAACTTTCAACCATCTCATATTCTGAAATCTTATACTGTCACAATTTTATCAAAAATGTCCAAAATAAAACTGTTCTTTTCTTTGATGGTTTGAGGATTGTATTATTTGTCAGAAAATGGTATTGATAATAGAACATCTTAAGAGAAAATTTACCCAAAAATGCAAAGAGATTAATTTATTTCTATAATTCCCAAATCCAATCGTAATCTGCAAAATCTATCTTCGGGAAGGGGTTTTGTGAAAATATCAGCAAGCTGAGATTCTGTTGGAATAAATTCAATACAAATGTCCTCACTAGCAATATGATCTCTAAGAAAGTGATGTCTTACATCAATGTGTTTTGTGCGTGAATGATGTACAGGATTATTTGATAAATCTATTGCACTCTTACTGTCACATTTTAAAGGAACTCGTTTATAGCAAAGCCCAAAATCAGATAGAGTCTGCATCATCCATAAAATCTGTGCACAACAACTTCCTAAAGCAATATATTCAGCCTCAGTGGTGGATAAGGCAACACAGTTTTGTTTACGACTTGACCAAGAAACAAGTGAATGACCTAGCATGAAACAAGTTCCACTAGTACTCTTCCTATCAGTGAGTGAGCCAGCATAATCAGCATCGGTAAACCCAACTAAATTAAAGTTATCACAAGAAGGATACCATAGACCATGTTTTGTTGTATTTGTTGCTTGTTGATTTGAATCAAATTTTCTTTTTGATTTTGACTTGTGTTTTGACCCTGAAATAAAAGGAAAAAAAAACAGCAGTCAAACTGTACTGTGTCGAGGCTGGTCAGAATCAACTGGTTCTGATCAGCAAACCAGTATGGTTATGGTGTGGCTGTTCAAGTCTGAAATATGATGAGAAAAACACACAGAGAACTGAGACAAATAGAGAATCAAAATCTATAAAATTCTATTTGTTCAGTGTTTATTTTAATTCCAGTGTACTGTGTGTATTTTCTTTTGTGTGACAGATTTCAGGATTATGCAGCAAAAGGCAAAACAGAAAAACTGGGACAGTAGGAGTGTGAAGAGCAGAATTTGTCTAGCAGAGAGTTGTGTATGAAATGTAAAGAGAGTTGTAAGGTCTTTTGTATTGAATTCATTTGTAAAGTGAGTTGAAAAAACATGAGTGTTCAAGATAAATTTGTAAATAATTGTTTTGTGAAATAACATAAATGTTATTGAGTAATAAATGCTTGTGTAAATTACCTGTATTCTGTGTAAAGCACAATTAAGCAATAATACTTATTATTCCACTATCAAACACATCAATAAAATCTATTTGTTATCATCAAACAAAAATCATATATTCAACAAATATTCCATTTATAAATAATTTATTTTCAAATATCACTTTGAAAATATTCCCTTATCAACATTTCGGTATGTTATGGTATTCAGCATATCAAATCACGATGATCAGTATCGTCCAAACACATAAAATCGACAACAGATTATATATCACATCATATATCACAATATATGAAAAACAGTAAAATAAATGTTGAGGAATCCAGTTGGATTCCTCTAACCTGTTTCCCTGCATCACTGATGTTAAACAATATAGATAACATCACTTTCAGTTCCATATGATATATTCTGTTAAACAGAATCAATATAGAAATTCAACTAACTGACTAGCAATTCAATCAAACAGTCAACACACAGTCAATCAGCCAATATTTAATAGTTCTAAAAATACAACATGAAATTATAAACTGTTCAGAGTTAGTGATATTTACTCACATTGGACGATCATCGTTAATAACGATAACCATCGCTCTATTTGATTTAGACGGACAATTTATTTTGCCATAAATTGTAATGAGCTCCGATGGACTTCCAGTCAGTTCCATAGTGTAGTGTCCGTCCATACGATCCCAACGCAACTTACGGTTCGTCAATCTAATATCGTATGTAGAAGATACATACTATACAAGTTAAATGGTATTTAAATTAAATTTCAAACTAATTAAATATTAATTGGGCTCACCCTCTTACCCAAGGCCCAAACTATCCTCCTTTTACCCAGATCCGCTCCTAACCATCTTCCACAAAACCCGACCGTGCTCTAGCTATCTCACCGAATGCCATTTCCCAAATTTTGTATCATTCCCTTGCTCCAATCCTTCACCTTAAAATCAAACAAAAATATCCATGAAAATCCTCATCTGTTCCTACATCTTCTGATACCACAAATGCCCAGTTCGACGACTCGATTTGGCTCGCGATCTCGTACACTGTGGGTTGCCAACAGCCACGCTCAACCCACTTGATGACCGCACACTTCAAGACTCAGCGAACCAAGTTCAAATCCAACAACAAATCCGAATCCATCCCCCAAATCTTGAAACAACGTTCAAATCTCTTGATTTTGTGGAACCCTAATGGTCGAAGTCTTGATTTTGTGCGACACTGATCAAGATGGAACCCATCAAAAGCTACACCATATTGAACATAAAGCTCCCAGCAACTCATTTATATATATATATATAAATTTATAGATTTAGATTTCATTTTTCCTTGATTTTCCTTTTGCTGTGTTTGTGTTGAGGAAGAACGAGAACTGTTCTGTCGAAATGAGATGGTTTTATTGCGTTTTAGCCTTGAGTGTGTGTTCGAGAAGAATGCGTACGTTGCCTCTTTAGGTTCACTTAAGTAGGATATTTTTATTTAATATTTTTATATTTTATTTTTGCCAATTTCTCATTGTATCTGCCTTCTAAAAATTCATGTGATTACACATGATACTTAAAAATCACCAAACTAGACATGTAGCTACTGTTCGACATTACGGTCCTTACGAAACCGGTTTCTTCGAATTTCGACTCCGTATGCTCACACAACGTATTTTTAACTGTCAAAATACTGACTGTTTTTCACTCTAAAAATCCGTACGACCACACAGTGACCCCAAAAATCACGAACCTGGAAATCTAACAACCATTTGACATTGCGGATCCAACAAAACTAGTTTCATCGAATTCCGACTTCGTTTGCAGAACTGGCTATTTTTAAAGCTCTGAATGACCCATTTAAATAATTAAATATAATTAAATTTAATATAGATAAATTTATATTATCGTATATATTCACAGAGGAATACCATACAGCTCAGAATAAATCCTATACAAATTTCTAACTTGATATTTCAATCCGGGTCAACCCGATATATTGAAATTCCTTTCTAAAATATAAATAATTCCTTTATAAATTATAAAGGAATTCCACATCGACTTTTCTGAAATTTGATTTGGACATAAATCAAAATCTACACGATGAAATCCCGATTTTTCTCTTCCACTAGAAAGATATACTCCACCAGCTCCACACGTTTCTTGTTTCACAGAAATCCGGCTTAAAACGAACCATGTACATTCAGTTGAAGTTCGAATCGCCAATTTACGAACTGCAGCGCCATTTCGAGCTCAATTTTAATTATAATATAATTATACGCTCAAACCGTCGTTCATATAATATATTCGTTATTCAAATTAAATTCCAGGCTGAATTAAATATCACAGATGATCCAGTTCACACCATATCGCCATTTTAGCCAATTCTGATTATTTCAGAATTAAATATATTATTTAATTTATTATTTTAATTAAATATTCACCATTATTTTAATTAAACTACCATTTAATTCAATATATCACTATATAAGTAATTAAATAAATTAATTATAATACCTCTGCCAATGCGGGTCATTACATTCTTCCCTACTTAAAATAATTTCGTCCTCGAAATTGCTAAGTTAGAAGACGACCCTATCGACTGGTTAGAACATATTTTTTCACTTCTTAACTTCAGTTTCAACTGAACCAATTAATTTTTAATTAAGTTATCAATTAATTCTTATCAACGAAAATTTTCAAAAATCCTAGAAATTTTCTAATGCCTTAATTTTTTGAAAAATTTCGCCAGCACCTCCTTTGTACTGGTCGATATGTCAAACCACCACTCGCATCTCTGGGCCATTTCCATCCCAAAAGAAAATCAAACAGCCAAGCGGCTTGCCAATTCGGCTCATAAATCTTATATCCAATAGAAATATAAACTTGTACCTTTTTGTCGGCATATCATTTTATATCCTTTCCACCTGTTATCAATTCAGCGGATACAAGGGTCATCCCAATCAAAATCCAATCTGCTTTTATCCACAACACAACCATTCGCTTATATCCGAGCCAAATATCATTTTAACTCGAGTTTCTTCTCGATTCCCAACTCTTAACTTGATTATCCCATTACACTTCAAATTTGAATCTCATAATCCAATTTGTCTTGATATCATTCTAATTCAACCTCAGTTACCACTTTACTGGCTTTACTTTAATTCAATTTTGCTTTCACAAATTTCTGTTAAATTTGTTGTTAATTCAAACAACCTTCCCCTGGGAGTTTTTAAACAGTTTACTCTTTTCAAAAATCAAATTTTCCTTTCCCTTAATTAATTTTCCATTAGTTAAATCACTTCTCTATTTCTTTATCAATATTTGTTAACCAAATATTTTCAATAACCATATTGGCCTTTTATGCTATTTGGAAAACATTTCTGAATATCGCCTTCCTTTATTTTCTAAACTTTAGAAAATATATGCTATTTATTATTGGAAAATATTCCAATTACTTATCTCTTTTCCGATCTCGTTTATTTCTATACTTAGTAAATATTCTTTATTATATTTCCAAGCTTACACTTATTTGGGTTAAAACGGATGTTGTGTAAAACATCGTTACGACAACCCAAATACTATATTCAACTAACTCTTATTCAACATTGATCTTCGAGCCTGAAATCTTACTATTTATTTATTAATAATGAAATCAATCAATTGGGGTATAACTACCTCTCAGACCATGACTGAATAACATTTATAACGTCAAAACAGATATGACTACTTACTCGAATAATCAATACCATACAACTACTTATTCACTTTTAAACACATATACGCTTCGTCTTTCTATTCTTACTAGATTTTTTTCTTAGTCTTCCTTTTTGATTTTACTATTCTATTTCTAAGTTCGTTTCCTTATCGACTTCTATATACATATATCGATACGTTGATTTCTAACTATCAAATTGTCTTAAAAATATTCTAACTCCTTAAATTCCTGGAAAAATTCGCCATAACCTCCTTCGTACCAGGAGCATCGGGATATTTTAAATAGCCTCTCATGGCCCTCACCAATCCAAAAGAAAAAGAAAAAGCCAAGCGGCTAGCCGATACGGCGCATAAAATCTCATATATGAATTAAATACATAACTTTTCGTCGAGCATTCTATTTATATACCTTCATACCTTATCCATACCTATCTCATGTATATTTATACCTGCCCAATCCATTTTAACTATACCTTATCGTTTTAACTCAATTCGTTAATTTATTTGTTAATTAACTCTTTAGTCTATTTCACTTTTATATTTGAACATGACATGTTCAAATATATTTTAACTTGCTTATTAACTAATTTGAATCTAAATTTCAAATTTAAGTTCTATATTCGATTTCGAATATCCATTTACAAATCCAATTCACCTTTCAAAGTTCAACTTCAAATTCAAAACTCGATTAACTAATTCCTCTTCGACTTAGTTAATTCTATTCAATTTCTATTCAAATTTTATATCACTTCTATTATTCAAATCTATATATCAAATTTTATTCAAATTCTATATATCAAATCCTATTCGAAATCTATATTTGAATTCCATTTGAATTTCTATATTCAAATTCCATATATTCAAATTCTATATTTGAATTCCTTTTGAATTCTATATTCAAATTTTATATTTGAATTTCTATATTAAAACCCCATTTGAATTTCTATATTCAATTTCTATTTTAATTCCATTGAATTTCATATATTCAAACTCCCTTTGAATTTCTAAATTCAATTTCTATTTCAAACTTTCTTTATTCATTCTTTATTATAAATCCCATTTTGAAATTCAACACAACTTGTCTTTCCCAAAACAAATTCAAAACAGTATCTATGGTAGTAATTCGTCACTTACAACTTGAAAATGAATACTAATGATGCAGCTGTCATCTTTGGAATCTATTTTCCAGCGATCGAAGTGAGTTCAGTACTATAAAACCATTTCTAAACATTTCCACTTTGAAATTCATTTCAAAATATAATTCGCACTGCTTGTAAAACAATTTAAAATCTCCCAGGATCTTAAATTTTACTTATTTTTAATCCAAATCCATTTACAAACACTTATCCAATTTTCCATAATTTTCATTCAATTTCTGGTTTAAAATTTCAGATTCAACTCATCTGATTTACGTATTTCACTTATATGAATTTTGATTGGTTACTTCCATAATCATTTAATTTATAATCTTACTCGATTATAATAACAACCAATATATCCATTATATTATAATTTTGATATATATATCTTCTCTATTTCAAGATATACCTTGGGTAAACTTATTTTAATTTACCCTCTTTTCAAAACATATCGTGCCGACCCATCGTATTCGAGTGTTTATAAACTCCTACCGATACAGTGGATCAAACAGATCGACCAGAACTCATAAACAACTCAACCGATAAATCCCCATTATATAAAACAATTTTTATATTAATAACAAATACGTTCACTCGTATATATACACATTCACTCGTATATATACACGTTCACTCGTGTATATACAATCAACTCAATCTAGGGTATTACTAACCCCATCTCTACTGAGTCACGCCACAGAGCCAAGGTAATTCTCTTAACTTAGGCTCTGATACCAACTGTAATGACCCAAAATTCTGGTCCAATTTGAGCTGACCAAAAACACAAGTCCAACCCCAAATTAAACTGAAAATCAGGAAATTAATAGAAAGAAAACAGAGGGTGAGGAAAGATAAGATAGAAACTTAGAATAGAAGAAGAAGAAGAAGAACACAACATCAGAGTAACACGAATCTCACAGCGGAACGAATAACATATAATACATATAACATAACTTGAAATATATATATTTGTACTTGAATATACATCATTATTAAAGTACAACACTTACAACATAGCGGAAATAAACTATAGCTATATGATCCTGAAGCCTCCTGCTCCAGCTCTTCAAGTATCTGTAAATCCCGACTACTTGACTGCCTGTACAAATTTAGGCACCCAAGAGTTTAGGGAAACAAACAAATAAACTCCGGGTCAGTCATGGGACTGGTATGAGTAAAACGGTTTGAATAAGTAAACGATATCTCATAAGACCACGCCGTATAACGGAACGGGTTTTTCCCTTATGAGAATCCAAATTATCTTTATATCAAAAACCCTTTTGATTTTATAATAATGTCTATCAACACAATATAATAATCATCTAGCAGAAACGCTTTCATCTCACATTCTACATATATAGTATACAATCAAAACCGCAAGCACGTATTGGGTAATGGATTTCCAACAATGACAAGGTATGGAAGCACCTTTCGCTAGTGTACCTCTAGAAAGGAATACACTGGGTTCAACAAGAACATCTTGCAACCCGGCCACACATGACCGACCACTCATTTCTCTTGAGTGTATCAAATGTATATCACCAATAGTTGGGATCAGCAACCGTTTCCCAAATGGGACAGTATCGACAATAGATTTTTAGAAATAAATGAAACTCTAGATCAGGTGATTATACACCCTACTTCGGTGCGACTGACTCAGCCATGCTGCCTGCCCGATTTCTGTCATTTACCGGTTGATGAGGCTAGAATCTACGCTTTATCATCACACCAGATTCACTTCGAATGCCACATCATCAAATCCATCAAATCACCGGTTGACGTCCTCAACAATACATTATGTGTTAGCTAAAAGAAGTTTCCTTCTCCGCTTCCACTCTTGGTACGGTTGGAGAAAACAATATATGTGATCGTCCGGAAATACTCTGTCAGACATCCGTCCTCCAGGAACAGGATGAACCGAAGGTACTATTCAGTATATCCATCTTAGATACTGTTATCTAAGACTTATACAATAGCCCTTGCACTTTACTCCGTCTTCAATTATCTTTGGCATATATGATTCGCAACACTTATGCCAATACAGAGTGGTTCTTTGGATAATAATCCAACTGGTCTCTCCATATTAACAACGTTAAAATGGTCAAAACTTCGATAGTCTGTGATTTAACTATAAAAAAAACACGTGTGCAAACAACGATATTATTTCCAGATGGAAATTCTATCAATCAATCGTCAATCATATATCTCCTTAGTTCATTAATTTACTTATCTCCTGTTTCCCTATATTCAACATTTCTTATTTCCTAAATTTAGAAAATATATGTTATTACTATTGGAAAACATTTCCATGTCTTGTTTTCTATATCAGAAAACATTTCTGGTTCTTATTTGGAAAACATTTCCAAAACTCCTTCATTGGACATAGACAGATGTTTAAACAAACCGTCGCGATGCCAACTCAAACCATTACGCTTATTAACTAAATTCCTTTAACCCACCTTCACTATCGAACCTTAACCATTCCTTAGTTAAAAACGAAGTCAATCAAGTTAGGGTAATACTACCTCTTAGACCTTAACTGAACAACATTTCTAACCTTGGAATAGACAAAGTTCACCCCTTTAATTCTTTAACAACTTCCTTACGTAACTCTCTTTCGAATCATCTCTATTTGATAATTCTTTCCTTCGAATAAGGTATATTCGATAACTCTATTCAATTTACTCTATTTGATTAACCCTTATTGATTAACTCTATTGGACTAACGCTATTGGATTAACTCTATTGGACTAACTCTATTGATTTACTCGTTTCACTTAACTCCTTTCGAATAAACAATTTTCGATAACTCCTTTTACTCTATTCGAATAAACTATATTCGATTAACTCTATTTACTTTATATTCGAATAAACTATATTCGATAAACTCATTTGCTTTAACTCTAATCAATTAACTCCAACTGGTTTAACTCTAACTGGTTAACTATAATTGATTAACTCCATCTGGTTAATTCTAACTGGTTAACTCTAACTGGTTTAACTCTAACTGGTTAACTTTAATTGATTAACTCCATCTGGTTAACTCTTATTCGAATAACAAATATTCGATTACCTCTACTCAACTGACTCGACTCGACTAACCCCTTTCGAATAACTAATTCGATTTACTACTTTCGAATACCATATTCGATTTAACTCCTTTCGAATACCATATTCGATTTAACTCCTTTCGAATACCATATTCGATTTAACTCCTTTATTCGCTTTACAAAGATTTCCTTTTTAACAACATTTATTCATTTTAAAGATTTACTTTTAGTAACGGTTCTCCACATTAAAATGATTTCCTTCTTATAACAGTTTCCTTTTTATAACGTTTTCCCTTTTTCTAAATATCTCCTATTTATAAATATTACAATTTATAAATATTTCTTATTTATAAATATTCCATTTATAAATATTTTATTTTCAAATATCACTTTGAAAATATTCCCTTATCAACATTTCGGTATGTTATGGTATTCAACATATCAAATCACGATGATCAGTATCGTCCAAACACATATAATCGACAACAAATTATATATCACATCATATATCATAATATATGAAAAACAGTAAAATAAACGTTGAGGAATCCAGTTGGATTCCTCTAACCTGTTTCCTTGCATCACAAATGTTAAACAATATAGATAACATCACTTTCAGTTCCATATGATATATTTGTTAAACAGAATCAATAAAGAAATTCAACTAACTGACTAGCAGTTCAATCAAACAGTCAACACACAGTCAATCAGCCAATATTTAACAGTTCTAAAAATACAACATGAAATTATAAACTGTTCAGAGTTAGTGAGATTTACTCACATTGGACGATCATCGTTAATAACGATAACCATCGCTCTATTTGATTTAGACGGACAATTTATTTTGCCATAAATTGTAACGAGCTCCGATGGACTTCCAGTCAGTTCCAGCGTGTAGTGTCCGTCCATACGATCCCAACGGAACTTACGATTCGTCAATCTGATATCGTATGTAGAAGATACGTACTATACAAGTTAAATGGTATTTAAATTAAATTTCAAACTAATTAAATATTAATTGGGCTCACCCTCTTACCCAAGGCCCAAACTATCCTCCTTTTACCTAGACCGCTCCTAACAATCTTCCCCAAAACCCGACCGTGCTCCAGCTATCTCACCGAACACCATTTCCCAAATTTTGTATCATTCCCTTGTTCCAATCCTTCACCTTAAAATCAAATAAAAATATCCATGAAAATCCTCATTTGTTCCTCCAACTTCTGATAACACAAATGCCCAGTTCGACGCCTCGATTTGGCTCGCGATCTCATACACCGTGGGTTGTCAACAGCCACGCTCGACCCACTTGATGACCACACACTTCAAGACTCATCGAACCAAGGTCAAATCCAACAACAAATCCGAATCCATCCCCCAAATCTTGAAACAACGTTCAAATCTCTTGATTTCGTGGAATCCTAATGGTCGTTGTCTTGATTTTGTGCGACACTGATTAAGAGGAACCCATCAAAAGCTACACCATATTGAACATAAAGCTCCCAGCAACTCATTTATATATATATAAAAATTTATAGATTTGAATTTCATTATTCCTTGATTTTCCTTTTGCTGTGTTTGTGTTGAGGAAGAACGAGAAGTGATCTATCGAAATGAGATGGTTTTATTACGTTTTAGCCTTGAGTGTGTGTTCAGGAAGAATGCGTATGTGGCCTCTTTAGGTTCACTTAATTAGGATATTTTTACTTAATATTTTTATATTTTATTTTTGCCAATTTCTCATTGTATCTTCCTTCTAAAAATCCCTGTGATTACATATGATACTTAAAAATCACCAAACTAGACATGCAGCTACTGTTCGACATTAAGGTCCCAATGAAACTGGTTTCGTCGAATTTCGACTCCGTATGCTCACACAGCGTATTTTTAACTGTCAAAATACAGACTGTTTTTCACTCTAAAAATCCGTACGACCACACAGTAACCCCAAAAATCACGAAACTGGAAATCAAACAACCATTTGACATTGCGGATCCAACAAAACTAGTTTCGTCGAATTACGACTTCGTTTGTCGAATTGGCTATTTTTAAAGCTCTGAATGACCCATTTAAGTAATTAAATATAATTAAATTTTATACTGATAAATTTATATTATCGTATATATTCACAGAGGAATACCATATAGCTCAGAATAAATCCTATACAAATTTCTAACTTGATATTTCATTCTGAGTCAACCCAATATTCGATTTATATTGAAATTCCTTTTTAAAATATAAATAATTTCTTTATAAATTATAAAGGAATTCCACAACGACTTTTCTGAAATTTGATTGGGACATAAATCAAATTATACACGACGAAATCCCGATTTTCCTCTTCCACTAGAAAGATATACTCCACCAGCTCCACACGTTTCTTGTTTCACAGAAATCCGGCTTAAAACGAATCCTATACATTCGGTTGAAGTTCGAATCGCCAATTTATGAACTGCAGCGCCATTTTGAGCTCGATTTTAATTATGATATAATTATATGTTCAAACTGCCGTTCATATAATATATTCGTTATTCAAATTAAATTCCAAGCTGAATTAAATATCACAGATGATCCAGTTCACACCATATCGCCATTTCAGCAATTCTGATTATTTCAGAATTAAATATATTATTTAATTTATTATTTTAATTAAATATTCACCATTATTTTAATTAAACCACCATTTAATTCACTATATCACTATACAAATAATTAAATAAATTAATCATAATACCTCTGCCAATGCGGGTGATTACACATGTTGTGGGCTTATTAATAGGATTAAATGGGTTATGTTATAAGATTGAAATTAATTAGCAAGAGGTACTTGGTAACTTGAATAAGAAGTCAATAAGAGTGGGAATAACCAAGTTAAATGGAAACCTGATGAGGTAAAGCAAGCACATAAAGGAATGTTTAGACATAAGGTTTAATAACATATTAAATGAGGCGCTTGGACCGGTCACACGTTTGAGGGTGAACAATCCAACGGGGTAGATCATCGTGGTGTGATAAGGCACGAGGGGAGAACACGTTCATCTTATTATTCTGTCGGCTCCAAAGGACTATAAGGGGAAGCATGCAGCATCCTGAGATACATAAGGTACTCCTGGTAGTCCTCTGTGCGGTGCTGAGATACGTAAAGTACTCCTGGTAGTCCTCTGTGCGGTGACAATTGTTTAGACTGTGCTCGCAGAGGTTGGGCCTGTGCGTCACTACCGGTAGGGTGGACCTTAACTGCAAAAGTAGCTTTGCAGTTAGAATGCTATGACGAGTTGACACTAGGGTGATTCGGCGATCGCCTCAACGGGAGGCGAAGTCAAGACCAACAAGGATAGTAGATCGTCGGGTACCCGTCATCGGTAGCCAGTGGGATGCGAAAAGACTAGAGCTAAACCCAAGATGCCATTCACCTTTCACTATATAGATACGGTGGTTGAGGGGAGACACCAACTGGATGTTTAGATTGTTTGTTAGGGGCAAGTCGCTTAGCACTTGTAGTCTTTACTAGTTGAGGGAGGGGCCGAGGTGGGGCCATAACCACCACGAAAAACAGACCCGAGGGATATCTTTATTTTGAGGCCCTTAAAGGCGGGCATGTAATGATATGGAAAAGCTCCCTAGTGAGTTCTGTGTTTCTTGTATAGCCCTGCCATGAAACTGGTGCACATTAGAGGTTACCTGCAGTTAAGGCATTAAATACGACTAATGATACGTATGTGGGAAAGTCTAGATGCATGCATGTTTGCTCTGGGTGGTGTATCGTAGACTTAAGGGCATTAATTTGTGATGGAATCTGATTCGATCAAAGGTGGCAGTCCATACGCCTACGTAGCATAGTATTGACAGATATGTGCAGAATGTCACACTGTTATATAAAGATCCGTACGTCACTTCAGCATAGGATGAAGGACTGCGTACATTTCTGTGGCATTATGGTGGAGACCGAGCGAGTGGGGTACCATGGGGTGTACCTTAATATTGGGAGTAGCTATATATACTGTATTAGGTTAATCCACTTGGAAGTAAATGGGTACGACGTGCGTGTAAGCCTTGAGTCATGTTAACCCAAGTAACCTAATAAATAAGAACATGTGATTGAACGATATATGTAGGGTTATCCAAAATGTACAGCTTAAATCCAGTCACCAGAACTTGTGTTCTGACCCCCTCCTCATAGCGTGCTCGCATGTTAGATTTGTGGTAGAGATTTAATAGCTTTGGATACTGGTTTGGCAGTATTATTCATATGGTAAAGCTATACATTGATTATATTATACTTTATCCATTCCAGTGTGAGATATTTTCTGAGCTATGATATTTTTTTATATCTTTGTCTTTTCTACAGGATACCAGAGCAACCAACACGGGTTTCGATGGATTATAATTTTTAAAGGAAAAAAATTCGGTCTGTCGGAAATCTGGTTGTTACAATTAATGATTGCAGTGAACGACAATGGCTGATCAACGAAAAACCCAACAATATTATGCTTCCAAATATTGTCACCAGCTTATGGCATCATACGGCACCATTGCTCTGTTATTAAAGACAAGAGGAATATCCAACGACTAAAAAGAACTTGCGTTTCGTGGTTTGTTGATAAAGAGGGAGTTAAACATAGGCTTTGGACCAAGAACAGAGGGAGCAGCTGGGGTAGGGTTGGGGGGAGGATCTGCTACTGGAGGGATGGGCAGCGGATTAAGGACTGCTGCAGAAGGGTTGGAGTGGGATGTGAGTAGGTTTGGTGAGGTGAATGGGGGAAGAGGGAGTATGGTTTTGGCAGGGAGAGAATGCCGTGGGGATGAGAGCTTAATTTTCGGTTCGTTATTTTGTTTCAATGAAATTTGGTCTTTTTCAGTGGGTGTATGACCAAAATATCACTTTTTGTATATGGACGAATATGGACTCGAAACCACTTCCATTGAGTTCAAAATTCCGTTTACGACATCAAAAAGTGTAAGCATAGATATACTCCGAGGTTCAAAATTTTGGCACTTTGGTTGGGTCTTGCTTTAGCCAACCTAGCCCATTCCCTTAAGAGCTCCATCATCCCTCTCCTCTTCATTCCATTCTAACACTCCTAACAAAATGGAAATGAGGAAAGGAAATTAATATTCCTAAGCTAGGGTTTTCAATTTTTTAGATCTCAAATCAAGTGTAGAAGCTTGGGTAAGCCTCCTCTTCATCTTCTCCATATTCTCCTACTTTCTTTCTCTCCACTTTCTGAAATTTCCTATGACCTAACTTCTAGGAAATCTATGAATTCATGTTTAGGTTGGAGATTAGCAAGAAATATTGGAAGAGAGACCGATTTAACAAAGCTTTGAATTGGTTTCTTGCTTTTAGCAAGCAAAGGTGATTTCTTTATGAACTCACATCTATGCCATAAACCGTTGGCTTGTAAAAGTGTAATTTAGTATTCATTTGAGTTTGCATATGCTAGAGAATTGGTTAGGCAAGCGTAGCTTAGTTGATTTCATGAGTTATATTTCATTGAATTGAAAATTATGTTTAGGATTGTTCACACGATCTAATTCATATGATAATAGTCGATTTGGTGACCTTGTGAAGCTCCATTGTTGCCCGGACAAACTCCTAAGTCTTCACAAGTTGCTTGAATCACTTTTAAATGCTTTGGTTTGGAATTTATCTCACTTTTGAACTTATAATCAAAATCATTGAGAATATCATATACGTATGCTTGTGCATGTGAGTTTTGTGTTATAAATTGTTTCGGAAAGTCTTAGAAGCCTCATTTTTATGTATATAACAACAAAAGCCTTCGAGCATTTGCTGATATCATTTTGACCTTGTTTTCTAAGCCAAATTGTGCTCAGGTTCAGATTCAGACGTCCGAATAGTTTAGCTCATACGTCTGACCAGCTTCAAATAATTATAAAAACAAATAGAAAGCAATTTAGAAGTCTGAAATTTTATTCCAATTGTCTCTAATGCAATTCAGAAGTCTGAAAATTCCAATTCAGACGTCTGAATCCTGTTTTTCTGCTGTTGACCGGTGGAAACTACGGTCAACAGTATATGTCCATTTGAGCTCATTCCCGACCGAGTTTCGGCCCATTTCGCCTTCGCTTGTGACTTTTCAATTTCTCTGGTTAGTAGATTTCTGCATTTCAATTTCATTGACTTTTGATTCATTCATAGTGAACGAAATTATAATCGATAGTCGTGAGATCATGTTTACATTATTAAAACGTGAGTTCTTAGTTCGGTCGTCATTTCGATCGCTATTCCAGAAGATTTGCCACTTTGAAACTATTAAAAGGGTTTTTAATTTATTAGTACATACCAATCTTTTACTAAATGGTTTCTAACTCTAACTCATTATATGAAGTGATTTTCCAAATTGGTTTCTACTCCGCCTTCATTATATGAAGTTATTTTATAAATCACTTTCTAATCTACTAGTATATATTTATACAAATCTTTTTCTCATTCATATGAGAAATCTAATTAAACGCCTTAGTAAAAACAAGAACTATGACCCCTTGTATTTGGTTTAACGGTTAATTCTTAGACTCGTTCGATTGAACATTGTGGCAATGAATGTTTCGTATTTCTAGTGGAATGTACAACTTGTTTGTAAATATTCGAGTAGAGCAAGTGGTTATGGGACATGTAGCTTAACTCTTATATTTACTAGCTTGGTGTAGTCACGCTATATTTGATCTTTGGATCAATCCAACCTTCGGGTCACTTTGGTGATCTTCGGATCATCCTAAGGAACTTCGGTTCCATCTTATCGTAGGAACTTCGGTTCTGGTGGATCTTCGGATCCTTCCGACCTTCGGGTCATCTTGATGTTCTTTGGATCATCTTGAGGAAATTCGGTTTATTTGTCTATATCGTTGATCTTTGGACCATTTCGTATTGGCGAGATATGCAATATAATATTTCCTATTTTCCTGTAGACTTGATGGGAGACATCATTTTTCATGAATAATCATTTCTGAGATCAAGTTATCTATTTTGTGTTGACTTAATGGGGACATCATTTCTCGTGAGTAAGTCTTGTTTTGATAACATGTTAGCAACATCGTGTTGATTTGATGGGCGACATCATTTCTCGAAAATAGCTATATCTTTAGAGTGTGATAATCTATTAGATAGCTTTGAGATTTTCTTTGACATATTTAATGGACATTTTCGAGACTTCACATTTATTAATGATCATTGTTGTTATTTGTAGCAACCCGAATTCCGACAGACCGAATTTTTTTCAAAGTTCCAATCTATCGAAACTCGGATTGGTGTGCTTTGGTATCCTGGAGAAAAGACAAAGACATAAAACATGTCAGAGCTCAGAAAATATCTCACAGCGGAATGGATAAAATATAATATAGTCAAAATATAGCCTTACCGTATTAACAATACTGCCTAACCAGTATCCAAGGCTATCATGTCTCTGCCACAATCTAACCTGCAAGTATGTTATGAGGAGGGGGTCAGAACATAAGTTCTGGTGACTGGATTTAAATTATACACTTTGGATAACACTACATATACCATTCAATCATATTTTCTTATTTATTAGGTTACTTGGGTTAACAGCACTCAAGGCTTACACACATGTCTTACCCATTTACTTCCCAGTAGATTAACCTAGTACAATATATATGTAATTACTCCCAATATTAAGGTACACCCCATGGTACCCCACCGCACGGTATCCACCGTAACACCATCGAAATATACGCAGTCCCCCGTCCTACGCTGTAGTGACATACGGATTTCTATATAACAATGTTATGTTCCGCATATATATATATATATATATATATATATATATATATCATTACTATGCTACGTAAGCGTACGCACTACCACCTTCGATCGAATCAGATTCCATACTAAAGTAATGCCCTAAAGTCTACAATACACCACCCAGAGCCGACATGCATGCATCTAGATTGTACCATATACGCATCATCATTTGTAGTCCGATACCTTAACCGCATGTCCTCTAATGTGCATCGAGTTCCTTGGCAGGGCGATACAAGAAACACGGAACTTGGTCGGGAGATTTTTCATATCTTTATAGGCCCGTCTTTAAGAGCCTCTATATTTAGATATACATAGGGTCTATTTTGACGGTGGCTATGGACCTAGCTCGACCCCTCCCTTAACTAGTAAAGACTACAAGAGCTAAATGACTGCCCCTAAGAAAAACAATCTAAACATCCATTTGGCGTCTTCCCTCAACCACTGTACCCCGATAGTGAAAGGTGAATGTCTATTGGTTTTAGCTCTAGTCTTTTCTCATCCCATTGGTTGCCGATGACGGGTATTCGACGATATACTATACTTGTTGGTCGTGACCCTTCGCCTCCCCATTGAGGCAATCGCCGAATCACCCTGGTGTCACCGCGTCATAGCATTCTGACTGCATAGCTACTTCTACAGTCAAAGCCCACCCACCTAGTAGTTACACGTAGACCAAACCTCTGCGAGCACAACCTAAAACATCTGCCACTGCACAGAGGACTACTAGGAGCACCTTACGTGTCTCAGGAAGCCGCATGCTTCCCCTTCCAGTCCTTCGGAGTCAACAGAATAATCAGATAAATGTGCGCTCACCTCGTTCCTTATAACACCACGATGATCAACCATGTTGGGTTATTCACCCTCAAACGTGCGGACTGGTCCAAGCGCCTCACTTTAATATGTTGTTAGACCCTATGTCTAAACATTCTTTTACGCGCTTGCCTTACCTCACCAGGTTTCCATTTAACTTGGTTACTCCCATTTACATTGAATTATCATTCAAATTACCAAGTTTTCTTGCTTATTAATTTCAGTCATATAACTTAACCCATTAAGTTTATTAATAAGCCCATAGCATGTTATTCTCTAGATTGTGTTCCAAGGTCTGTAATCCACAATCCCTTTTATATTCTTGTTTGATTGCATCATTGCAATAACATGTTTTACTTAATATGTAATTAAGTATATCTCAATTCACATGTTTTCTTTTTAACATGTCAATCATTATTTATTATTAAATATAACTTATTTCATAAGTTTTCCTCATTCTTTCATATTTAATCATAATTCCATTTTACATCGTTACTACAACTTATCGTTGTTTACTTATTAACTTAGTTCTCTTAACTAAGGCCCATTAATAAGTTTCTCTATACATTTATTATAGCATATGTTATAATTTCCTCTTGTCCTTAGGACAAGCCGAAACATGTTTTTCTTATCAGTGGGTTTCAGACTTCCAAGTTTACATCTTACTTAATTTATAATTAAGTGCAACTTCTTATATTCCATATATTTCCCCCCTTTTCTCAACTAGTTTCAGGCTTTCCCCATTTATCGATTACTTAATTTACAATTAAGTGTCCCTTAACTCATTTCACCGGTTATCCAATTTTCTTATTAGTTTATTATAACCTAAGTTATAATCTTCACTTGTCCCTAGGACAAGTCTACCTATTATACAACATTTTCATTTATGTTATTTATATATAATAGGTGATTATCATTCCCCTTTTAAACCATTTACTGTTGTAAACCATTTTTCTTTATTAACTGTAATATATATTCCTAATTATATTAAGGAAAACACTTCATACACCTTATCAATTTGATAGAAGGAATCAGTGATTTATTTTCATAACGTATTCCAATCTAAATCCATGGTAGCAAGTAATTTCTTTACTTTTCTTTATTTATGGTGGCTTACTTGCAACAACGTTCTCAGAACTAGGTTATTTAGGGAAATACCTCACTTTTCCTTCGCATCACGCTAACTCAGTCCATTATATCTCTCCCTTTCTTATTTTCTGAGTTAGACATTTAATTACCATTATTTCCATTTATTTATATCTTGTTATATACATATATTAATATCTGTATACATATATATAAGCACTAGACCTCTCACATTAAGCCTACACTCGCGGACGCTGGATTTATCGGGCGGGTTCGGGGAGACTTCTACCATAAGTTGACTTAACCTCGTGTCTTAGCATCATTACATGTTTTAAATTTTTGCACTTTGACCCTTCACATTAGATTTACCACTTGTGAATGCTGGATATGCCGGGCGGTTCCAGGCAGACTTCTATCATAAGTGAAATCTAACCTCGTGTCTGAGAGCGGTTAAATTTCTTATTTGTCATAAACCTTCTACATAGTTTAGGCATGTTTATTTCTTCCAATTATCCGTTATAATTTATAATTCACATGTGATTGTATCATTCCTATTATAATTCTTCACATATAATCATTTCCTTCCTGACATGTAATCAATTAATCACATAATTGTTTAAATCACATAAACCAATATGTACCTTTCTCAATTCTTACAGTTAATGGCCTGGGTACATAATTTACACAAATTGACATGAAATTTAAGCAACGGTAATTACTATACAAGACTTGATAAGTTCATATCCCAACAAATTAATATTTAGCATATTAATTATTCTTACTTCGTACCCATCACTTTAGGCATTATTTACATATGTTACATTTCTTAACATATTGCATTTCAATTATACATACATGGGAATGGTAAACTATAACATATTCTTATCTAAACTGTATAGCTTAAATCCACTCACCTTTTATTCTTTCCCCAATTCTGGATCTGATCCAGTTTTAGCATCCATGGTTTTTCCCCTTTAATTTGATTTGAATCCTAATTACTGTGGATTGCTTATTTTCATTAAAAGAGAATGGAAAGAAAGAGTAAGAATTTGAATGGATTGGATCTAGAATTTTACCTTGCTTTTCATGATTCTGAACAATCTTTTTATTGATGTTGATTCTCTCTTCCGGATCTTGAATTTTTAAATCTTCTTATTAATAATCTAAATTTCTGAATATATTTGAGGAGAGAAAGAGAGTAATGGCAGAGCTTCAGCATAGCCTCAGAATTATGAGGTTTAAGGTTAGGTATAAGGTCTTATTTATAGGTGTAGCGGAGGAACTAGGACCCTCGGATTTGATTAAAACCCATCAGAATCATCCAGATCGAAGAAAACTCTAATTTGCCAAAATCTGTCATAAGGGGGTCCACCCCCGTTGAAGGGGTCGACCCCGGGGTTGACCCACCTTCAGGTTGGTCGATCCAACTTCATGTGGGTCGACGCCCTTTGAAGGGGTCGACACCGTGGGTCCGGAGGCCGAAAATTGATCTAGGACGTTTCCTTATTTCTCTAACAACTTCTGCAGCCCATGACTTCTTCATACGATGTCCGTTTTACGCAAATTCAGAGTCTATCTGAACCTTAATTCCGAGACGAATTCAATGGTATAATCTGTTTTACATAATTTTGAATATTTAATTAAGTTATTCTTATTTTATTATCTTAAGTTAAAAATGTGGGGTGTTAAATTGTTGCTCCTATGTCATTATCTGTTTATATCTCTTTTTCTATCTTGGTTTACTTTGATGAGTACATCCAGACTAATCCATTTATTATTTATTTTCTTATAATTATTACTCGGGTCAAACCGAGTATTACAGGTACTTCTCCTTGACTATAGCATGGACTAGTTCTTCCTTTTGGCTAATCGCACTTGTTTTAGTAGTTTTATTTTTCATGTATTTGAGATAGTGACTCTTATGTGTACATATTCTTTTGTGTTGTACGTGTATCTATAATTTAATGATATAGTGCATCTTGCACGACCACTTATATTATGACCACCACTTCTATAGTACAATTCATATCTATTTCCACCTTATTGATATGAATATATGTGTCTGATTCTGATTTTATTGTTATGTATTTTATATTTCTTTCCGAATTATATACAGCCACCGTGTAGTGGATTTGAACTTGATTTAGATGTGTCGGATTTCCTTATGAGATTTCAAAGTTAGACCCAATTATCCGATATATTTAACACTCGTTCAAAGCTAATATATAGATGGTCGCTCTTCAATATGTTATTCTTCAGGTTAGTTGACACTGTTTCTTGCAATGGCCTTGGCTAACGCAAGTATAGGGGTGGCGCGTTACAGCAAACCTAACATGGATGGAAGAAAACTCAAATACTGAAAGTTCAAGAGGCAATCAAGCAAAATTTGATGATGTAGGGGATGATAATTGGAATCCTGACTCAGGAGCAACAAATCATATCATAAATTATCTGAACAACTTAAATCTTGGTCAGAAAGAATACAGAGGTAAATAAAATATTCACATGGGCAATGGTAAGGGAATTAATATCACACATATTGGCTTTGGCAGCATTAGAGGTAAAAAACAAATGTTCCTAAATAACTTACTAAGAGTGTCACAAATCAAGAAGAATCTATTAAGTGTATCTTAGTTTGGTAATGACAATAGTGTTTATTTTGAGTTTAATCCTAGTCATTGTCTGGTTATGGACATGCTAACTAAAGAAATTCTTTTGCAGTGTCTGGTTGATAGAGGACTGTACAACTTCAGTGTTGGAAACAAAATTGATGAAAAGTTTTACAAGAGTATTACGACTTGTTATTTATCTAGAACTAAAAAAAGGAGTGTTTGATTTGTGGCATGCCAAATTTGGGCATCCTAATGATAATGTTGTCAAACAAGTTCTATTAGTTAATAATATTTCTTTTGACGATATAACCTTGTCTTATGTGTGTCTGATTCTCAAACAATTTATACAAAACCCCTTGCATTAGTTGTTGTAGACTTATGGGCTCTAACACCAATAAATTCAAATTATTATTTTAATTATTATATATCATTTATTGACTCTTGCACCAGGTACACATGGATATACATTATGAAACATGAATCTGATATTAGTAAAGTTATTGTGTATTGTATCAATAAGGCAAAAAGGTTAACTGGATAGTCATTAAAAAAATTACAAACTAATGGTGGTATAAAATTTAAACCACTTAGTAAATTATTTCAAAAGAAAGGAATTACACATAGACTAAGTTGTTCTTATACTTCATAAAAAAATGGCCTTGTAGAAAGAAAACATAAACATATAATTAAGTGTCGTCTTGCATTATTATCACAAAGTTCACTTCCAATGAAATTCTAGCCCGATGCTTTTAGTACTGCGGTTTTTTTAATAAATAGATTGCCAACCATAGTACTAAAGGGAAAAAATCACTATAGAAATTATGCATAATGTAAGACCAGACTATCAAAGCTTAAAAACTTTTGGATGCTTATGTTATCCTTATTTAAGACCTTATAACAAACACAAGTTAAGTTTCAGATCAGCTCCATGCTCTTTTATTGGTTATGTTAGTGATCAGAAGGGTTATAAGTGCTTAAGCGCCAATGGTAAGGTGTTTATGAGTATGCATGTTGTGTTTAGTGAAGATATTTTTCCATGTTCAAGTACAGAAATTTCTACTACACAAAAAGTTTATAATACGAAGTAGTCAATTCCATCCATACCTTTTCTCACAAGTGATCAAGGAAGTGAGTGGGTCAATGGTAGATCAACAACACAACTCCCAGTGCCTTCAAAGCCGGGTCATGCTGAAATTGAATCATCATATTAACCCACTTAGTCATCCTTTGAAAATAAGTCACAAAGATCAAATTAGGAAAGTGAAGAAGCATCTCAGATTATTGAACAAAGTAATGCCATAAGTTCAAATCAATATAGACAACAAACTCAAACTGGTCATCCAATGGTTTCCAGATCTAAAAGTGGCATTTTATACCGCAACATGAAAAATAGAGGAACCAAGTAATTGAGCAAGCAGTTAAAAGTGAAAGTTGGAGAAAGGCTATGAATGAAGAATATCTAGCCCTTACCAGCAACAAAACCTGGTCTTTAGTAAAACCTCCAAAGAATAAAAATATTGTTCATTGTTAGTGGAATTACAAAGTGAAAATAAATGCAAATGGATCTATAGCCAAATACAAAGCTAGACTTGTTGCAAGAGGTTTAACACAATAATATGGGTTTGATATTGAAGATACGTTTTCACAAGTAGTGAAACCAACTACTATTAGAGTTAATCTTACTATAGCATTACAGAGAGTATGGAAAATAAGGCAGCTAGATGTTAATAATGCATTCTTAAATGGTGATCTCAAAGAAGAAATGTATATGCGTCAGCCACAAGGGTACAATAATGGAGATGGTCTAGTGCATAGACCGAACAAAGCAATTTATGGTTTTAAACATGCTCCAATAGTCTGGTTTGAAAAACTAAAATCAACATTGACATGTCAAGGGTTTCAGACCGCAAAATCATGATCATTCCTTATTTATTAAAATCTATAATGATATAACAATATAAGTGCTGATTTATGTTGATGATCCTATTATTATAAGAAATAATGAAACTGAAGTGGGAAATATTATACAACTTCTGGACAAAACTTTTTCAATTGAAGACCTTGGTGAAATTAATTATTTCTTAGGTATTGAGGTGAAAATAATTTCAGCATCTGAAATGTTCATATGCGAAAAGGAATACATAAATGAAATTTTAATCAAAGAAAAAATGGATGGTGCTAATTCTCTACCTACTCCTATGATAACCAATCATCAATTATCAAAATACAGGGTGGGTGTACTTAATTTTAAGGAGTATAGGAGCCTTGTTGGTGCGTTGCAATATGCAACCATCACTAGGCTTGAAATTACATATAATGTTAACAAACTTTCTCAATTCATGTAGGATCCTAAAGAGGAACACTGGAAAGCATTTAAAAGGTTGCTGAGGTATCTAAAAGTAACTATCAATCATTGAATACATTTTAAAGAAAGCAATAAACTATGCATAACAGGCTATGCTGATTGGGCAACAGACCCTGATGATAGAATATATTCAGGAAGCAACCCAGTTTCCTGGTGTTCAAAAAAGCAATCAACTGTTTTAAGATCAAGTACGGAAGCAGAGTACAAAAGTGTAGCTCACGCCACTGTTGAGATTCTATGAATACAAACAATATATGCTGACCGAATTACAAGTGATAACAAATAGAAAGCCAATACTTTGCTGTGATAATTTGAGTATAGTAGCAGTAACAACTAATCCAGTATTGCATTTCAGAACAAAGCATATAGAAATAGACATATATTTCATACGTAAACAAGTTATTAATGGAAAGATGAGTGCAAATCACGTACCTGCCACTTACCAGACAGTTGATGTACAAACCAAAGCTTTACCAGCTAAGGGTTTTATCAGATTAAGAACAGAACTCAAAGTGAATGAAGACAACTTATAATGTCCAGATGAAAAGCAAAGATCTGTAAAGCATAATGAAGTCAAACCTCCAGAACTCTCAAAACAGCAAGCCACTTCAACAAATCATGCTTATTTGCTAAAGGAAAAGGAATGCAACTTCTAGATCAGCTAAAACTGAAGAAGAAGATGTCAAAAACTAGAGTTTTCGGAAACCCTAGTTTCAAATCTAATCAGAAATAAAGATAAGCTTCACATATGTGTTGAACTTTAGTGTGAAGCAAAGATTATTTCAGATCGAAGCTGTTTTGTGGACAAAATTTTCAAAAATTCTCTTTAGCGGCTGCCATTTTTGAAGACTTTTCAAAGAAAACCCTAGCCATCGTTTAAAGGGGAATGAAAATGAAATAAATGAATACTAGGTTATCTCGGTTTCGTATGTTATGTATAATATATGGGCTTGGCCCATATATCTTTTATTTTCTCAAAGTCCATATATAATTTATGTTATATATATGGGTCTGCTGAATGTTACAGTGTATCAAAAAAACATTTCTCTAAATCAATAAACAATCTCTCTATCGCACCATTATTTCTCAATACAAAATATTTCTTGTATTAAATCTACATCAAAACATTAATATTTAACATTGCTTGAAGAAAGGTCATTTTGTAGCTGCACAACTACAACTTTTTATAGGTGTCATATTTATGCAGTAGATAATAAATATACTAATGAATGTAAGCATGGAGTGAAACACATTTTGGTACCCAAAATGAATCCTAAGTTAGCACCTCCAAGTGAAGACTCCGGTGGTGGATATGTCAAATTGGTGTGAAATTCATGATAACCAACGATCTTAAATTGTGTCCAAGTACGCCTTTGAAAATAATTTAAAATATCAAGATGCATACACTTGATGTTACATACTTGGAGGAGAAAGAAATTGAAATTGGTCAAAATGAGGTAAGCTTTTCTGATCGTATATCCTTCACTGTATTGTTGATATGTTATAGAATAGAGATCGTATAATCCTTCACTGTATTAAATTATATTAACCATCATCAAACCAAATATGGGTGTCTATGCTTTGGACCGTAGTTGTGGTACATAATGTACATGATACAGAGATAGATTTGTATAAGTAAACAGTTTTGTAAATTGCCTTATTTCATTCTCCTTCTGTTTGCTAAGCATCATTATAATTGATGAACGCAGGTGCTGAATCTAGTAAAGGCCTACTTGACCTCTAAGAATATTCTGAGTGTTGTGCTTGGATGAAAGAAAACGAGGGTGCATGCAATACATTAGAATATTATTACCATTATCTAAAGTTTGTTTCTCGTTGTTTTGTCCTGCTACTGGAGTTTTATTGTGTAGTATGATTCTATTCTTGAACATTGTGCTGAAGAATGAGACACCAAGTACTCTCTTGTTTATGCGTTATACTTACCAAGGTTTACTTGGTAGTAGTAGTAGTAATATAATGGATACAACCTGAAGGTATTACCGATTTACCCTATATCAATTTGTTTTTCTTATTTTGCACATGGAATAAGAAGGGAGATGAAACATGCAAAATGGTAGGCTAGTGATTTGATAGTAAATTTTACTGTGAAGTTCGTATTGTTCATCCATCTACCACTACATAACAAAATCTACTGACTAATCTGGTTGTTTGTTTAATTTCATAATAATGGAATTTTGCCTTGTCCTGGTCAAAGCATTCCCAACCAAGAGTCAATTTGGAAGCAACTGACTCCCAACAAGGGTCATCTGCACTCTTTTGGGTTGCTTTTAAAAGTGGCTTTAACAGGATTATTTAAAGGCGGCTAAGGTTAGCCTATTTTAAATAAGCCAATTAATCTATATGTTAGACCAAAAAATGGTTCTAACACCCAAACAAACGATAATTTTGAATAAAATAGACAAAAAACAATAAGAACACCAGATAAATAGTGGTTCGGCGTTAAAGATCCTATGTCCACTTTATACTTTGTTGATTGATGAATCGAATACAAGTACCACACTGATTATCACTCAATCTCACTATTTACACTTAGTAATTTCGCTCAATGTTTTATAGAATGTGCTCCAAATGTTGATGGTGATCTGAATGAAGCAATGCGATTCGGTGGTTATGAAAGTTAGTTTGAAGATTGTGCCCTAAAGATCCCCTCAAATGGTGCTTGTTGGTGTATGTATAGGTATAAATTCGGACAGGTTCGGTGCCACGTGGCGGACATCCCATTCGGTTCAAGTTTGGCTTGCTTCAGGATGGTGACAGCACATCAGAAATCGTGGGGTAGTGGAGAGGAACCGTTCCGATTTTGTAGGAAAACGTGGATTGTTTGCTGGAGTAATGCTTATCCCCGGTTCAGATAGAAAGATCAAAGGGAGGGTCTGGATCGGAGAGCTCCTAACTGATCCGAATGTGCCATCTTTTAATCATCTTCCGGTCTGCTTGCTTTAAAGTAAGGGGGTTCGGTTCGGGGGTCTCCAAACTGATCCGAGCTCCTGCCATGAATCCTCCCTTCAAACATATTCGTTAACTAATCTCTTAGCTTTATGTAGACCAATTACAAAGTGGGCAAACATTTTGCCCCCTCGAAGTACACATTTATTAAAAAATAAAGTGTGCTTCGGAATAGTCAACTAATTTGTTTCTGGATCATTGTCACTCAAAAGTTGGGTCCGTTTGTTCAAAGAATCACGACATGTCACGAAGTGGTGTCTTTTGATATCTGAAGAGCCTATAAATACGCCATAGGGTATAGAAATTAACCTTGTTGTTTCCAATTACTCCGGGATTCCATTCAAAGCTTGAATAACTTTCTAGGTAATTTCTTTGATATTCATATACTCATGTGCCTTGATATTTCCTTCTCAATTCCTTTATTTCTTATTCATTATATGTTGTTGTAATCATTTAATTAGTGATCAAATTTTGGACCAAATTGGTTTGACCTGATCCACTTTCGCTTCTATTACACTGGTTCGTTATTGGGCCGAAAAAAGAAAGAAAAAGGGCTTGGGCATTGCCTTCTGTTCGGGTCGAATCGGACTATCTAGTCTAATGGAACACGAAGAGCCTTCGCATCTACATATAAATTCACAAACTCTCCCTTTCTTCTTTTATTTTCACGGTGGCATCTCCATTTCCTCTCCACCAAAAAAACCCTAATTCCTCAATTCTCAGAAATTATTCCAATCTCCCAAATTGAATCCATAGGTGGGGTTTTATTCTTTATCTCGCTTAGTTTTTAATCATGTAGGGCTCGAAATTCACGTAATTCATTCATCTCTGCCGTAGTTTACATCGTTGGTGACACTGGGCCTCTTCGGTTCATCTCCGCCATCACCGATGATGTTGTCGTTACCTCGAGTGGTGGAGTTGAATTTTCAGGCCCCGTACTTCGAGTGTAGGTTCAGTAGTGTGTCTTAGAGTAAAGGTGAAGGAGATAGTGGGATGAAAGAAGAAGGTATCAGTTGAATGGACAAGGAGAGGGCGAGGAAAATCTCAGAGTGGTCAGGATGAAGCGTGGTTTGTCGGTTCGGATTAGGATGTAGTCCTCCGAACCATCATATTGCCTTCACTATATTTTAATCCAAACAGGCTTGGCTACTTCAGAGCTTCTAATTCGATCCGCTTCCTGTTTTCAAGAATCTTCGAACCGATCCGATGCTTAAGCCTTAATGACCTTCGAACCGACCTGATATGCAGTAGTATACTTGTCTTTGAATTGGTCTCAACGCGTCAGATAGAGTTCCGAACCGATCCATTTAATTCATAAACTTCCGAACCAATCCGTTTAAGTTATAAACTTCCGAACCAATCCATTTAAGTCATAAACTTCTGAACTGATCCGTCTAAGTCATAAACTTCCAAACCGATTCGTCTAAGTCATGAAATTCCCAACTGATCCGTCTAAGTCAACACGAAACAAAAACATATCCAAAACAACTTAATCAAGATTAAGTACAACTAGTGAAAATGTGGATAGTTTGGATAGAGCCTTCTAGATCGGATAAATTCGACTTAACGAACATACTATTACTTCTCGCGCTGCTTTCTTTTTCGCTAACTTCACATTCTTTAATTTCAGCATTGTACACCGTTGCACATCTTAACACACACACACACGCACGGGGGGTACGGGTTGTTATACTCTAATCTTTATTATCTCTTCGATAGTACAGCAGCTATGGCTGAAACACTCATCTATATTAGCAGAGAAAATAGAAGCCATAGGAAAATATGAAAATCCTATCATCAAAGATATACCATTTACTTCAAATTCGAAACAGGATAGTGAGGGTCCAGACTACGAAATGGGGATTCATAAAAATGAAGCTTCCTCCGAAGATGATGTTTCTTTAGACGAAGAAGAGGAAGGAAGGGTAGGAGATAGTCATTCTCCTGATGAGTTAGAGAATGTTATTATCTTGGAGAAGCCCAGTGATTCTGTCGAATCAACAATTGATGATGCTAAACTCGCACGGATATGCTTAAAGCACGAAATCCTCCAAAGAGACACTAAGTTGCCTACTGAAACGGACCAACCTTACAATCCGCCCGATGGGTATATGGCAATCAGCAGGTTGATGTGCATTGTTGGGGCGATACCTCCGTTTTTGCCCTTCGTCGTCATCTTTCTAAGACAAATGCGCATTGCTGTAATGCAGCTCCAACCTAACTCCTACGCGTATCTTCACACCTTGTATATTTCTTATAGGGAGGTTCTGGGCACAGAGCTCACCTTCGAAGATGTCCATTTTTTCTATAATTTTAAGCATCGAACCCAGGATACCCCTTCCTTTGTATATTTTGAATCAATGCCAAAGAGGAAAATAATTAGCGTTCCATTTAGCAGCAAAGTTAGTGATCCAAGACTCGAATGGTTCTATATCAAACAACAAACAGGATGTGCCAGGAGATGGGTTAAATCAAGTAAAGATATTAGCCTTCGATTTCTAATTTCGTTCATTACTGTGAATGTATTGACCATCGTTCTTTTTCATTTGCAGTTCCCAACCCGAAGCAGGAAACGCATCAGGTATGCTTTGATCGTTTTGAACTGACTGCTCAACGGTGATAAAAAATTCTTGACCATCAAGGACTGCCTAGTGAAGGAGTACCTTCACTGCCATAGCTTAGTTGTTATCACTCGTAGCATAGGCCACGGAGAAGGTCCCTATGTATATATATACCCCCAGTCGAGGGGCCAATTGAATTTTTACCTGAGAAAGGAGAGAGTTCGAGGGATCCAACGATGCCTCAAAAAAGTCCTTCTCCCACTTCAACTCAGGAGATGAATTAGCAAACATAGCTGACAAGGATAGAGGCAAATACATCACTCCTGAGGATGCGGCTACCTCTGAAAATCCTGTTTCCCCAAGAGAGTTACCGTCAATCACTTCCCAAGGAGATGATTCCATTGTTGATGATTCTATATATCGGGGTTTGGGGAGATTTCCCCTTCTCGAGGCCATTTATACTTCAGAAGACTTTAGAACATATCCCCTTACTTTTATCTCTGAAGAAGAAGTCACCCCTATGAAGGCTGGGGAAACTGCACACACTGGCCTAACTCCAGTCTTTGGTCTGTTATGGGGGGATATCACTTAGGATATACACTGCACTCCAGAACTGCACATCACAACACTTGTGCTTTATTTTAATGATGATTCTAACACTCTCTTGTTTCGTTTTATAGGACAAATGGTACGTCACCGTTACTACATGAAAGATGTTCGATCGAGCATGCCCCCAATGTATCTGGTGCAGGACATGATCAATATAAAAGTCAGGGCAGAGATGATAAGAGGAATCGACCCCTTAGCCTTATCGATCTTCTCTCTCTCTCGATCTCCCCATCGCACGGACTTGGAAAAACGTACAAGCCACTTTACTCATCATGAAGGAGACAAATACACTTCTAAAACTATAGCCTCCTCCAAAGACGATTCTTATCAAGAAAAATCATCGAAGAAAAGTTCTGATCCAAAAGAGAAATAAAAGGAACCAAACAAGGGATCTAATAAAGACAGGACATCTATTGTGTTGTCTAGGCGCCACATCATTAACATTACCACCACAAGGCCAGTCATACTTGACGATGAGAATAAGGCCAAATTAGAGCTTCTTAAGAAATAATTTCCGGACCACCACTTAGGGAACCTGGATTTTATTCCGGCTCTTAAGCCATTAGACTCTGACTAGGCAATAGTAGTTAAGGCCAAGATTGACAAAGCGGATATTCAGTATAAAGAGATGAAAAGGTACTCGGGGACTTTATCCAAGATTATCCAGGACTTTATAGCCGATATAAAAACCATAAAGGATGTTGCCGAATATGATGCAAAGGCTATATAAAACTTCGAGAAAGACCTCGAGGATGCTCAAGCCAAGCTTGCTCTTGTACAACGCAATGCATACACTTACAAGAAGCAATTTGAAGAATTACAAAAAGCTCTATCACACCGAACTTGATTCCCATAGCCAAGAGTGTATAGACTTAAAGAAGCAAGTTGAGGACGCTAAATCTGAAAGCACCATAGCGAGGTTGGCTTATACTCGTCTTAAACAGATGAAAGCGGATTTGTCGAGGAAAAATGCAGAATTAGAGGCCAAATTGATAGAGGCTAAGACACGAGCAACCCTTGCTGAGGGAATTGCAGACGTAGCCTTACAACAAGTCGAGAAGATTAATGATCAGCTTGTTGTAGCCTAAAAAGAGTTGGATGAGAGTGCTGAGACCATGATGGGATTTTTTTCTCAGGTGATCTGACATCGAGACATTGCATGGATCAAGGATTACCGTACCACTCTGGTATATGTATGGGACCAGGTGGTCGAATGGGAAAAACAAGAGCTCAAGTCTATGAGGATAAACTTATAGAGAAGTATCTAAGAGGCGAGGAGATGGCACGGTTAGCCAAAGGGCGCAAACTTAGTGTCGCTGCTATGGAGGAGGAGAGGCATTAGGCCAAAGGGAAAAATACTATCTAGGTCGATTCCTCTTCCGCTGCCCCCGGAGCTTCTGAAACGAAAGGATGTGATCTAGAGAATCCAGGAATTCCCATCTTGTCTCCTATTGCTGAAAAGACCCCAGATATTCCTCATGCTCAAGTTAAGAAATCATCCGAAGGTATCTCCACCTTTTCACCTCAATTTGTTCGGGTTATCTCAACCTTCCCTCGCATCGTTGGGAATACAATCGAGGAACCTAATTTTTCTCCTGAGCTAATAACGTTACTTCTCGCTCTATAGGTGCAGAACCAACTCGGAAGACCGATGAGCGGCGAGAAGGAGTCACTAGCACAAAACCTGGTGAAGAAACTCAGGAGAAGAAGGACGAGACCACCGGTTCAAAATCTGTGGGGGAAACCGAGGATAAGGAGGGGGAGGTCACTGGAAAAGCTCCCATTCCATCCAACATCGAGATTCCCAAATACAGGGATATAATAGATGCCTTAAAAGATGATCGCAACGACGACGGTCACAAGGAAGATGACAATGTTGTTATGACTGGAGGCTCGGGAGATGCCGATAACATGACTTTGGCTGATATGAAAGCCAAGCAAGATATGCTTTTAAAAGCTAAGGTTGAAGAATAAGACCCCGAAGCTCTCAAACCCCTCGCGACAGCCCCTCCTGCATCGAGGTTAGTTGTCAAATTTTAAACCAGGTCAATCACCGAAGAGCTTGCAAAAAAATCTTCTACTAATCCTAGCACTCCAATTTCAGGGAAAAAGAAACTTAAGCGTATCTTTTCCAAAGCCGAAAAAGAGGAAAGGGATAAGCTCAACGCTGCCAAGAAAGCTAAGTATGTCCCAAAGTCTAAATGAAAGTTAGCTTCGTCTGTTGTTTTGATTTTCCATCTATTCGCTGTTGTTATGGCGAGTGCGGCCCTCACGTTTTTCTGTTTTAATCTTCATGTATGAACCTGCACTAACTTAAATGAAATAGTTTGTTTCCCACTACGTCAAATACTTGCAAGTTTTTTTATCGTTGTTGAGTTCAACAATGGTCAAAATATTAAAAGAGTAAGCAGCAAATAACGATTCATGCTTAATTAAATAAACGATACCAGGGGATATGGTATGTATGCCCCCAATTAATCTAGAATAAAGTGCTTGGCCAGAGCTTGTTCGAGATTGATTAGGTTTGGCAACGGATTTCCCCCGGCCCTTCAATGGGGCTAAGATTCTTTTTCATTGGTACTTGTTCTTAGTAACTTTATACTCTCCTGTCGTATATTCAGGTTAGGGTGGATACAAGGCGGTCTTTTGTTGTGGTGCACCTTCACGCCTTAGGGAAGTCGTCTTCCCGTCCTTTATACTCTCTCTTGAATCATGAGAATTAGAGTTTAGGACTTCGTCTTCCCATCATTTTTATCTTGTTACGCAAACGACTATCTCGTTTGTTTCAATTTCAGTTCAAATTTAGTGTTTTATATCCAGATCACAGAACATATAAAAGGATTTAGGCGAGAAAAGTAAATCACACACGATATTTTTATAGTGGTTTGGCAAAGTCGTGGCCTACGTCCACTTTATAATCTTTTGTTTTTGTCAACCAAACTTTTCTAGGCAAATCGTGCCTTTTTACATGGTTCATAAATTAAAAGAAAACAATTACAAATTTATGTAAAATATTGCCGCAAGTGTCCGGCATTCCAAGACCTGGGAATCTCTTCGCCGTCCACGATCGTTAAATTGAAAGCTCCCGTATCAAGTTTCCATTGGATGGCATACGGTCCTTCCCACTTTGGACCCAAGTGAACTGAGGTGGAAACACATGTTTAAGTACTAAGTCTCCGGGCTCAAAGGTTCGGGGACGAACCTTTCTGTTATAGTATCATGCCACTTGACGTCAGTGTCTTGAGGCATGCAAGTCCGCTTCATCCCTCTTCTCTTTGTACATATCTAGGGATTCAAGAAAAAGCGCTTTATTTGTCATCGGATCGTAATACGTCGTCTTTGAGAAGGAACTTTAAGCTCCACCGGAATTACCGCTTCTGATCCAAGGGAGAGTGAAAAACGGTATGATCCATTGCTATCTTGTAGGTCGTTCGATAAGCCCATAATGCTAATGGTAATTCATCGACCCACATGGCCTTTGCTTGTTCCAATCATTTTTTGAGGATGCACTTAATAGTTTTGTCTACTACCACAACTTGTCCATTTGATTGTTGGTGAGCTACTGCAGCATATCTCTTATCAGTCTTATACTTCTGGCAGAAATTTCTGAATTCTGCGCTTTCGAATTGGGTTCCATTGTCAGTTATGATGGTTCTTGGTATCCCAAATCAACAGATGATATTCTTGACCACAAAGTTTTTCACCCGCTTTGTCGTGATCGTGGTTAAGGGTTCAGCTTTCACCCATTTTGTAAAATAATCCAAGGCTACGATTGGATATTTAGCTCCTCCTTTGGCGATTGGCAGGGTCCCAATGATGTTTATCCCCCACATAGTGAACGACCATGGGCTCACCATTGATTCAAGCTGACTCGGAGGTGCCCTTGGAACTTTAGCGAATTTCTAACATTTATCGCAGCATCGTGAATAATCAGCTGCATCTTTATTTACGGTAGGCCAAAAATAGCCATATCGTAATACTTTCTTAGCCGATGTTTGGCCTCAGGTGTGGTCTCCACCTTTGCCCTCATGTACTTCTCTCAGTACACGTATGATGTCGACATGTGATATACACCAGAGTAGGGGTATAGAAAATCCCTGGCGATAAAGAATCTCGTCTTGTAAGACATATCTTACGGCTTTACGTATCACAGCTCATCTTTCGCTCTTTTTTGAAGGGAGCATTCCGCTTTTAAGGATGTTCCTAATTGATGTCATCCATGACTTTCTTCCTGGTTCAGCTTCCAGTACTGGATCGACTTCCATTTGATCAAAGATTGGCGACTTTAGTACCTCTTTTGGAACCATTTCTGTCTCTTATGGGTTGCCCGAGCTTGCCAACTTAGCCAGTATGTCTGCCTTCTGATTTTTTATTCTCGGGATATGAGTTATGTTATAATACTCCAGGTTGCCTAGTAACTCCTCCACCTGTTCAAGGTTAGTGACAAGTAGGGATCCCCTGGTTTCAAACTCTTTTCGAACTTGGCAAATACTATTTTGGAATCACAGAATATGTCTAATGTTGTCGCCCCTAGTTTTTTAGCGAGTTTTAGCCCGGCAATCAGGACCTTGTGTTCGGAATTGTTGTTGGTGGTAGAGAATTCCAACCGCAAGGCATAGTAAATAGACCGTCCTTCAGGAGTGGTTAAAACAACTCCGACGCTGGACCTTTGATCATTATTAGCCCCGTCTGTATACAATTTCGGGGGACTAAATTCTAAATTCTGCTCTAAAGGGTCAGCCTTATCATTCAATGCATCTTCTTCGAGAATTGTGAATTCTGTTATAAAGTCAGCTAGTGCTTGTCTCTTTATTGATCTTCTTGGCTGAAAATTTAAAACGAATTGGCTTAACTCGACGTTCCACTTAAGCAGTCGTCCTGATGCTTCAGGTCGTTGCAATACTTGTCTAAGTGTTGATCAGTGTATAAGACTATCGGATGAACTTGGAAATAATGATGGAGCTTTCGGGATGCAATCAAAAGACTATAAGCAAGTTTTTCTATTTTCGGATAATTGCATTCGGCCGCTGCCAACTTCTTGCTTACGTAATACATTGGCCTTTGGATGTTGTCTTCCTCACACACCAAAGCTGAGCTGGCAGCATGAGATGACACTGTCAAATATATGAACAGATCCTCGTGATCCACTAGATTTGACAATATCGGAGGTTTCTCTAGCAAATTCAACAGATTTTGGAAGGCCTCTACACAATCGGGGGTCCACTCAAAGTTTCGTTTCCCCGTCTAATTAAGTCAAAGAAAGGGTTGCATTTGTCTGTGGTTTTGGAAATGAATATGCTCAGCGCCGCGACTTTTCCAGCAAAGCTTTGAACATCTCTAATCTTTCGTGGCTCTTCTATGTCCCTGATTGAGACGGCAAGGAATTTCGCTCGATCCAAATCGATCATTAAACCGACTAAGACCGTTCGAAACCCCTGATCGTTTTGAGAATAGGACAAAACAGAACGTAAATGGAAGAACATTTCATTGTTATTACAACAATTCCATCAGATACAAGAATATACAGAGTATAAATGAGTAAATTACATTCAACAAATATCAGAGATTTAAATTACATTTAAATACATTGCACCGGAAAATATACAAAAGCACAACTGAAAGTAATGCACGGATACAGAGCTTTCCGAGCATCGTTCCAGCTGTAAATCAGGATCCTGTGAATATAGATCTGCAAAACTAAAACTACTAGCTGCCCGTGTGGAAAATAGGGGCACCCAGAGTTTAGGTTAAAACAATAAACTCCAGGTCAGTCATGGGACTGGTGTGAGAACTAAAACAGTTATTTAAAACTTTACTTTAAAGATAGTAATTCAAGGGACCACGTCGTATAACACGGAACGGGTTTCCTCCCTAGAATACTAGTGCATATAACAAAACAACGCAATGTTTTTTTTGGAAAAATGAAGCTATTATAAGACCCAGGTCCCATCACACAATGCAACACAAGCCGGAGGATAGGGTTTTCCCTTATAATAGCCAAACATGCTTGGTACGTCAAAACAAATCATTTGATACTATTATAAGTGTATAGTGTCAAAACAATTTTCAATCATAAATATCAATCATAGGCGGCATGGGTACCATATATCATGTCGCCATACTAGTTCTACAATTAAAACCGCAATATCACGTATTGGAAATTGGATTTCCGTCATGAGTCGAGGCAAGGGGCAAGCTCCTCTCCGCGTTCGAGACACTCTAGCAAATGTCCCAGGACCCCACTATGATCCTTGGATCTTCAGGGCCAGTCCTCCCCTAACTTTGGAGGATTATTTATTCCTGAACACACGTTTCCCGGTCCTTACAGACCTATATCCGAGGCGCCTTACATTCCAACAACCACACAGGTGAAAAGTATATAAATGTCAGGGCTGGTAGGTCACTGACACCACCCTAGCTAGAAAGAAACGTCGTGCTCTCCCTGCAGTCACTATCCCGTTTTTGACTCATACCGAGGTGTGAGGCTCGCGAATTCACGTAATACACAAAGCTAAGCCACACAGGCCGTGCTTTGATCATCAACCACAAGACTTTGCTTTTCAACAGAAGCCTTGATCAATTGCCACTTACGCGTGCCACACTGGCAATTCACTCCATGTGACTGATGTCCATTGATATACAACCTCTGAGCTCGTACGTCTCAGAGAAGGGCCTTAAGCAAGAGAATAAATTCTCCGTCGCCAAACAGATGTATATTTAATAGAGATCAATCAACACAGAATAAAATCCAATGTCAGACACACAATCCATTTACAAGTTCGCTCTAGGTCTGAACGAAACCGGAGGCACTTTCCTCGCATATCCATCCATCTCCAGGTACGTCTGGACGATCACCAACTGTTTCCCACATTTTGGGTGTACAGCCCAATCGAGATCATCAGTAATCACCCAAAACGATGTGAAGACTTCCGGTCTTCAACCACCGTCTTCATCTTCGACATCTCTTCGAATCGGTTATTCAGAATGGGTATAAACCCGGCCTTTCTGAATAACCCACGTATATAATAAACGAATGTTACACAAACACAACAAACGCCTCATTCCAATTCAGAATATTCTTTTATTCACAAAATCACATTCTTAGGGAAATGTTCCCATTAATTTTATCCAAGATAAATTCTTCTAAATTTATTCTTTAATCTTCCTTTGGATATCATTTCAAACTAGTCGGGATTAGCGAATCACACCGAAGTAATTATTTATTTTATTTCCCAATCCCAACCTATATATCCCATGGAGAAAAACTGGTAATACTCCATATCTAACACCACAGTGTTATTGGTAAAATTAATTACCATTTCACGTTCCAATCTAATTAAAGATTTAACTATCGCTTTGGAGCAAAACTGGTGATACTCCACTCTCGATCACTTTCTAAATTTGATAATTTAAATTATCAATTCACATTTCAATCTAATTAAAGATTCATTAAAACTCCACTTAGTTTTAATCTTTTCAAAAATCAGCATCCTGCTTTTACTGGGTTAAAGAACTAATGTCCTCTAAAACACGATTCACGACAAACCCAAATCATATTTGATATTAAATACAATGCTCTGAATAGAAAATATATCTGCTTATATTCAATATCAAATTCTGGAACCAACAAACATCGTATTGGAAATAACGATATAAAATATATCTTTCAAATTCCCATAACAATATCTATATAGTCACGAAATCCAACATCGAGATATTCCGAAGATAATTTCGATTCAACTCCAGTCCAATCCATGTATTGGGAATATTGATTATTTTTAAAATCACTTTCAAATTCAATTTATTTATTTCAAAAATAAATTGATTTTAATTCTAGTTCAAAACTAGTTCATTTCGATAAAAATCAATTTTTATCCTTTCAAATGTGGAATTTTTCATCCCAGTTCTTCCCAAATCATTTCTTATGATTTTACACAAATTACAATATTTTTAATAATTTTATCAAGGCCCGTACAGTCGATTTCCAACAACGGCCATCGAACTGCACTTATAGCGACCTTTTTCGAATTTGATTTGGATATAACTCCAAACCCAATAGTTAGATTTCAAATTTCTAATATTCATTTGAAAGCTCTTTTCGATACGAACCCAACGGTTCCGGTTTTAGAAGAATCTGACGGTCGGATCTCCCGTAATGTCAATTCGAAGTCAATGGTCAAAATTCACGGACTGTCGCGGCGCGGCGCATTCTGTTCAGGCCATTATATATATAATATGTATATATTATATATATTTCGTCGATTTCCTTTTTAAAATGTATTTTATAAATCGTTTTAAATTTGTTTTCAAAACCATTTCAACGCTACATTCAATTTCAAATCGATTTGATTTCAATTCAATTCGAATTCATTTCAATTTTATTTAATTCGAATTCAAATTCGTTTCAATTCAAATTCTAATTCGTTTCAATTCAATTTGAATTTACCTTCTATTTAATTCAATTCGAATTCATTTCAAATTGATTTCAACAATTTCAGTTCGTTTTAAATTTCATTCAAAACGATTTCAATTCTTTTTTAATTCAATTTCAATTTAATTCAATTTGAATTCATTTTTATTCAATTCGAATTCAAATTCACTTTCTATTCAATTCAAATTCTAATTCACTTTCTATTCAATTCGAATCGAATTCATTTTCTATTCGATTCGAATTCATTTCAAATTGATTCAATAAAATTTCAATTTGAATTTC
Organism: Allium sativum; assembly: GCA_030737875.1. Taxonomy (NCBI): domain Eukaryota; kingdom Viridiplantae; phylum Streptophyta; class Magnoliopsida; order Asparagales; family Amaryllidaceae; genus Allium; species Allium sativum. The sequence goes on along the minus strand of CM060909.1, from coordinate 70,353,263 downwards.
ATTTCAAATTACTAAATTTTGAAATCACTTTTCAATATTCATTATAAAACGAATAAAATCGATATAAATATCGTTCGTGTCAAAATAACGCATCTCTAATCCACACGGCTTTATATATTTCAATAAATTCTTTATTCTATTCAGCAAATGAATATTTATTCTATTCAACACATGAATCTGTATTTCTTTCAACACACGACTATTTTTGTTATGTAAAATATCTTATAAAATTATGGTATCTATCGTTTGATTTTTAATTAGACTCCACCGTGAAGTAGTTCTAATTTTTTAAATATGATAAAGATGTAATTTTTTTATTATTTAAAATATTTTACTCAACACACGAATATTTTCAACACATGACTATTTTCATATTCAACACATGAATTTTCTTTTATAACATTCATTATTTTCCCAATTGGAATGAGGCCCAATCAATCACCATATAACGTTAATTATATGGATTCCATACAACACATGTATATAATAGCAACGATCAACAATCAACCATCATCCAAGGTGCACCACACAACTGCATAAGCATCAAATATAAATAATCAACGCTTACACAGTCTGTCGACCAATCGATCGACATACAATTAAATAATTGGGATTAGTGTACCCAAATTTCATCCCAACTCCCGTGTGGGTTTTCAAATCAACAAAGACAGATTTTTATTTGTGCAGTTGGGCGATGTGCAAAATTTATCGACCCAATCAATATCAGTCAAATCAGTGTATATAAACAAATCGGCCGATTTGTTTATAAATATTTATTTATTAATATTCACGTTAAAAAATATATTTTTAACGATAAAATATTTTTAACTATATAAATATTTTATTTCCTTTCAACAAAAGAATATTTTATTATTCAATCATTCCATAACACAATCAATTTTCACAACACATCAATCAAACAAACAAGCCATCCATGGTCCGTGGATGACGGGTGTCGGGTGCTGCTAAGCACCGTCTGCATCCTAGTATATATATATATATAACTAGAAAAAGGAAATTTAGAGTGAGAAGTTCTCACCGATAGCTATCCAAACGTCTTGACTCCTCATATGTAGAAAATCTCCGCCATTTCTTCTTTCGTTACTTTCGTTGCCCGTATTCACTACATATATAAAAATCGAATTTTTACTTTGCTATTTAATATATAAAAATCGAATTTTTACTTCGCTATTCAATATATACAAAAATCGAATTTTTTACTTCACTATTCAATATATAAAAATCGAATTTTTACTTTGCTATTCAATATATAAAAATCGAATTTTTACTTCGCTATTCAATATATAGAAATCGAATTTTTACTTCGCTATTCAATATATAAAAATTGAATTTTAACTTCTACTTCAAATATTTTTACACTGCTTATTTTAATATAAAAATTATTCCTTTTCTTATATAACAGTTATATTTTTATTATTCCCACTATATAAAAATTATATTTTTAAGCGACTAAAAACCTTGTCTTTCATTTGCTACCTCATTTTAAATAAAAATCCTACCTTTCATTTTTAAATATCACGTCTTCCTCCATGTAAAAGTCTCGTCTTTCGCAACCTAAAAATATCGCCTTTCTAATGTTAAAGAAAAATCAAATCTTTATCATTATCAAAATCAAAATCTATCACACCTTTAAATAATAAACATCATATTTAAATCTCTATACTAATTACATAGGAAGAAGAAAATATAGACAAGAAAATAAATAAGAAAGCTCACTTTTTGAATTGGGAGAACGAACAGAGGGGTGGCGCTGGAAGGGGCTTGGTCGGAGGTATGGGGGGGGTGTTGCGCGCAGGTAAGGGGGAGGCGGGTTGACCGGCGGTGGTCCCCTAGGTGGTTGCGGCGGGTTCAAATGGGCCAAGGGGGTCTAGGGGACACGGTTTAAATCGAAGGGAGGAGGGAGAGCTAGGGCGACGCGCTGGGGAGGAGAGAGGCAAGAACGGAGGGGAGGACTTGGAGGCGGTGGCGCCCGCCACCTGGGGGAGGGGCTGCGATGGGGCGGCGGCGGTTTCCCCTCCGTCGTCGATCCCCTTTTTTTTCTGATTGAAAATCAATTTGTAACGGGGGGGGGGGGGGGGGGGGGCAGAGAAGGTAAAGGAAGAGGGAGAGAGAGAATATATATTTTTTTATTTAATTATTTTATTTTCCACCAAAAAGCAACTTTTATTTTCGACCTCGAAACGAGACCCACCGCCTGCCGTCCATAGCTAATTACCCCCATTCCGAACACAATGGGATATGTATCGTAGGCTGATTCAATCATTTCGATCAGTTTTCGTCAAAATCAACATATAACTCTATATATTGAATTTGAACGAACATTTCAATTTACCAGGGCCACGTACTAACTCGAAAAATTCCAGAAAAATATTTTCTAGCTTCGTATTGACGATACGGTCCTAACAAAACTAGTTTCATCGAATTCTGAGACCATTGGAAAAATGGCCAATTTCCAGTCGATTAAAATCAACTGAAACTAGTCAAATGCGTTTTCCTTTTCCACGCTCACATACTGATTCGAAAAATTATGAAATTTGGAATCTAGAAATAACTTGACATTACAAACCCAACAAAAGTGGTTTCGTCGAAATCCGAGGTCGTTTGCAAAATTTCCATTTTTAAGGGCCTGAATTCCATAGTGACTATTCAGAATTTTCAACTGGACGTATCTTTTGATTCCCGCTATGAAATTTCGATTTTTCAGATTCGTTGGAAAGATATTATCAATTAGATCCTAATGTTTTCGGTTTCGCTAAAATCCGGATTGTTTTGCACCCGGTACATTCAATTGAAGTTTGAAATCGAATTATCGAACTACCACGCCATTTTCAATTCTATTTATAATTATATATAATTATTTATATTCTAACGACGACGTATATAATATATACATTCGAATTCTATTCAAAATAAATTTCTCGTCGATATTATTTAAAATAATTCATTTTAAATGTTCAAAATTCGTTAAAATTGCCAAAATAAAAAATTTAAACTGGCCCAGATTTTCGGGTTGTTAAATCTCCCCCACTTAAAACTTTTCGTCCCCGAAAAGGAACAAAATCAAAAGTGGTTTGATTAATCAGCTCTACGTTCGATCTGGCTTCCATTCTCCAACTTTTCAGTTTCTGAGAATTTTCAAATTCTTCAAAAATTTGGCTAACACCCTAAATTTTCGAAAAATTTCGCCATAACCTCCCCTGCACCGGGAGCCACGGGAAAATCCCGAAATTGCCATGTAGGCCTTCTGATCTCAAAAAGAAAAAGAAAAAGCCAAGCGGCTAGCTAATCGGCTCATCATCACCCAAACAAAACAGTAAATTGTAGTAAACATGTACCTATTTGTCGGGCAAACAAATTTTATTCTCTGCACTAGCTTCCTTTCTATGACCTGTTCAATGTAAGTATATGTATATGCAAGCAAATGCGACAAATTTTCAATACAATTCAATATTTGATTCTATTAGGCGTAATGGTTCGAAATTGTCAAACAAATAAACAAACAACACAAACATCAATCAATTAGTGAATTAGAGTTTCAAATTCATAATTTTGATATATATACAGAAAATCATGTTTTTGATGCCAATTCACAACAATGTATTCTAGCTATATTAGTTTTGGTTCTCACACCAGTCTAATGGAAATATATAGAAATCACACCTTCGAAATACGAACATAAATGCTGATGATGTGGCCACATCATCAGAATTATCCCCGGATGTCTAGAATGTGATTCTATATCTATCCAATATGTTAAAACTTCGACTATACGTTCATGACGCGTATACGCGAAATCTTTATATACTGAATCGTCCAAAAAATTATAAATAAATATTCAAATACGTATAAAATGGTTTAAATTTCAAAACAAAATTGTTTTCATTTGAAAAATATACTCTTCACACTCGTTCTAGGATACTATTGATCCTATCTCTAACGAGTCATTCTAATTGGATATTACTAATCCAATATCTGATGAATTCTTTCGTTTGGTCCTAATGTGTCTTGTTCTCGAGCTCTGTAAACCAAAGCTCTGATACCAACTGAGACGGCAAGGAATTTTGCTCGATCCAAATCGATCGTTAAACCGACTAAGATCGTTCGAAACCCCTGATCGTTTTGAGAACAGGACAAAACAGAACGCAAACGGAAGAACATTTCATTGTTATTACAACAATTCCATCAGATATAAGAATATACAGAGTATAAATGAATAAATTACATTCAACAAATATCAGAGATTTAAATTACATTTAAATACATTGCAGCGGAAAATATACAAAAGCACAACTGAAAGTAATGCACGGATACAGAGCTTTTCGAGCATCGTTCCAGCTGTAAATCAGGATCCTGTGAATATAGATCTGCAAAACCAAAACTACTAGCTGCCCGTGTGGAAAATAGGGGCACCCAGAGTTTAGGTTAAAACAATAAACTCCAGGTCAGTCATGGGACAGGTGTGAGAACTAAAACAGTTATTTAAAACTTTACTTTAAAGATAGTAATTCAAGGGACCACGCCGTATAACACGGAACGGATTTCCTCCCAAGAATACTAGTGCATATAACAAAACAACGCAATGTTTTTTTGGAAAAATGAAGCTATTATAAGACCCAGGTCCCATCACACAATGCAACGCAAGCTGGAGGATAGGGTTTTCCCTTATAATAGGCAAACATGCTTGGTACGTCAAAACAAATCATTTGATACTATTATAAGTGTATAGTGTCAAAACAATTTTCAATCATAAATATCAATCATAGGCGGCATGGGTACCATATATCATGTCGCCATACTAGTTCTACAATTAAAACCGCAATATCATGTATTGGAAATTGGATTTCCGTCATGAGTCGAGGCAAGGGGCAAGATCCTCTCCGCGTTCGAGACACTCTAGCAAATGCCCCAGGACCCCACTATGATCCTTGGATCTTCAGGGCGGGTCCTCACCTAACTTTGGAGGATTAGTTATTCCTGAACACACGTTTCTCGGTCCTTACAGACCTATATCTGAGGCGCCTCGCATTCCAACAACCACACAGGTGAAAAGTATATAAATGTCAGGGCTGGTAGGTCACTGACACCACCCTAGCTAGAAAGAAACGTCGTGCTCTCCCTGCAGTCACTATCCCGTTTTTGACTCATACCGAGGTGTGAGGCTCGCAAATTCACGTTATACACAAAGCTACGCCACACAGGCCGTGCTTTGATCATCAACCACAAGACTTTGCTTTTCAACAGAAACCTTGATCAATTGCCACTTACGCGTGCCACACTGGCAATTCACTCCATGCGACTGATGTCCATCGATATACAACCTCTAAGCTCGTACGTCTCAGAGAAGGGCGTTAAGCAAGAGAATAAATTCTCCGCCGCCAAACAGATGTATATTTTATAGAGATCAATCAACACAGAATAAAATCCAATGTCAGACACACAATCCATTTACAAGTTCGCTCTGGGTCTGAATGAAACCGGAGGCACTTTCCTCGCATATCCACCCATCTCCGGGTACGTCTGGACGATCACCAACTGTTTCCTTCATCTTGGGTGTGCATCCCAATCGAGATCATCAGTAATCACCCAAAATGATGTGAAGACTTCCAGTCTTCAACCACCGTCTTCATCTTCGACATCTCGTCGAATCGGTTATTCAGAATGGGTATAAACCCGGCCTTTCTGAATAACCCACGTATATAATAAACGAATGTTACACAAACACAACAAACGCCTCATTCCAATTCAGAATATTCTTTTATTCACAAAATCACATTCTTAGGGAAATGTTCCCATTAATTTTATCCAAGATAAATTCTTCTAAATTTATTCTTTAATCTTCCTTTGGATATCATTTCAAACTAGTCGAGATTAGCAAATCACACCGAAGTAATTATTTATTTTATTTCCCAATCCCAACCTATATATCCCATGGAGAAAAACTGGTAATACTTCATATCTAACACCACGGTGTTATCGGTAAAATTAATTACCATTTCACGTTCAAATCTAATTAAAGATTTAACTATCGCTTTGGAGCAAAACTAGTGATACTCCACTCTCGATCACTTTCTAAATTTGATAATTTAAATTATCAATTCACATTTCAATCTAATTAAAGATTCATTAAAACTCCACTTAGTTTTAATCTTTTCAAAAATCAGGATCCAGCTTTTACTGGGTTAAAGAACCAATGTCATCTAAAACATGATTCACGACAAACCCAAATCATGTTTGATATTAAATACAAGGCTCTGAATAGAAAATATATCGGCTTATATTCAATATCAAATTCTGGAACCAACAAATATCGTATTGGAAATAACGATATAAAATATATCTTTCAAATTCCCATAACAATATCTGTATAGTCACGAAATCCAACATCGAGATATTCCGAAGATAATTTCGATTCAACTCCAGTCCAATCCATGTATTGGGAATATTGATTATTTTTAAAATCACTTTCAAATTCAATTTATTTATTTCAAAAATAAATTGATTTTAATTCTAGTTCAAAACTAGTTCATTTCGATAAAAATCTATTTTTATCCTTTCAAATGTGGAGTTTTTCATCCTAGTTCTTCCCAAATCATTTCTTATGATTTTACATAAATTATCAATATTTTTAATAATTTTATCAAGGCCCGTATAGTCGATTTCCAACAACGGCCATCGAACTGCACTTATAGCGACCTTTTTCGAATTTGATTTGGACATAACTCCAAACCCAATCGTTAGATTTCAAATTTCTAATATTCATTGGAAAACTCTTTTCGATACGAACCCAACGGTTCCGGTTTTAGGAGAATCTGACGGTCGGATCTCCCGTAATGTCAATTCGAAGTCAATGGTCGAAATTCACGAACTGCCGCGGCGCGGCGCATTCTATTCAGGCCTATATATATATATAATATATATATATATATATTATATATTTCGTCGATTTCTTTTTTAAAACGTATTTTATAAATCGTTTTAAATTCGTTTTCAAAAGCATTTCAATGCTACATTCAATTTCAAATCGATTTGATTTCAATTCAATTCGAATTCATTTCAATTTTATTTAATTCGAATTCAAATTCGTTTCAATTCTAATTCTAATTCGTTTCAATTCAATTCAATTTGAATTTACCTTCTATTTAATTCAATTCGAATTCATTTCAAATTGATTTCAATTCAATTTCAGTTCGTTTTAACTTTCATTCAAAACGATTTCAATTCGTTTTTAATTTTCAATTTAATTCAATTTGAATTCATTTTTATTCAATTCGAATTCAAATTCACTTTCTATTCAATTCAAATTCTAATTCACTTTCTATTCAATTCGAATCGAATTCATTTTCTATTCGATTCGAATTCATTTCAAATTGATTCAATAAAATTTCAATTTGAATTTTAATCTAATTCAATTTGAATTTCATTTCAAATTACTAAATTTTGAAATCACTTTTCAATATTCATTATAAAACGAATAAAATCGATATAAATATCGTTCGTGTCAAAATAACGCATCTCTAATCCACACGGCTTTATATATTTCAATAAATTCTTTATTCTATTCAACAAATGAATATTTATTCTATTCAACACATGAATCTGTATTTCTTTCAACACACGACTATTTTTGTTATGTAAAATATCTTATAAAATTATGGTATCTATCGTTTGATTTTTAATTAGACTCCACCGTGAAGTAGTTCTAATTTTTTAAATATGATAAAGATGTAATTTTTTTATTATTTAAAATATTTTACTCAACACACGAATATTTTCAACACATGAACATCGTCAACACATGACTATTTTCATATTCAACACATGAATTTTCTTTTATAACATTCATTATTTTCCCAATTGGAATGAGGCCCAATCAATCACCATATAACGTTAATTATATGGATTCCATACAACACATGTATATAATAGCAACGATCAACAATCAACCATCGTCCAAGGTGCACCACACAACTGCATAAGCATCGAATATAAATAATCAACGCTTACACAGTCTGTCGACCAATCGATCGACATACAATTAAATAATTGGGATTAGTGTACCCAAAATTCATCCCAACACCCGTGTGGGGTTTCAAATCAACAAACACAGATTTTTATTTGTGCAGTTTGGCGATGTGTAAAATTTATCGACCCAATCAATATCAGTCAAATCAGTGTATATAAACAAATCGGCCGATTTGTTTATAAATATTTGTTTATTCATATTGACGTTAAAAATTTTATTTTTAACGATAAAATATTTTTAACTATATAAATATTTTATTTCCTTTCAACACAAGAATATTTTATTATTCAATCATTCCATAACACAATCAATTTTCACAACACAACAATCAAACAAACAAGCCATCCATGGTCTGTGGATGACGGGTGTCGGGTGCTGCTAAGCACCGTCTGCATCCTAGTATATATATAACTAGAAAAAGGAAATTTAGAGTGAGAAGTTCTCACTGATAGCTATCCAAACGTCTCGACTCTTCATATGTAGAAAATCTCCGCCATTTCTTCTTTCGTCACTTTCGTTACCCGTATTCACTACATATATAAAAATTGAATTTTTACTTTGCTATTCAATATATAAAAATCAAATTTTTACTTCGCTATTCAATATATAAAAATCGAATTTTTACTTCGCTATTCAATATATAAAAATCGAATTTTTACTTCGCTATTCAATATATAAAAATCGAATTTTTACTTCGCTATTCAATATATAAAAATCGAATTTTTACTTCTACTTCAAATATTTTTACACTGCTTATTTTAATATAAAAATTATTCCTTTTCTTATATAAAAATTATATTTTTATTATTCCTACTATATAAAAATTATATTTTTAAGCGACTAAAAATCTTGTCTTTCATTTGCTACCTCATTTTAAATAAAAATCCTACCTTTCATTTTTAAATATCACGTCTTCCTCCATGTAAAAGTCTCGTCTTTCGCAACCTAAAAATATCGCCTTTCTAATGTTAAAGAAAAATCAAATCTTTATCATTATCAAAATCAAAATCTATCACACCTTTAAATAATAAACATCATATTTAAATCTCTGTTCTAATTACATAGGAAGAAGAAAATATAGACAAGAAAATAAATAAGAAAGCTCACTTTTTGAATGGGGAGAACGAACAGAGGGGTGGCGCTGGAAGGGGCTTGGTCGGAGGTATGGGGGGACTGTTGCGCGCAGGTCAGGGGGGAGGCGGGTTGACCGGCGGTGGTCCCCTAGGTGGTTGCGGCGGGTTCAAACGGGCCAAGGGGGTTTAGGGGACACGGTTTAAATCGAAGGGAGGAGGGAGAGCTAGGGCGGCGCGCTGGGGAGGAGAGAGGCAAGAACGGAGGGGAGGACTTGGAGGCGGTGGCGCCCGCCACTTGGGGGGGCTGCGATGGGGCGGCGGCGGTTTCCCCTCCGCCGTCGATCCCCTTTTTTTTCTGATTGAAAATCAATTTGTAACGGGGGGAGGGGCAGAGAAGGTAAAGGAAGAGGGAGAGAGAGAATATATATTTTTTATTTAATTATTTTATTTTCCACCAAAAAGTAACTTTTATTTTCGACCTTGAAACGAGACCCACCGCCTGTCGTCCGTAGCTAATTACCCCCATTCCAAACACAATGGGATATGTATCGTAGGCTGATTCGATCATTTCGATCAGTTTTCATCAAAATCAACATATAACTCTATATATTGAATTTGAACGCACATTTCAATTTACCAGGGCCACGTACTAACTCGAAAAATTCCAAAAAAATATTTTCTAGCTTCGTATTGACGATACGGTCCTAACAAAACTAGTTTCATCGAATTCTGAGACCGTTGGAAAAATGACCAATTTCCAGTCGATTAAAATCAACTTAAACTGGTCAAACGCTTTTTCCTTTTCCACGCTCACATACTGATTCGAAAAATTATGAAATTTGGAAACTAGCAATAACTCGACATCACGGACACAACAAAAGTGGTTTCGTCGAAATCCGAGGTCGTTTGCAAAATTTCCATTTTTAAGGGCCTGAATTCCATAGCGACTATTCAGAATTTTCAACTGGACGTATCTTTTGATTCCCGCTATGAAATTTCGATTTTTCAGATTCGTTGGAAAGATATTATCAATTAGATCCTAATGTTTTCGGTTTTGCTAAAATCCGGATTGTTTTGCACCCGGTACATTCAATTGAAGTTTGAAATCGAATTATCAAACTACCGCGCCATTTTCAATTCTATTTATAATTATATATAATTATTTATATTCTAACGACGACGTATATAATATATACGTTCGAATTCTATTCAAAATAAATTTCTCGTCGATATTATTTAAAATAATTCATTTTAAATGTTCAAAATTCGCTAAAATTGCCAAAATAAAAATTTTAAACTGGCCCAGATTTTCGGGTTGTTACACTGATTGCTGCTATTTGGTCAGGATTAATCTCAATCCCTCGAGAACTTACAATGAAACCAAGGAATTTTCCTGATGCAACCCCAATTGAGCATTTTAGGGGGTTCAACTTCATCCCGTTCTTCCATAGAATGTCAAACATTTCCACCAAATCTTTTGTATGATCGGAGGACGGCCTGGACTTCACAAGCATGTCCTCTACATAGACTTCCATTGTTCTCTCGATCTAATTATAGAACGTTCTATTTACCAAACGCTGATACGTGGCTCTGGCATTCTTCAGTCCAAATGGCATCACCGCATAACAGTACAATCCCAAGTTTGTAATAACGTTAGTGTGTTCCTGATCTGGTACATGCATGGGGATCTGGTTGTACCCTGAATATGCATCCATGAAGGAGAGAAGTTCGTGTCCCTCCGTCAAGCTGCCAGTTGATCAATCCTGGGAAGTGGAAAGCTATCCTTTGGACAGGCTTTGTTCAGATCAAAAAAGTCAATGCACGTTCTCCACTTCCCATTTGATTTCTTGACCAGGACGGGATTCGATATCCAGTCGGGATATGTCGAGTCTCGGATGAACCCGTAATTCCTTAACTTCTCTACTTCTTCCTTTAAGGCTGCTGACCTTTTGGCCTAACATACGCCTTTTTTGCTTCACCGAAGGATGCTTTGGGTTTAGGCTTAATGAATGGCTCATAATCGCGGGAGAAATTCCACACATGTTTGCATGGGTCCAAGGAACACATCAAGGTTCGCTTTCAGAAAATCAGTTAATTCTTTCATCCGGAAAGAATCCAAATGAGATCTAATCTTCAAGACATTTGTCGGGTCATTGCTATCGATTGGTGTTTACACCAAATTTGGTCTAAACATCCAAGGTACTAAAGTTGTACTACACCACTGTGGTAAGAAATAAATGGAGCAGTGTTTAACAACGATTAAAAATGAAGATGCGGGGAAGATAAAATCGAGACGGGATTTAGAGTGGTTCAGCTGTAAATTAGGCCTACGTTCACTATGAAGATAATTTGCATTCTTATAATGAGGATTACAAATACATGAACTCTCTTTTTCCACCCATTTCTATATTTACTCAGAATACTCTCATTCATACTAATTACAAGAGAATGATGGAGTTTGAGGAGGAGAAGGATGGATAAATGATTGAGAAGGAAGATGTCTTCATCTCCTGATTACAGGACTATGCTTGATTCCATGGCCAGATGAGTGAGGGTGCTTCGAGCCATGGAAATGATGAGGACATAATTTAGCAGCACTTTAAGGTTTCAAGGATTGGATACCCTCTATGTTGGTAACCATGACGTATTTATAGGCGAGCTCCCTCGAAGAATTGATTTGAAACCTTTATATGCAGGTTTCCAGTCGCTCATTCCATCAATTACACTTATGCCACCACATGGTTGTAGCCAGCTGTCCTTAGCTGTATCTAGTTGTCATGCGCGATTAGTTCCATAAGAACAAATGTTTTGAGTAGTTGAGCGGGCGACTTTAGTCAATGTTCTTCGGGCGCGGCAATATCTAGCAATGATGAGTGGGTATCTGATTTGCTTGATGGTGAAGTGAGCGGGCAAACGATCATAGTTCCCTAATGTGGTTATGTCTGATCCGGAGTAAGCGGGCGACGATCCTTTTAGTCTGGAGGTGACTGACTAAGGCTGGCATTTTTAGATGTAAGTGTGCTTTTTTAATAACTGACGTATGACCGACCGATAGGTGGTATTTGGTCAAAGTGTTGGTGTTCAACTAGCAGGAATACACGAGCGATAAGAGTTGCAATTCACAAGCAGTTATTGAATATATCTACGACCTTGACTCATGCCCTTTATCTTTATTGAGACGCACTTTTCATAATGTACTATGCCACCATACCCGATTGTGTTGGGCAACTAGCTTGTCTTGGATTTGGTGTTTGGACCTCGTCTTACGCGGCTGCTACCTATTCTTTATTGAGTCGCTTAAATGCCTTGAACAAAACTATGCGCGATCGACCCTGAAGGTGTTCGTTCTGTAGCTCCTGCTCAGATCTTATAACTCGATGTGCATATGGATTTTTGGAGGAATTAACACTTGCCCCTCGAAGTCCGTGATTTCTTTTTAGCAAGGAATTACTGGCTTCGACATTGTTGATCGCAACATTGTTTGGCAGGTTTAACCTGGCTCATCGAAGGGTCGGTCTTGCGGAGATTAAGATTGCTTCATTGGGGTTGATTGGTGTCGTTTCCTCCGGGCGAGAAGTTTGATGTATCTTTTCATTATTGCGCGAACAGTTGAATTACGGGATGTCAGCTGGAACTTGATGGGACATTTATTTGTGCAATCGAGCACTAAGCTAACGTGGCGAGAATGATCTGGATATACGCCTTTTAATCTTCTGTCTCATTTACCTTTGACCTTCTTTATTTTACTTTTATCTTCTTCGAGAAATTTTTCGAACGTAACCGTGCTTCCCCGAAGATTTTACTAGGTAATCCGTGTTTGCTATTTCTGCCTTGACTTCTCTTCGAAAATTTTTGGCTTCCTTAACTCATCATTTTGCCTAGTGTTTGCAGTAACACCTGTTTATCTTGAGCAACTTCCTTTTGGCATCGAGAGGCCATGATCTTTTTGGGTGAGTTCTTCCTTTATTTTGGCTTGTTTTGTGTCAGTACTCGTACATTTCCAAGCTAGGATGTTCTAAGTGTGGCCTGACTGAGTTAGATGCCAAATTTAGGATTTTGGTAATAGCCAGGTTTTCGTATAGCAAAGATACGGTTTCTGTAATTATCTTGAGGAATCCAAACCGTCAGATGGTTTTTTGAAATCTTGATACTGATATTGCTCGTAAGTTATTTGATAAAATGCCCCAGGGTTCTTTGGTTGAAATGCTTTTGTATGTATCGAGTTTGGCTGGGCTATGCGCCCCCTTTTTTCGGTTGTTGTTTGAGTCCATATTGATCTTTCTTTGAAATAGGTCATCCGAGGATGGAATTCTTCACGTCTAGGAGGCTTAAGAAGAAGTCAATGGGAAGGGTTGGTAGCAAAAAGATGCTTCAAGGTAAAAAGATCCAGGGTGCAACTGATACTCAAATTCATCGTTCATTGAATGAACTTCTTGTCCCAGATGTTCAGATTGCTCTTGGTCATCCACTCGTGGCTTCTTCGTCTATCACTCTTGATCCCGCAACAGTTCAGAGACCTCTTTGTGTTTCCAACCCTTGTCATCTTGAACTTGCTGAGCAATTTGAGGGTTGGAGCCTAGCTAGCACGCGTTCTGATTTGTACATAGACCCATTTGATAAATGGATTGTTGCAGGAAAAATGGATGCCATGAAGGATTGCATATTGGCTGAGTTCAATCAGTTGGAGGCACGTCCGAATCTGGTCGAAGACCTTATCATAAATGTCAGAGATTACATTGTAAAGCAATTAGGTGTTTGGCATTCTCTTGTTGAAGATCTTCAGAAGGAAAATAAAGAGAATGTTGACCGACTTCATGCTTTAGAAAAAGACAGGCTCGAACTCGTCAAGGCTCTTGAATCTAGGGAGAAGATCATTGATTACCTCATCTGAATGTTGTGGCTTGTTGATATCTTACCTTTTTGTTATTTTGGATTTAATTTAGGATGATACATTTAGCCTAGCTTGTGTATGCGAGAGCCAGCCTCGCTTATTATCATACGCTTACGTTTGTGACTTTTTATGGCCTGCTTCGGACCTTAACGTACCATGGTTTTTGTTATGTAACTCGGCTATCTTTGCGTTAGTGCGTCGCGCACTGCACCTTTTTTTTTATTTATATGTTTGGTCGATCGCTTTGTTAATCGTAAGGTTGCACCCGATTTTTTTTTTATGTTTTTTTTAGCCTTGAAGTTTGTTATCAAAGGTTACTACGCGTCTGCATTATTATAAGTGTGTTTGATATCTTTTATTAAGTTGTATTCAACCCGCGCCAAACTGACCTTGTAATCCAAGCCCTTCGGAGACTGGTTTTGAATACGTGTCCCCTGGGGAGGTCTTGGGTTATAAGTTTTCGATCCACTCTAGGCACTATTTTGATGGGATTGTTTTAATTATTCAAAAAGGTTCTAGAATGGATACCCCCTTGTGGCTAGGATTTCTGTTACCCCCTTGCGGCTAGGATTTTTGTTACCCCCTTGCGGCTAGGATTTCTATTTGTGTCGGTCTTTCCAGCATGTTTATGGGACCTTTTGATAATAGGACTGGTGCTTTCCAGCCTAGGTGTTTTTCATATTGTATTGCCCTTAGGAGGTGAACATTAATCCTTGTCGCCGGATTTAGTTTTGGTTTCAAGGAGTTCGTGTCCTACACCTGACAAAGTGCCTCTTTGGGACTAACAATTTTTATCCAAGGGACAGAATTGGTAATATTCCTGCATTTTCAATGAAGCCCGACGCCAACTCCTTGAATGGGTGTTTGCTAAGAATTCAGCATATTCCATAATGAGAGGTGCAGCCTTTCGACTTGTTGTTTTGAGGTGATGTGTCTATTTATTCCTATTTTATCTTGCCTGGTGTTTGTGGTTCCCAGGCTGCTTTGTTTAAGGTGTGCCCTGGGGCTTCTCATCACAGTTCTGCTGTGTATGATGGATTGTTTCACCAGGCCTACATTCCAAGAGATTGTTTGTTTAGTATGGACCGATAAGTATGCTGCTCAGGTAGACACATAATTAATTTTTGACGCTCAAAGTTTTTGTAAGTAAACCATTGCTTAACATGAGCATAGTGAATAACAAAGCAAGATAAAACAATTTTAGTAACAAGATAATACCAGGGTAGTAAAGCAAGGTAACGGGGATTTTAGCTTAATTTTCCATTATCAAGATATCGGTGGCCGGTCTTCCAGGTGAGCGTCCACTTTGGATTGGTTTAGCCCTCTTCTTCAAGGCATGTTGCCCCTTGTTTGTGGAGAACCGGAATATCATTCATGATCTTGTACATATTATTGCAAATGGTTCTTTCTGATTAATCCCTCGATTACTGACTTCAAGTGCCTACAGTCATTGGTATCGTGTCCTGGCTGTTTGTGGAATTGACAGAAACTCCCTAACTTCTTAGCGACATATATGACCTACCTTTATTTTAGGACCGGATATCTCTCGGTGTCCTTAGTTTCCATAAAGATATTTCCAATGGTATCATTAAGGGGAGTGAATTCAGAATTCTCAAAAAAGCATAGTTTCTTTTTTGCTCGACTGTCTTTTCCTTCATTGCTCCTTTTTTGGCTATCAAAGCTACTTTACGCTTTTCCTTTCTTCTCTATCTGTCCATATTGCGATTTTTCTTCAATACTCGCATATTTTTCAGCTTTGTTGAGTAGTTGTTCGAGTGTTCTTTGTTTCTTCTTCTTGATTCACCGCCCCAATTCGGTTTCTTTACATATGCCCCCCCTTCAGAGCCATTAAGACTAGGCGGGGTTCGAAATTCTTGACTTAAGCTACTGCCGTATCAAAGCAGGTGAGAAAATCTTTGATGGACTCTCCACATCTTTGTTGTAGCTCACTTAGCTCCATAACATTCCGAGTTCTGAGCGCCTGGGATTTGAATTGCTTATTGAATAGTTCAGCTAGGGTCGTGAAATTGTCTACAGACTGCGGTGGCAACTTTGTGAACCATAGATAAGCCACCCCTTCTAGATAAGTTGGGAAATATAACACTACACCAGAAATTAACTTTAGCAGCGTTTGAAAAACGCTACCAAAAGGTATTGGTAGCGTTTTAGTGAACGCTACTTTAGGTCCCGCAACTAAAAATCTGTTTTTTTTTTTTTTGTTGCGTTTTAATAAACGCTACCATATTTTTCATCCAGTTGCGTTTTTCAAACGCTACCAAATGTTACTACGTGGGTTGTTTTTTTCCTTTTCTGTAGCGTTTATTTTATGTAACTAAATACTTTTTGTGGCGTTTATTTTTAGCCATTAAAAATTCAGATGGTATGTTACGTTTGTTTCCGTAGCAGTTGTTGAACGCTGCTAAATGTTAATACGTGACTCACTTTTTGCTTTTCTGTAGCATTTGTTAAACGCTACTAAAATGTTTTTGTTGTTTTGTAGCATATATTAAATGCTACTGTATATTATTTATGGCTACAGAATTTCCAGCGATCAATTATGTAATAGTCATAATAAAAGCGGAACCAATTGCATAAAATTCTGATCCACATCAACAATCAATCAATCGTACAATCATTATACTCAAATAACTGAAAACACATTAGTCATATAAGTATTTTCCATTTCAATTTAGATAATATTTAGTTGGCAAAATTAGCAAATTCACATACTAAAAGCATTCATCAACAAGTTTACATGATAAACTAACAAATAGCAAATACCATAACAAGTTTACATGATAAACTAACAAATAGCAAATACCATAACAAGTTTACATATAAGTCCGGTGTTGCTGACGGTCTTCACTCCAAAAAAGCTAATTACCTGTAGACAAGGTAGAAAATCAATAATAAGAACTTTGATAAGCAAAATGTGGTCAAGACGAAAATTTAAACAACGGTCATTTATAACCAAAAATAAAACAATAGAGTTCAATACAAAAATGCCTCAGTTTCAGGATCAAAACATAGGTGGCATCAATTATGAAGAGGTAAACTTTCTCAAAATGTAAACAGCTCTCAAAAAGAAAAGTTCTTATGTTTGCTGAATACAATGGACTTATTTATAAGTAAAATGTGGAAAATCGTTAACTTTGGACATACGGTTTAAAACTAACAAGCAAAATGTTGCAGCTGTGTTTTATGCTAATCTTCATTTCAAGAAAAAACAGCCATATCATTCACTAACGCACTCACAGTATCACACGTTCAGGTATGCTCATGTTCAGGTATGCTCCCAATACAGATGCATACACACACACAAGTTTAGGTTACGTACCAAGTGGTAGCAACACACGCACACTAACACAATATGAACAAAGCAGCCAGCCTAAAACGTGCCTACAGTATATATGTTATCGATGTCGTCATTTGGTGGTAAAGCTTTTCTGTTAGAAAAGGATGTAAATACAGACCAACCTCCAACAGTCCTTTGTTAGAAATGCCCTAACAACGTGACTGCGTACAAAACGTGAATCATGTATTAGTTTACGGTGATCTTTAGCAGCGATCCCACAAAATATATTGATATTGTTTGTGATATGTCTAAATCTTTGACGGTTTATAAATTAGTTTACTACAAAATGCATGCACTACATATCAAACTCTTTTACAATTAAATATATACATTATGTACCATAATTCATTACATCCACTAATGAAAAATGAACACATATAGATTTGCTTTATTTGAGAAGTCTATTAAATGAAAATGTCTTCTCTATTAATTAAGTATTTGAATCAAGTATTATGTTGTAGGCCATAAACATCTCTTCCCAAAAACAAAAAACAATGAGTCATAATCAGACGGAGGTTAGCCAAATGGTTAATTAAAAGCTTCGTGCCTAACATATCACTGTAAACGGAGACAGATGGATTCAACTTACACTGCTAAAGATTCAAATCTAGACACGCAAACATTAAGAATTGTATTTTTTTTTTCTAGTTAAAATCATATCATAGATTTGAGGGGGACTGAAGCATATTTTGCCCACTAATCTATGAAATAAGATTATATACATACTAGTGAAAATTCAGGTGGGACAAAAAATCAATTAATAATATTCAATTCTATCTAAGTTGCTAGCGCATATATGTACATGTATGTTTGTGTAACCTCTTCTTCTTCTAATCATAGAATAAAACATACTGTAATTCTCATAGTTCTAGTTAGTTAATATCATTAATTTTACTATTAAAACTCATGAGAAGATAAATTTGAATCAATAATTCTTGTAAACTTCATAAAAAAATCCTTTCCTGGATTCTCTTAAGTAAAACATTGGCTAAAAAGAGAAAAAGGAAAAAATGTGCTGCCTGTATTCGTATCTCCTAAACGTAGACAGATATATTATTATACAAAACATCATATCTGGGCGATCATATATAAAATTACGTCAGTGCTCTATGTCTATGATCAAAAAATGAAATTCCTTTTCCATACCATATATATACAGCACTCCACCAAAAATCAACTCATTTCGGTATTATTATGATAGTACTCTCAGTGTGTGTGTGTGTATACATATAGTAGTTTTTCCATATATTTAGTCATTTAAGCATGTCTGAAATAAAACTAAAGCTCAGCATCATCAAATTAACAGACCTCGATAACGATCTTGCCTTGGACTCGGAAAGCCTTTTTCATTAGGTATTATACCAATGCTCGAAATGAAAAAAGGATCACTATTAACACACGGGAAATATCATGCAAAAGCCCTCTGAATTGGAATGGAATATAGAGTTTGAAATGCAAAATACAGGCAGATTCCACGAAAGATGTAATATTGGCACATGACGTCATTTTGAGCTAAGATTGAGAAAATCAATGAACACAATGTTTGGAACAGATGCAAAATTCAAAGCCATGGGCAGGGCTAATGTTGCGGGGAAAAACCAAGGATCAAAATTCTTTTTTCCGTTCTGGTCATCGACGATTTAAATATTCCCAGTATCGCTTCGGATATTTTGAAAGTTCCTCTCTAATTCTGATTTTTCTACTTCCATACATTTTTCAAATTGCTAAACACAATAATAGATACTCAACACTACAATAAATTTATAATATATTCTTTACACTACATACACTAGTTTATGATTCTATTTTGTCTATTTGAGATTTCCGAATTTTCATTCTATTCTGGAAATTTTGACTTTTTAGTTATAATTCCAGCGTAAATTCACAAAAGTGCATTGAAGTTTTTTACTCGTTCATTTATTCATCTTGTTAAATTCGTTTTTTTTATATATTTTGTATGTTTATTGTACTTTTTTGTAATTTTTAACCATTTTGCCAATATCTAAAAAAATATGGAATATAGAGCAGAACTGGAGTTTAATCGGATTCCTTCCCATTCATAACCGAAACTAAAATGAAATCCTTAGAACAACCGAAATTTCACCAAAATTTTGAACCTGGGGGAAGTGCACATCAGAATTATATGAAATGATAGTTGAAACAATCATTAGTTTTATAATTAAAAAAATCGGTAAACTAAGATGTGAAGCTGCTTAAGCTTGTAGTTAGAATGGGAATGGAACTTATGGGCTAGTCATACAAACAAATATTTTCTAAGCTTACTTATCATCTGAAAAATTAGACTTACTTGAACTTGATTCCCCAATGACATATGCCATAGGCCAAGCTACGGTAGTCCCAAAAGCATCTTCCATGTATGTACACTCCGATGTGGGTCTCCATACTAATGCGTCACTAACTCTAACAAAGTTAATCCAAACTGATATTGCATCTTTTCCTAATGGAACAGAGTGAACAATTGTTGTCAGATCAGTAGAAAACATAGTTCCTTCAGCTACTACTTGTCCTGTTTCAGCCGTATCAAGCAACCTGCATTTATTCTTTATTACCAGATTTGACCTTTGTTGGATAAGAAAACCAAAATAACAATTTTAACAAGAAATAAAATCAACTAGATTAGCTATAAAAGTTTATTACATTTACAAAAACAAAATACAAGTGCATTTTATTTATGTTTCTGAAGCGGCTTTCAGAGGCATTAATGCTGCCAAGAAGTATTGTTCAATATAATGTTAATTTGTCTTCACTGCTGCTGTCAAACAACAGAATTAGTGTGGCGTACCTATCTGGTTTTGATAGTTTAGATATCAAAACCAGTTCCATTTTATATTCAGAATTAGCATGGCTATAACAACAGTATCAGGTTATTTTTCAAAAGCCTTCAAATGCATACTGGAAGCACAGTACCTTCATTTCACTTGTAGTGTGGAACAAATAAAAAATGGGAAAAGCACGCCTTATATTAGTTGATGTATTTTTTCTTACTGGGTAAATTAATAATACATGCTAGATATACCAAGTGCAAATATTCAGATTAGGCATTAATTAAAACATATAAACGATTCATTTAAAACTTCTGATAATGACAGTACCACTTACAGTGTAGTAGTAGAAGACTTAAAAATAAGATTAGATTCATAGTATATAAAACAATCATGACCTAGTTGTTATGCTGGGGTCCTTGCACATTTTAACCCAAGTTATCCTGATATGTGTGTACCTGTCAACAGTGATATTCAAATTAAGAAAGATACCAAAATATTTGAGACAATGAGATGATAAGTGCATAAAATTAGTGTAAAGTTAACAAAAGGTAATAGTTGTTATTATTATAATAGAGGAACCACATGTATTACATGCCCATACCTAATGTGGCAAAAGTTTCTTAGTTACCTGAGGAGTTGATTTAGCCATGCCAGGAGAAGCTGCAATGTTTGCTCTAGCCATGGAAGAAGAAGCCACAGTGCACGCTTTTTCAGCTACAACTTTTGATTTTGGCCATGCTATTTTCTTACCTACAGCCTCTTTAATGCATGACATATCCACTGTAGGTCGCCACAAGTAAGCATCTTCTTCTTTTGCATAGTCTACCAAAACCACCACGGCTAACGGACCAAGTGGAATACCGTTAACAATCATTTTCGAATCACTTGAGCAAAGTCGTCCCTCAGCGACCAACACTTCGCCATCATTCCAATCAAAAAGCTTGCAATTGTTGTTTGAGCTACTAGTTTTACTCTAAAAAAACAAATAAATATATTTAATGGAAAAAAATATGTATGCAATTACATATTAGCTACCACGATTCATAGATTTTTACCATTTTGTCTTCAATTATGTGCCCTCGCTGTGCAACAACACTATTTGCCGGCCATGCCACTAACTTACCCTTGGCCTCTCCTAACACTGATATACCAGATGTAGGCCTCCATAAATAAGCATCCGCTTTTTTTACGCAGTCGATAACAACTTTCACGGCATTTGGTCCAATACGAATATCATTGACTACTTCATTTGGGTCGGTGGACACCACTCTCCCTTCAGCGATAATTTCGTCGATTCCATCCCAATTTAACAGCTCACAAATGTTGACATTATTCTACAATTAAGACCAAATTTGTTAAGAAATGAATTAAATATAGACTGCACAAGTCGATTAATTATGAAAATAACGAAACATTAAAATAGAAGAGAAAAACTAAAAAATTGTAACAATATATCTCACACAGTTGTAATTTCAAACTAAACTCTGGTAAAACTACCAATAGTTGCAACGTTGTAATTTCTAACTAAATTCTAGTAAAACTACCAATTCTTGTCCCTTTATTTTACGATGTCACTGTATCTATTCATTTACTGGAATATTAATGGCTCACGTGAGCTTCTTTTAATATTACTGGAATATTAATGGCTCACGTTGTAATGTTAATCATTTTATAGTTAATTTTTCAGTTTATGCATTAACTGAAACGGTTAATCAGCGAAAATCAAAATGAATTTTGTTTGAATAATAATCTACTCTCTAATTCCAAAGAAATATACAATAAATCAGACAACCAAAAAGTAAACTGGTTACCAAACAGAAAATAAACAGACATGTATTGTGATTAACCATATGACTACGAACATATCAACAATTATACATACAAAGTTGTTAACAAATGTAAGGGATATAGTTTCAAAAAACAATACTAGACTGTTACTGAAATTTATTTCTATTTCTTCATTTTACTGCTATTAACTCCACACTGAAATTTATTTCAACTTCCATCCCTTAAGTCTGCAAAAATATTTCTTTTTATGTCCAAATCACTTAATATCGATTTTTGATTAGATATAAGCATCTCAAATTCACATAGAATGTCCAAGGTACAAAAATAACTTGTATGAACTTGTATAAAACTACCAATATTATAGTAAAAATTAGTAACAATATATCTCACACAGCTTGTAAAAATACCAACTCTAAAATTTTCAATTTAGGTAGCAGTCTCGCTTTTATTGTTTGAAGAGGTTAGAGAATGGGACATCTATTTATAACCTTGCTTCAGATGGAATACAATGAAAGACTGAATATACTAATAAATAAATATGGAAATTATTATAATTTTCCAAATTTATTACCTGTATATATTAGCGTAGCTAACAATGTGAGATATATTGTCACTTTTAACAGTGAGAAAACCCAAAAAAACAAAAGGATAACTCAAGTCAAAAAATAAAACAACAAATCTTTAAATGATGTTTTATCAAATATAAGTGATTTATACCATTTCAGGTGTGCTCCCGTCTTTTGAACCTTCTTTACCCTGCCAAAGCAAAAATAGCAGCACCAGATCAAACCACGTATTATAATTTATATTGTAACAACCCGCATTCTACGCATCGGAGGATCGTAGAATATTTATTTCTTTCCCATATGAAGTCGTATGGTCATGTAAATTTGGGAAACATATATTAGAGTCATTTCCCATGTTCATGATTTTTGTCGATTTTTAAATAACCATTTTGCCCCTAGTTGATCTTGTTTTGGCCATAACTTTTGATTGGAAAGGAATTTTGACCTGAAACCACTTCCATTAGATTCGTTTGATGGTTTATCTTTCCGTAGAGTGGTCACATGTGAAAAACAGACTTACCGTTTGGGAGATATGGCTGAAATAAGGTTTGGAAGGTGAAAAACTGCTTAACCGGGCCAAATAGGGTGATTAGTGAATGGGCCCATAACCCATTTCGGGATTAGGGTTATGGGGAGGCTGAAAAGGGGTAGAGAATCATTCCATTTCAGTTTTCTAGCCTCCACTTATCTCCAAGAAACCCTAAAAATGGCTTCCAACTTCTAAATCACCTCCAAATCATCTTTTGATCAAGGATTAAGCTTAGCAACATCAAATCGAGGAAGATCTACACCAAATCAACATTGGAGCTGCTGTTTAGCATTGGGATTTGCATCAAATCAGAGATTTATTTCAGATCTTAGTTTACTTGTGGCTAAGGTGAGTGATTTGCATAGTTCCTCACTAATTATGGCTAATTAAGGGTAATTAGTCTAAATTAGCGAATTTAAACATAATAAAATTGTGGAAAAATGTTCATAAATTCTTAAATGATGTTTTAGACCTCTGATATGAATTTGGGTTAATTTGGTTAAGTTTTGCTAATCCTATCATTAGTTTCACCTAAACATGCTTAAGGGGAAATATGGGGTTTTGGGTATGTTTGATCCATTTTAACCTATCATATTGATGTTTTGATGTTTGTGGTTGATTATGCATGTTGCTTTGACTGTATGATATGCTTTGTGATTGATTTCAATAGTTAGAATGGTCGAAAACGTCATCGAATGGCGTAAACACTTGCTGGAAAAGTTTCAGGAAACAGTGCAGGTTTTCGGATCGGATCGGATATGGTGGCTCGGATCGGATAAGTGAACTGGGCAAGGGATTCGATCGGATCAGAACTTGACACTTGAGAAATCTGGCAAAAAGGAAGGTCATGCTAGCAATATTGGGATCGGATCGGATAAAGGAGGGGGATCGGAGCGGCTAAAGGAGGAGGATCGGATCGGAACAAATGAAGGGCGAGGGAGCTTATCGGAGCGGGAGCACGAACTGGATGGGAGATGGCAACCCGACCCGACCCGAAGTGGGACACCCGACCCGAACCGACGCAATGTAGTGACCCGAACCGAACCGTTACCAGAGGAAGACCATGAACCGACGCAATGTAGTGGACCCGACCCGAACCGATAGCTTGAAGGGGAACCCGACCCGACCCAGTATTGACCAATAACCCGAGATGCAAAGGTAGTCCAATATGGGAAGTTAGAGCTCAGGATCCAGTTGGGAACCGATGAGTTCACTTCATGATTGGGCTTTGCTGCGGGACGTGTGCTAAGGAGTTGTCGACGTTCATAACTTCGATTCACCACTAAAAATGGATGATGGGCTACTTATCCGTGCAGTAGAGTCATTATGACTCGAGGGGCAAGGTGATGGTAGCAAGACTACGTTATCAATGCAGTAGAGTCGTTATGACTTGAGGGGCAAAGTGATGCGTAGTGAGGCTATGAGCCAGCGCAGATGGGGTGAATAACTCCATGGGGCAAGTGGACATAGTAAAGGATTGGTAAGGCTATGAGCCAGCGCAGATGGGGTGAATAACTCCATGGGGCAAGTGGACATAGCGAAGGATTAGTGGCTACGTTATCAGTGCAGTGAAGCCATGTATGACTTCATGGGGCAAAGTGATCGTAGCAAGGTATGTTGGGTGATCGAAGTGGTGAATATCGTATGCTTTACGCACTGAGTGAGAGATGTGAGGATGGTTGCTATGCTTGATTGTTTGCCATCACTATGACATGCACACCCCCACCTCCGTATCTTTACACCGTTTGATATGGCACCTTAGAGTGTTGTACAGTATGTAGTGCTTACTCTTTGGTTGCAGGTCCAGGTTCAGGTATGTTTTAGTCTACCTGTTATCGTTCTATTTAGATGCTTATCGCTCATACCAGGCTTTATGTCTGACTCAGAGTTTTATGTCTCCTCTTATTACTCTGGGTGCTCACACGAGCAGACTAGAGACAGGTTAGCTGGTGATGCGCGAGTAGCTGATTCGGAGGCGGGCAGGAGGCTTCCACGTATGATATATAGATATTCTCCCTGTGTCGTTGGTGGTCGCTACTTGGGCTTAGTAGCGTACCTCCTTTATCTTGCTTTTGCTTTCGAGACAGTTTGAAAAGTTGTAATAATGTTAACTTTGGATCATAAGCTGTACTTGGATTTTCCGCTGCTATGTTAGTTTATTTTCAACTTATACACTGTCTCACCTGTTTTATATCAAGTATGTTAATATTATATTTTGTTCTATGTGTTGTGAAACATTCTACAGGTTCCTTGTTAGTTCATTTCCTTCTTCCCTTTCCTTCTGACGACCCGTTCCGTGCTAACTGGACATGCGTACAGCGCACCTTTGGAGTAAATGTCGGTTGGTGCGGGGCGGGCCGTCACATTTGGTATCAGAGCTCTAGGTTGCGTAGTTAACCTAGGGAAAGACACTAGGGAGAGATAGTACGTATATGAGAACGCGTATTTGTGATTACTTTGGTTTTCAAAAGTTATATATATGTATATACTATTAGTAGTATAAAGATGAAGTTGCACTGCACCAGCACCACTATGAGGTCGTTAATCATTTTCTCTTTACAGATTGAACGATGAGTAGAGACACCAGGGGTGCTGGTAGAGGGACCAACCATGGGAATGCTCCTGACATGAGGACAATGTTCACCAACTTCATGAGGGAGATGCTTAGGGATGTTCAAGGAGCAGTTCCCAATCCCGGAATTGGTGGTTGTCCAGTAGTGCAGGCGCCTAGGGTCGATTTCGCCAAGTTGTGCAAGGATTACACTAACCTTGGTGGGAAGCCGTTCCACGGGACGGGGTCGGCCACAGATGTTCAAGATTGGATGGATAGCTGTGATTGTATCTTCGACGATTTGTGTCTTGAGGATGCGATGAAGAGAAGGCTAGCGTCTCGTCAGCTGCAAGGGCGAGCGATGAATTGGTGGAATGCCATTAGAACAGCTACTCCAGAAGACCAGGTTACTTGGGATCAGTTCAAGGCTCGCTTTAGCGAGAAGTTTATTCCAGTTGCCCAGAAGTCAGTGTTGTTCAAGAGAATCTTGGAACTCAAGCAGAGTGGTAGGGCAGTTTTTGACTATATTGCTGAGTTCGACACCTTGTCGAAGTATGGGCTATCTCTTATCGATACTCCTGAGAAGAAGAACGAGAAGTTCATTACTGGTTTGGATGGATACTTGGGGGAAAGGCTTATCAACCACATCGATGATACTTTTGAATCGATTGTGGGGAAAGCTTTGAGATCAGAGAGTCTTCACCCTAAGTCAAAGACTGAGGTTGCATCTGCAGAAGGGCCAAAGCCGCAATCAGGCGGTGGAGGCAAGAATAACTCTCAGAATAAGAGGAAGCAGGACCAATCTAAGGGTGGTCGGAAAAAGAACAAGAAGGATGTTGAGTGCTTCAGCTGTGGTAAGAAGGGCCATTATGCCAAATATTGTCGGGCCATGACAGCAGATAAGAAGTGCTTCAACTGTGGTCAAGTGGGACATTTCAAGGATAAGTGTCTGCAACCTCTTAAGGAGAAGCAGATTGTGAAAGCATATGCTATTGATGTTGTTCCTTCTTCATTGAATGCCCCAACTGCGGCGGAGAAAGGAAAGAATGTTGTTATTCAAGGTATGCTTTCTATTTATGATATACCAGTTCGAGTTTTGTTTGATACTGGGGCTTCCCGTTCCTTCATATCTAGTGACCTGGTAGATAGGTTGGGACTGGAACCCGAGATAGTCGATAGACCATTGGTTGTGATGAACATGATTGGTGGTTCGACTAGCCTTAGTATGATTCGCCGAAATTTGGTCTTATCGAGTCATGGATGTATGTTTGTTTGTGATTGCTTTGTTTTGGGCTTTACTGGGTATGGCATTATATTGGGAGTCGATTGGCTCCAAAGATACGGGGTGGTGGTAGACTGTGAGGGCTTTTTGGTGACAGTTTGGGCGGAGGGTAGTGTTTGGTAGTCTACCTAGTAATGGGGTTATGGCTAGTTTTGTAAATTCCCTCGACATCCCGCAGGATGAGCTGTCAGATGTGCCCGTGGTTGGCCAGTATCCGGACGTCTTCGAGGAGGTGACCGGGCTTCCACCACACCGAGAGATTGAGTTCCGTATTGATTTAGTGAAAGTTGCCAGACCTATAGTGATGCCACCTCGTCGTATGGCACCAAGGGAGCAGCGAGAGCTCGGGGTGCAAGTCAGCAATCTTTTGAAGAAGGGATTTATTAGAAGGAGTGTCTCCAAGTGGGGAGCACCAGTTGTGTTTGCCAATAAGGCAGATGGTTCCCTTCGTTTGTGTGTGGACTATCGCGAGTTGAATAAGGTAACGAGGAAGAATAAGTATCCTCTACCGCGGATAGATGATTTGTTTGATCAACTGGAAGGAACAAGAGTGTTCTCCTAGTTGGACCTCGCGACAGGATTTCATCAGCTCCGAGTAGCGGATGAGAGTGTTCCGAAAACGGCATTTAGGACGCCGTCTGGATTTTATGAGTGGTTGGTCATGCCATTTGGGTTGACCAATGCACCAGCCTACTTTGTGGATCTTATGAATCGATTATTCTGAGATCAGTTGAATAAGTTTGTTCTTGTGTTCGTGGATGATATCCTTGTTTACTCAAGGACAGAGGAGGAACACAAGGGACACTTGAGGATAGTGATGGAGGTGTTGAGGAAACACCAATTGAAAGCAAAATTCTCTAAGTGTCACTTTTGGAGAAGGGAAGTGAGATTCTTGGGTCATGTTGTTTCAGAGAATGGTATTGCCGTGGACCCTGCGAAGGTGGCTACGGTACAGGATTGGCCTACGCCCAAGAATGCAACAGATGTAAGAAGTTTCTTGGGGTTACCTGGGTATTATCGTAAGTTTAGCCAGGACTTCTCCAAGATAGCTGCACTGTTGACTCAGTTGACTAAGAAGAATCAGTCCTTCATCTGGGACGGAGTGTGTGAGAATGCATTCAAGATTCTAAAGGAAAAGTTGACGCGTGCGCTAGTATTAGTCATTCCTAAAGGGAATGAAGAGATGACGATATACATGGATGCTTGTGGTACCAGACTAGGTGTTGTATTGATGCAAGGAGTTAGGGTTGTAGCTTATGCTAGTCGGCAACTAAAGCCACATGAGAAAAAGTACCGTACCCATGATCTGGAACTAGCAGCGATCGTGTTTGCGCTGAAGATGTGGAGACACTATCTCTTGGGAGAAAGATATGAGTTGTTTACCGATCATAAATCGTTAAAGTATCTCTTCTCTCAGAAAGATCTGAATCTCCGTCAGCAGAGATGGTTAGAGTTCTTGGCTTCGTATGATTTTGATATCGCATACACGCCTGGGAAAGGTAATGCGGTAGCCGATGCGTTGAGTAGGAGACATGCCAGTTTAGTGGCAATGTTTCTTGAATGGAAGCAACTGGAGTATATCGCGGGGTTTGATTTCAGACCAAAGTGCGAATTGGACCCAGTTATGCTGGCTAGTTTGGCGATCAGACCCACTTTAATAGAGCGGATTGGTTCCAGCCAGAGGGACGATCCTAATCTATTGGAAATCATCTCCAAGTTAGAGATGAACATCGACGGAGAGGAGATGGATGTGTATGGGCTTGATTGTGATGGATGGCTTAGAAAGAATGGAAGACTAGTTGTACCCAACGTGAATGGTTTGAGAGATGAAGTGCTTAGAGAATGTCATCACTCAAAACTGACTATACATCCCGGTGGTAATAAGATGTATCGAGACATGAAGCAGACTTACTACTAGGAGGGGATGAAAAGAGACGTTGGGAAGTTTATATCCAAATGCATGAATTGCCAGCTAGTTAAAGCCGAGCAAAAGAAGCCTAGTGGGTTGTTGCAACCATTAGAAATTCCCGAATGGAAGTGGGAGCAAGTCTCGATGGATTTCATCGATGGTTTACCAAGGACTAGATCGAGATATGATAGCATTTGGGTAATTGTGGATCGATTGACTAAAAGTGCAAGATTTATACCAGTCAAATCGACCAGAACGGGAGCCAAATTGGCAGAATTGTATATGAAGTGGGTAGTGAGATTTCATGGAGTACCTAAAAGCATTGTAAGTGACTGAGACCCGTTGTTCACTAGTGGGTTTTGGAAGAGCTTACAAGAGGCTCTAGGGTCAGGATTACATCTCAGTACCGCATATCATCCTCAGACCGACGGTTAGACGGAGAGGGTGAATCGTATATTGGAAGATCACTTGAGAGCCCGTATATTGGATTTTGGTGGATCATGGGATGACCATTTGCATCTAGTAGAGTTTGCATATAATAATAGCTACCAATCCAGTATCGGTATGGCTCCATATGAAGCTTTGTACGGAAGACCATGCAACTCACCATCATGTTGGATAGAGACTGGCGAGAAGTTTATGCTTGGACCGGATGTGGTGAGGGAAACTTCGGATAAGATTAAGACCATTCAACAACGAATGAAGGCTGCCCAAGATAGGCAGAAGAGTTATGCTGATAAGAGGAGAAGAGACTTAAAATTCTCCGTTGGTGACTTGGTGTTTGTCAAGATTTCTCCATTGAAGAGCGTGATACCATTTGGCAGGAGAGGCAAGTTGGCACCAAGATTTGTTGGCCCATTCCCTGTTCTTGAACTAGTCGGGAATTTGGCATATTGAATTGACTTACCGGAGAAGATGGCGGGAGTTCACAACGTATTTCATGTTTCCCAACTATGGAAGTTCGTTCACGACCCAGATATGACTATTTCACCTGATTGGTTAGAGGACTTCGAAGTAGAACCCGAGGCGGTTGGGAACCGCAAGCCGATTCGCATTGTGGGGCACGATACGAAGCAACTTCGAAGGAAGGCGGTGAAGCTAGTCAAAGTTCAGTGGGGCCAGAACGAGAATGACTGTACTTGGGAGACAGAGGAGAGCATTAGGAAGACGTATCCATAACTCTTTGCCTGGTAAGATCTACTTCGTAATTTAGTTATTCTGCATGCTAGAATAGACTTATCTTGCTTGTTTTGCATGTTTGATTGTTGTTTTATGGTTGATAGGCATGCGGGACCCTTTGTGTGTTTTGATTAGGGAATTTCGGGGGCGAAATTTCTTAAAGGGGGGGGGGGAGAATGTAACAACCCGCATTCTACGCATCGGAGGATCGTAGAATATTTATTTCTTTCCCATATGAAGTCGTATGGTCATGTAACTTTGGGAAACATCTATTAGAGTCATTTCCCATGTTCATGACTTTTGTCGATTTTTAAATGACCATTTTGCCCCTAGCTGATCTTATTTTGGCCATAACTTCTGATTGGAAAGGAATTTTGACCTGAAACCACTTCCATTAGATTCCTTTGATGGTTTACCTTTCCGTAGAGTGGTCACATGTGAAAAACAGACTTACCGTTTGGGAGATATGGCTGAAATAAGGTTTGGAAGGTGAAAAACTGCTTAACCGGGCCAAATAGGGTGATTAGTGAGTGGGCCCATAACCCATTTCGAGATTAGGGTTATGGGGAGGCTGAAAAGGGGTAAAGAATCATTCCATTTCAGTTTTCTAGCCTCCACTTATCTCCAAGAAACCCTAAAAATGGCCTCCAACCTCTAAATCACCTCCAAATCATCTTTTGATCAAGGATTAAGCTTAGCAACATCAAATCGAGGAAGATCTACACCAAATCAACATTGGAGCTGCTGTTTAGCATTGGGATTTGCATCAAATCAGAGATTTATTTCAGATCTTAGTTTATTTGTGGCTAAGGTGAGTGATTTGCATAGTTCCTAACTAATTATGGCTAATTAAGGGTAATTAGTCTTAATTAGTGAATTTAAACATAATAAAATTCTGGAAAAATGTTCATAAATTCTTAAATGATGTTTTAGACCTCTGATATGAATTTGGGTTGATTTGGTTAAGTTTTGCTAATCCTATCATTAGTTTCACCTAAACATGCTTAAGGGGAAATATGGGGTTTTGGGTATGTTTGATCCATTTTAACCTATCATGTTGATGTTTTGATGTTTGTGGTTGATTATGCATGTTGCTTTGACTATATGATATGCTTTGTGATTGATTTCAATAGTTAGAATGGTCGAAAATGTCATCGAATGGCGTAAACACTTGCTGGAAAAGTTTCAGAAAACAGTGCAGGTTTTCGGATCGGATCGGATATGGTGGCTCGGATCGGATAAGTGAACTGGGCAAGGGATTCGATCGGATCAGAACTTGACACTTGAGAAATCTGGCAAAAAGGAAGGCCATGCTAGCAATATTGGGATCGGATCGGATAAAGGAGGGGGATCGGAGCGGCTAAAGGAGGAGGATCGGATCGGAACAAATGAAGGGCGAGGGAGCTTATCGGAGCGGGAGCACGAACTGGATGGGAGATGGCAACCCGACCCGACCCGAAGTGGGACACCCGACCCGAACTGACGCAATGTAGTGACCCGAACCGAACCGTTACCAGAGGAAGACCATGAACCGACGCAATGTAGTGGACCCGACCCGAACCAATAGCTTGAAGGGGAACCCGACCCGACCCAGTATTGACCAATAACCCGAGATGCAAAGGTAGTCCAATATGGGAAGTTAGAGCTCAGGATCCAGTTGGGAACCGATGAGTTCACTTCATGATTGGGCTTTGCTGCGGGACGTGTGCTAAGGAGTTGTCGACGTTCATAACTTCGATTCACCACTAAAAATGGATGATGGGCTACTTATCCGTGCAGTAGAGTCATTATGACTCGAGGGGCAAGGTGATGGTAGCAAGACTACGTTATCAGTGCAGTAGAGTCATTATGACTTGAGGGGCAAAGTGATGCGTAGTGAGGCTATGAGCCAGCGCAGATGGGGTGAATAACTCCATGGGGCAAGTGGACATAGTAAAGGATTGGTAAGGCTATGAGCCAGCGCAGATGGGGTGAATAACTCCATGGGGCAAGTGGACATAGTGAAGGATTAGTGGCTACGTTATCAGTGCAGTGAAGCCATGTATGACTTCATGGGGCAAAGTGATCGTAGCAAGGTATGTTGGGTGATCGAAGTGGTGAATATCGTATGCTTTACGCACTGAGTGAGAAATGTGAGGATGGTTGCTATGCTTGATTGTTTGCCATCACTATGACATGCATACCCCTACCTCCGTATCTTTACACCATTTGATATGGCACCTTAGAGTGTTGTACAGTATGTAGTGCTAACTCCTTGGTTGCAGGTCCAAGTTCAGGTATGTTTTAGTCTACCTGTTATCGTTCTGTTTAGATGTTTATCGCTCATACCAGGTTTTATGTCTGACCCAGAGTTTTATGTCTCCTCTTATTACTCTGGGTGCTCACACGAGCAGACTAGAGACAGGTTAGCTGGTGATGCGCGAGTAGCTGATTCGGAGGCGGGCAGGAGGCTTCCATGTATGATATATAGATATTCTCCCTGTGTCGTTGTTGGTCGCTACTTGGGCATTAGTAGCGTACCTCCTTTATCTTGCTTTTGCTTTCGAGACAGTTTGAAAAGTTGTAATAATGTTAACTTTGGATCATAAGCTGTACTTGGACTTTCCGCTGCTATGTTAGTTTATTTTCAGCTTATACACTGTCTCACCTGTTTTATGTCAAGTATGTTATTATTATATTTTGTTCTATGCGCTGTGAGACATTCTACAGGTTCCTTGTTAGTTCATTTCCTTCTTCCCTTTCCTTCTGACGACCCGTTCCATGCTAATTGGACATGTGTACAGTGCACCTTTGGAGTAAATGTCGGTTGGTGCGGGGCGGGCCGTCACATATATAAAGAAAAAAAATTAGATAATTGAAATCTCATTTTATAAAAATGCAGTAATTCGATTATACTAACATGAATGGATATAAAGAAATAATTGAAAGTAAAACTTGGTGTACTATAAATTAAAGTGTACCTCTTTGTTTATTAAAGTGTACCAAGTTCTCTAGATCTAAAATTCTTTTATGACATTGACTTATCTGGTTATCCCTTGACTGTGACAAGGCTAACTTTGTTTTGGTGTACCCTCTTCCAAGTGCTCTTAATCTTCCTGGTTTATCTTGTCCTAATATTTTTGTAATTGCGTCTTCATGGACATTCTTCATCGTGTCGGATTGTGTGGCATTATCCATTTTTCTAATCTCCTCCTATATAAATTAACACACATATATGTTATATACAATGGTAAAAACATCACAATGTTCAATTAGTGACAAAAATCAAAATACTTACAATGACATTTGCAACATCCGTGTTCATTGGTTCACCGTTCTTTTTGGTATGAGATTTAACCCAAACAACCGTTCTAGATACGGACGATGAATCTTGACTCTGCTTTCTCTATATTTAGAAAAAGCACTAAATAAATCAAAAAATAGTTAATCACCTAGCTAGATAAATAATGCTATATTTAATTAACTAACCAAATCATCCGTAAATCTAGCCATTCCTCTACGTCCGGTGTGTGTGGCAATTGTGTTTGCCTGATGGCTCTATACTTCTCACTTTTTGCCTGAGAAGAGATAAACGAATTTATCTAGGTCTCACTGAAAACTCAAGCAATTGTGAATAAAGTTACTAGGTATAACATCTTAGGTTGAACATTTACGTAAAATACAAAATGGAACCAGTATGTGGCTTATTAAAGAAAAAAAAAACAATGATACAAGTGAGAAAACTACGATGCTTACTTTAATGTCCATGATAAGTAGAAAAGTGAGAAAACTACATATAAAATACAATAGAACTCTTGTGAACAATTACTTGATGTGCAAGTATAAGCATACCTTAAACTCCAAACTTAATTTCATCTTTACAATCTGCCTCCACTCATTCATGTTTTTTATATTGTAAGGTTTCAAACCAAGTCTTTCCACTTCCATCGTTGCATTGACTATTTTTTGGACCAATTTGCTTTTCGAGGATCTCCAAATAGTTCCCATTTGTTGAAATAAGGTATTTTTTTGCCATTCTTCCACTTTGAATCTAGCCTACAAGTAAAAAATATAAACGGTGCATTAATAGTTATGTGCTGGAATTTCATTAGTATTCATCACTGAGGAATAAACCTAATGTGCAAATTGTACCGCAAACCTCAAAACACCAGAATGTGCAAGGCGGTAGAGCTAAAAATATTAAAAAATGGTACTAGCTAGAGAGAACAAACAAATATTCAACATAAATTATGCAGTAAAACATTCTAAGTTTATAAATGCGTCAGAATGCTGAATATTGACAACTCATTACAACTAACTAGGTGCAGTCAATAGCTCTGTTCAGGTTTAGCAGTAAGGCTGCATAGGTAATGCAAGTAGGCAAATGATTCTAATTCCAATAAATCAATTATCATCAACTAGTGTGAACTTTGTTTCATACAAATTCACGATATTAAGATATAATATAAAATCTAATTGATTGACTCAGTTATAATATATAAGAATTATTTTCACTAACAAAAATTATGCGTTTTAATTCAGGCCCGAGCAACTTTGGATATAAAATCGACTGACTTAGTTCTAGCAAACGATTGTGTTTTAATTAAGATAAGAGAAGTTTCAGTTAAAAGATAAATTGACCAAATAGTAGAATACAAATATTTTAATTTAACTAAGGTGGAAGTATATTCGGATAAATCTGAGATATATTTTGAATTTAAAAGGGCATTTTGAAAAGTTCACGTTTACACCCAAACAAATATAGCACCTAAGTTATTACAACTACTGCTAAAGATGACATGGTTATAACATACTTATTTAACAATAAAAAACAAAAACCTGAACATAATTATTTTAATAATAATAAAATTTATTTAAATGGAGTGAGTTTTTTCAGTAAGCATCTATTCGGCAAGCAAACAAGGCAGTTCTCTTATTTGTAACCCTATAAAAAATTAAACAGAGCAGCGTAAAACTGAAATGAACAGAGCAAAATTCCTGAATCGAACATTATAGCAAAATTCCTAAGATTTTAACAAAAGTAAACAGAGCAGTGTAAAACTGAAATGCATGGAAATTTGTAAAGAAAGTGAAAAAGGTATATACCTGAATTGATTCCCACAATACAACTTTCAATTCATCACTTAGCAACCTCCAATCAGTAAGTGTAACCAGAACATGCTCTCGAACAAGCGGTCCAAGATAAGAAGATAAATGTACCGAGCCATCTCCTATGGGTATGGCTACCTCATTGACTTCAACTTCAATTCGATTCTCAAGACTTAGTGGCAGTTTTTTTGATCTTGTAAGAGCTCTTGGATGTTTTTTTACATTTGTATTTGCAGTGTTAACTTCATTTGGTCTATTGATTTCCACCTCGGCATCAACATTTTCTTCACAAGCTATTTCAACTTCTTCACGCATTTCATTTTCTTCATGCAGCGTTTCAATTTCCTCATGCATTTCAGTTTCTTCACTAGGCATTACATTTTCTACACATGGAATTTTTGTTGTCTCGTATCGTAATTCTTGTTCCTTGTCTACATTGCAAACTTCAACGGCTGGCTTGATTTTTTTTTCTTGGTTTATACTTTTGTGATCTCTCGTTCTTCAATTGTTGGCGAGTACGTACGTGGCTTACATGCATATCCATATCCTTTCCCTATGAAAACATTTAATAACAAAAACAACAAAATTAGAGAAAAATCTATGACAACAAAATTTTGAAATACCACTATTACTATTCCTTAATATTTCACAGTATCAAATACATGTTATTAACCATATATATGTGCTATGCATAAAAGAGAAAAAGGCATAAATCAACATGATTGTATCAAGAGGTATATATTGACTTGTGTATTTACTTTGAAAAGAATAACGGCGACGGTGGATTGCATGAGTTGTTGGCCAAACACGGCAATGGCGACTTTGCGCTTGGACACTAAATTCCGAGTGTCCTCATCGGCTCTTGAATGAAGGCGGTAGTTATCAAGTGATCCAAGCATTAGATACAAACCGGTATAAGCCCAGTAGACCACCACTGGAACTGCTATTGCTAGGAAATCATCAGTCGGCATGTTATAGTAGGCCATAATTGAATTTGAACTTAGTTTAACAGCAGAGGTTTCTAAGATTTTTAATTTCAATCTGTGAAGAGTTTGGTTGAGAAGTTCGTTTATATAGGAAAATGGAATGATATTATTTATATTATTCATTGCTGTTTATTGTAGTTTTTTAAAAGTAAAGCGTGGATAATTTCAAGTATGCATGTCAATTCATTGCATATGGTATGTGTGTATATATTACAATTGACCACGAAATTTCACGTATTAAAATGGCAAACGGTTTTGAAATCCTGTTCACATAAAGCCACCAAGGATGACTAGAACTAAGTCATAACAGCATCATACTTTAACCTACAACCACAATAATATATGACGTTTTATACACATGACCATAGTATTGTGGTGCTCCATGCTTTCATATACATACAATGATAAAAGAATACACATGACCATATTGTTATGGCGCTCCACACTTTGTTATACAGTATACATATCATGAAAAGAATGAAAATCACGATGACTTCGAATAGCTATCAAAAATTAATCTACAGCCCAAAAAAATTCACACAAAAGGAAAAGATAAAATAAGCAGAATACAAAATTTATGAATGTATAGTAAACAGAGGAAACTTAATAAAATAGTAAGAATTTATTAATATTAAAATATAGCAAAAGTATATTAAATTAAGAAAAAACAAACTCATAGAAAATTAGACATACGATTTGGCATAGCTGGACATTTATATCCATTGTCAATAAATTAGACCAACAAA
Source organism: Allium sativum (assembly GCA_030737875.1). NCBI lineage: Eukaryota > Viridiplantae > Streptophyta > Magnoliopsida > Asparagales > Amaryllidaceae > Allium > Allium sativum. The sequence continues at coordinate 70,316,490 of CM060909.1, read as the reverse complement.
ATCATTTGCAGGAAAGAAGTAGCAAAATTTATCTATACATTTGAATGTGTGTTTTTTTTAAATATGTATTACTTTCATATAAGTTATAGTCCGACGTTCAAATAAAATTAATCAGTAGGATAAATCAATATTTTTGACTTTCCAAGTCAATTATCAGCCAGTAGCTATGTTTTGATGACTTATACTCATTTACTGGCATTATTAAGAACTTCTGAGTCTTACGACAATGCTTTAAGAATATGTCCAACAAATTTCAAACATATTTGTATGTTAATAATGTTTACTTATTTATTGTCAAATTCTAAACAATTATGTAGGTGGCCTGGTCTTCAACTTGGTTTAGTGATAACAAAATTTTGATTCACGAGATATATGATATGCTAATACCTTGATTTATACTTTTTCTAGTGCATGCTTATGAGTTTCCAACCAAAAGAGGCACAAGAATTCAAACCCAGAATTATCGTTTGTTGTATTATAGTCCATTTGTGTACTAATCTATCACTCTTTTTTTTTCTTGCCATACTTAAGAATACGTTGAAATTGTGAAATTAGAAAATATTTGAGTGAAGAGTTTGTTAGTTGTATGTTCCATTATTCAACTAGAAAAGTGATTACATGATGAATATGATTCAGATATTGTTTTGAGGATCTACCAAACAAGATGTATCTATGAAGAATACCAACTGTATCAAATAAAAATCACATGTGCTGTTATTTATTTTTTTCTTCATATGCATTTTCTGGAAATTGGTAGTTTCTTTGAGAAAATTTTAGAAGAACTCATTATTACAAGTGTGTGTCCTTTTTTCCCTTGAAGTCTTAGTTTCTTTATGTTCTAAGAAAAACATTGCTAAGTATATTTATATACAGATAACATATCCTTACTGTCAAGTTGGCCTACATGTATAATCCTTGGTGTAAATGAATTTACACTTTTTCAACTACTTCCATTTTTATTCTAACAAACAAAGCGGTTAATTGTTCATCAAATTCGTAATTAGATTTAAAAAAGACTTTTGATACTATACAACTAAATGGTTTGATTTTTCACTGTCATGCGGTTATACAACGCGAATCATTCAAGCAGCACACTGAAAAGTAAAGATTGTACATTTGACACTATTTAACCACGGTGCAACTATGTAAATACACTAATAATCAAGCAAAAAAATTATATAGTAGTGTGCAAATCATCATACCTTCATGATGAAGATTACGTGTGTCTTCATGTATGTGAATCTCAATGATAATCAATAACTCAATACCTGCATATATGAAATAACTTAATGAATGCACATTCCCGCAAAAAAAATGATTGGTATATGGACAAAAAGTGTACTGAAATAAGGTAAAGAACATAGTAAAAAAAAATGAATGCAAAAATGATCATTTACAAAAAATAAAATAGCCATGACAAGTAATATGGAAGGAAAGATAGTAATGTTAATTTTAGCCCACATATTTCCAAAAAATCACGACATGTTCGTCTTTTTGTAACATGACAAGTTATCAGTTGCATATGAACATTTGAAAGTTTATAATATTAATGTTTATTTACCTATTGAGTGGTACAGACCTACTATAAGAGCTACTCAAGTATGCCTTCGCAGTCTTCCCTAACATAACTAACATCTTCAACATCCATATCTGTTACGTCGCAATCTTCTAGAATATTGATAGTTTCGTCCACATAATCATTTGTCTCTAAATCATGATAACCTCTTGGTGGTGCTTTCATTACCATGTACCAATTTGAAGAATCGTTTTCTCTTGAATAAAATACTTGTTTCGCTTGAGATGCAAGGATGTATGGATCCTTTGAAAATGATGCTTGATTTTGATGTAAATTGATAAGAGTGAAGCCATCTTCATCAACTTTCACTCCATTTCCTATATGTGCCCAACGACACTTAAAAACAGAAATATAAAACATGTGATAATCTAATAAAATTATATCCGTCAATATTCCATAATAGGTGACCACATCAGCTACTTGAGAAACATCTTTTGCACTTGCTCTACACATAGTAGTCGCATCGTAAGTCACTCCACTATTCTGAGTTTCTCTCCCTACATCTTTTACATTAAACCATTGCCCATTGATGATATATCCTTTGTAAGACAAAGCATCATTCTTCGGACCATATGCAATCCACTTCAACATTTCAGTGTGATCAGTGGAGTTGATAGGTATCTATAAAATGTTTGATTTACAATGGATAGTTAGAATAATATTCTTAAGAAAATGAGTATATTTAAAAAATTCATTCAACCTTTTTTTTTTAATCCAATCAGCAAAAGAATTGTATTTGTTTCCCAAAGCAAGGCTGAGTTTCTCTCCATGCGCTTGCTTGAATTTTTCAATTCCTCCAAATGCAAACTAGTATAAAACAAGGAATGCTAAGTTATATTTACTAGTAGAAACACATCAAAATAATTGAAACATAATACAACATATACTTACTCTAAAAATGGTTCCACCACGGCCATATTCATTAATACGACTAAATGAGCAATTTCTTTCTCATTTAAGGATAATGTAATTGTCTTAGACGTTGAAATTGGACGTCCCTCGAGTATTACATCGCTTTCGTAATCTTCATTTCGAGCCTCTGTCTCCTCAACGTGTCTTGATTTTTTCAAAAATTCATTGAAAAATTTCATGCATTCCTCTGCAAGATAAGACTCAACAATACAGCCCTCGGGTCGTGAATAGTTTCTTACATATTCTTTAAGTGTTTTCATATATCTTTCAAACGGATACATCCAACGAAATTGAACCGGACCACAGATTAATGCTTCTCTACCAAGATGAATTGACAAATGCACCATTATATCAAAAAATGAGGGTGGAAAATACTTTTCAAGCTCACAAAGAATGTCTATAATCTCAACATTGATTTGTTGCAATTTCTCTTTATCAAGGACCCATTGACATAATTTATTGAAAAATGAACATAAGCAAATTATCGCTTTTCTGGCCTTCTTTGACAATAACCCTCTCACTGCTACAGGTAATAAGTGTTGCATTAAAACATGATAATAATGAGATTTCAAACCACTAATTTTACAGTTCTCCAACGATAAACGGTTTTTCAAATTTGAACAGAAGCCGTCAGGTCCTTTGAAATCATACAGTCTTTTGCAGAATATTGTTTTTTTTTGGAATTTGACAATGTATAAGGAGCCGGCGGAAGATATGTTTTCTTCCCACGAGGTTGTGCATGAAGCTCATGTCGAATCCCCCAATCCTCTAAATCCTTTTTGGAGTTGGTTCCATCTTTTGATTTATTATCATGCAATATTGTGCCTAATATGCTTTCGCCAATGTTTTTCTCCACGTGCATTACATCTAAATTACGTCGTAATGGAAGTTCCTACAAAAATAAATAGTGTAACTCATAATTATATCATATAATTATTTTTATTTATCAACAAATTGAAAAAATAATCACTAACCTTCCAATACGGCAAATCAAAGAAAATCGATCTCTTTTTCCATCTTGATAACTCCAGTTTCATAGGATTATTATCTTCATCTTCCATATCATTGACAATGTTCCTCCTTTTTTTCAGCTTGATGGATTTTATCTTAATGGCCATTTTCTTATTACTTCTTTTCTTCTTGTTTTATTTTCTTTCTTTTTCCCAAAAACATTTGGAAAATCTTTTAACAATTCAGAAATAATTCTTCCAATTAAAATTCTAGGCGCATTACCTTTCTCCACGGTGTTATCGAACCAAGTCTTCTGTTTCCTTCGTGCATCTGACATAGGTAAATATCTTCTGTGACCCATGAAACATTCTTTCGACTATAATTCAACCAATGATGACGAGTATTAACACCACATGTTGGACAAGCTTTGTCTCCCTTCACACAACATCCAGCAAGATTTCCATAGGCCGGGAAATCATTTATTGTCCATAGCAAGATTGCTTTCAATTTAAACAATGTTTTACTAAATGCATCATACGCATCAACTCCGTTACTCCACAAATACTGCAAGTCTTCAATCAAAGGCGCCAAATATACATCAAATCGTTTTCGGGTTGCTTCGGACTGGGAATAAGTAGCGTTAACAAAATATTTTCCTTCTTCATACACAACATAGGTGAGAGGTTGTATGTCACAAGCATTACCGGCCAACAACCATATTTAGAATTTAAAATAGAAAATGGATTAAATCCATCTGTAACAAGACCAAGTCTAAGATTGCGTGGATTGGATGAAAAAGGTTTCCATTGTTCATTCACCATGTTCCATGACATAGAATCCACAGGATGACGCATTTTTCCATCGTTGCTTCTATTATTGAAATGCCATCTTAATCTTCTGCCATTTTCTGAGATCTGAACAATCTTCTAAATCTTGGATTTATTGGAAAATATCTCAACACTTTAACGGGAACACCTTGTATAATCTCCTTGGTATCTTGATTTATTTTCCATCTCGAAGACCCACATTTTGGACAAGCATCTAAATCTTTGTATTCTTTTCTAAAAAGACAACAGTCGTTTTCACAAGCATGCATTTTTTTCAAAACCCATATCAAATTTCTTAAGAATTTTTTTTACTTCATATAAAGTCTTAGGAAGTATGTTATCTTTTGGCAGAAACAATTGTTGTACATTTAGAAGCTTGTCAAACCCATTATCAAATAGACCGGTCTCACATTTAAGATTATATAAGACAGTGATGGCAGATAATTTTGTATGATCTGTACAACCAGGATACAATGGAGTTTCCGCATCTTCCAAATTCTTGAGTAACTCATCCTCTCTTCTTTGATCGTCAACATCATCCTTATCATCATCAAAATCATCATGATTCATAAAATCTTCATCTTCATAGTGAATCATCTTGAATAAGTCATACATATCAAACGAATTTGTTTTTTTATCCGTATTCATTTGCTCGCCGTGACTATACCACATGCTGCTCTTATATTTAGGATCCCTTCCTTTTATAATTGAATGCTCAACGATGATGTCATCATCATGACGTCTAAGATTTCGACAGTCTATGCATGGGCACAAAATTTTCTCCACATCCCTCAGATTTGTCTTTGCCACACTCCCGAAATTCATAGCTTCTTGTTGATACTCTACACTAGTTCTGCGACAAAAAATAATAAACATTTTTTTTTAATTTTTAATATTAGCATATATGTGTTAATTCTCAAAATGTGTTTTAAGTTAAGTATTTATATAGTCACCTGTTTAAATATACCCAATCTTTTTCCATCGGCGGTATAGGCAATCCAACAATATATACACGAGCAGGTCAATGAAAATGGATAAGCACGCAACTTAGCAATATTCAAGTACTGCAAGCATGCAACACATTTAACTCAATTGAACACAACAGCATCCAAATAGATAATAAAATTAAAAAACATTATATAACTTAGTGAATAGAATACAATGGCCACATGACGAACTGAATATGCCATTTAAGTTAAGTCTTCAATACGAATTCTAATTCATTACAATCAGCCCTGATGTCATATGAGAACCGCAAGCATCAAATGCATAAAAAATATTCATACTTTAAGTTTTTTGATATATACCATCAAAGCGAGATATTTCACCAACAAACAAGTCCTACGCAAATAAAAAAAGATAAGAATAAATATTAGCCATTGGAAAATACAATCAGCTTTGATGCTTCTAAGTTGGTGCACTAACATAGACTAATGCGCTTTATTTCCATCTGAACCCTTACAAGAATTAAAAATAAATAAATAAATATGTTGCCAACTTTAGAGGTCATTTGATGCTAGGTATAATTAGATCCTTCTATATTTTCTAGTGAAAACTGAAATTCATGCTTTTGAATTTATCGTTCTCGCATCCGATGATTGGATTTCAATACAGTGGCAGCTATTAGCTAACGCTTTTTTGATCCAAGTAGGTACTTGCATTTTGGTTTGAAACATATGTAAACGTTTTTATAACTGCTCAAACATTTTAATTTTTGTAAGAATCTAATGTATATGTTATTGGTCTTCTCTCAGACCAGATATCTATAGGTCACGACATGTGGAGCTTCTACCGACGGCAACATAAATATAAGCAGAAAATTCCCTTAAGTACCTATCAGGATCATTGTTAAGTATTATCAAATTTTTTGCTGATATTCATGAGAAGCGAAATGATTGTTAGAGTATTATCATTGTTCGGCGTTATGATCGTTAGAGCATCTTTAACAAAGAAGCGAAATTCATGAGAAGGAAGGAGTAAAAAGAATTGACAGTAGTGTCATTTATCCAACAACAAAATAAATGATGTTCTAAAAACCATTTAGAGATATTCTGTCCAAAACCTTTTCAATAAACTATAAAGCATATTGAAGAAAAGGGAATATTCTGTCCCACATGGATGCGATAAAAAGAGAATGGTTAACAACGTAAAATTAACTAACTGCATTTGTTTTAAAAAATAAAATAAAACTGCATTGCACTTGTTATTAAAAAAAACTGCACTGATTTTTTGAAAGAAAAAAACTGCATTTGTTAAAATTAAAAAAAATAACAGCATTTGTTCAAAACAAAAGTCTGCAATTGTTCCAAAAAAAACTGCAGTTGTTCAAAACTTAAAAAAAAACTGCATTTTTTATAAGAAAAAAATCTGCATTTGTTAAAAAAAAGCATTTGTTTCAAAAAAAACCGCATTTCTTCAACATGACTTTATGCGACATCATGGAGGAATTAAGACAATACATGATCAGTTGCAGGTATGGTTATTAGCAAATGAAAAGCACTGGCTTGAATTTCACCATGAATTGTTTAGGCCATAGAAGGTTATGTAGGTTCAAGCTATGGAGGGACAGAAAGTACGAGTTAATGGACCTGACATGAATTAGGATTGCAATCATGTACTGACGTTAATTGAAGTGTGAGCTGCAAAAGCTTTAAATAAGATTGATATTTGAAGTTGCAATAATCGATATATAGTTCGACTATTGCCGGTATACGGTTGCTACCTTGAGGACTGAAAAATAAGATTAAAATTTGAAGTTACGATAGTGTAGCATAGTAGATAGAAGTGAAATTTTTCTAGAAGGTAGTTGATCATATACCAATACATGTAAATAAAACGTTTATGTGAACAATATTTTGAAAGGGTAATTTCAGCAACCAAACAAACAAATATACAAAATTATATACGATAAATATATAACTATAACCGTTGGATAGATACATTCATAACGACTGCTTCCAATTCAGGCTTCAAACCTGCTGTTAAACTACAAGATAACCTATTTTCATAACCTATTTTCATAAGCTATGAACATGTTACAATATATATATATATATATATATATATATATATATGTGTGTGTGTGTGTGTGTGTGTGTGTGTGTTTGTGTGTGAGATCTATGCTTGTTCCCACGCAATTGCAGTAAGTAAACATTTCCAACCATAAGGAAAAAAGAAGAAGAAAACCATACCTTAGCAGTACAATCCTAAGATCCTTAGTCAAATGACAATAAGCAGTTCCCATCGAAGTTCTCATTTGAGAGTTCCAATTTCAAATACTTTGATTGCATATAACTATCTCTATTAATAATTCCACCCAAATCTGCAAAAGCATAACCAGATTTATTTAACCAAAACTTAAGACTAAAACCAAGCTAACTTCCAGTATATGGGGATAAGCGCTTTCATTTACAAGGTAACTAAATGGTCCTTACATATGTGCATATTGATATAGGAATCAATGAGACACGCTTGCAATTAATAAATGAACACTATGGCACAACGTATTAAAATCAATATACATAACATCTGCCTTATCAACACTATGGCACATCGTATTAAAATCAATATACTTAACTACTTCTGCCTTATCAACACTATGGCACAGCGTATTAAAATCAATGCACTGTTTCTAATCTAATAATTAGAAAAGGATTGAACAATGAAAAGAATAATCTGATATAACTTGATTCAAATTTGCAAATATTGTCGCTCAAACACTTGCATCTCATTCTTCATACTGCACTTGCTCTCAATTTTAGAATATCGAAACTTATATCCCAATCTTTCATGTTCTTGAAATCCTATTTTAAATCATGGAGGCTTTGATCCCTGTACTAGAAACTATTTGGGTCTAGTGGCATTTTGGCATGGCCATTTAACCTCCTTGTATTATTCTGGTTACTGACAGTTATGATTTTCTAGTGTGCATTTTTTGCGAAGAAAGTACAAGTTGTTGTTGATCTTTAGGGCACTGTGGAAAAGGCTTCTATGATCAGATACAAACATATAAAGTATCAAAAAATCATTATGTATACATATTTAATTCATAAAGGAAATAATTTTATATTAACTTGCATATTCTCAAATTGACTAGATCAATGCCAACAACCTAAGAAATTCCTGTCTGCCCTCGCCTACTATCACCCAGACAAGCATCAAAATAATTCATCTTAGATGCATCTACAAGGCAACCTATCCAAAATCCTAATAATAAGAAAGCAGATCGATTGAGCACTAATTAAGAAAATTAACTTACGTGATTCAGTCAAGGCAAGTTACGACAACGAAGCACTAATTTGAGTCGCCCAAGCAGATACCCTAAATTGCACCGTCCAGGCAGTTGATAAAGTGGCGATTGAGCGCTGCCCCTCAATTGAGTCGATTGAAGAGGAAGGTGAGTCGAGTGGAGACGAAGGTGAATCGATTGAATGGAGGAACGTTGAAATGGGGAAAAAATCGAGGAAAGTAATTTTGTGGAAGACCTAGGAAAGTAACCGGTTAATTAGTGGTTTTTAGGTGGAAATATCAGAATGAGAGAGGGAAACGAAATGTAAATGGGGGGAAGAATGAAATGTAACCGGGAAATTAGTGGAAATATGAAATTAATGTAACCACACGTGAAATTAACATAACCAAGACCCTAAAGATAAAATTAAAAAACACATTAGTTACATATACATATCAACGCTACGAATGAATGTAACCATATTTGTATTTTCTTGTAGTGTAAGCACTTGATTTCATCGGTAGTGCATGCCCCATTCATATATAGGTCATACTTACACAGGAATATATTAGGGTCGCTTGTCCCATTGTAGGACTGTAATGTTGGAGGTTCGAATTTTTGCCGATATACAGTCTTCCTAACCATTTCAGTGAGTGAGGCTTTTGTCGGGAAGGACTCCCATTCTTTTCGATCATCCTTTTTCTTTAGACTCTCCTACATAATTGCTCGCACCATTCCTAAGATGTATTTCCGCTCCTTGCTCTGTTCCATGGATTGAGCGCCTTCTTCATTACCAAATTTTGATCTAGATGTGTCCTGGTGGACTAGAGTCAAGGAATTTGGGCATTCTTTTGGAAGGGGCAAGCTTATAATAGTGGGACTGCCTTTCTGTTTCGCGATTGCGTCGTCAAATTGACTGTGCGCAGGTTCTTTGTCCTTTTCATAATTCAGATTAATGCGATGTGTAATTCTCTGAATGGAATCTTGTTGTCTTGAGCTTGAAGCAGAGAATTCTGCTTCTGGCTCGGGCTAGAGAGGAACAAGTAGCACTCAGCGTGGCTTTTGCGGTGGCGGCTTAGATGGCCAGTATTGACTCGAGTTTCTCCATCATCGCATTGTTTGCAATAGTTATTCGACTCGTCAATCCTGTCATCGCTTCTTCCAATTCCTTCCTAGTTACAGTTTCTTCAATTTCAGGCGGCGGCTCTCCTGCCCCTGAATGGGCGGCAGATGGTGTGACGGTGTTAACGCTGTTGTTAGGGCTATTAACTTTGTCAGTGACTTCCCTGAGCATGTTCAGGATTCCGAACATAGTTTTTCTTAGAAAATCTTGTTGAATTTGAATGCGGAGAAATGCAAACACGGCCCTCCGATGGGCGCCAAAATGTTTACACCAAGATTAGTCTAAATATCCAAGGTACTAAAGTTGTACTTCACCAATGTGGTAAGGAAATAAATGGAGCCTTGTTTAACAACGATTAAAACGAAAATGCTGGGAAGATAAAATCGAGACTGGATTTAGAGTGGTTCAGCCGTAAATTAAACCTACATCCACTATGAAGATAGTTTGCGTTCTTATAATGAGGATTACAAATACATGAACTCTCCTTTTCCACCCAATCTGTATTTACTCAGAATACTCTCATTCATACTAATTACAAGAGAATGATGGAGTTTGAGGAGGAGAAGGATGGATAAATGATTGAGAAGGAAGATGTCTTCGTCTCCTGATTACAGGACTATGCTTGACGCCATGGCCAGATGAGTTTGGGTTCTTCGAGCCATGGAAATGATGAGGACAGAATTTAGCAACACTTTATGGTTTCAAGGATTGGATCCCCTCTATGTTGGTAGCCATGACGCATTTATAGGCGAGCTCCCCCGAAGAAATGATTTGAAACCTGTATATGCAGGTTGCTAATCGCTAATTCCATGAATTACACTTATGCCACCGCCTGGTTGTAGCCAGTTGTATCTAGTTGTCATGCGCGAGTAGTTCCATAAGAGCGAATGTTTTGAGTAGTTGAGTGGGCGACTTTAGTCGATGTTCCTCGGGAGCGGCTATATCTGGAAAATGATGAGTGGGTATCTGATTTGCTTGATGGTGAAGCGAGCGGGCGAACGATCATAGTTCCCTAATGCGGTTATCTCTGATTCGGCGTAAGCGGGCGACAATCCTTTTAGTCTGGAGGTGACTGACTAAGGCTGGCATTTTTAGATGTAAGTGTGCTCTTTCTAATAACTGAAATATGACCGACCGATAGGTGGTATTAGATCAAATTGTTGGTGTTCGACTAGCAGGAATACACGAGCGATAGGAGTTGCAATTCACAAGCAGTTGTTAAATATATGCGCAACCTTGACTCCTGCCATTTATCTTTATTGAGCCGCACTTTTCATAATGTACTGTGCCACCATACCCGGTTGTATTGGCAACTGGCTTTTCTTGGATTTGGTGTTTGGACTTTGTCCTGCGAAGTTGCTTCCTGTTCTTTATTGAGTCGCTTAAATGCCTTGAACAAAACTATGCACGATTGACCCTAAAGGTGTTCGTTCTGTAGCTCCTGCTCAGATCTTAAAACTCGATGCACGTATGGATTTTTTGAGGGATTCACAATTGGGATGTCAACAGTCGCCTCATTAGGTGTCACCTTTCTAGTTTCTGGTTCCTCGTCCTCTTTGGGATTAATATCTTCAGGAATTTCGTCAAGCGATTCCTAAGCGGCATTGTCTTTAGCTGCTATGCTGATTTTTTCTCGGTAGGAGAGGAAGTGTGCTTAGGTTGTGAACTCTTTCCATTACGCAACATTTTTAACTCTGCCATATAGCGGCCCTTCCAGTTACTTAATCACCAGGAACCATTCCCACTCCAGCGTCTGTTGGGAATTTCATTAGCAGGCACCATGGAGCACTGCAAGTTCTAAACTCCGAAAGTGTCGTCCATCCAAGGAAAGTGTTGTAAGGTGAGTCGATGTCCATGATGGCGAACTGGAGAATCTTTACTCTCCTATACTCTCCTTCACCTAACTCTACTGGTAGATCTATTACTACAATCGGGGCAGTTGAGGATCCATTAAAGCTACGAATCCAACCTTCACATGGCTTTAAGTCCTTCATTTCCAGTTTCATCTGATCGAAAGCCTTTTTAAATAGGATGTTAACAAAGCTCCCATTGTCCACAAGAACTTTCTTGACTATTGCAGGTCCAATAACGGTAGTTATTACTAATGGATCAATGCTTGGTGCCTCAACCCCAATGCTTTCTCTATTTCAGAAGACGATATCATCAGTGGTTGTCTTCTGTTGTTTTACTGGAGCAGCTTCTTTGAGGTTACTACATTCTCCTATCTCGGGATGCTTCACTGCATTAACATACTGTTTCATAGCCCTGTTACTGGACCTAGTTGGGTGTGGTCCCCCGGCTATGTTGTTTATAACAATACCTTTTCCCTTCTGTTGGGTTGTGGGCTTAGGAGTAGGTTGGTTTTGATTCGGGGCTTGCCCCCTATCTCTTGGGGCGACCTTGTATTCATCTATCTTTCCTTCCAACGGCAGCTTTTCAACAACTTCTCTTAGATGACGACACTCGTTAGTAGAGTGACCGTGAGTTCCACAAAACAAACAGAATTTCCCAGTTGTGATCTCTTTCTCAATGGAGTTCTTGGGTAGTGGCTTCTTGTACAGCAGAATTTTATAAGTGTCCAAATAGATGTTTTCTAGTGTGTCACCAAATGGTGTGTAGTTCTCAAAAGTTTGAAATCGAGGCCTTTTTCTAGAATTGTTTCCTCAATTCTTGTTCCTTTTACCTCCAATTCTTTTCCGCCTTCCATTTCCTCCATTTTTGCTGCCGACGTTTACCTCGACCTTCCCCGAACTGTCTCCGGACTATTTCAAAGCAACATTACTTTGAATATCTTCTTTAGAAGTTCCATCGGATTTTTTTTTCTGATTAGCATATATTTCGTCTCATCGTAGGCGGATATTTGCCTTCTCATATAATGCCTCCCTTGTCAATGATGGTTTACCAGCTAGATATCCCCCGAACTCCGTGTTTGGATTGACCCCATCTATTAATGCCATCAAAATGGTTGGTTCATGAGGGTCGCTTATTTCAGTAACTACTAAGTTGAAATGGTCTTGGTATGACTTCATAGATTCGCCAGGGGCCTGTATGATTCTGGACAGTTTAATGATGCTTTTAGCTTTCCGGGCATGGAGTCGGAACTGGTTCATAAAACATTTGCTTAGTTCTTTAAAGCTCGATACCGATCGTGGGGGAAATCGAGTGAACCACATTGATGCAATTCTAGATATATTGGGAAGGATTTGCATTTCACAGCGTCAGGTGCTGTTGCGTAATTCCTATACCTTGCATACCACATTAAATGTTGTCCCGGATTTGTTCCCCAGCATATCGGTCCATTTGTGGCAGATTGGATTTACACGAGAAGAAGTTGAGTGTGCACAATGTTTTACATGTGTCTTTTCTATGAAAGCGTCTACACGATTCGAATGTGGTGGTATCTTCGGATCAGTACGAAGACCAAGAAGTTGAGTCTGTAGTTATGAGACCTCGTAAGCCTCTTCGTGTTACGGGGAATGACACAAAACAGCTTAGGAGGAAAATGGTTAAGCTAGTTGTAACAGCCCTCATTTTACATATCGGAGGATCATAAAATATTTTTATTTTAATCCCTGAAGATTGAATCATTCTCAATTTTAATATGTTACTTATGGGGATGAGAGACATGTCCATAATTTTTACCAATTTTATCTGTGACCATTTTGCCCTTGTCAATCTTGTACAGTGCATAATTTTTGGTTAGAGTTAAACAAGTGTTGAAACCTGTTCCATTGGAAAGTAAATGATGTTTCCCTTTCCGTAGAGTAGTGACATTAAAAATTTGGCTCAACGGTTTGGGAGGAATCGCTGTTTTAAGCTTGGCTATTCAGGTTTGGTAAGCCATAATGGGCTGATTTGGAGAGGCCCATTAGTGGGCTTGTGGAAGGCTATAAATAGTGGATATGAGGCATAGAGAATAGTTTACTTGATCCATTCTCTCATTTGGAAGAGCTAGAGTTCCTCCATTTCTCCATTTTCATCACCTTTCCACCATTAAAGCTTAGAGAATCGAAGATCTACAACATTTGGAGCTAGATCTACGCAAATCAAAGAGAGAGCTCATCAAATCGAAGGGTTTAGAGTAAATTCTTCGTTGTTTGGATCTAGATCGAAGTATTTTTTGCGTTAGTTTGGAGAATTGGTGAGTTATATGTGTTAATCCCTAAAAAATCCATACGCACATTGAGTAAAGGATACAGAACGGACATCATCAGGGTCGATCGTGCACAATGTTATCCAAGGCACTTAAATGGCCAAATATCAAAACCAAGATAAGTCAAGTCAACTAGTACGACCAAAGATGATGACGTAATATGCTACGAGAAGTGCGGCCCAATAATGGAAAAGATCGTATATCCCGTAAAGTCGTTCACAACAATAGAAACGCTTAATCTGATATCAAAGTCCGATCGCGCATATCAGGACAGGAGTCAAGGTCGCATGTGTACTTAAACAGCTGCTCATGGAATGCAATGCCTATCGCTCGACACTCAGATCAGAAACCTACTGGTCGGTCATACACCAGACGTTGGAAAGAGCACATTAACATCTCAGAGTCACAGGCCTTAGTCAGTCATCTCTAGACTAAAGAAGATCGTCGCTCACTCACTCAAATCGGACATAACCACATTAAGGAGTTATGGTTGACTCTTTCCTTCACTACGCCATCAAGAAAATCAGATATCTACCCGTCAAATGCCAGAATTGCCGCTACCTAGGACATCAACCGAAGTTAGATGCGGATCGTGATTCAGGCGCAAAGGCAAAGGTCGGTCGTTCATATTGGGGCAAAGCCGCTCAAACACCGAAGTGAAGCAAGTTGACCATTCAACATAGGCGGAAGCGACCTCATAGCATAGCTGCAAGGGAAAACAACACCATACAAAGGCAACAAAAGGGCGAGCACCCTTGAACTAAGAAGGTCGGTCGCGCAAGGAACAAGGGAGAATCAGGTCCATTCCTGCGTTCTGCTTTTATAAAAGTTTCTGAGTTTCCCATAGTAATCATTCTCACAGAGACACTCGCTCCTATGGACTCGCACAACTAATCAAGATGCTCGCTCCATTGAGTCGCTCGCGCATGACAAACCGAATACGGCTCTGGACAGCTGGCTACAGCTAGCCGATGGCATGATGGTAATTAATAAGAATAAGCAACCCATAGCCTGCATTAACGGATTATAGACCATTTCCTGGAGGGAGCTCACCTATAAATACACTGTGGCTGTCAACATAAAGGGGATCCAATCTTTGAAACAACGAAGTGCTGCTAAATTCTATCCTCAACTACTGATTCGGCCATGGCGCCAAGGACATTCCCGTGATCCAAGGAAAACGAAGACATCCTCCTTCTCAATTATTCTTTCATCCTTCTTCTCCTCAAATTATCGTTATCTTGTATAGTTCCAAGGCTGAAATATATAAATGAGAGTATATTGAGTGAATACACAGATGTATGAAGATAGAGAATTGATGTATCTTATCATCCTCATTATAAGTTTGGAAATCACCTTCATAGTGGACGTAGGCCTAATTAACGGGTGAACCACTCTAAATTTTTTTCTCTATTTTACCTTTCTCGCATTTTTCATTTTTAATTGCTGATTAAACACGGTTCCATTTATTTCTTACCAAATTGGTGAAGTACGGTTTAGTACCTTGGGTGTTTTGACCATTTTTGGTGTAAACATTTTGGCACCCACCGTGGGGCCATGATTGCTTCTCTCCCCATTTCAGATCTGATAAGATTTTCTGGGAGGCACTATGCTTGAAATCATTAGCACGCTGAGGAGAATCACCGACAAAGTCAACAACCCCAACAATAGCGTCAACGCCGTCAGACAGCGACTCCGGGGTAGAGGGGTTGCCTGAAATTAAAGAAATTGTTACCAAGAAGGAATTGGAGGAGGCAATGACAGGATTAACGAGTCAGATAAATATTGTGAGCAACGCAATAATGAAGAAGCTCGAGTCGATACTCGTTATTCAAGCCGCCACCGCAAAAGCCACTTTAAGCGCCACCTGTTCTTCGCTAGCTCGAATGGACTGGGAGTCAGAATTAGAGTCCTCTGCTTCAAGCTCAAGACAGCAGGATTCCATTCAGAGAGTTACACGTTGCACCAATCCAAGCCACGAAGGGGACAAAGCACCTGTGTGCGATCACTCCGACGATACAATCGCGGAACGGGAAAATAGTCCCACTATCATAAGGATGTTCCTTCCAAAAGGGCACTCAAATTCCTTGACCCCAGTTCATGAAGACACATCTAGATCAAAGTTCGATAATAAATAAGGCGGCCCAATCCATGGATCCGAGCAAGGAACGAAAATACAACTTGGGAATGGCGCGAGCAACTGTGAAGGAGAGCCTAAAGAAGGATGATCAAAGAGAATGGGAGTCCTTCCCAACTAAAACCCCACTCGCTGAAAGGGTTAAGGAAACAGTATACCTAAAAAGATTCGGATTCCATCATTACAGTCCTATGATGGGACAAGCGACCCTAATATATTTCTGTGTAAATATGACCAGTATATGAATGGGGCATGCGCTACTGATGAAATCAAATGCTTATATTACCCAACTTATCTAGAAGGAGTGGCTTATCTATGGTTCACAAAGCTTCCACCGCTGTCCGTGGACAATTTCGTGACCTTGGCTAAGCTATTCAGTGAGCAGTTCAAATCCTAGGCGCTCAAAACTCGAGATGTTACGGAGCTAAGCGGACTACAACAAAGACTAGGAGAGCCCATCAAAGCTTTTCTCACTCGCTTTGATATAGAAGTGTCTAAAGTCAAGAATCTCGAACACGGCCTAATCTTAATGGCTCTTAAGTGGGAAATATGTAAAGAAACCAAGTTGGGGCGGTGGATTAAGAAAAAGAAACCAAGTACACTCGAACAATTACTCAACAAAGATGAAAATATGCAAGTATTGAAGGAAAAAATGAACAGGTAGAGAAGGATGGAAATGCGCAAAGCAACCTAGATAATCAAAAAAGGAGCAATGAAGAAGAAGACAGTCGAGCAAAAAAGAAGCTGCGCTTTTTCCAGAACTCTGAGTTCACTCCCCTTAACGATACCATGGGAAATATCTTCTTGGCAAACAAAAACACCGAGAGATATCCGGTTTTGAAACAAAGACAGGTCAAAGATATCGCTATGAAGTCAGGAAGATTCTGTCAATTCCACAAATATCCAGGACATGATACCAATGAATGTAGGCACTTGAAGTCTGTGATCGAGGGGCTAATCAAGAAAAACCATTTGCAATAGTATGTAAAGGATCATAAAAGTTATCCCGACTATCCGCAACCAAGGGGTAATACACCTTAAAGAAAAGAAGGATTTAAACCAATACAAAGAGGGCGCCCATCAAGAGGACCAGTCACTAATGTCTCAATAATGGAGCACTAAACTAGAGCTCTCATTACTTTGCTTCACTCCCCTGGTTTTATCTTGTTATTAAGATTGTTTTACCTGGCTTTATTATCCACTATGATCGTATTAAGTAACGGTTTACGTGCAAAAACTTTGTGCATCGAAATTAATTATATGTCTACCTGAGTAACATACTTATTGGTCCATGCTAAAAGAAAAACAATCTTTTGAAATGTAGGCATGACAAAAGTAATTCGCCACACATAGCAGGACTGTGACGAAAAAATCTCAGGGCACACATTGAACAAAGCAGCTTGGGAATCGCGAACATCAAGCAAGATCAAACAGGATGAATACACACCTCACCTCAAAAGGACAAGCTATTCTAAGACAGACAACAAGTCGGAAGGCGGCCCCTCTCATTATGGAATAGGTTGAATGCTTAGCAAACACCCATTAAAAGGACTGGTGCCAGGCTTCGTCAAAAGTACAGGAATACTACCAAATCTGTCCCTTAGATAAAATTGCTAATCCTAAAGAGGCGCCTTCTCAGATGCAGGACATGGATTCCTCAGAACCGGAATTAAATTCGGTAGCAAGGATCGGTGTCCACCTCCTAAGAGTCAATGCCAGAGCAAGAACAACTCAAAAGGTCTCACGGTTAAAGTCTCACAGATAAAATCGCTGGGCCCACCAAAGAAACACCTTCTTAGGTGCTGGACACGAGTTCTCCAACTTAAAGAGAGAGAAAACTCAGTGAGGCGAACCAGTGTCTGTTTCCCAGGGTAAGGCACAAAGTCGGAAAAAACAGACATGTCCTAAAACGGAAAAATTGCCGATTCCAAAAAAAAAAACGAGCGGTACCTTGTTAGGTGAAGGATACGAATTTTATCCCTTCTAAGTCAAGACTCAATGAGATGAATTAGTGTCCTCTCCTCAGAGTGAGGCATAAAAATGGAAAAGGATTGAACATGCTGGAAGGACCAGCGCAAAACAGAAATCCTAGCCGAAAGTGGGTGTCAGAAATCCTAGCCGAAAGGGGGTATCCATTCTAAAACCTTTTTGAATAACTAAAACAATCAAATAGGGCCTAGAATGGATCGAAAATCTTTAACCCAAGACCTCCCTAGGGGGCATGTATTCAAAAGCAGCCTCCGAAGGGCTTGGATTACCAGTCAGCTAGGTGCAGGGTTTAATACTACTAAATAAAAGATACCAAATGCGCTTGTAATAATACAGATGCGTAAAAACCTTCGAGAAGTGATGAACTTCAGAAGATAAGTAAATCCCAACAATAATAATAACAACAGAAAATCGGGCGCAACCGAATGATTAATAAAGTGCTCGAACGAATGTGTAAATCAGAAAATAAAGGTGCAGCATGCGATGCACCCACGCGAAAACAAACAAGTTCCATAATAAGAACCTGTACATTGAGGTCCAAAACAAACCATAAAAGTCACAAACCTAAGCGTATGAGAATAAGCGAGGCTGGCTCCCGCATACATAAGCTAGACTAAAAGTACCATTCAAAATCAAAACTAAAATAACAGAACTGGTAAAGAATTAACAAGCCACAGCGTTTAGATAAGGTAAGAGATGATCCTCTCCCTAGACTCAAGGGCCTCGACAAGTTTGAGCATGTCTTCTTCCAAGGCATGAAGTCGTTCAAAATTCTCTTTATTTGACTGCTGAAGATCTTCGATAAGAGAATGCCAGGCACCCATTTGCTCCACAATATAATCTCTGACAGTCGTGATAAGGCCCTTAAACAAATGCGGGCGTGCTTCCAATTGATCGAACTCAGCCAATATGCAATCCTTCATGGCATCTGTCTTACCTGCAATAATCCATCTGTCAAATGGGTCTATGTACTCACCGAAACGCGAGCTAGCTGGACATTGAGCCACAAAGTCTTCGGCAAGTAC
The DNA here is from genome assembly GCA_030737875.1 of Allium sativum. Classification (NCBI taxonomy): domain Eukaryota; kingdom Viridiplantae; phylum Streptophyta; class Magnoliopsida; order Asparagales; family Amaryllidaceae; genus Allium; species Allium sativum. The sequence continues at coordinate 70,297,569 of CM060909.1, read as the reverse complement.
AAGATGGCAAGGGTTGAGAACAGAAAGAGGCTCCGGCACAGCTGCAGGATCCAAAGTGATGGACGAAGAAGCCATACGACCAAGAGCAGTCTGAGTATCTGAGCCAGGAAGTTCATTCAGCAAGCAATGACTTTGAGTGTCAGTTGCACCCAAGATCTCCTTGCCTCGAGGCATCTTTTTGCTATTAGTCCTCCTTGTCAACATTTTCCTAAGCCTCTTAGACATTAAAAATTCCATCCTCGGACGACCTATTTCAAAAAAGATCAGTATGGACTCAAACAACAACCATGGAAAGGGAAACAGCCTAGCCAGACCCAGGTATAAACAAAAAAAAATCAGCTAGAGAAACACGGGGCATTTCACCAAACAATTTATGAACAAATACCAATCATCATGGTTTCAAAGAAAACCGCAGGATGATTCATATTCTTCAAAGATGATTACAGAAACGATATCTACGCTACAAAGAAACCTGGCTATCACCCAAATCCCAAATTCATACACAGTTCGGTCAGGTCATATTTGGAACATCCTAACTTGGGAACGTATGAGTATTTCAAAAAAAAAAAAATTACCCAGAAAGATCACGGTACCTTAAAGCCAAAAGGAAACCCCTCAAGACAAACAGATGTTACTACAAATATTAGGCAATATGATGGAATGAGAAAGCCAAAATCTTTTGGAGAGAAATCAAGGCAGAAATGTCAAGCATAGATTACCTGGTTAAACTCTCGAGGAAGCACAGCTATGACTGAAAGATTTCTCGAAAAGGATAAAGGTGGAAATGAAGCAGGTTAAAAGTAAATAAGGAAGATTAAAAGGCATGCATCCAGAGAAGTCTCGCTACGTCAGCTTGAGTGAAAGATTATACAAAAACGTCCCATCAAATCCCAGCTGGCATCCCAAAATCCAACTGTTCGCACAATAACAAAAGAGGCACATCAAGCCTCTCGCCTACGGAAAAAGACAATACTAATCAGCTACAATGAAACAATCTTAACATTTTGTTCGAATGACCCCTCGACAAGTCAGGATAAATCTGCCAAACAATGTGCGATCAAATATGTCGAAGCCAGTAATTCCTTACTAAAAGAAATCACGGACTTCGAGGGGCAAGTGTTAATCCCTAAAAAATCCATACGCACATTGAGTAAAGGATACAGAACGGACATCATCAGGGTCGATCGTGCACAATGTTATCTGAGGCACTTAAACGGCCAAATATCAAACCCAAGATAAGTTATGTCAACCAGTACGACTAAAGATGATGACGCAATATGCTATGAGAAGTGCGGCCCAATAAAGGAAAAGATCGTATATCCCGTAAAGTCATTCACAACAATAGAAACGCTTAATCTGATGTCAAAGTACGATCGCGCATATCAGGATAGGAGTCAAGGTCGCATGTATATTTAAACAACTGCTCACGGATTGCAACGCCTATCGCTCGACACTTAGATCAGAAACCTACTGGTCGGTCATACACTAGACCTTGGAAAGAGCACATTTACATCTCAGAGTCACAAGCCTTAGTCGGTCATCTCTAGACTAAAGAAGATCGTCGCTCGCCCACTCAAATCAGACGTAACCACATTAAGGAGTTATGGTCGACTCGTTCCTTCACTACGCCATCAAGCAAATCAGATATCAACCCGTAAATGCCAGAAATAGCCGCAACCATAGGACATCAACCAAAGTTAGACGCGGATCGCCATTCAGGCGCAAAGGCAAAGGTCGGTCGTTCATATTGGGGCAAAGCCGCTCAAACACCGAAATGAAGCAAGTTGACCATTCAACATAGGCGGAAGCGACCTCATAGCATAGCCGCAAGGGCAAACAACGCCATACAAAGGCAACAAAAGGGCAAACGCCCGTGAACTAAGAAGGTCGATCGCGCAAGGAACAAGGGAGAATCGGGTCCAGTCCTACTTTCTGTTTTTATAAAAGTTTCCGAGTTTTCCAAAGCAATCATTCTCACAGAGACACCCGCTCCTATGGACTCGCACAACTACTCAAGATGCTCAGTCCATTGAGTCGCTCGAGCATGACAAACCGAATACGGCTCTGGACAGCTGGCTACAGCTAGTCGATGGCATGATGGTAATTAATAAGAATGAGCTACCCATAGCCTGCATAAACGGATTATAGACCATTTCCCGGAGGGAGCTCGCCTATAAATACACCGTGGCTGCCAACATAAAGGGGATCCAATCTTTGAAACAACGAAGTGCTGCTAAATTCTATCCTCAACTATTGATTCGGCCATGGCATCAAGGACAATCCCGTAATCCATGGAAAACGAAGACATCCTCCTTCACAATTATTCATTCATCCTTCTCCTCCTCAAATTATCGTTATCTTGTATAGTTCCAAGGCTGAAATATATAAACGAGAGTATATTGAGTGAATATAGAGATGTATGAAGATAGAGAATTGATGTATCTTGTAATCCTCGTTATAAGATTGGAAATCACCTTCATAGTGGACGTAGGCCTAATTAACGGATGAACCACTCTAAATCTTGTCTTTATTTTACCTTTCTCGCATTTCCATTTTTAATTGATGATTAAACACGGTTCCGTTTATTTCTTAATAAATTGGTGAAGTACAGTTTAGTACCTTGGGTGTTTAGACCATTTTTGGACTAAACAGTATGCATCTCTCACATGGATTCAATCAAGTATATGAGTTGTATGATCTTAATTTCATCATTTTCAAGTCATTTCCTTAGATCTACATCATGGTAAGTCTATTTTCATATGAATCGCCATAGGATCTAATTTAGCAACTTAAAACCAGTAATTTCTATGCTATTTTCGTATGTTTATGCAAGTTAGATCCATAATTTTTGTTCATATATGCATTTAAATCAGTATATATATATATGTATATATATATATATATATATATATATATATTGGAAATTTTTGAATCAAAACTAGTTGTCTAAATTATAATTTGTTAAGTATAAAAATATATTAAACATATGATATAAAACTATGTACATATATATATATATATATATATATATATGATATATAACTATATTATGATTATAAATATATATATAATGTAATATATTACATAACGAACATATATATTTGAAAACATAAGTAAAAGCCGTTAATAATTTGAAATCATTTAGAAAGAAGTTGGAAAATTATTTGAAAACAGAGTTTGAAATAATTTGAAAACATAATTTGAAAGTGCTATCTAGAGTTTTACATTTTAGCTAGACTCTATTATTTTGATATTCTTGAACTCTTGAAATCTTGGTTCTCATGAGTCTTGAATCTTGTATCTCCTTTGGAGTCTGGAGTCTCTTAAACTGTACAGTCTTCTAAATCACCTATATATAATTTTTGCATACATATATATATATTATGGATAAAGATGTTAGTATATATTTTATTATCAATAATTTTAATAATTGAAACAAGGTTGTTGTCATCAAAATTCCATTCTCCAACATGTATGTTTTTATTGGAACTTTTTTCTATTTTGCAGTATGTCTTTAGATTCGGGCTCTGCTACTTCCTAGCTTTTCGCTAATTGGACAGAAGAACGTGAGGCTGCTTTTACTGATGTGTGTATTGAGTTTTTGGAGGAGAGAACAAGTGGCACAAGCAGTTTTTACAAGACGATCGCGGTGGCTTTGAACAACCGTTTTAATCTGGGCTAGAAACCTAGATTAAAAACGGTAAGATAATCTAAAACGGTTGTTTTGGGATTGGCACAGACTTCCGCAAACACCGGGCAGAGAAAGGTATCCAATTCACGATAGGTTAGACGGTCCGGACGAGTGGTGGGCTAGCGGCGCTGGCAGACCATATAGGCGATTAAAAAGTAATCCGCCAATGAAATTTCGAGAGCAAGGCATACTATTTGGCCGTTGTTTGGTATGTCTGTCTTCTTATATCCAATCTCTGCACCTGCACCAAATGCTTCTTTCAACGTTGCCGATGCCATTTACTGTTCTGATTGGATGACTACTGGTAACCCGCCTTCTACTCATCCCTCTAGGCACAAACACACCGAGCGTGGTAGTTCGAGCTGTTCTTTTATGACCTCCCCCCCCCCCCCCAACCTTCAGCAGGTTGTTTCCCGTTTCTACAATACCGTACGAACAATGACAAATGTCGAGTGATGGGAAATTTTGATGATTTTCAGCAATGATCTACGGAATGTGGAGATTGTCGACGATCTTGATGACGATGATGTACGGGGGTTTATTTTAGCAGAGTTGAGTAGATTGGATCATCATCGTAATTTTTAGTTTTTTGTGTACTTGTTTTATTTTTATAGTAGTAATGTTATTTCTGTTTGTATTTCAATTCATTTAATGAAATGTAGCCTTTTTTTGTCCAATTAGTATTTAATTAATTCAAAACAAATAAATTAACAAATAAATACTGCACTCAAATACCTCATTCGTAACAAAAAACGCATTCCTCATTTACAATAGTGTCACGCTCAAATGCCCCGATCAAATGCTCTGTTACCATTCGTCAAAAATGCATCCTTAATTTATTTGTTTTGAATTAATTTATGCGTTTAATTTTAATTCATGTTTCTTATATGAATGACAACATTTTGTAAAGATTATATATTGTCCTACACTATCAAAATAATACAGCCGTCTTGGTTTATATATATATATATATATATATATATATATATGGGAAAGTATATTTAGACACAAAGATTTGACATAAATTGAGAGATATAAAATCTGAACCATAGAATTACCCCTTGATTTGCACCCCTCACATAAAGAAAAATTAATCATGTGGCTGAGATTTTGGATCTCCTGATTTGTGTCACACTTTTGTATTCATATAGCCGCTCCCTATATATATGAGTATGTAAATATTGTAGTATCAATTGAAATAAAAAAAATGGGTTTTAATTCACATGAAGGCTTAATACTCATATATATATATATATATATATATATATATATATATATATATATATATATATAGCGTCAAAGATAAACACTTGTAGTAATCGTTGGATTACTTAATGAAACTCCAGAGCTTGCGTTTATTGTATGACTATAATTTAAAATGATAAACCACACAAACTTAAATTAAGACAACACATAAATATCATAAGATACAATAAACTACCAAGAGTAATACAAATACATATATACCAGGAATAAGACATTCGCATACAGGATTTGATATAACTATTGTTTGCTCAAAATTTGATATTGTTCAAATGCACATATACGACTTCACAAATAGGCGATACATAACTATTACCATTTTTATCCGATTTCTTCACATGGAATTTGTTGACAATTTATCATGTTACTATCCTTGTTCAATTATATGTATAACATGTGCACACCATGTTAGTATGCTATAATGTAATTATTTATCATTTACAACAATAGAAAGCATAATTAATATATTTTGATGTGTTATTGTGAGCACATAACGGAAAACTTTCCAATTAGCATACAATTCTAAAGCTGCCTATGCTAAAAGAAGTAGTTTCAGCAAAGAAGAAAATACGAACTACAATAGAAAAAAGAAAAGTACCTTTATTTGGTATATTATATATCTAGCTAATTGTCATCCGCTCCTTTTGTAGAGCCAGTTGAATCCCTGAATTACTTGCGAAACAACAGCAATAGAAATAGGTTTTCAAATAAATGAATTCAGATGGAAAAAAACTGAAATTCAAGTGAATTTAGAAAATCAATACTGCCAGTAAGTAGGGGTGAGCGTTTGGTTGGTTTGGTTTATCCGATGATAAATTTGTCAAACCAAACTAAAACCAATAAGAATGAAAATCAAACCAAACCAACCAAATTAAGTTTGGTTGGTTCGGTTGGTTATCCGATTAAACCGAACTAAAAATGTTTTACACTTTTTGTTTGAAATATTCACTATAACTTGAAACAAATTATTTATATATGATTACAGTATTAATATTTTTGATTGTTATGCCTTTTAGTATTAATTTTGACACATAGGTGATGATTAATATTTACTTAAATAACTAAACTAACCTAAAATATTTATTATAATACAAATAATTTTGAAAATATAGTAAAAATTCGGTTAATTTGGTTAAACCGATAACCGAACTTAATATTTTTTCGGGCCGATTACAAACCGATTTAATTTCAAAACCGAACCAAACCGACCAAAATAAATTGGTTCGGTTGGTTTATTTGGTTTAACCGAATAATGCTCACCCCTACCAGTAAGGATGTTCTGGTGCCCCCAATCATCAAACAACATATTTGAATATTCAATGAAGTGAACAACACATATCAATTCATATAGAAGTTTACCTCTTTTTCATTGCATGTGCACGCGCATTCAAATTGAAAATAATGGAAAACCAATATTCATTGTCCTGATTAAGATCTTCTTCACGATAGGTTTAATTAATTTCTAAACTTTTTTTGGTTTTGTTAACTGCAACTTTTTCCAAAATAGGACATAATCGAATAGCATCTAAATTTACTACCACATGACATAATTTCAACCAATAAACCACATTGCAAATTATGTTTATTTATATGAAACATTAAACGTATGAAAATGCATTATATACCATTCTATATAGACATAAATAACTGATGGTTATCAATCTAATCACACCCATTTTTATATGAAAAACTATGGATTGATGGTTTTTAATTTTTAATCATATATGTGAGGTACTGTTCAAGAAAACCCATACATATAGAAGTAAAACTAAAACGATATTTTATATACAACCTAAATTGTTTGAAATTGTACATATTAGATTTAGAGGATTCGCTAAACAATATGTTGTCATTGTATCCCTTGGTTGAAATAAAAAAGTTGATTTTGCATCAGTAAAAGTAAAAGCTAAGTCTTCGTTGGAAAACATAAAATTCAATAAAGAAAAACATACAGTTAAGGAAAACAAATATTACACGTTCATTACACTGTTTGTCTACATATAGTGTCATTTAAATAATACCACAATGTTGTTAACGTGCGCAAACAGAACAAAAAACGTCATATAATAAATGCTAAATCAGTGTAACACACTTTCCTTTGTTTGGAAGGAATTTAAAAATAAGAACTTTTTAGTTGTTCTAATAGCTAACTACAAAAAAACTACTAACCAAGAATTGATTTTTTGACTGTTACGAAATGCTTCCAACAAATTAATTTTATTACAAACCATAAGGTTTGAGAAATAAATAGTATTTTTTGCGCAATGATTCAAAGTTTCAGATGTAGTAAACTGTAGCAGAAGAAATATATTAATTCAGTTTACTCAGCAGTTATATATATGCATAATATCTAGACATCCTAATCACCTGAAGTCAAACAATCATATGTCTAAAATATGCAAAAAGTGTGTGACAACATAAAAATCATGAAGGGCAATGTTTTATATACAACTTGGTGGCCTAGTCACTAATGTGTGTAGAGCGTTCATTTTCTTACATCTCTTTTTTAAAACGCATCAATATAGTTCAATATGGGCATCTAACATGGTGATATATCATTGATCGTAAACACGCTAAAGTGGAAGCTTCATATATATAGGTCTTAAACTGAGAACCTGCAAAACTATTACCTCAGGAGTAACCAGGCCAAACCAGGATGTGAAGAAACTTGAATATCAAATTCTCTTTAAGCATTCATAAAATAAACCAGAAAATGATTGTAAAAGTTTAACCCTATATGCATAATAGAGTGTGTGTATATATATATGTAGTAACGGATAAATTATCCAACGTACCTTGAATCAACCTGATCAATAGGAGTTGTAATATACGCCCAGAAAATAAATCAAACAAATACTAGTATATAACATATGACATTATTGTATAGTTCTTCCAGAAAACTTCCAAGTCTTGATGAGCTTCTCGATCAGATGAGGTGACGACATTCATTGGTATCATGTCCTAGCACATCATGGAAATGACACTACTTTCCGCTCCTTACCATTCTCTCAGTAGCAATATATTGGACTTCGGGGGCTTCTCGTATTTTTCCGTGTTCATGGTTGCCAAGTATTTTCAGGAGTATCGTTCAGAGGAGTCCAAGCTTTTCCATCATGCCCCCTGTATCGTTTTTGTTACCTCTGGCTCTATCATTTTTCTGCCCCTTCCGCTTGTGATTTTCATTGGGATGGGAGTTGTTCTGGTCTTGTACCGAGGAGGCCGACACAGGAACATGAACAATCACATGGTCATTCGTGGGGTTAGCCGGCGTAGTGGTGTTTGTCGCTTTTCTCTCAAGTTCTTCTGCTTCCTTCAACTGAAGATATTGGTTGGCCTTCATATGAAAGTCTCTCTTTCCTATCGGTCTTTTCATCTTCAACCATCGCCCGAACTCCGTCTCGGGGTGGATGGCGCTGACTAGGGCAAAGAAGGTGGTATTCTCATCAGGATTGCTCAACCCAAAGATATCATTTCCCTAGCCTCCATGTCTCAAGGAAAGAACGAGTCTCAATTGATGCGTATGATGTGGCACAAATGTAATGATCATGAAGGAGAAAAATTATTCCTCATACAGAGGTAAAAGTAAAGGTGAAGTGTCTAAAGGGCCTTAAAATTTATTTGAATACATGCACTCACATGTGCATGCATGCGCGCGAGCACACTCACGGCAATATCAGTTTTTATGTTGTCATAAATCAGATGCTACAGGTTAATTATATTGGTATGTAGCGGAATGAAAAAATTCATGAACTGCTCCAATGCGTATTATACTCACCATGTTCTCCCATTAAGCAATCTTAAGTGTAAAAGTCACTAATAAAATTTAGAATATATCTTAATTCATTTTATTATAGGAGTTGAATTGTTTAAGCATTTATTGACCCTGTAATATCAGTTGGATTGTATAATATCATGCAGGTTGTGCAATAAGTTTAGATAACTATCTAAAAGCTGGAACAACTTAAATGGCATGATCAAATGGAAATAATCAAATCATAAACAACTATGGAAACAATGATAGTAATAATTTAATTAAATCACAGGGCAAAAGTATGGAGTATTAGTGATTATAAAAAAATCCAAGTTAAAAGAAATTTGTAATTTTGAATGATGGAAGTAAAGGGAGGTATATCAAATAATTAATTGTAGATTTTGCTGCACACATGTTAATCCTCGCATATTCAACAGTCGAAAATGCATCAACAGAAAATTTTCCGCATCTTCTTTTTAACTATATAACACTTCAAAACTAAATTAAACTAAAATACTTCTCAAATCTTACCTGTTGATATTATTATAAATATTCACCAATGACACAATCATTATAAGCATTCCCTTAATCAGCAAAGAACACTGCTTGCTAAACAAAATGACATAAACTTTTTATATTATATCCAGTAATAAAAAACAGAAGTAAAAATATAACATAATCTCCTTCAGTGATTCAGGTCAGTTCAGGCATGGAATAAATAGTGATTATCCTGTTCGATTTTGGCTCCTTTAGTATCTATCATATACTTTAAAACAAAAGGAATGCTATTTTTTAGAAGGACAAAATATTGGAAAAAGAATTACTTACCGTGTTCAGGATTACAGTTCTCTTCTCCTGCTAACTGTAATAACTACAATCCGAAAATGTAGCGAGATAAATTTCTGAAATCACTATCAACAAACATATTTGAAATACCTAAGCAATTTGGAGTAATTGATCTTCAACATTAAAAAAACTCAAATTCTGTTAGAATAGATATGGATTTGGTCAAGAAAAAACAATTTATGTACAAAACCTATTAAAAAAACTGAATCAAAGAAATTTAGGGTAGGGATGAGTACCTGAGATTGAACTTTGATTCAAACCTAAAAATTGATGTTTAAATTGAATCGTCCATCTAGAGCCTAAAAATAATCTCTGAGTCGACTCTTCAACAATCGATGTTCTGACAGCAACAAATTCTTAAAGAACACAACAAACACAAAATCACATTTGAATAGAAGTTGATTGGGGACAACTGAAAACAATGTTTCTATGAAACCTAAAATTTTATGAATCAAAAACAAAGAATTCAAGTTAGTAATCAGCACTTGAAATCGAAGCTTGAATCAAACCTTAAAGTCTACATCTGAATCGAAGTTCGATAATATACTGCGTAATAAGTCGGGCTGGAGTCTCGCGTCCAGAGTGGATGAAATCAGAGGAAGAGAATTGAAGCTTTCTTATGTAGAGTGAAGAAATTAAAAGGAAGAAGACGACATCGATTAGCCATTATTTTGTGAGGAATATTTCTAAGAAAGGAACAGAGTAGGTGCGGATGGAATAAATGGATTATTAAAAAATAAAACGGACGTGCCTCAAATCTTCTAAAGTAATAAATTAATTAATTGCATCGTATATTGCGTTAAATATACATGTGGATGTCTGCACACCTTGGAAATCTACCTTAGTAATTAAAGCAAGAATATTTTATATTTTATTGCCTTGGAAAATAAAACTAGTAATAATTATAGGTGTTTTTATTAAATTAATTTTTTTGAAAGGCAGCATAAAAAATTTATTATTCGCAGGATAATTACATTTTACAACAACAAATACTCACTCCACATTCAATCATCTATTCATATCTCCTCATAGACTCTCTCCATAAAGTAATGACTCACAACATTAATAGATGTAACAAGGAATGCCATTTGCTTTCCAACTGATACCAAAGTATATGTCTACTCCCCATAAATTACGTAGAAGAAAAGATCAGGTAAAACACTTGCATTCTGCCGAAATCACCAAAACCGTATATCAATCTTTAGAGTGACCCATGATAAGTTTGATAGTCTCAGGTCTATATGCTAAAAACGCATAACATGAAATCTGAAACTAGCAAATAATGAAGTCGCTTGCAACCATAAGAGATCGCAAAAACCAGAAAATCACTTGACATCAATCAATTGTCACTGCAACTACATCAATTGAAATAAGTACAGCAGTATCACCTCATGTAAGAGAAGGGTCATACAGCGGATTTTTACGCGTATGCCTTCTGGTAGATTTCAGCTTACTACTGAGAGGCATCACATCCTCTGTACAGTAATCATTACCTTCATCTAGATCATCATCTACCCAAAATTTTCCTTTCAGTTTATTGTTCTTGGAATCAAATGATGGAAGGGAAGTAGTGGGCATCGCAGTTCAAAGCAGAGCAGTGTTAACAATTAGTAATGTCAAACCTGCGCCTATTACATTAGAAGGAGGTAGTTGAAAGTTTGAAGGAGGTTTCAAGTTTCCATTTGGAGAAGATTTTGAGGGTGTAGAAGCTAAAGTTGCTGATGTGCAGAATTTTGTGACAATAAAAGAGGATTTAGAAGAGATTGGATTTATTACAGTGGTGCGCATCAGACCACATAATGCAGAAGTATTGCACATACCTGAATTTCCTTGTTGGGATTTGTCATCATTAACAGAATTTTCATCAAAGAGATTACCTAGCAGATCCTCCTCCTCTTCAATTTGATTGATTTTCTCTATATTTTGAGCTACAGCCTCCTAAATAGTATTGATTAGTGCTACAAAGCCAGTAGCAGCTTCAGCATTACCTCCTATATTATGATCAACCTGTAGACTATTAACTTGCACATTAGTGTTAGGATTAACCTATCATTAACCACCTCAGTATTACCATTTCCATCATTCTCATTTGATAAAGCATCAAAAGGAGTTACATTAACATTAGTCACGTCAGCATCAACATCAATGTCAGCCTTATCATTAGCAACACCATTCTTTCTCCAATACTTTTTAGCTTTTGTATTAAATGATGTCCAGTTACTTTTATTAGTATTTGTTGTGAACTTCCTATTATTCTATCCGTTTGTATGATCGGTCGTTGACTTGTGGGTGGTCCGGTAGGCCCATAGGGCCAGAGAGAGCTCATCTTCCCACAAGCCTCTGGTCTTCTCCAGGATCTTCTTGATGATGGATTTAATAGCTTTGTTGACAGCCTCGACTTGCCCATTACCTTGAAGATGGGCCACTGCTGAGAATCTCTTTTCAATGATGTGTAGTCGATAGAAAGTGTTGAACTCGGTGCTCTCGAATCAGGTCTCCTTGTCAGAGATAATAGCTTGGTGGACCACATATCGAGTGATGATGTTGCGGTCGACGAAGTTGATTACATTCTTAATAGTGATTGTGGCAAGAGCTTCAGCTTCCGCCCATTTCGTAAAGTAATCAACCGCGACGATAACATAGAGAGCACTACCCCTGGTCATTGGAAGAGTTATGATGATGTCTATTCCCTACATGGAAAACAACCAAGGACTGACCATTTGCATTAGCTCGGTAGGAGGGGCCCTCAGAATCTTTGAGAACCTCTAGCACCTGTCGCACTTGCGGGCACAGTTGGCAGCGTCTTGGTCAAGCGTAAGCCATAAGTAACTGTATCCAAGAACTTTCCATGACAGGGTTTTCCCCCTTGTGTGATCACCGTACTCGCCTTTGTATACCTCTAGTAGTACACGGTCGGCGTCGTTGTGCGCTACACACTGGAGTAATGGAACAGAGAATCCCCTTCGATAAGCGCTCTGTCTTGAATGATATAACGGGACAACTTCTGAGTGAGTGCTCGTCTTTCTTTGTATCGCTCGAGGAGGATCCCATGTTGTAAATAATTCCTGATGGGGGTCATCCATGACTCGGGCCCTGTCTCCGTCATTGCTACTGAATCAGTCTACATCTGATCGATGCTCGAAGAGTCGAGAAATTCAACAAGGGTTAGCCCTAAGAGTTGGGCATCCCCAGAGCTTGCTAGTTTGGCTAGAGAATCGGCCTTCTCGTTCTACGCTCGGGGAATATGGAGGATGACATAATGGTCGAAGTTGGCGAGAAGCTCGCGAACTTGAGCCGGGTAAAGGGTGAGTCGTGTCCTTTGGCTTAGTATTCCCTCGGTACTTGCTTAACGACAAGTTGTGTGTCGAAGTAGATCTGGATGGCCATGATATTAAGTTCGATCACGGTTCGAGGTCTAACAATCAAAGCCCCGTATTATGCATCGTTGTTAGTAGAGGGGAAATCAAGCTTCAGAGCATATCATATCGAGCATTCCTCGGGTGTGATGAGCATGACTCCTGCTCTAGAACACTGATTATTGGAGGATCCATCCACGAACAGTTTCCATTGAATGGCTGGAGTCTCACTTTCCTCCGAAGGAGGTTCTTCGGGGATTGTAAACTCCACTATAAAATCTGCGAGGGCTTGTCCAAGGATGGCCCGACTAGGTATAAAAGTGATCTCGAACTGGCTTAGCCCTATGTTCGATTTCAAGAGTCGTCTAGATGGCTCAGGTCGTTGCAGGACCTATCGTAGCAGCTGGTCAGTGTAGATCTTGATAGGATGAGACTGAAAGTAAGTCCGCAACTTCCAAGAAGATATTAGTAGACAGTAGTCTAACTTTTCAAGCTTCGAATAATTCTTTTCTTTCCCCTTCAACCTCTTGCTGATGTAGTAGACATACGATTGGACACGATCTTTGAAGCGCCATAGGGCGGAGCTAATGGCCTGCAAGGAAACAGCCAAATAGATGTGTATGTCCTCGTGATTGACAGTTTACGATACGATAGGTAGTCGTTCTAAGTGATTCAGAAGGTCCTCAAAAGCAGTAATGCATTCTTATGTCCATACGAAGTTGTGTTTCCCTTTTCTGGGCAAGTTGAAAAAGGGAATGCATTTATTGGTTGCTTTAGAAATGAATTGACTTAGGGCGACCACCTTCCAATTTAAGCTATGAACATCTTTAATGCTCTGAGGATCTCGGATATCCCAGATGGCCTGGATCTTCTCTAGGTTTGCTTCGATGCCCTCGTAATTGACAATGAAACCCAAGAATTTCCCGACGCAACGCCGAAAGAGCATTTCAAGGGATTGAGTTTCTTGTCGTACTTTCGAAGGACATCGAACAATTCAGTGAGGTCCTGGACGTGGTCTCTTTTGACACCCTCATTTTCACGAGCATATCATCCATGTAAACCTCCATGGATCTTCCAATCCGGTCTTTGAACATGCGATTGACCAGTCATTGATAAGTGGGTCTAGCATCCTTGAGACCGAAATGCATGACAACATAGCAGTATAGTCTGAGAACGGTTATAAAGGAAGTATGTTCTTGATCTGGAAGGTACAGTGGGATCTGATTGTAGCCTGAGTACGCGTCCATGAAGGATAAGAGATGGTAGCCGGCGGTCGAGTCAACAAGTTGGTCAATCGTTGGGAATGGGAAGCTGACTTTAGGGCACGCTTTGTTCAAGTTCGAGAAGTCGATACAGGTTCGTCAGTTGTTGTTTGCTTTCTTGACCAAGAAGGGGTTGGAGACCCATTCTGGGTAGTAGGTTTCGCGGATAAAACAATTATTGAGTAGCATATCCACCTCTTCATTGAGCGCAGTTGACCTTTCGATCCCAAAGATCCGACATTTTTGCTTGATCGGGAGCTGCAAGGTGTCGATATAGAGCATGTGACACGACATTTCTGGATCGATGCCATACATGTCGGAGTGGGTCCAGGCGGACACATCGAGGTTGGCCCTTATAAACTCTATTAGTTCTTCTTTTAGTGCGGGGTGGAGTTGCGATCCAACTTTCAAGACCCTTGATGGGTCGTCGGGGTTGATCGGAACATCCACCGTCGGTTCTACTAGGGTAACCCTTTCAGAGTCAAGCTCTTCATCTTCCCTTGGATCAAGATCATCGGAAAGACGACAATGGCGCATGAGCCAAGGCTCAGACGACTTTGATTACTATTCGGAGAGGGTCTTGGTGTAAGAGGGTGGAGACACTGTCTTGCCTTTCACCTCGTTGCGGAATTTCTACCATTCTGCAAGGTAGCAGGCCTTATGGTGACTTGGTTGCCTTAGACGGTACCGATCCCATTCTCCGTTGGGAACTTCATCAAGAGGGACCATGGTGACATGAAGACTCGGAACTCTACAAGAAAAGGACGTCCAAAGAAGGCATTGTACGGGGAGATGACTTTGATGACTACGAAGGAAAGGATTCAGACCCGGCTCTAATCCCCTTCTCCGAGTTCTACGGGGTGGTCGATCACGCCTATAGGTTGACTAGATAATCCATTGAAGCTGTGGACTGTGGCGTGGCAGGGCTTCAAATCTTTAGCCTCCAATTTCATCTGGTTGTACGTTGCTTTGAAGATGATGTTGACCGGGCTTCCTGAATCGATGAGGATCCTTCGGACGAAAGCTGGGTCCATCTGGGCAGAGATGATGAGAGGGTCGATGGTTGGGATTTCGATTCCCGTGGATTCTCTCTCACGGAAGACGATGTCGTCCTACATTGTCTTTTGAAGCTTTGTAGGGATTGACTCATCTAGAGCAGAGCAAGCTTCATAGGTGGCATGCTTGATGGAGTTGGCATACTCCTCCATCTTACAGAAGCTTTCATGTGTGGTGTAAGGTCCGCCAAAGATAGTGTTGATCACGATGCCTAACAATCTTGGATTGGACAACCCTGGGGCTGCGTTGGTAGGGGCTGGAGGTGCAGGCATTGAAGGGCCCGTGTCAACTTCAAGAGGAGTAGAGGTCTGAGCGGGCTGCTTCAAATGTTCCTCACGGATGAGCTTCTCAATTGCATCCTTGAGATGGCGGAAGTCATTGGTGTTGTGCCCATAGATATCATGGAATCTTCATTATTAGAGTTCTTCTAGCGATCGGTAGATTCCCAAGTGTTGGCCTTCTTATATTGGATCATATTACAGATCTCCAAGTAGATTGTCTCTATATCTTGGTTCAATGGAGTGTAGTTCTTGTAATTTTGGTAGCGGTCATGCCTGTTAGGATCCGCGGGAGCCTGGTTATTATTGCGACCGCTTTATTTGTCGTTGTTCGGTTTAGCTTGCAGAGAGCTACACCTTTGCCCTTATCGGAAGATTTTCTGACCTGCTTGCCCTTGACACTGTCGTCGGTAGTGCCACTATAGGGGTTGCCAGGATGGATACCCTGAGCAGCTCGATTTCTTCGAGCTTCTCCCTGACATAGGAATTGCCCGACTTTCTCATAGAAAGCATCCAAAGTTTTAGGCTGCTTCATATCTATCCATGCCTCGAATTCGGAGGTAGCGAGGACGCCCTTGGCAAGATGGAAGAGAACGATTCGGGGATCGGGATCGTCAACCTTAGCAAGGGTGGTATTTAATCGCTCGAGGTTGCTTTTATGGAATTCTCCCGGGCTCTGATAGAAGTTGGAGAGAGTAAAGGTGTTCTTTGGTGTCAGTACGTGCATCCTGAACTACTTAATCATCTTCGTGGCCAAATGGCCGAAGGTATTGATTGAGTCAAGAAGAAGATGAGAGAACCATAGCAGGGTCGTGCTTGATAAAAAGACTGGAAAGCATTTGCATTTAGCAGGTTCATTGGCCTGACTAGAGTCCATTTGCCACTCATACTAGTTTAAGAAAGCACAGGGATTGGTTGCGTCGTCGTAGAATGTCATTTGTGGCATGTTGAAGCGCTGGGGACGTTCGGCTTTGTTCACCGCTCTAGTGAAGGGATTACGCCTCACGTGGGTTTCCAATGAGTCATTGGCGTTCTCCCACATCTCTCTCATGATTCTCAAGACCATGTCGGGGAGATATTTTGGGTTGGGTTCCTCTATCGGAATCCATCGGTTATTGTCGATTTCCCTTGGACGCCTTCGAGGATGGATGTCTGACTCATCCTTATCCATGTCTTCGATATCGATTGATTGGTTCTGATATGGCTGATGAGGTTGAGCAGGTTGCTGTATGTTCTGATTCAGAGGAACCTGGGCCTGTTGGGTTGCAGGAAGCGTAGGCCCCTGGTCATGAGTAGCGATGGTTGGGTTCTGTCGAGGAGGGGGCGGTTGCTAGGCCCCGATTCATCATTGATAACCAACCGGGAGCAATCATGATATTGTGTTCCCCCGCAGAAAGTGACCGTGGTAATGTCACTGTTTCTGTTTCCATTGTCGTTGCCATTGGCGTTGGTGCAACCATTAGTACGGGTAGCGGCGTTGTTACTGAGACTGAACCTCCTTCTTTGGTGCAGGCCCCGAGATTCAAAAGAGGAAGTTTCAGAGACAATGCGTTGTTGTCGAGTGTTGTTATGATCAAGTAAAAGTTGCGCAATGAGGCATTGGATGTCTTGAAGTTGGTGCATAAGGTCGATGTTGTTTTTCAGTGCTGCACTAAGTTCAAACCCATATTCTTGTACTTCTTACTAAGCACGTAAATCTGCGCTTGAGTTGCAGGGGCTTCGGGGTCCACTGGAGGAAGGAAGTCCATCTCGATCGGGATATCGGCCGACCGAGGTTGCTGATATTCCGGCTTCGACTGCAGCAGAGGAGTCGATCGTTGTGTTCTTTATTTTCTTAACCATCGTAAGCGGACTCGAGTACTGGGTTAAAGGAAGAACCTAAAGCACGTTGAAGTCAAGATGGAAATGTGCGACAAAGAAGCAAGGCTTCAAGCTCTTAGTGACAGCACCAGAATGTTGACAGCAAAAAATGCCGTAACACTCAAAGTTTCTTAAATATTTAAGAAATATAGTTTCACGTGGAAAAATAGGTGTAGAAAAGCAGTAAATGACACAGTAGATTTATAGTGGTTTGGTCCCGTGAGGGGTCTACGTCCACTTTGGAAGAATTGCTGATATTTTATTCACAATAATGAGTTACAAGCTACCAGCATCATCTTGGCATTTAATTACAAGTATTTCCATGTCATTTGGAGTCATATTTGTCCTATATGGGCATTAGGAAGAAGTCACTTTTGTCCTTCTTCTTCCTCAAATCAAGGATGCCATTAAAGGAGATACTTGGAGCTCTCAAGAGGTGTCAAATCAGCCAATTCCCAACCCTTTTGAAGTGTGAGCTTAGGGGTATTTATAGTGGAGTGGTCAGGTGAGAGTAGGTAGGAATTAGGGACCATTAACCTCGTTTTCGTACCCCTTGGAGGCGTATATTCATAAATTCGGACCCCCTTATGGCGCCTAGGAGATACTCGGACCCCTTATTTCTGGGATACAAACTCATACCCCATGGGGTACCCTATGGGACACGAGTTACACGTAGCCCGTAGAGGGATACGAGTAAATCTTATCCCAATAAGGGTACGAGTGGTTCGTGCCCAAAGGGGTACGAATCTGTATCCCATGAGATATGTTGATCTTGCTATGCCACGGGGTGCGAGACATGGAAGTATGGGATTCGGGGTTTGAGTGCTTCGGCTACGAAGTCGACGGGATCGAGGCTTGCTGGGTTCGACGGTGATGGATCCGAAGCTTTATGTGTTTGAGGGGTACGAGATCCCTTAAGTGAGGAGTTCGGCATTTGATTGGTGCATGGTTTTGAGGAGTTGTGAGGCTCTTACTAGCATGACCTCTTCCAAGCTTGTTCCCTTAGCTTCTTGGCGACACTTCGAGATGTGGCGTAACACGATGTATTGAGTCAAGCGTGTCTGATGTACTTTTGGGAACCGGACTAAAAGGCAGGTTAACAATGGACAAGCAATGTTATCGAAAGAAAATAAATTCAAAAGAAAACACAATTCTCAATTCCTTATCTTCACTAATGAGATATTTCATTTGTTTGCACTGTATAACTTTCACTCAGTATGAGACAATATATTATAAATACGTCGCAATCCTTATGCAAATATATTGAAAAAATCAATTACTTAATTTTATAGAAAAAATGGTTCGTGTTAGTATTTTATATTGATATTCTAGGATGTTAATATCTTTAGTTTAATCTTGTATGAAAAAACGATTGAAACAAAAATTAAAAATAATAGCAAAAATTTTGTTGGAGTTCCATAATGTCATAATTTTAGACTATATGTAAACATAACTACTTACTTTTTGCATATCTTCCTAATGTAACATTTGCTAGTCGGTGTAGTAAAAAATGTAAAAGAGATTTAACCATTGAGCTTGAAAAAACATGGTTAAACAGATAACCAGGAAAACATAAATAAAAGAAAAATGCTATAGACAAAACTATAATGCAACATACTAATAGGTGGAATTATATAAGAAAATGTAAACCTAGACATTGTATATCAAGTAACATCTTTCATTATTTGCATGAAATGCCAAAAATATATCAACCTAATCATGGATATGCAATAGAAAGAAATCTAAACCTGGTAATGAGAGTCATTCACCGATTGCACAATCACTCAAATAAATAAAATCAAATGATGTTGTTTGTAACAAAATATAAAAATCTAAAGACCGAAAGTTCTTCAATTAAAGCAAAATCCCACTATATTCTAAGGCTTAACACCATATGGGACCATAAAATAAAGCTTAATTTATGTATCAGTAGGAATCCATTTAATATCGGCTAAAAGCATAAATCATGAAGCCAAACTTCAAACCATACCTACAACCATCGAATTACAATAAATCTGTCTATTAGGCAGATAAGAAGCATGAAATTAGCGGAGGTAGTGGACTTTTGTACAATTTATGTATATGATATAATAATTATGAGTGCTCCG
Organism: Allium sativum; assembly: GCA_030737875.1. Classification (NCBI taxonomy): domain Eukaryota; kingdom Viridiplantae; phylum Streptophyta; class Magnoliopsida; order Asparagales; family Amaryllidaceae; genus Allium; species Allium sativum. Next base: position 70,278,098 of record CM060909.1, on the reverse strand, counting down.
TTTCCTACAGAACCACTCTTCCATGAAAAAATAATATCTATCTATTAGTTAAACAAGAAATCAGGAAAGCCAGGATTCTAACGTGGCACCCCAGTTTCTCTCAATTACAGACATTACGGCCACCAGTTCACTTACAATTACAAATCCTCAAAACATTTTGAAGGATGCTGGAACGACCGAAAATTTAGCGGTAAAATTCACCTACTTCTGAATCGTGTGGCATAAATTGAGCGAAATTCACCGACAGGCCTAGACCTAGGCATAGGCGAACTAGGTGGTCGCTTAGGGCTTCGGGTCCGGCAGGGGTAGGAGGAGGGAAGAGGGAGCCCTCAAAGTTTTGGGCTTTCCAATTAAAAATATATTGATACAATTTATTTTTCCCGCCAAGCACGAAATTGTGCTGATCCAGTGGTAGCGCCTTCAACTGTCTGGCTTTCAGCCAGAATTCAAATCTACAACTTTGCATGGTTTCTGTTAACTTTGTGCGTGCAAACTTTTTTTTCTGCCTAGGACCCCAACTTTCCCCGGGCAGGCACAGTTCACCGGGAAGAAATAATCTAACTGCTTTTCATTAAGCCGCACTTTTTGACGTAAGGATTTCTGATCGTTGTAGCATTAGTGTAACACTTTAGAACCCCTCACATTGTATCCCGTAAAATATACCAATCTCCTTCACCCAAACCGCTCCCTTCATCCCTACTTCCTCCAATTATCCCACCAAGGATTACACACAATCCAAATAACCCTGTATTTTCGTTGCTTACCTATTTGTTTCTTCACATCTACCATCACCGTCTCCTTCTCTCACTTGGTAATTGAAGACCGTGAAATCAGATGACCTACTAGTCTACAACAGTCGGAAGTTCCTACCAGTATTCGGCATCGAATATTAATGCTCGAATACAAAGTTCACCACATTCGCCTTCAATTCAATCTAACACGAACCTTCCATCGTTGTTTTAAGTGCACAGTCCGCGACAGAAGACAGTTAGTTCCAACTTTCGAAGTGCTTTAAACTTGCGTGACATCGACTCGAGTAATTCTCTGGTTTGTTTTCTCCCATTCACCGATTTACGCAATTTATTTCCTACCATGTTTGGCTGTTAAAATTGGTTAGCGTACTCAGACGCATTACTGTACGGTCACGTATCCGTTATCAACTTCGGCATCTATTTTTCTTATGTTACTAAAACCATTGCATGCACTATTGTCTAATTTGTCATCTACAATTGCACTGATACAAGTTATGCCCAAAATGTTTCACGACTGCTTATTGAATTGTTGGGTTCCATCACAAGAATCAACTTTACATTCATAGTTTATGTCCAGATTGTCATCCACAATTACATTGGTACGAGTAATGCCCAAAAATTATTGAACCTGCATGTTGAATTATTGGGTAACATCCCTAGTATCAAGTTGACAATCATAGTTTTTGTATAATTAGTCATCCATAATTACACTGGTACAACTGATGCCCACATGGCATTAACGCTAAACGTTGAATTTTCGGGTTCTATGCCCGTAATCAACTTGATGGTGATATTTGTTCTATAATTTTTCATCCACAGTTACACTGGTACAAGTTATGGCCAAAACGTGTAATGATGCACGTTGATTTATTATGCATCATGTCCATAAGCAAGTTGACAATTCATAGTTTTTGTACACAATACCAGGGAGGCTTGGTTTGTAATAACCCGGAAATCTGAGCCAATTTAAAATTTTTAATTTGGCAATTTTAGCGAATTTTGATTATTTAAATTGAATTATCTTAAATAAAAACAATGAGAAATTTATTTTGAATGGAAATAGAACGTATATATATTGGAATCATCGTTAGAATATAAATATTTTATTTTAATTATAAAAGGAATTGAAAATAGCGCGGCAGTCCGAAAATTCGATTTCAAAGTTCAAATGAATGTGCAGGATTTAAAATATATCGGATTTTAGTGAAACCAAAAATATTAGAATCTAATTGATAATATCTTTCCAACGAATCCGAAAAATTGAAATTTCATAGCGGGGATAAAAAGTTATGCCCAGTTGAAAATTCAGAATAGTCGCTATGGAATTTCGGCCCTTAAAAATGGAAATTTTGCAAACGACCTCGGTTTTCGACGAAACCACTTTTATTGGGTCCGTGATGTCAAAATATTGCTAGGTTTCAAAATTCGTAATTTTTCGAATCAATACGTGAGCATGGCAAGGGAAAACGCGTTTGACCAGTTTTAGTTGATTTTAATCGACTGGAAAATGACCATTTTTCAAACGGTCTCAGAATTCGATGAAATTAGTTTTGTTAGGACCGTATCGTCAATACGAAGCTAGAAAATATTTTTTGGGAATTTTTAGAGCTAGTATGTGGCCCCAATAAATTGAAATGTGCGTTCAAATTCAATATATAAAGTTATATTTTGATCTTGACGAAAATAGATCGAGTCAGCTCACGATACATATCCCATTATGTTCGGAATGGGGGTAATTAGCTATGGATGACAGTCGGTGAGTTCGATTTCGATTTTGAGTTCGAAATAAAAAGTTGCTTTTTAAAATTAAATAATGAATTAAATAAATAAATATACCCCTCTCCCTATACCCCCATTTTCACTTCAACCCCCCCTCCCCCGATTAGAAATCAACAAATCAGAAAAACAAAAAAAAAACAAAAAATGGAGCCCCTCACCCCCCCCCCTTTGCCCCTACCCACGAACGCCGCCACCTTCCATGACCACTGTCGCCTCTGGCGGAACTCCCACTTTCCCCACCAAAACCGACATCACCTGCCCCCTGACCCACCTACAGCGCCGCCTTAGGCGACAGAACCTCCCCCTCCGCTGAAAACTGAAGTAAATGTGAGTTTTTAATTATTTTATTTACATTTCCTTATTTATCTTCAGTTTTAAATATATAAGCGAGTTTGAAATATCTGATTTTCTTTATTTTTATAGTAATGATTTTTAAAATGTTTTAATAACAAAAAGATTTGATTTTTAACATTATAAAAACTGGATTTTTTTTAACTTTAGAAAGATTAGATTTTTCATGGAGTAAAGATTAGATTTTTATCAATATGAAGTTTAGATTTTTAATGAAGTAAAAATATAATTTTTATATTAGTAGAAGATTAAAAATATAATTTTTATCTATATAGTAGTGGTATAAAAATGTGATTTTTTTTGTATGAATAGTACTGAAATAAAAAAAATGTGATCTTTTACAATATAAACACATATTAAATATGTGATTTTATTTATGAACAGCGCGAAAAGATTGAGTTAGAATAGCGGGCAAATCTGAACAGTTCAGAAGTAAAACTGGCAGAGTGGAACCCAAAGGTGAGAACTCCTCACTTTTAATTTATTTCTAGTTTGAAATATATACTAGGATGCAAACGGTGTTTAGTAGCACCCGACACCCATCGTCCACAGACCATGGATGACTTGTTTGTTTGATTGCTGTGTTGTGAAATGTGATTGTGCGATGGTGAATGAAATAAAATATTTTATAGTGGAAAATATTTTATAGTTAAAAATATAATTTTTAACGTGTATATAAAATAAATATTTATAAACAAATCGGGCGATTTGTTTATATACACTGATTTGACTGATATTGATTGGGACGATAAATTTTACACATCGCCCAACTGCACAAATGAAATCTGTGTTCGTTGATTTGAAACCCCACATGGGTATTGGGATGATATTTGACGTACACTAATCCCGATTGTTTAGTTGTATGTCAATCGACGGGTTGACAGACTGTGTAAGCATTAATTAATATTTAATGCTTATGCAGTTGTGTGGTGCACTTTGGATGATGGTTGATTATTTATCGTTGTTATTATATACATGTGTTGTAGAAAATCCATATAATTAACATTATATGGTAATTGATTGGGCCTCATTCCAACTTATAAAATAAATTCATGTGTTGAATAGAAAATAAATTCATGTGTTGAATAGAATAAACATTCATGTGTTAAATAAAAGCCGTGATGATTAGATTGACGCCATTTTGACGTGAACGATATTTTTATCAATTTTATTCATTTTTATAATGAATATAGAAAAGAAAGTGATTTCAAAATATAATGTTTTGAAAATATTATCGTTTGTATATCGATGATGTGGAATATTCAATTTTGATTCGAAATTGAATATGAAGTTGAAATCGTTTCGAAAACGAATTTAAAACGATTTATAAAATATGTTTTAAAAGGAAATCGACGAAGTATATATTATATATATTATATATATAATATAATGTCCTGAATAGAACGCGCCGCGCCGCGGCAGTTCACAAATTTCGACCGTTGACTTCAAATTGATATTACGGGAGATCTGACCATCGGATTCTCCTAAAATCGGAACCGTTGGGTTCGTATCGAAAAGACCTTTCTAAAGAATATTAGAAATTAGAAATCTAACGGTTGGATTTGGAATTATGTCCAAATCAAATTTGGAAAAGGTCGTTGTAAGTGCAGTTCGATGGTCGTTGATGGAAATCGACTGTACGGGCCTTGATAAAATTATTAAAAATATCAATAATTTGTGTAAAATCATAAGAAATGATTTGTGAAGAATTGGGATGAAAAATTCCAAATTTGGAAAGATAAAAATAGATTTTTATTGAATGAACTGGTTTCGAACTAGAATTAAAATCCATTTATTTTTAAAATAAATAAATTGGATTTGAAATGATTTTAAAAATAAACAGAATTTCCAATAATTGAATTGGAATGGATTTGAATCGAAATTGTCTTTGGAATATTTCGATGTTGGATTTCATTATGATACAAATATTGTAATGGGAATTTGAAAGATATATTTATATCGTTATTTCCAATATGATATTTGTTGGTCGTAGAATTTGATATTGAATATAAGCCGATATATTTTCTATTCAGAGCCTTGTATTTAATATCAAATGTGATCTGGGTTTGTCGTGAATGGTGTCTTCAGTAATACTGTACTTAAACCCAGTTGAGAAAAAGATTAAATCTTTTTATTTAGATTTAACGAAGAGTACCAATTAAATTATATTTAATTGGAATTGAATTGGAATTGATTTTTAGGTTTATCGTGAACGGTGTTTTAAATAACACTTGTTCTTTAACCCGATAATTAATGGAATGTGATTTTGGGTTTATCGTGAACCGTGTTTTAGATGACATTGGTTCTTTAACCCAGCTAAAGACAGGATATTGATTTTTGGGAAGATTAAAACTAAGTGGAGTTTTAATGAATCTTTAATTAGATTGAAATGATCGAGAATGGAGTATCACCAGTTTTGCTCCAAGCGATAGTTAAATCTTTAATTAGATTTGAACGTGAAATGGTAATTGAATTTACCGATAACACCGTGGTGTTAGATATGAAATATGACCAGTTTTACTTCATGGGATGAATAGGTTGGGATTGGAAAATAAAATAAATGATTACTTCGTTGTGGTTCGCTAATCCCGACTAGTTTGAGCTGATATTCAATAAAGATTAAAGAATAAATTTAAAGAATTTATCTTTGATAAAATTAATGGGAACCTTTCCCAAAGTGTAAGAATATTTGAATAAAAGAATATTCTGAATGGGAATGAGGCGTATGTTGTGTTTTTGTAACACTTGTTTATTATATACGCGGGTTATTCAAAAAGACCGGGTTTATCCCATTCTGAATAACTGATTCAACGTGGTGTCGAGGATGAAGATGGTGCTTGAAGATCGAGGTCTTCAGGTCGTTTGGGTGATTACTGATGATCTTGATTGGGCTGTACACCCAAGAGGAGGGAATCAGTTGGTGATCGTTCAAACGTACTGGGAGATCAATGGATATGCGGGGTACTAGGTGCCTCCGGTTTCGTTCAGACCCAGAACGAACTTGCAAATGGACTGTGCGTCTGACATTGGATTTTATTCGGTGTGATTGATTTCTATTAAATATATATTTGTTTGGCGGCGGAGAATTTATTCTCTTGCTTAACGCCCTTCTCTGAGACGTACGAGCTCAGGGGTTATATATCGATGGATATCAATCGCGTGGAGTGAATTGCCTGTGTGGCATGCCTAAGTGGCAATATGATCAAGGCTTCTATTGAAAAGCAGAGTCTTGCGGTTGATGATCAAAGCACGGCCTGTGTGGCATAGCTTTGTGTAGCGTTGATTCGCGAGCCTCGCACCCCGGTTGTGAACCAGAAACGGGAGAAGGATCCAGGGAGGGCATGCGTTTCTTTCTAGCTAGTGGTGGTGTCAGTGCTTAAATTGGCTGACATTTATGTAATTTTCACCTGTGTGGTTGTTGCTGTTGCGAGGCGCCTCGGTTATATCGGTCGATCCGGGACCGATGGAGCCATTCGTTGGCTCATTTACGCCCTAAAGGGCGGGGAAACGCAGTGTTCAGGCATTTTAATCCGCATCGGTGGACCGACCCTGTGGCTCCTAGGTGCAGTTGCGGCTGTAGCTTGAGACATGGGCTAGATCGTCTCGAATCAGTAGAGGACTATCTTTTGCCTTGGTTCATGGATGGAAATCCAATTTCCAACTACGTGACTTTGCGGTTTTACTTGTAGAGCCTAGTATAGCGACATGATACATGGTACCCATGCCATCTATGATTGATACTTATGATTGAAATTGTTTTAACACTATACACTTATAATAGTATCAAATGATTTGTTTTTAACATATCAAGCATGCTTTGGCTATTATGAGGTAAAACCCTATCCTCTGGCTTGTGTTGCATTGTGTGATGGGACCTCGGTCTTATAATAGCTTCATTGTTCTTTATTTAGCATTGCGTTGTTGTTTGATGCACTGGTATTCTTGGGAGGAAATCCGTTCCGTGTTATACGGCGTGGTCCCTTGATTTACCTAGCGTTAAAGTAAAGTTTTAAATAACTGTTTTAGTTCTCACACCAGTCACATGACCGACCTGGAGTTTATTGTTTTAACCTAAACTCTGGGTGCCCCTATTTTCCACACGGGCAGCTAGTAGTTTTGGTTTTGCGGATTTATATTCACAGGAACCTGGTTTACAGCTGGAATGATGTCCGGAAAGCTCTGTATCCGTGTATCTCTTTCAGTTGTGTTTTGTATTATTTTTCCGTTGCATTGTAATTTATTGTAATCTCTGATATTTATCGAATGTGTAACATTTATTTATACTCTGTATATTCTTGTATTCTGATGGAATTGTTGTAATTAACAGTGAAATGTTATTCTGTCTGCGTTCTTTTGTATGTTGTTCTCAAAGTATCCTCTCTTTCCTTCACAGGGAAGTTACGTGTCCTTACAGTTGGTATCAGAGCTTTGGTTTACAGAGCTCGGAGAACAAGACACATTAGAACCATACAAAAGAATTCATCAGAGATTGGAATAGTAATATCCAACAAGAATGACTCGTTAGAGATAGGATCAGTAGTATCCTAGAACGAGTGCGAAGAGTGATGATTTTAAAAGTAAAATGAAAACAAATTTTGTTTTGAAATTTAAATCATTTTATAAGTATTTGAATATGTATTTTAAATTGATTTGGACAATCCAATATATAAAGATTTTGCATATACGCGTCATGAATGTATATTCGAGCTTTTAATATATTGGATAGATATAGAATTACCCTCTAGTCGCCCGGGGGTGATTCTGATGAATGATATATCATCAGCAGAATTTATATTCGAGTGATGAAGGTGTGATATCTATATATTTCCATTAGACTGGTGTGAGAACCAAAATTAGATAGGGTTATTTGTTGTGATTTGGCATCAACAATATGATTTTTTGACTATTTATTAAAATTATGAATTTGAAATGATAATCAACTAATTGATTGCTGATTGTGTTGTTTGATTATTGTTGTGATTAATTAAATGTTGAACCATTTAGACGAATTGAACCAAATAGTGAATTGTATTGAAAATTTATCGCATATGCATGCATGTACATGCACTTACATTGAACAGGTCATAGCAAGGAGGCTAGAGCAGAAGAATAAAATTGTTTGTCCGATAAATAGGTACATGTTTAAAGTATTTCTTGGGTTTTGGATGATTTTGTGAGCCGCTTGGCTTTTTCTTTTTCTTTTGGATTGAAGAAGGCCATGGGAGGCTATATGAAATATCCCGAAGTCTCCGGTGCAGGGGAGGTTATGGCGAAATTTTTCGAAAATTTAGGGTGCTAGCCAAATTTTTGAAAAATTTGAAAAGTTCTTAGAAACTGAAAAGTTGAAGAACTTAAGCCGTAATGAAAATAATGAAAGTTGAGTTGATTTGTAAAACAACTTTCGGCTTCGTTCCTTTTCGGGGACGAAAAGTTTTAAGTGGGGGAGATTGTAATAACCCGGAAATCCGTGCCAATTTAAAACATTTATTTTGGCAATTTTAGCGAATTTTGATTATTTAAAATGAATTATCTTAAATAAAAACGACGAGAATTTTATTTTGAATGGAAATAGAACATATATATATATATTGGAATCGCCGTTAGAAAATAAATATTTTATTTTAATTATAAAAGGAATTGAAAATGGCGCGGTAGTTCAAAAATTCGATTTCAAAGTTCAAATGAATGTGCAGGATTCAACATAAATCGGATTTACTGAAACCAAAAATATTAGAATCTAATTGATAATATCTTTCCAACGAATCCAAAAAAATTGATATTTCATAGCGGGGATAAAAAGATATGCCCAGTTGAAAATTCAGAATTGTCGTTATGGAATTTCGGCCCTTAAAAATGGAAATTTTGCAAACGACCTCGGTTTTCGACGAAACCACTTTTGTTGGGTCGGTGATGTCAAATTATTGCTAGGTTTCAAAATTCGTAATTTTTCGAATCAATACGTGAGCGTGGCAAAGGAAAACGCGTTTGACCAGTTTCAATTGATTTTAATCAACTGGAAAATGGCCATTTTTCAAACGGTCTCAGAATTCGATGAAATTAGTTTTGTTAGGACCGTATCGTCAATATGAAGCTAGAAAATATTTTTCAGGAATTCTTAGAGCTAGTATGTGGCCCCAGTAAATTGAAATGTGCGTTCAAATTCAATATATAGAGTTATATTTTGATTTTGACGAAAACAGATCGAAACTATCGAGTCAGCTCATGATACATATCCCATTGTGTTCGGAATGGGGGCAATTAGCTATCGACGACAGTCGGTGGGTTCGATTTCGAGTTTGAAATAAAAAGTTGCTTTTTAAAATTAAATAAATAATTAAATAAATAAATATACCCCTCTCCCCATACCCCCCCTTTTCACTTCATCCCTCCCCCGGTTAGAAATCAACAAATCAGAAAAAGAAGAAAAAAAATGGAGCCCTCCCCCCTCCCCCCGGTGGCCCCTACCCATGAACGCCGCCCCCCTTCCATCACCACCGCCGCCTCTGGCGCGGAACCCCCCCCCCTCCCCACCAAAACCGCCGCCGCCAGCTCCCCTGACCCACCTACAGCGCCGCCTCAGGCGACAGAACCTCCCCCTCCTCAGAAAACTGAAGTAAATGTGAGTTTTTAATTATTTTATTTACATTTCCTTATTTATCTTCAGTTTTAAATATATAAGCGAGTTTGAAATATCTGATTTTCTTTATTTTTATAGTAATGATTTTTGTAATAATTTAATAACATAAAGATTTGATTTTTAACGTTATAAAGACTAGATTTTTTAACCTTAGAAAGATTAGATTTTTCATGGAGTAAAGATTAGATTTTTATCAATATGAAGTTTAGATTTTTAATGAAGTAAAAATATAATTTTTATATTAGTAGAAGATTAAAAATAGAATTTTTATCTATATAGTAGTGGTATAAAAATGTGATTTTTTTTGTATGAATAGTACTGAAATAAAAAAAATGTGATCTTTACAATATAAACACATATTAAATATGTGATTTTATTTATGAACAGCGCGAAAAGATTGAGTTAGAATAGCGGGCAAATCTGAACAGTTCAGAAGTAAAACTGGCGGAGTGGAACCCAAAGGTGAGAACTCCTCACTTTTAATTTATTTCAAGTTTGAAATATATACTAGGATGCAGACGGTGTTTAGTAGCACCCGACACCCGTCGTCCACAGACCATGAATGACGTGTTTATTTGATTGCTGTGTTGTGAAATATGATTGTGCGATGGTGAATGAAATAAAATATTTTATAGTGGAAAATATTTTATAGTTAAAAATATAATTTTTAACGTGTATATAAAATAAATATTTATAAACAAATCGGATGATTTGTTTATATACACTGATTTGACAGATATTGATTGGGACGATAAATTTTACACATCGCCCAACTACACAAATGAAATCTGTGTTCGTTGATTTGAAACCCCACACAGGTATTGGGATGATATTTGACGTACACTAATCCCGATTGTTTAGTTGTATGTCAATCGATGGGTTGACAGACTGTGCAAACGTTAATTATTTATATTTAATGATTATGCAATTGTGTGGTGCACTTTGGATGATGGTTGATTATTTATCGTTGTTATTATATACATGTGTTGTAGAAAATCCATATAATTAACATTATATGGTAATTGATTGGGCCTCATTCCAACTTAGAAAATAAATTCATGTGTTGAATAGAAAATAAATTCATGTGTTGAATTGAAAATAAATTCATGTGCTGAATTGAAAATAAATTCATGTGTTGAATGGAAAATAAATTCATGTGTTGAATAGAATAAACATTCATGTGTTGAATAAAAGCCGTGTTGATTAGATTGACGCCATTTTGACGTAAATGATATTTATATCAATTTTATTCATTTTTACAATGAATATAGAAAAGAAAGTGATTTCAAAATGTAACATTTTGAAAATATTATCATTTGTATATCGATGATGTGGAATATTCAATTTTGATTCGAAATTGAATATGAAGTTGAAATCATTTCGAAAACGAATTTAAAACGATATATAAAATACGTTTTGAAAGGAAATCGACGAAGTATATATTATATGTATATTATATATATAATATAATGGCCTGAATAGAATGTGCCGCACTGCGGCAGTTCGCGAATTTCGACCGTTGACTTCGAATTGATATTACGGGAGATCAAACCGTCGGATTCTCCTAAAACCGGAACGATTGGGTTCGTATCGACAAGAGCTTTCTAACGAATATTAGAAATTAGAAATTTAAAAGTTGGATTTGGAATTATGTCCAAATAATATTTGGAAAAGGTCGTTGTAAGTGCAGTTCGATGGCCGTTGATGGAAATCGACTGTACGGGCCTTGATAAAATTATTAATAAAAACAATAATTTGTGTAAAATCATAAGAAATGATTTGTGAAGAATTGGGATGAAAAATTCCAAATTTGAAAAGATAAAAATAGATTTTTATCGAAATGAATTGGTTTTGAACTAGAATTAAAATCCATTTAATTTTAAGATAAATAAATTGGATTTGAAATGATTTTAAAAATAAACAGAATTTCCAATAATTGAATTGGAATGGATTTGAATCGAAGTTGTCTTTGGAATATTTTGATGTTGGATATCGTTATGATACATATATTGTTATGGGAATTTGAAAGATAAATTTATATCGTTATTTCCAATACGATATTTATTGGTCGTAGAATTTGATATTGAATATAAGCCGATATATTTTCTATTCAGAGCCTTGTATTTAATATCAAATGTGATTTGGGTTTGTCGTGAATGGTATCTTCATTAACACGGTTCTTAAACCCAGTTGAGAAAAAGATTAAATCTTTTTATTTAGATTTAATGAAGAGTACCAATTAAATGGTATTTAATTGGAATTGATTGGAATTGATTTTTAGGTTTATCGTGAACGGTGTTTTAAATAACACTTGTTCTTTAACCCGATAATTAATGGAATGTGATTTTGGGTTTATCGAGAACCGTGTTTTAGATGACATTGGTTCTTTAACCCAGCTAAAGACAGGATATTGATTTTTGGGAAGATTAAAACTAAGTGGAGTTTTAATGAATCTTTAATTAGATTGAAATGATCGAGAATGAAGTATCACCAGTTTTGCTCCAAGCGATAGTTAAATCTTTAATTAGATTTGAACGTGAAATGGTAATTGAATTTACCGATAACACCGTGGTGTTAGATATGAAATATGACCAGTTTTACTTCATGGGATGAATAGGTTGGGATTGGAAAATAAAATAAATGATTACTTCGGTGTGGTTCGCTAATCCCGACTAGTTTGAGCTGATATTCAATAAAGATTAAAGAATAAATTTAAAGAATTTATCTTTGATAAAATTAATGGGAACCTTTCCCAAAGTGTAAGAATATTTGAATAAAAGAATATTCTGAATGGGAATGAGGCGCATGTTGTGTTTTTGTAACACTTGTTTATTATATACGCGGGTTATTCAAAAAGACCGGGTTTATCCGATTCTGAATAACTGATTCAACGTGGTGTCGAGGATGAAGATGGTGCTTGAAGATCGGAGGTCTTCAGGTCGTTTGGGTGATTACTGATGATCTTGATTGGGCTGTACACCCAAGAGGAGGGAATCAGTTGGTGATCGTTCAGACGTACTGGGAGATCAATGAATATGCGGGGTACTAGGTGCCTCCGATTTCGTTCAGACCCAGAACGAACTTGCAAACGGACTGTGCGTCTGAGATTGGATTTTATTCTATGTGATTGATTTCTATTAAATATATATTTGTTTGGCGGCGGAGAATTTATTCTCTTGCTTAACGCCCTTCTCTGAGACGTACGAGCTCAGGGGTTATATATCGATGGATATCAATCGTGTGGAGTGAATTGCCTGTGTGGTATGCCTAAGTGGCAATATGATCAAGGCTTCTATTGAAAAGCAGAGTCTTGCGGTTGATGATCAAAGCACGGCCTGTGTGGCATAGCTTTGTGTAGCGTTGATTCGCGAGCCTCGCACCCCGGTTGTGAACCAGAAACGGGAGAAGGATCCAGGAAGGGCATGCGTTTCTTTCTAGCTAGTGGTGGTGTCAGTGCTTAAACTGGCTGACATTTATATACTTTTCACCTGTGTTGTTGTTGCTATTGCGAGGCGCCTCGGTTATATCCGTCGATCCGGGACCGATGGAGCCGTTCGTTGACTCATTTACGCCCTATAGGGCGGGGAAACGCAGTGTTCAGGCATTTTAATCCACATCGGTGGACCGGCCCTGTGGCTCCTAGGTGCAGTTGCGGATGTAGCCTGAGCCATGGGCTAGATCGTCTCGAATCGGTAGAGGACTATCTTTTGCCTCGGTTCATAGATGGAAATCCAATTTCCAAATATATGACTTTGCGGTTTTATTTGTAGAGCCTAGTATGGCGACATGATATATGGTACCCATGCCGTCCATGATTGATACTTATGATTGAAATTGTTTTGACACTATACACTTATAATAGTATCAAATGATTTGTTTTTAACGTATCAAGCATGCTTTGGCTATTATAAGGTAAAACCCTATCCTCCGGCTTGTGTTGCATTGTGTGATGGGACCTCGGTCTTATAATAGCATCATTGTTCTTTATTTAGCATTGCGCTGTTGTTTGATGCACTGGTATTCTTGGGAGGAAACCCGTTCCGTGTTATACGGCGTGATTCCTTGATTTACCTAGCTTTAAAGTTAAGTTTTAAATAACTGTTTTAGTTATCACACCAGTCACATGACTGACCTGGAGTTTATTGTTTTAACCTAAACTCTGGGTGCCCCTATTTTCCACACGGACAGCTAGTAGTTTTGGTTTTGCAGATTTATATTCACAGGAACCTGGTTTACAGCTGGAATGTTATCCAGAAAGCTCTGTATCCGTGTATCTCTTTCAGTTGTGTTTTGTATTATTTTTCCGTTGCATTGTAATTTATTGTAATCTCTGATATTTATCGAATGTGTAACATTTATTTATACTCTGTATATTCTTGTATTCTGATGGAATTGTTGTAATTAACAGTGAAATGTTCTTCTGTCGGCGTTCTTTTGTATGTTGTTCTCAAAGTTCTGCTCTTTCCTTCACGAGGATGTTACGGGTCGTTACAGTTGGTTCACATACATGCCCTTTGTTTCTACCACTGATATTAGTTATGAATGTTTAGCGCGGTAAGGGTTTGTGGAAAGTTATTGTAGGTTGTTCACGTGCTGATACTGGACCCTATAGGAACCACTCAGATTTATGTGGATGTTTTCAATTTTAAGTTACTGGAAAGTTGAGCTTTTGCCCTTTTCGTTAAAAACAACCGTTGACTCCATCTTTTATTGTTTCCCCTTAAAAGCAACTGCTAAACCCACGTTCTTTTCTTCCCCATAATTTGTTTACTCATTTTTTCTTTTTCTTTTTTGAACTCGCTGAAAATTGATTCCACATTTTCACTCTCCCTAAATCCACTCTCCAAATCTAACATAAGTTGAACATTATTTAAAAATAGTAGCCCTAATTTGTTCTGCCATTCGATATGAGTCCATCGCTACATCACTGTTTTCCTGTTATATGTTGTCTTCGTTCATCTGAACGTATGTTACACAACGATATTTCATCACAAAGGGTTTTATATCTGCCTCATCTTCAACATCAGTGAATTTAGTTACCACTTCCATATGCTCCTGATTCTATATATGTTCTTTTTTATGGTTGTGGTGGTGATCTTAAGTAAATCAATGTGTTCAATTATATACATCCCGTACCTGTGTACTCCGATTTAGCCAATCGGAATATCTAAATAAAGTATAAAACATATCTTAAATCCTAAGAAGTGCAGAAAATACGGGTTGATCTCATCCATATCAGTTAATGATTAGCGCACGAAAGTTCGATCCAGGATCATTTCCTCTCCAGGGAGCAGTGGCGACAGAGAGGATGCGGCTGTTGTTGGTTGTTTCACATACTCGGGTAGTTCTCCACATTTAACCCGTTCCTCAATCAGATCTCGCAGATGTCTAAAGTCATTTGTGTCATGACCGTCCATATCATGAAACAAGAAATGTTTTCCGGAATCACGTTCCCTTTGTGATGGCTCCCTCCTGGGAGGATTTGAGTAGGAGATAGTTCTATTTGTCTCCATGTAGATGTCTAACAGTGAAGCACTGAGTTTAGTGCACTTTTCATATCTGAGCCCTCTTCAGGGCTGGGTGTTACGGTCATTCTTGACAACTACTTTTCCCTTGCCTTTTCCATAACCAGACAATTCTCTGTCTTTAAGCATGTTGACATCGAGAGTTCTCTTCTCGGAAGTTGCATCTTCTTCCCACAAAAATATGTATGATTCAAGGTAGAATTCGCCGAGGTTTCGCGGTGGGTCTCGGTGAAATGATTTTTTAAATTCTGAGTTATCCAAGATACCGGATACTACTGCCATCGGTACCATCGATGGTTCAGGTCGGTCAACTAATGCTCCTGCAACGTTGAATCTTTCTAGAAATGAGCGCAGAGTTTCTCTATGCCTCTACTTGATTGTAGTAAGCGACATTACGTTCTTGGGTCGAGCGATGTGGACCCGAAACTGTTCAATGAAGCGAGCGACCAACATGTTCCAGTTGTTGATCAACTCATATTCTAACTGCCAAACCCATATAGCAGTTATATTAGTCAAAAAGAGAGGGAAGCATTTTGCCATGACGTTTTCCGACGCCGATTGGACTTTCATATGTCGTTTGCATCGCATTAGGTGCACGGTAGGATCCGTTATGCTGTTGTATGGTTCCAGAAGTGGAAGCTTGAAATTCGGGGAATTACAGGAATTCCTTATTTCTCAAATGAATGGATTGTAATTGACATCATCCACGTCATTCTGATAAGTGCGGCTTCTCGAGAGGCATTGAATCATGTTAGCGAGCAGATCGCCTTCGAAAAGTTGTCGCAAGTTGCTAAGATCAGAGTTGGTGCCCCCAACGTTGATTCGAAGGAAGCAAGGGAGCTCATGATGTGTTAATTGGTATGGGTTGGAGATGCCCCCGGGTCGCGGTTCGTGGACACCCATCCGACCAGGTTCTTCTGCTACGAACTGAGGAGCTTCACATTGAAGCTGTGTTGGTTCCATCCGAACCGGGGCTGACATGGGCCGAACATGGCCTAAGTTTGTTGTGATTCCCATGTTCCCATCCGGAACATCATTAGTTAGAGAATGTCATGCAGGTTCGAGTGCATAGCTTCTTGCCTCAACTTGCTCCACGTTGTTTGCTGCGGATCGGATCGGATCGGATTCGACCCGATGGGGGTTACCCCCAGTTCCAATTTGCTCTGTATTTTCGATGTGAGCCGAACGACCTAGTTGGTAGCTTCTTGTCGAGCCATTTCGGCGCTAATTCCAGCGGGTTGTATGCTGATGACCGGCCTTCCATTCATCCAAGCGAAGAATTCATCCATCACCTCCTGTTGCTTTTGGAGGAGATCATCTTGCCTTCCCATATGGCTTCTCAATTCAGTGAGAACGTCATCCATCTCGTCTCGAGTCAAGTATGTTGATGGATTTCCATGAGAGAAAGCCTACTGGCTTGCCTCATTCCTTGCGCCTTCTGTGCCAACATCCTCAACATGGGAAAATTTTCATTTGACCATCGATCCAATAGCCAAAAAATCCGCTTCCTTTCAAACTAGAAGGAGTTGTATCGTATGCCCCCTACCTGACGCGCCAAAATGTTAGACCAAAAAATGGTACTAACACGCAAATGCGGTGTGAAGTCCTCAGAATCACAAATCAAATATCACAGTGTAGAACACAGTAAATGCAGGAGACACACGAGATTTTTATAGTGGTTCGGCTCAAACCAAGCCTACGTCCACTTTATGTCTTCTTAAATCCTAAGAAGTTACAAGTAAATTCACTCGGATTTATACATGAAGTCCTCGTGTTTACAATGAAAAGAAGTAAGAAATTAGAAGATTATACACGAAGTCCTCGTGTTTTAATGTGGAGTTTGGCTTCTACGTTGTGCAATAGCCTTGCGTAGAGCAATGGTGGAAGCCGTGAGGAGCGAGTGCTAAAAGATCCATTCAAAATCCTTCAAATGGTGTATTTATAGGGGTGGAGAGGCTCCGGGTCGGATGCCACATGGCGTGCATCCCAAGAATCTTGAAATGGAGTGGAGAACATGGAGAAAGCCTCTCCAGATCGTGCCATGCCACGTGTAGTTAGATCCATGCATGTAGGAGGTAGTTTTCTCGTAGGAATATGTAACGACACGAATTTCGCCCGGACCTAATCGATCGCTAGATCGAACAAGACCGTTCGAATCCCGTATACGCTAACTCTGGGCATACAACACATTAGAACAAATAACAAAAGACTTCTATAAACATCATAATAATGTTACATCAGAGTACATAATATCTGAGTATATCGAAATATAATACACAACGGAAGATAAATTTACATAAATGTAATACAGTGCACAACGGAAATATAAACTACAAAGCGGAAGACTATCAATACTCTGGACATGGCTTTTCGCTTCGATCCAGAATCCTGCTAAACATATCTGCAAAATAAAACTACTCGACTGCCCGTGTGGAAAATAGAGGCACCCGAGTTTGCAAGGGAAAAGCAAACTACAGGTCAGTCATTGGACTGGTGTGAGAAACTCTAAACAGTTATAATTAACTTATTTAATAATATGGCATATCACCGGATCACGCTGCTAACGCCGAACGGGTTTACCCCCATGAATGACAGTGTATAAACAACAATCGGTAATCTAGATATGGATCTACTACGCATCAATCAACTTGCAATATCCCAATCTACCCCTTTAGATTAATCACCACTTAGATTTTCCCAAATCCAATTCAATTTACCGAAATTATTCCTTTGGATTTTATCCCCGATTTCATATTTCAAATCATTTGAAATACATATCTAACTTTCTATATCAAAGTAGATTTCACTTCGGGATCTCAAATCAAATCGTCTGGGAATATGAATTCCAAAACATAACAATGCATACAAACAAGTATGCAACCAAATATCGTGCTCCCCATCGACAAGGCAAAGGGTACGCACCTCGCAAATCGATATATAAATGTGCACCTACCCCCACGTAGGAGCAGGCTACACCGACGATGCACCTACCCCACATAGGAGCAGGCTACACCGCCCTCTCACCCATACGTTTAGTCTCAGGGTTACCCGACTCTTTAGCCACATACTGAATCATTTCATATCCTAAAGTAGGGAAAATCATTTCACAACATAATAATCACAAGAATATAGTACTTCACATCAGTAATTCACACATATGATCAGTCACTACTAATCACATAACCTTTGAGCTCGTACGTCTCAAAGAAGGGTGTTAAGCAAGAGAATAAATTCTCCGCCACCAAACAGATACATCATCAATAGCAACCAATCGAATATGCGATGAACCACAATGTAACACATAATACATTTCTAAATCATTTTAGAAATCATCGGGTTTTGGGCCTCGAAATCCTTTCTGTTTTGTAAAACATTTTTATAAAAACATTCCCTGTCCCAAAATCGGGAATACATTTCTTTTCACTAAAGAAAAATATATCATCTCACAATCATTCATTAAATTTGAAATGAACACAACATCGCTAAACACCTTATCGTCAAATCGTGAAGTGTTTCACAAGGTGTTAGCACACAGATATCTTTACCTAACCCAATGCTAAATGTGAAAGCATATTCTGCTCACAAACTGGTCGAGCACAATCCAAACAATCAATCAATCAAATTTGACATTAAATATAAGGTTTTGAATAGAGATAGTATCGACTTATATTCAACATCAAATCCTGAAACCAACAGATATCATATCGGGAATATTAATATCGATATCTTCCAAATTCCTATCACAATATCTGTATAATCACGGAATTCAATATCGAAAATATTCAAAGATAATTTCAATTCAAATCCAATCCAAATTATTTATTTATAACTATTGGATTATTTTTCTAGTTAATAACTAGTTCGTTTCGATAAAATATATTTTTATCTTTTCAAATATGGAATTTTTCATCCTAATTCTTCCCAATTCATTTCTTATGATTTTACACAAATTATTACTATTTTTAATAATTTTATCAAGGCCCGTACAGTCGATTTCCACCAATGGCCATCGAACTGCACTTACAACGACCTTTTCCAAATTTGATTTGGACATAATTCCAAATCCAACCGTTAGATTTCAAATTTCTCATATTCACTAGAAAGCTCTTTTCGATACGAACCCAATGGTTCGGGATTCAGGAGAATCCGACGGTCGGATCTCCCGTAATGTCCGTTCGAAGTCAATGGTCGAAATTCGCGAACTGCCACGGCGCGGCGCGTTCTATTCAGGCCATTATATTATATATATAATATATATAATATATATTTCGTCGATTTATATTTAAAACGAATTTTGCAAATTTTTTTAAATTCGTTTCCAAAATAATTTCAACTTCCATTTCAAATTCAAATCCAAAATGAATTTTTCCTTATAAATTCATTTTAAATTCATTTCAATTCAATTCAAATTTCAAATTCATTTCAATTCGAATTCATTTTCTATTCAGTTCAATTCGAATTCATTTTGTACTCAATTCAATTCGAATTCATTTTCTATTCAATTCGAATTCATTTTCTATTCAGTTCACTTTGAATTCATTTTCTATTTTATATCAAAGTCGAATATTTCATATACATGACAATTTTGTACAGTGTATATATATATGTTAAAAATTATATTTTTAACAATCAAATCATTTTCACATTTCATATATATATATATATATATATATATATATATATCGTTTTCACATTTCATATAGACATCGTTTTCACTTTCATATATATATCGTTTTCATTTTATATATATATCGTTTTCATTATATATATATATATATATATATATATATATATATATATCGTATTTTCACTTTTCAATATATACGATATTTTCACTTTCAATATATACGATATTTTCACTTTCAATATATACGATATTTTCAATTTCAATATATACAATATTTTCACTTTCAATATATATTTATTTTCACTTTCAATATATACGATATTTTCACTTTCAATATATACGATATTTTCACTTTCAATATATACGATTATTTCACTTTAAATATATACGATATTTTCACTTTCAATATATATTTATTTATTTCACATCATATATATATATATTTCATACACTCCTAATATATATAATTCATTTCACATCACGATAAATTTTCACATAGAACAAAATCAAACAAGTCGTCCATGGTCTGTGGACGACTGGGAACAGTTCATATATGCAGTTATGAAATAAATAACTGTACAGAAAATTTAAAGTGAGAGAATTCTCACATTGGGATCCACTTCGTCATTTTTATCTGAATTCCTGTTCTGTTTCGATTTGAAATTGCCTCAAATTTAAATGAGCTCAGTTTTGGATGCGGTCAGTTTTGTTGCGAAGCTCTCGTCAAGAGTATTCCAACGGATCCTGTTTCACTGGATTCCGACACCGTACGACGAAGATATCAGTGTTTATTCGTTAATGACATTTTAAATAAAATTAATATAATAATTAATTAATTTTTAACCTTCCTTCTTCCATTACACAGACCCCCCCCCCCTCGTTCAAAACCGTAACCCATTCTCGATTTGGAAACCACCGACGCGCCGACCAACTCCGCCACCGGACCCACATCAGACTTGCCGCCGTCGACACCCCAAACGCTGCGCACGTCCACCCCAAACACTGGGAATTCCGGTTGCCCCTTTCCCCATGAAAGCCGCCTCAAAGTCGGCAAGTTTGGCCCCAAAATTCAGACGAAATACTTGACGAAAATCAATCATTCCCGTATGGAATTATAGCCCTCTTTAAACTCTACTATGTTTGCTTTGATTTAATTGTTTAATTCACGGTGGATAGAAAGAAATTGATGAATTAAAATCGGAAGTTGGTGGCCGCTTATTTGGGAATGACGGCGGAAATCTGATTGGAGAATTAGGTCTAGGGTTTTGACCTGGTTAATGAATATATAGGGCATTATTTATTATTTAATTATATTTTAGATTCCAAAAAGTAATTTTCGCATCCGAACTCCAAATCAAACCCAACGACTGTCGTCCCTAGCTAATTACCCCCATTCCGAACACAATGGGATATGTGTCGTAAGCTGATTCGATCATTTCAATTAGTTTTCGTCAAAATCAAAATATAACTCTATATATTGAATTTGAACGCGCATTTCAATTTACCGGTGTCACATATTAACTCGAAAAATTCCAGAAAAATATTTTCTAGCTTCGTATTGACGATACGGTCCTAAAAAAACTAGTTTCGTCGAATTTTGAGACCGTTTGAAAAATGGCCCATTTCTGGTCGATCCAATTTAATAGAAATCGACCAAACACATTTTCCTTTGCCACGCTCACATACTAATTTCAAAAATTATGAAATTTGAAACCTAGCAATAATTTGACATCCCGAATCCAACAAAAGTAGTTTCGTCGAATTCTGAGTCGTTTGCAAAATGGCCATTTTCACGGGCTATATAAACTCTATAGCGACCTTTCTGAAAATTCTTTAGGCCATAACTTTTGACCCCCGCTACGAAACTTCGATTTTTCAGATTCGTTAGAAAGATATTCACTAACAGATTTAAATAATATTGGTTTCACTCAAATCCGTTTTGTTCTTCACCCGGTACGGTCAGTCAAAGTTTGAATTCAAATTTCGAAACTACCACGCCATTTCAGGCCTTGTTTTCATTTCAAAGTAATTATATTTATTCTCAATGTCGATTCAAACTCACTATTCATCGATATTATTTAAAATATTTATTTTAAATTTTTAAAATCCACTAAAATAGCCAATTTAAAAATTTTAAATTGGTTCAGATTTTCTGGGTCGTTACAATCTCCCCTACTTAAAAATTTTCGTCCCCGAAAAGGAACAAAGTCGAAAGTGGTTTGACAAATCAGCTCAACTTTCATTATTTTCATTACGGCTTAAGTTCTTCAACTTTTCAGTTTCTAAGAACTTTTCAAATTTTTCAAAAATTTGGCTAACACCTTAAATTTTCGAAAAAAATCGCAATAACCTCCGCTGCACCGGGAGCACAGGGAAAATCCCGAAATTGCCATACAGGCCCTCTAATCTCAAAAAGAAAAAGAAAGAGCCAAGCGGCTAGCCAATCGGCTCATAAAATCATCATCACCCAAACAAAACGGTAAATTATGGTAAACATGTACCTATTTGTCGGGCAAACAATTTTATTCTTCTGCTCTAGCCTCTTTGCTATGACCTGTTCAATGTAAGTACATGTATATGCAAGCAATTCCAAACAATTTTCAATACAGTTCAATATTTTGATTCAATTTTGTATAAATGGTTCAAATTTTAATTTATCCACCAAAAATCAAACAACACAACCAACAATCAATTTATTGATTAACTATTCAAATATATAACTTTTTATATACTCAAAAATCATATTTTCTAAGACCAGATTATATATATAATCACAAATACGTTATTTATAAAAATATAACACTCAACTCATTCTGAGGTGTTTCTAACCCCATCTCTAACGAGTCACTCATTCTAGAATGCTACTGATTCTACCTCTAATGAGGATTCTTTTATAGGACATTACTAATCCTACCTCTTATGAGTCCTTCTATTCTGTTCTAACGAGTTGTACCCCAAAGATTTGAGTTTAACCAAAGCTCTGATACCAGCTGTAACGACACGGATTTCGCCCAGACCTGATCGATCGCTAGATCGACCAAGACCGGTTGAAATGTAAACAAGGCCTGAAATGGCGCGGTAGTTTCGAAATTTGAATTCAAACTTTGACTGACCGTACAGGGTGTAGAACAAAACGGATTTTAGTGAAACCAAAAATATTTAAATCTGTTAGTGAATATCTTTCTAATGAATCTGAAAAATCGAAGTTTCGTAGCGGGGGTCAAAAGTTATGGCCAAAAGAATTTTCAGAAAGGTCGCTATAGAGTTTATATAGCCCGTGAAAATGGCCATTTTGCAAACGACCTCAGAATTCGACGAAAACACTTTTGTTGGATCCGGGATGTCCAATTATTGCTAGGTTTCAAATTTCATAATTTTTGAAATTAGTATGTGAGCGTGGAAAAGGAAAATGTGTTTGGTCGATTTCTATTAAATTGGATCGACTAGAAATGGGCCATTTTTCAAACGGTCTCAGAATTCGATTAAACTAGTTTTGTTAGGACCGTATCGTCAATACGAAGCTAGAAAATATTTTTCTGGAATTTTTCGAGTTAATATGTGTCACCGGTAAATTGAAATGCGCGTTCAAATTCAATATATAGAGTTATATTTTGATTTTGACGAAAACTAATCGAAACGACCGAATCGGCTTACGACACATATCCCATTGTGTTCGGAATGGGGGTAATTAGCTAGAGACGACAGTCTTTGGGTTTGATTTGGAGTTCGGATGAGAAAATTACTTTTTGGAATCTAAAATATAATTAAATAATAAATAATGCCCTATATATATTCATTAACCGGGTCAAAACCCTAGACCTAATTCTCCAATCAGATTTTCGCCATCGTTCCCAAATAAGCGGCCACCAACTACCGATTTTAATTCATTAATTTCTTTCTATCCACCGTGAATTAAAAATTAAATCAAAGCAAACATGGTAGAGATTAAAGAGGGCTATAATTCCATATGGGAATGATTGATTTTCGTCAAGTATTTCATCTGAATTTTAGGGCCAAACTTGCCGACTTTGAGGCGGGTTTCAAGGGGAAAGGGGCAACCGGAATTAGATTTGAACGTGAATGGAGTATCACCAGTTTTGCTCCAGGCGATAGTTAAATCTTTAATTAGATTTGAACGTGAAATGGTAATTGAATTTTCCGATAACACCGTGATGTTAGATATGAAATATGACCAGTTTTACTTCATGGGATAAATAGGTTGGGATTGGGAAATAAAATAAATAATTACTTCGGTGTGGTTCGCTAATCCCGACTAGTTTGAATTGATATTCAAAGGTCTATTAAAGAATAAATTTAAAGGATTTATCTTTGATAAAATTAATGGGAACCTTTCCCTAAGAATGTGAAATTTAGAAACTAACTGTCGGTTAGCTAAGCAGAATGGTTTTCTGGATATTGATATGATGTTGGTTTCGGCCTTCGGGGTTAATATTTGGGGAATTATTCTCTTGATTAATTTACGGTTAGTGACTGATGAATTGGAATGAGGCGTATGTTGTGTTTGTGTAAAACTTGTTTATTATATACGCGAGTTATTCGAGAAGACCGGGTTTATCCCATTCTGAATAACTGATACGACGATAAGTCGAAGATGAAGACGGTGGTTGAAGACCGGAGGTCTTCACGTCGTTTGGATAATTACTGATGATCTTGATTGGGTCGTACACCCAAGAGGAGGGAATCAGTTGGTGATCGTCCAGACGTACTTGGAGATCGATGGACATGCGGGGTACTAGGTGCCTCTGATTTCGTTCAGACCCAGAATGGACTTGTAAATGGACTGTGTGTCTGACATTGGATATCATTCTGTGTGACTGATATCGGTTGCATAGAATAGTTTGCTTTTCCCTTGCAAACTCGGGTGCCCCTATTTTCCACACGGGCAGTCGAGTAGTTTTATTTTGTAGATATGTTTAGCAGGATTCTGTATCGAAGCGAAAAGCCGTGTCCAGAGTATTGATAGTCTTCCGCTGTGTAGTTTATATTTCCGCTGTGCACTGTATTACATTTATGTAAATTTATCTTCCGCTGTGTATTATATTTCGATATACTCTGATATTCTGTACTCTGATGTAACATTATTATGATGTTTATAGTAGTCTTCAGTTAATTGTTCTGATGTGTTGTATACCCAGAGTTAGCGTATACGGGATTCAGACGGTCTTGGTCGATCTAGCGATCGATTAGGTCTGGGCGAAATCCGTGTCATTACAGCTGGTATCAAAGCTTTGGTTAAACTCAAATCTTTGGGGTACAACTCGTTAGGACAGAATAGAAGGACTCGTCAGAGGTAGGATTAGTAATGTCCTATAAAAGAATCCTCATTAGAGATAGAATCAGTAGCATTCTAGAATGAGTGACTCGTTAGAGATGGGGTTAGAAACGCCTCAGAATGAGTTGAGTGTTATATTTTTATAAATAACGTATTTGTGATTATATATATAATCCGGTCTTAGAAAATATGATTTTTGAGTATATAAAAAGTTATATATTTGAAAAGTTAATCAATAAATTGATTGTTGGTTGTGTTTTTTGATTTTTGGTGGATTAATAAAAATTTGAACCATTTATACAAAATTGAATCAAAATATTGAACTATATTGAAAATTGTTTGGAATTGCTTGCATATACATGTACTTACATTGAACAGGTCATAGCAAAGAGGCTAGAGCAGAAGAATAAAATTGTTTGCCCGACAAATAGTTACATGTTTACCATAATTTACTGTTTTGTTTGGGTGATGATGATTTTATGAGCCGATTGGCTAGCCACTTGGCTTTTTCTTTTTCTTTTTGAGATCAGAGGGCCTGTATGGCAATTTCGGGATTTTCCTGGTGCTCCCGGTGCAGGGGAGGTTATAGCGAAATTTTTCGAAAATTTAGGGTGTTAGCCAAATTTTTGAAAAATTTGAAAAGTTCTTAGAAACTGAAAAGTTGAAGAACTTAAGCCGTAATGAAAATAAAGAAAGTTGAGTTGATTTGTCAAACCACTTTCGACTTTGTTCCTTTTCGGGGACGAAAAGTTTTAAGTGGGGGAGATTGTAACGACCCGGAAAATCTGAACCAATTTAAAATTTTTAAATAGGCTATTTTAGTGGATTTTAAATATTTTAAATAATATCGATGAAAAGTGAGTTTGAATCGACATTGAGAATAAATATAATTCATTTGAAATGTAAACAAGGCCTGAAATGGCGCGGTAGTTTGGAAATTTGAATTCAAACTTTGACTGATCGTACCGGGTGCAGAACAAAACGGATTTTAATTCACCAATTTCTTTCTATCCACCGTGAATTAAACAATTAAATCAAAGCAAACATGGTAGAGATTAAAGAGGGCTATAATTCCATACAGGAATGATTGATTTTTGTCAAGTATTTCGTCTGAATTTTGGGGCCAAACTTGCCGACTTCGAGGCGGCTTTCAGGGGGAAAGGGGCAACCGGAATTCCTAGCGTTTGGAGTTTTAATGAATCTTTAATTAGATTGAAAAGATCGAGAATGGAGTATCACCAGTTTTGCTCCAGGCGATAGTTAAATCTTTGATTAGATTTGAACGTGAAATGGTAATTGAATTTACCGATAACACCGTGATGTTAGATATGAAGTATCACCAGTTTTACTTCATGGGATAAATAGGTTGGGATTGGGAAATAAAATAAATAATTACTTCGGTGTGGTTCGCTAATCCCGACTAGTTTGAATTGATATTTAAAGGTAGATTAAAGAATAAATTTAAAGTATTTATCTTTGATAAAATTAATGGGAACCTTTCCCTAAGAATGTGAAATTTAGAAACTAACTGTCGGTTAGCTAAGCAGAATGGTTTTCTGGATATTGATCTGATGTTGGTTTCGGCCTTCGGGGTTAATATTTGGGGAATTATTCTCTTGATTAATTTAGGGTCAGTGACTGATGAATTGGAATGAGGCGCATGTTGTGTTTGTGTAAAACTTGTTTATTATATACGCGAGTTATTCGGGAAGATCGGGTTTATTCCATTCTGAATAACTGATACGACGATAAGTCGAAGATGAAGACGGTGGTTGAAGACTGGAGGTCTTTACGTCGTTTGGATAATTACTGATGATCTTGATTGGGCCGTACACCTAAGAGGAGGGAATCAGTTGGTGATCGTCCAGATGTACTTGGAGATCTATGGATATGAGGGGTACTAGGTGCCTCCGGTTTCGTTCAGACCCAGAATGGACTTGTAAATGGATTGTGTGTCTGACATTGGATATCATTCTGTGTGACTGATATCGGTTGCATAGAATGGTTTGCCTGTGTGGCATGCTAAGATGCAAATGATCAAGGCTTCTATTGAAAAGCAGAGTCCTGTGGTTGATGATCAAAGCATGGCCTGTGTGGCGTAGCTTTGTGTAACGTTGATTCGCAAGCCTCACACCCCGGTGGTGAACCCAAAAACGGGAAAAGGACCTCAGGGAGGACCTGCGTTTCTTTCTAGCTAGAAGTGGCGTCAGTGGTTTTACATGCCCTGACGAGTTTGACTTATGTGGTTGTTGGTGTTGCGAGGCGCCTCGGACATATCGGTGACTATGTGAAGCCGATGGAGTCATTCGTTGGCTCATTTGTACCCCATAGGGCGGGGAGACGTAGTGTTCAGGATTTCGACCGGCCCTGTCGCTCCAAGGTTCGAAGCGTTCTGATCCTGAGACATGGTAGGCTAGATTGTCTCGAATCGGTAGAGGACTATCTTTTGCCTCGGTTCATAGATGGAAATCCAATTTCCAAATACGTGATAATTCGGTTTTGATTGTAGAGCCTAGTATGGCGACATGATATATGGTACCCATGCCTTCTATGATTGATACTTATGATTTGAAGTTGTTTTATACACTATGCACTTATAATAATCAAATGATTTGTTTTAAACGTATCAAGCATTCTTGGCTATTATAAGGTAAAAACCCTATCCTCCGGCTTGCGTTGCATTGTGTGATGGGACCTGGGTTTTATAATAGCTTCATTTTTCTTTATTTAGCATTGCGCTGTTTGTTTTACGCACTGGTATTCTTGGGAGGAAACCCATTCCGTGTTATACGACGTGGTCCCTTGATTTGCCTAACTTTAAAATAAAGATTAATAACTATTTTAGTTCTCACACCAGTCCCATGACTGACCTGGAGTTTATTGTTTTAACCTAAACTTTGGGTGCCCTTATTTTCGACACGGGCAGCTAGTAGTTTTGGTTTTGCAGATTTATATTCACAGGATCCTGATTCACAGCTGGAACGATACCCGGAAAGCTCTGTATCCGTGTATTACTTCTAATTGTGTTTTGTATTGTTTTTCCGCTGCTATGTAATTTATTGTAATCTCTGATATTTTTCTATTGTACAATATTTATTCATACTCTATATATTCTTGATTCTGATGTAATTGTTGTAATAAACAATGAAATGTTCTTCTGTCTGCGTTCTTTTGTGTGTTGTCCTCGACTCAATCCGGTATTTCCCGTAAGGGGGATTTCGGGTCGTTTCATCGTGGTATCAGAGCTTTGGTTTACAAAACTCAGAGAACAAGACACATTAGAACCATACGAAAGAATTCATCATATATTGGATTAGTAATATCCAATGGGAATGACTCGTTAGAGATGGGATCAGTAGTATCCTAGAACGAGTCGAAAGAGTGTTATTTTTAAAATAAACATGAAAACAAACTTTGTTTTGAAAGTTTAAACCATTTTATACATATTTGAATATTTATTTTATATTGAATTTGGACAATCCAATATATAAAGATTTTGCATATACGCCTTGCAAACGTGTATTCAAAGTTTTAATATACTGGATGGATATAGAATCACACTCTAGTCGCCCGGAGATGATACTGGTGATTGAGATCTCATCACCAGTGTTTATGTTCGAGTTTCGAAAGTGGGATATCTATATATTTCCAATTGACTGGTGTGAGAACTGAAACTAGATAGGGCCTATAGTTGTGATTTCACATCAAAAATCTGATTTTTTGTCTATATATCAAAGTTATGAATTTGAAAAGCTAATCAACTAATTGATTGTTGGTTGTGTTGTTTGATTATTGGTTGTTTAATTAAATTTTGAACCTTTAACCAAATTGATCAAATAGTGAGTTGTATTGGAAATTAGTTGCATTTGCATGCATATACACGTACTTACACTGAACAGGTCATAGCAAGGAGGCTAGAGCAGAAGAATACAATTGTTTGCCCGACAAATAGGTACATGTTTACCATAATTTACTGTTTTGTTTGGGTGATGATGATTTTATGAGCCGATTGGCTTTTTCTTTTTCTTTTTGAGATCAGAGGGCCTGTATGGAAATTTCGGGATTTTCCCGGTGCTCCCGGTGCAGGGGAGGTTATGGCGAAATTTTTCGAAAATTTAGGGTGTTAGCCAAATTTTTTGAAAATTTTGAAAAGTTCTTAGAAACTGAAAAGTTGAAGAACTTAAGCCGTAAAGAAAATAATGGAAGTTGAGTTGATTAGTTAAACAATTTTCGGCTTCATTCCTTTTCGGGGATGAAAAGTTTTAAGTGGGGGAGATTGTAATAACCCGAAAATCTGAGCCAATTTAAAATTTTTATTTTGGCGAATTTATTGAATTTTGAATATTTAAAATGAATTATTTTAAATAATAATGACGAAAAATTTATTTTGAATAGAATTCGAATGTATATATTTATATAAATCGTCGTAAGAATATAAATATTTATTTTAATTATTAAAGGAATTGAAAATGGCGCGGTAGTTCGATAATTCGATTTCAAAGTTCAAATGAATGTACCGGGTGCAAAATAAACCGGATTTTAGTGAAACCAAAAATAATAGAATCTATTTGTGAATATCTTTCAAATGAATCTGAAAATTTGAAATTTCAAAGCGGGAATCAAAAGATATGTCCAGTTGAAAATTCAGAATAGTCGCTATGGAATTCTGGCCCTTAAAAATGAGAATTTTGCAAACGAGCTCGGATTTCGACGAAACTACTTTTATTGGATCCGTAATGTCAAATTATTGCTAGATTCCAAAATTCGTAATTTTTTGAATCAATATGTGAGCGTGGCAAAGGAAAACGCGTTTGACCAGTTTCAGTTGATTTTAATCGACTGGAAAATGGTCATTTTTCAAAACGGTCTTAGAATTCGACGAAACTAGTTTTATTAGGACCGTATCGTCAATACGAAGCTAGAAAATATTTTTCGGGAATTTTTCTAGTTAGTATGTGGCCCCGGTAATTTGAAATGTACGTTCGAATTGAATATATAAAGATTTATATTTTAAATTTGACGGAAACTGATCGAAAAATCGAATCAGCCTACGATACATATCCCATTGTGTTCGGAATGGGGGTAATATGCTAGGGACGATAGTCGTTAGGATTTGTTTGGAGTTCAGAGCGATTAACAACTAAAGGTGAAATTAAATATTAATTTAATAATATATATATAAACAGTTAAAAGGGTCAAAGCCCTTATCTTTTAATTCACGCAGTCAACCCAAGAACCCGCTGTTATCACCTGAAATGGACGATGGAAAACCCCCAAACGACGATCGAAGTCGCTCCTTCCCCAGGCGCTGCGCGCCACCGCTATCCCCTGACGATCGGAATCCGCCCCCTTCTCCGATGTTCGCTCTCCTCCCTTCCCCCTTCTTCCTCGATTCGAATCCGTAAACTCCCCAAAACCCTAACCCGTTCGAGCCAACCCCTTCGCAGATCACCCCTCGCGACTTCGAGCCCCCATCGCCGTCTCTGCCTCACCCTCCTCTGACCGGTACCACGCGCACCCACTGACGAGGACCGCCACTGCTGCGCTCCCCCTCCACCGCAGCGCAAGCACAAAAAACCCCCTCTCTCTTCTACTAGTAAGTTTTTTTTTTGTTTTTTTTTTGTTTATTTTATTTTAGTTTTTATGTAATAATATTTAAATAAAATCTGATTTAGGTATATGAAGCGTTGAATTAATTCTCCGCTTTAATGTAATAAAGATAGGATTTTTACGACTAAAATATGATTTTTATGCGGATTAGATTAGGATTTTTTATGGTTTTTCAATGAAGAAAAGAATGGATTTCTAAATTACAAGGATTTGATTTTCATTTGGGAAAAGTTTTGATTTTTTTTAAATAGAAAAATAGAAAAGTATAGTTTTGAAAAATAAAAAGGTATCATTTTTAAAAAAGGAAATGGTAAGATAAAAATACGATCTTCATGATGTGAAAAATATGATTTTTAAAGGTAAGAAGTTATGATTTTTGAAAGTATAAAAATTCGATTTTTCCTTATGTAAATGAAGTATAAAAATTCGATTTTTCCTTATGTAAATGAAGTATAAAAATTCGATCTTTCCTTATGTAAATGAAGTATAAAAATTCGATTTTTCCATATGTAAATGAAGTATAAAAATTCGATCTTTCCTTATGTAAATGAAGTATAAAAATTCGATTTTCATATATATGAAGTAGCGGTAAAAATTCGATTTTTATATATATGAAATAGAAATAAAAAAAAATACGATTTTTATATACATGTAGTGATAATAAAAATGTGATTTTTACTATGAACAGCGGGAAAGGATCGCATTGAAATTTTGAGCAAATTCGAACCGTTCAGAATTAAAGAATGACGGAGTGGAACCCCAAGGTGAGAATCTCTCACTTTGAATTTTCTTTTCTAGTTTAAATTATATACTAGGATGCAGACGGTGCTTAGTAGCACCCGACACCCGTCGTCCACAGACCATGGACGGCTTGTATGCCTGTTTGATGTGTTGTGAAATTTGTTTATGATGTTGGTGTGAAATCGATAATAAAATGTAGATAGTTAAAAATATTTTATCGTTAAAAATATAATTTTTAACGTGAATGTGAATAAATAAATATTCATTTACAAACCAGACGGTTTGTTCATGTACACCTATTTGAAGGACATTGATTGGGACGATAAATTTTACACATCGCCCAACTGCACAATAATATTCAGTATTGTAGATTGAAACCCCACATGGGTGTTGGGATGATATTTGGCGTACACTAATCCCAATTATTTAATTGTATGTCGATCGATTGGTCAACATACTGTATGAGCGTTAATTATTTATATTTTGTGCATATGCAGTTGTGTAGTGCACTTTGGATGATGGTTGATTATTTATCGTTGCTATTTTATACATGTGTTGTATGGAATCCATATAACTAACATTATATGGTAATTGATTGGGTCTCATTCCAACTGGGAAAATAAAGAATATTATAACATATAGGTTCATGTGTTGACCGTACTCATTCGTTGAGATTAGTCATGTATTGAACGAAATATTTTAACAATAAAATTTACATCTTTATCATATATAAAATTAGAAACTAACTGGAAAATAGATAAGATGAGTGGTCTCCTGGATATTGATCTGATGTTGGTTTCGGCCTTCGGGGTTAATATTTAGGTAATCGTTCTCTTACTAATTTACGGTTGGAGTCTGATTTGAAATCAAACGATAGATACCAAAAAATTTATAAAATATATTAAATAACAAAAATAGTCGTGTGTTGATAGTACTCATCCGTTGAGATTAGTCATGTATTGAAAGAAATATAAATTCATTTGTTGAATAGAATAACAAAGTTATTGAAAAATGTAAAGCCGTGTTGATTAGAGATGCGCTATTTTGACGCGAACGATATTTATATCGATTATATTCGTTTTTATAATGAATACAGAAAAGAGATTTAAAACGAATTCGAATTGAATTGAATAGAAAATGAATTCGAATTGAATTGAATAGAAAACGAATTCGAATTGAATTGAATAGAAAACGAATTCGAATTGAATTGAATAGAAAACGAATTCGAATTCAATTGAATAGAAAACGAATTCGAATTGAATTGAATAGAAAACGAATTCGAATTGAATTGAATAGAAAACGAATTCGAATTGAATTGAATTGAATAGAAAACGAATTCGAATTGAATTGAATAGGAAACGAATTCGAATTGAATTGAATAGAAAACGAATTCAGAATTCAATAAAATTCAATTGAAAATGAACCGAAATAGAATTGAAATCAATTTGAATTGAAATCAAATAGAAATGAATGTAAAAAGAATTTATAAGGGAAAATTCAATTTTGATTTGAATTTGAAATGAAGGTTGAAATTGTTTCTGAAACAAATTTGAAACGATTTATAAAATTCGTTTTAAAAAGGAAATCGACGAAATATAATATATATATATATATATATATATATATATATATATATATATATAATGGCCTGAATAGAACGCGCCGCGGTAGTTCGTAAATTTCGACCATTGACTTCGAACGAACATTACGGGAGATCCGACCGTCGGATTCTCCTAAAACCAGAACCGTTGGGTTCGTATCGTAAAGAGCTTTCTAACGAATATTAGAAATTTGAAATCTAGCGGTTGGATATGGAATTATGTCCAAATCAAATTTGGAAAAGTCCGTTGTAAGTGCAGTTCGATGGCCGTTGTTGGAAATCGATTGTACGGGCCTTGATAAAATTATCAAAAATATCAATAATTTGTGTAAACTCATAAGAAATGATTTGTGAAAAATTGGGATGAAAAATCCCAAATTTGTAAAGATAAAAATGGATTTTTATCGAAATGAACTAGTTTTGAACTAAAATTAAAACCCAACTATTTTTAAATAAATAAATTGGAATTGAATTAGAATTGATTTGTGGGTTTATTGTGAACGGTGTTTTAAATAACACTTGTTCTTTAACCCGATAATAAATAGAATGTGATTTGGGTTTATCGTGGACTGTGTTTTAAATGACATTAGTTCTTTAACCCAGTAAAGGGAGTTTTAATGAATGTGCAATTAGATTGAAATGTCAATTAATAATTTAAATTATCAAATTTGGAAAGTGAGCGAGAATGGAGTATTACCAGTTTTGCCCCAAAGCGATAGTTAAATCTTTAATTAGATTTGAACGTGAAATGGTAATTAATTTTACCGATAACACCGTGGTGTTAGATATGGAGTATTACTAGTTTTTCTTCATGGGATGAATAGGTTGGGATTGGGAAATAAAATAAATAATTACTTCGGTGTGGTTCGCTAATCTCGACTAGTTTGGAAAACCATAATCTGGTTTGAAATGATATCCAAAGGAAGATTAAAGAATAAATTTTAAAGAATTTATCTTTGATAAAATTAATGGGAACCTTTCCCTAAGAACGTGAATTTAGAAACTAACTGTAGGTTAGCTAAGAAGAATGGTTTCCTGGGTATTGATCTGATGCTGGTTTCGGCCTTCGGGGTTAATATTTGGGGAATTGTTCTCTTGTTAATTTACGGTTAGTGACTGCTGAATTGGAATGAGGCGTATGTTGTGTTTGTGTAACATTTGTTTATTATACGCGGGTCATTCAGAAAGGCCGGGTTTTATACCCATTCTGAATAACCGATTCGACGATAAGTCGAAGATGAAGACGGTGGTTGAAGACCGGAAGTCTTCACATCGTTTGGGTGATTACTGATGATCTTGATTGGGCTGTACACCCAAGATGAGGGAATCAGTTGGTGATCATCCAGACGTACTTGGAGATCGATGGATATGCGAGGAAAGTGCCTCCGGTTTCGTTCAGACCCAGAACGAACTTGTAAATGGACTGCGTGTCTGACATTGGATTTTATTCTATGTTAATTGATCTCTATTAAATATACATCTGTTTGGCGGCGGAGAATTTATTCTCTTGCTTAACGCCCTTCTCTGAGACGTACGAGCTCAGATGTTGTATATCGATGGACATCAGTCGCATGGCATGAATTGCCAGTGTGGCATGCCTAAGTGGCAAATGATCAAGGCTTTTGTTAAAAAGCAAAGTCTTGTGGTTGATGATCAAAGCACGACCTTTGTGGCATCGCTTTGTGTAGCGTTGATTCGCGAGCCTCACACATCGGTATGGTGATAAATTGATGGTTTGTTCAGTATACTTTTTTAGATGATAGGCGCCTTAGTGGTGTCATGGATTCGGTCGACCGAGATGAGCTTAGTGCTCAGAGGGATAGAGTAAGCAGTGTTTTATCTCGCTGGGACGTAACCGCGGTGGTACTCGAGTCCCAAAAGTGCGGATGTGCATTACGGTGTTTTCTCTTGCTGGGACGTAAGCCGTGGGGAATTGCATTACGCGATCGATCTTTCGAATCAGGAGCCACCATGATGGAAATCCAACTTTCCAATACGTGTATTTCGGTTTTATTTGTAGAGCCTAGTATGGTGACATGATAGATGGTGCCCATGCCGCCTAGGATTGATATTTATGATTGAAATTGTTTTGACACTATACACTTATTATAGTATCAAATGATTTGTTTTTAAAACGTACCAAGCATGTTTGGCTATTATAAAGGAAAACCCTATCCTCCGGCTTGCGTTGCATTGTGTGATGGGACCTGGGTCTTATAATAGCTTCATTTTTAGAAAAAGCATTGCGTTGTTTATTTATATGCACTGGTATTCTTGGGAGGAAACTCGTTCCGTGTTATACGGCGTGGTCCCTTGAATTACTCTCTTTTAAAGTAAAGTTTTAAATAACTGTTTTAGTTCTCACACCAGTCACATGACTGACCTGGAGTTTATTGTTTTAACCTAAACTCTGGGTGCCCCTATTTTCGACACGGGCAGCTAGTAGTTTTGGTTTTGCAGATTCATATTCATAGGATCCTGATTTACAGCTGGAACGATGCTCGGAAAGCTCTGTATCTGTGTATTACTTTCAGTTGTGTTTTATATTGTTTTTCCGCTGCTATATAATTTATCGTAATCTCTGATGTTTTTCTTTGTAATATTTATTCATACTCTGTATATTCTTGTATCTGATGGAATTGTTGTAAATAACAATAAATGTTCTTTTGTTTGCGTTCCAATTTGTCCTGTTCTCAAAACGATCAGGGGTTTCGAACGGTCTTGATCGGTTTAGCGACTTATTCGGATAGAGTGAAATTCCTTGCCGTTACATTTGCTCTGATACCAACTGTGATGGCCCGTAACTTCCCCGGTGAGGAAAGCCCGGTTACCTTGAGAACAACACACAAAAGAACGCAGACGGAAGAACATTTCATTGTTTATTACAACAATTCCATCGGAATACAAGAATATACAGAGTACGAATAAATATTACACAATCGATAAATATCAGAGATTACAATAAATTACATAGCAGCGGGAAAATATACAAAACACAACTGAAAGTGATACACGGATACAGAGCTTTCCGAGCATCATTCCAGCTGTAAATTAGGATCCTGTGAATATAAATCTGCAAAACCAAAACTACTAGCTGCCCGTGTGGAAAATAAAGGCACCCAGAGTTTAGGTTAAAACAATAAACTCCAAGTCAGTCATATGTTGAACGAAATATTTTAACAATAAAATTTACATCCTTATCATATATAAAATTAGAAACTAACTGGAAAATAGTTAAGATGAGTGGTTTCCTGGGTATTGATCTGATGTTGGTTTCGGCCTTCGGGGTTAATACTTAGGGAATCATTCTCTCACTACTTTATGGTTGGAGTCTGATTTGAAATCAAACGATAGATACCATAATTTCTATAAAATATATTAAATAACAAAAATAGTCACACGTGGACAGTACTCATTCGTTGAGATTAGTCATGTGTTGACAAAATAGAGTCATGTATTGAAAGAAATATAGATTCATTTGTTGAATAGAATAACGAAGTTATTGAAAAATATAAAGCCGTGTTGATTAGAGATGCGCTATTTTGACGCGAACGATAATTATGTCGATTATATTCGTTTATAATGAATATTGAAAAGAGATAAAAATCGAATATTTATAAAAGAAATTCGAATTGAATTGAATATAAAACGAATTCGAATTGAATTGAATATAAAATGAATTCGAATAGAAAATGAATTCAAATTGAATTGAAAACAAATTGAAATAGAAGAAAAATCAATTTGAAATGAATTCAAACTGAATTGAAATTTGAATTGAATTGAAATGAATTTTAAAATGAATCTATAAGGAAAAATTCAATTTTGATTTGAATTGGAAATGGAAGTTGAAATGTTTTTGAAACGAATTTAAAACTATTTATAAAATTCGTTTTAAATAGAAATCGACGGAATATATATTATATATATTATATATATAATATAATGGTCTGAATAGAGCGCGCCGCGCCGCGGCAGTTCGTGAATTTCGACCATTGGCTTCGAACGGACATTACGGGAGATCCGACCGTCGGATTCTCCTAAAACCGGAACCGTTGGGTTCGTATCGAAAAGAGCTTTCTAACGAATATTAGAAATTTGAAATCTAACGGTTGGATTTGGAGATTGGTCCAAATCAATTTCAGAAAAGGTCGTTGTAAGTGCAGTTCGATGGCCGTTAATGGAAATCGACTGTACGGGTCTTGATAAAATTATTAAAAATATCAATAATTTGTGTAAGATCATAATAAATGATTTGAAAAGAACTGGGATGAAAAACTCCACATTTGTTAAGATAAAAATATATTTTTATCAAAATGAACTAGTTTATAACTAGAAAGATAAATGGGACTTGTAAATGGTTTTAAATAACCAGAATTTCTAATATATTTAATTGGAATTGAATTAGAATTGATTTGTGGGTTTATCGTGAATGATGTTTTAAATAACACTTGTTCTTTAACCCGATAATAAATAGAACGTGATTTAGGTTTATCGTGAACTGTGTTTTAAATGACATTAGTTCTTTAACCCAGTAAAAGGAGTTTTAAAGAATCTGCAATTAGATTGAAATGTGAATTGATAATTTAAATTATCAAATTTGGAAAATGAGCGAGAATGGAGTATCACCAGTTTTGCTCCAAGCGATAGTTAAATCTTTAATTAGATTTGAACGTGAATTGGTAATTAATTTTACCGATAACACCGTGGTTTTAGATATGGGGTATTACCAGTTTTACTTCAAGGGATGAATAGGTTGGGATTGGGAAATAAAATAAATAATTACTTCGGTGTGGTTCGCTAATCCCGACTAGTTTGGAAAACCATAATTTGGTTTGAAATGACATCCAAAGGAAGATTAAAGAATAAATTTAAAGAATTTATCTTTGATAAAATTAATGGGAACCTTTCCCAAAGAATGTGAAATTTAGAAACTAACTGTAGGTTAGCCAAGATGAGTGGTCTCCTGGATATTGATCTGATGTTGGTTACGGCCTTCGGGGTTAATATTTGGGAAATTGTTCTCATTCTAATTTATGGTTAGTGACTGCTGAATTGGAATGAGGCGTATGTTGTGTTTGTGTAACATTTGTTTATTATATACGCGGGTTGTTCGGAAAGGCCGGGTTTATACCCATTCTGAATTACCGATTCGACGATAAGTCGAAGATGAAGACGGTGGTTGAAGACCGGAAGTCTTCACATCGTTTGGGTGATTACTTATGATCTTGATTGGGCTGTACACCCAAGATGAGGGAATCAGTTGGTGGTCGTCCAGACGTACTTGGAGATCGATGGATATGCGAGGAAAGTGCCTCCGGTTTCGTTCAGACCCAGAACGAACTTGTAAATGGACTGTGTGTCTGACATTGGATTTTATTCTGTGTTGATTGATCTCCATTAAATATACATCTGTTTGGCGGCGGAGAATTTATTCTCTTCCGGGTTGTTACAGAATAGGTCAAAGTAGTGGTGCAGAAGCAGGCCAGAGTCGGGTCTGACCCGAACCGAGTTGATGATCGAAGTCTTCGATCCGAAGACGCTGTCCTGTTTTCAGTAAACCCAGGCGGTCCAGATATTCCACACTCCGAACCGAACCGGATATTGCCAGAGACATTTTCCAAGTTAATGTCAAAAAAAAGGGATTGGATCCTCTCACTCGATCCGAACAGTCACTCGCATGCTGATGCCAATGCCAAGTTGTCCAGTTGAGTCTCTTCCCATTCGATTTGAACCACTATGACCGATCCAAACCGAAGGATCAAGCTATTTGAGTTCACGAGCTTTCATAAATTCGACACTTCATCCAGTTGTTTTCCAATCGATGTCAGCTTATAGTTAAATCCTGAGTCTGCGCACGCTCACGGAAACGGGCGTAACTTCCAAACCGTAAGTCGGTTTTGGCCTAACGAAAGCTGTACCTGGAGCTAATTCAGAGGGCTACAAGATTTATAGTGCAAAGTACCGTAGTTGACGTTTTCAGGCCAAAAGAGGTCATATGTTAGGAGTTTCGGGCCATTCTTTGTTTGCGTTGCGACTTCAACTAAATCGCTTCATGTCTTCTGACGATCTTCTCAATACTCGAGTGCATTGCTAACCAGAAGTTTATCGTGTGACGGATATACCAAAAAGCGTGTCAACACTTACCCATACCCAAATCCCTAATTTCTCTACTTAAAAAATACAAATTCCAAAAAGCTCAAGCAACATTACTTCCAAGGACTATCAGTGTTACTTCCTCGATGAATTTGTTGTGCTTTGGGTTCGTCGCTTATCTCATGTTATTATGATTTCATCGAGTTATGCCTCTGTTATTATAGATATCGGCTCGATATTCATGCACGTGTATGTTTTCTTGATCGGTAATGTTCCCGCTATTCTAAATGAGGTGGTCATCATTCGACTTGCGATGCTTTTGAGTGGTCCGGATCTGAGTCTCTGTTTATTGGTTGGTGAGAACGATGCGCTGATCTAATGAACTCAAGTTTGCTGACTTGACGAATGCATCTTATTGTGATAGTAATGTAGTCATGAAAAAAAGTACCAGATTCCTATTTTTTTTGCAACAATGGTAACCATCTATTCATTACACCTTTTGGGTAATGAACTTGCAAAACCAGAGCATTTATTGTTATCCCTATCAAATTGGAAGCTCATGTCAAGCTCCTATCATGTTTTAAGAGCATTTTTTAGGTAGTTCCCATCCCAACTAGGATTTGATGGACAACATTTCTTATGTTCTTACCATTTCCTAAAATCTTCTTTTATCCAAGGTTCGATGATTGATGCTATATTTTGTGCAGAGTTACTAATTAATGCTTATTCTTTATACAGGATTTAAGTTCTCAAAATTATGGTTCCTCACTTAAAGTGTTAATCATCTCGGATATGAAAGATATGAACCGCTATGCAGTTTGGGACTTTGTTGCAGGAGCTATTTTCGAACTTCTTGAAGTAAAAAAATTACCCTAAACAAAATTAGCAGGGGAGTAATATCTTTTATTTTACTCTCTTCTAGAAAATGATACATGTTGAAATGTGTTGATATGCTATTTGTAAGCTATAATGATTTATTGTTGGGAGGCAACCGCTAATTGAGCGTGTAACACAATTTTGGCACGCATACAAAAATAATCATTCCCTTATTGGAAAGCCTAGGTTGGAAATACTGATAACGCTGAAGGGTTAGCTCAATGCGCTGTGTCTGGAGATGATCTGCAAACAACTAAAGAGAAAAACACTAGAAAATACATTTGTTTGACAGAAATAGAAGTATCTTATTATATACATCAATTTACAAATTTTATAGCTGAACATTAATTGGTAACACGTATTTGACAAATATTTGTATTTAAAGGATTATAAAATCTAAAGCGATGTTAGGTTTATCCTTTTTAGTTTTTGTTCTTTGATCGTACAGAAATGCAAACGATACACTTATCGTGAGAAACAATCATTTCAAAAAACGGAGTTGCAATGTAAAACAAAATTAACTTTTATTTATTTTTCTGGTTTTTGGGAAGCAATAGAAGAATAAAAGATAATTTATTCTTTCGCCGTCCCTTTAACCCCTCCGTTGTTCCTTTCATCTTTTTTCATTTACTCCATCATCTGTCAACTCTTTTCATTCATTGTAATTAATGTTAAAACCCTGAAACTCAACATTAGCTTTCAGCTGCAAATGTTGTTTGATACCTTGAGTCAGGCTTACCTTCAATAATTGCGATCCGATGATAAAACATGGACATAACTGCTCAGTTTAACATGTCCGTTCTTGTACCATTGTCGGGACTTTAGAAAGAAGAAAAAGCAGTGATTAAAAAAATATCTATGTATCTTCTGTAGATACATATGACCGATGTATTCCCATTTTCTTTTAAACTGTATTTTGTGCAAACAGGTGAAACTTCTGTTATGCTTTATTAACAAAGATGTCTGTTGCAAACTATTCTACGATCACTAAATGTATGCACCGATTTTAGACTAATTGTTTAGGCTACGAATATCACTTAATTTTTTATTGATTCCTACTAAATTTACATGTAACATATGTGATATGTTATGATAAATATTATGCTTAAAAAAAGAAAATATATTTATTGGGTTTTATACGGATATTATTTTATAAATAAAATTTTCTATTTGAGTATTTATGTGAACCTTACGCGTTACAGCTGAAAAGGAACGTATTTAGTTTTTATCGATTTGTTATTTTTTTTTCGTTCAATTTAACGAATAAAGAACGTATTTTACCTTTATTATATATCTTTTCTTTCTTTGTTAATAATAACAGGTAATTTGAAGTATTTCAACTTTGTAAAACCTTTGTGATCGAAATACTCTACATAGTTAAGTCCCTTGTGTGGTGTGGTAGTAATAATTTAAAGCCAAATGCCTAGTTTACTGCTTTTCTACGATAAAACAAATTGCTCAATTCAGTTTGCATCCAATTGGTCCATGAAAAGATTTTATTGTTGACTTTTGTATAGACTCAACAGCTACCGGTTCTCAGATCCGCTGCAACATGGACTGGACCGCTACTGTTTAATTCATTAACGTCCATTACTTTTGTTTACTACTCTGACAACTTATAGTTCCTTCTATTTTGTATTTGCTTTTTCCTTAAATGCTGCATGGCTTCAAACAAATTTTCAACATATTCCTTAGCATACTGCAAATGCTTACCGCTTAATTTATGCCTTAAATTTATCAGCTGTTCGTTTCTTATTACTGAAAAATGGGTAAATTTAAGCTTATTTTATTCCACTAACAATATGGATGAAGTTATCACGTCAAAACCACATTGCAAAAAAAAAAAAAAAAAAAAAAAAAAAAAAAAAAAAAAGCGATCATACATTGGGCAAAATGATAACTGCGGCGACCTTCTCTTCCACGGTTGTACATTGCTGGCAGACTTCTTTTAATTATTATAATCCTAAACATTTACATCATATATGTAACAACAATTGGATAGCAGCAAAAACAATCAAATTATCTGTTTTCCAAACACAAGCACTAACAACTCAAAACGCGACACGCAACCTAACATACATTCACATTGCAATACTAACGTCTTCTACAAAGCACTAACCTAAAAAACCCTGTGTGCAAAGTACGGACATCAATCTAGTTAATAATAATAGGTAAAAAGTTCGTCAGCATGATTATCTAATAAAACCGAAATACAACAAACAACAAATTTACTGTGAAATAAAATATATTACAATTTCTTATCATCTCCTTCAAAATCTTATCACGGTTTCGCACCATCAGTCTTTGATTAAATCTTCTAAGGATGATGACGAGTCTTCTTCATTGCCATTGGTGCTACAAAAGAACCCTTGATTGGTGCAAGAAGCCTGTTAAATCAGTAAAAATCATAATCAGAGGGCAGATAACATAAAAATTCTTCTCTTTCTCCTTACTTTTGTAACACGTACCCATGCTGGAAATATATGTCTTGTATCCATT
Source organism: Allium sativum (assembly GCA_030737875.1). NCBI lineage: Eukaryota > Viridiplantae > Streptophyta > Magnoliopsida > Asparagales > Amaryllidaceae > Allium > Allium sativum. Next base: position 70,235,715 of record CM060909.1, on the reverse strand, counting down.
TGAATGTAGCAACAAATTATGCATTTTAACCCAATTTGCTCGTCTAAAATAAACTTATGTATACCATCAGGGTACAAAAATGATTCATTAGAATTTAATTCTGGTTCTATGTAACTGCATTGATCCTGTTAAAACAGTACAAGATAAAATGGTTAGAACATATAAACACCATATTAAGACATGTATTTTAAATTATACTGTTTTATTTATTTTTTTATTTTATTTTTTTTGTATACTGATTTATTGTTGCTTGCTTCCAAAGCAATGTCAAATTCTGCCCATAGTAGGTCAATTTCTGTTTGTTGCTCTGATTTTTTCATAACTTCATATTCGTCATCTCCGAAAGAAAAACGTAAAGAAAGTGATAACTATTCGCTTTTCCCCATACTTGAAACCATCATCAACCGAATTGTCCAAACAATCGGTATCATCGACCGAATTGTCCAAACAACCGAATTGTCCAAACAATCGTCTCTTAGGTCTCTATCATCAACAACTCTATCAATTTCCTTAAATTTAACCGCTTGATCCACCGCATATTTTTCTCTACTTCTCTGTTTGACATTTGTGAAATTGGACTCCATGATGACGAAGTACGAGTTGGAGAAAAAGATTTAGAATGATCAAGTAGAGTGAGATGTACATACCATAAATAAATGAGATATGGGCCATGGTGAAATGATAGTGGTACTCATGCCATAAATGAGATGTACAGGCCATGAATATAATCTTACTAAACGAAAAAAATAAATTAAAAGAAAATCAAACGAAATGAAGGAGATAGGGACTAAGGAGAGAAAACAGATATGTTGTCCGTTTTGGACAATGATAGAAGAACAAAAGCAATGTTGGTTAGTTTGATTTATCCTACGGTAAAAATTTATAAATCAAAGTAAAATTAACAAAACTGATAGCCGGATAAAAAACAAATTAAATTTGGTTAGTTGATCATCTGGTTCAATCAAAATTAAAAAAATTGTATTTTCTGTTTACAGTTACTTTAATTTGAAATTAAAATACATATGCGATTAAAATATTCTTTTAAGGGTAACCAATCTAAAAACATTTAAGGGTAAAACATAAACCAAATTTGTTTCATGATCAAAGCAAACCTACAGAATAAATTAGTTTAAACAAAGTAAAATAAAACAAAGTGCAATAAAATAAAAGATTGAACTGTAATAATATTGATAGCGTTTTGTATTTTAGCTGCATGATTATTTTTTGAAAAAGAAGCTATTGGTGCGTTAAATCTGACAGTACAAGATGATAAGAAAATATATAGCTGAATTTAACGTGTGGATTTCTTCACATAAATATCTTTAAAGTTCTCTGACTATATTTAACATTCAATGTATGTATGGATACTTTACGAAGGATTTTAAGTGAACTTGCGGTTAATGTGTGAATTTCTTCACATAAAGGTCTTTAAAGTACTCTGGTAGCTTCACATATTTAACATTCCGTTTATGTATATATACATTACGAAGGTTAGGATTCTAAATGAATTTGCAGTTTATTTAATATATTGGATTTCAATGGGGGAAAAAACAATTAATCGAAATGTACGATAATAGATTAAAATATATGAATTTGTTCTTGTATGATTATAATTGAAGAAACATAATACTATAAAAAAATTATAGTTATTAATTAAAAGAATATAATATTCAAGTTATAACCTTATATACATAAAAAAAATTAACAAGTAATCACTATAGTTACAAAGTGTTTTAATAATATTTCAATCATATGATCAAATTAGAGCGAGTTAGCCGTGCCCCTGACACGATCCTAAGGGTGTAAATCGGTCAGATCGAACTGAACGAAGTTATGTTCAATTTATGTTCTAAAAAAAATCGGACCGAATACGGACCAAACCAAATTTTTTTTCAAACAAATTTCGTTGTTCTAATTCGTATCCTAAATAAAATCGGCCGGACACGGACGGACTAGGTCTGACTCGGTCGGACAAGACTATTTATATTATATTTTGTACATTTTAGTAGTTTTTTTCTCAACTATACGCCGAATTTCAAGTAATTCGGACGAGCTCGGACCAAACATGATTTTTTCTCGTACAAATCTTATTATCCGAACTCGTGTCCTAAATGAAAATCAAATGGACTCGAACAAACAAATTTTGATCGCGAACACGAACGAACATCGGACATTCGAACAAAATTTACAACCCTACACGATCCTAGACCCGGACCTCCAGAAAAAGTCGTGAAACTATCCGCTCCGAAGACCCAATAAAACGGGTCAAGGTCAAAACAGGAAAAGATCAAACGGGTTTGGACCGTATATCTACCCCATTATCATCCCTATTTTGTACCAACTCATTGGTTTTAATATAAATACACGATAAAAGATTTTTTAATTATATATATATATATATATATATATCAACCATTCCATTTTAATTCTTCTACCAAATGAAAATCTCTAAATTTTAAAAAAAAATCACTAAAAATAACTAAGTATAAAAATTAAAAATAAAACTTGAATCAAAATCAAAATTTAAAATAAGACCTACAGAATATTGCAGATAGAGAAATGAAAATACATAAAGAAGAACAAGGGATAAGCATAAAGAAATACATTTAACTTCTAAAGAATCTGTCAAATCTAAAATGGTTAGACTTAGATTTTAGATTTCCACTTCAAAGTATTTTTTTAAAGGATAAACTTTTAAAAAAAAATTAATGAAATTTTTCAAAATTATAAAGAATAATACATTTACATTCAAATGTGAAATTCAAAGGGTTCACTATCCTTTTTTTATTTACACTAACATTTTTCCTACTCATTAAAATCTAAACTTTCCATACGTTTTACCAATTTTTTTATTAAGCTTGGCATTCTTCTTATTTTCCACTTCAACAAATATCAACACCTACTTATTTATTTATTTGATGATTAAAGAACCTAATACAAAATATGTATAAAATACTAAAGAGAGTACAAGTCAAATACACACAAACTACACCATTCATTATATCACGTGTTTTACAATGTAAAACACAAATTTGCTACACTTAATTTTAATGAGACAAGAAATTTATAAAGAAATTCTCAATCTAGTGTCTACACAAACAAGAAATTTTCAAATTTTTAATTTTTCAATCAAATTTCAAGCTTTTTATGGTCCAAACTGGAAATTTCACTCAAAAACTTCCTTTGTAAAATTTAAACCTTACACAGCCCAACTAACAGACGTCTTAGAATAAAATTTTGAACTTTAAACTTGAAAAACAAATAATATTTTAAATTTAAAAAATTTGAGTTGTTACAAGAATACCATACCAACTAATGCTATAAATAATTCTCAAGCACATAAAACAATTAAAACTAATGCAAACGTAACTATTTGAAATGCATCTTTCATGCTCAACACTCCCAACCAACAAGCAACCAACGTTTTATATTCTCAACAAACATCTCAAACAAGGCCTTCTAATGACCATTTCTAACGCCTCCTCAAATTACATATTCTGTGACCATGCAAGATGGTAAGACACTGTTAATACAAAGATCAATTTAAATGATGTTAATACAAATAACTTACAAATATCACTTGATTTTAAAATCTGGGGGATCAATATTTAAATGATCTAGGCTACTAAAACACTGTTAAAGGATTAACTACCGACTGGTATTCATTTGGATGCCCTTACCATTTGACTGGAATTATATCCACACAACTGAACAGAAAAAAAACAGATTAACAAATCATATAACTAGCAACGTTTTTTTAATGTATCTAAACTAGACGTAATGGAAAAAAAATGTTTTGAACAGAGTTGACAATCCATGCATATAAAACCGTAATGTTAATAAATAATAATGTGGACGACGGAGGCGAAAGTATGGTTGTCAGAAAGAGGTTCTTGGATACTAAAAACTAAAACGTATACTCAAACATTGTATATTTTTTAACTAAAATATACAAAAAGTATACTCAAACGAACACGCAGAACCACAACAAGAATAGTTTGTTTTAAGCTTTACAGAATACTCGTTTATCTCTCCCTAATCAATCGCACCTTTCACAGCATGTGCAAAATTTAAAGATCGAATAATAAGCGGAAACAATTGAAAAATACAAAGTTAACGATAGAATATGACATCACAGCAATGGTAGAAGAGAAAACGAATATAAACTGAGACTAATTTTTTCCTTCAGCCCAACGAATATGAAGGGTAAAAGAGATCACGAACGCAATACGGTGCAAACAGGAAATAGTACAAAACAGAAAGTTCAATCGTTCATACAAGATAAACCTAAATCATTGAAAAAACGTCCAAATAACAAACTACATCATAGCCAAGCAAAATTTAATAAGAAAAATCATAAATCTAACATGCTCATTGATTCCAAGGTTCATGTTTATTCGACAAAAAACCCAAAGGACAGTTCGACATTGATATGAAGTTCGGTTTGATTAGCTGAACATAAAATACCGATAATAGCAGTGATTTTTTTTTAAAACAGCAAATCGAACTGAAATTGATAACGAAAATAAACAAATCCATCAAAATTGCTAGCGTAATCACTTCGATCGTAGAACCATAAACAAAAAAAGTTGTTGCTCAGGTAACCGCTCAGGAATAAATTTCCGTCCATCACAAATTTTCAGCATTTAAACTTGAAAATCTCATCACTGCAACAATACAGATATAAAAAGATAACAACAAACAACCAAAAAGGAACAAAGAGAGAATTTCCGGATTAGATGAAGAAAGTAAGAAGAAGAGCTGCGTCAGCCGCCGGTATTGAATAGAACCCCTAGGGTTTCAGGGGAGGAGGAGGGTTATAAAGCCGTGTGTACGATAACGGACTGGGCTGTGTACCGCATTTGTTGGATAATATCGGCCGAAAACGTTTACCTTTTTACCCGCAATTGAACTGGACGGAAAATCGAGCCTGTCTTTTAACGGCAATAGTAACACAAATATGTATTAGTCCCATGTTCTAACTTTAATGATCAACTAATAACTAACATGATTATAATATAGACAATATTTAATACTAGTATTACCGCACAACGGTGGAAAAAACCGACAGTTAATGTGTTTAACATAAAAAATTATTTACTAAAATTTAATAAGTTAGATTTTAACGAAAAAAATCAATATATATACATAAACTATGAAATTGAATACGTTTTCAACAGACTAATTCCTTATCATGCTCAAAAACCTTTTTATATGCATAAAATTGAAAATCAATACATGAGACTTTATTGTTTCAAAACCGTTTATCTAACGTATCATTTTTTTACTTGAAATCCTTTTTCTTGGCAAGTGGATACATCCTTAAAAAGAAATTAAAGAGAATCTTAGAATAACCACAAATGAATAACATGTATGACACCATTGAATGCAAAACCATTCTATTTATTAAAAACTTATTTAAAATAAAGGTACGTAGAAAATTTCCAAACTTGTGCATACATATTTTAGGAACTTGACAATCGTGATATTCTGGTTTGTTATATATGAAAACTACCTTGTTCTTTAAAACTCACTTCCACTAATGAATTCTGATGCCTTCAAAATATTATATTTTAAATTTTAGTATGTACATTATTGAGCTTAACCACTTACAAAATCTCATGCACTTCACATTCAATAGTTTTAATCCATATCATGATATCAAGCTCAATGCAGAAGTTTGGAAACTCAATATATTGCACCAACAAGAAAAATGAATAATAAATAAGAACTTAACTGCACAAATAACATAAAATAATATCTTACAAAATTTATTTTATTTGATAAATAAATCACAAATTAAAACTTAAGCAGGGCTAAGTCTATAAGTTTATTATAAACATAAAAACTGAAAGCAACAAAACACATAGGTCGATAACAGCCTGTAGGATGTTTTTTTGACAAGTCAAACCATCTAAGGTGAACTTTTCCTTCCAAAGACACATGTAAACCAAAGTGAGAATCCTTCCAAAGACACATCTAAGGTGTACAACTCTCAGATTTCATTGTACATGGATAAATCAGTAGTATAAAACTTCTTCAATGATAATTAGATCCAAATGCAGCAAAAGAGAAATCCGAAGATGCCATTGGGATTGAAATTGAAAGTCGGGTATTTCAAAAGGATATCTGGTTTGACCTGTCATCCTCCAAATGAGACCAATGATCCTTAGTCTTTGTCCATTGATGCAACACTGCTATTATTAATAGTTCATCCATGGGCCAACACAATTGTAATATCCAAATGATAATGCCAGCTTAAATAATTCTTTAACCTTCAGTGTACGCGGAAAATACTAACAGTTGTGCTATGAAAGATAAAAGAAGACTTTTTTAGGTTAACAACACTTGAATCACCTGGGGATTCGAGCTTCTATATGCTTTTGCCATCAAAGCACATCTCTGCGCGGAAATTTGTCCAAAGTGCAAATATGGTGAAAGACATGACAGTGCTTTCGATTTTAAAGGATTGTTCCTATCTGCGTGGTAACTTTTCAGCCTCTTTGTTAGAAAACCATCTTTGCTGCCCATCAAAACATCCATTGCTGCAACATCCCCTGGTTCACACCATCCAATTTCTGGCACCTCACCATTTCCTTCACTAATGAACACTCCAAATTAGCAACTGTCTTGATTTTCATGTTATTAAAGAACATATTTTTCCAAATTTAATATTTAATGTAGAATTTTACAAAAAAAAAATCGACTTATATGATACAGTATTATACTATGATTTTACATGGAAAAATCTGTTGACATGATCAAGATAATATTTGCACTGTCACTAATAAAAGGAAAGGTAAGGAGATTTGAGCAAATTATGTGTTTTTTGACAGCGCAAGATATAAATTTATAGTCATATTCTAATTTACTACTGATTATTTGGATTTTTGCATGATTTTTTCGATGTGTATTAGCTAACTTTTACAAAGATATCCTGCACTTTTTATTTTGTAAAATTTTGATTGTAAGATGGTTAGTACGACCTTTTTTGGAATGCATCTAATCTACCATTTAATCTTTGTAGTTTCCGTATGGGTTTTAAAAAGGTGGAAATTAGAATTCACCCCTTACTTTCAAGTTTCATGCGCGAAAATCTAGTTATGAATTACCCATCTACTTTATTTTTTCTTAAAGCAAATTTTGAAAATTTTGGTATGAAATTAATAGCATGATCATTTTTTTTTTTTAAGGAATAAAACTTAAAATATGTTATCAAAGAATAAGATGACTTTTTGGTGATAAATATGAAATTTATACACCTTATAAGTTAAGCACAAACTTGCTTGCCGAAGAAAGCCTGCTTGCTTTCTTTGAAGCAAGCTGAAGCAAGCCTGTTTGCTTGTAGCAAGCTGAAGCAAGCTTGCAGTAAGCATAAGCTTGAGCAGTACTTCCGAAACCTGCAATAACTTAATGTTCGACAATATCACCTTGCTATCTACTTTTAATTCAGTAAATCACATATCGTTTTGCTATTTAATTTAATCTGCTATCTCAAGTTAATCTGGATACAAAGATTAAGAATTACATGTATAACCAAGTTCAAATTAAAGGCAATTTTGCACTATACAATAACATCCACTATCACCCAGGTTTAAACAGAAAATTTTAGGAAAATTATAATCTTACATGGCATAAGAAGGATAATTCTCCATTATAATGGACCACCATAGACTCCTCTGCATTTCTATCAATAATAGTCACTGGATCTGAATTAAAAACAATGAAAAATCCCCGCATTTTTCTAATAAATAAACTACCTTGTTTCTCATACATGATGATCAAAAAGTTATTAATATAAACTGATATTATTGCACTTGGAAAAACATAATACCACTGAATCCTGAATTGCAGGCTTCAGTTCTTTAGAGATTCGGTAGAGAATTATCTTTTATTTTTTGATGATAATAAATGAGCAAACGTCTTCATATTTATTGGATCAAGGAGGAAGTCTGCTTCGGAGATAAGGATAAAATATTTTTGGATTTCCTTGATTTGATTTCGTCGGAAATCTTGCTTATTTACATTTGTTTGACGTATATTTATATTTGATTGATTCCTCGAATCATATAATATCTCTTCTCGTACTAATAAATAACATAAAATTAGAAATTGTCATGATTCTATTCAGTATGTTCAGAAAACGTCTTTACGTTTGTAAATTTGACAACATACATCGATTTATATTAAAATGTATACTAAAACATCTATTCTAATAAGAACGTAAGTTCTCTCTCCAACAAAGCAATTACTTGCATTTGCACCTTTTCAAAGAATAAAGCTTACGTTTACTAATGTTGGCAAATAGTAATTTGTTTTTCTTTTTTGAAAACTTGATTAGCAACATCATTTTCTGGAAACGAAATTTCATTATGCTCGATATGATTTTAAAACTGATTACAATATACAAACGTCATCATCCATACAACTGCCAACCGAAATCCTAAAACAGAAGAAATCAACAAGAGAATCAAAATTAGCAAAACAGTTGACATCAAAATAATAAAAAATGATTATCGAGTTATGCCAAGGTGTAGCAGCAGTCCTAGGAGCAGCGATAGAATTATGCCGAGGAGAAACTAGGATCCGATTTCACCGTCCAGCATTCCACTATCCAATGGGAAAATCGATCAAAACCGATTCTTTTTCCCCAGTTTCTCAATTTCTGTTCAAAATCGAATTTTTTGGAATTCAAGGACATGAATTTGTCAACGAACCCATTAAAAAATCGGTAGTTTTTAAAGTCTCGCAAATACATAAATTTCCCTATCGAATGAAAAGCGGTGAAAAAAGAGGAGTGATTTGCGCATCGAATTAGAAGAATGAGGGAGAAACGGAGGAAGAACCACAGTAGAGAAATGAGGAAACGCGGAAATGAGATATTCGAGGCGATAATAATTGGCTTCAGAGAGTTTGATTTAGGGTCCCTTACAGTAGGGAAACCTCCCTAACGGTCGGTTTGATGACTCCATAACTAATATCATTCTCAATTTAAAAGTATCGGCATAGAATATCAATTAACAACAGACAAGTACAATACATAATTAAGTTGCTAAATTCAATACCTAATTAAGTAGCTAAATTCAATACATAATTAGATTGCTAAATTCAATACATAAATGAAATTCTAAAAATATCGAATACGAAACTCCAGCAATATAACGAAGCCTCCATCTGAAAACTTCTGCAATTAGATCATTTTCAAGATCTTTTACTGCACCATTAGAACTATCATCCAATTTTCTTTTTTCTTCCACTGCCTCTAGTAGTGCCTGCATTCATTTAATATCACATTAATTTGAAATTTTCAGTTTCATGTTAAAAACATTTAAACTATCAGTAGCATACACGATTACTTTGCTACAATCCTTGATCATATGGAAAAGTATGGTTATTAACGTCTTGTTTGGACGTCATGATAGAGTTTGGTTATTAAAATGTCGGTTAAAATGAGCTTAATGGCTCAGTTTAACTAAGCCTATTAGGGTCAGTAAAACTGAGCGTAATGGCTCGGAAAAACTGAGCCGAACGACCCAGTTTAACTGAGCCGAACGACCCAGTAAAACTGAGCGTAACGGCTCAGTTAAACCGAGTCGAATGGCTCAGTAAACTGAGCTTAGCCTACACAATCCATTTATGAAAGATATCACAACTTTGATGGTTTGATTGATTAAACCTTTAAAATCTTAAAACTTGGATTATCATGATTCTGTTCACAGTCCAGTTATGAAAGCTATGCAATCCATCATTCTTTCCCTAATTAATGATGTTGTACTATGTCCTTAATTATAACATTACCACCCTACCTTTTAATGGGAAATGCATATACAACTAGGAAAAAAATCCTCTCATGCAAACATATATACTCTGAGCATAATTATATTAATCCAACCCCTCATGCAACCTTTTACCCATACAAAAAACAATTAACATCTCTGGACTACATAAAGACACAACTGGACTTGAACCTTCCTTCTCAACAATTGGAGCCCTATTACTTTCTGAATATCTACTTATAAAATTAGGTAAGCTTATCATCCAATTCATCCATATATATTTAACCAACCAAATCATCTCTTCAATGCACATTTGCCATCCTATTTGTAAGCCGAAGCTCAGTTTTACCGGGCCTACAAGGCTCAGTTTAAACTGAGCAAAGCGGCTTAGTAAAACTGAGCCAAATGGCTCAGTAAAAACTGAGTCTACAAGGCTCAGTTTAAGCTAAGTCAAAGCTCAGTTTTACTGAAATAATATTCATAGGCATGGCAAGTCAAGGTCTATACAAATCACATATTAGAGACCTTGCATTTACAATATAATTCGAGAACCCATGCTTACCATCTTGACATTCTTCTGTGTTTAACAGCGAAGGCTTTACGTTATCAATAGATTCATCCTGGCCCATCCCAGTGGCTGTTTCTAAATGATAATAAAACAGTATGAACTTCACTCATTTAACGAAGTTGGTTGACGTACTTGAACTTCATATTAATACACATATGCTACAAAAAAGGAAATGCAAATAATTGATGGAATGTTTCAGAAATTACTTGCAGGGTAAGATGAAGTCTCCAAATTGAATTTATGTAGTGGCTTTGAAATATCAGATTGACCATTTTCCTGTACTATCGAAAAAGCTTCAATTAGATATAACATATGAGGAAATTCCATACAGTAACGATTTTAGTTAAATAGTAAACCTGACAATTTCCGCACATATATAATATTGAAAAGTTAGGAATAACTTGTGTTGATTGGTTAGAAAAAAACCTATTTGCATCGTTTGGTAAATAAAGGAAAATAGGAAACATGGTTGTAAATATGAAAATAAGAAAAGGTGGGGATTAATGCGAAATAGGAAATTGACCATATTGCGCACAAATTAAATAATCCAAAAATAAAAAGAAAGAAGGGACGTCTTGCAATCATGAATTCCTATTATAATAATTACTTGAAACTATAGAAATAGATTTTTTACAATAACCAATCAATTAGGAGTAAGCCTAACTTCCTAAAAGAGTAAATTGCAAAGATAGAAAAAGAGAAGATAATATAACATAAAGAGGTTATGTAAAGAAGAAGGCTTATTGTAAACGTATGATCGAAATAAAAGAAGCATAGTTCAATGACATTAAAGTGTAAGAAAGATCATAACATAAAGGTTATGAAACAAAATATGACAGAAATGTTGATTCACGAGATTTTCGATTCATTACAACAAACGAATGGAGATTAATGAAGATCATATTGAAGAGCTAAGGCATATATATATATATATATATATATATATATATATATGAATATGGCTATAAATAGCCATGATTGGACAGAATTCATTTGAACCAGTCGACTGGTTCAAAACAGACCTGTCGACTAGTCAGAGAAATTCTTTCCAGTAACGGCTAGCTAGTTTTTGACAGACTTTAAATATATACGATTTTCAACATTTTTAACTAGTTGACTGGTGATTTACAGACCAGTTGACTAATTCGAAATAACAGCCATTTTTATGAAAGGTTGCCATTCTTCATGAAGTGGTTTCTCTTTATTTCTGAAAAGAAATGGGTACATCTCTTTGATTAAACTCTTCATATAGGATCACCACCTTTTAATTATTATATATACACTTCAAACTCAGTTTTCTAATCACGGAATCTTTCCAAATCTATTCTATTTTTTGATCTACACTTCTAAACTCTTGCATTCTAAAAAACTTTCATATATTCAAGTTATTTGTTGAATCATTGGAATCACTTCATATCTCTTGGTTCAATAAGTAATGTATTTCCTTCAATCTTCACATACACATTATATTCTTGAGGATAAGATTATAGGAAGGGTGTACATAATCATTGGCTATTCAGTGTTTCAAGAACACAAGCAGAAGTCAAACTATTGTAAATTGTAAAATTCATGTGTCGGTGCTTGGGCAGGGAAACCCTTGTTGGGGCTCAGATTGTTGTGAACCTGTTCCTCCGGTTGAAGAGAGGGTGTTGATAGTGAATTCCATAAGGAGTCTGGGACTGGACATAGGACGGGAAGTCCGAACCAGTATAAAAAACCTGGTGTCACTTTACTTACTGCTTTTTACTTATTTGTGATATATCTATATCGTTTGGTTTTACTTGCATAGCTATTGTATTAGACAAGTTAGTATATCATAGTCAATTCCGCTTTATTCCATATACAAGATCCTACACAAAGTCACACAACTTTTCGTTTGGTATCAGGGCAGGCCATCATTTAACCTTACAACTGTTATTTGATACTTAGTTAATATGGATAATCATAGTAGTACTTGCACAAACACTGGATTCATGGAAGGCCAATCTACTGCACGACCACCCTTTTTCAATGGCATGAATTATAGATGTTGGGCTACACATATGAGAATATATATGCAAGGTAACCGTTTTGATGCTTGGAATATTACGTAAAAAGAATATGCACAACCCACTACACCTTATACTGAATGGTCCGCAAATGAAAAAGAAGAGGCTACTGTCAATGCTTAAGCTATGAATATGTTGCATTGTGCCTTGGATAGAAACGAGTTTAACCGGATTTGTATGTGCAATACTGCATATGAAATTTGGCGAACACTCAAAGTAACTCACAAAGCAACTAGCAAGGTCAAACAAAGAAAGATATCCATGCTTAAAAACCAATTTCAAAATTTTTGGATGAATGAAAATGAGCCTATAAATGACATATACCCATAGTTTCAAAATATTTATCATTCTTATTAGGTTTAATAGAAAAATACTCTAATTTTGATATTGTTTCAAAGATATTAAACTCTTTGGCGGATGAATGGGAAAGAACGGTTTTAGCCATCGAAAAGGCTAATGATCTTTCAATCATGAAACCCGAAGAGTTAATTGGTAATCTTGGTCATATGAAGTAAATTTGCAATCAAAAAGGACTCGTGCTCAAGACAAGAAAAATCTAGCTTTTCATGCTGAAAAGAATGAGTCGGATTCAAACGAAGAAGTCATTGCCTTTATAGCCAAAAAATTCAGAAAGCTTCTAAAATATAAGAAGAGCCAAAATAAGAATGTGAAGAAGAATTCAACAAAAGAACATGATCCCGCCTTGGTTGAATGTTTCAGTTGTCATAAAACCAGACATTTTCAAAATAATTGTCCAGAACTAAAGAAGAATCGCAACAAAAAGGAGAAATCAAAGAAACGAGCTTTCTCAGTCACTTGGGATAATTCAAAGTCATCATCTTCTGAGCGATAGTGACATCGAACAAGCGAATGTATGCTTCATGGCAAAAGACACCGAGGTTAGTGATTTTAATTATGAAGAATTATTTGAGATTAATACGGAAATTCTATAATCTAGAAATAGTTTTAAAAGAAAATATAAATAAGCAAATGAAGATAGAAAGAAAGCAGAATTTGAAAGAGATTTTTTATTAGATGAAAAAGGGATTTTAGAGGATGAAATCAAAAAATTACAAGAATCTCTATCTAATGCAAATTCTCAGATGTCTTTATGAGTCAAGAAATTGAGACTCAAAAAGAAAAGAATGATTTGCTTGATTTAAAAAATCATGAGTTAAATTCAAAAATTAAAATTATTGAGTTAGATAATTCTAGTCTTAAATTAAGATTAGATGATATTTCTAAGAATGTAAATAATTTTAATAAAGGAAGAGAAAACATGTCTAGAATTTTAGAGAATTCTCAACCTTCTAATAGTAAAAAAGGATTATGATTTATTCAAAAAAACAGTACTAAGAAAAGTTCAAGCAAACCTGTTAGTACTAAGAAAAGTTCTAGCAAACCTGTTAGTACTAAGAAGAGTATTGTATTTATCAAGTCTGCACCTTATAGTGCAAAGAAAATAGATCCTATTTCAAAAAAAAGTCATCTACAAATATTTGTATTTGGGTACCGAAAACAAATAACGTGTTAATTAGAAACAAGTATATTAAAGATTTTTTAGAAACTGTTCATAATAATATTAAATATATTTTCAAAAGGGACTTTGAGCCCTCTTGGGTTTGGTTTCCTAAGACCTAACTCTTAGGACCCTAACGGAGGAAATGGGTACCAATTAAATTTGAATTATTTTTTGTAGGTCCCACTTAACAAAATCAAAGGAAAATGTATACTCGATAGTGGTTGCTCAAAACATATGACAGGAGACAAAGAGATGTTTACCAATATTATCTATTCAAAAGGAGAAACTATCACATTTGGAGATAATTCCAAAGGATATATCATCGGCAAAGGCGATGTGAGCAATTACGGTATATCTAATTTACCTCTTATTTCTGATGTTTTATTGGTTAAAAGCTTGAAAAATAATTTGTCAAGTACTAGTCAATTACGTGATAAAGGTTTAAAATATCATTTTTCGAAAATAAGTGTAGCATGTTAGAGTCTTGTCAAAATCATATTTTCGAGGGAAACAGGGATAAAAATATTTATAACTTGAATATGGGAGTTAATAATAATCCAAGCATGTGTCTATTAGCCAAAGATAATAATCCTTGGTTATGGCACAAACAATTCTGTCATATTAATTTTAACAATATTTCTAAAAATGAGCTTGTAAGAGGTTTACCTAAAATAAAATTCAAAACTGAAAACTTGTATGATGCTTGCCAACTTGGAAAACTAACAAAATCTTCTTTTAAATCTAAAAAGGTTATATCAACACTACAACCACTTGAATTACTACATATGGATCTATTCGAACCAACTCAGGTTCAGTCCATAAACCATAGCAGATATGTGTTTGTAATTGTTAATAATTTTTCAAGATATACTTGGGCTATGTTTCTGAAAAATAAAAGTGACACATTTGACCTCTTTAAAACAATTGTCAAACAAATTCAAAATATAACTAATTTAAAAATAAAAAATATACGAAGTGATCATGGAGGAGAATTTGAAAATGAGAAATTTGATTTATTTTGTCAAAAGAAAGGAATTTTTCATAATTTCTCTTTTCCTAGAACTCCACAACAATATGGAGTAGTAGAACGTAAAAATCGAACATTACAGGAATGTGCTAGAATGTTATTAAATGGAAGCACACTGCCAAAACAATTTTGGGCTGAAGCAGTTGCAACGGCTTGTTATGTTTGGAATCGTGTCTCCATTCGACCTCTTAAGAAAAACACACCACACGAACTTTTTACTGGAAGAAAAACAAATATTTCATATTTTAAATTTTTTGGTTCAAAATACTATTTATAAATACAAAGATCAGCTAGGTAAATTTGATTCAAAACCCGATGAAGGAATATTTTTAGGATATTCTAAATGAAGCAAAGCTTATCATATTTAGAATAAAGAACCAGTAAAAATAGAAGAATCACTTCATGTTTCATTTGATGAAAATCTTATTCAAAATTCTTTTAATTCAGACATTGTGAAAAATAATTCTTCTCAAGACGATGATTTTATAATTTATAGAGGAGATGAAAACATTGTTCATAATAACTTAGATAACAATGTTACAGAAACTCAAGATAAGAATAACCAAAATATTCATGTTAATGAAGTTAGATCTCCACCAAGAATATTACGAGATCATCCAACTCAAAATATTATTGGAGAAATAACTTCAAATGTAAGAACAAGAAGCTAGCTAAATTTAGTAAGTAATGTTGCTTTCTTATCAAATATTGAACCCAAAAACCCAAAAGAAGCATCAACAGATGAAAACTGGATAATTGCTATGCAAGAAGAATTAAACCAGTTTGAATGCAATAAAGTCTGGGAACTAGTTCCAAGACTAAGTGATCAAACTGTCATTGGACAAAATGGGTTTACAAAAATAAAGCAAACGAATTAGGTAATATTACTAGAATTACAGTTAGGCTTGTTGCACAATGTTATAATCAAGAAGAAGGCATAGATTATGAATAAATATTTGTTCCACTCGCCCAACTAGAAGAAATTCAAATTTTATTAGCATATGCATGTTTTCATAACTTTAAACTATATCAAATGGGTGTTAAAAGTGCTTTCTTAAATGGTTATATTAAAGAAATAGTGTATGTTGAAAAACCTCCACTATTCGCTCATGAAAAATTTCCTGATCGTGTTTTCAAATTGAAAAAGCCATTATATCGGTTAAAACAAGCACCTCGTGCTTGGTATGAACGTCATAAAAAGTATTTAATAGATTCAGGATTCCAAATTGGAAAGGTTGATCAAACACTTCTTATAAAGAGAGCCGATAAAGATATTTTAGTTCAAATATATGTCGATGACATTATTTTTGGTTCAACAAATGAAAAATTATGTCAGGAATTTTCAAATATAATGACCAGCGAGTTCGAAATGTCGCATATGGGAGAACTATCTTATTTTCTAAGTTTACAAATTAAGCAATTATCAAATGGAATTTTCATTAATCAAGAAAATACTGCACTAATCTAATGAAACGTGTTGTAATGGAAAATATTTTAAGTAATCCTACACCAATGAGTACAACAATAAATTTAGATAAAGGTGAAATTGGTTAAAGTGTCGACCGAAAGTTATATCGAAGCATGATAGGTTCACTTCTATATTTAACTGCTAGTAGACCAAAATTATGATGACTATTTGTTTATGTGTCTATTTTCAAGCTAATCCAAAAGAATCACATTTGAGGGCAGTAAAACGTATATTATATTTTCTTAGAAGTACTAAAGATTTTGGACTTTTCTATCCAAAAGATTGTTCCTACGAATTAGTCTCATATAGTGACGCTGATTTTGGAGGATCATGGGCGGATCATAAAAGTACAAGTGGAACTTGTCACTTTATCGGCAAATCACTTATATCTTGGTTCAGCAAGAAATAGAATTGCATTTCACTGTCAACATGTGAAGCTGAGGACATATCTGCGGCACTTGCTTGTGCTCAGGTAATATATATGCAGCAAACACTAAAAGATTTTAATGTCAATCTGAATAACTCAACAATTTATTACGACAATACAAGTGCAATAAATTTATCTAAAAATTCGGTAAGCCATTCCAGAACAAAACATATTGATATACGACGTCATTTCCTGAGAGACAATATTGAAAAGCAAGTTACTAACTTAGAACTTGCAAACTAGGAAAATCAAATTGCTGATATATTTACTAAACCCCTATTAGAGAATACTTTCATTAAACTCCAACGAGAACTAGGGATTGTATCATTTTAAGATCTATGAATATCTATTCTTTACTACCCTCGATTACTACTTTCTCACGATATTTATTCTTTTTAATCGATGACAAAGGGGGAGAAATATGTTGTAACTACCCATAATTTTCTATATATTTAAATTGAGATTTAAAATAAATAAATGGAATAATATTAGATAAAAATCAAATTTTGTTGATTATAATGATGATGATTGTTTGAATTGAGTATAAATAGATTTCTAATTTTGTTATTTAGAAATGTTGTAATATGGAAATTAATAGTTTAATAACTAATTTATTTAAGTTGTTTAAGTCAAAAAGGGAATTCAAATTTAAATTGTTAAATGGTGGAATTCTAAGTTGTTTAATAATAACTAAAATTCAAATCTAAATTCAAATAATCAATTTGGGAACTTAAAATTTGTGAAATCAGTTATAAAATTTATTTAAGTTATAATTGGATTAAAAATGGAATTTAATAAGTATTTAGACTGAATTAAAACAGTTAGATGGATAATTGAATATTTTATTAATTAATTAACTAACTGTGAAATCTAACGGTTTTGGCAACTGTCTCGGAATTCAATGAAACCAGTTTCATCGGATCCGGAATGGTGAATTATTGAAGAGTTTCAATTTGCGTTACAATCAGGCTTGTCGTTTGATCGTACGAAATAAAATGTGAAAGAAAACAATGTAACATGATAATTGTTTGTTTATCATAATGGGCCTTCTATATACATATAAATGAATTTCTTTTCCAACCTACCAGCCATTTTCTTATTCACGTATGCTTCCATCTGCTCGTTTCTTTCTCTAATGGCAGAATAAAACTCTAAAATCTAGAGAAAAATAAAAATGCAACTTCAAAATCAAATCTTCTCAAAACCCAACATATTATATATCAAATCGAAGGCCTCGACGATACGAAGCTAAGGGTACCCTCTGTTTCGACATGCAGTAACTGAATTAGCCGGAATCAGCGGTCAAAGGTGTTGATTTTCGAAACCTAAAACGCGATTTAGGGGTTTTCAATTCTGGACTCAATCGCGAATTCGGGGATCTGGGTATTGTTGCTCTCGTCGATAGGAATTGAATGCATGTGGTTAGAGGTTCTATCGTGGAGTAGAGCAACGAGAATTCTCATTTTAGGGTTCGAAACCCGTTTTGTTCTTCGAACCGGCGGCGGCTCCAGAGTTGACCGAAGGCGAGGGCTCCGGCATGGGAAGGTGCGCCAGTCGAAGAGCTTCAGGTCGCGGGTGATCAGAGACTCTCAAGAGGTCGGAGTCAGTGGCAATCTATGGTCAAAGTGGGCGGTTTTTGGGTTGTTTTTCTGCGTGTTCACTGTAGCGTAGAGTAAGGTTAGCGGGAAAGGCCTGATGGCGTGTCATATCCGGATTGGGTAAGAAATGATTTTATTAATTTATATATATTCAAAATTCAAATGATAAAACGCTGATAACTTTCTCGTATGAACTCGGATTTGGACGCGGTTAGGTGCGTTGGAATCATGGCGGAATTGCGGACAATATGAGACTAGTTTGGCTGCATTTGGAGACTGAAAATTTTTGGGCTTTGGTTGAATGTTCGATCCACTAAAGACCCAAAGGTGAGTGATTTTCTCACTCACGATTAACTGAATCTTTCACATGTTTATTAAATTAATTTATGAAATAAGTTTGGTTGCATGGTTGTGATTGATTGTGAATGGTTGCTTAAAATCGACATGTAAGTGTGTTAACATGCAAATGAAAGTCGATAATTAGTTATTTAAATTTAATCAATTTTCTAGTTGAAACTTGATCATTGTTAATCGGTGGAACAATTTAATACTTTTCATGTGGGTGAAATTGTTGTGATGAATTTCTGGCTTGAAACTGATTACTGAATTGATATTGCTAATGTTCTGTTATTCAGTATGTGGATGTTGCATGCTTATGGTGACGATTTAATTCCATTTTCACCCTAGATGTTACGGGCATCAAATAAACCCGGGATTAATCGATTTAAAATGAATTAAGAACACTGGTTGAAATGATAGATATCTGTGACCCTGATCTGGATTGAAATGATATATATCCATCCCTAAAATATCGAACTTAAAATTAAGATCACTTGGCCATAGGATAGAAAATTATATACGGACATCGGTTGGTTAAATGATTTTAAATATCCAAGAATTTTCTACTCCACGGAAAGTTTATTTAAAGGAATGGGTCAAGTTCGATATAATTTTATTTTCCTTTAAACTTGAATCTTGAATGTTAATGAATTTGTCAAGGGGATTATCCAAAACAAATTGAAAAATGGGATTTCAAGTATGTTTTGGAGTTTTAAGATTTTGGTAAGATGCGAAGTTGATAATTCCCCATGAATTAAGTTTTGGAATTGGAATTTTGAGGATACTCAGAATTACTTCGGATTTGGTAAGAATATGAATTTGGAATCCTTTAAATCGAATGACTGGTTTGGACGATGTTTGAAACAAGAGATGAAAACTATGAAAACTCCATTGAGACTAGAATATAGATTCAAGTATTGAATTCAGAAGAAGAAACAATTATGGTTTAAAATTTTATTTTAGTTCATTTTATTTTATTCTATAAATATTTATATATATATATATATATATTTGCACCGTTTGTTTTACAAACAAAAATTATATTCTAGTATTTGAAGCTATTTTAGTAGATTTATTCAATCTAAATACTATTTTGTTATAAATAAAATTTTCTTATATTTTATTATTTAAACTATTTAATAAAACTTTTATTTTATGTGTGTACATAGTGATTTAAATTATTTTATTTTACTCTAAATATTTTATTATATATAAATTTCATATAAAGATTTTTATTTTATAAGTATTTTCATAATTATATTGTATGATTGTTAATTTCTTCCTAAATGGAAATTGTTTTGGTTTGAACCATGATTCAAATGGGGTTTGATATAAAGTTCTATTCTACTTGAATGTGAATCGAATTTAAACGATCATAATGTTTTAAGGTAAGATGTATTCTATTTGAATATAAATGGGATTTCCAAAAAAAAAAATTAAGGGGAGTTGATATGGAAGTTTATATAATTTATTGGAATATGAATGGATTTCGAACATAAATCGATTTTTGAAAATGATTATCATCCTTTGAGAGAAGTATATTCTACTTAAATATAAATCGATGTTGAAATATTATATGATTATAATATAATGGTATGGAAATATATTATAGTTTAGAATATAATCGGTTTTTGAATGATTGAGATATTTTGATATGAAATTATATTCTGTTTTGAATATAAAATTGGGTTCAAAACAAACATGATACTTTGGATATGAAACGAACCTTTGTGAATTGTAAAAGAACCGGCCGATGTGGAAAATGTAAGTGTTGGTTGTTAAAGAGATCAGAGTCGGTAAGTGGCATACTCTCTGTCAGTGTCGATACCACTTTAACAACTGTGCACGTGTTGAAGAATCCGGAATGAAGCGTGATGACTTGGAGGCAACGATTGAATCGAGGAATGGGAATGATGACGAAATAGCCCTGACCTTCGGGTCAGAATTAAAATGACTAAAATAGGAGCTATATCGTGACTAGTAGAGGTAGCACCTCTGGTCGGACGCACTTCTCTGATACTATTTCTATGACTATGATGATGATTTGGGCCTTTTTGATTTGGGAGTGTGTTCCGAGGTGGGAGGTAGTGGCTGCTATGCGTTACCACCGGTCCGGGAGTGCAATTGGTAGAATCCTACCCTGGGTATTGCCTCCAATGCCTTGTCATACTTATCCTTATCGAGCCCATACAATTTTGATTTGTATCGTACCTATGGAGTGCCCTCTGATGCCATCGGTTCACGGTGGGTTTATGGTGTTGTATAGACTACGGTATTATAGACGTTGTGAGGGTACAAATGTAATCCCGCTTACGCTATTTTCATTATTTATACTTTACTGAATATAAATTACAACAATAGCGTATTATACTATGTATGTATTAGTTTAATGGATCCTTGAGAAATGGAAAATCCTGTAACATCTCTTGAGTTAATGCACCCATGACACTGATGTTATTTCGTATTTTAACTTGACTAATATGAGAATGATTTAGTGCTGATCCGAGTGTTTGTTGTGTTTTCTCTTTATGCAATACGCTCGGGTCAGCAGAAGTTGCAGTCAGCAAAGATTGCAATAGCTTGGAGGATGAAGGCGAGGATTTGGTGTGTGTGTATATATACATATATATCAATTATAAGTACGTTTTTCCGCTGCATTACTGTATATACTTGTATTAGTGTAACTCTAATGACTGTAAAATGTAACTCGAATGTATATGTTTGTAAATGCTATTGAACAATTATTTGTTATTTTATGTTGTCCTTCCGCTGTGAGATTCTGTGATTGTTTCTCTTCTTTCTTCTTTTTCTTCTTTTCCCAATAACTACCTGTTTTGGTGATTTGTTTGGGTCGACATGTGTGGTTTATTGTCGATTTGAACGGTCAAAAATCCAAGTCATTACAGTTGGTATAAGAGCTTTGGTTAGCGATAACCTTGGCTCTGTTTGGGAATTAACTCATTAGAGATAGGATTAGTAATATCCTAGAATGAGTTTGAGAGTATATATGAGAGAGCGTACTTGTATTTTGGATATGAAATGATTTTATATTATGTTGATTGGTTCTGTTGATTTTTTATAAATTCCAATCGATATATGGGACGCCATAGAATCGATAGGAATTTCTAAATAATCGAATAAAATGGATTGACATAATATGGTTTCCGATTATATTTTAAATATATCAAATATATTATTATTGGTTCAAGTGCATATACATTCGTTATTAGTAGGTAGTAATATTAAGTTATTTACTATTATGGTTGATTTAAATTATAAACCTAATGGGAAAATTTAAATGGTTCAGGAAATTTGGAAATGAAATCTATTAATATATTTTGCAAATAAAATAGTAATGAACTTGAGAACTCGATTCTGGTGCTTTTAAAAACAGATTTGCCAAGATTTTTGAAAATATAGTGTTATAAGTATTTTCAAAAAGGAAATGGTTTAAAAGATTTAAAATGTAATTGGTGTAATCCCTTCTTAGACCTTGGAAATAACTTCGGCAATGAGTTCACGCATTATCGACATTTATTTTGAAGAGTCCGAGTGGGGGAGACCACTCAGTAAATTCATAATAGGTTTTGATAAAGGATTTGGATTTAAAAATTTTATATGGTATGACTTTCTATAAAATAGTATAAGTACATATACTATTTTAAAACCTAGTTTATAAACCCGGAATCAAAGTATTTAAGTTCATCTCAACTAATAATATTGATTTATGTACTAAGGTAACTCGATTCATTGGAATTTTAGATTTAGAAACCAGGAAATGGACTTAAGTATTAAGAGAAGAGAAGTGGTCGTTGAAATTCTTAAGCATGAGCGATAATAAGTTTAAACAAATAACAAAATTTGGTCAATATAAGGGCGAGAGAAATTGAAATTAACCACAAAATAAAATTCAAACTAAAGTCAACTAAAATGAGTTGGAAGATTTGGGTTGTGTAATAAAAGTGACAACTCATGACTCGAAAATTAATAAGTATATTAAGTTAGTCAAAAAGGGAGTTGAGAGGAATTTATGTTTGTTGATAAAATGAGAATTGCCGATGAATTAAAAATGGAAGATATTAAATGGTGAGTTAGTACGTATGAAATGAAGACATAGAAAATATAAATAGGAAAAACTTAATTAAGACAATATGTCGAATGAACAGATGGGAATGCATGATAAAAATGAATAGAACATAACTACTTTTTTCAGTTGGAATTTAAGTTAAGTTGATTAAAAGAATTAAGTTCGATGAAATTTAACTTAGGGAATCGAATAATAATGGTTTAAGAACTGAGTATAGAAATTTGAGTTGTGAACAGCCCTTAACTCAAACCATGATTTGTGAGTCGAATAAATAAATTGAGTTAATGGAATAAGATTTAATTTAAAATGAAAATGGGAAGAAGTGAATAAGATAATGGTTAAAGGAATGAATAGAAATGCCAAAACAGGTAAAATGTGATGCAGACCTAAAATTTAGCTTATTCGGAATAAGTTAATGGAGATACTGAAATGAGATATGGGGAAAAATAAAACTTAACCAGAGTTGGATGGATTTAATAAAATGAAATCAACTTAGGAGAATTAAATAAGTCGATTTAGAGTTTATATAGATTATTGGATTGAATAAGTATAATTTGATTCATACGAACAACTGAAGGGTAAATCATTGCATTAATAAGTGATAACCAAATTTTGTGGTCGTGGTTTGCTAAGGTATGGAAATCCGAAGGTTGAGACTTCAACTCAAATAAACCAACATTTAAGGGAAATTTGGTTGAAATAAAAAGGCGTGAAAGCGATTTTAAAGTCTATTTGGAAAATAAAATCATTAGCAAGGGAAATAGACGTAAATGGAATTGGCAAATAGAATATGGAATAAGGCTAAATTTAGTTGAGTCAAGTGAATTGACTCGATAAGAGTTAACTTAGAAGACCTTATAAAGATCGATTGAGAATTAAGCACTTAGGAAAAGAATAAGTAATGAAGTTTGGTGAGTGATCCTTGTTAACGAAGTAAGGATTTAATATAATCGATTTCGTTGGAAAAGTAAAGTGAATTCAAGTGTTAACCAGAATTAATATTTGGAATGAAATGGAAAATGGATTGAAGTATATCGGAATGGAGCAAGCAAATTAAATGTGAATCCATGTCTCGAATAATGAAGTGATAACGAATTTTAAAATGCTAAAGATTTACCAAAGTTTGGAATCCGAAAGGTTGAAACTTCAAATAAAATAAATCGACGTTTATGCAAAAATCTGAATTATTCGATGAGCTGAAGTAAAATGACCATAACTTTTGAAGGGATGATCGGAATTCAACGATTCCGGACTTGTTGGAAACCTTAGAAACTGAACTAGCCATGTCGAAATTTTCATGCTTATTAGGTTTAAATCCAATTGTTAGTCGTAGTACTATGTGCAGAAAATTAAAAACTGAAGCATATATCAATATTGTTTTGACCATAACTTCCTAACGGAGCGTCGGATTTTGATGTGCTTGTACAATTCGGAAAGCCCAAGATGTAAACTAAAACTTTTTCTTAATTTTCTGGGTAAAAATTTGATGTTTAAAGGGTTGAACAACTCAGACTTGCATTTTTCATTGTGTAGGCTGAAGCGTTCGCTCTTACTAAAACGGTCATAACTTTTGAATGAATTATCCGAATTCGACGAATCCGGACAATTCGAAAAGCCTAAAACAAATGCAATAACTTTTACCTGTGTTTTAGTCAAATTTCATCATTTATAGGGTGATAATCGATGATTTGTTCGCCGGCCTGATATGAGTATGGTGGTTTAGTGGCTGAAATGTTCGATTTATGTTGTGTAAGTTATATACAATTGTTATGTATTATATATATGCTTAATTCTTATGCGTATGTGAGTATGTAGCAGGTGTAAGAAAGTCGCGCTACGCTTTGGAGCTCGCTTGCGCTAAATACTAAAGTAATAAGGTAAATAAATCCTCAAATAAACGCTAAAGGAGGTACGTATTTGGGTTATTTAGTTGTGTGGTTATGTATATATGTGTTTTCCCGATTTTTGGGATGCCTCATCGAATGATGAGATGTATATATGAATTTTAGATATGTTGTGATTTTTCCGGACCTCTCCGTACAAAGGAGATGTTGCCGAAATTTTCCGTGATTTCGGGAGCTGGAAAGTTATTAGATTTTACAATCATATAGCTTATTATATAAATGCTATTTTATAAGTATGGATTTGAAATATATATATATATATAATATCGTATTTCATTCTCTTTTTGAGGACGAAAAGATTTGAGTGGGGGAGAATGTAACAACCCATAATTTTCTATATATTTAAATTGAGATTTAAAATAAATAAATGGAATAGTATTAGATAAAAAATCAAATTTTGTTGATTATAATGATGATGATTGTTTGAATTGAGTATAAATAGATTTTTAATTTAGTTATTTAGAAATGTTGTAATATGGAATTTAATAGTTTAATAACTAATTTATTTAAGTTGTTTAAGTCAAAAAGGGAATTCAAATTTAAATTGTTAAATGGTGGAATTCTAAGTTGTTTAATAATAACTGAAATTCAAATCTAAATTCAAATAATAAATTTGGGAACTTAAAATTTGTGAAATCAGTTATAAAATTTATTTAAGTTATAATTGGATTAAAAATGGAATTTAATAAGTATTTAGATTGAGTTAAAACAGTTAGATTGATAATTGAGTATTTTATTAATTAATTAACTGTGAAATTTAACTGTTTTGGCAACTGTCTCGAAATTCGATGAAACTAGTTTCATCGGATCCGGAATGGTGAATTATTGAAGAGTTTCAATTTGCGTTACAATCGGACTTTTCGTTTTATCGTACAGAATAAAATGTGAAAGAAAACAATGTAACATGATAATTGTTTGTTTACCATAAGGGGCCTTCTATATACATATAAATGAATTTCTTTTCGAACCTACCAGCCATTTTCTCATTCACGTATGCTTCCATCTGCTCATTTCTTCCTCTAATGGCAGAATAAAATTTTAATGTTGATTTTGGTAAGATGCGAAGTTGATAATTCCCCATTAATTAAGTTTTGGAATTGGAATTCTGAGGATACTCGAAATTACTTTGGATTTGTTAAGAATATGAATTTGGAATACTTTAAATCAAATGACTGGTTTGGACGATGTTTGAAACAAGAGATGAAAACTATGAAAACTCCATTGAGACTAGAATATAGATTCAAGTATTGAATTCGGAAGAAGAAACAACTATGGTTTAAAATTTTATTTTATTTTATTCTCTATATATATATATATATGCATCGTTTGTTTTACAAACAAAAAATTACATTCTAGTATTTAAAGCTATTTTAGTAGATTTATTCAATCTAAATACTATTTTGTAATAAATAAATTTTTCTTATATTTTATTATTTAAACTATTTAATAAAACTTTTATTTTGTGTATGTACATAGTGATTTAAATTATCTTATTTTACTCTTACTATTTTATTATATATAAATTTCATATAAAGATTTTTCTTTTATAAGTATTTTCATAATTATATTATATGATTGTAAATTTCTTCCTAAATGGAAATTGTTTTGATTTGAACCGTGATTCAAATGGGGTTTGATATGAAGTTCTATTCTACTTGAATGTGAATCGAATTTAAATGATCATAATGTTTTAATGTAAGATGTATTCTATTTTAATATAAATGGGATTTCCATTTTTTTTTGTGGGGAGTTGATATGGAAGTTTATATATTCTATTGGAATATGAATGGATTTCGAACATAAATCGATTTTTGAAAATGATTATCATCCTTTGAGATGAAGTATATTCTACTTGAATATAAATCGATGTTGAAATATTATATGATTATAATATAATGGTATGGAAATATATTCTAGTTTGGAATATAATCGGTTTTGGAATGATTGAGATTTTGATATGAAATTATATTCTATTTTGAATATAAAATTGGGTTCGAAACAAACATGAAACTTTGAATATGAAAGCGAACCTTTGTGAAATGTAAAAGAACTGACCGATGTGGAAAATGTAAGCGTTGGTTGTTAAAGAGACCGGAGTCGGTAAGTGGCATACTCTTTGTCAGTGGCGATACCACTTTAACAACTGTGCACGTGTTGAAGTATCTGGAACGAAGCATGACGACTTGGAGGCAACGATTGAATCGAGGAATGGGAATAATGACGAAATAGCACTGACCTTCGGGTCAGAATTAAAATGACTAAAATAGGAGCTATATCGTGACTAGTAGAGGTAGCACCTCTGGTCGGACGCACTTCTCTGATACTATTTCTATGACTATGATGATGATTTGGGCCTCTTTGATTTGGGAGTGTGTTCCGAGGTGGGAGGTAGTGGCTGCTATGCGTTACCACCGGTCCGGGAGTGCAATTGGTAGAATCCTACCCTGGGTATTGCCTCGAGTGCCTTATCATATTTATCCTTATCGAGCCCATACGATTTTGATTTGTATCGTACCTATGGAGTGCCCTCTGATGCCATCGGTTCACGGTGGGTTTAAGGTACTGTATAGACTACGGTATTATAAACGATGTAAGGGTAAAAATGTAATCCCGCTTATGCTATTTTCATTATTTATACTTTACTGAATAGACATTACAATAATAGCGTATTATACTATGTATGTATTTGTAACGAACCGGGATTTTCGACTCCGAAAATCAACATCAAACTACCGTGTTGACCATTCAGACATCGAATATTCCAGATCATTAATAGAAAGAAGTTAGAGGGTGAGATAAGAAAGAAAGAAATATTAGAATAGAAGAAGAAGAAACACCACAACACAGAGTCTCACATCGCAGCGGAACAAAATATAATACAGAAATACATCTTTATTGAGAGCTTTGAAAATACTTACAATATCAGAGTACATCAACATCTGAACAGTGATAATCTGTCCTCATACAACACACAGCGGAATACTAGTAATATCATACGTCTGGACTCTTCCAGCTTGTCTCTTCATAGCAGTCGATAACCTGAACCTGTACAATCCGGCCTAACCCGAGCATTTACAAAACACCGGGTCAGTCTGGTGAACCAGAGTGAGATAAACTCGCACAGTATAAGGGTGAACCATCCAATCATGATTTTAAAGTTCAAAACCTTTTCAAAAGAAAAGGATAATCGTAAGACCAAATCCACACATAAACACGGACGGTTTTTACCTTACGATAACCCAAAACATTTTTGAAACCAATATCTTGTCTGATATTATAATAATGTCTAAATACAAGTAAATAGAATCTAGTGGAACGCTTGCATCTCACGCTCCACATATATAGTATACAATCAAAACCGCGGGCGCTTATTGGAGATTGGATTCCAACTTGACAAGGTATGGGTCCACCTTCCGATAGTGTATCTCTAGAGACGAATACACTGGGTTCAACAAGAACTTCTTGCAACCCGGCCCTCACATGACCGACCCCTCATTTCGCTTGAGAGTATCGAATGTATATCACCGACGGTTGGGATCAGCAACCGTCTCCCGAAAAGGGACAGCATCGAAACATAGATTTAAGAAGCAAATAGAATTTCCTCTAGATAGGTGATCATACACCCTAATGGGAGCGACCCACATAGCCATGCTGCCTGGCCGATTTTTGTCATTTCCCGGTTGATGAGGCTTGAGGCCAGAATTAACTTCTGATCATCTGGTCGTCATTCACTTTGAATGCCACATCGTCAAATCCATCAGATATCACTAATTGATATCCACAAAAATACTCTAGCTGGAAGCTAAGAGAACGGCGATTCCCCGCCAACAACCATAGCACGTTTGAAGAAATCAACGTACGTGATCCTTCGGAAATACTCTGTCAGACATTCGTCCATATACGTCACCCAGGAACAGGATGAACCGAAGGTACTCTCCTACTGCATCCATATAGGAATCACCCCATGGATAAATAGCGAGAAGTCCTTGCAACCCCGTAGATTCCAACTACGACAGAATCACAATTTATCTCTGCTTGCCAGGCAGAGAATATTAGTGGTTCTTCCGTGTATGATAGTCCACGGTCTTCAATGCTCCATCTCGAACATCTTCTGAGATCTTCACGTATTTGTTGGTCGGAATGGTTTTCGAATATAAATTCGATCCCGGTCTTTCCGTGCCAACAATCGTATTGGTCAGATTTGATAGTCGGTGTTTTAACTATCAAAATATACAGTGTTTCAAACATGACACTCCAATGAGTTCACTGATTCAGTATTTAGCATCATTTGGCCTTTGACAAAACTGATTTACCTTTTGTTAAATTGAAACTTCCAATTCTTTTAATATTCAAAAATACGATATTTGGATAACTCTAATTGATTAATTAACATTCGTCTTAACTCCATTCGCTTGACTCTAGATCACAGCGATCACAATGGTTACGCCTGATTCCCTCAGGAAACATCCGACCGCCGTAGGCTATCTGCAGCCCTGCGAATTACGCTAGCAGTCGTACGAAATGGCAACTTAGCCAGATAATTATGTTTGGCTAATTCTATCTTGAACAACTATATTCAATTACCCTCTTAAATCTTCTTCCAAATCATCTTTTAAATTCGGAAATCCATTAGTTTTAACAAAGAAATTTATAGCACATATGTTATAACAATAGCGTTATAATTACTATTTAGATTCACAAAACAACAGCGCTATAATTGCTGTTTAGGTTTACAACCCATTTACTATAGCAAAAGCTCTACAATCGCTATATTAGATTTACAAAACATATATTATAATAACAGCGCTAAAATCGCTGTTTAGATTTTCAAAACATGTCCACTAACGTCTCTTAAGATTTACCAACTAATACTATCTTCCGATAATCCCGATGTTGTTCAAGTTGGGGTATTTTAATTACCTCTCAGACCTTGATCAACAACGTTCTTATCCTCAGATAAATGTCAGTTGTAATCCAACACCAAAATTCCACTCCAGTCTCGAAACACAATCCCATTTATAAATTGGGTTTAGTTATACAATCTTATGACCCATTTCTTTATTCCCAAATTTCACTTTCTATCGATCCCCTTTCAATTATTTTCAACCCTTATCCACTTTGGAGATCTTATTTCCCTTGTCCCATTTTTACTTGATTTCACTCTCACGTAACGTTAATGTAAAGTTAACGCTTTTCACTTTAAATCTCACTTAAAACCTCTGGTTTATAATAAACCCTTTTATCGTAATCCCCTTTCACTTAATTCATATAATTCAGTACGTTTATTTCTTTTCACCATTCAATTGGCTTGCATCTCACATTCGGTAACTTTTTAAATGAATTCCCATTTAAAAATATATTCCTAAATTCATCATTAATTAAAATAATAACTTATTTCAAACATTAACCACTTTAGTAGTTAATCCCTTTATTAACTAAATTAAATATTAAATCCCTTTTAAATCCTTATTTAAATTCAAACAATATTCATTTAACTATTTTAGTCAAACACATTAACTTAATAAACAATTCTAATTCCAAACGGTCGATTTAATTAACTCAAAAACTTGATTATCTCACTAACCGATTTCAACAATCCTCGCTTTAAATTAATTAAAAATATAATTAATTTAAATAGATTCTAATTATTTGTTTTCTTTACAAAACAATTTTTCAAGGTTTTAACCATTTAATTCATTTCTTATTCTTCAACTGGTAAATCTGATTAACATCAGCATTTTCTTTGCAAAATAAATTCATAACAAATCAAAGTCTTAAACAAATAAAATATTTATTTATTTCTCTTAAATAACTTTTATTCAAATAATATAATTCAAATATAACTCTGGTTATAAAATAAATTTTATAACCTCAACTCTATCGATTCACCTGTCGGTGAATCAATATCTATAACTCGATTGGTTTTAAAGGCCATACTCTGCCAAACCCTTAACCAATATCGCCCATTGGTTTAAACCAAACAGATGTTGAATATCCAGTCAATAATCAATCATCAAATCAATCACACAAACAGATCAGTTCATATATGATCATATGAAAATAAATAATACTTTTTGAGGAATCCGGTTGGATCCCTCCAACCTGTCCTTCCCTGTATTCAATGGTTATCTCAAATCAGACGGTTCAGTTTTGTTTAACTGATAAATTAAATAACGACCATTTAACATCAACCATAAGCAATTCAAACAATTCAACCATTTAAAACATGTTTATAAATAAACGTGACCAACCAAGGTGAGTTACCTTTATTGGAATCAATCGTTAGAAATAACGATTTGGTATTTGACTGAAATTAAACACAGTTTAATTTCATCGGTTAAATCAACAGATAAGCAGATAACTAGCAAAACAGTCAACCATTGGCAAACAGGGCACACAAAATAAAAACACCCAATTTATATAAAATATAAAAAGGGTAACTGAGTGAGTTTAACTCACCTTATTTCGTCCATTGCTGAAGCAGTTCGTTTTAATTAAATTAAACCGATGTTTAATTTAATTAAAATTCCCAATAGCCGTCAACCCTGACCAAACCAGTTTTACCTGTCCTGCTTGTCAATACGGATATGACGTCAGTTGTTTCATTCAACTCCAACACTACATGATAACGTTTAAGAATTTAATACGGTGTTCGCCTTATTTATTTTAATATTATTAAGACTTAAATAATAATTCATTTTCTACTAATTTCCAGTTAACTTTGTATACAAATCTCGATTAGGTATGTTCCAACGGATGGACTAGGCACATTCTATACCAAGGCCCTTATATACACAATTCATTTATATTGATTCACTATAAAACTATTACTTAAGTACGTTCGAACATGTAGTTATACTTAAAAGATACCTAGGCATACATTAAAACATTTACAGGGAACGTTCTCTGCCATATACCGTAATATATATATATACTATTACTTCGTATTACTTATACTTTAAACAAAAAGATGGTTTACACACTTTGAACTATGATTAGGCACCCTTTGTATCTACAGGTGGCGTTATGTGCTACTATACCCATTATGTAATTAAATGCGATTAACCATAAACTAATTACCTTGATAACCCGTATTTGGCCCGATTAACCTTGTTTAGCTCACGTAAAGGAAACCACGTCAGCTCGTCTTCTCCGACGAAGACACATCAAGGATCCTCCTTTCGGAAACAGAGATCGTCCCTTTTCATTTTCTTAATACCAGTTGCTCCATTCATTTACGTGAAAACCGCTCCCACTCTCCATGCTTTGCTCTCACGTTTCCTCCTGCAAGCCATGCTTTGCATCGCTCCACCTAACAACCCTCACGTTAAAACAATTGAACCCACCCTCCAACCGCACTGCTATTCTTCTCTTCCTTCTCACCTGATATCAAAACGAGCGAACCCCTCCTCCCCACATATGAGACACGCAGGCCTCTTTCGTTTTATGTATTTTCATTTATATATATATATATATATGTATTTTCTTTTGAAAGGAAAACAAAGAAGAGGAAGGAAAACAAAGAAGAGTGCTTGCTGAAAACTGACATGAAGGCGAGAGTATTTATAGGGGTGAGAGAGAGGAGACGTCATTTCCGGGGTACAACGTGGTCGGCAAGGCTTTGGAACATCATTTTCATGAAGTACAACTTGGTCGGCAAGGCTTCTATTATGTCAGTAGTTGTAGGCTTCAGCTGGTACGAAGTAGCGTAGGAAATCTCAAACAAGAAAATATGGTGTACGTGATTATCAGTATCCAGATGCTTTGCCTTTGTTGGCACGGTTCTTCTGATAAAAAGGCTGTTCTTGATGTAAAACGATATTCCGGATCCAATGGGACAAGTTTCGTCGCAATCCGAGGTCGTTTGAAGAAAATTCCCTTATAAAACCAGAAATGAACACACATTTTAATTTCCCACGATCACCAGATAAATCAAATCAACTTGAAACTGTGAACATCGAAAATAACTTTTCGATACGAACCCAACGGCACTAATTTTGTCGCATTCTGAGACTGTTGCTTGATAGGCTGTTTTTACCCTGAACCGCCCTACCCTTTTTAACGCCAAATTTCTCGATCTCTAAAAATAACAAACTATATACATATCCTGACTCTAATCGACGATACGAACTTAACGGAACTGGTCTCGTGGCCTAATTCGATCATCTGCTCAAGTTACACTCAAATATCCCTTTATTATATAAATCACGCGCTATAGAATTTGAACGGGCGTTTACGGCTACCGTGGTCACATAT
This sequence comes from Allium sativum, assembly GCA_030737875.1. Classification (NCBI taxonomy): domain Eukaryota; kingdom Viridiplantae; phylum Streptophyta; class Magnoliopsida; order Asparagales; family Amaryllidaceae; genus Allium; species Allium sativum. The sequence continues at coordinate 70,202,695 of CM060909.1, read as the reverse complement.
GATATCGGTTTTCCACGCAATTCACCACCGTACAAAAATTTAGCGATACGGTTCTAATAAAACTGATTTCGTCGAAATCTGTGTCCGTTTGCAAAACGGCTATTTTAAAGGCCTAATATTTAATAACGAATTTCCATAGCGACTATTTCAAAATTTGATTTGGCCATAACTATCAAATTATAACACGAAATTTGGATTTTTCTCTTTCATATGAAAATTATCATCAATACGGTCCCAACGTGTCTTGTTTCACAGAAATCCGACTTATATCGAATCCTGTATTCTCAGTTGAAGTTAAAAATTCAAATTTACGAACTGCACGCCATTTTGAGCTCGTTTTATAATTATATAACTATATATCGTTCAAACTTCGTTTTTAATAACGAACTCAATATTTAATTCCATTAATATTCCCAATAAAATATTTAAAATAAATAGATTAAATTAAATATTTAACGGTCAAAAACACGGGTCGTTACATTCTTCTCCCCTTAAAATAATTTCGTCCTCGAAATTGCTAAGGTAAGAAAGAACGTTATAAACTCATTAATTTCAAATCAAATTTTATATTAAATTAGAAACCAATTCAATACTGTAAATAAATATTTTCAAAAATATCGAAAATTTTCTAACACCTTAAATCTCAAAAAAAAAAAAAAAAAATCGCCAGCACCTCCTCTGTACGGCTCAATCGGTACAACTCCAACTCGCCTTTCTAGGCCTTCTCCAATCCAAAAGAAATAAACCAGCCAAGCGGCTTGCCAATTAGGCCCATAAATTACCAAACCCATATAAAAGTAAATGTGTACGTTTTTGTCGGGCATATCATTATATCCTCTCCATCTGCTATCCTGTCAGCATATACAAATGCATTCCCAAACAAAATTCCACTTTTATCCTCTGAACCAAATCCTTTACGCGTCCAAGCCAAATCCCATTCTTAACTCCATCTTAATCCATTATCAATTCCAACTCTTAACTTACCAGTCCAACACCATTTCAAATTCCTGTCTCCAAATCCCAAATCTGATTTTACTTGATATATTATCTCCCGATTTCAATTTCCAGTTAACTGGTTTCAATTCAATTCATATTCGCTTTCACAATTCGTATTAAATTTTGTTTTTGTTCAAACAATTTCCTTGGGAGTTTTTAAACAGTTCAGTTCTTTCAAAAATCAAATATTCCTTTTCAGGATTCAAAACAACTTGTTTTTCTCAAAGCAATTCAAAACAAGATTTTTGGTAGCAATCCGTCACTTAGAACTCGAAAATGAACACCGATGATGTCCGGATCATCATCGGAATCTATTTTCCAGCTATCGAAGTGAGTTCAATACTATGTCACTTTCAAAAATCATATTTAAACACTTCTATTTTGAAATTATTTCAAAATAACAAACATAATGCTCGTAAACAAATTAAAATCTCCCAGGATTTTAAAATTTTCATATATTCAATCCAAGTTCATTTGCAAATTCCTTTCCCCCTTTTAGGCATTTTAATTCTAATTCTGATTTAGATTTCAGATTTAATAAATCTGCTTTTATATCATACGAATTCTAATTGGTTATTTATATCACCATTATAATCAACCAACACATCCAATATATTATAACACTTCAAATATATATCATTCTTTATATCAAAATATAATTTGGGTAAAATTATTTCATTTACCCTTTTTCAAAAACATACTGTGTCGAATTATTCTGTTCAAGAGTTTAGAAACACTTATCGACACAGTTTGCATTACTGTATCGACCAGAATTCATAAACTACTCGACAAACCAATCAACACAATATAAACAATTTACAAATACGCGCTCATATATATACACTCAAACTCAATCTAGGGTATTACTAACCCCATCTCTACTGAGTCACGCCACAGAGCCAAGGTAATCACTTAACCTCGCTCTGATACCACTGTAACGAACCGGGATTTTCGACTCCGAAAATCAACATCAAACTACCGTGTTGACCATTCAGACATCGAATATTCCAGATCATTAATAGAAAGAAGTTAGAGGGTGAGATAAGAAAGAAAGAAATATTAGAATAGAAGAAGAAGAAACACCACAACACAGAGTCTCACATCGCAGCGGAACAAAATATAATACAGAAATAAATCTTTATTGAGAGCTTTGAAAATACTTACAATATCAGAGTACATCAACATCTGAACAGTGATAATCTGTCCTCATACAACACACAGCGGAATACTAGTAATATCATACGTCTGGACTCTTCCAGCTTGTCTCTTCATAGCAGTCGATAACCTGAACCTGTACAATCCGGCCTAACCCGAGCATTTACAAAACACCGGGTCAGTCTGGTGAACCAGAGTGAGATAAACTCGCACAGTATAAGGGTAAACCATCCAATCATGATTTTAAAGTTCAAAACCTTTTCAAAAGAAAAGGGTAATCGTAAGACCAAATCCACACATAAACACGGACGGTTTTTACCTTACGATAACCCAAAACATTTTTGAAACCAATATCTTGTCTGATATTATAATAATGTCTAAATACAAGTAAATAGAATCTAGTGGAGCGCTTGCATCTCACGCTCCACATATATAGTATACAATCAAAACCGCGGGCGCTTATTGGAGATTGGATTCCAACTTGACAAGGTATGGGTCCACCTTCCGATAGTGTATCTCTAGAGACGAATACACTGGGTTCAACAAGAACTTCTTGCAACCCGGCCCTCACATGACCGACCCCTCATTTCGCTTGAGAGTATCGAATGTATATCACCGACGGTTGGGATCAGCAACCGTCTCCCGAAAAGGGACAGCATCGAAACATAGATTTAAGAAGCAAATAGGATTTCCTCTAGATAGGTGATCATACACCCTAATGGGAGCGACCCACATAGCCATGCTGCCTGCCCGATTTTTGTCATTTCCCGGTTGATGAGGCTTGAGGCCAGAATTAACTTCTGATCATCTGGTCGTCATTCACTTTGAATGCCACATCGTCAAATCCATCAGATATCACCAATTGATATCCACAAAAATACTCTAGCTGGAAGCTAAGAGAACGGCGATTCCCCGCCAACAACCATAGCACGTTTGATTAAATCAACGTACGTGATCCTTCGGAAATACTCTGTCAGACATTCGTCCATATACGTCACCCAAGAACAGGATGAACCGAAGGTACTCTCCTACTGCATCCATATAGGAATCACCCCATGGATAAATAGCGAGAAGTCCTTGCAACCCCGTAGATTCCAACTACGACAGAATCACAGTTTATCTCTGCTTGCCAGGCAGAGAATATTAGTGGTTCTTCCGTGTATGATAGTCCACGGTCTTCAATGCTCCATCTCGAACATCTTCTGAGATCTTCACGTATTTGTTGGTCGGAATGGTTTTCGAATATAAATTCGATCCCGGTCTTTCCGTGCCAACAATCGTATTGGTCAGATTTGATAGTCGGTGTTTTAACTATCAAAATATACAGTGTTTCAAACATGACACTCCAATGAGTTCACTGATTCAGTATTTAGCATCATTTGGCCTTTGACAAAACTGATTTACCTTTTGTTAAATTGAAACTTCCAATTCTTTTAATATTCAAAAATACGATATTTGGATAACTCTAATTGATTAATTAACATTCGTCTTAACTCCATTCGCTTGACTCTAGATCACAGCGATCACAATGGTTACGCCTGATTCCCTCAGGAAACATCCGACCGCCGTAGGCTATCTGCAGCCCTGCGAATTACGCTAGCAGTCGTACGAAATGGCAACTTAGCCAGATAATTATGTTTGGCTAATTCTATCTTGAACAACTATATTCAATTACCCACTTAAATCTTCTTCCAAATCATCTTTTAAATTCGGAAATCCATTAGTTTTAACAAAGAAATTTATAGCACATATGTTATAACAATAGCGTTATAATTACTATTTAGATTCACAAAACAACAGCGCTATAATTGCTGTTTAGGTTTACAACCCATTTACTATAGCAAAAGCTCTACAATCGCTATATTAGATTTACAAAACATATATTATAATAACAACGCTAAAATCACTGTTTAGATTTTCAAAACATGTCCACTAACGTCTCTTACGATTTACCAACTAATACTATCTTCCGATAATCCCGATGTTGTTCAAGTTGGGGTATTTTAATTACCTCTCAGACCTTGATCAACAACGTTCTTATCCTCAGATAAATGTCAGTTGTAATCCAACACCAAAATTCCACTCCAGTCTCGAAAAACAATCCCATTTATAAATTGGGTTTAGTTATACAATTTTATGACCCATTTCTTTATTCCCAAATTTCACTTTCTATCGATCCCCTTTCAATTATTTTCAACCCTTATCCACTTTGGAGATCTTATTTCCCTTGTCCCATTTTTACTTGATTTCACTCTCACGTAACGTTAATGTAAAGTTAACGCTTTTCACTTTAAATCTAACTTAAAACCTCTGGTTTATAATAAACCCTTTTATCGTAATCCCCTTTCACTTAATTCATATAATTGAGTACGTTTATTTCTTTTCACCATTCAATTGGCTTGCATCTCACATTCGGTAACTTTTTAAATGAATTCCCATTTAAAAATATATTCCTAAATTCATCATTAATTAAAATAATAACTTATTTCAAACATTAACTACTTTAGTAGTTAATCCCTTTATTAACTAAATTAAATATTAAATCCCTTTTAAACCCTTATTTAAATTCAAACAATATTCATTTAACTATTTTAGTCAAACACGTTAACTTAATAAACAATTCTAATTCCAAACGATCGATTTAATTAACTCAAAAACTTGATTATCTCATTAACCGATTTCAACAATCCTCGCTTTAAATTAATTAAAAATATAATTAATTTAAATAGATTCTAATTATTTGTTTTCTTTACAAAACAAATTTTCAAGGTTTTAACCATTTAATTCATTTCTTATTCTTCAACTGGTAAATCTGATTAACATCAGCATTTGCTTTGCAAAATAAATTCATAACAAATCAAAGTCTTAAACAAATAAAATATTTATTTATTTCTCTTAAATAACTTTTATTCAAATAATATAATTCAAATATAACTCTGGTTATAAAATAAATTTTATAACCTCAACTCTATCGATTCACCTGTCGGTGAATCAATATCTATAACTCGATTGGTTTTAAAGGCCATACTCTGCCAAACCCTTAACCAATATCGCCCATTGGTTTAAACCAAACAGATGTTGAATATCCAGTCAATAATCAATCATCAAATCAATCACACAAACAGATCAGTTCATATATGATCATATGAAAATAAATAATACTTTTTGAGGAATCCGGTTGGATCCCTCCAACCTGTCCTTCCCTGTATTCAATGGTTATCTCAAATCAGACGGTTCAGTTTTGTTTAACTGATAAATTAAATAACGACCATTTAACATCAACCATAAGCAATTCAAACAATTCAACCATTTAAAACATGTTTATAAATAAACGTGACCAACCAAGGTGAGTTACCTTTATTGGAATCAATCGTTAGAAATAACGATTTGGTATTTGACTGAAATTAAACACAGTTTAATTTCATCGGTTAAATCAACAGATAAGCAGATAACTAGCAAAACAGTCAACCATTGGCAAACAGGGCACACAAAATAAAAACACCCAATTTATATAAAATATAAAAAGGGTAACTGAGTGAGTTTAACTCACCTTATTTCGTCCATTGCTGAAGCAGTTCGTTTTAATTAAATTAAACCGATGTTTAATTTAATTAAAATTCCTAATAGCCGTCAACCCTGACCAAACCAGTTTTACCTGTCCTGCTTGTCAATACGGATATGACGTCAGTTGTTTCATTCAACTCCAACACTACATGATAACGTTTAAGAATTTAATACGGTGTTCGCCTTATTTATTTTAATATTATTAAGACTTAAATAATAATTCATTTTCTACTAATTTCCAGTTAACTTTGTATACAAATCTCGATTAGGTATGTTCCAACGGATGGACTAGGCACATTCTATACCAAGGCCCTTATATACACAATTCATTTATATTGATTCACTATAAAACTATTACTTAAGTACGTTCGAACATGTAGTTATACTTAAAAGATACCTAGGCATACATTAAAACATTTACAGGGAACGTTCTCTGCCATATACCGTAATATATATATATACTATTACTTCGTATTACTTATACTTTAAACAAAAAGATGGTTTACACACTTTGAACTATGATTAGGCACCCTTTGTATGTACAGGTGGCGTTATGTGTTACTATACCCATTATGTAATTAAATGCGATTAACCATAAACTAATTACCTTGAAAACCCGTATTTGGCCCGATTAACCTTGTTTAGCTCACGTAAAGGAAACCACGTCAGCTCGTCTTCTCCGACGAAGACACAGCAAGGATCCTCCTTTCGGAAACAGAGATCGTCCCTTTTCATTTTCTTAATACCAGTTGCTCCATTCATTTACGTGAAAACCGCTCCCACTCTCCATGCTTTGCTCTCACGTTTCCTCCTGCAAGCCATGCTTTGCATCGCTCCACCTAACAACCCTCACGTTAAAACAATTGAACCCACCCTCCAACCGCACTGCTATTCTTCTCTTCCTTCTCACCTGATATCAAAACGAGCGAACCCCTCCTCCCCACATATGAGACACGCAGGCCTCTTTCGTTTTATGTATTTTCATTTTTATATATATATGTATTTTCTTTTGAAAGGAAAACAAAGAAGAGGAAGGAAAACAAAGAAGAGTGCTTGCTGAAAACTGACATGAAGGCGAGAGTATTTATAGGGGTGAGAGAGAGGAGACGTCATTTCCGGGGTACAACGTGGTCGGCAAGGCTTTGGAACATCATTTTCATGAAGTACAACTTGGTCGGCAAGGCTTCTATTATGTCAGTAGTTGTAGGCTTCAGCTGGTACGAAGTAGCGTAGGAAATCTCAAACAAGAAAATATGGTGTACGTGATTATCAGTATCCAGATGCTTTGCCTTTGTTGGCACGGTTCTTCTGATAAAAAGGCTGTTCTTGATGTAAAACGATATTCCGGATCCAATGGGACAAGTTTCGTCGCAATCCGAGGTCGTTTGAAGAAAATTCCCTTATAAGACCAGAAATGAACACATATTTTAATTTCCCACGATCACCAGATAAATCAAATCAACTTGAAACTGTGAACATCGAAAATAACTTTTCGATACGAACCCAACGGCACTAATTTTGTCGCATTCTGAGACTGTTGCCCGATAGGCTGTTTTTACCCTGAACCGCCCTACCCTTTTTAACGCCAAATTTCTCGATCTCTAAAAATAACAAACTATATACATATCCTGACTCTAATCGACGATACGAACTTAACGGAACTGGTCTCGTGGCCTAATTCGATCATCTGCTCAAGTTACACTCAAATATCCCTTTATTATATAAATCACGCGCTATAGAATTTGAACGGGCGTTTACGGCTACCGTGGTCACATATGATATCGGTTTTCCACGCAATTCACCACCGTACAAAAATTTATCGATACGGTTCTAATAAAACTGATTTCGTCGAAATCTGAGTCCGTTTGCAAAACGGCTATTTTAAAGGCCTAATATTTAATAACGAATTTCCATAGCGACTATTTCAAAATTTGATTTGGCCATAACTATCAAATTATAACACGAAATTTGGATTTTTCTCTTTCATATGAAAATTATCATCAATACGGTCCCAACGTGTCTTGTTTCACAGAAATCCGACTTATATCGAATCCTGTATTCTCAGTTGAAGTTAAAAATTCAAATTTACGAACTGCACGCCATTTTGAGCTCGTTTTATAATTATATAACTATATATCGTTCAAACTTCGTTTTTAATAACGAACTCAATATTTAATTCCATTAATATTCCCAATAAAATATTTAAAATAAATAGATTAAATTAAATATTTAACGGTCAAAAACACGGGTCGTTACAGTATTAGTTTAACGGATCCTTGAGAGATGGAAAATCTCGTAACATCTCTTGACTTACTACACCCATGACACTGATGTTATTTCATATTTTAATTTGACTAATATGAGAATGGTTTAGTGCTGATCCGAGTGTTTGTTGTGTTTTCTCTTTATGCAATATGCTCAGATCAGCAGAAGTTGCAGTTAGCGAAGATTGCAATAGTTTGGAGGATGAAGACGAGGATTTGGTCTATATATATATATATATCAATTATAAGTATGTTTTTCCGCTGCATTACTGTATATACTTGTATTAGTGTAACTCTGATGACTGGAAAATGTAACTCGAATGTATATGTTTGTAAAAGCTATTGAACCATTATTTGTTATTATATGTTGTCCTTCCACTGTGAGATTATGTGATTGTTTCTCTTTTTTTTCTTCTTTTCCCAATACCTACCTGTGTTGGTGATTTGTTTGGGTCGACATGTGTAGTTTATTGTCGATTTGAACGGTTAAAAATCCAGGTCGTTACAATTGGTACCAGATCTTTGGTTAGCGATAACTTTGGCTCTGTTTGGGAATTAACTCATTAGAGATAGGATTAGTAATATCCTAGAACGAGTTTGAGAGTATATATGAGAGAGCGTACTTGTTTTTGGATATAAAATGATTTTATATTGTGTTGATTTTTTATAAATTCCAGTCGATATATGGGACGCCATAGAATCGATAGGAATTTCTAAATAATCGAATAGAATGGATTGACATAATATGATTTACGATTATATTTTAAATATATCAATTATATTATTATTGGTTTAAGTTTATATACATTCGTTATTAGTAGGTAGTAATATTAAGTTATTACCTATTATGGTTGATTTGAATAATAAACCTAATGGGTAAATTTAAATGGTTCGGGAAATTTGGAAATGAAATCTATTAATATATTTTGCAAATAAAATGGTAATGAACTTGAGAACTCGATTCTGGTGCTTTTAGAAATAGATTTGCCAAGATTTTTGAAAATATAGTGTTATAAGTATTTTCGAAAAGGAAATGGTTTAAAGAATTTCAAATGTAATAGGTGTAATCCCTTCTTAGACCTTGGAAATAACTTCGGTAATGAGGGCACGCATTATCGACATTTATTTTGAAGATTCTGAGTGCGGAGACCACTCAGTAAATTCATAATTGGTTTTGATAAAGGATTTGGTTTGGATTTAAATTTTTTATATGGTATGACTTTCTATAAAATAGTATAAGTACATATATTTTTCCCTTCTATTTCCTAAGGATATTGAATTATGCAGACCATCCTGCAAATAAATGAATAAACAAATTAATTAATTAATTTTTAATATTACTTGATATCACTTGTTCTTATTTGAATGTTCAATGGTTCTTTTAGAATGTAGATTGCTAGTACATTAACAACTTAGTTGGAGGTCATTGGTTCTCTGTAATAACCCGGAAAATCTGAGTCAATTTAAAATTTTTATTTTGGCAATTTTGATGAATTTTGAATATTTAAAATGAATTATTTTAAATAATAATGACGAGAAAATTATTTTGAATAGAATTCGAACGTATATATTTATATAGATCGTCGTTAGACTATAAATATTTTATTTTAAATATAAAAGGAATTGAAAATGGCGCGGTAGTTCGAAAATTCGATTTCAAAGTTCAAATGAATGTACAAGATTCAAAATAAACCGGATTTTAGCGAAACCAAAAATATTAGAATCTATTTGAAAATATCTTTCCAACGAATCCGAAAAACTGAAATTTCATAGCGGGAATAAAAAGTTATGCCTAGTTGAAAATTCAGAATAGTCGCTATGGAATTATGGCCCTTAAAAATTGAAATATTACGAATGACCTCGGTTTTCGACGAAACCACTTTAGTTGGATCCGTGATGTCAAGTTATTGCTAGGTTTCAAAATTCGTAATTTTTCGAATCAATATGTGAGCGTGGCAAAGGAAAACACGTTTGACCAGTTTTAGTTAATTTTAATCGACTGGAAAATGGCCATTTTTCAAATGGTCTCAGAATTTGACGAAATTAGTTTTGTTAGGACCGTATCGTCAATACGAAGCTAGAAATAATTTTTCTGGAATTTTTAGAGTTAGTGTGTGGCCCCGGTAAATTAAAAAGTGCGTTTCAAATTAAAATATAATGATTTATATTTTAAATTTAAGGGAAACCGATCATAACGTTCGAATTGGCTTACGGGACATATCTCAATGTGTTCGGAATGGGGGCAATGAGCTAGGGGCGACAGTCGTTGGGTTCGATTTGGAGACCGAATTAAAAAGGTACTTTTTGAAATTAATAATATATATATATATATATATATATATATAAATATATCTCTCCCTCTCTCTCTCATTTGGTCAACCCAATCAAAAAAAAAACCGCGATCTAATCCACGCCGCCCTCCCTCACCATCGCGCACGCCGCCACCGCTCCTCCCAGGTCCGCCGCACACCACACCGCAACCCCCCTCCGTCCATCGCCCCCAACGCCACCCCTTCCTCTCTCCAAACCCGGACCTCGCGCGAGTTACAACCCATGAGCCCACTAAACCCTAGCCGCCACCAACTGACCCGCCACTGCCTCTGGCACATGCCCGCCGCCCTGTCCCTTCCTCCGCCTCCTGCGCCGCTGCAGCGCCCTCCCTTGAGTCTCCAAGCACCCAAACGATAAAATGTGAGTTTTATTATATTTTTATTTAGTTTAGTTAATATAAAAATCTGTTTTTTTTATATACTAGCATAGTTTGAAAACTAAATTTCTATATATTTCATGACATGATAAGAGTTGTGATTTTTATTGATAGAAAAATATATGATTTTATTTATATAGATAGAGAAGAAAAATAGAATTTTTATTTATATAGATAGAGAAGAAAAATAGAATTTTTATTTATATAGATAGAGAATAAGAATAGAATTTTTATTTATATAAGGAGAAAATAAAAATGTGATTTTTATATATGTAGCGAATTAAAAATATGTTTTTTATATACTAGAGAAAATAAAAATGTGATTTTTATATATGTAGCGAATTAAAAATATGATTTTTATATACTAGAGAAAATAAAATTTTGATTTTTAAATATGTAGCGAATTAAAAATATGATTTTTATATACTAGATAAAATAAAAATGTGATTTTTATATATGTAGCGAATTAAAAATATGATTTTTATATACTTGAGAAAATAAAAATGTGATTTTCATGTATATAGCGAACATGGACGACGAAAGTGACAGAAGGCGAGCACGATAAAGATTTCCTACATATGAAGATTCACGGTGAATTGGTTTAGCTAGTCGGTGAGAACTCCTCACTTTTATTTTGATTTCTAGTTGAAATATATACTAGGATGCAGACGGTGCTTAGCAGCATCTGACACCCGTCGTCCACAGACCATGGACGACTTGTTTGTTTGATGTGTAGCGAAAATTGATTGTGTGATTGGAATAGAATAAATATTCATGTGTTGAATAGATTATAAATTCATGTGTTGAATAGAAAAATATATATTCATGTGTTGAAATCAAATATATATTCATGTGTTGAAATAAAATAAATATTCATTTACAAATCGAACGATTTGTTTATGTACACCGATTTGACTGATATTGATAGGGACGATAAATTTTACACATCGCCCAACTGCACAAATAAAATCTGTGTTTGATTGATTGAAACCCCACACGGGTGTTCGGATGAAATTGGACATACACTAATCCCAATAATTAGCTGTATGTCGATCGATTGATTGACAGACTGTTATAAGCGTTGATTATTTATATTTGATGCTTATACAATGTAGAATGCACTCTGGATGATGGTTGATTATTTATCGTTGCTATTATATACATTTATTGTATGGAATCCATATAATTAACATTATATGGTAATTGATTGGGCCTCATTCCAATTTGGAAAATAAGAAATATAAATTCATGTATCGAATAGAAGTACAAATTCATGTGTTGAATAGGAAAACAAAAATTCTGGGTTGAATAGAATAAATATTCATGTGTTGAATAGAAGTATAAATTCATGTGTTGAATAGAAAAATAAATATTCATGTGTTGAAGAAAATATTCATTTGTTGAATAGAATACCGAAGTTATTAAAATATATAAAGCCGTGTTGGTTAGATTGACGTCATTTTGACGTGAATGATATTTATATCGATTTTATTCATTTTTATAATGAATATCGAAGAGTAATTGATTTCAAAATATAATGTTTTGAAAATATTATCATTTGTATATCGATGATGTGGAATATTCAATTTTGATTAAAAATTGAATATGAAGTTGAATTCGTTTCGAAAACGAATTCAAAATGATTTATAAAATATGTTTTAAAAGAAAATCAGCGAAATATATAATATATATATATATATATTACATATATAGAATGGCCTGAATAGAACGCCCCGCGCCGCGGCAGTTCGCGAATTTCGAACATTGACTTCGAATTGATATTACGGGAGATCCGACCGTTGGATTCTCCTAAAACCGGAACCATTGGGTTCATATCGAAAAGAGCTTTCTAACGAATATTAGAGATTAGAAATCTAACGGTTGGATTTGGAATTATGTCCAAATAAAATTTGGAAAAGGTCGTCTTAAGTGCAGTTCGATAGCCGTTGATGGAAATCGACTATACGGGCCTTGATAAAATTATTAAAAATAGTAATAATTTGTGTAAAATCATAAGAAATGAATTGGAAAGAATTAGGATGAAAAATTCCATATTTGAAAAGATAAAAATAGATTTTTATCGAAATGAACTAGTATTGAATTAGGATTATAATCCCATTTATTTTTAAAATAAATAAAGTGGATTTGAAATGGTTTTGAAAATAACCAGAATTTCCAATATATAAAGTGGAAATGGATTTGAATCGAAATTGTCTCTAGAATATTTCGATGTTGGGTTTCGTGATTATACAGATATTGTTATGGAAATTTGAAAGATATATTTATATCGTTATTTCCAATACGATAGTTGTTGGTCATATAATTTGATGTTGAATATAAGCCGATATATTTTTTATTCAGAGCCTTGTATTTAATATCAAATGGGATTTGGGTTTGTCGTGAATGGTGTCTTCATTAACACTGTTCTTAATCCCAGTTGAGAAAAAGATTAAATATTTTTATTTAGATTTAATGAAGTGTACCAATTAAATGGTATTTAATTGGAATTGAATTTGAATTGATTTTCGGGTTTATCGTGAACGGTGTTTTAAATAACACTTGTTCTTTAACCTGATAATTACTGGAATGTGATTTTGGGTTTAAAATGAACCGTGTTTTAAGTGACATTGGTTCTTTAACCCAGTTAAAGACAAGATATGATTTCCCAAGTTAAACAATCATTAATATTGATTTTTGGGAAGATTAAAACCAAGTGGAGTTTTAATGAATCTTTAATTAGATTGAAATGATCGAGAATGGAGTATCACCAGTTTTGCTCCAAGCGATAGTTAAATCTTTATTAAGATTTGAACGTGAAATGGTAATTGAATTTACCGATAACACCGTGGTGTTAGATATGAAGTATGACCAATTTTACTTCATTGGATGGATAGATTGGGATTGGGAAATAAAATAAATGATTACTTCGGTGTGGTTCGCTAATCCCGACTAGTTCGAATTGATATTCAAAAGAAGATTAAAGAATAAATTTAAAGAATTTATCTTTGATAAAATTAATGGGAACCTTTCCCAAAGTATAAGAATATTTGAATAAAAGAATATTCTGAATTGGAATGAGGCGTATGTTGTGTTTGTGTAACACTTGTTTATTATATACACGAGTTATTCAAAAAGACCGGGTTTATCCCATTTTGAATAACTGATTCGACGTGGTGTCGAGGATGAAGACGGTGGTCGAAGAATGGAGGTCTTCACGTCGTTTGGGTGATTACTGATGATCTTGATTGGGCTGTACACCCAAGTGGAGGGAATCGGTTGGTGACCGTCCAGACGTACTTGGAGATCGATGGATATGTGTGGTACAAGGTGCCTCTGGTTTCGTTCAGACCCAGAACGGACTTGTAAATGGACTGTGTGTCTGACATGGGATATCATTCTGTGTGATTGATGGATATCGGTTGCATGGAGTGGTTTGCCTGTGTGGCATTCTAAGATGCAAATAATCAAGGCTTTTGTTGAAAAGCAAAGTCTTGTGGTAGATGATCAAAGCACCGCCTGTGTGGCATAGCTTTGTGTAGCGTAAATTCGCGAGCCTCGCACCCCAGTTGTGAACCAGAAACGGGAGAGGACATCAGGGAGGGCATGCGTTTCCTTCTAGCTAGGGTGGTGTCAGTGACCTACCAACCCTGACATTTATATTATTTTCACCTGTGTGTTGTTGCTGTTGCGAGGTGCCTCGGATAGATCGGTGACTATGTGGAGCCGATGGAGTCAATATGCTCGTTTACGCCCTAAAGGGCGGGGAAACGCAGTGTTCAGGCATTTTAATCCACATTGGTGGACCGGCCCTGACGATCCATGGGTCGATGCGCTCTGACCCTGAGGCTCGGGCTAGAGAGTCTCGGAGCCAGTGAGGACGATCCCTTGCCTCAGTTCATAGATGGAAATCCAACTTCCAAATACGTGGTTTTGCGGTTTTAATTGTAGAACTAGTATGGCGACATGATATATGGTACCCATGCCGCCTATGATTGATACATTTATATTTGAAGTTGTTTTCTTCACTTATAGTAATAATAAAAGATGAAATTTCACGTATCAAGCATTCTTTGGCTATTATAAGGGAAAACCCTATCCTCCGGCTTGTGTTGCATTGTGTGATGTGACCTGGGTCTTATAATAGCTTCATTGTTCTTTATTTAGCATTGCGTTGTTGTTTTATGCACTGGTATTCTTGGGAGGAAACCCGTTCCGTGTTATACGGCGTGGTCCCTTGATTTACCTAACTTTAAAATAAAGATCAATAACTGTTTTAGTTCTCACACTAGTCACATGACTGACCTGGAGTTTATTGTTTTAACCTAAACTCTTGATGCCTCTATTTCCGCACGGGCAACTAGTAGTTTTGGTTTTGCAGATTTATATTCACAGGAACCTGGTTTACAGCTGGAATGATATCCGGAAAGCTCTGTATCCGTATATCTCTTTCAGTTGTGTATTATATTATTTTTCCGCTGCTACGTAATGTATTGTAATCTCTGATATTTTTCTGACGTATAATATTTATTCATACTCTGTATATTCTTGTATTCTGATGGAATTGTTGTAATAAGCAATGAAATGTTCTTCTGTTTGTGTTCTGATTCGTCTTGTCCTCAATTCAATCCGTGATTTCCCGTAAGGGGGGTTTCGGGTCGTGCAAGCGTGGTATCAGAGCTCTGGTTTACAGAGCTCGAGAACAAGGCACATTAGAACCATACGAAAGAATTAATCAAAGATTGGATTAGTAATATCCAATGAGAATGACTCATTAGAGATGGATCCGTAGTATCCTAGAACGAGTGTGAAGAGTATATTTTTAAAATGAAAACGAAGTTTGTTTTGAAAATTTAAACCTTATTCAACTATTTGAATATTTAGTTGTATTTAATTTGGGCAATCCAATATATAAAGATTTTGCATATACGTCTGATCCACGGGTATTCAAAGTTTTGATATACTGGGTAGATATAGAATCACACTCTAGTCGCCCGTAGATGGTTCTGATGATTAAAGCTTCATCGTCAGAATTAGTGCTCGAGTGTCGAAAGTGGGATTTCTATGTATTTCCATTAGACTGGTGTGAGAACCAAAACTAGATAGGGTATATTGTTGTGATTTGGCACCAAAAATGTGATTTTTGACTATATATCAAAGTTATGAATTTGAAATGATAATCAACAAATTGATTGCTGATTGTGTTGTTTGATTACTGTTTTGATTAATTAAATGTTGAACCGTCAGCCAGATTGAACCAAATAGTGAATTTTATTGAAAATTTGTTGCATTTGCATGCATATACATGTACTTACATTGAACATGTCATAGCAAGGAGGCTAGAGCAGAGGAATAAATTTGTTTGCCCAACAAATAGGTACGTGTTTATTGTATTTCTTGGGTTTTTCATGATTTTATGAGCCGATTGTGTAGCCGCTTGCCTGTTTCTTTTTCTTTTGGATTGGTAAGGGCCATGGGAGGCTATTTGAAATATCCCGAAGCTCCCGGTGCAGGGGAGTTTATGGCGAAATTTTTCGAAAATTTAGGGTTTTATCCAAATTTTTGAAAAATTTGAAAAGTTGTTAGAAACTGAAAAGTTGAAGAACTTAAGCCGTAATGAAAATACAGGAAGTTGAGTTGATTAGTTAAACAACTTTCAGCTTCATTCCTTTTCGGGGATGAAAAGTTTTAAGCGGGGGAGATTGTAACAACCCGGAAAATCTGAGCCAATTTAAAATTTTTATTTTGGCAATTTTGATGAATTTTGAATATTTAAAATGAATTATTTTAAATAATAACCACGAGAAATTTATTTTGAATAGAATTCAAACGTATATATATTTATATAGATCGTCGTTAGAATATAAATATTTTTTTTAAATATAAAAGGAACTGAAAATGGCGTGGTAGTTCGAAAATTCGATTTCAAAGTTCAAATGAATGTACAGGATTCAAAATAAACCGGATTTTAGCGAAACCAAAAATATTAGAATCTATTTAAAAATATCTTTCCAACAAATCCAAAAACTGAAATTTCATAGCGGGAATAAAAAATTATGCCCAGTTGAATATTCAGAATAGTCGCTATGGAATTCTGGCCCTTATAAATGGAAATTTTGCGAACGACCTCGATTTTCGACGAAACCACTTTTGTTGGATCCGTGATGTCAAGTTATTCCTAGGTTTCAAAATTCGTAATTTTTCGAATCAATATGCGAGCGTGGCAAAGGAAAACGTGTTTGACCAGTTTCAGTTGATTTTAATCGACTGGAAAATGGCCATTTTTCAGTCGGCCTCAGAATTTGACGAAATTAGTTTTGTTAGGACCGTATCATCAATATGAAGCTAGAAATAATTTTTCTGGAATTTTTAGAGTTAGTGCGTGGCCCCGGTAAATTAAAAAGTGCGTTTGAAATTAAAATATAATGATTTATATTTTAAATTTAAGGGAAACTGATCGTAACGTTCGAATTGGCTTACGGGACATATCCCAATGTGTTCGGAATGGGGGCAATTAGCTAGTGGCGACAGTCATTGGGTTCGATTTGGGGTCCGAATTAAAAAGGTACTTTTTGAAATTAATAATAATAATACATATATATAAATATATCTCTCCCCTCTCTCTCTCTCATTTGGTCAACCCAATCAAAAAAAAAAACCGCGATCTAATCCACGCCGCCTTCCCTCACTGTCGCGCATGCCTCCACCGCTCCTCCCAGGTCCGCCGCACCCCACGTCGCAACCCCCCTCCGTCCATCGCCCCCCAACGCCACCCCTTTTTCTCTCCAAACCCGGACCTCGCGCGAGTTACAACCCACGAGCACACTAAACCCTAGCCGCCACCAACTGACCCGCCACCCAAACGATAAAATGTGAGTTTTATTATATTTTTATTTAGTTTAATTAATATAAAAGTCTGTTTTTTATATACTAGCATAGTTTGAAAACTAAATTTCTATATATTTCATGGCATGATAAGAGTTGTGATTTTTATTGATAGAAAAATATATGATTTTTATTTATATAGATAGAGAAGAAAAATAGAATTTTTATTTATATAGATAGAGAAGAAAAATAGAATTTTTATTTATATAGATAGAGAATAAGAATAGAATTTTTATTTATATAAGGAGAAAATAAAAATGTGATTTTTATATATGTAGCGAATTAAAAATATGATTTTTATATACTAGAGAAAATAAAAATGTGATTTTTATATATGTAGCAAATTGAAAATATGATTTTTATATACGAGAGAAAATAAAAATGTGATTTTTATATATGTAGCGAATTAAAAATATGATTTTTATATACTGGAGAAAATAAAAATGTGATTTTCATGTATGTAGCGAACACGGACGACAAAAGTGACCAAAAGCGAGCACGATAAAGATTTCCTACATATGAAGATTCATGGTGAATTGGTTTAGCTAGTCGGTGAGAACTCCTCACTTTTATTTTGATTTCTAGTTGAAATATATACTAAGATGCAGACGGTGCTTAGCAGCACCTGACACCCGTCGTCCACAGACCATGGACGGCTTGTTTGTTTGATTGATGTGTTATGAAAATTGATTGTGTGATTGGAATAGAATAAATATTCATGTGTTGAATAGAAGTATAAATTCGTGTGTTGAATAGAAAAATATATATTCACGTGTTGAAATCAAATATATATTCATGGGTTGAAATAAAATATATATTCATGTTTTGAAATAAAGTAAATATTCATTTACAAATCGAACATTTGTTTATGTACACCGATTTGACTGATATTGATTGGGACGATAAATTTTACACATCGCCTAACTGCCCAAATAAAATCTGCGTTTGATTGTTTGAAACCCCACATGGGTGTTGGGATAAATTGGACATACACTAATCCCAATAATTAGCTGTATGTCGATCGATTGATTGACAGGCTGTTATAAGCGTTGAATATTTATATTTAATGCTTATACAGTGTAGAATGAACTCTGGATGATGGTTGATTATTTATCATTGCTATTATATACATGTGTTTTATGGAATCCATATAATTAACATTATATGGTAATTGATTGGGCCTCTTTCCAATTTGGAAAATAAGAAATATAAATTCATATGTTGAATAGAAAAACAAAAATTCGTGTGTTGAATAGAACAAATATTCATGTGTTGAATAGAAGTATAAATTCATGTGTTGAATAGAAAAATAAATATTCATGTGTTGAAGAAAATATTCATTTGTTGAGTAGAATAACGAAGTTATTGAAATATATAAAGTCGTGTTGGTTAGATTGACGCCATTTTGACGTGAACGATATTTATATCGATTTTATTCATTTTTATAATGAATATCGAAGAGTAATTGATTTCAAAATATAATGTTTTGAAAATATTGTCATTTATATATCGATGATGTGGAATATTCAATTTTGATTAGAAATTGAATATGAAGTTGAAACCGTTTCGAAAACGAATTTAAAATGATTTATAAAATACGTTTTAAAAGGAAATCGACGATATATATATAATATGTATATATATTATATATGTATAGAATGCCTGAATAGAACGCGCCGTGCCGCGACAGTTCGCGAATTTCGATCATTGACTTCGAATTGATATTACGGGAGATCCGACCGTCGGATTCTCCTAAAACCGGATCCTTGGGTTTGTATCGAAAAGTGCTTTCTAACGAATATTAGAGATTAGAAATCTAACGGTTGGATTTGGAATTATGTCCAAATCAAATTTGGAAAAGGTTGTTGTAAGTGCAGTTCGATAGCCGTTGATGGAAATCGACCGTACGGGCCTTGATAAAATTATTAAAAATAGTAATAATTTGTGGAAAATTATAAGAAATGATTTGGAAAGAATTGGGATGAAAAATTCCATATTTTAAAAGATAAAAATAGATTTTTATCGAAATGAACTAGTTTTGAACTAGGATTATAATCCCACTTGTTTTTAAAATAAATAAAATGGATTTGAAATGGTTTTGAAAATAACCAGAATTTCCAATATATAAAGTGGAAATGGATTTGAATCGAAATTGTCTCTGGAATATTTCGATGTTGGGTTTCGTGATTATACAGATATTGTTATGGAAATTTGAAAGATATATTTACATCGTTATTTCCAATACGATAGTTGTTGGTCGTAGAATTTGATTTTGAGTATAAGCCGATATATTTTCTATTCAGAGCCTTGTATTTAATATCAAATGGGATTTGGATTTGTCGTGAATGGTGTCTTCATTAACACTGTTTTTAAACCCAGTTGAGAAAAGATTAAATCTTTTTATTTAGATTTAATGAAGTGTACCAATTAAATGGTATTTAATTGGAATTGAATTTGAATTGATTTTTGAGTTTATCGTGAATGGTGTTTTAAATAACACTTGTTCTTTAACCCGATAATTAATGGAATGTGATTTTGGGTTTATAGTGAACTGTGTTTTAAGTGACATTGGTACTTTAACCCAGTTAAGTACAGAATATGATTTCCCAAGTTAAACAATCATTAATATTGATTTTTGGGAAGATTAAAACCAATTGGAGTCCTAATGAATCTTTAATTAGATTGAAATGATCGAGAATGGAGTATCACCAGTTTTGCTCCAGGCGATAGTTAAATCTTTAATTTGATTTGAACGTGAAATGGTAATTGAATTTACCGATAATACCATGGTGTTAGATATGAAGTATGACCAATTTTACTTCATGGGATAAATAGGTTGGGATTGGGAAATAAAATAAATGATTACTTCGGTGTGGTTCGCTAATCCCGACTAGTTCGAATTGATATTCAAAAGAAGATTAAAGAATAAATTTAAAGAATTTATCTTTGATAAAATTAATGGGAACCTTTCCCAAAGTATAAGAATATTTGAATAAAAGAATATTCTGAATTGGAATGAGGCGTATGTTGTGTTTGTGTAACACTTGTTTATTATATACACGAGTTATTCAAAAAGACCGGGTTTATCCCATTTTGAATAACTGATTCGACGTGGTGTCGAGGATGAAGACGGTGGTCGAAGAATGGAGGTCTTCACGTCGTTTGGGTGATTACTGATGATCTTGATTGGGCTGTACACCCAAGTGGAGGGAATCGGTTGGTGACCGTCCAGACGTACTTGGAGATCGATGGATATGTGTGGTACAAGGTGCCTCCGGTTTCGTTCAGACCCAGAACGGACTTGTAAATGGACTGTGTGTCTGACATGGGATATCATTCTGTGTGATTGATGGATATCGGTTGCATGGAGTGGTTTGCCTGTGTGGCATTCTAAGATGCAAATAATCAAGGCTTTTGTTGAAAAGAAAAGTCTTGTGGTAGATGATCAAAGCACCGCCTGTGTGGCATAGCTTTGTGTAGCGTAAATTCGCGAGCCTCGCACCCCAGTTGTGAACCAGAAACGGGAGAGGACATCAGGGAGGGCATGCGTTTCCTTCTAGCTAGGGTGGTGTCAGTGACCTACCAACCCTGACATTTATATTATTTTCACCTGTGTGTTGTTGCTGTTGCGAGGTGCCTCGGATAGATCGGTGACTATGTGGAGCCGATGGAGTCAATATGCTCGTTTACGCCCGAAAGGGCGGGGAAACGCAGTGTTCAGGCATTTTAATCCACATTGGTGGACCGGCCCTGACGATCCATGGGTCGATGCGCTCTGACCCTGAGGCTCGGGCTAGAGAGTCTCGGAGCCAGTGAGGACGATCCCTTGCCTCAGTTCATAGATGGAAATCCAACTTCCAAATACGTGGTTTTGCGGTTTTAATTGTAGAACTAGTATGGTGACATGATATATGGTACCCATGCCGCCTATGATTGATACATTTATATTTGAAGTTGTTTTCTTCACTTATAGTAATAATAAAAGATGAAATTTCACGTATCAAGCATTCTTTGGCTATTATAAGGGAAAACCCTATCCTCCGGCTTGTGTTGCATTGTGTGATGTGACCTGGGTCTTATAATAGCTTCATTGTTCTTTATTTAGCATTGCGTTGTTGTTTTATGCACTGGTATTCTTGGGAGGAAACCCGTTCCGTGTTATACGGCGTGGTCCCTTGATTTACCTAACTTTAAAATAAAGATCAATAACTGTTTTAGTTCTCACACCAGTCACATGACTGACCTGGAGTTTATTGTTTTAACCTAAACTCTTGATGCCTCTATTTCCGCACGGGCAACTAGTAGTTTTGGTTTTGCAGATTTATATTCACAGGAACCTGGTTTACAGCTGGAATGATATCCGGAAAGCTCTGTATCCGTATATCTCTTTCAGTTGTGTATTATATTATTTTTCCGCTGCTACGTAATGTATTGTAATCTCTGATATTTTTCTGACGTATAATATTTATTCATACTCTGTATATTCTTGTATTCTGATGGAATTGTTGTAATAAGCAATGAAATGTTCTTCTGTTTGTGTTCTGATTCGTCTTGTCCTCAATTCAATCCGTGATTTCCCGTAAGGGGGGTTTCGGGTCGTGACTCTTATTTGATAGATGTTTCCATTAAATCTAATAGATTCTCTTTTCTAAAATTCATTCATTATCCAATCTGTCCAAGTGATTCTCTTCTTTTCATTTTATATTAAAACTGAAACCTATTTCGTTACTAAGCTTGAATTTCAAGACTGAAACTGAGTATTGGACTTGGTTTCAATTTTGAAATTAAAGCCGAGAATGGTACTCATTTTCAGTTTGAAATTGAGACTAGACATGGTTTTGAAATCAATATTTGATTTCATTTAATGCAATAGTTGTTGTTTTTTATGTATTAATGGTCGTGGTTGTCATAATTGATTTATTTATTAAAATTACATGGGGAGTATATACCAGAATATGAATTTTGTTTCTTTTCCTTTTTGCAGATATGAATTTCACAAAGATAACAAGATGAATCTGGGTGCGTAGAAAGTGTATACGAGTAGATTTAGTTATCATTATATGCTATTGTATTATATTATCAACGTTATCCTTGTTGTGTAACTTGGATTTGTTGCGGTATATTTGAACTTTTCTAGTTCCTTTGAATATACGATTTATCTTTGTTTTATAGTAATATGTTTATGGTAAATTTGCTTATGGAATTTCTATTTATATTTTTTAGCATTTAATATGGAGAATGATTGAATGTTTTTGTGTTATTGTAAGCATTAATTGCATATTTTAAAATGATCTAAATATCTCGAATCTGCAACACATTAGTGGTATAACAAATTATCAGTTTGAAACATATAACAGGTGTTTTTAATTTTCAATTTTAAACATTCAATAAGACTTTCTAATTGTCCTTTTGAAACACCTATCAAGTGTTGCTAGTTATCATCTTGAAACACTTGTTAAGTGTTACTGATTATCATCTTGAAACACTCAATGAGTGTGACAATCTATCAACGTGAAACACCTGTGCAATTCCTTAATTTGAAAGTGTTCAATTTATCAATCTGAAACACAATATAGATGTTTCAAAATTCTACAACATACTAATCTACAACACCTAAAAAATGTTTTTAAAAATAGCAACAATTTTACTATTGTTTCAAATTGGTCATTTTGGTGTTGTGACTCATGGAGGCTTTATTCCTATTACTTCCAAATACCCATGCACATCACTGAAAAGAACACACCAACTTCGTTATTGATTCGAAGTTGTATTGCTATGTTGTCATGCCTTTTAGATTAGAAAAAGCTGGGTACCTATCAGTAACTCAATAGCAGAATGTTCGAAGATCAACATAAGAGATCCATGGAAGTATATGTAGATGACATGCTCGTGAGGTTGAGAAAGTGGAATGACCACATTGATAATCTAGCGGAGACGTTCGATTTTCTTCACAAATACAGCATCAAACTTAACCCCTTGAATTGCTCTTTTGGGATGCACAACTCATGAGATTAGTCCCAATCGAGAGATTAAATGCTTTAGTATCGATCAGATGCATACTAGTTATATATTGATGATGGAGTCCGAGCTTGAGTTATGGATGACTCCAACCATGAATTACTTACAATAGGGAATCCCCCTTGAAAGCCAAACTGAATGACGATCTCTCCTCCCCGGAGAATCATGCTTTATCATTCAAGAAGGAGTGTTATATGAAGAAGATTTTATGCTCCATTATTTAGGTGTGTCGTTGTTACTAACAAAATTTCTACCGAGACAAGCTGACGGTGAAGGGGTATCGGACCATCACAGACAAAAAAGAGTAATCTGTAAGCAGTAGCTAAGCACAAGGTAAAACCGAGAGCCTAAAAGAAGTATCTGGAAGGGCCAGCAATCGACACCCTCCATAAAGAAGGAATCTTAAATCTAGTACGAAAAGAGACTACCGACAGGGTAACTCCAGCAGGAAGGTTAACCGACAAGAAATCATCCAAAATCGGAAGCTAATGAGGAGAAAAACGTGGGACACTGCAACCCGAGACCCAGAAAGGTAAAGGGGCTGTCAGCATTAATTTACTTAACGCCTACACATTAAGAGATAAAAAAGCATCAAAAGCACGGGGTTTGAAACATAAGGAAATCTTCCGGGAGCAAGGTACTAAGACCCCAGTCGGGCGATCACCAAAAGGACACTTTAGAAAACAATCATTAAAGCACCAGAAGCACCCTTCCGGGAAATCTAAGCACATTTTAGGAAGTTACCGAAAGGGGTGGCGGATCTGAAACCATATACTTGAAGCATGAAGACAAGTTTTACAAAGAGTCAATACCAAGACTAGAAGCTCATGATCGGAAGCACATATTCGGAAGCCTAAAGCCTTCCCAAAGCTATCCATACCGACAAGCTTGGTATCGATACTAAGAAGATAGAAACAACATCAAAGAGAAACTCCAAAGGCCGAGCCTATCACTTCGAGAGCTAGGACCGAGACCCTACAGCCTCCGGAACCAAGGGGAAAAGCGACCGAGAGCCAAAGCTACTAAAACCATACGAAAAAGCGGCCGACAGGGGCCTTTGCTGGCCCAATAATAGAAGGGGCCCTTATTTGTCTATAAATAAGACCCCAGGGATCTCATTTTGGGGACTGAGTTTTCATTTTCTCAATCTTGTTCTCTTTCTCAGAGGATCAAACCATAATTTCCAAATCGAATTGGGGATTTCTTCAAATCTTGTAACATATCGACAATTAATTAAAGATGACGTCTGAGACTTGAGAATTTCTTGATTTGATAATAATATTTTGTTTATAATGATAAGACAGGCAGTTAACGTTAACCTTTCATGTGATAGAGTTAATCACAATTCTTTTGTAGGAGGGAAGGTCTTGGGTAAAACCAAGGATTTTCCCCTTTCGGATGGCCCCTATGTGACTTAACTCTCTCATAGTGAGCCTACTGCAACCCGACCTCGGAAGGGAGCTTGCTGTAAGCTTGTGGCTTGATAATTGATGCAACCAATGCCTCTCTGGGTCGGTTCAATGCGGAAGTATCATATAAGTCAATAAGTGCTATGGCATGAAAACAACCCGAGCGTTTTGTGACATTAGCATGTTTCCTCTAAGCATAATGTGTATTATTTTATCTAGGATCTAAAGGTGATTGTGGCCTGGAGATTCAGTCTAATTTGACTTGTAAAACCTTTCTCCAAGGTCTTCATTGACTTCATAGTCTCATAAGCGTGATACTCACCCCTTGAGGGAAGAGTAACTAATCTTAGGACTTAATGTTTTGATGCCTAAGGAAAGGTGGAATTAGTTAAAGAGCAGTGATAGGGTTGTATTCTAATAACCTTTATGTAACACCCCATGTCCGTTAATGTCACTCACAAAGGGAATGCATTAACTTCTATGGAGCGTTTTAAGTGAGTATAGAACAAAAACTTAACAACAAGACAGATAAAAACAGTACTTGAAAAATTTAAAAATTTATTTCATTGCAGCGGAAAATACATATGTTTGATTACATCATCAAAACCAGAGCCAAGTACATAATATCCATCTTGACTAAATCAAAGTACATAAATTGAAAGACATAATCCCCAATACAAAATAGCCATAAATAAAAGAGAGGCAGAACTTTACTTCAGCGATCCAAGCAATCTTCTAAAAGCAAGAAGCACAGTTGTCCAAAATCAAGCTCCACTGGTGCTAGTTCCAACATGAGCACCTGGGGGGGGGGGGGGGGGGAGGGAGGAAGAAAAGAGGAGGAAACAAAGGGGGGTCAGACATAAAGTCTGGCGAGTGCGATAACTTTAACAATATAATTACCATAGTAACTAGGCTAAGGCGTACGTTGGAAAATCAGGAAATGACCATGAACCATTGAGTATGGCAGAGTAAACAAGGAAACATGATGAACAACGATATCGTTAAAACGCACCTAACCCACTGTAAGATAATTACTAAACTACACCAACACTATGAGATAATCGCTATACTGCACCACCACTAGTCACCCTAAGGTTGATCCCGCCTACAGACTTAATAATGCTATTGGTAGTTTCGTGCACCCCTAGCTGCCTTCAAAGGTGCCACCTGCCCCTATCTCCACTAAGTGTACCCACTACCCCCAAGCGATCGACTCCCTAACTCGTAGATACCCGTGATGGCCCCACAGTGGGGTGTATCACTGCACAAAGTGGCAACCCGATACCACAAATAATGTACGGCTTATACCTACACGATGCAACAACGTCTTACTTACCAGCCCGGGTCCACACACGCATATGAACCCGTTGGACTTGCGTTGCCACCGCTAACCCGGTTTGGCCTCTTACACTCAAGCCCAGTATGTGTGTCCCGTCCTCGACTTGGGTCGAGCCCACAAAGATACGTATGGGTTACTGGTTGAAACAGGCCCCCACTACTTGACACAAGCTATCCACCTAAGCTTGGTCCCCTCTAGTACATCCCACTTAACCCACTTCTTATTCATGTTCACTTACATGTTTCAATTTTGGTTAAGTATTTCTAATCGTATTTCAAATGCCACCCAAGGCACCCACTAGATTCCACATGCCACCCAAGGCACCCACTTAACCCCTTCATATCCCACTATATGTTTATCTGGTTAAGTGTTTCTTAATTCATTAAGACCGTAACCTCATAAAGATCTCTCACATTAGACTGGCATTTGCAGCAGCTGGATTTGCCGGGCGGGTCCGGGCAGTCTTACACCACAAAAGAGCCTAACCTCGTGTCTTTATAATTGTTACGTATTTAATTTATGCCTAAGACCTCC
This sequence comes from Allium sativum, assembly GCA_030737875.1. Lineage (NCBI taxonomy): Eukaryota > Viridiplantae > Streptophyta > Magnoliopsida > Asparagales > Amaryllidaceae > Allium > Allium sativum. Next base: position 70,175,827 of record CM060909.1, on the reverse strand, counting down.
CATATTAGACTGGCATTTGTGGCAGCTGGATTTTCCGGGCGGTTCCGGGCAGTCTTACACCACAAAAGAGCCTAACCTCGTGTCTTAGACGATTAATTACTCCTAATTAATCATTCCCCAATTTGATTTAATTTCCCTATTCAAATTATCAATTAATTCCAAATTTAACTATGGCCATAATTGACTCAATTATGTCCATCTATTTATGGTATGTGAAATCATATCAATTTTCATCACAAATTTATTTTATGCCTTTTAAGGCATTTATGCCAATTAAATCTTTTAATATTATCCCCTTTTACCCCACGTTGTACGTTTATTCGTTTAACGTAAAATATATGTTAGACTCGAATAGTCTAACTCATGGAATAAGGAGAAAACATCACAACATACATATAATTAAAACTAGATCTAAACATAAGGGGTGAACTTGCATGTGTGAAGGATGTTCTACATCTAAAACATGCATAGGCCAAAGTTACAACTTGCATAAAACTACATATGTCATAGACCCAAATCTAAATGTGTGAACTTGTTTGGATAATGGTCACAAACTTGCATAAATCATGTATGTCATAGATCTACATCTAAAGGTGTAATCTTGCATAAGCAGTAACCACAAACTTGCATAACATGATTCATATTCAAACACATGTATTCATATAAACTTGCATATGTGATTTATGCAACATAACAATAGTACAAACTTACATCTAAACATGTAAACCAGCATGTAGAATTTGGCATATAACTCACACATGTCATAGCCTACCTTTAGATCTAAAATAGGTGTCATGAAGCATATAAGGTTATACATATAATTTTCCCCAACTTGCATATGATTCATGTCTTAATAAAAATCTAAACTTGCATACATACTTATGATTTATCATATGAATCAACATATCCAAACTAGCATATGAACAACATGGTGATTCGATTATACATAAGCCAATCATAAAATTACAACATAGATGATCACAACTTCACAAGATAACATCATAGAATTTACAACATAAACATCACAATTTTACTACATGAATAATAACATGCGGTCAATAATTCACATCATATCAAAATAGTCCACATCATAACTCAATCCAATTAATTTGCTAATTATTTTATTAAAATTATCGAACTCACAATTCAGAGAAGGTCTTGAATTCTGAATTCTGAGTTTTGAAGTTATAATAGCTTTCCCTTCAAGAAGATTCGTTGTTAAAGTTGAAAAGGATTGATTTAGACTAGCTTTCTTCCTCTCTAATTGGTGGCGGCTATGCTGAGTTGCTAGGTGACGGCATGGAGGCCATGAATCTAATTTTGTTTTGATTTTAGGGTTTGAGTCTAGAGGTGTTTTTATAGGGTTTAGGATTAATTTAGGCCATCCGATCAACCTAGAAGCAACCTGAACCATCCAAACAAGATAGGGTGACACCTCAGCCCTAATGATTCAGCACAGTGTATTAAATGTTCATTTTTTTCTATAATTTACATATTTCTTATTTATTACAAATTCCATATGTAAATTATTCCCATTTTAATTATGCCATAACTATATTTTAATTATGCTCACAATTAATGGTATACTAAATATACCATTTCATGAACCAATCTATGCCATGTAATTTTCATGTTTATCCTTCATATTTATATGTAAATTATAAATCTATTATTGTTAATTACATATTCTTCCTTTTACGGTATACATTAATTACCTATATACAAATATCCATTTATACATGCATAAATCTTTCTTACCTTTAATTTGTCATAAAAGCCAATCAAAGAAGGCCACATAAAAAAAACAATCATTGACAACCAAAAATGCGCCACGTACACCACATGATGCGTACACGTCATATATATATATATATATATGTGTGTGTGTGTGTGTGTGTGTGTGTGTATTTTTTCTATATATATTTTTTCTTTTTATCTATCTTCCCAATTACCCATTTTCATACTAAACCACTTTTTGAACTGTGTTCACGCTAAGCCATTTTAAGTCATTCCCCTAAAACAAAAATATGGCACTGGCGGAGATCGAACTTTGTACCCCTTGTATGCAAGTCGCGTGTTCCAACCAAATAAGCTACTAAGTCTTTTGCTTACAAACCTCAGAACAATGCTAAACATTTATTCTTTTCTCATTCTTTTTTTTAATGTTTTGCTGTAATATTTAATTTAAAGATATCTTTTTCATACAAAAACCAATTTACGCAAACTCGGACTCTATCTCAACCAGAATTCCGAGACGAACACAATGGCGCAACCCGTTTCCCTTAAATCTCATGTTTGGGATTAATTATTCTTTAATTTAGTTAATTCGATTATTCAAAAATCCAGGGTGTTACACTTTATATCACCCTTGCATCAAATTCCTAAGTGTATGCATTGTTCATCCTAGTTTGGGAACATTTTGGAGCTAAAAGGAGGGATTGAACCACTGACTTTATGTTTACACTATTAAAGATTAATTTGGTAAACTTATTATTCCATGGAAAGGAAAGATGAAATCAAGAAGGTTGTGAGTGCGAAATAAGGAACCAGCTCCTAATGCAACCCCTGAAAGAAACGTGGATCTAGCGCTCAATCTAAACAACAATCAAGAAGGAGCGACTTCCAAACCTGTGCAGCCACTAAACCCAAATGCCATGGAGGAAAATGCTACTAAAATTATGGCTCTAGAGAAATAGGTCTAGGAGATACAAGCTCAAATGATAGCTAATCAAGCGTAGAAGTCTTCAAAGCTCCCTAAGTCCAGCCAGAGAGAGGTGGATGAATCTCCAAAGAGAAAGGCTCCCGTCCAATACTATTGAGTGAAAGAGAAACTCAAAGCAGCTTCCTTTAAGAAGACAAGATACCTTTTAACGCGGATAAATCATCAAGGAAATCAGTGTGAACAAGAGCAATTTGGGAGCTCTACTTCTAAAGGTTATGATCCCAAAAGGGTGAATTATGACAATAAGGAGGCTTTTCTCAAAGACATCGCTAGAAAAACCGTCAAGGGCCTGTTGGGAAGCAAAGGGAAGAGAACCCAGGATGATAGGGTTAATGATAATGAAAGAGTATCCTCTTTCACCGACGAGATCATGTGCACTATAATACCATCTAAGGTAAATGTTCCCACCACAAAATATCTTAGAACAACTGACCCTGATGATCATCTAATGGCTTTCGACAGCCAAATGGATCTCTATAACGTTTCGGGGACCCTTCAGCAAGCAGCAACCAAATGGTACACTACACCATATATGCTAATTAAGCTGTATTTTTAGCCGTATCTAAAGCAATTAGACACGGCAAAAAGATGTATAAAAAAATGGCATGTTAAATTTTTAGATATGACTGTAAACCGTATCTCACTAGTGATAACATACGGCTTATAGCTGTATCCAAATTGTATTCAGACACGGCCTTTGACCGTATTTAATTATATCTGTGTGTGCACATATATATACATGCATATATATATATATAAATAGAAACTGTAGCACATATTTTTCATAACACGACATATATACCACAATTTATAACAAGAACAACACAATTATATATATATATATATATATACACTCAAAGCATTACAAGATTTTTCATAACACGAACACAATGTATAACATACAAACATATACAAAGGAAACTATCAAAGATTTTCATAACAATATGAACTAACAAAAAAAGGTAAAAACATATGATCAGCCTGATATATATCCAGTCGAGGCCGGGAAGATTGAGCGTACGTGCTGATCATGCCGATGAAATACATGTGTTTGTTGCAAATCAAAGCAGTATGAGAATAAGCCAGCTGATGCTGATAAAGTTTATAACAACATAAATATTTATATATATACACAGTTTTAAAAAAAGATTAAAAGGCCAACCTGATGATTGGCAATAAAACTGAGTTCCAGCAGCACAAAAGCACCAAAATATATAAGAAAAAAGAAGCAATTTTATGTCTGATTGCATACAAAATATCGTGTCTTTGTGTTCGTACTGATAACAGTGAAGGGCATATCATGTCCTTGTGTTCGTACTGATAATACTGAAGGGCATATCGTGTCTCCGTGTTCATGTGTGCATATTTGTCAATTATATGTATAACATGTTTATGATGCTAATGACATGATTTCATGAACTTGTAACCTAGAAACATACCAACATCTCACATGCTTTGTGGTTTAACATGACCTCCAACATCGTATATAGCTGATACACCTCCCCACTTTTTATGTTTTCTTCAACAGGATTGCATATAAATTCATTAAACAAGTTACAAATACTTCACTGGACTGGAGATCGACATTATAACTCGCTATAGCATACAGAAATGAGCTAAAATGGAACTTGTTTAATGACATATATATAGAAATGATATGTGGATGGAAATGTCTTTTGTTATTATGTACTGACTGAGTTTAATTCAAATTACACTGAAACAAGTCAAAAATAGCACTTTAAGGCCTAGTATCCATGTGTTTGTGTAGTCAGTAAGTATATGTCTCAAAGATGAATGAAATGCCAGTTGTTAAAAATGCAAGGCATCGTCCATGTAAGATACTACGTAGAGATAAGGGTAAAATAATATATATTTGCTCCAACGTCTAAAGATATCGAATCATCATCTTCGGATGACACACATACTCGACTTCTGATTAAGAATTTACTGGGCGATCCACTAGGTGGCTGCATTTTTGCTCACGTGCAGGGTCAGTAATCCATGCTAATTAGTTTCATTCAAATGTCAAATGCCGTTTCACTTAACCTTTGGAAAAAGCTGCTTTCACTTGCAACTTTAAATTTCTTTGAAGTAGACTGTGTAATGCAAGGTAACTTACACTACAGTCTCTGCTACAAAGTAGGGGAAAGTTGCTAGTGAAAGCAGCTTTTTACTAAGGTTAAGTGCAGCAGCATCCGTCATTTGGATGAAACTAATAAGCATGGATACCCGACCCTACGCGTGAGCTAAAATGCATCCACCTGGTGGATAGCCCATTAAAATATTAATTAGAAAGTCAAGTAATAATCATCCATCTACCAATTTTTTTAGCAAACCTGTTAATATATTTCCAGTCAACTTGTTATCTCTCAAAATAGAGTAAACTTGTTATAAGACAACCCAATTTAATTCAAGCATACGGCGAACAAACAGTCAAATGACGATGAAATCATAGTTAAATATTGAACTATAATTATCCATTTGCTCAATTTTTGCCACATCAGGTAATATAGTATGTCTATTTGCCATTTTTGACATCAAAATCTATAATTATACGACTATATTCTTAGCTTGTCATTTAGTTTAAGAAATGGACAACAAACAGTCAAATGGCTATTGCAAATAGAATCAGGTTATGGACAATTGACATTAAACATCTTAACATTAGTAAAGGTTATTGCATCCTTATACTAACTCATTGTTATTTCTTTGTTTCATGGATATACCACAATCTAAAATTGTACCATACATGTTTCTAATGGCAATTCAAATGTGTTTAACATTATCATAAAACATGATTCGAATTTGATTTCTCTAATTCCAGGGTATAACCATAGATCCATCCCTTACACAAAGTAGAAATCAGCTAACACACGTACATACCAATTCAATTGAAACTGCTAACAGACTAACATAAAGTAGCAATCAACTAACACTCAAAGATTTCAACTTGTTTCCTACTATCAGGCATGCATGCCACAATTCAATTGAAATACATACCTGTTTTTGAAGGAGAGGGCTAGGGACCAAGGGTTACCGCGTTTCCATCGAAGGAGAGGGTTGTTCATCTCTGCCTGAGGAGGAGATACTAGAGAAAGGAGGAGGCACGATTTGGTGACCAAAAACCCTAATTTGGGTTTTCGGTCACCATTAAAGTAAAACAAAAGGAAAAGGGAGCAGCCAAAATTTGTGTTCCAAGTGCCTAATGGGATGCACAATACGATACGCATTAGATTTTGCCAAAGGCCGTGTCAAATTAACCGATCCGGAGCTTCCTTGATGGACAGTCAGATCTAGGGTGTTTAGGGTAGTGCGGATCGCAAAATGTAGTTTGATACGGATTTAAGCACCATCAAATATGATACGGCTATAACCCGTATTTTATCTCCGCAGCATTGTGTTCCAAATTGGATGTTATGGTGTAGTGGTACTATAAACTATTTTGACCCTCTAGACTCTCCATTGCAACTCGATGGCCTTTTATGTACCTTTTGTGGTAAGACCTCGGCCGAGGATGGCATTCGGTGTTGGATACACAACATTCCCTACTCCAATGATCTCGACTCTTACATCGACGATAGTCCAAGCCCTATCGACGCTTGGAGTAGTGTAGGAACTACCACCCAAATTTATGCTATGGTCAGCTCTTTTTCTTGCATCTGCATAAGGAAAAAACTTGAACTAGAATCAATCCATTAACTCATAAACAAGTGTTATGTCACTGTATGTTTGGGTCCCCTGGTATCCCCCAATGGACCAATTTCATTTTACTCAAATGAGTAATCTCCTCGATGCTTGCGATCCCTCAGAGCTAGGGAGGAAGCGCTATATTAGCATCGTAGAAATCAAACATCGAAAGCTCGAGTGAGATGTCTTCCAGTCCTTGAATAGGTCTTAGATGTGATGTATCACTTCCCTTTCAATCATAGAGGTGGGAGATGTGGGTTTTAAAGCTTCCCTTTCTTGATCTTAACATCTGTAAAAAGGGAAGAAGTAGGTGATACTTCTTCTTCCTGAGTAGCTTCACTGCTACAGACTGCCTATCATCCTCTGACGTCCCTTTGATCTCTGTCTAACTCGTCTTCCACAACAAAGGAAACATGTCTCCACCCTCTTCCTTTTCTCGTCTTTCCTTCTAAGATGAAACTTCTTCTTTATCATCACTGGATGACCGATCATACGATAGTCATCCAATAAACCAACATAGAAGATAACATCGCTAGAAATCAATAGCCTTACTTCTCGATATACTGGCTCAACCACCTTCAGGAAAGCCACCTTGCTTAGGTATCCTTGGCCCATGAGTCTCAAACGATTGCCTTTACAGTACAAAATTCATGTTATTTAGAACTTACGACTCGATGAACGTGGAATAACACAAGTAAATGAAAGCTATACTTACGCCTTTCAATCCAAAGTTATGTAATCCTGGAGTAAAGCATACATAAAAATGGTCGTGTTTGAAGTTTCTGAGTTTGTTCCATGACCCAAGAACAACATGACCATTGGGAGAGCTTTAAAGAAAGTTAAGAATGCGGCAATTCTTCGATGCTTGAAATGTAGAAATGCATCTTATGTCCTTCTCTGTTGGCTCCTAATGTAAATTCTCAAAAAATATTAGAAGCGGTGCATCCCTCACGAAGAATGTGAGCTCTATCCCCTAGATCAAGAACCTACATATCTTCATACAGGATATTATGGATATTATGCTTGAGGCATTTCTCTTTAGCATTGGTTCATCGATCCACGATGCGACCGAATAAACCAGATCTTCCAAAATTGCAATTCCTTCCAATGTGTCCGGAGCTAGAGGAATAACTTCAGTATCTATTTCCACTTCTTTGGCCACTTGAGGGATTTCTTCTACTTGCTACGGCCCTTCATGTTGTACCATCTATTTTAGATGAGCTGCATCCTCCTGATGTTGTTTCCCAGCTTACCTCATCACTCGAATTATCCTAAGGCTGACTTAATATTTAAGTAACTTCTGTCCTTTCAACCTCAATATCTTTAAGGAAGTCTAAGCGTCTTACCCCCATTAGTTTCTCTACTCGTTAAATAATTGCAGGTAACACGAATAGTCTATACCCCCAATAAGTTTAGTTAAATCCAGCGCAACATTGGCAATGTTATGTATGCACAAGGAATTTAATAATTTCTATGGTAAACGGTTACGGGATTCGCTTTTCCATTGAAGCAACCATCATCGCTGACCGTCTTTGTAACGTCCCGTATTTTTGGTAGTCAGATATATAATTTATTTTATCATTTTAAAAATTGATTTAGAAATAAAATGGATTTTTTATATTGAATTCGTTTATGAAACGAAGCTTAAACGTTAAATTTATATTTAATTTAAAAACGAGCTCGTAACATCGCGGTAGTTCATAATATTGAATTTTGGACTTCAATTGAATATACAGGATCTAATATAAGTCAGAATTTTATGAAACAAGAAACGTTTGAATCTAATTTAATATAATTTTCTAATAAAAGAGAAAAAAAAGGAGATTTCATGTTATAGATTGTTAGTTATGTCAAATTCAAATTTTGAAATAGTCGCTATGAAATCGTTATTAAAATATAACGTTTATTTAATAAATTTAAAAGGATTTTTAATATAATTTGAATATCGATTAACTCGAACATGTTAATGTTGAGTTTAAATACCATATTTGTTTACGTTTGAAGCGATATGATATTCCGTTGGGATAAATATGATAATAATAATTTATTATTTTTTAATTGGATTGTTTTGGAAATTAATAATATTTTATTTATATTATTATAAACCTTATGAATGACCATTTTGCAAACGACTCGGTTTTTGATGAAATTAGTTTCATTAGATCCGTAATGTTAAATTATTTTACAAAACCAAATTTCACGGCATTCCGATGTCGTATGTGACACCAGCGGCCCAGAACGCTCAATCGTTTTATATAGCGTATAATTAAATTAACTTAATTTAATGGATGGATTTTTGCGTATAACTTGAGAAAACGATCGAATTAAGATACGAAACCAATTCCGTTGGATTCGTATCGGTGATTAGAATCAGTATAGGTAAGTGGTTCGTTATTTTTGGAGATGGGTATTTTGGTTTCCAAAATAGCATTGTTTTGCGTATAAAATATCATTTCCGGAAATAGTCTCGAAATGCCACAAAATTTGTGCCGTTGGATTCATATTAGCTAGTTATTGTAGGATTTCGATTTTCGTGTCGATTGGAGTTAGCGTTTGATCGTGAGAGTGGTAAACACCTATATTTTCATTTAATCATTTTTTAATTTAATTTGGAATTTAAGAATAACCAATTTCCTAATGAAATCAGAATTTAACAAAATTAATTTTATTAAATCTGTAATGATTTATTATTGAAGTATTTCAATTCTCAAGTTATTTGGATTTATTTCGTGATTGTACGCAATTTAAACGCGCATCGATTCACGTTGTGAAGTTATAGATGAATTTTTACAAAAGATCTCGGAATTCAACGAAACCTGTTCCATCGTGTCCGGAATATTGTTTCAGGCTAGGATTACGATTTTCATTAGAATCGGGTGTCGTACGTGGTAGTATTAATGTGATATTTCGCCGTTAAGTTTGTTTTATAATATAATATTACACCCCTTCCTAAAAATAGCCTTTCATTGATCAAAACCCTTCTCCTATGTTCAACCATCGTTCATTTCCACCTCTAACAAATGAACGAGCAGAAATCCCCCAAATGTTCTCTCTGATCGCTGTCAATCCATTGATTGTTTGCACCAACATTCAACTAAAATCTTATAGGGGACAACGCGATGCTTCTTCTGACCGTTGCAGACCCGATTTAAAGGCGTGGCTAGAAATGGGCCAGAAGGTGGCGCCGTTAAAAGGGAATTCTAAGGCTAATGAGGATGTCGAGTGACGTGGTTCTTTGGGCGCAGGCATGGGATATCACTACAAGAAAACTTCACATAGACATTGACTAAAAAACGTTGTTTTCGTTTTTCGGGGGTGATGTTGCTGTCGGTGATGTCTAAAGTTCAATTTTTTACATCGGTTAAAAAACGATGTCGAATATGACGACCCAAACTTCCCCGTAAAGGAAAGCCCGGATTGAGTTGAGAACACGACAAATCAGAACACAAACAGAAGAACATTTCATTGCCTATTACAACAATTACATTAGAGTACAAGAATATAATAGAGTATGAATAAATATTATACATTCGATAAATATCAGAGATTTAATTTATACTGCAGCGGAAAATAATACATAACACAACCGAAAGAAATAAACGGACATAGAGCTTTCCGAGTATAGTTCTAGCTGTAAACTAGGATCCTGTAAGAACAAATCTGCAAAGTTAAAACTACTAGCTGCTCGTGTGGAAAATAGGGGCACCCAGAGTTTAGGTTAAAACAATAAACTCCAGGTCAGTCAATTGACTGGTGTGAGAACTAAAACAGTTATTAGTTTGATTTTAAAGTTAGGTAAATTAAAGGACCTCGCTGTATAACACGGAACGGGTTTTAACCCCAAGAATACCAGTGCATAAACAAACAGCGCAATGCTAAAGAAGAAAAAAATGAAGCTATTATAAGACCCAGGTCTCATCACACAATGCAACGCAAGCCGGAGGATAGGGTTTTACCTAATAATAGCCAAATAATGCTTGATACGCGAAATTTAATCTTTTATTATTACTATAAGTGAAGAAATCAACTTCAAATATAAATGTATCAATCATAGGCGGCATGGGTACCATCTTCCTGTCGCCATACTAGGCTCTACAATCAAAACCGAAATGTCACGTATTGGAAATTGGATTTCTGTCTTGAGTCGAGGCAGAGGATGGCTGCGCACCGTTCGAGACACTCTGTAACACCCCGAATTTCAATTAACACTAATGGTTAGAAATTAAAGTATAATTAATCTCAGATGTGAGAACCAGGGGAAACGGGCTGCGTCATTGCGTTCGTCTCGGAAAAATACGCGAAATAGAGTCCGGGTTTTCGAGAATCGGAGTCCGTATGGCCCGGTTATGGCCCAAAGAAGTTTTCAGAAAATTTAAATTTAAAAACAGATTTAAAATTCAGCTCTAAAACAAGTTTGGAGCCAAAAGAGGAAAGGGGGAAAAAATTCCCGCCTAGCCCCGTGTCGACAGGCATGTCGACAGGGGTGTCGACAGCCCTGTCGACAGGGGTGTCGACACAGGGTGTCGGCCCTGCTGGTCTGGGTGCACCAGATTTGTTCTTGGTTCAGTCTTGGGCTATGTTCTAGAGACTTCCTAAATCTAAGGGTCCTAATCTAATCTAGGGTTAATCTAAGGGCCTAAAACACTTTCTAATCCTATAAATAAGACCCCAACCCTACCCTAATTCATTCATAATTAAACCTTGTAATTAAACTATGGCAAAATGCTAGCTCTCATGGCCTCCACTAATTTATGAAGAGGGTTGCAAGCTAATCACTCTCTAATCAACCTCTAATCCCTTCTTAGCATCTTAATCTTCTTCATTTGGTGTGCAAAATTTGCTAGTTGTGAGTTTCTATCACTTTGATGATCTTTTGGTAAACTAAGTAGATGAGATGTGATGGGATTTATGGTTTTGTATGTGGATTAATGAGTCTTGAATCATATGATATGATGTTAGCATTAATCTTATGTTTATGCATGTTGGGTATGTACGTTTATGCATGTTGGGTATGCAAGTTTATGCAAGTTTAATATGATGTATGTCATGTTTGCATGATGCTAAATATGCAAGTTACATGTTTGTTAATATGCAAGTTACATGTATGTAAATATGCAAGTTACATGTTTGTTAATATGCAAGTTACATGTATGTAAATATGCAAGTTACATGTATGTAAATATGCAAGTTACATGTTTGTTAATATGCAAGTTACATGTATGTAAATATGCAAGTTACATGTTTGTTAATATGCAAGTTACATGTTTGTTAATATGCAAGTTACATGTTTGTTAATATGCAAGTTACATGTATGTAAATATGCAAGTTACATGTTTGTTAATATGCAAGTTACATGTATGTAAATATGCAAGTTACATGTTTGTTAATATGCAAGTTCATGATGACACCTTATGCAAGTCTATGAGTTAATATGCAAGTATGTTATGCAAGTGAATATGTAAGTTATGTGACATATTATGTGCAAGTTATGTGACATGTTATGCAAGTTCATATGCAAGTTATGTGTTTGTTAATATGCAAGATGGCACCTTTGAAACATGTTCATTCATATGCAAGTTGACACCTTTTATATGTGTTATATCATGAGAACGAAATTACGTGGGAACGATGGGGTAATTAAATGCATAGGTTAATAAGATTGTGTGAAATTAATATAATTATGCATAACATAAAATAAATGAACATAGTATGGGAATTTGCCTATTTAGTTAGGTGTACCCATACTATGTGTTGGGAATTTACCTATTGAGTTAGGTCTACCCCATGGGAATTTACCTATTGAGTTAGGTCTACCCATGTTAAGAAAAACTTGATTAATTAGGGATAATTAATATACAATTATGAGGGTGATTAATTAGGTGTAATTAATTGACTAAGACACGAGGTTGGACTCAGTTGTAGCGTAAAACTGCCCGGACCCAACCGGCTTAACCAGTTGCTACAAATGTTAGCCCAATGTGAGAGGTCTTAGGCACAAACTAAATACGTGATTAATGTAAAGACACGAGGTTAGACTCGGTTATGACATAAGGCTGCCCGGACCCAACCGGCTTAACCAGCGGTCATAAAAGACAGTCTAATGTGAGAGGTCTTTACAAAGGTTACGTTCTTAATTAATTAATTAAGAAACACTTAACCACATTAGCATGTAGAGGGACATGAGGGGTTAAGTGGGTGCCTTGGGTGGCATGAGAAAATCTAGTGGTTGCCTTGGGTGGCAATAGAAAATACGATTAGAATACTTAACCAAAATGGAAACATGTAATTAAACATGATTAAAGGGTTAAGTAGGGTATACTAGAAAAAGGGACAAGCTTAGGTGGGTAGCTTGTGGAGGCCCATTTCAACCAGTAACCCATATGTATCTTTGTGGGCTCGACCCATGTCGAGGACGGGACACGCATACTGGGCTTGACTGTAAGAGGCAAACGGGTTAGCGGTGGCAACGCAAGTCCAACAGGCTTCATATGCGTGAGTGGGCCCGGGCTGGTAGGTAAGCCGTTGTTGCATCGTGTAGATATAAGCCGTGCACCGTTAGTTTTATCAGGTTGCCACGTTGGGGAATGGTACACCCCAAGGTGGGGCCAGCACGGGTATCTACGTTAGGGAGCCGATCGAATGGGGAGTAGTGTGTACACCTGGTGGATTGTAGGGCCCTGTGGCGCCTACTTGGTCACCTAGGGGTACGCAAGTACTATTAGGTTAATTTTATAAGTCCTTGGGTGGGATCAACCTTTAAGTTAGGAACGACTGGTGTGGTGCAGTTTAGTAATTTCCCTTAGGAAGGGTAGATGCGTTTTTCTCTTTTATCTTAGTTTAGTTGACTGCTTAGTGTAACCATTCATCCCCATATGTTACCGTATATCAGTTCATGTCTTCTCTGGTTACTTTAACGATTGTATTGTTAAAGTTATAGGACTCGCTCAGACTTATGTCTGACCCCGTTGTTTTTATCTTTTTCCCCAACCCCCAGGTCCTGTGGTGGATCCTAGCAGTAGTGGAGCTTGATCAGATTGCTGTTCCAGTCTTTAGGAGCTTGGGTAGATGTAAAGCTCCAGTTATCCAGTTATCTTTTCTTTTGTTTTGGCTATTGTATGAGAGTGGGATTATGTACTTCTTTATTTTGATGGATATTGTACTTGACTTTTATTGTGGGTTTATGATGTAACCAGACATGTTTTACTTCCGCTGTTATGAGATGATGTTTTAAAATTTCAAGTACTATTTATATCTGTCTTGTCGTAATTTTTCTGTTCTATATTCACTAAAATACTCCACCGATATTATGGCATTCCCATTGTGAGTGATCATAGCGGGAGTGGGGTGTTACACGTGGTATCAGAGCTTAAGGTTACCAGAACAGATAAAATTTTGAGAAAAACTATTTTCTAAGGGTATTTTCGAAGAAAGTATTTTCAAAAGCATGTCTTCTAAGAGAAAAAGTTTTTGAAAAAGAAAAGCATAATCCCCAATAGCCATATCTTTATCTTTCGGGATCTCCTTTTTGAATCTTTCCTCTTTCGTTTCAGCATGTCTGAAGATCTTAACATCCCGGAGTGTTTAGTTATACCACTATGGTATAGAAGGTTGCAAGAGGCTAGGGCCGCGGCTGCGGGTCCAGCCAATGCTACTACACCAGAGACAACCGCTCCTCCTCCTCAGCCTAGAGTGGATAATTTTGCTAAGGTTTGCAAGGAGTTCAAGGCTATAGGAGGAAAACCTTTTCTAGGTTCAGAGACTTTCGTAGAGGCTAGAGATTGGCTTAAGGAAGTGGAAGAGTTGCTAGATATCTTTGAAGTGGAAGAGGGAAAGAAAGTCAAGTTGGCGGCTTGGTTGATGAAGGGAGAGGCCTCATTCTGGTGGGAGGTCACTAATGGAGAACGCCCGGTTGGCTCTTGGACAGATTTTAAGCAAAGGTTTGGGGCTAAGTTTCTCTCAAGGGCGGAAGAGAATCTGTTTATGGAGAAGTTCTTGAATTTGAAGCAAGGGAATCTCACGGTGAAAGAATATGTCAACAAATTCAATCAATTAGCAAGGTTTGGCATAGAGTTGGTGAATACACCGGAGAAGAAGGCTTTGAGGTTCGTTAGAGGCTTGAACGAACCATTGCAAGGAATAGCTATGACTCACATTCCTATGGGGGCCACCTTTGAGAAACTTGTCTACATGGCACTTATGCATGAGGATGATAAGAATTCTAAGGCACCAGAGAAAAAGGGGGATCAGAAGAAACCGCAACAACAACAACAAGGAAAGGGTGGAAAAGGCAATGGTGACAAGAAGAAGACGAAGAAGAAGTGCTTTAATTGTGGGACACCAGGTCACCTCAGCAAGGATTGTCGCAAAAAGAAGAAGACTGGTTGCTTTCATTGTGGTGAAGCAGGGCATCTTGTGAAAAACTGCCCAAAGAAGGGGCAGAAGACGGGGTCTACCTCAGGAGGTCAGGTGCAAGCTCTTATGGCGCCACCTCAGTCAGGGGGGCAAGTTCAGGTTCTCTCAGTTCCACCGATTCAGCAGAGAGGTAGAACTATTTCCGTTGAAAGTCTGGTTTTTCTGTTTGATCATCCAGTTCGTACTTTGTTTGACTCTGGCGCATCGCATTCTTTTATCTCATCATCATTAGTTGAGTCACTGCACTTAGACACCAGTCTAGTTGATGATCCCTTGGTTGTTTCAAACCCAATTGGGGGCTCTATATATCTGTCTATGATATGTTTGGGTTTGAAGATTTCTATACTTAGCGTTGAGTTTAGATGTGATGCTTTTGTATTGGGCTCCACGGGCTATGGGTTGATTTTGGGCATGGACTGGTTATCCAGTAATGGTGCCGTTCTTGATTGTGAAAGGAGAGTTGTCAGGCTTATGACCCGCTTGGGTAATACTCTCGAGATCTCTTGTAATCCCATGGAATCTGTTTTGCTAAGTTATCTTGAATCGCTCGATGCTTCGGTCGAGAGTTTGCGTTCTGTCAGAGTAGTCCGGGAATATCCGGATGTGTTTGAAGAAGTGAAGGATTTGCCTCCGAAGCGGGAGATAGATTTCCGAATTTATTTGGTGGATAATGCCAAACCAGTATCTTTACCAGTGCGCCACATGGCTCCTCGTGAGAGGAGGGAACTCCATAAGCAAGTAGGGGAGTTGCTTGAGAAGGGGTTCATAAGACGGAGCATATCGGAGTGGGGTGCTCCAGTAGTGTTTGCCACGAAGGCAGATGGGTCCCTCAGACTTTGTGTGGATTATAGAGAACTTAATAAGCTTACGAAGAAGAATAGACACCCATTACCGAGAATAGATGATCTCTTTGATCAGTTGGTTGGCGCCTCAGTGTTTTCGCAAATGGACTTAGCTACAGGGTTTCATCAGTTGAGAGTGGCGGAGGACAGTATAGAGAAGACTGCTTTCCGGACTCCGGATGGTTTTTATGAGTGGCTAGTGATGCCATTTGGGTTGACAAACGCCCCTGCATACTTTGTTGATCTCATGAGTAGAGTGTTCAGAGAGTATCTGAATAAGTTTGTAGTAGTTTTTGTGGATGACATCTTGGTCTTTTCCAAGAGTGAAGAAGAGCATGCCTTACATCTCAAGGAAGTGTTGGAGACTCTTCGAGCACATAGTCTTAAAGCTAAATTCTCTAAATGTCATTTTTGGAGAAGAGAAGTGCGATTCTTAGGGCATGTGGTCTCTAAGGAAGGGATAGCTGTGGATCCCGCAAAGATAGTATCTATCCAGGATTGGAAAGTTCCTAGAAATGCTACCGAAGTAAGAAGTTTCTTGGGGTTGGCAGGATATTACAGGAAGTTCATCAAAGACTTCGCGAAGATATCAGCCCCATTAACCCGCTTGACGAAGAAGAATCTGGTTTTCTTATGGGACGTAGATTGTGATGATGCTTTCCGACGGTTAAAGAGAGCTTTGACCACCGCTCCAGTTTTAGTGCTCCCAGATGGGAGTAAGCCGTTTGTTGTTTATACCGATGCTTGTGGAACAGGATTGGGCGCAGTCTTGATGCAGGAGGGAAGGGTAATAGCCTATGGAGGGAGACAATTGAGAGTGCATGAGAAGAATTACCCTACCCATGATCTAGAGTTGGCCGCGATTGTTTTCGCACTTAAGTCTTGGCGCCATTATCTTCTTGGTGAGAGATTCGAGTTGTTCACCGACCATAAATCATTGAAGTACTTATTCTCTCAGAAGGATTTAAACTTAAGACAGCAAAGGTGGATGGAGTTCTTAGCATCCTATGATTTCGAGATAGCGTATACTCCTGGCAAGGGTAACGTGGTGGCAGACGCCTTGAGTAGAAAAAGGCTATCTTTGAGTCCATTGTTCGTGGAACGACGAAGCTTGGAGTTTCTTTCTTTGTTTGACTTCAGACCTTCTGTTGATTTTGTACCTGGTTTGTTGGCATCCTTGGAGGTTAGACCTACTCTTTTGGGACGGATTGGCGAGGCTCAGCGAGACGACCCACAGTTGGTTGAGTTGGTAGAGAAGCTTATGAGGGGGGAGTCGTCCAGCCATTTGGGTAGATACACCATAAATGATAAAGGATGGTTGCATAGAGACGGTAGACTTTGTATACCGCAAGATGAGGGTTTGAAGAAGGCTATTTTGGATGATGCACATCGTTCAAGAATGACTATTCATCCCGGTGGAGACAAAATGTACCAAGACATGAAGAGAGTTTTCTTCTGGGCCGGTATGAAGAAAGATGTGGCCGAGTATGTGGCTAGATGCTTGGTATGCCAACAAGTTAAAGCGGAGCAAAGGAAACCCGGTGGGTTGCTACACCCATTGGAAGTTCCGCAATGGAAGTGGGATAGTGTCTCGATGGATTTCATTGATGGGTTACCGAGATCGAGGAAGGGCAATACGGGAATTTGGGTTGTGGTAGACAGACTTACGAAGAGTGCCCATTTTATACCCGTGAAGAGTAAGAGGACCGCTCCATGGCTTGCTTCAGTCTATGTTAGAGAGATTGTTAGATTGCATGGCGTACCATCCAGCATTGTGAGTGATCGAGATCCTATCTTCACTAGTGAGTTTTGGAGAAGTTTGCAAGAGGCGGTAGGGACTCAGTTGTGTTTAAGCACCGCATATCATCCTCAGACGGACGGTCAGACCGAGAGGGTGAACCGTATCTTAGAAGATCTCTTGAGGCTTTGTATCTTGGATTTTGGAGGTACATGGGAAGAACATCTTCCTTTGGTGGAGTTCGCATATAGTAACAGCTTTCAGTCCAGTATTGGTATGGCTCCTTTCGAAGCTCTTTATGGAAGGCCTTGTCGATCTCCTACATGTTGGTGGGAATCTACGGATAAGATCTTGCTTGGGCCAGATATGGTTAGAGAGACTTCAGAGAAGATTGATTTGATTCGTAGAAGGATGAAGGCAGCGCAAGATAGACATAAATCTTATGCGGATCGGAGAAGGACGGATCTTGAGTTTGAGGTTGGGGATATGGTTTTTGTCAAAGTATCTCCATTGAGAAATGTTGTTCGCTTTGGGTCCGTTGGGAAGTTAGCACCGAGATTTGTTGGGCCGTTTCCTATTAAGGAAAGGATTGGACGGATGGCATATAGGGTGGAGTTGCCCGACAGACTTAGTGGTGTTCATGATGTATTCCATGTATCACATCTGAGGAAGTGCTTACATGAGACCGCGGAGGTGGTAGAGCCGAGCTTGCTTAGAGATGTAGAGGTAGAGCGTGATGCGACGATTCGACGAGCTCCTACTCGCATCCTTGGGTCAGAGACTAGGAAGTTGAGGAACAGAGAAGTTCAGCTAGTGAAAGTGCAATGGGGAGATGACGAAAGCAATGCTACTTGGGAGACGGAAGCGAAGATGCGTTCTTTGTATCCATTTCTTTTTGAAAGTATGTCTTTTAACTTCTCCTTTATCGCTTGTCTAGTACTTATCTTATCTTTGGTATGACCTCTCGTTAGTACTGTTTGACCTTTAGATAGGGTAAGCCTATGGTTGAAACATGTGTTTGAAACATGTTATGATTGATGGATGCATGTGGATGCAATTGGTTGCTAGTGGTTGCTTGTGGATGCATATACACACACA
Organism: Allium sativum; assembly: GCA_030737875.1. Classification (NCBI taxonomy): domain Eukaryota; kingdom Viridiplantae; phylum Streptophyta; class Magnoliopsida; order Asparagales; family Amaryllidaceae; genus Allium; species Allium sativum. The sequence goes on along the minus strand of CM060909.1, from coordinate 70,157,328 downwards.
TTAGGCACTAGATCGGCTCAGACACTTCATGTTGCATATTGCATAAATGGATGTGGTAGTTAGATTGGTGGATGTATCATGGTTGTGTTATCATATGGATGATGCATTTTTGTGTATGGTTGTGCACGCATGTAGAAATTTGTATGTGTCAATAGGGTTTCGCATACATATTGGATGCATGGCACTATCATGGTTTGCATTAAGGAGGTCGACTGAATCAGTAGACCGCCTGATTTTGCATTAGTATACGGACATATACACACACTTTCTGCATATGTTCATACATCATTTGAAGTTTCTAAGGATAATGGTTGCTTGTGGTTGATGGTTTAGTAGATGGTTGTTTGGTTGGTAGGATACGTTCTTCTTAACTTAGAGATTTCGAGGACGAAATCCTTTAAGTAGGGGAGAATGTAACACCCCGAATTTCAATTAACACTAATGGTTAGAAATTAAAGTATAATTAATCTCAGATGTGAGAACCAGGGGAAACGGGCTGCGTCATTGCGTTCGTCTCGGAAAAATACGCGAAATAGAGTCCGGGTTTTCGAGAATCGGAGTCCGTATGGCCCGGTTATGGCCCGGTTATGGCCCAAAGAAGTTTTCAGAAAATTTAAATTTAAAAACAGATTTAAAATTCAGCTCTAAAACAAGTTTGGAGCCAAAAGAGGAAAGGGGGAAAAAATTCCCGCCTAGCCCCGTGTCGACAGGCATGTCGACAGGGGTGTCGACAGCCCTGTCGACAGGGGTGTCGACACAGGGTGTCGGCCCTGCTGGTCTGGGTGCACCAGATTTGTTCTTGGTTCAGTCTTGGGCTATGTTCTAGAGACTTCCTAAATCTAAGGGTCCTAATCTAATCTAGGGTTAATCTAAGGGCCTAAAACACTTTCTAATCCTATAAATAAGACCCCAACCCTACCCTAATTCATTCATAATTAAACCTTGTAATTAAACTATGGCAAAATGCTAGCTCTCATGGCCTCCACTAATTTATGAAGAGGGTTGCAAGCTAATCACTCTCTAATCAACCTCTAATCCCTTCTTAGCATCTTAATCTTCTTCATTTGGTGTGCAAAATTTGCTAGTTGTGAGTTTCTATCACTTTGATGATCTTTTGGTAAACTAAGTAGATGAGATGTGATGGGATTTATGGTTTTGTATGTGGATTAATGAGTCTTGAATCATATGATATGATGTTAGCATTAATCTTATGTTTATGCATGTTGGGTATGTACGTTTATGCATGTTGGGTATGCAAGTTTATGCAAGTTTAATATGATGTATGTCATGTTTGCATGATGCTAAATATGCAAGTTACATGTTTGTTAATATGCAAGTTACATGTATGTAAATATGCAAGTTACATGTTTGTTAATATGCAAGTTACATGTATGTAAATATGCAAGTTACATGTATGTAAATATGCAAGTTACATGTTTGTTAATATGCAAGTTACATGTATGTAAATATGCAAGTTACATGTTTGTTAATATGCAAGTTACATGTTTGTTAATATGCAAGTTACATGTTTGTTAATATGCAAGTTACATGTATGTAAATATGCAAGTTACATGTTTGTTAATATGCAAGTTACATGTATGTAAATATGCAAGTTACATGTTTGTTAATATGCAAGTTCATGATGACACCTTATGCAAGTCTATGAGTTAATATGCAAGTATGTTATGCAAGTGAATATGTAAGTTATGTGACATATTATGTGCAAGTTATGTGACATGTTATGCAAGTTCATATGCAAGTTATGTGTTTGTTAATATGCAAGATGGCACCTTTGAAACATGTTCATTCATATGCAAGTTGACACCTTTTATATGTGTTATATCATGAGAACGAAATTACGTGGGAACGATGGGGTAATTAAATGCATAGGTTAATAAGATTGTGTGAAATTAATATAATTATGCATAACATAAAATAAATGAACATAGTATGGGAATTTGCCTATTTAGTTAGGTGTACCCATACTATGTGTTGGGAATTTACCTATTGAGTTAGGTCTACCCCATGGGAATTTACCTATTGAGTTAGGTCTACCCATGTTAAGAAAAACTTGATTAATTAGGGATAATTAATATACAATTATGAGGGTGATTAATTAGGTGTAATTAATTGACTAAGACACGAGGTTGGACTCAGTTGTAGCGTAAAACTGCCCGGACCCAACCGGCTTAACCAGTTGCTACAAATGTTAGCCCAATGTGAGAGGTCTTAGGCACAAACTAAATACGTGATTAATGTAAAGACACGAGGTTAGACTCGGTTATGACATAAGGCTGCCCGGACCCAACCGGCTTAACCAGCGGTCATAAAAGACAGTCTAATGTGAGAGGTCTTTACAAAGGTTACGTTCTTAATTAATTAATTAAGAAACACTTAACCACATTAGCATGTAGAGGGACATGAGGGGTTAAGTGGGTGCCTTGGGTGGCATGAGAAAATCTAGTGGTTGCCTTGGGTGGCAATAGAAAATACGATTAGAATACTTAACCAAAATGGAAACATGTAATTAAACATGATTAAAGGGTTAAGTAGGGTATACTAGAAAAAGGGACAAGCTTAGGTGGGTAGCTTGTGGAGGCCCATTTCAACCAGTAACCCATACGTATCTTTGTGGGCTCGACCCATGTCGAGGACGGGACACGCATACTGGGCTTGACTGTAAGAGGCAAACGGGTTAGCGGTGGCAACGCAAGTCCAACGGGCTTCATATGCGTGAGTGGGCCCGGGCTGGTAGGTAAGCCGTTGTTGCATCGTGTAGATATAAGCCGTGCACCGTTAGTTTTATCAGGTTGCCACGTTGGGGAATGGTACACCCCAAGGTGGGGCCAGCACGGGTATCTACGTTAGGGAGCCGATCGAATGGGGAGTAGTGTGTACACCTGGTGGATTGTAGGGCCCTGTGGCGCCTACTTGGTCACCTAGGGGTACGCAAGTACTATTAGGTTAATTTTATAAGTCCTTGGGTGGGATCAACCTTTAAGTTAGGAACGACTGGTGTGGTGCAGTTTAGTAATTTCCCTTAGGAAGGGTAGATGCGTTTTTCTCTTTTATCTTAGTTTAGTTGACTGCTTAGTGTAACCATTCATCCCCATATGTTACCGTATATCAGTTCATGTCTTCTCTGGTTACTTTAACGATTGTATTGTTAAAGTTATAGGACTCGCTCAGACTTATGTCTGACCCCGTTGTTTTTATCTTTTTCCCCAACCCCCAGGTCCTGTGGTGGATCCTAGCAGTAGTGGAGCTTGATCAGATTGCTGTTCCAGTCTTTAGGAGCTTGGGTAGATGTAAAGCTCCAGTTATCTTTTCTTTTGTTTTGGCTATTGTATGAGAGTGGGATTATGTACTTCTTTATTTTGATGGATATTGTACTTGACTTTTATTGTGGGTTTATGATGTAACCAGACATGTTTTACTTCCGCTGTTATGAGATGATGTTTTAAAATTTCAAGTACTATTTATATCTGTCTTGTCGTAATTTTTCTGTTCTATATTCACTAAAATACTCCACCGATGTTATGGCATTCCCATTGTGAGTGATCATAGCGGGAGTGGGGTGTTACACACTCTAGCAAATGCATCAGGATTCGGGTGTTGGTGAATCTTGGATCTTTAGGGCCAGTCCACACATAGCGGATTAATTATACCTGAACACACATTTCCGGTCCTATCGGACCTATATCCATTGGCTCCGTAGTAACATATATATCTGAGGCGCCTCACATTCCAACAACCACATAGGTAAAAATATAAAAATGCCCGGGCTTTCAAAACCCTGACACCACCCATAGCTAGAAAGAAACGTCGTGCACTCCCTGCAGTCACGATCCCGCTTTCGACACATACCGAGGTGTGAGGCTCGCGAATTACCGCTATACACAAATCTATATCCTTTAAGGTCGTGCTTTAATCATCAACCACAAGACTCTGCTTTTTCAACAGAAGCCTTGATCATTTGCCACTCAGGCATGCCACATAGGCAATTCACACCATGCGACTGATGTCTATCGATATATAACCTCTGAGCTTATATGTCTCAGAGAAGGGTGTTAAGCAAGAGAATAAATTCTCCGCCACCAAACAAATATATATTTAATAGAGATCAATCAATACTGAATAAAATCCAATGTCATACACACAATCCATTTACAAGTTCGTTCCGGGTCTGGACGAAACCGGAGGCACCTTATTCCTCGTCCCATATGTCCAATACAGGAGAGAGGTCCTCGCATATCCGTCGATCTCCAAGTACGTTTGGACGATCACCACTTATTACCTCCTCTTGGGTATACAACCCAATCAAAACATCAGTAATCATCCAAATGATGTGAAGACCTCCGGTCTTCAACCACCGTCTTCATCGTCGAATCAGTTATTCAGAATGGGTATAAACTCGGCCTTTCCAAATACCCGCGTATATTATAAATCAGTGATATAAATACACAACATACGCCTTATTCCAATCCAAAATATTCTTTTATTCAAATATTCACATTTTTAGGGAAATGTTCCATTAATTTTATCAAAGATAAATTCTTTTAAATTTATTCTTTAATTTTCCTATGGATATCATTTCAAACCAAATTAAGGTTTTCCAAACTAGTCGGGATTAGCGAACCACACCGAAGTAATCATTTGTTTTATTTCCCAATCCCGACCTATTCATCCCATCGAGCGAAACTGGTGATACTCCGTATCTAACACCGCTGTGTTATTGGTAAATATTAATTACCATTTCCCGTTCAAATCTAATGGAGCAAAATTGGTGATACTCCATTCTCAAATTTGATATTTTAAATTATCACATTCACATTTCAGTCTAATTAAAGATTCATTAAAACTCCACTTAGTTTTAATCTTCCCAAAAATCAATATTAATGATTATTTAACTTTGGGAAATCAAATGTGTCGCATCGATAATCCGCACCGTACTATTGATTTCTGCCGATATATAACCTCTAAGCTCGTACGTCTTAGAGAAAGGTGTTAAGCAAGAGAATAAATTCTCCGCCACCAAACAGATATATATTTAGCATAGTCCAACCATACAGTTCGAAATACAATGCTACACATGTAATCCTGTCTTTAACTGGGTTAAAGAACCAATGTCATTTAAAACACAGTTCACGATAAACCCAAAATCACATTCCATTAATTATGGAATCTTCACGGAAAACAGATCAATATATAATCGATATCAGTTTCTGAGACAACAAGGAATTTCGCTCGATCCGAATCAGTCGCTAAACCGACCCAGACTGTTCGAAACGCCTGATTGTTTTGAGAACACGACAAAATAGAACGCAGACGGAAGAACATTTCATTGTATATTACAACAATGCATTAGAATACAAGAATATACATAGTATAAACAAATAAATATTACACAGAAATATCAGAGATTACAATAAATTACATAGCAACGGAAAATAATACAAAACACAACTAGAAGGAGATATACGGATACAAAGCTTTCCAGATATCGTTCCAGCAGTAAACCAGGACCCTGTGAATATAAATCTGCAAAACCAAAACTACTAGCTGCCCGTGTCAAAATAAGGGCACCCAGAGTTTAGGTTAAAACAATAAACCCCAGGTCAGTCATGGGACTGGTGTGAGAACTAAAACAGTTATTAATCTTTATTTCAAAGTTAGATAAATCAAGGGACCACGCCGTATAACACGGAATGGGTTTTCTTCCAAGAATACCAGTGCGTAAAACAAACAGCGCAATGCTAAATAGAGAAAAATGAAGCTGTTATAAGACCCAGGTCCTATCACAGAATGCAACGCAAGCCGGGGGATAGGGTTTTCCCTTATAACAGCCAAAGAATGCTTGATACGTTTTAAAACAAATCATTTGATACTATTATCAGTGTATAGTGTATAAAACAATCTTCAAATCATAAGTATCAATCATAGGCGGCATGGGTACCATATATCATGTCGCCATACTAGTTCTACAATTAAAACCGCAAATGTCACGTATTTGGAAATTGGATTTCCATCTATGAACCGAGGCAAAAGATAGTCCTCAACCGATTCGAGACTCTCTAGCCCGAGCCTCAGGACCCAGACTCAGGTGGGCCCTTGGAGCGACAGGGCCGGTCCACCGATGTGGATTAAAATGCCTGAACACTGCGTTTCCCCGCCCTATGGGGCGTAAATGAGCCAACGAATGGCTCCATCGGACCCGGATCTTCCGATCTATCCGAGGCGCCTCGCAACAGCAACAACCACACAGGTGAAAAGTATATAAATGTTAGGGCTGGTAGGTCACTGACACCACCCTAGCTAGAAAGAAACGCATGCCCTCCCTGAGGTCCGTCTCCTGTTTTTGGTTCACAACCGGGGTGTGAGGCTCGCGAATTCACGTTACACAAAGCTATGCCACACAGGCTGTGCTTTGATCACCACCACAAGACTTTGCTTTTCAACAGAAGCCTTGATCATTTGCATCTTAGCATGCCACACAGGCAATCCACTCTATGCGTTTGATATCCATCAGTATATAACCCCTGAGCTCGTACGTCTCAGAGAAGGGCGTTAAGCAAGAGAATAAATTCTCCGCCGCCAAACAGATATATATTTAATAGAGATCAATCACACAGACTAAAATCCAATGTCAGACACACAGTCCATTTACAAGTCCGTTCTGGGTCTGAACGAAACTGGAGGCACCTAGTACCCTGCATATCCATCGATCTCCAAGTACGTCTGGACGATCACCAACTGTTTCCATCCTCTTGGGTGTACAGCCCAATCAAGATCATCAGTAATCACCCAAACGACGTGAAAACCTCCGGTCTTCGACCATCGTCTCCATCTTCGACTTATCGTCGTATCAGTTATTCAGAATGGGATAAACCCGGTCTTTCCGAATAACTCGCGTATATTTTGAATAAGTGTTACACAAACACAACATACGCCTCATTCCAATTCATCAGTCACTAACTGTAAATTAATGAAGAGAATAATTTCCCAAATATTAACCCCGAAGGCCGAAACCAACATCAGATCAATATCCAGAAAACCATTCTGCTTAGCTAACCGACAGTTAGTTTCTAAATTTCACATTCATAGGGAAAGGTTCCCATTAATTTTATCAAAGATAAATCATTAAAATTTATTCTTTGATCTACTTTTGAATATCAATTCAAACTAGTCGGGATTAACGAACCTTACCGAAGTAATCATTTGTTTTAATTTCCCAATCCCAACCTATTCATCCCATGAAGTAAAACTGGTAATACTTCATATCTAACACCACGGTGTTATCGGTAAATTCAATTACCATTTCACGTTCAAATCTAATTAAAGATTTAACTATCGCCTGGAGCAAAACTGGTGATACTCCATTCTCGATCTTTTCAATCTAATTAAAGATTCATTAAAACTCCACAAAGTTTTCATCGTTAACTGGGTTAAAGAATCAGTGTCATTTTAAACACGGTTCACGATAAACCCAAAATCACATTCCATTAATTATCGGGTTGAAGAACGAGTGTTATTTAAAACACTGTCCATGATAAACCCAAAAATCAATATCAATTCAATTTCAATTAAATATTATTTAATTGGTACACTTCATTAAATCTAAATAAAAAGATTTAATCTTTTCTCAACTGGGTTCAAGAACAGTGTTAGTCAATACACCATTCACGACAAACCCAAATCACATTTGATATTACATACCAGGCTCTGAATAGAAAATATTCTGGCTTATATTCAATATCAAATTCTACGACTAACAAATATCGTATTGGAAATAATGATATATATATCTATATCTTTCAAATTTCCATAACAACATCTGTATAATCACGAAATCCAACATCGAAATATTCCGAAGACAATTTCGATTCAAATCCATTCCAATGCAATCATTGGAAATTCTGGTTATTTTCAGAACCATTTCAAAACCAATTTATTTATTTAAAAATAAATAAATTATTATTCTAGTTCAAAACTAGTTCATTTCGATAAAAATCTATTTTTATATTTTCAAATATGGAGTTTTTCATCCCAATTCTTCACAAAACACTTCTTATGATTTTACAAAAATTATTACTATTTTTAATAATTTTATCAAGGCCCGTACAATCGATTTCCATCAATGGCCATCGAACTGCATTTACAACAACCTTTTCCAAATTTGATTTGGACATAATTCCAAATCCAACCGTTAGATTTCAGTTTTCTAATATGCGTTAGAAAGCTCTTTTCGATGCGAACCCAACGGTTCCGGTTTTAGGAGAATCCGACGGTCGGATCTCCCGTAATATCCATTCGAAATCAATGGTCGAAATTCGCGAACTACCGCGGCGCGGCGCGTTCTATTCAGGCCATTATATTATATATATAATATATATAATATATACTTCGTCGATTTCTATTCAAAACGTGCTTTATAAATCGTTTTAAATTCATTTTCAAAACGGTTTCAACTTCGTATTCCATTTCAAATCAAAATTGAATATTCCAATATAAATTCGTTTTAAATTCATTTCAAATTGATTTCAATTCAAATCGATTTTGAATTCACATTCAGTTCGTTTTCAATTCAATTCAATTTCAATTCAATTTCAATTCAAATTCATTTATATTCAATTTCAATTCGAATTCATTTCTATTCAATTTCAATTCGAATTCATTTCTATTCAATTTCAATTCGAATTCATTTCTATTCAATTTCAATTCGAATTCATTTCTATTCAATTTCAATTCGAATTCATTTCTATTCAATTTCAATTCGAATTCATTTCTATTCAATTTCAATTCGAATTCATTTCTATTCAATTTCAATTCTTTTCAAAATATCAGATTTTGAAATCACTTTCGATATTCATTATAAAATGAATAAAATCGATATAAATATCGTTCACGTCAAAATGGCGTCAATCTAATCAACACGGCTTCATATATTCCTATTTTCAAATATTCTATTTCGAATATTTCTATTTCAAATATTTCTATTCAAATATTTCTTTTCCAAATATTTCTATGCAAATGTTTCTTTTTCAAAACTGGAATGAGGCCCAATCCATTAACATATAATGTTAATTATATGGATTTTCTACAACACATGCATACAATAACAACGACGAATAATCAACCATCATCTAAAGTGTATTCTACACTGTATAAGCATCAAATATAAATATTCAACGCTTATAACAGTCTGTCAATCAATCGATCGACATACAACTAACTATTGGGATTAGTGTATGTCATATATACTCCCAATACCCGTGTGGGGTTTCAAACAATCAAACACAGATTTTATTTGTGCACTTGGGCGATGTGTAAAATTTATCGTCCCAATCGATATCAGTCAAATGTGTATATATAAACAAATCGTCCGATTTGTTTATTTTTATTTCATTTCATATACACGTTAAAAATTCTATTTTTAACTATAAAATATTTTCAACTATATAAATATTTTATTTCAATTCACATCACACAATCAACTACACATCAAAATTAAACAAACAAGCATACAAGCCGTCCATGGTCTGTGGACGACGGGTGACGGGTGCTACTAAACGCCGTCTGCATCCTAGTATATATATATAACTAGAAAATTAAATCAAAGAGTAAGAAATTCTCACCGAATTGCTAATCCAACGCCTCGACTCTTCTTAGGTAGAAATCTTCGCCACTCGCCCTTTGTCACTTTCTTTGCCCGTATTCTCTACATATGTAAAAATCACATTTTTACTTCGCTATTCAATATATAAAAATCGAATTTTTACTTCGCTATTCAATATATAAAAATCGAATTTTTACTTCGCTATTCAATATATAAAAATCGAATTTTTACTTTGCTATTCAATATATAAAAATCATATTTTTACTTCGCTATTCAATATATAAAAATCATATTTTTACTTCGCTATTCAATATATAAAAATCGAATTTTTACTTCGCTATTCAATATATAAAAATCGAATTTTTACTATGCTATTCAATATATAAAAATCGAATTTTTACTATGCTATTCAATATATAAAAATCGAATTTTTACTATGCTATTCAATATATAAAAATCATATTTTTTACTTCGCTATTCAATATATCAAAATCGAATTTTTACTTCGCTATTCAATATAGAAAAATCGAATTTTTACTATGCTATTCAATATATAAAAATCGAATTTTTACTATGCTATTCAAAATATAAAAATCGAATTTTTACTATGCTATTCAATATATAAAAATCATATTTTTACTTCGCTATTCAATATATAAAAATCGAATTTTTACTTCGCTATTCAATATAGAAAAATCGAATTTTTACTATGCTATTCATTATATAAAAATCGAATTTTTACTAAGCTATTCAATATATAAAAATCGAATTTTTACTATGCTATTCAATATATAAAAATCGAATTTTTACTATGCTATTCAATATATAAAAATCATATTTTTATCTCTAACAACCTAATTGCTTTATAAATAAATAACCTAGACAATTCAATAAACCAAAATAAAAATAAAAGAAACTTACATTGAATCGGATTTTCCAAGGGGGGGGGGGTGTGTCTGCGATCTTCGACGTAGGGGGGGACTCGGCGGTTTTGGCAGGCAGGGGGGGTGTCGGCGTGGTGGCGCAGGAGGAAGTGGGGGGGGGGGGGTATCGCGTCGCAGTGGTGAGAGGGGGGGGGGGTATCGCGTCGTAGTGGAAAGAAGGGGGGGGGGCTGTCGGCGCGGCGATCGATCGGGGGGGGGGGGGTAGTAGTTTAGGTTTTTTTTTTTCGATTTGTAAAATAATGAACCGGGAGGGGGGGGGTGAGAAGTTAAATGGAGAGGGAGGGATTTATTTTTAATTATAATTTTATATTTTAATCCCAAAAGGTAGCTTTTTCATTCGACCTCGAAACAAGGCCCACCGCCTGTCGTCCCTAGCTAATTACCCCCATTCCGAACACAATGGGATATGTATTGTAAGCTGATTCGATCGTTTCGATCAGTTTTCGTCAAATCTACATTTAACTCTATATATTGAATTTGAACGTGCATTTCAATTTACCGGGGTCACATACTAACTCGAAAAATTACAGAAAAATATTTCCTAGCTTCGTATTGACGATACGGTCCTAACAAAACTAGTTTCGTCGAATTCTGAGACCGTTTGAAAAATGGCAATTTTCCAGTCGATTAAAATCAACTGAAACTGGTCAAATGCGTTTTCCTTTGCCACGCTCACATATTGATTCGAAAAATTATGAAATTTGAATCCTAGAAATAAATTTACATCCCGGACCCAACAAAAGTGGTTTCATCGAAATCCGAGGTCGTTTGCAAAATTTCCATTTTTAAGGGCCTGAATTACATAGCGACTATTCAGAATTTTCAACTGGACATATCTTTTTATCCTCGCTATGAAATTTTGATTTTTCGGGTTCGTTGGAAAGATATTCACAAATAGATCCTATTATTTTTGGTTTCACTAAAATCCGGTTTATTTTGCACCCGGTACATTCAATTGAAGTTTGAAATCGAATTATCGAACTACCGCGCCATTTTCAATTCCTTTTATAAATATAAATAAATATTTATATTCTAACGACGATCTATATAATATATACGTTCGATTTATATTCAATATAAATTCCTCGTCGATATTATTTAAAATAATCTATTTTAAATAATCAAAATTCGCTAAAATTGCCAAAAATAAAAATTTTAAACTGGCCCAGATTTCCGGGTTATTACAGTCTCCCCCCCTTAAAACTTTTCGTCCCCGAAAAGGAACAAAGCCGAAAGTTGTTTCACAAATCAACTCAACTTTCATTGTTTTGATTACGGCTTAAGTTCTTCAACTTTTCAGTTTCCAAGAACTTTTCAAATTTTTCAAAAATTTGGCTAACACCCTAAATTTTCGAAAAATTTCGCCATAACCTCCCCTGCACCGGGAGCCACGGGAAAATCCCGAAATTGCCATATAGGCCTTCTGATCTCAAAAAGAAAAAGCCAAGCGGCTAGCCAATCGGCTCATAAAATCATCATCACCCAAACAACACAGTAAATTATAGTAAACATGTACCTATTTGTCGGGCAAACAAATTTTATTCTCTGCTCTAGCCTCCTTGCTATGACCTGTTCAATGTAAGTACATGTATATGCAAGCAAATGCGACTAATTTTCAATACAATTCACTATTTGATCAAATTGGCTATATAATGCAAATTTTAATTAATCAACCAATAATCAACAACACAACCATCAATCAATTTGTTGATTAGCTTTTGAAATTCATAACTTTGATATATAGTCAAAAATCAGATTTTTGATGTCAAATCACAACAATAAGCCCTATCTAATTTTGGTTCTCACACCAGTCAATAGGAAATATATAGATATTACACGTTCGTCACTCGAATATAACTTCTGATGATGATATATCAATCATTAGAATCACCCCCGGGCGACTAGAGTGTAATTCTATATTTATCCAGTATATTAAAACTTCAAATACACGTTTGCAAGGTGTATATGTAAAATCTTTATATACTGGACTGTCCCAATCAATACAAATAAATAATCAAATACGAATAAATGATTTAAATTTTTAAAACAAAATTTGTTTTCACTTTAAAAATATACTCTTCACACTCGTTCTAGGATACTACTGATCCTATCTCTAACGAGTCATTCCCATTGGATATTACTAATCCAATTGCTGATGAATTCTTTCGTAAGGTTCTAATGTGCCTTGTACTCTGAGCTTTGTAAACCAAAGCTCTGATACCAACTGAGACAACAAGGAATTTCGCTCGATCTGGATCATTCGCTAAACCGACCCAGACTGTTCGAAACGCCTAATTGTTTTGAGAACACGACAAAATAGAACGCAGACGGAAGAACATTTCATTGTATATTACAACAATGCATTAGAATACAAGAATATACAGAGTATAAACAAATAAATATTACACAGAAATATCAGAGATTACAATAAATTACATAGCAGCGGAAAATAATACAAAACACAACTAGAAGGAGATATACGGATACAAAGCTTTCCAGATATCGTTCCAGCTGTAAACCAGGACCCTGTGAATATAAATCTGCAAAACCAAAACTACTAGCTGCCCGTGTCAAAATAAGGGCACCCAGAGTTTAGGTTAAAACAATAAACCCCAGGTCAGTCATGGGACTGGTGTGAGAACTAAAACAGTTATTAATCTTTATTTCAAAGTTAGATAAATCAAGGGACCACACCATATAACACGGAACGGGTTTTCTTCCAAGAATACCAGTGCGTAAAACAAACAGCGCAATGCTAAATAGAGAAAAATGAAGCTGTTATAAGACCCAGGTCCTATCACACAATGCAACGCAAGCCAGGGGATAGGGTTTTCCCTTATAACAGCCAAAGAATGCTTGATACGTTTTAAAACAAATCATTTGATACTATTATCAGTGTATAGTGTATAAAACAATCTTCAAATGATAAGTATCAATCATAGTCGGCATGGGTACCATATATCATGTCGCCATACTAGTTCTACAATTAAAACCGCAAATGTCACGTATTTGGAAATTGGATTTCCATCTATGAACCGAGGCAAAAGATAGTCCTCAACCGATTCGAGACTCTCTAGCCCGAGCCTCAGGACCCAGACTCAGGTGGGCCCTTGGAGCGACAGGGCCGGTCCACCGATGTGGATTAAAATGCCTGAACACTGCGTTTCCCCGCCCTATGGGGCGTAAATGAGCCAATGAATAGCTCCATCGGACCCGGATCGTCCGATCTATCCGAGGCGCCTCGCAATAGCAACAACCACACAGGTGAAAAGTATATAAATGTCAGGGCTGGTAGGTCACTGACACCACCCTAGCTAGAAAGAAACGCATGCCCTCCCTGAGGTCCTTCTCCCGTTTTTGGTTCACAACCGGGGTGTGAGGCTCGCGAATTCACGTTACACAAAGTTGTGCCACACAGGCTGTGCATTGATCATCACCACAAAACTTTGCTTTTCAACAGAAGCCTTGATCATTTGCATCTTAGCATGCCACACAGGCAATCCACTCTATGCGTTTGATATCCATCAGTATATAACCCCTGAGCTCGTACGTCTCAGAGAAGGGCGTTAAGCAAGAGAATAAATTCTCCGCCACCAAACAGATATATATTTAATAGAGATCAATCACACAGACTAAAATCCAATGTCAGACACACAGTCCATTTACAAGTCCGTTCTGGGTCTGAACGAAACCGGAGGCACCTAGTGTAACACCCCACCTCCGCCAATGCCACTCTTGCAAGCACACTAGCTTTGGAGGGGCATTAAACGAGGTAACATGCATGCAGATATCACAAGACAGAACATATAAGTAAAAAAAAAAACAGAGTAAATAAAGCAGCGGATAAAACTAACATTTCAAAACCATAGTCAAGTTACATCAAAGTACTTGGTCATTATTTTCCACAAAACATAGTCTAGAAACATCAACTAAAAACTGGAAAGAAAATCATAAAGTAACTATCCCCAAGGTAGAATAAAGCCATAGCATGCTCAAGTCCAAACCGTACATGAGCTATCCAGAAAAGCAGCTAAAGATCCAAGCAAGGTACCAGTGTTCCCACCCTGTAAACCCGGGGGGGGGGGGGGGAACGGAAGAAAAGAGGCGAAAGAAAACGGGTCAGTCAAAAAGACTGGTAAGTCCTATCTACTATTAGTATAAAAACTAATAAAGTTAACTGAACATGTAAAACAGAGATGAGATGTAGGGTGATAACTGGCATGGTGAAAAGTTAACAAGATAGATCCAGTGTGGCATCGCATATACAAGGTTAAGTTGCACCAGGTGTGTACTAGTATTCCAATCCATGTCAAGTATAAACAAGAAATGATCCCTTGGCCCAAAGCTGGCCCACATCATGAGATGACCTAAATCGAGGTCCAACTACTCGGTCTAGTCGATCGGCTCCCTATAAGCCTAACTCGTCGTGTATCGGTGTCATACGGCTTAATCGTGGAATGTAGTTAACTGTGCTAGGTCCACCCCAGGGTGTATCCAGCCCTAAGGTGTAAACCACAGACACAATTCAAGCACGCACAGTCTAAACCTACTGGTGCCCATGTTCAACTCCGGACTTAATGTGCACGACCATGGTCCGCTTGAACAACCGGTGCACCCTTCAGCCGTCTCTTTTGGTCTCTTACAATCAGTTCAGTAATCGTGCCCCACCCTAGCCTAGTCCAGGGTACCCATGATACTTCCAAGTTGGTTACTGCTGAAAAGGACCACGTAACTAGGATTTCAAGCGGGTTAAGTGTGGTTAACCCTATCCTAACCATGTATTGAGTTGGTCAAGTGTATTCAAGCAGTTCATGACTTAACCCTATTAATACATCGAGTTTAATTGGTTAAGTATTCAAGTAATCCATGTCTTAACCCTACCAATCCATCGTGTTTAATTGGTTAAGTATATTCAAGTAGTCCATGACTTAACCCTATCATGTGGCATTAATTAATTTAATGCACCCAACCTCTCACATTAGACCTGGTTGTGGTTACTAGTTAAGCCGGGCGGGTCCGGGTAGCTTTACACCACAACTTAGTCTAACCTCGGGTTTCAAGTGCGACATGACCAACTACTCACATTGGGTCCTATTGTTTGTAGCCACTAGTTAAGCCGGTCGGTTCCGGGTAGATTTATGCTACAAACTCAACCCAACCTCGAGTTGGCCACACTCATATTTTCTAAGTGTCATGTCCATCATTATGTTTACAAACATAATCACAAGTCAATGTTCATGTCATATTTCAAAACCATGTTTTCATGTCATTAATATTACCCAAACCCAACGCATTCCCATCGCATGTACGTTTCGCATAACATAACATAGATCAAAAGAGGGAACTTGGCAAAAGCATGACAAAAGGGCATAAGGTAATAAGGTTGGCCACAAGTTAAACATGGTGGCATATGAGGCATAAATATGTTCATTTAAACTTGCATGTTACATGCACAACATTCAAACTTAGCGAATAGGTGCTACATGGTCCTAGATGACATAGGATGATGACTAGAAGTTCGCATACAACATTATATGCAAGTTATCATATAGGTTATGAGAGTTCTCATGTTGCATAATGCAACATTTCAAATCAAAGGTCGTAGCTTTCTATGCACAAAGTCAAGGTGAGAGCTTTACAAGCATGCATAGAATAAATTTATGCATAACATGATAGGATCAAAGCACATATCATACTTAGGCCCAAACTCAAACTTTCAACATGTCATAATTAACTTCATAGTTAGAATCTAAGAGTAGTATAGGGCTTACAATGCTATGAAGACTAGAATTAATATAAAATAAGATTGAGACGAAGCCACACTAGCAAATCCGCAACCAAAGACGATAAACTCCACTTCAAGACTTGAGAACAAGAAGGAATAACCCCAAAGACAAAGAAAGATGGCTCTTTTACTTAAGAAAGATGGCTCCTTTATGACATAGATTGATTTGAGACACTCATGCTCTCATGAAGAAGGTGGAGGCCATGATTAGTGAACATTTGGGCAGCATTTAGTTGTAGGAATGATTAATGAAGGTTTAGGCTAGGTCTAGGGGTCTTTTTATAGGTGATTTGGTTAGTTTAGACCATAGGAATAACCCTAAAACAAATCAGGTCCGTCAAATCCCGTCAGAAACTTCTAGAACAAGACTCAACATGTCACAAATGGTGCACCAGGAAAACTGGTTCGACCGGGGGGGGGGGGGGGGTCGACCCCTGGGTCGACAGGGGTGTCGACCCATTGGGGGGGGGGGTCGACACTGGTGTCGACCCTGCCTGGGGCGGGAAAATTCCCGCCCATTCTGCCTTGGTTGTAATTCGAATATGAATTTGAATTTGAACTGTTTTCGGGCTTAGAATTTTCTGAAAACTTCATTGGGCCATAACTTGGTCATACGGACTCCGTTTTTCGAAAACTCGGACTCTATTTCGCGTATTTTTCCGAGACGAACGCAATGACATAGCCCATTTACCTTGATTCAGATTTTAGAATTTAATTCTGCCTTGATTTACATTATAACATGTTATTAAAAATACGGGTTGTTACATTCTCCTCTCCTTAAAGGATTTCGTCCCCGAAATCTCCAAGTTAGGAAGAACGTATCCTACCATCCATCATCCATCTACTCAAAACATCATCCACAAGTAACCATTGTCCTTAAAAAGATTCTAAATGCTGTATGAACATATGCAAAAGGTGTGTGTATATGTACTTATCTAATGCAAAAATCAGGCGGTTACTGATTCAGTAAACCTCCTTAATGCAAAGTATGTTAGTGAAATGAGTCCATATGTATGCAAATTCCTAACATAATTTATAACCTCATATGCAACATCCACGTGATAGCACAACAAGTTTCATCCATGAATAAGTATCAACACTCATGCATATGCAATATGAAAGTGTGTGAGCCGATCTTAGTGCCTAATGTGTGTCATGCATCCACGAGTATCCACTTGCAAACACTTGCAGCCACTTGAAAACATCAAGCATAACATGTTTCAAATACATGTTTCATCCAAAGGGTTTCTACTTAAGGTTCTCATGACAAGGTTAACAAGATAAACGGGATAAACATGGATAGAAAAAAGAAAGATATGCTGATTAGGAAAGGAGATTGAGAATGTACCCTCAAAAAGAAATGAATAAAGCCCACGTATCTTCTCCTCGGTTTCCCAAGTTGCATCCTCTTCGGCTTCACTCCACTGAACTTTCACCAATTTGACTTCTCGATTTCTTAGCTTCCTGATCTCTGTTCCCAAGATACGAATCGGAGCTCTCCTCAAGGTTGCCTCTTTCTCAACCTCCACGTCTTCAAGAATTCTTGGTTCAACCACCTCAGCGGACTCATGTAGGCACTTTCGGAGATGCGAGACATGAAAGACATTATGTACTCAGGCTAGCTTCTCGGGCAATCCCACCTTATAGGCCATCTTTCCAATTCTCTCTATGATAGGGAAGGGTCCTACAAACCTTGGTGCCAGTTTCCCAACTGCTCCAAAACGTGCCACATTACACAAAGGAGAAACCTTCACGAAAACCATGTCTCCCACTTCGAATTCCAAATCTGCCCTTCGCTCGTCTGCATAGGATTTCTGTCTGTCTTGGGCCGCTTTCATCCGTCTTCTCACCAATTCAACTTTTCGGATGTGTCCCGTATCATATCGGGCCCAAGTATAAGCCTATCCGTGGTCTCCCACCAACAAGATGCTGACCTACACGGCCTCCCATACAGAGCTTCAAATGGTGCCATCCCTATGCTAGCTTGGTAGCTATTATTATAAGCAAACTCTACAAGAGGAAGGTGGTCTTCCCAAGTACCACCAAAGTCAAGGACACAAAGCCTCAAAAGATCTTCTAGCACTCTATTCACCCTTTCGGTTTGGCCATCCGTCTGGGGGTGATAGGCTGTACTCAGATTCAATCGCGTACCCATCGCTTCTTGCAAACTATTCCAGAACTGGCTAGTGAAAATTGGGTCACGATCGCTAACTATGCTAGAAGGAACTCCATGCAACCGCACTATCTCCCGAAGATAAATAGATGCTAGCCATGATGCGGTCCTCTTGCTCTTCACTGGGATGAAATGAGCACTCTTCGTAAGTCTATCAACTATGACCCATATGCTCGTATTTCCTTTCCTTGACTTAGGCAATCCATCCACAAAATCCATAGAAATACTCTCCCACTTCCATTGCGGGACCTCCAATGGATGTAATAGCCCACCAGGTTTCTTCGACTCGGCTTTCACTTGTTGGCACACCATGCACTTTGAAACATACTCTGCCACATCTTTCTTCATTCCAGCCCAAAAGAAAATGCGCTTCATATCCCTATACATCTTATCTCCTCCAGGATGTATAGTCATCTTCGAGTGATGTGCTTCTTCGAGAACTTTATGCACCAAGTCTCCTACTTGTGGAACGCATAGCCTTCCATCACGCCTTAGCCAACCCTTGTCATCAATAGTATATCTAGCAAGGTGACTAGACGTCTCACTACGGATCAACTTGCCCATGATCTCCACTATCCGCGGGTCTTCCTTCTGGGAATCCCCAACTTGATCAAGAAGTGTGGGTCTAAGCTCAAGGGATGCTAATGAACCCGTCATCGACTCAACAGCCGTCGTGAAATCAAAGGTTGCTAAGAACTCTAAGTTCTTCATCTCAATAAACAAGGGGCTCAAAGTCAACCTTCTTCTGCTTAGTGCATCTGCCACAACATTACCCTTGCCAGAGGTGTAAGCTATCTCGAAGTCATATGATGCCAAGAATTCCATCCACCTTTGCTGCCTTAGATTCAGATCTTTCTGTGAGAAGAGGTACTTGAGTGACTTGTGATCAGTATACGACTCAAACCTTTCGCCTAGAAGATAGTGGCGCCAGGATTTGAGTGCAAAGACGATCGCCGCCAACTCCAAATCATGAGTAGGATAGTTCTTCTCATGAACTTTAAGTTGCCTACCCCAATAACATATCACTCTTCCTTCCTGCATCAGAACAGCACCTAACCCCGTGCCACATGCGTCGGTGTACACGGTAAACATCTTACCGCCATCAGGTAATGCCAAAACTGGAGCTGTGGTAAGGGCCCTCTTGAGCCTTTGAAAAGAAAGCTCACATTCTAAGTCCCATGCAAAGACTAGGTTCTTCTTCGTTAATCTAGTAAGAGGGGCTGAAATCTTAGCGAAGTCCCTGATGAACTTCCTATAGTAGCCCGCCAAACCGAGGAAGCTTCTTACTTCGGTTGCATTCCTAGGAGTCTTCCAGTCTTGAACCACAACCACTTTCGCGGGATCCACCGCTATGCCTTGCTTAGAAACTATATGTCCAAGAAACCGAACTTACCTTCTCCAAAAATGACATTTGGAGAACTTGGCTTTCAACTGATGCGCTCTAAGCGTATCCATCACTTCCTTGAGATGCCTAGCATGTTCTTCCTCATCCTTTGAGAAAATCAGAATATCATCCACGAAGACAACTACAAACTTGTTAAGGAACTCCCTGAACACCCCACTCATCAAATCTACGAAGTAGGCGGGTGCATTAGTCAAACCGAATGGCATGACAAGCCATTCAAAGAATCCATCTGGAGTCCTAAACGCAGTTTTATCAATACTATCCTCAGCCACTCTAAGCTGATGAAATCCGGTGGCTAGATCGAGCTTAGAGAAAACAGAAGCACCAACAAGCTGGTCAAAGAGGTCATCAATCCTCGGTAACGGGTGCCTATTCTTCTTTGTCAGCTTGTTCAACTCTCGATAATCAACACATAGACGAAGCGAACCATCCGCCTTAATAGCGAATACCACAGGAGCACCCCATTCAAAAATGCTTCGCCTAATAAAATTCTTCTCAAGCAACTCCTTGATTTGCTTACTGAGCTCTCTTCTTTCACGTGGGGCCATGTGCCTAACGGGCAATGATACTGGCTTGGCATTATCGACTAGATAAATGCGGAAATCTATCTCTCGTTTAGGGGGTAACCCCTTAACTTCTTCAAAGACATCAGGATAGTCTCGGACCACCATTACAGATTGCAGATCATCGATGGACGAGTCAAGAGATTCAAGATAACATAACATGACGGGACCTCTAGGGTTACAAGAAATTTCTAGGGTATTACCGAGGCGAGTCATGAGCCTCACCGCCCTATGCTCACAATCGAGGATGGCTCCATAACTGGACAACCAATCCATGCCCAAAATCAACCCGTATCCCGTGAACCCAAGAACATAAGCATTACACGTGAATTCTACGGTCAAGATAGAAATCTTCAAATCCACACAAATCATAGATAGATGGGCGGAACCCCCAATTGGATTTGAAACACTAACGGGATCCTCAACTAGACTAGTACTTAGGTGCAAACTTTCAACAAGATCAGAAGAAATAAAACTATGCGATGCGCCAGAATCAAATAAGGTGCGAACAGGAAAATCAGAAATATAAACAAGGTTTTCTACAGAAATACTACCTCGGTCCTGAACTGGAGCAGTGTTGAGGGCATGCACTTGCCCTCCAGAAGGTCCTGCGCGCTGAGTCTGTCCTTGCCCTTGTCCTTGCTTCTTGGGGCAATCCTTGCTAAGGTGTCCAGGCTCTCCACAGTGAAAGCATTCGCCCAACTTCCTCTTCTTCTTTCTGCAATCTTTGGCTATGTGCCCAACAATCCCACAGAAGTTGCATTTTCTTGGGTCCTTCGCCTTGTTGTTGTTGGCTTTATTGCCCTTGTTGTTCTTGTTGTTCTGATTGCTCTGATTTCCTCCCCACTTGGAGTCCGTCTTCTTGGCTTGAGTCTCATTAGTCTTGACTTCTTTCTTGCCATTCTTATCGTCTCCTTGAAGCAATGCCATATCCACTAGGCCTTCAAAAGTGGCCCCCATGGGTATATGAGACATGGCTAAACCTTGTAATGGCTCATTCAACCCTCGTGCAAAGCGTAAAGCCTTCTTCTGGGGAGTATTAACCATGTCCAAACCGAATCGAGCGAGTTGGTTAAACTTATTCACATACTCCCTCACTGTCATGTCCCCTTGCTTCAAAGATATAAACTTCTCCAATTGCATATTCGCCTCAGCTGATGATAGAAACTTAAGCCCAAACCTCTTCCTAAAGTCGGCCCAAGTCTCTATAGGTCTAGTAGCATTGGTGACCTCCCACCAATAAGCAGCTTCTTCTTTTAATAGCCATGCTGCCAATAAAACCTTTCTATGGTCTTCCACATCAAAGATAGCGAAAAGATCTTCAGTTTCTTTCAACCAATTTCGTGCCTCCACAAAAGTCTCCGTCCCAATGAAATTCTTGCCACCCATCGCCTTAAAGTCCTTGCAAACCTTTGCGAAATCCGCTTGTGGATGCTGGGGAGGAGGAGGAGGGACCTCAGTTACGGTGGGGGTGTTTGCTGGGCCCACATCGTTGGCCCTAGCTTCCAAGTACCTCCGGAACCATCCGGGAATGGTTACTCCCTCGGGAAGGTTAAGATCGGCCATACTGAAAAAGAAAAAGATAGATTCAGAACGAGGAAACGAAGGATAGTGCTAATGGCTTTTGGGGAATAGCCTTTTTAAAATAACTAGACTTTTCTTGGAAAATACTTAATTGGTTTTGAAAATAGTTTTCCAAAAAGATAAGTTTTAAAAACCTTTTGCTCAAATCTTGTAAACCTTATGCTTTGATACCAAATATAACACCACACCTCCGCCAATGCCACTCTTGCAAGCACACTAGCTTTGGAGGGGCGTTAAACGAGGTAACATGCATGCAGATATCACAAGACAGAACATATAAGTAAAAAAAAACAGAGTAAATAAAGCAGCGGATAAAACTAACATTTCAAAACCATAGTCAAGTTACATCAAAGTACTTGGTCATTATTTTCCACAAAACATAGTCTAGAAACATCAACTAAAAACTGGAAAGAAAATCATAAAGTAACTATCCCCAAGGTAGAATAAAGCCGTAGCATGCTCAAGTCCAAACCGTACATGAGCTATCCAGAAAAGCAGCTAAAGATCCAAGATAGGTACCAGTGTTCCCACCCTGTAAACCTAGGGGGGGGGGGACGGAAGAAAAGAGGCGAAAGAAAATGGGTCAGTCAAAAAGACTGGTAAGTCCTATCTACTATTAGTATAAAAACTAATAAAGTTAACTGAACATGTAAAACAGAGATGAGATGTAGGGTGATAACTAGCATGGTGAAAAGTTAACAAGATAGATCCAGTGTGGCATCGCATATACAAGGTTAAGTTGCACCAGGTGTGTACTAGTATTCCAATCCATGTCAAGTATAAACAAGAAATGATCCCTTGGCCCAAAGCTGGCCCACATCATGAGATGACCTAAATCGAGGTCCAACTACTCGGTCTAGTCGATCGGCTCCCTATAAGCCTAACTCGTCGTGTATCGGTGTCATACGGCTTAATCGTGGAATGTAGTTAACTGTGCTAGGTCCACCCCAGGGTGTATCCAGCCCTAAGGTGTAAACCACAGACACAATTCAAGCATGCACAGTCTAAACCTACTAGTGCCCATGCTCAACTCTGGACTTAATGTGCACGACCATGGTCCGCCTGAACAACCGGTGCACCCTTCAGCCGTCTCTTTTGGTCTCTTACAATCGGTTCAGTAATCGTGCCCCACCCTAGCCTAGTCCAGGGTACCCATGATACTTCCAAGTTGGTTACTGCTGAAAAGGACCATGTAACTAGGATTTCTAGCGGGTTAAGTGTGGTTAACCCTATCCTAACCATGTATTGAGTTGGTCAAGTGTATTCAAGCAGTTCATGACTTAACCCTATCAATACATCGGGTTTAATTGGTTAAGTATTCAAGTAATCCATGTCTTAACCCTACCAATCCATCGTGTTTAATTGGTTAAGTATATTCAAGTAGTCCATGACTTAACCCTATCATGTGGCATTAATTAATTTAATGCACCCAACCTCTCACATTAGACCTTGCTGTGGTTACTAGTTAAGCCGGGCGGGTCCGGGTAGCTTTACACCACAACTTAGTCTAACCTCGGGTTTCAAGTGCGACATGACCAACTACTCACATTGGGTCCTATTGTTTGTAGCCACTAGTTAAGCCGGTCGGTTCCGGGTAGATTTATGCTACAAACTCAACCCAACCTCGAGTTGGCCACACTCATATTTTCTAAGTGTCAAGTCCATCATCATGTTTACAAACATGATCACAAGTCAATGTTCATGTCATATTTCAAAACCATGTTTTCATGTCATTAATATCACCCAAACCCAACGCATTCCCATCGCATGTACGTTTCGCATAACATAACATAGATCAAAAGAGGGAACTTGGCAAAAGCATGACAAAAGGGCATAAGGTAATATGGTTGGCCACAAGTTAAACATGGTGGCATATGAGGCATAAATATGTTCATTTAAACTTGCATGTTACATGCACAACATTCAAACTTAGCGAATAGGTGCTACATGGTCCTAGATGACATAGGATGATGACTAGAAGTTCGCATACAACATTATATGCAAGTTATCATATAGGTTATGAGAGTTCTCATGTTGCATAATGCAACATTTCAAATCAAAGGTCATAGCTTTCTATGCACAAAGTCAAGGTGAGAGCTTTATAAGCATGCATAGAATAAATTTATGCATAACATGGTAGGATCAAAGCACATATCATACTTAGGCCCAAAGTCAAACTTGCAACATGTCATAATTAACTTTATAGTTAGAATCTAAGAGTAGTATAGGGCTTACAATGTTATGAAGACTAGAATTAATATAAAATAAGATTGAGACGAAGCCACACTAGCAAATCCGCAACCAAAGAAGATAAACTCCACTTCAAGACTTGAGAACAAGATGGAATAACCCCAAAGACAAAGAAAGATGGCTCCTTTATGACATAGATTGATTTGAGACACTCATGCTCTCATGAAGAAGGTGGAGGCCATGATTAGTGAACATTTGGGCAGCATTTAGTTGTAGGAATGATTAATAAAGGTTTAGGCTAGGTCTAGGGGTCTTTTTATAGGTGATTAGGTTAGTTTAGACCATAGGATTAACCCTAAAACACATCAGGTCCGCCAAATCCCGTCAGAAACTTCTAGAACAAGACTCAACATGTCACAAATGGTGCACCAGAAAAACTGGTTCGACCGGGGGGGTCGATCCCTGGGTCGACAGGGGGGTCGACCCATTGGGGGGGGGGTGACACTGGTGTCGACCCTGCCTGGGGCGGGAAAATTCCCGCCCATTCTGCCTTGGTTGTAATTCGAATTTGAACTGTTTTCGGGCTTAGAATTTTCTGAAAACTTCATTGGGCCATTACTTGGTCATACGGACTCCGTTTTTCGAAAACTCGGACTCTATTTCGCGTATTTTTCCGAAACGAACGCAATGGCATGGCCCGTTTCCCTTGATTCAGATTTTATAATTTAATTCTGCCTTGATTTACATTATAACATGTTTTTAAAAATACGGGTTGTTACACCTAGTACCCCGCATTTCCATCGATCTCCAAGTACGTCTGGACGATCACCAACTGTTTCCATCCTCTTGGGTGTACAGCCCAATCAAGATCATCAGTAATCACCCAAACGACGTGAAAACCTCCGGTCTTCGACCATCGTCTTCATCTTCGACTTATCGTCGTATCATTTATTCAGAATGGGATAAACCCGGTCTTTCCGAATAACTCGCGTATATTTTGAATAAGTGTTACACAAACACAACATACGCCTCATTCCAATTCATCAGTCACTAACCGTAAATTAATCAAGAGAATAATTTCCCAAATATTAACCCCGAAGGCCGAAACCAACATCAGATCAATATCCAAAAAACCATTCTGCTTAGCTAACCGACATTTAGTTTTTAAATTTCACATTCATAGGGAAAGGTTCCCATTAATTTTATCAAAGATAAATCATTAAAATTTATTCTTTGATCTACTTTTGAATATCAATTCAAACTAGTCGGGATTAACGAACCTTACCGAAGTAATCATTTGTTTTAATTTCCCAATCCCAACCTATTCATCCCATGAAGTAAAACTGGTAATACTTCATATCTAACACTACGGTGTTATCGGTAAATTCAATTACCATTTCACGTTCAAATCTAATTAAAGATTTAACTATCGCCTGGAGCAAAACTAGTGATACTCCATTCTCGATCTTTTCAATCTAATTAAAGATTCATTAAAACACCACAAAGTTTTCATCGTTAACTGGGTTAAACAATCTGTGTCATTTTAAACACGGTTCACGATAAACCAAAAATCACATTCCATTAATTATCGGGTTGAAGAACGAGTGTTATTTAAAACACTGTCCACGATAAACCCAAAAATCAATATCAATTCAATTCCAATTAAATATTAATTAATTGGTACACTTCATTAAATCTAAATAAAAAGATTTAATCTTTTCTCAACTGGGTTCAAGAACAGTGTTAGTCAAGACACCATTCACGACAAACCCAAATCACATTTGATAATACATACCAGGCTCTGAATAGAAAATATTCCGGCTTATATTCAATATCAAATTCTACGACTAACAAATATCATATTGGAAATAACGATATATATATCTATATCTTTCAAATTTCCATAACAACATCTGTATAATCACGAAATCCAACATCGAAATATTCCGAAGACAATTTCGATTCAAATCCATTCCAATGCAATCATTGGAAATTCTGGTTATTTTCAAAACCATTTCAAAACCAATTTATTTATTTAAAAATAAATAAATTATTATTCTAGTTCAAAACTAGTTCATTTCGATAAAAATCTATTTTTATCTTTTCAAATATGGAGTTTTTCATCCCAATTCTTCACAAAACACTTCTTATGATTTTACACAAATTATTACTATTTTTAATAATTTTATCAAGGCCCGTACAATCGATTTCCATCAACGGCCATCGAACTGCATTTACAGCGACCTTTTCCAAATTTGATTTGGACATAATTCCAAATCCAACCGTTAGATTTCAATTTTCCAATATTCGTCAGAAAGCTCTTTTCGATACGAACCCAACGGTTCGGGTTTTAGGAGAATCCGATGGTCGGATCTCCCGTAATATCCATTCGAAGTCAATGGTCGAAATTCGCGAACTGCCGCGGCGCGGCGCGTTCTATTCAGGCCATTATATTATATATATAATATATATAATATATACTTCGTCGATTTCTATTCAAAACGTGCTTTATATATCGTTTTAAATTCATTTTCAAAACAGTTTCAACTTCATATTCCATTTCAAATCAAAATTGAATATTCCAATATAAATTCGTTTTAAATTCATTTCAAATTGATTTCAATTCAAATCGATTTTGAATTCACATTCAGTTCGTTTTCAATTCAATTCAATTTCAATTCGAATTCATTTATATTCAATTTCAATTCGAATTCATTTATATTCAATTTCAATTCGAATTCATTTATATTCAATTTCAATTCGAATTCATTTCTATTCAATTTCAATTCGAATTCATTTCTATTCAATTTCAATTCGAATTCATTTCTATTCAATTTCAATTCGAATTCCAATTCTTTTCAAAATATCAGCTTTTGAAATCACTTTCGATATTCATTATAAAATGAATAAAATCGATATAAATATCGTTCACGTCAAAATGGCGTCAATCTAATCAACACTGCTTCATATATTCCTATTTTCAAATATTCTATTTCGAATATTTCTATTTCAAATATTTCTTTTTAAATATTTCTTTTCCAAATATTTCTATGCAAATGTTTCTTTTTCAAAACTGGAATGAGGCCCAATCCATTACCATATAATGTTAATTATATGGATTTTCTACAACACATGCATACAATAACAACGACGAATAATCAACCATCATCCAAAGTGTATTCTACACTGTATAAGCATCAAATATAAATATTCAATGCTTATAACAGTCTATCAATCAATCGATCGACATACAACTAACTATTGGGATTAGTGTATGTCATATATCCTCCCAATACTCGTGTGGGGTTTCAAACAATCAAACACAGATTTTATTTGTGTAGTTGGGCGATGTGTAAAATTTATCGTCTCAATCGATATCAGTCAAATGTGTGTATATAAACAAATCATTCGATTTGTTTGTTTTTATTTTATTTCATATACACGTTAAAAATTCTATTTTTAACTATAAAATATTTTCAACTATATAAATATTTTATTTCAATTCACATCACATCACACAATCAACTACACATCAAAATTAAACAAACAAGCATACAAGCCGTCCATGGTCAGTGGACGACGGGTGTCGGGTGCTACTAAACACCGTCTGCATCCTAGTATATATATATATATATATATATATAACTAGAAAATTAAATCAAAGAGTGAGAAATTCTCACTGAATTGCTAATCCAACGCCTCGACTCTTCTTAGGTAGAAATCTTCGCCACTCGCCCTTTGTCACTTTCTTTGCCCGTATTCTCTACATATGTAAAAATCACATTTTTACTTCGCTATTCAATATATAAAAATCGAATTTTTACTTCGCTATTCAATATATAAAAATCGAATTTTTACTTCTCTATTCAATATATAAAAATCATATTTTTACTTCGCTATTCAATATATAAAAATCATATTTTTACTTCGCTATTCAATGTATAAAAATCGAATTTTTACTATGCTATTCAATATATAAAAATCGAATTTTTACTATGCTATTCAATATATAAAAATCGAATTTTTACTATGCTGTTCAATATATAAAAATCGAATTTTTACTATGCTATTCAATATATAAAAATCGAATTTTTACTATGCTATTCAATATATAAAAATCATATTTTTACTTCGCTATTCAATATATAAAAATCGAATTTTTACTACGCTATTCAATATAGAAAAATCGAATTTTTACTATGCTATTCAATATATAAAAATCGAATTTTTACTATGCTATTCAATATATAAAAATCGAATTTTTACTATGCTATTCAATATATAAAAATCATATTTTTACTTCGCTATTCAATATATAAAAATC
Source organism: Allium sativum (assembly GCA_030737875.1). Classification (NCBI taxonomy): domain Eukaryota; kingdom Viridiplantae; phylum Streptophyta; class Magnoliopsida; order Asparagales; family Amaryllidaceae; genus Allium; species Allium sativum. The sequence goes on along the minus strand of CM060909.1, from coordinate 70,128,744 downwards.
GAAATTTTACTTCGCTATTCAATATAGAAAAATCGAATTTTTACTATGCTATTCAATATATAAAAATCGAATTTTTACTATGCTATTCAATATATAAAAATCGAATTTTTACTATGCTATTCAATATATAAAAATCGAATTTTTACTATGCTATTCAATATATAAAAATCATATTTTTATCTCTAACAACCTAATTGCTTTATAAATAAATAACCTAGACAATTCAATAAACCAAAATAAAAATAAAAATAAAAGAAACTTACATTGAATCGGATTTTCCAAGGGGGGGGGGGGTGTCTGCGGTCTTCGACGTAGGGGGGGGTCTCGGCGGTTTTGGCAGGCATGGGGGGTGTCGGCGCGGTGGTGCAGGAGGAAGTGGGGGGGGGGGGTATCGCGTCGCAGTGGAAAAAAAGGGGGGGTATCGCGACGGCGCTGGAGGGGGGGCTGTCGGCGCGGTGATCGATCGGGGGGGGGGGTAGTAGTTTAGGTTTTTTTTTTCAATTTGTAAAATAATGAACGAAGGGGGGGGGGGGGGGCTGAGAAGTTAAATGGAGAGGGAGGGATTTATTTTTAATTATAATTTTATATTATTTTAATCCCAAATGGTAGCTTTTTCATTCGACCTCGAAACAAGGCGCACCGCCTGTCGTCCCTAGCTAATTATCCCCATTCCGAACACAATGGGATATGTATCGTAAGCTGATTCGATCGTTTCGATCAGTTTTCGTCAAATCTACATTTAACTCTATATATTGAATTTGAACGCGCATTTCAATTTACCGGGGTCACATACTAACTCGAAAAATTACAGAAAAATATTTCCTAGCTTCGTATTGACGATACAGTCCTAACAAAACTAGTTTCGTAGAATTCTGAGACCGTTTGAAAAATGGCCATTTTTCCAGTCCATTAAAATCAACTGAAACTGGTCAAACGCGTTTTCCTTTGCCACGCTCACATATTGATTCTAAAAATTATGAAATTTGAAACCTAGTAATAACTTTACATCCCGGACCCAACAAAAGTGGTTTCGTCGAAATCCGAGGTCGTTTGCAAAATTTCCATTTTTAAGGGCCTGAATTCCATAGCGACTATTCAGAATTTTCAACTGGACATATCTTTTTATCCACGCTATGAAATTTTGATTTTTCGGGTTCGTTGGAAAGATATTCACAACTAGATCCTATTATTTTTGGTTTCACTAAAATACGGTTTATTTTGCACCCGGTACATTCAATTGAAGTTTGAAATCGAATTATCGAACTACCGCGCCATTTTCAATTCCTTTTATAAATATAAATAAATATTTATATTCTAACGACGAAATATATAATATATACGTTCGATTTATATTCAATATAAATTCCTCGTTGATATTATTTAAAATAATATATTTTAAATAATCAAAATTCGCTAAAATTGCCAAAAATAAAAATTTTAAACTGGCCCAGATTTCCGGGTTATTACAGTTTCCGTATCCTACTAATAATATAAATGGAATAACGACAAAGCCTTTTAAATTCCATATATATTAACAGTCTTCCTCCATAGAAGCTCACTTCAATTATTATCGAGTCGAATTCCATTCCATTCCAATTAAATATTAATTAATTGGAAAACCTTTTTTGGAAAATTTCCATTAAATCTTACTAAAAGATTTATAAATTCCAAATCACATTTCCCTGTTAATTGTATTACAGAACGAATGTCGTTTAAAAACACAGTTCACGATAAACCCAAATCACATTCTATTTCAATTCCAATTAAATGTTAATTAATCGGAAATTCTTCTTAAAATCTTAATTAAAAGATTTATTCTTTTCACACGGGGTTTAAGAACAGTGTTAATAAAGACACCATTCACGACAAACTCAAAATCCAATTTGATATTAAATACAAGGCTCTGAATAGAAATTATATCGGCTTATATTCAATATCAAATTCTGAAACCAACAAATATCGTACTGGAAATAACGATATATATATATATATCTTCCAAATTTCCATAATAATATCCGTAAAATCATGGAATCCGATATCGAAATATTCCGAAGATGATTTCGATTCAAATCCATTCCAATTCTATTATTGGAATTTTTGGTTATATTAAAACCATTCACAAATCCAATTTATTTATTTAAAAATTATTGGATTTCAAATCTAGTTAATAACTAGTTCATTTTGATAAAAATACATTTTTATCTTTTCAAATAGGGAATTTTTCATCCCAATTCTTTCCAAACCATTTATCATGATTTTACACAAATTATTAATATTTTTAATAATTTTATTAAGGCCCTTTCAGTCGATTTCCATAAATGGTCATCGAACTGCACTTACATCGACCTTTTACAAATTTGATTTAGACACAATTCCAAATCCAACCGTTAGATTTCAAATCTCTTATATTCATTGGAAAGCTCTTTCCAACACAAACCCAATGGTTCTAGTTTTAGGAGAATCCGACGGTCGGATCTCCCGTAACGATAATTCGAAGTCAATGGTCGAAATTTGCGAACGGTCGCGGCACGACGCGTTCTATTCAGGCCATTAATATATATATATATATAATATTATATATTTCATCGATTTCCATTTAAAACGTATTTTATAAATCGTTTTAAAAACGGTTCCAACTTCATTTTCAATTTTAAACCAAAATTGAATATTCTATATCATTAATATATATAAATGATAATATTTTCAAAATATTATATTTTGAAATCATTTCCTTTTCGATATTCATTATAAAAATGAATAAAATAGATATAAATATCATTCATGTCAAAATGGCGTATTTCTAATTAACACGACTTCAAATATTTTAATATTTCCGTGTCCATCCAAAATCGGACATCAAAATCACATTTTGATTATTTATTGAATATTATTTTAAATTATTCCTTATTTTAAAATATTCGTTATTTCAAAATATTCGTTCATTCTGAATTGGAATCAGACCCAGTCAATTACATATAATGTTATTTATATGGATTTCATACAACACATGTATATCACAACAATGATAAATAATCAACCATCATCTAGAGTGCATTACACAACTGCATAAGCGTTAATTATAAATAATTAACGCTTACAACAGCTTGTCAACCAATCGATCAACATACAACTAAACAATTGGGATTAGTGTACGTCAAATATCATCCCAATACCCGTGTGGGGTTTCAACCAACAAATACTGATTATTATTTGTGCAGCTCGGCGATGTGTAAAATTTATCGTCCCAAACAATGTCAGTCAAATAGGTGTACATAAACAAATCGTACGATTTGTAAATGAATATTTATTTCTATTCATTTACACGTTAAAAATTATATTTTTAACTATAAAATATTTATTTCAACACATGAATATTTTATTTAGTTCATTTCACATCTCATTCACAATCAATCTCCACAACACAATACAATCAAACAAGTCGTCCATGGTCTGTGGATGACTGTGTCAGGAGCTACTAAGCCCCACCTGCGACCTAGTATATATTAACTGTAAAAAGTTTGAGTGAGAAGGAGTTCTCACCTTGGGGTTCCACTCCGTCATTCTTATGAACGGTTTGGATTTGGATTTGTTTCGGTACGTTGTGTTCTACACCGTGATTCCAACGCCATCTGTTTCACACAGTTCATATTAAAAATCACATTTTTATTTCAATGCTATATAAATAAAAAAATCAAATTTTTATTTCAATGCTATATAGATAAAAAAAATCACATTTTATATCACTACCATAAATATATAAAAATCACTTTTTTATATCGCTATAATATATATAAATCATATTTTTATATCGCTATAATATATATAAATCATATTTTTATATCGGTATAATATACATATATATATATCATATTTTTATATCGCTATAGTATATATATAAAAATCATATTTTTATCTTGCTATTGTATACATAAAAATCGTATTTTTATCTCAATTCTTTATATATAAAAATATCACATTTTTATCACAATGCTTTATATATAAAAATATCACATTTTTATTTCAATGTTTTATATATAAAAATATCACATTTCTATTTCAATGTTTTATATATAAAAATCTGAAATTTAAAACAATGTTATTTATATATTTTATTTAAACAATTCTATTTATAATGAATAAAATAAAATAAAAGGAAACTACCTTTCACTGTTAATTCATGTTCTAATCCTTCCCGTTGAAACAGACATCAGCCAAACCCATTTGAAGCTCGTGAACTAGGGTTGGCCGTCGCTCATCATTCGTGACGCCGGAGGTCAACCGGGGGCACCACCTGAAAGCCGCCACCGCCCCCCGCCTATGCACGGCGCCAAGGCGAACTCGGCCTCCTCTATCAGCGAGGAAAGTCGTGCAAAGTCCGGTGGTTGGAGCTTGAAATTCGAGCCGTACACTCAACGAAATCCCACCATTTTGTATCATTTTGAAGAGCTCGTGTTGCTTTTGAGTGTTTGCCTTGTGGTGATGAACTGATTCGAATTAGATTGGAATTTTTTGAGGCAAAAAGAAATCGACACTTCTGGCCTTTGATTTGTTAAGTGGCGGCGGCCCACGATGTAATAGGGTTAGGTTAGGGTTTGACTTGGAAATATTATATATATAATATGAATAATAATTTAACACGAATTTTACTCGTTTAATGCCACGAACTCCAAACCAAACCCAACGACTGATGCCCTTAGCTAAATACCCCCATTCCAGGCACAATGGGATATGTTTTGTAAGCCAATTCTACTGTTTTAATCAGTTTTTATCAAAATTAAAATATAAATCCATATATATTGAATTTATAGGTCGGAGTCACATAGGAACTCCAAAAATTCCAGAAAAAATATTTCTAGTTATGTTTTGACGATACGGTCCTAACAAAACTAATTTCGTCAAATTTGGAAACCATTTGAAAAGGGGTCATTTTTCAGTCGATTAATTTCAAACTGAATTCGCCAAATATGTTTAAATTTGTCACGCTCACATATTGATTCCAAAAATTATGAAAATTGGAATCTAGCAATAATTTGACACTCCGGATCCAACAAAAGTGGTTTTGTCGAAAACGGAGGTCGTTTGCAAAATGGCTATTTTTAAGGGCTTTATATTATATTAAAATGTATATAAATTCTATAGCGACTTTCCAAAACTTTAAACTGGACATAACTTTCAATTTATAAAGTGAAATCTCAGTTTCTTACATCCATTAGAAAAATATTATTAAAAAGATTCAAATATTTCGTGTTTCATCCAATTCCGATTTATATTGAATTTTGTATATTCAATTGAAATTATAAATCGAATTTTCGAACTACCGCGCCATTTTAGGCTCGTTTTATAATTAATATAGAATTATACACTCTAACTTCGTTTAAAATAAATTTTTAGTCATTATTTAAAATAAATCATTTTAAATATCCAAAATCCATTAAAATTGCTAAAATAATTTTTTTTAAATTGGTTCAGAATTTCCGGGTTGTTACAATGAAGCAGCAGTAAGACATGATAAATTAACTAATTAACTGTTGTTATAAGTATTTTGCCGTATCTGCTTTTGACTGATGTCTATGATGGATTTTATACTAATGTCCATGATGGCTTGTTTATGTTGTTTTCTCATCTCATATACATAAATAAATATTTATTAAATGAAATACTATTGCATAGAATTTAATATTCAAACAGTATTTTTATTTAATCAAACGGTATTTTACATTCACATTTCTCATACACAATTCAATACATTACACAATCAGTTTTACATTGCCACCTCGCTACAACACTCATCACTCTAGCTGACTTGATCTTGATTTTCATTGTCTTTCTCATACCCCAGGGTGGAATTATCTCCTTGTTCCTCATTTATAGATTCAATCTTAGCTCGTCCTGCTGTGACTACACGTGGAATATATGCACAATTCACCAGAAATAGTTTAATTTTTAAATAAGAAGATAGAAGGCAAATTACCTTGATGAACTGCTGTGTCAATTGCAGTGGACTGTAATTGAGCTGGCGAACTGGCAAACTGACGTGCGTCAGAGTAGGATTTGAGATGTGCACGATACAAAGATAGCATGGTGGCAGAGGTGGAGCGGTAGTTGCATAAGCAGTGATATAACAACCAACAACATTCAAGTAAGGACCAAAGTGATCTACTAATCTCATTATTTCCTTCGCATCATGATTCACCAACTAGGAATAAAAACAAAAATCGTTTGTAGACGAGTGGCAATCACAGTTAGTAGACCCAGCTGCACTTGTTTAATCAAGGATTTTACAGCATTATGCTACTACTAAGAATTAACTTTAGTAGATCGTTACTTGAAACATTGACAAAAGATAAATCAAGTTGAACATTTATATACCTGACAAACAATTTCATCAAGGCATAAGCAAGTTCGTCATATTGGTCCTTCCCAATTATTTATATGCAGACATCCCCAAGCATGACATAGACAATATACACAGACCTATACAAACCAATAGTGTCTTGTTATTACCATTTACTGTATTTGTTATAGAACTTGGAACATCAAGATCTACCATATCACAAGAGGAGTGCGCAATACTTTCTGTTTCCAGTAAAGAATGACTGGAAAAAACAGCATTAGTGCCATAACAGCACATATGGGAATTATCACAAACATCTTCAGAGCCATGAACATGATTAGCTACACCTGTTAAACAATTCTCTTTATCCAAATCGCCACCATAGGAAATTGGATTGACATCACTGCCAATAACCAACTTGGCGTCACCTAAAATCACATGGAAAATAAGATTGCCCCTTTAAAATAATATTAGAGAGCCCCTTTCTAAGCATTTCCTGTCTAAATACGATCCATTGTTATCCCCAAACCCTAGTCCTAATTGTACAACACCTCGGTTATGGAAATTTCACCTGAATCTCATGTCATATCCTCCCCAACTCGAAAGAAACTTCACCGCCAATCGCGGTCGCCAGAATCAGAGTCAAAATGCTGAAAGTATCACCATCGGCACCACAACGACCGACACCGTCGCCATAGGCATCATAGAAGAAAGGAAAGGAAAGAAGAGAATCCTGAAGATGGTCATGACAATATCAGGAATGAGAGGTACCAAGTAGTTGAGGATGGTGAGATTGAAGAACGAGAACGGAAGGAACAGATCTAGAGTTTAGCTATGTTTCAGCGGGGCAAGGCGAGAATAATGAAAGGCGAAAAGTGAAGCGGGTTTTAAACACGTAGAGGAGAATTGGTTATGTGGAAGAGGCAGATTGGAGGGTTTTGATGGTTGCGGATTAGAGAAGTGATCAACAGCTAGATATAACCATTTATGGGGGGTACGGATTGACAAAGAGGCCTTTAACATCATGCAAGAAGCATATGTAAATGGTGCATAGAAATTGATGTTAAAGCGCATGTCAATTTATTTATTAATGTAATATTTTTTTCTAATTTGTATTTTGCTAAGAAACAAGATATACCGTTTTTGGATGGGGCGCTGCACCGCACCCCGCCAGGGGCGTTGCCCTCTGGATCCTCGTCCGGGACGTTAGCCGTAATAACAACATCTATTTAATAATTTTTGGGTACAATCTATCTCGACAATAATACATTATTTTACTATAAAATATAATTAATAAATATTACCTATAATTACTAAAAAATATTAACTATAATTTACTAATTATAATATTAACTATAATTAATAAATATTAACTATAATTACTAAAAAATATTAACTATAATTTACTAATTATAATATAATTAATAAATAATGACTATAATCAATAAATATTAACTATAATTACTAAAAAATATTTACTATAAATATAATTAATAAATATTAACCATAATTTACTAATTATTAATCATTAAAAATAATTCATTTAACAAGTGATGTAATTGATAACAACATCACTTTAAAAACTGCCGAGTGATGTAATAGCTAAGCGGCCTAAGTTCAATTTTTTAGAAGTGTATTTAAGACATCAACCGTTCAATAAATCGATGTCTAAGAAACCAACAACATCACTTTTAAAATGAGCGATGTTAAAAATATATTTTGACATCTGCTGAATTTAAGACGATGTTAAAAGTGTGATGTATATTATACTGTTTCTTGTAGTGTGTTGGCACGGTCTTCATGGCAGTCTTCGATCGGGCTCTCGCGAAAGGTTGGCGGTGCAGCGATGTGTAGATGAGATCGTGTGCATGGGTTTCCTTTCAAACGAGAAGTAGGAGTATACGAGAAGAAGAAACAGTCGACCTTTATTTATTTAAAAGTTGTAATTAATTGTTAATTAAGTGATTAAGGAAAACTAAATATTTATTAAATTGTGATAACTTAAATGTTAATAGCTCTCTAAATATTTTTCAGAATTGGACGATTCAAGCTACGTTACGATCGTCTTGACGAGATCTATATCGTGGACCTAATCTGGACGCAATTTGAATCAAATGAGATTTTCAGTTAAATTAAATGTGCGTTTAATTTAACTGAAACAAGCCGTTTAAACAGTGAATCAACTCAAGGTGAATACAGCTCACTCAGTTCATCCCACTTATATTTTATATAAGTTGGGTTTTTATTGTGTGTGCTCTGGATGCTAATTGTTGAATATGTGTTAATTATATTCATATTTTGATTGAACCGATGGAATTAAATGATTGTTTAATTTTAGTCGAAAACCAAATCGTTATTCTAACGATTGGAACCAATTGAGGTAACTTACCTTGTTGGTCACATTTATAATAATATAAACATGTTTAGTTTAATGAATTATTTGAATTGCGTGGATGATTGTTAAATAAATTGGTTAATGTTTAATAATCGTTATTTACTATTATATAAATTATCAGTTAAATTGAATTGAACGAGTTTATTTGACGTTGCCTATTTGGATAAAGGGAATAACATGTTGGAGGGATCCAACCAGTAGTTGTTAAATTTTATATATGTTATAATTTATGTTGAGATAATTAATCTATGATGGATAATGTATCAATATGCTTTATTTTGTTCATTTAGATGTGAAATTGGTTAATATTTCACGGTTTGGCACTTCAATAGATATTTACCTCTTTAGTACTGGTTATAAAAGAAAAGATTTTTGAATCAATTCCGAACATTTCCAAAGTTATATTTATATAAGGATTTGAAATACGATGTTTATTTCCAAAATAAACATGGAAGTTTATTTACATTTCTATTTAAATTATTATAAATAAATGGAAATTCCAACATATTATTAAATAAAAGGTTAAATAGTATAAACTAAATGGGAATGTTAAAATGATTGCGAAGAAGGGTTTAAGTGGCGTAAATGGAATTTAAAAGATTTTGAAATGTTAAAATAGACTAATGGAAGTGGAAATATACGAGAATTGATTCAAATGAGTTGTAAGGTGGTTTTTCGTAACTAGTGAACGTTTTTATAAATATATGTAATGTGATAAAATGGTTTTCCGTGAATGATATTAGCAAAACAAAGGAATTGAAAAAAGAATATGAATATTGGCATAAAACTGAAATTGAGATAAATGTCAAATAAATGTGATATTAAGGTAAGATTTGTCAAAAGGAATTTATAAATGAATGGTTAAGGAATTTATAAATGAAAGGAAGGAATTTTTAAATGGAAAGCTTAACGATTTTGTAAATGAAAGGTAAAGGGTTGTGAAAGGAAATCTGTAATATTTATTTACAAAAGTTAAATTTAACTATTTAATTAATTTTATGAAATGATATTTAAAATGTAGTTGGATTGGTTAGTAAGATTTTATATCAACATAATCGTTTTAAAAATGGTATAATGGAAATATTATGTGGTTTTTAAAGAAATTGGAACATGTTGTCATTGGTTGAGTTGAGTTATTTTCGAGGTGTCAATCTGATGTTGGTTTCAGCCTTTAGTGTTGTATACTTAGAGATTTATTCACTTGCCAATTTACAATGAGGATATAATGAAGTAGAATTGTAATGATAATTGAATATTTTTATATTAAATAAGAAAGGGAAATGTTTCCAAATTATAAGTTTAATATTTAATTAAAGACTTGTTAATTAAAGAGGCTAAATTTGCGCCAAGAATATTTGGAATTCACTGAAAACCAGAATTTCCTCGACACAAGAAGCCATTTTGAACCTGAACATTCTTGAAGAAACCCGCCCCTTATCAGCATCTGAGCGACAGGTCCAAGAATATCATGAAACGGAACTGGATAGACTAATCAAACAAGAAGAAATTGGCTGGAAACAGCGTTCCAAAGCAAAATGGTTAAATGAAGGAGACAAAAACACAACATATTTTCACTGTTTAGCCAATGGCCACCATCATGCTTCTTTCATCTCAGAAATTTCTCACAATAACAATTCTATAACTGACCCCAAAGAAATGTGCTCCCTCTTTACCCAGTTTTATAGAAACATTTTGGGTTCTCAACCTCCGTCATCCCCTTCGGTAGAATGGCACAAACTTTATCCTTATCCTTCGCAATTACCCATTGACCAACCATTCTCTGTAGAAGAATTCTGGAAGGCCATTAAGGGGATGGCGATAGACAAGGCCCCTGGCCCAGATGGGTTCGGCCCATGTTTCTTCAAACATTTTTGGCCCATGGTTAAATATGATCTGTTTGAATTGTGTTCTGAATTTTATTCCAACCCTTCAGCAATTGCTAAACTCAACTATGCTAATACCATCCTCATCCCTAAATTTCCTGGTGCTAATTCGCTCCCCTCTTTCAGACCGATCAGCCTTCTCAATACTACTTTCAAAATTATCACCAAAATCTTAGCTAATAGACTTCAGAACCACATTTCTGATCTAGTGGGTATAGAACAATCAGCTTTCATTTTGGGTAGAAATATTTTAGACTATGTAGCTGCAACTCAAGAAGTTATCTCATTCTGCCACTTCACTAGATCCCCTGGGGTCCTTCTTAAGCTTGACTTCTCGAAAGCATTCGACTCGGTTAATTGGAACTTTATTTTATAACTTATGTCTCATAGAGGTTTTTCAATGAAATGGTGCAATTGGATTTATCATATTCTTACCTCTAGCTATTCCTCTATCAGCATCAATGGTGAATCTGGGGGTAAAATAAAATCTCGAAGAGGCTTGAGGCAAGGAGACCCCTTATCGCCTTTAATTTTTGTCTTAATTGCTGATGTCTTTAACCAAATGGTGAAGTTGTCCTTATCCAATAACATTCTTTCGGGCATTTCTCTTCCAAACTCCACCCTTACCACTACTAACTTGCAATTTGCTGATGATACTATCCTCTTATCCTCCCCCACCCCTCAAAACATACATTGCCTAAAAGTTCTTCTTTACACCTTTGAACTTATTTCGGGTCTCTCCATCAATTTCAATAAGAGTTCCATTATAATGCTGGGTAATTCCTCTCATCTTAGTGCCTCAATTGCGAAATGTCTCAATTGTAAGGAAGGTTCGTACCCCATTAATTACCTCGGTATTCCTTTGCGATCTACCAAACTCCACAAATCAGATTGGTTTCCCCTTATTACCAAAATTGAATCTAGACTCGCCTCTTGGAAGGCTAATTCATTAACCTCTGCTGGTCGCCTTGTTCTTCTCAAAAGTGTCCTATCGTCAATGCCAATGTACTGGATGTCATTCCACAAACTTCCTATATGGGTTATTAACAAAATTGATTCCATTCGATGCTCTTTTCTTTGGAATGGAGACAAACTTAAAAGACTTGTAAATTGGCAAACTGTTTGCCTTCCTTATACACATGGGGGTTTGAATGTACCTCATCTTCCCACTTTCAACCTCGCTCTATTATTTAAATGGATCTGGAGAGCTCTCTCCCCTCCCAATTGTATTTGGAAAGACTGGATCTTGGCGCGTGTAACACCCCACCTCCGCCAGGGTGGCTCTTGCAAGCACTCTGACTTTGGAGGGGCGTTTGTACCGGGTAAACATGCATAATGATATATCAAGGCAGAACAAGAACATATGTATATATGTAAACAGAGTAAATAAGATAAGTAAAACAACGGAAGATTTCAAACTATTTCAAAACAAGTCTGATACAACATAATGTCAACTTTCCAAATACACAAGTCTAGATAAAAACAACATCACTGAAAAACTGAAATACATAAGTACTATCCCCACAATAAGTGATAACCATAGCTAGCTTCATGTCAAGGCCGTACATGAGCTAAAATCCCACAAGCAAGCGATCAGAAATCCAAGCTAAGCTCCAATATTCCCACCCTGAGAACCTTTGGGGGGGGGGAACGGAAGAAAAGAGGCGAAAGAAAAACAGGTCAGTCAAAAAGACCGAGTAAGCCCTACTACAATCAATGTAAACTGATAAAGTTAACTGGCATGAGAAGCAGGGATGAACATAAGGATAACAACATGCTAGCATGATGATTAACTAACAAGGTAGATAAAGGTGTCATCGCATACTCAGGTTTAAGGTTTTTGCACCACAGGTGTACTAGCAAGCTAACATGACTTGAATAAACAAGTATTGATCCCTTGGCCCAAGCTTTGGCCCAATGACATGAAATGACCCTAATACCAACCAAACGGTCTAATCAATCGGCTCCCTAAGCCTAACTCGTCACGTGTTGGTGTCAACACGACCCGAACATAATTGTAGTCGGACTGTGCCGGGTCCACCTTCGGGTGTATCAAGCCCTAGGGTGTAAACCCCTGGACACCACAAACACAAGTGCACAGTCTCGATCTACTGGTACCCATGCTTGACTTCTCCAAATACGGACTACGTGCACGACCATAGTCCGTCCGGAACTACATCGGCGTACCACTCGACCGTCGTTTTGGTCACTTATACTAGTCCAGTAATCGTGCCCCTCCCTAGCCTAGTCCCTAGGGTCTTAATGATACAAACTTGGGATTACTACTGGAGTGGACCCCCATTGCTAGGATTTTCTAGTGGGTTAAGTACGGTTTAGCCCTTTTACTAATCATGGATTAACTTGGTTAAGTGTAACGATGGGTTCACGACTTAACCCCGATTAATCCACCAAGCCCAAATTGGTTAAGTATTAAGTGGACCATGACTTAACCCTAATCATGAGGCATTAATTAATTTAATGTGCCTTAACCTCTCACATTAGACCTTGTTGTGGTTACTAGTTAAGCCGGGCGGGTCCGGGTAGCTTTACACCACAACTTGGTCTAACCTCGGGTTCAAGGTACAACATGACCAACTTCTCACATTGGGTCCTATTGTTTGTAGCAAACTCAACCCAACCTCGAGTGGGTCACACTTATATTTTCTAAGTGTCATGTCCATCATGTTTCCAAAACATATTACAAGTTTTCAAGAATTTGGGTAGACCTAACTTAATAGGTAAATTCCCAATGGGTAGACCTAACTTAATAGGTAAATTCCCAATCTTATGTTTTATGTCTTTTAAGTTTACCCAACCCCAAACGCAATCCCATCGCTTACATATCGCAATAGCGCATAAAGGATAGAAAGAGGGAACTTGGCATAATCATGACATAAAGGTGTTGAAGCCACAAGTTTAACATGGTGGCATATGAAATGTACATGTGTTCATATACTTGCATACTACATTTTTAGGCCTCAAAAGCGTGCATAAAACCAAACTTAGCATATTGGTGATACATGGTGATAAATGACATGTAGAAATGGCCATAAGTTCGCATTTAGCCTCACATGCAAGTTATCATAAGAGATATGATAACCTACATGTTGCCAAAATGCAACCTTTAGCATAAAGCTTGAAGCTTTATGTTCATATACTCAAGGTAAGCTTGCATAACATGAGTAAAAGGATCAACCCAAACTTGCATAACATACATGGCAAACTTGCATATCATAACATAGCAAACTTGCATAACATAACATGGCAAACTTGCATATAAACTTGCATATCATAACATGATAAACTTGCATATCATAACATGGTAAACTTGCATAACATAACATGATTAACTTGCATATCATAACATGGCAAACTTGCATATCATAACATATCAAACTTGCACAACATGACATAGTAAACTTGCATATCATGGCAAACTTGCATATCATAACATATCAAACTTGCATAACATGACATAGTAAACTTGCATATCATGGAAAACTTGCATATCATAATGATCAACCAAACTTGCATCATTCATTTAACTTTAGAGTTTAAATATGAAAGTAGAAAAGGGCTTACAATGCTTATGAAGACACAAAAATATATATAGATTGAGACAAAGCCCTTATGCAATCAAATAAACCCAAAATGCAAGCTCCAATAGAAAAACCCTTGAGCCAAAATGAATCAAAACTCTTGCTTTATGATGTAAATATGGAAACTTGACTTGAATGCAAGCTAATGACACTCATACAAGCTTGAAAACACTTGTATGCATGGAAAATCTCTCATAGAAGTAACTTAGAAATTTTATGAAGAGAGTGGAGGCCATGAGAGGAATGATTTTGCCATAGTTTAGTTACTTGAATGAATAATGATGATTTAGGGTTAGGTTAGGGGCTTATTTATAGAGATTAGGATTAGTTTCAACCTTAGGATTAAACCCTAATTCCAATCTCAACCCTTAAAACCGAATCTGGCCCCAAAACCTAACCAAAACCCCAAAATGGTGCACCAGGCAAAACTGCCCGGCTGAACCAAGTCGACACCCAAGTCGACAGGGCTGTCGACTTGGGCCTAACCATGTCGACTGCCCAGTCGACAGGGCTGTCGACATGGGTGGTCTGGCGGGAAATTACCCGCCTGCGCCCAACTGCTCTAATTTCCAAATTCAAACTTGAATTTGAAATCTGTTTTTACTTTGAAATTTTCTGAAAACTTCTTTGGGCCTTAATCGGGTCATACAGACTCCGATTTTCGAAAACTCGGACTCTAATTCGCGTATTTTTCCGAGACGAACGCAATGGCATAGCCCGTTTCCCTTGATTCAGATTTTAGAATTAAATTCTGCCTCGATTTACGTTATAACAGGTTATTGAAAACACGGGTTGTTACATTCTCCCCTCCTTAAAGGATTTCGTCCCCGAAATCTTCAAGTTAGGAAGAACGTATCCTACCATCCAACATCCATCTACTCAAAACATCATCCACGAGCAATCATTGTCCTTACAAGATTCTAAATGTTGTATGAACATATGCAAAGATGTGTGTATATGTACTTATCTAATGCAAATATCATCAATGCAAATTATGTTAGTGAAATGAATCCATATGTATGCAATTCCTAACATAATGTATAACATCTATATGCGTGCACATAACATACATCCATATGAAACATCCATGTGATAACACAAAAATTTTCATCCATGAATAAGCGTAAACACTCATGCATATCCAATATAAGGAGTGTGTGAGCCGATCTAGTGCCTAATGTGTATAATGCATCCACGAGTAACCACTTGCAAACACTTGCAACCACTTGCAACCACTTGCAAACATCAAGGATAACATGTTTCAAACACATGTTTCATCCAAAGGGTTTCTACCTAAGGTTATCATGACAAGATTAACACGATATAGATAGCAAAAGAAAGATATGCTACAAAGAGATCGGGAAGATAAGCAAGATATACTCCTTTTGGATTACAAGAAATCCCTTCCTAACCCAACCCCAATCCTATAAAAGCCCAAAAGGTTTAGTCAACCTAACGGACCCCTTCAAACCTTGACATGTATTACTAACCGATGAGTCATACCCCCTTATGGAGTTTACAACAGAAATGGGATCGAGAATGGGACCGAGAGGATATATGTAAAAGATAACATGCAAGTAAGTTCCACAGGAAAACAAGGATCAAGAATATACTCTTAGAAAGAGATATGATGCACGTATCTAGCCTTCAATCTTCTAAGTCACGTTTCCTTGAGTTTAACTCCACTGTGCTTTGACCGTCTTTTACTTCATGATTCCTTGGCTTCTTAACTCTTATTTCCAAATATGAGTTGGAACCCATTTCATTGTCGCCTCTCGTCTTCCTTTTTCACTTACTCTTTTATCATTCTTGGCTTAAACATAACTATGACCTCATGGTTTCATGCAAGCTCTCCAAAATTCACTAGTGAATCCTGGATCTCGTTTACTTACTATAAAGTATTCCACGCAGCAGAACTTTTCTTGGAAATACCAATCCATGTTGCCAATTGCTCTTACTAACGTGATTTTCTATAACTCATGCTTGAACGAAATTAACCATCCGCCTGCGAATGATAGGTCGTACTTAGATTCCGTTGCTTGCCCATGACTTCCCGTAGACTATCCCAAAACTGGCTAGTGAAGATTGAATCATGGTTACTAACTATACTTTAGGGAACCTCGTGCAACCGCTTTATTTCTTGAAAGTAAACTGTCGCTAGCTATGATGCAGTCCTTTCGCTCTTTACCAGAGTGAAATGAGCACTCTTCGTGAGTCTACCTACTATGACCCACATGCTCTTATTCCCTTTCTTGATCTAGGCAGTACATCCACGAAATCCTTCGTGACGCTTTTCCCTCTTCCATTGCGGGGACCTCCAATGGATATAATAGCCCACCGGGCTTCTATGACTCGGCCTTTAACCTGTTGGCACAACATGCACCTTGGGACAAACTCGGCCACCTCCTCGGGTGATGTGCATCTTCAAGAACTTTCTTTCTCTCATCGCGTCTTAGCCATCCCTTGTCATCTATAGCGAGGTGACTTACCATTTCGCCTCGAATCAACTTGTCCATGATCTCGACTAACTGCGGGTCTTCTTTCTGTGAAGTCCCTACTCGATCCAGAAGGGCAGGTCTAAACTCAAGGGACGCTAACTGAATAATTAAACTGAGAAAGCTTCTTACTTCAATTGTCCTCGTCGGAGCTTTTCGGTTTTGAACCGCGACCACTTTAGCAGGATCCACCACTAAGCCTTGCTTAGAAACTATGTGCCCAAGAAATCTAACTCCTTTTTCTCCAAAATGACATTTGGAGGACTTGGCTTTCAACTGATGCGCTCTAAGCGTATCCATCACCTCCTTGAGATGTCTAGCATGTTCTTCCTCGTTCTTTAAGAAAGTCAGGATATCTTCTACAAAGACTACCACAAACTTGTTCAGGAACTCCCTAGGCACCCTACTCATCAAGTCCACGAAGTAGGCGGGTGCATTAGTCAAACCGAATGGCATGACTAGCCATTCTAAGAATCCATCTGGAGTTTTGAACGCAGTTTTATCTATACTATCCTCAGCTACTCTGAGCTGATGGAATCCAGTAGCAAGATCAAGAGAAAACAGATGTTCCTACAAGCTGATCAAACAAATCATCGATCCTTGGTAATGGTTGTCTATTCTTCTTGTTCTACTCACGATAATTAACATACGGGCGAAGCGAACTGTCCACACTAGTAGCGAATACTACTAGAGCACCCTCTTCGGAAATGCTTCATCGTATGAAGTTCTTCTCAAGCAACTCCTTGACTTGCTTCCTTAACTCTCATCTCGCGGGACCATGTGCCTAACCGGCCACGTAACTGGCTTGTCATTATCAACCAGATAAATGCGGAAATCAATCTCTCGCTTAGGGGTAACCCCCCTTCACTTCACCCAAGATATCAGGATATTCTCGGACCACCCTCACCGATTGCAAACTATCGATAGACGAGTTGAGGGATTCAAGATAACACAACATGACGGGACCCATAGGGTTACAAGAAATTTTTAGGGTATTACCGAGGCGAGTCATGAGCCTCACAACCCTATGCTCAAAAATCAAGGATGGCTCCAAAACTGGACAATCGATCCATGCCCAAAATCAACCCATACCCCATGAAACCGAGAATATAAGCATCACATGAGAACTCTACACTAAAGATAGAGATTTTCAAATCCACGTAGATAATAGACAAATGGGCGGAAACCCCAATTGGATTTGAAACACACACGGGATCATTAACTAGACTAGTACTTAGGTGCAAACTTTCAACTAGATCAGATGAATTATGCGATGTGCCAGAATCAAACAAAGTACAAACAGGAAAATCAAAAATGTAAACAAGACTTTTAACAGAAACACTACCTCGATCATGAGCTGGAAGAACGATGTTGAGGGGATAAATTCGCCCTCCAGATGGTCTTGCACACTGAGTCTGACCTTGCCCTTGCTTCTTCGGGCAATCTTTGCTGAAATGTCCAAACTCACCACAATGAAAGCATTCACCACTCTTCCTTTTTCTCTTCCTACAATCCTTAATAAGATGCCCAACTGAACCGCAATAATGGCACTTCCTCTTGTCGTTATTGCCCTTGCTATTGTTCCCCTTGTTGCCTTGACTCTTGTTCTTGTTCTTGCGGTTTTTGGAGTTCTTGCCTTGCTTCCCGGAATTCACTGTTCCTTCCGACGTAGGCCCTCCCTTCTTCGGGCAGTCCCTAGTGAAGTGTCCCATTTCTCCACAGTCAAAGCAAGTGCCCTTTCTCTTTCTGCAATCCTTGTTTAGATGAGTCAAGCTTCCACAAGTAAAGCACTTCTTTTCCTTCTTATCTTCAGACTTCTCCTCCTTCTATTTTCATTTCCTTTTTGGGCTCCGTTTCCTTGTTTTGAGACTCATTTATCTTGACCTCCTTCTTGTCACTCCTATTCTCTTCATTGAGTAGGGCCATATTCACCAAACTCTCGAAAGTTGCCCCCAAGGGTATATGAGTCATGGCTAAACCATGTAATGGCTCGTTTAATCCTAGAGCAAAGTATAGGGCCTTCTTCTGAGCTGTGTTAACCAAGTCTAAAACGACCCGAGCCAGTTGATTAAACTTATCTATGTATTCCCTAACAGTCATGTCCCCTTGCTTTAGTGATAGGAACCTTAGTCCAAACTTTCCCCGAAAGTCATCCCAAGTCTCAATTGGCCTAGTAGCGGTGGTGACCACCCACCAACGTGCAGCTTCTTCCTTTAGCAACCACACTGCCAATAAAACCTTCCTACGGTCATCTATATCAAAGAAGGAAAAAAGATCTTCGGTTTCTTTCAACCAATTCCTTGCCTCTACATAAGTCTCGGTTCCAATGAAATTCTTGCCACCCATCGTCTTAAAGTTCTTACAAGTTTCCGCAAAATCCGCTTGTGGAGGCTGAGGGGGAGGAGAAACATCAGATATGGGAGGAGGAGGAGAAACATCAGCGACAGGAGGAGGAGGAACATCTGCGGGGCCGGCTTCGGTCGCCCTAGCCTCCAAAAGTCTCCTATACCAAACAGGTACGTGTACTCCCTCCGGAATGGCAAAGTTATTGGCCATACTGAAAACGAAGAAAAAGATAGATTCGGAATGGAGAAAAACGAAGCAATTTTTGCTAATGGCTTTTTGGGGAATAGCCTTTAAAATAAACTAGACTTTTCTTTGGAAAATACTTTATACTTGGTTTTGAAAATAGTTTTCCAAAAGTTTTTTTTTTTAAAAAAAAACTTTTTGTTTTGTTCCTTCTCGTAAACCATATGCTCTGATACCAAATGTAACACCCCACCTCCGCCAGGGTGTCTCTTGCAAGCACTCTGACTTTGGAGGGGCGTTTGTACCGGGTAAACATGCATAATGATATATCAAGGCAGAACAAGAACATATGTATATATGTAAACAGAGTAAATAAGATAAGTAAAACAACGGAAGATTTCAAACTATTTCAAAACAAGTCTGATACAACATAATGTCAACTTTCCAAATACACAAGTCTAGATAATAACAACATCACTGAAAAACTGAAATACATAAGTACTATCCCCACAATAAGTGATAACCATAGCTAGCTTCATGTCAAGACCGTACATGAGCTAAAATCCCACAAGCAAGCGATCAGAAATCCAAGCTAAGCTCCAATATTCCCACCCTGAGAACCGAGGGGGGGGGGGGAACGGAAGAAAAGAGGCGAAAGAAAAACAAGTCAGTCAAAAAGACTGAGTAAGCCCTACTACAATCAATGTAAACTGATAAAGTTAACTGGCATGAGAAGCAGGGATGAACATAAGGATAACAACATACTAGCATGATGATTAACTAACAAGGTAGATAAAGGTGTCATCGCATACTCAGGTTTAAGGTTTTTGCACCACAGGTGTACTAGCAAGCTAACATGACTTGAATAAACAAGTATTGATCCCTTGGCCCAAGCTTTGGCCCAATGACATGAAATGACCCTAATACGAGGTCCAACCAAACGGTCTAATCGATCGGCTCCCTAAGCCTAACTCGTCACGTGTTGGTGTCAATACGGCCCAAACATAATTGTAGTCGGACTGTGCCGGGTCCACCTTCGGGTGTATCAAGCCCTAGGGTGTAAACCCCTGGACACCACAAACATAAGTGCACAGTCTCGATATACTGGTACCCATGCTTGACTTCTCCAAATACGGACTACGTGCACGACCATAGTCCGTCCGGAACTACATCGGCGTACCACTCGACCGTCGTTTTGGTCACTTATACCAGTCCAGTAATCGTGCCCCTCCCTAGCCTAGTCCCTAGGGTCTTAATGATACAAACTTGGGATTACTGCTGGAGTGGACCCCCATTGCTAGGATTTTCTAGTGGGTTAAGTACGGTTTAACCCTTTTACTAATCATGGATTAACTTGGTTAAGTGTAACGATAGGTTCACGACTTAACCCCGATTAATCCACCAAGCCCAAATTGGTTAAGTATTAAGTGGACCATGACTTAACCCTAATCATGAGGCATTAATTAATTTAATGTGCCTTAACCTCTCACATTAGACCTTGTTGTGGTTACTAGTTAAGCCGGGCGGGTCCGGGTAGCTTTAGACCACAACTTGGTCTAACCTCGGGTTCAAGGTACAACATGACCAACTTCTCACATTGGGTCCTATTGTTTGTAGCAACTAGTTAAGCCGGTCGGTTCCGGGTAGTTTTACGCTACAAACTCAACCCAACCTCGAGTTGGTCACACTTATATTTTCTAAGTGTCATGTCCATCATGTTTCCAAAACATATTACAAGTTTTCAAGAATTTGGGTAGACCTAACTTAATAGGTAAATTCCCAATGGGTAGACCTAACTTAATAGGTAAATTCCCAATCTTATGTTTTTATGTCTTTTAAGTTTACCCAACCCCAAACGCAATCCCATCGCTTACATATCGCTATAGCGCATAAAGGATAGAAAGAGGGAACTTGGCATAATCATGACATAAAGGTGTTGAAGCCACAAGTTTAACATGGTGGCATATGAAATGTACATATGTTCATATACTTGCATACTACATTTTTAGGCCTCAAAAGCGTGCATAAAACCAAACTTAGCATATTGGTGATACATGGTGATAAATGACATGTAGAAATGGCCATAAGTTCGCATTTAGCCTCACACGCAAGTTATCATAAGAGATATGATAACCTACATGTTGCCAAAATGCAACCTTTAGCATAAAGCTTGAAGCTTTATGTTCATATACTCAAGGTAAGCTTGCATAACATGATAACATGAGTAAAAGGATCAACCCAAACTTGCATAACATACATGGCAAACTTGCATATCATAACATAGCAAACTTGCATAACATAACATGGCAAACTTGCATATAAACTTGCATATCATAACATGATAAACTTGCATATCATAACATGGCAAACTTGCATAACATAACATGATTAACTTGCATATCATAACATGGCAAACTTGCATATCATAACATATCAAACTTGCATAACATGACATAGTAAACTTGCATATCATGGCAAACTTGCATATCATAACATATCAAACTTGCATAACATGACATAGTAAACTTGCATATCATGGCAAACTTGCATATCATAATGATCAAACAAACTTGCATCATTCATTTAACTTTAGAGTTTAAATATGAAAGTAGAAAAGGGCTTACAATGCTTATGAAGACACAAAAATATATATAGATTGAGACAAAGCCCTTATGCAATCAAATAAACCCAAAATGCAAGCTCCAATAGAAAAACCCTTGAGCCAAAATGAATCAAAACTCTTGCTTTATGATGTAAATATGGAAACTTGACTTGAATGCAAGCTAATGACACTCATACAAGCTTGAAAACACTTGTATGCATGGAAAATCTCTCATAGAAGTAACTTAGAAATTTTATGAAGAGAGTGGAGGCCATGAGAGGAATGATTTTGCCAAAGTTTAGTTACTTGAATGAATAATGATGATTTAGGGTTAGGTTAGGGGCTTATTTATAGAGATTAGGATTAGTTTCAACCTTAGGATTAAACCCTAATTCCAATCTCAACCCTTAAAACCGAATCTGGCCCCAAAACCTAACCAAAACCCCAAAATGGTGCACCAGGCAAAACTGCCCGGCTGAACCAAGTCGACACCCAAGTCGACAGGGCTGTCGACTTGGGCCTAACCATGTCGACTGCCCAGTCGACAGGGCTGTCGACATGGGTGGTCTGGCGGGAAATTTCCCGCCTGCGCCGAACTGCTCTAATTTCCAAATTCAAACTTGAATTTGAAATCTGTTTTTACTTTGAAATTTTCTGAAAACTTCTTTGGGCCTTAATCGGGTCATACGGACTCCGATTTTCGAAAACTCGGACTCTAATTCGCGTATTTTTCCGAGACGAACGCAATGGCATAGCCCGTTTCCCTTGATTCAGATTTTAGAATTAAATTCTGCCTCGATTTACGTTATAACAGGTTATTGAAAACACGGGTTGTTACATTCTCCCCTCCTTAAAGGATTTCGTCCCCGAAATCTTCAAGTTAGGAAGAACGTATCCTACCATCCAACATCCATCTACTCAAAACATCATCCACGAACAATCATTGTCCTTACAAGATTCTAAATGTTGTATGAACATATGCAAAGGAGTGTGTATATGTACTTATCTAATGCAAATATCATCAATGCAAATTATGTTAGTGAAATGAATCCATATGTATGCAATTCCTAACATAATGTATAACATCTATATGCGTGCACATAACATACATCCATATGCAACATCCATGTGATAACACAAAAATTTTCATCCATGAATAAGCGTAAACACTCATGCATATGCAATATGAGGAGTGTGTGAGCCGATCTAGTGCCTAATGTGTATAATGCATCCACGAGTAACCACTTGCAAACACTTGCAACCACTTGCAAACATCAAGCATAACATGTTTCAAACACATGTTTCATCCAAAGGGTTTCTACCTAAGGTTCTCATGACAAGATTAACACGATATAGATAGCAAAAGAAAGATATGCTACAAAGAGATCGGGAAGATAAGCAAGATATACTCCTTTTGGATTACAAGAAATCCCTTCCTAACCCAACCCCAATCCTATAAAAGCCCAAAAGGTTTAGTCAACCTAACGGACCCCTTCAAACCTTGACATGTATTACTAACCGATGAGTCATACCCCCTTATGGAGTTTACAACAGAAATGGGATCGAGAATGGGACCGAGAGGATATATGTAAAAGATAACATGCAAGTAAGTTCCACAGGAAAACAAGGATCAAGAATAAACTCTTAGAAAGAGATATGATGCACGTATCTAGCCTTCAATCTTCTAAGTCACGTTTCCTTGAGTTTAACTCCACTGTGCTTTGACCGTCTATTACTTCATGATTCCTTAGCTTCTTAACTCTTATTTCCAAATATGAGTTGGAACCCATTTCATTGTCGCCTCTCGTCTTCCTTTTTCACTTACTCTTCTATCATTCTTGGCTTAAACATAACTATGACCTCATGGTTTCATGCAAGCTCTCCAAAATTCACTAGTGAATCCTGGATCTCGTTTACTTACTATAAAGTATTCCACGCAGCAGAACTTTTCTTGGAAATACCAATCCATGTTGCCAATTGCTCTTACTAACGTGATTTTCTATAACTCATGCTTGAACGAAATGAACCATCCGCCTGCGAATGATAGGCCGTACTTAGATTCAGTTGCTTGCCCATGACTTCCCGTAGACTATCCCAAAACTGGCTAGTGAAGATTGAGTCATGGTTACTAACTATACTTTAGGGAACCTCGTGCAACCGCTTTATTTCTTGAAAGTAAACTGTCGCTAGCTATGATGCAGTCCTTTCGCTCTTTACCGGAGTGAAATGAGCACTCTTCGTGAGTCTAACTACTATGACCCACATGCTCTTATTTCCTTTCTTGATCTAGGCAGTCCATCCACGAAATCCTTCGTGACGCTTTTCCCTCTTCCATTGCGGGGACCTCCAATGGATATAATAGCCCACCGGGCTTCTATGACTCGGCCTTTAACCTGTTGGCACAACATGCACCTTGGGACAAACTCGGCCACCTCCTCGGGTGATGTGCATCTTCAAGAACTTTCTTTCTCTCATCGCGTCTTAGCCATCCCTTGTCATCTATAGCGAGGTGACTTACCATTTCGCCTCGAATCAACTTGTCCATGATCTCGACTAACTGCGGGTCTTCTTTCTGTGAAGTCCCTACTCGATCTAGAAGGGTAGGTCTAAACTCAAGGGACGCTAACTGACTAATTAAACTGAGAAAGCTTCTTACTTCAATTGTCCTCGTCGGAGCTTTTCGGTTTTGAACCGCGACCACTTTAGCAGGATCCACCACTAAGCCTTGCTTAGAAACTATGTGCCCAAGAAATCTAACTCCTTTTTCTCCAAAATGACATTTGGAGGACCTGGCTTTCAACTGATGCGCTCTAAGCGTATCCATCACCTCCTTGAGATGTCTTGCATGTTCTTCCTCGTTCTTTAAGAAAGTCAGGATATCTTCTACAAAGACTACCACAAACTTGTTCAGGAACTCCCTAGGCACCCTACTCATCAAGTCCACGAAGTAGGCGGGTGCATTAGTCAAACCGAATGGCATGACTAGCCATTCTAAGAATCCATCTGGAGTTTTGAACGCAGTTTTATCTATACTATCCTCAGCTACTCTGAGCTGATGGAATCCAGTAGCAAGATCAAGAGAAAACAGATGTTCCTACAAGCTAATCAAACAAATCATCGATCCTTGGTAATGGTTGTCTATTCTTCTTGTTCTACTCACGATAATTAACATACGGGCGAAGCGAACTGTCCACATTAGTAGCGAATACTACTAGAGCACACTCTTCGGAAATGCTTCATCGTATGAAGTTCTTCTCAAGCAACTCCTTGACTTGCTTCCTTAACTCTCATCTCGCGGGACCATGTGCCTAACCGGCCAAGTAACTGGCTTGTCATTATCAACCAGATAAATGCGGAAATCAATCTCTCGCTTAGGGGTAACCCCCCTTCACTTCACCCAAGATATCAGGATATTCTCGGACCACCCTCACCGATTGCAAACTATCGATAGACGAGTTGAGGGATTCAAGATAACACAACATGACGGGACCCATAGGGTTACAAGAAATTTTTAGGGTATTACCAAGGCGAGTCATGAGCCTCACAACCCTATGCTCAAAAATCAAGGATGGCTCCAAAACTGGACAATCGATCCATGCCCAAAATCAACCCATACCCCATGAAACCGAGAATATAAGCATCACACGAGAACTCTACACTAAAGATAGAGATTTTCAAATCCACGTAGATAATAGACAAATGGGCGGAAACCCCAATTGGATTTGAAACACACACGGGATCATTAACTAGACTAGTACTTAGGTGCAAACTTTCAACTAGATCAGATGAATTATGCGATGTGCCAGAATCAAACAAAGTACAAACAGGAAAATCAAAAATGTAAACAGGACTTTTAACAGAAACACTACCTCGATCATGAGCTGGAAGAACGATGTTGAGGGAATGAATTCGCCCTCCAGATGGTCTTGCACACTGAGTCTGACCTTGCCCTTGCTTCTTCGGGCAATCTTTGCTGAAATGTCCAAACTCACCACAATGAAAGCATTCACCACTCTTCCTTTTTCTCTTCCTACAATCCTTAATAAGATGCCCAACTGAACCGCAATAATGGCACTTCCTCTTGTCGTTATTGCCCTTGCTATTGTTCCCCTTGTTGCCTTGACTCTTGTTCTTGTTCTTGCGGTTTTTGGAGTTCTTGCCTTGCTTCCCGGAATTCACTGTTCCTTCCGACGTAGGCCCTCCCTTCTTCGGGCAGTCCCTAGTGAAGTGTCCCATTTCTCCACAGTCAAAGAAAGTGCCCTTCCTCTTTCTGCAATCCTTGTTTAGATGAGTCAAGCTTCCACAAGTAAAGCACTTCATTTCCTTCTTATCTTCAGACTTCTCCTCCTTCTTTTTTCATTTCCTTTTTGGGCTCCGTTTCCTTGTTTTGAGACTCATTCATCTTGACCTCCTTCTTGTCACTCCTATTCTCTTCATTGAGTAGGGCCATATTCACCAAACTCTCGAAAGTTGCCCCCAAGGGTATATGACTCATGGCTAAACCATGTAATGGCTCGTTTAATCCTAGAGCAAAGTATAGGGCCTTCTTCTGAGCTGCGTTAACCAAGTCTAAAACGATCCGAGCCAGTTGATTAAACTTATCTATGTATTCCCTAATAGTCATGTCCCCTTGCTTTAGTGATAGGAACCTTAGTCCAAACTTTCCCCGAAAGTCATCCCAAGTCTCAATTGGCCTAGTAGCGGTGGTGACCACCCACCAACGTGCAACTTCTTCCTTTAGCAACCACACTGCCAATAAAACCTTCCTACGGTCATCTATATCAAAGAAGGCAAAAAGATCTTCGGTTTCTTTCAACCAATTCCTTGCCTCTACATAAGTCTCGGTTCCAATGAAATTCTTGCCACCCATCGTCTTAAAGTTCTTACAAGTTTCCGCAAAATCCGCTTGTGGAGGCTGAGGGGGAGGAGAAACATCAGATATGGGAGGAGGAGGAGAAACATCAGCGACAGGAGGAAGAGGAACATCTGCGGGGCCGGCTTCGGTCGCCCTAGCCTCCAAAAGTCTCCTATACCAAACAGGTACGTGTACTCCCTCCGGAATGGAAAAGTTATTGGCCATACTGAAAACGAAGAAAAAGATAGATTCGGAATGGAGAAAAACGAAGGAATTTTTGCTAATGGCTTTTTGGGGAATAGCCTTTAAAATAAACTAGACTTTTTCTTTGGAAAATACTTTATACTTGGTTTTGAAAATAGTTTTCCAAAAGTTTTTTTTTAAAAAAAAAACCTTTTTGTTTTGTTCCTTCTCGTAAACCATATGCTCTGATACCAAATGTAACACCCCACCTCCGCCAGGGTGGCTCTTGCAAGCACTCTGACTTTGGAGGGGCGTTTGTACCGGGTAAACATGCATAATGATATATCAAGGCAGAACAAGAACATATGTATATATGTAAACAGAGTAAACAAGATAAGTAAAACAACGGAAGATTTCAAACTATTTCAAAACAAGTCTGATACAACATAATGTCTACTTTCCAAATATACAAGTCTAGATAAAAACAACATCACTGAAAAACTGAAATACATAAGTACTATCCCCACAATAAGTGATAACCATAGCTAGCTTCATGTCAAGACCATACATGAGCTAAAATCCCACAAGCAAGCGATCAGAAATCCAAGCTAAGCTCCAATATTCCCACCCTGAGAACATAGGGGGGGGGGGGAAACGGAAGAAAAGAGGCGAAAGAAAAACAAGTCAGTCAAAAAGACTGAGTAAGCCCTACTACAATCAATGTAAACTGATAAAGTTAACTGGCATGAGAAGCAGGGATGAACATAAGGATAACAACATACTAGCATGATGATTAACTAACAAGGTAGATAAAGGTGTCATCGCATACTCAGGTTTAAGGTTTTTGCACCACAGGTGTACTAGCAAGCTAACATGACTTGAATAAACAAGTATTGATCCCTTGGCCCAAGCTTTGGCCCAATGACATGAAATGACCCTAATACGAGGTCCAACCAAACGGTCTAATCGATCGACTCCCTAAGCCTAACTCGTCACGTGTTGGTGTCAATACGGCCCAAACATAATTGTAGTCGGACTGTGCTGGGTCCACCTTCGGGTATATCAAGCCCTAGGGTGTAAACCCCTGGACACCACAAACATAAGTGCACAGTATCGATCTACTGGTACACATGCTTGACTTCTCCAAATACGGACTACGTGCACGACCATAGTCCGTCCGGAACTACATCGGCATACCACTCGACCGTCGTTTTGGTCACTTATACCAGTCCAGTAATCGTGCCCCTCCCTAGCCTAGTCCCTAGGGTCTTAATGATACAAACTTGGGATTACTGCTGGAGTGGACCCCCATTGCTAGGATTTTCTAGTGGGTTAAGTACGGTTTAACCATTTTACTAATCATGGATTAACTTGGTTAAGTGTAACGATGGGTTCACGACTTAACCCCGATTAATCCACCAAGCCCAAATTGGTTAAGTATTAAGTGGACCATGACTTAACCCTAATCATGAGGCATTAATTAATTTAATGTGCCTTAACCTCTCACATTAGACCTTGTTGTGGTTACTAGTTAAGCCGGGCGGGTCCGGGTAGCTTTACACCACAACTTGGTGTAACCTCGGGTTCAAGGTACAACATGACCAACTTCTCACATTGGGTCCTATTGTTTGTAGCAACTAGTTAAGCCGGTCGGTTCCGGGTAGTTTTACGCTACAAACTCAACCCAACCTCGAGTTGGTCACACTTATATTTTCTAAGTGTCATGTCCATCATGTTTCCAAAACATATTACAAGTTTTCAAGAATTTGGGTAGACCTAACTTAATAGGTAAATTCCCAATGGGTAGACCTAACTTAATAGGTAAATTCCCAATCTTATGTTTTTATGTCTTTTAAGTTTACCCAACGCCAAACGCAATCCCATCGCTTACATATCGCAATAGCGCATAAAGGATAGAAAGAGGGAACTTGGCATAATCATGACATAAAGGTGTTGAAGCCACAAGTTTAACATGGTGGCATATGAAATGTACATATGTTTATATACTTGCATACTACATTTTTAGGCCTCAAAAGCGTGCATAAAACCAAACCTAGCATATTGGTGATACATGGTGATAAATGACATGTAGAAATGACCATAAGTTCGCATTTAGCCTCACATGCAAGTTATCATAAGAGATATGATAACCTACATGTTGCCAAAATGCAACCTTTAGCATAAAGCTTGAAGCTTTATGTTCATATACTCAAGGTAAGCTTGCATAACATGATAACATGAGTAAAAGGATCAACCCAAACTTGCATAACATACATGGCAAACTTGCATATCATAACATAGCAAACTTGCATAACATAACATGGCAAACTTGCATATAAACTTGCATATCATAACATGATAAACTTGCATATCATAACATGGCAAACTTGCATAACATAACATGATTAACTTGCATATCATAACATGGCAAACTTGCATATCATAACATATCAAACTTGCATAACATGACATAGTAAACTTGCATATCATGGCAAACTTGCATATCATAACATATCAAACTTGCATAACATGACATAGTAAACTTGCATATCATGGCAAACTTGCATATCATAATGATCAACCAAACTTGCATCATTCATTTAACTTTAGAGTTTAAATATGAAAGTAGAAAAGGGCTTACAATGCTTATGAAGACACAAAAATATATATAGATTGAGACAAAGCCCTTATGCAATCAAATAAACCCAAAATGCAAGCTCCAATAGAAAAACCCTTGAGCCAAAATGAATCAAAACTCTTGCTTTATGATGTAAATATGGAAACTTGACTTGAATGCAAGCTAATGACACTCATACAAGCTTGAAAACACTTGTATGCATGGAAAATCTCTCATAGAAGTAACTTAGAAATTTTATGAAGAGAGTGGAGGCCATGAGAGGAATGATTTTGCCATAGATTAGTTACTTGAATGAATAATGATGATTTAGGGTTAGGTTAGGGGCTTATTTATAGAGATTAGGATTAGTTTCAACCTTAGGATTAAACCCTAATTCCAATCTCAACCCTTAAAACCGAATCTGGCCCCAAAACCTAACCAAAACCCCAAAATGGTGCACCAGGCAAAACTGCCCGGCTGAACCAAGTCGACACCCAAGTCGACAGGGCTGTCGACTTGGGCCTAACCATGTCGACTGCCCAGTCGACAGGGCTGTCGACATGGGTGGTCTGGCGGGAAATTTCCCGCCTGCGCCCAACTGCTCTAATTTCCAAATTCAAACTTGAATTTGAAATCTGTTTTTACTTTGAAATTTTCTGAAAACTTCTTTGGGCCTTAATCGGGTCATACGGACTCCGATTTTCGAAAACTCGGACTCTAATTCGCGTATTTTTCCGAGACGAACGCAATGGCATAACCCGTTTCCCTTGATTTAGATTTTAGAATTAAATTCTGCCTCGATTTACTTTATAACAGGTTATTGAAAATACGGGTTGTTACAGCGCATCACTACAACTCTAACCCATTCTTGATCCTTCACTTCAGGCCTTCCTCATGACCATCTCCTTTCTGGAGCGGAGTTTTGTCCTCTCTCACGAGGGTCAAGAAGCTTTTCCATGTTAAGGTAAACAATGGTGAATCATGCTTGTTTTGGCTAGACATTTGGAATGGTGAGATTCCTCTATTCTCCTCTTTAACCAGTCTTGGGCCTTTTAATAATTCAAGCTCACAAACACTAGCTGATGTTTTTAGAATGGGCCCGTTGGGCTTATTTCCCAACTCATGGGTTGGGCTTTCCACTCTTCAGAATTTGATTAACATTGGGGTTCTTTTTAAATTCCTTTCATCCTTCTTTTGGGCCTGATTCATATCTTTGGGCCCTGGGCTCCTCTAACAAATTCTCGGTCAAATCTTGTTATAAATATCTTATTCACACTGGCCAATACTTCTCCTTCTCCAGAATTTGGAAATGTCGTCTTCCTCCTAGAATCATTTTTTTTCCAGTGGCTCCTAATTCACAACTGTATTAACACAAAAGACAGACTTCGCCGCTTCAACATCGATGTCGACCCAACTTGTGTCCTTTAAATGAATCTCTCAACTACTTGTTCTTCGACTGCGACTTCTCATTCATTGTATGGGCCACTATCCGCTCCTTCGTTCTTGGTTTCATCCCCTCGATTCACTCTTTCTTCGATTACTGGCAGCACTCCCCCCGATCCATCTCTAGATTCCCTAGTGGCAATCTTCTCTTGGTGTGTCTGGTTAGAGCGCAACGCTTGCATCTTCGGCATGACTAAAAAGTTATTGATGGGAACTTGTTATCAAATCTTGCATCTCTTCGAACTATGGACAGGCACAGTCAGACATGCTCGCTTCAGATTCTCTCTACCTAGGCCGCATTCGCCAGGAACCCAGGGTAGCAGCTCCTTGTTTCCTTTCTGATGGGGAGCATCCTGTAGTTTTATTTTGGTTGTGTACTGATCACTGATATATGGTGTAGTCATGTTATGTATATATATTTTCAGTACCCCTTAGACTCACTACTTTAGACCATCTTGGTATGTCCTATGTTTGCTACTAGTTGGGCCTGTCGACCAGATATTATTATTATTATCTTCGTTTACGCGTAACCGGCTATGTAGTTCCATGCTACACACCCGTCTTCGTCAAAAATTAAAGAGGCTAAATGATGCTGGGTACCGAATCAGTAAATTTATTTTATTTTTATGGATGAATGGTTGTTTATTTGATAGTTAAATAACCGACTATCAAATCTGGCATATACGATTGTTGGTACGGAAAGACCGGGATCGAATTATATTCAAAAACCATTCTTAACTAGCAAATAAGGGGAAGATGCTGATTGAAGATGGAGCAATTGAAGACCGTGGATCTTCATAAGTGGAAGAACTACTTGTTGAATTTTTCTTGTAAGTTCCCAGAGATATTTCAGCAGTGATTCTGTCATGATTGGAATCTACGGATTGCAAGGGTTGCTCGCTACTTATCTATATGGTGATACCTAGGATGTAATAGGAGAGTACCTTTGGTTTGTCTAGTCCCAAGACAACTTGTATGGACATATGTCTAATTGAGTATTTCCAGAGGGATCGCGTACGTTGATTTCTTCAAACATGCCAAGT
Organism: Allium sativum; assembly: GCA_030737875.1. NCBI lineage: Eukaryota > Viridiplantae > Streptophyta > Magnoliopsida > Asparagales > Amaryllidaceae > Allium > Allium sativum. The sequence continues at coordinate 70,096,766 of CM060909.1, read as the reverse complement.
TGGTGGCAGAGGAGGGCACTTCTCTTAGCTTAACAGCTAGAGTATTTTTATGGACGTCAATTAGTGATTTTCTGGGGGATCTGACAATGTGGCATTCAAAGTGAATGGTGGTCAGATGTTATGAAGATATTTATAACCTCAAGCCTCTTTAACCTGGGAAATGGTATAAAATCGGGTAGGTCGGTCCCATTAAAGGGGTGTATTGTCACCGTCTAGAGAATATTCATATTTGTTCTTCTTTTCGCTTTCGTATCTCCTAGGAACGGTTATGTTGGTACCAACCGTAAGGTGACAATTTATTCAGTACATTCTAGCGAAATGAATGGCCGGTCACGTTTAACCAGGGTTGCCAGATGTTCTTGTTGAATCCTAGTGTATTTTCTCTTAAGGTACACTATCGGAAGGTGTTCCCATATCTTGTCATAGATGGAAATCCATTCTCCAATAAGATCCGCGTTATTGATTATATACTATGTATGTGGAGCGTGAGATACAAGCGTTTTGCTAGATTGCTATTTACTTGATTTAGACATTATTATAATATCGGAAAAGTATTTATTTTAAAAAATGTTTTGGGTTATCATAAGGTAAAAACGTCCGTGTTTATGTATGGACTGGTCTTACGATTATCCTTTTCTTTCGAAAGGATTTTAACTTTAAAACCAAGTTGTGTGATGCCCAGAAACTTAATAAGTTTTCTCACGCTCGTTCACCAGACTGATCCTGGCGTTTGCAATGCTCGAGTCAGACCGAGTTTTACAGGTTTAGGTTATCCTATGCTCTAAAGAGACGACCTGGAAGATTTTAGACGTATGATATTATATAGTTATTATTCCGCTATGTGATTGTATATGAGGACCGATTGCTATAACTGTGTGATATTATATAGTTATTGTAAGTAATTTTCAAACTCTCAATAAAGATTTATTTCTATATTATATTTTGTTCCACTGTGATGTGAGATTTTGTGTTGTGTCTTCTTCTTCCTTTTCTTCTTCTATTCTAATATTTCTTTCTATTAACTATCTTGTGTTTTCTATATTTGAGTTTTGGCAAGTAATACGAGTTTACGTATTATTGTAGGAATTCGGGCGTCGAATTCCTACCGAGTCGTGACAGTGGTATCAGAGCATAATGTTTCGTAATAACCTTGGCTTTGTGGCATGAATCGATAGAGATAGGGCTAGTAATACCCTAGATTTAGTTTGAGTGTGTGTGTGTATATATATAGTAGAGCGTGTATTTGTAGATTTTATATTCAAATATTTTGTATTGCGTTATTTGATCGGTTCAATTTTGAACTGGTAATGGACACAATATTGTTTTGTAAGGAGGGTAAATGAAATAATTTTACCCAAACTATATTTTTATATAAAAAAGGAATAATTTTATTAAATTATTGAGATATATGTGTGCTTGACTGATTTGAATGAAATTCAAATAGAATTAAAATTTTGAAATGGATTAATATAGTAAAAGGCAATTTCAATGTGAAATTAGTAAAATGAGATTTAATGAATTAGAATTTGGATTTTTGGAATGAAAGTGAACTAATTAAGAAAATCAATTAGTTAATTAGATTTGGAATTGGAACTTAACTTGGTCAAGTGGAGTTAAGAATAATTCTGAAATTAAATAAAATAGACTTGGATTTGGAAATTGAATGAATATATAATTAAATAGAAGTCAATTGGATATTAATCGATTGATGTTCAAATATGTTAAACCAAAGTAATATTAATATTGAATGTAAACTCAATTGATTTGGTTAAGTTGAATATGCATTGGTTGTTTATTGATTGTTGTTTTTATGTTAGACTGGTTGAATATAATTCACCAACAGTTTAAAATAGAGTTGAATGAATTAAAAAATAAATCAACATAATAATATGGAATGAAATTGCATATAAATTGAAATTAATGATTTAACCCTGTATCTGCAAATGAATTGATGCTTCATGTTTGATTTTGGGAATTGGTGTAGTTATACTTGTTGATTGATGAAGTATTATTTAAAATTTCATGTAATTGTTACTTACATGTTAAACCGAAGTACATGTGCCAGATGGCTATGATGATTGATTTTGGTTGCGTATAAAACACGTAAGTTGAGCAAGTATGCTCAATACCGCTCATATAAGGTACGCCTACGCAAAAATACAAGATTTTGATTTCTGATTTTTTTTCTGACCGTGTGGGTCAATGTATATATATTTTTTGTTCTTGCGATTTCGTAGAAGTCCCTTCATACCGGGGAGACTTTGCCAAAATTTTTCGAGAATTTAAGATGTTAATTTTTTTCGATATTTTTGAAAAGTTTTACTAAAAATAATGAATAGGTTTTCGATTTAAAATAAATTGGATTTTAGAAAGTTAATGGGTTTGTAGCATTTTTTCTACCATAGTAATTTTGAGAACGAAATTCTTTTGAGGATGGAAGAATATAACATCCCGTATTTTTGGTAGTCAGATATATATTTTATTTTATTATTTTAAATATTGATTTAGAAACAGAAATGGATTTTTTATATTGAATTCGTTTATAAAATGAAGTTTAAACATTAAATTTATATTTAATTTAAAATGACCTCATAACATCGTGGTATTTCGTAATATTGAGTTTTGGACTTCAATTGAATATACAAGATCTGTTATAAGTCGAAATTCTATGAAACAAAAAACATTTGAATTCTAGTTGATTATAATTTCTAATGAAAGAGATAAATGGAGATTTCATGTTATAAATTGTTAGTTATGTCAAATTCAAATTTTGAAATAGTCGCTATGAAATCGTTATTAATATATAACGTTTATTTAATAAACTTAAAAGGATTTTTAATATAATTTGAATATCGGTTAACTCAAAAATCTATGTGTTGAGTTTAAATCCCGCATTTGTTTATGTTTGAAGCGATATGATATTCCACCAAGATAAATATGATAGTAATAATAATAATAATTTTTTATTATTTAATTAGATTTTTTGGAATTTAATAATATTTTATTTATATTATTATAAGCCTTGCGAGTGGCCATTTGGCAAACGACCTTGGTTTTTGATGGAATTAGTTTCATTAGATCTGTAACGTTAAATTATTGTACAAAACCAAATTTCGTGGCATTCCGATGTCGTATGTGATAACGGCAGCCATAAATGATCAGTCGTTTTATATAACACATAATTAAATTAATTTAATAGTGGATTTTTGTGTATAACTTGAGCAAACGATCAATTAAGCAACAGAACCAATTCCTTGGATTCGTATCAATGATTAAATCAAGGATAGGTAAGTGGTTCGTTATTTTTGAAGACTGGTATTTTGGTGTCTAAAATAGCTTCGTTTTGCATATAAAATATCATTTTGGGAAATAGTCTCAGAATGTGACAAAATTTGTGAAGTTGGATTTATATTAGTTAGTTATTGTATGATTTCAATTTTCGTGTCAATTGGAGTTAGCGTTTGATCGTGAGAGTGGTAAGCGCCTATATTTTTATTTAATCGTTTTGTCAATTTAATTTGGAATTTAAGAATAATCGATTTCCTAACGAACTCTGAATTTAATAAAATTAACTTTATTAATCCATAATGATTTATTGTTGCAGCATTTCAATTTTAAAGTTATTTGGATTTATTTTGTGATTGTACACAATTTAAACGCGTGTCGATTCACATTGTGAAGTTATAGAGGAATTTTTACAAATAATCTCGGAATTCGAAAAGCCAGTTCCATCATGTCCGGAATATTGTTTTAGGCTAGGATTGCTATTTTCATCGCAATCGGGTGTCGTATGTGATAGTTTTAATGTGATACTTTGCCGTTAATTTTGTTTAATAATATAATATTACACCCCTTCCTATAAATAACCATTCATTGGTCAAAACCCTTCTCCTATGGTCAACCATGGCTCATTTCGCCTCTAACAAATGAACGACCTGAAATCTCCCAAATTTTCTCTGCGATCGCCGTCAATCCATTGATCGTTTGCACAAACGTTCAACTAAATCTTGTAGGGGAAAACGCGATGCTTTATCTGACCGGTGGAGATCTAATTTAAAGGTGTGGCATGGCCGGAAATGGGCCTGAAGGTGGCGTCATTCGAAGGGGATTCTAGGCTAATGAGGATGTCGAGTGACATGGGCTTCGGGCGCAGGCATGGGACATTGGCGCGGTTATCATGGCAATCTTCGATCGGGCTCTAGCGAAAGGTTGGTGGTGCGGCGGCGTGTAGATGAGATCATGTGCGTGGGTTTCCATTCAAATGAGAAGCAAGAGTATACGAGAAAAATAAATAATCGTCCTTTATTTATTTAAAATATGTAAATAATTTTTAATTGAGTTATTAAGGAAAACTAAATATTTATTAAATTGTGATAACTTAAATGTTAATAACTGTCTCAATATTTATCTGAATTAGGTGATTCAATCTGCGTTATGAACGTCGTGACGAGATCTATTTGTGGAGCTAATCTGGACGCAATTGGAATCAAATGAGATTTTCAGTTAAATTAAAGGGTGCGTTTTTTACAGGTCCCTGTTATAGTTTCAAAATAGAAAAAAAAAACCCGGTCATAAACTTATTGTAAATTAGGTCCCTATTTTCTGAAAATTCATCAAAAAATATAAAAAAAATATAAAAAAATCATGTAAATTCGTATTTAAATAAAACATGTAAACGCTAAAAAATTCAGAACAAAAAATCATCAAACAAGGCGTCAAAAATAAAAAAACAGAAAAAAAACGAAATTTCCAGTTAAATGCATAATAGTATGCACATATATCATTTTCCTGCATACATCCGTGCTTATTTTTCACTACATTCATCTTCGTTGATTTTTCTTCATGCAAATACGTGCATACATGTGTGCAAATATTTCAAATACTTGCACACATTTGTGTAGGTTTATTTTCAGATTTTAATCCGAACACAGCTTACAGAAAAGTTGCATACATATATGCAATTATCAGTAATAATTGCATAAATGTATGCAACTATTTTTTTATTTCCGTACAATCCTGACATTATTTCCAGATTTTAGGAAATTTTTTTAAGAACGAAAGCACATTTTTAAAATAAAAAATAAAAAAAGGCTGAAGTAATAAAATAAGGGGCGGGGTTAAAATTTTCAAAACTTTTTTTATATATATATTAGGTCCCTACTTTTAGCCAGTGTGTTATCCTATAAAAATGTTGCACACATGTGTGAATGTTTTCTGAGAAATTTGCACATTTGGATGCAAATAAAAATGAACTGAAATATTAACTTAAATCTATGCGCTGGAAGAACTGCAATAATTGCACATATGCATGCAATAAAATCAAAAACGTGCATAATATTATGCATTTAACTGCAGTTTTTTCTGTTTTTTTGCTGTTTTCTTCTTTCTGACATTATTTTTGTTGTTTTTTAACTGAATTTTTTGTATAATGAATAATATATTTTATTACTAATTTACGAATTTTTTTTATTTTTTTTAATTATTATTTTATAAGTTTTGAAAACAAGGACCTAATTTATATTAAGTTTATGATCGGATGTGAGCCTAATTAAGTTTCAAAATAGGGATGTGAGCCTAATATTCACTAAATTAAACGTTCGTTTAATTTAACTGAAACGAACCGTTTAAACAACGAATCAACTCAAGGTGAGTACAACTCACTCAGTTTATCCCACTTATATTTTATATAAATCGGGTTTTTGTTGTGTGTGCTATAGATGCTAATTGTTAAATGTGTGTTAATTATATTCATATACTGATTGACCCGATGGAATTAAACGTTTTTTTAATTTTAATCGAAAACCAAATCATTATTTTAATGATTGGAAACAACTGAGGTAACTTACCTTGTTGATCACATTTATACAAATATAAATGTGTTTGATTTAATGAATTGTCATGGTAGATTGCTAAATAAATTGGAAAATGTTAAATAATCATTATTTACTATTATAGAAATTATTAGTTAAATTGAACTTAATGAGTTTATTTGAGGTTACCTATATGGATGCAGGGAATAACAGGTTGGAGGGATCCAACTGGATTTCTCACCAGAAGTTGTTAAGATTTATATATGTTAATATATGTTGAGATAATTAATCTATGATGCAGGGTTAACAGGTTTGAGGAATCCGACGGGATTCCTTACTGATATTGATAATGTTTATCAGTATGATTTATTTTGATCATTTGGATGTGAAATTAGTTAATATTTCATGGTTTGGCACTTCGGTAGGTATTTACCTCTTTAGTACCGTTGATAAAAGAAAGGATTTTTGAATCGATGCTAAATCGATCCCGAACGTTTTCAAAGTTACATTTATAAAAGGAATTGAAATACGATGTTTATTTTAAAAATAAACATCGAAATTTATTTATGTTTTTATAACTATTTAAATTATTATATGTAAATGGAAATTCCAAGATATTATTAAATAAAAGGTTAAACGGTATAAACTAAATGGGAATGTTAAAATGATTGCGAAGAAGGGTTTAAGTGGCGTAAATGGATTTTTAAAAGGATTTTAAATGTTGAAATGGACTAATGGAAGTGGAAATATACGAGAAATTGTTTCAGTGATTTGTAAGGTGGTTTTTCATAACTAATGAACATTTCACAAAAGTTGTCTATATACGAAATGTGATAAAATGGTTTTTCGTGAATGAGATTAGCAAAATAATGGAATTGAAAATAAAATATGAATATTGGCGTATAATTGGAATTGAGATAAATGTCAAATAAATGTGATTTTAAGGCAAGATTTGTCGAAAGTAACATATAAATGAATGGTTAAGGAATTTATAAATGAAATGAATTTTGTAAATGGAAAGGTTAATGATTTTGTAAATGAAAGGTGAAGGGTTTTGAAAGGAAATCTGTAACACCCCAAATGTTTAACAACATTAAAGAGAATAAATTAAATATTAATTAATTTAATTTTTAGAATTAGAGGAAACGGACTACACCATTACGTCCGTCTCGAAATTCTGGTCAAGATGGACATTTGATTTGCGTAAAACGGACAACGTATGAAGAAGTTATGATGGTTTTAAGTTTGTATACGCGCAGAAATATTATATATATATACACACGCATGAGTCAGAGGTGAGTCAGAATTCTATCCAGAAGATTCAAATTCGAAAAATTCCTCTGAGCGGCAAAATTCCCGCTCTACGGAGTCGACTCCCCTAAAGGGGTGTCGACCCAGGGGTCGACCCACCCACAGGGGTGTCGACATCCCTAGGGCTGACGTGGCAACTCGTTTTCAGGGTTTCTACGGCTATATATATGTGTCCTATTCTCCTGTTTTCTGCATTGGAAATCATGGAGGCCATATGCTGTTGGGGTGCGAATTGAACCGTCTTCTACAACAACTTTGCAAATCAAATTCAGAATTCTAGATCCGTTCTTTCTCAAATCTCTAAACCTAAAGCTATGAGTTTTCTAGTTACTTTTAGGTTTAGACAAATAAATGTGAATTGTGGAAGATAGTAAATTGGATATGTTGTAAACTGTATTGTTAAATCCTATACTATATCATGATGGAACTAATTCCCTAGATCTAATGCAATTGTGGCTATTCTATACTATATCATGATGGATCTAATTCCCTAGATCTAATGCAATTGTGGCTATCCTATACTATATCATGATGGATCTAATTCCCTAGATCTAATGAAATTGTGGCTATTTCATTATGTTATCTATGTGATCTTGACTTATAATTATATTGTGGCAAATATACATCTATTAAGATTGGACAGTTGTAACATTGAATCTAGTTATTTATGTGAATCACCTTTCACCTGTCATATTATGATCAATATAGATCTGTTATAAACTTGACATGTGAATCCATCTTTAGATCTAAACATGTTTCTATGTCACCTTAATTAAGCTAGATCCAATTGGTTAGACATCTAGATCTCATTATGTTTGATTTGACATCATAGTAATTTCCACAAGCAATCAGTTCCATGTCCACCTTGTTATAATATTAATTGAATGTCCATTCACTTTGTTATTATGCTAGTATGTTTATGACAATATATGTTGAAATTATCACCTTGTCATATTCCCTTTTCATGGTTATAGCTAGGCTACTCTATAGCCTAGATGCCACCAAAATACATACAAATACATTAGTGAGGAAACGGGGAAAAAGGGATTGATATTGGCATAATTTATGCAATATTTATATGAATTGGTCATATAATTAAAAAGGGGAAACATAGAAATAATCACCTATAATGACATAGGTAAATTTGGAGAAAAAGGAAATGTTTAGTAATTAAAATTAGGAATTGTAATTGTACTTATGACATGAGGTTAGGTTGCGTTAGTGGTGGAAGTCTGCCCGGACCCGACCGGCATATCCAGCAACAACTAATGTTGAACCTAATGTGGGAGGTCTAAGTACGTAAATACGAATTGGGCTAAGATACGAGGTTTGGCCCAACTGTGGAATGAGGCTGTCCGGACCCAACCGGTAAATCCAGCATCCACACGTTGTAAGCCTAATGTGGGAGTTCTAGCCCATTATAACCATAATTGGACATGGTAATGAAATGAACTACTTAACCTAATTTAAACCATAACGATTAAATGATTATGAACTTATGTTAGGGTTAAGTAAAATTGGATGGGTAATGGGTGGGTTAAGTAAATTAAAGGGGGTGGGTAATATTTACATATAGACCCATGAACTTAACCCAATTAGGTTATGTAATTAAAGACACCTAGTGGTATACATAACCGATGGAAGATGTAATAAAGTTATGTAATTAAAGACACCCTTTAGGGTGAGCATAACTGACATAGGGCTATCTAATTAAAGACACCTAAGGGTATGCATGGTCAGTGGAAAACCTAGTGGGGATACAAGACAAAGAGGAGAGCTTGTATCAAATTGTGTGGGACCTATTTCAGTCAGTAACCCGGAGTAGGTATCGAATAAAGAACTCCGTACTAGGCGGAGGAGGGGCACGCTTACTGATTGATTATAAGAAATCCAAATGAGAAGAACGCTGTGGGCGGCGCAAACCGACCGGGGACATGTGCGTGCATGGGCCGAGCAGAGGGGGCTAAGACGACCGTGACACCAGTAGATATGGTTGTGGACATCTTGGGAAATGAAGGGATGCCACTTTAATAAGTGATACCTCCTACTGTGGGGCCAGCACAGGATATCTATGGAGTAGGGAGCCAATCGATTAGGGTAGTGGTTAGGGTATACTCGGACGTATGCCCTAGGTCTACCAACGTATAGTGGTAGGGATCATCTCATTTTAGTTATACTAGTAATAGTGCGGAGTAATCGTATATACACCTTATCATGTCTACCTTGACTCACCTGCCATTTATGTAATGATCTCTCTCTTATCCACTTTATGTGCCTATCATGTTACCTTTATTTATCTACTTGCTAAAAGTAACTAGACTCGCCAGACTTTATGTCTGACCCTTTTGTTTCTCCTTCTCTCTTCCGTTCCCCCCCAGGTACTCAAGGCGGAAACAACCAGGCTTGATAGTGATTCTGCTTTTTGCTGGAGCTACTGATATGTATGGCTCAAGCTCTCATCCTTGTTGCTATGGCTATATTTGGTGTTTAGGGAAATCTTATTTCTTTTATGCACTCTGATATTTTTGAAGTACAAAACAGTGGTTTTTATGTAGTAATTGTTTTTGTGACTTATGGTATTGTGGATCACGGTATTATGATTTATGCTTGAAATGAAATTTGAATTTTCCCGCTGTTATCTTATTTATATCTGCCTTGGAATTATTCTGCGTCTGTTTACCTATAACGCTTCACGAAACTTAATGCATTCCCTTAGTGAGTGACATTAACGGACGTGGGGTGTCACACTTGGTATCAGAGCTGAAGGTTACCAGATTAGACAAAAAAATTGAAAATTATTTTCAAAAAGGTTTTAAAAGAAGGTATTTTCAAAAAGAAAAGTCTGTTTTGAAAATATTCCCCAAAAATCCATATGTAGTATCCTTCGGTCCTTTATCTAAAGTTCTTCCTTTTTCCTTTGTCAGCTAGTCTAGGGAACAAAACATTCCTAATATCCCAGTGGGCATCACTATACCCGGATGGTTCCATTGGTATTTGGAGGCCATGGCGCCTGCCGATGGCCAAGGAAATGTTCCTCCCCTAGCTGCGCCAGTTATTCCTTCTCCTCCCCCTCCTAGAGCAGATAACTACACCAAGATCGGCAAGGACTTCCGTGCTATGCGAGGAAAACCGTTCCACGAGAAAGAGACATTCGTAGAAGCTCGGAACTGGCTCAAAGAGATCGAGGACTTGTTTGTAATCTTTGAAGTTGAGGATAGAAGGAAGGTTCAGTTAGTCGCCTGACTACTGAAGGACGAAGCCTCATTTTGGTGGGAAGTCACTCAAGCTGGACGTCCGGTGGAAACTTGGGCAGATTTTAGACAAAGGTTCGAAATGAAATTTCTTTCCCAAGCCAAGAGAAGCATACAAATGGAGAGATTTTTAGCACTAAAACAGGGAAACTTGACAGTTAAGGAGTATGTGAAGAAATTCAACCAGTTGGCAAGGTCCGTATTAGAGTTGGTGGATATGCCGCACAAAAAGGCTTTACGATTTGCTAAAGGGCTGAATGAACCTCTGCATGGTTTAGCCATGTCCCATATCCCAATGGGGGCCACTTTTGAAAGACTTGTTGATATGGCCCTTATGCATGAGGAGGACAATGGAGAAAAGAAGGAAGCAAAGGCCGAAAGGACATTGCAGAATTGGAAGCCATGGCTTAAGAAGGGACAGCAAAAATAGCAGAAGAAAGGAGGGAAGGATGATAAAGGCAGGGATAAGAGAAAATGTCACAACTGTGGCAAGGAGGTCTACTTGATCAAAGATTGTAAGAAAAGGAAGATCAATTGCTTTAATTGCAGAGAGGTCAGACACTACTCTAAAGCGTGCCCGAAGAAACAGGGATTGCAGGGACAAGGTCAAAGAGCAGGGACTCCTGGATGGCAGGTGCATGCTCTCGCGGTCGGTGCTCCTGAAAGAGGTAGAAAAATTTCTGTAGAAAGTTTAGTTTCTCTTTCAAACCATCCAGTTAGAACACTTTTTGATTCTGGAGTTTCACACTCATTTATATCAAGTTCTGTAGTTGAATCTCTACACTAATTACTAGTATGGTAGTAGACCCCGTAGTTGTTTCAAACCCCATTGGTGGTTCGGCTCATTTATCGATGATTTGTCAGGGTTTGAAATTATCTGTGTTAGGCGTCGAGTTTGAATGCGACGCATACGTGCTCGGGTTCATGGGTTATGGGTTGATTCTAGGAAAGGATTGGCTTACCACGTATGGGGCCATTCTAGATTATGAAAGGAGGGTTGTCAGACTCCTGACTTGTCAAGAGAGGACCCTCGAAGTTTCTTGTGACCCTCAAGGGTCTGTTATTCATAGCTTCCTAGAGTCTTTAGATACATCCATAGATGAATTGCAATCAGTTCCAATAGTTCGAGATTATTCTGATGTTTTTGATAAGGTACGGGGTTTACCTCCAAGGCGTGAGATCGACTTCCGCATATATCTAGTGGACAATGCAGAGCCAGTTGCATTACCAGTTCGTCATATGGCTCCAACGGAAAGGAGGGAGCTGAGTAAGCAAGTAGGGGAGCTACTTGAGAAAGGATTTATCAGACAAAGAATATCTGAATGGGGTGCTCCAGTAGTATTCACAAATAAGGCGGATGGTTCACTTCGTTTGTGTGTTGACTATAGAGATTTGAATAAGCTCACCAAGAAGAATAGGCACCCGCTTCCGAGGATTGATGATTTTTTTGATCAGCTTGTTGGTGCCTCGCTATTTTCTCAATTGGACTTGGCTACGGGGTTCCATCAGTTGAGAGTAGCTGAGGACAGTATAGATAAGACTGCCTTTAGGACCCCAGATGGTTTCTTTGAATGGCTAGTTATGCCTTTTGGATTGACAAATGCACCCGCCTATTTTGTTGATTTGATGAGTATGGTGTTTTGGGAGTTCCTAAACAAATTCGTTATAGTTTTTGTTGATGATATCTTGATCTTCTCCAAGAACGAAGAAGAGCATGCCCAACACTTGAGAGAAGTTTTGAAAACTCTCCGTGCACATCAGCGTAAAGCGAAGTTCTCCAAATGTCATTTTTGGAGGAAAGAGGTGAGGTTCTTAGGGCACGTGGTCTCCAAAGAAGGGATAGCTATAGATCCCGCAAAGGTGGTTGCAGTGCAGGATTGCCAGATTCCTACAAATGCAACCGAGGTAAGAAGATTTCTTGGGTTGGCAGGTTACTATAAGAAGTTCATTAAGGACTTCACGAAGGTATCAGCCCCTCTCACCAGACTGACAAAGAAGAATTTGGCATTTTCATGGGACATAGACTGTGACGTTGCTTTCCAATGACTGGAGAGGGCTCTGACAACAGGCACAGTTTTGATCTTTCCTGATGGAAGTAAAGCGTATATTGTTTACACTGATGCGTGTAGTACAGGGCTTGGTGCGGTTCTGATGCAAGAAGGGAAAGTAATATGTTATGGCGGCAGACCGTTGAGAGTTCATGAGAAGAACTACCCCACCCATGATCTAGAGCTTGCTGCCATAGTATTTGTGTTAAAGACGTGGCTTCATTATTTACTTGGAGAAAGGTTCGAGTTATACACCGATCATAAATCTCTCAAGTATCTATTCTCACAGAAGGATCTCAACTTAAGGCAACAACAGTGGATGGAATTCTTAGCTTCATATGATTTTGAGATTGCTTATACCCCTGGCAAGGGTAATGTGGTGGCAGACGCACTAAGTAGGCAGAGGATGGTCCTGAGTCCTCTATTTGTGGAAAGAAAGAACTTGGAGTTCATATCAGCTTTTTCTTTTAGACCCTAAATCGAGGTTTTTTCTTGACTTGTTTGCATCCTAGGAGATACGACCAACTCTTATGGACCAATTAGGAGCTTCGTAACAAGATGACCCATAGATTTTAGATAGCATGGAAAAGCTCAGAAGAAGGGAGACTTCTAGTCACCTCAGTAGGTATGCTATAGATGAAAAGGGGTGTCTACGACGAGATGGGAGACTTTGTGTTCCTCAAAACTGGAAGCATAATAAAGGCAGTCCTAGAAGGAGCCCACCATTCTAAAATGACCATTCATCCAGGCGGTGATAAGATGTACAGGGACATGAAGAGGGTTTTCTTTTGGGCTGGGACGAAGAAAGATGTGGCCAAATTTGATTCTCAATGTTTAGTTTTCCAGCGAGTTAAAGCTGAGCAAAAGAAGCCTGGTGGTTTACTTCATCCTTTGGAGGTTCCACAGTGGAAATGGGAGAGCGTCTCCATGGACTTTATAGATGGTTTGCCCAGATCAAAGAAAGGAAACACCAGTATTTGGGTAGTAGTAGATAGACTCACTAAGAGCGCTCACTTTATTCCAGTTAAAAGTAAAAGGACAGCACCATGGTTGGCAACAATTTATGTCCGAGAGATAGTTTGTCTTCATGGAATACCTTCCAGCGTTGTGAACGACCGCGACCCCGTCTTTACCAGCGAATTTTGGAGAAGCTTGCAAGAAGCGCTAGGTACACAGTTGTGTTTGAGCACTGCTTATCATCCTCAGACCGATGGACATACGGAGAGGGTGAACAGGATTCTTGAAGATCTTTTGAGGCTGTGTATTCTAGATTTCAAAGGGACTTGGGAAGAACATCTTCCTTTTGTAGAATTTTCCAATAATAACAGTTATCAAGCTAGCATCGGCATGGCACCCTTCAAAGCATTGTACGGGCGACCCTGTAGATCGCCAACTTGTTGGTGGGAATCTATAGAAAGATTATTTCTTGGACCAGATATGGTTAGGGAAACGTCCGAAAAGATTGACCTCATTCGACGGTGGATGAAGACAGCTCAAGATAGGCGGAAGTCCTATGCAGACAAGAGAAGAACTGACATCGAATTTGAAACGGGAGACTTAGTTTTTATTAAGGTACCGCCTCTGAGGAATGTAGTTCGCTTCAGATCAGTAGGGATGTTGGCACCAAGATTTGTAGGACCATTTCCCATAACCGAGAAAATTGGCCAAATGGCCTACAGATTAAAGCTCCCAGAAAATCTGTCCGGCGTTCATGTCGTTTTCCACGTCTCTCATCTGTGGAAGTGCCTGCATGACACCACAGAAGTTGTTGAGCTAAGTATGTTGGAAGAAGTGGAGGTGGAACGGGAGGCGATAGTCAGACGAGTCCCTACCCGTATTTTTGGGTCAGAAGTTAAAGAGCTGCGCAATAAGGAAATCAAGTTGCTAAAGGTTCAGTGGGGAGACAGTCTAGAAGATGGGACTTGGGAGACCGAAGACAAAATTCGTGCTTTATACCCTTTTTTTTCGAGGGTATGTCCTTATGTAACGACCCGGGTTTTCGCGATCCTGGTTATCGACATAAACTCAATGTCGACTACCCAAGCATCAGAAACACCAGATAGTCCATGAAAGAAATTAGAGGGTGAGGATAGATAAGATAGCAACTTAGAATAGAAGAAGAAGAAGAACATACAACATCAGAGTAACACGAATCTCACAGCGGAACGAACAATATATAACAGATACATAACTTTGAAATAAAATCAGTATATGTATACAATAACATTATCAGAGTATAACACTTACAACACAGCGGAAATAACTATAGCTATATAATCCAGAAGCCTCCTGCTCCAAGCTCTCAGTATATCTGTAAAATCCTGACTACTTGACTGCCCATACAAAATTGGGCACCAAAGAGTTTAAGGAAAACAAAACAAACTCTGGGTCAGTTATGAGACTGGTGTGAGTAAAACAATTTAGAACAGTTTGAGAAATTAAACGATATCTCATAAGACCATGACGTATAACGGAACGGGTTTTTCCCTTATGAGAATCCAAAATAGTCTTCATATCAAAATTCTTTTGATATTATGATAGTGTCTATCAACCATAATATAGTAATCATCTAGCAGAAACGCTTTCATCTCACGTTCTACATATATAGTCTACAATCAAAACCGCGAGCACTTATTAGATAATGGATTACCAACTATGACAAGGTATGGAACCACCTTCCGATAGTGTACCTCTAGAAAGGAATACACTGGGTTCAACAAGAACATCTTGCAACCCGGCCACACATGACCGACCACTCATTTCGCTTAAGTGTATCGAATGTATATCACCAACGGTTGGGATCAGCAACCGTTTCCCAAATGGGACAACATCGAATAAATTAAAGAATGAAATGCTAGGTGATAATACACCCTAATGGAAGCAACCCACATAGCCATGCTGCCTGCCCGATTTTTGTCATTTCCCAGTTGTGAGGCTAGAGGCTAAGCTTATCTCTGACAGATCGCACATTTATTCACTTTGAATGTTACATCATCATACCCTCCAAATCACAAAATGATTTCCCCAAAAATACAACGGGTATACAACTAAGAGAAACGAATTCCTCCGTCACCAAACGTAAATTCATTTGAAGAGATCAACTTACGCGATCCATTAAATATACTCTATCAGACATTCTTCCATACGGGTCGTCTTGGGATTGGACAAACCGAAGGCACTATTTTGTAAACAGGACAACCCTTGCATAACTCCGTCTTCAATTATCTTCATCATATTAGATCACAATGCTAACGCCCATACAGAGTGGTTTTCAGATAATAAATCAGATCCCGCTTTCTCCGTATTGACAATGGAAATGGTCAAAATCTTCGATAGTCGGTGATTGAACTATTAAAGGAAAACATGCGTACAAACAACAGTCGTATTTCCAAATGGAAATCTTACCGAGCATATCATGAATCAACACTGATCCACTTTAATTTAATTTTTCATTCAATTATCCATTTCTCTATTCCTGTTTCCATATATTCAACATTTCTTATTTTCTAAATTTAGAAAATATACGTTGTTAACATTGGAAAATATTTCCATTTCTTATTATCTATATTAGAAAACATTCTGATTCTTATTTGGAAAACATTACCAAAACTCCTACATTTGGATTTAAATAGATGTTTAAATAAAACATCGCTATGCCAACTCAAAACATTTCACTCATTAACTAAATTCACTTAACCAACCTTTGCTATCGAACCTTAACCATTCCTTAGTTAAAAAGGAAGTCAATCAAGTTGGGTATGACTACCTCTCAGACCTTAACTAAACAACATTTCTAACCTCGAAATAGACAAAGTTCACCTTTTAATCTTTAACAAACTTCCTTACGTAACTCTCTTTCAAATAATCTTTATTCGATAACCCTTTCCTTCGAGTAAACTATATTCAATAATCTCTCTTTCGAATAACTATATTCGACAACCTTTCTTCGAATAAACTATATTCGATTAACTTTATTCGAATAACTAGTATTCGATTAACTCTAATCGATTAACTCTGTTGGATTAACTCTATTCAATTAACTCTAATCAATTAACTCTATTTGATTAACTCTATTTGATTAACTTTAGTCAATTAACTCTAATCAATTAACTCTATTCGATTAACTCTAATAAATTAACTCTAATCAATTTACTCTATTCGATTAACTCTAATAAATTAACTCTATTGGCTTAACTTCTTTCGAATAAACTATATTCGATTAACTCCTTACGAATAACTAATATTCGATAACTCCTTTCGAATAACTAATATTCGATAACTCCTTTCGAATAAACTATATTCGATAACCTTTCTTCGAATAAACTATATTCGATTAACTCCTTTTCGAATAACTAATGTTCGATAACTCCTTTCGAATAACTAATATTCGATAACTCCTTTCGAATAAACTATATTCGATTAACTCCTTTTCGAATAACTAATATTCGATAACTCCTATCGAATAACTAATATTCGATAAATCCTTTCGAATAAACTATATTCGATAACCTTTCTTCGAATAAACTATATTCGATTAACTTCTTTATCTCTATTTGAATAAACCATATTCGATTAACTCCTTTACTCTATTCGAATAAACTATATTCGATTAACTCCTTTACTCTATTTGAATAATCCATATTCGATTAACTCCTTTACCCTATTCGAATAAACTATATTCGATTAACTCCTTTACTCTATTCGAATAAACTATATTCGATTAACTCCTTTAATTCGACTAACTCTAATTCATTTTATAATCCTACTTACTTTCCAAATATTTCCTTTTATGATATCTTATTTATTTTCTAAATAAATATTCCTCTTATCTTTCTATTTATTTTCCCAAATAGATATTCCTTTTATCTTCCTATTTGTTCAACAAATATTTCCTTTTCAATTCTATTTATTTAACAAATAAATATTTCCTTTTCAATTCAATTTATTTAACAAATAAATATTTTCCTTTTCAATTCTATTTATTTAACAAATAAATATTTCCTTTTCAATTTTATTTATTTAATAAATAAATATTTTCCTTTTATAATCTATTTATTTAACAAATAAATATTTCCTTTTCAATTCTAATTATTTAACAAATAAATATTTTCCTTTTATAATCTATTTATTTAACAAATAAATATTTCCTTTTCAATTCTATTTATTTAACAAATAAATATTTTCCTTTTATAATCTATTTATTTTCTAAATAAATATTTCCATTTATAATCTATTTATAATTTTTTTACAATTATTTCCTTTTCAATTCTATTTGTAAATGTTTTACAAACATTTCCTTTTCTATTTGTTTTCACAAATATTTCCTTTTCTATTTGTTTTCACAAATATTCCTTTTCCATTTTTGTTTTCACAAATATTCCTTTTCTATTTGTTTTCACACATATTTCCTTTTCTATTATTCTTTGATTTTATAATTATTTTATTTTATAAAATCCTTTTCTTTTTATATATAAAATCCAATGATTTTATATAAATAATTTATTTTC
The DNA here is from genome assembly GCA_030737875.1 of Allium sativum. Classification (NCBI taxonomy): domain Eukaryota; kingdom Viridiplantae; phylum Streptophyta; class Magnoliopsida; order Asparagales; family Amaryllidaceae; genus Allium; species Allium sativum. The sequence continues at coordinate 70,078,839 of CM060909.1, read as the reverse complement.
AAAATACACTTTGAAAATCCACTTTTCTACATCCTAGTATTTCTTGCGGTATTTAAATACCAAATAACAATGATCGATATCATTCAAACACACATAATCAACACAGATTATATATCACATCATATATTACAATATATGAAAACAGTATTATAAATATTGAGGAATCCGGTTGGATCCCTCCAACCTGTTTCCCTACATCACGGATGTTAAACAATATAATTAACATCAACTTTATTTCAATATGAAATATTCTGATAAATAGAATCAATATTTGATTAACAATATATATATATATATGTCGTTATCTATAATTTCAACCAATCACTTAGCAGTTCAACCAAACAGTCAACACACAGAATCAACCATCAGTTCTAAAAATACATTATAAAAATATAACTGGTAGAGTAGGCGAGTAAAAACTCACTTTGGCGGTTTATCGTTAAATATCGATAACCATTGTCGATTCAGATCGGATAATTTATTTTGCTATAAATTGTAATGGGCTCCAATTCTCTCCCAGTCAGTTCCATGGTGTAGCCACCGTCCACACGATCTCAACGGATCTCATTTCATCAGATTCTGATATTGTATGAGGTAATTATACATTTTATAAGTTACACTAGTATTTAAAATTAAATTAAACTTAAAACAAACTAAAATCCGGTCCTCGCCCTGTACCTAAGGCCCAACCCCATTCCAATTCAACAGACCCGCTCCTATTCCTTCCTCCTTCCCCGATTGAACTCGCAACTCCAGTATTTCCCAAACATGGCGCACCTTCTTCCATCTTTAACCCCTTATCCACTCCATGAAAACCCAAATAAAATTCACCAATGAAATTTCCTGTGAAACCTCTACACCTTCCTCTCCATCACATAGAACTCGAATCCCCAAACTTCCATGCGTGTTCTCCAGTTTCAAACTACATTACAGATGAAGATCGACACTTAATTTGTTCGAATCCAACAAAACTTCGCACTCAGGTGTGGAATCACCTCGTAAATCCCAAAACAAAATCAAATTGATTTACAACTCCTTCAAATTCACGAAAGATTGAACCCTAGGTCAAAAGAACATCGCTTCCAATTTCCAGTGATACACAATGATGATCAAACCATGTAAAATGCATACGATATTGAAGAGAACTGGCATACAAATCCAAATATATATACTTTAGGATTTATAGGAATTGATTTGATTTTCTAGAATTTGTTTGAAGTTGAAATCTTTTTTTCCTGGAAGATAGAACAGCGGAGTAGAAGTGTTTGACCGAGGAATGAAAATTTTAGGTTAAAGGAGAAGTTAGGGTATTTATAGAAGTGAATTTGGCTTGTTATAGAAGCTTCATGATTTTTTTTATATTAGTTTATATCCGTTTTTGCCTTCGAAAAATCCTTCTGATCACACATGGTACCCAAAAATCATGAAAATGGGCATTCAACTAGAGTTTGACATTACGGACCCAACGAAACTGGATTCGTCAAATTCCGACATCATTTGCTCACACAGCGTATTTTTAACCATCAAAATACTGATTGTTTTCCACATTAAAAATCCGTACGACCACGTATTGACTTCAAAAATCATGGAAATTGAAACCTAACAATAATTTAATATTGCGGATCCAACAAAATTAGTTTCATCGAAAACGGAGGTCGTTTGCAAAAATGACTATTTTTAAAGCACTAAATAAACCCTTTTAAATATTAATATATTTAAAAATAATTAAATTAAATATTTATAAATAAATATTATCGTATATATTCACAATAGAATATCCTACAACTCCAATTGGATTTATAACTCGATATTCAAATCCCGGTTGAATCGATATTCAATTTGTATTGAAAATTTCGTTTAAAATATAAATAAATCGTTATAAATTATAAAGGAATTCTGTAGCAACTTTTCAAAATTCTGATTTGGACATAAATTAAAATTTACACGACGAAATCCCGATTTTTCTCTTCCATTATAAAAATATACTTCACTAGCTCTGACCATTTCTTGTTTCACAGAAATTCGACATAAAACGGATTCTGTATATTCGTTTAAAGTTCGAATCGCCAAATTATGAACTACAGCGCCATTTCGAGCTCGATTTTAATTATAATTTAATTATACGTTCAACCATCGTTATTTAAATATATTCTTTATCGTAATTCAATTTTAAACTGAATTATATATTTTGAATTGCCTAATTCACACAATATTTCCATTTCAGCTAATTCTGATTATTTCAGAATTAAATGTATTATTTAATTATTATATTAATTAAATATTCAAAGTTATTTAATTTAAACGACCATTTCAATCTCTGAATCTCTATTTAAATAATTAAATAAATTAATTATAATACCGTAAAAATACGGGACGTTACATTCTTCTCCCCTTAAAATAATTTCGTCCTCGAAATTGCTAAGGTAGAAAACAACCCTATTAACTGGGTTAAAAACTATTCGTTTGCTTCTAACTTCAGTTTCAACTGAACAATTTATTTCCATTAAAATATTACTTTAGTTCAATTAATGGAAATTTTCAAAAATCCTGAAAATATTCTAACTCCCGAAATTTTCAAAAAAAATTCACCAGCACCTCCTTTGTACGGCTCAATCGGTACAATTACAACTCGCCTCTCTGGGCCTTCTTCAGACCAAAAGAAAATCAAACAGCCAAGGGGCTTGCCAACTCGGCTTATCAAAATCTCATACCATATGAAATATAAACGTGTACCTTTTTGTCTGGTATATCATTATATCATTTCCATCTGTTATCAGTTCTGCATATATCGATGTCATCCTAATTAAACTCCAATCATTCTATACCCAAACCAATTATCAATCTCGACTCCATTCTTGATTCCAAGCTTTTAACTTGTCAATTCACCATATTTAACCAAGGCAAGTTCCATTTATATATCCCATTCAATTTCCAATCAACCGACTTAAATTCCTATTTGCTTCCACAAATTTCTATTTAAATTTGTTTTTAATTCAAACAGTCTCTTCCTGGGAGTTCTAAACAAAGTTTCTTTTCTCAAAAGTCAAAATTCCCTTTTCTGGAATTTCAATACAATTTGTTTTTCTCAAAACAATTCAAAAACAAAATCTTTGGTAGTAATCCATCACTTAGAAACTCGAAAATGAATACTGATGATGTCATGATCATCATCAGAATCTATTTCCAGCTATCGAAGTGAGTTCAATACTATATCACTTTCAAAACCATATCTAAACACTTCCATATTGAAATTCATTTCAAAATACCATTTACAATGCTTTAAAATAATTTAAAATCTCCCAAGATTTTAAAATTCTCATATATTTAATTCAAATCCATTTACAAACTCCTTTCCAAACCCTAGAGTTTTAAATTTCAATACTGGTTTAAATTCAGATTTAACTCATCTGATTTCATATACTACACTTGTATGAATTCTGATTGTTTATTTACATAACCATTTAATTTATAATCTTACTCGATTATAATAACGGCCAATATATCCAATATATTATAATCCGTCTAATATAAATCCTTTATATCAAAATATAATTTGGGTAAAATTATTTCGTTTACCCTCTTTTCAAAACATACAGTGTCGATTCGTCGTATTCGAGTGTTTATAAACCCCTACCGATACAGTGGATCAAACTGATCGACCAAAATTCATAAATTACTCAACCAATGAATTTACACAATATAAAATCATTTTTATAAAATCTACAAATACGTTCACTCGTATATATACACACGCAACTCAATCTAGGGTATTACTAACCCCATCTCTCTTGAGTCAGGCCACAGAGCCAAGGTAATTCACTTAACCTTAAGCTCTGATACCACTGTAACGACCTGGGTTTTCGCGATCTTGGTTATCGACATAAACTCAATGTCGACTACCCAAGCTTCGGAAACACCAGATAGTCCATGAAAGAAATTAGAGGGTGAGGATAGATAAGATAGAAACTTAGAATAGAAGAAGAAGAAGAAGAAAATACTACATCAGAGTAACACGAATCTCACAGCGGAACGAATAATATATAATAGATACATAACTTTGAAATAAAATCAGTATATGTATACAGTAACATTATCAGAGTGTAACACTTACAACACAGCGGAAATAACTATAGCAATATAATCCTGAAGCCTCTTGCTCCAAGCTCTCAGTATATCTGTAAAATCCCGATTACTTGACTGCCCGTACAAAATTGGGTACCCAAGAGCTTAGGGAAAACAAAACAAACTCTGGGTCAGTCATGGGACTGGTGTGAGTAAAACAGTTTAAAATAGTTTGAGCAATTAAACGATATCTCATAAGACCACGCCGTACAACGGAACGAGTTTTTCCCTTATGAGAATCCAAAATAGTCTTTATATCAAAATTCTTTTGATATTATGATCGTGTCTATCAACCACAACATAGTAATCATCTAGCAGAAACGCTTTCATCTCATGTTCTACTTATATAGTCTACAATCAAAACCGCGAGCACTTATTGGATAATGGATTACCAACTATGACAAGGTATGGAACCACCTTCCGATAGTGTACCTCTAGAGAGGAATACACTGGGTTCAACAAGAACATCTTGCAACCCGACCACACATGACCGACCACTCATTTCGCTTGAGTGTATCGAATGTATATCACCAACGGTTGGGATCAACAATTGTTTTCCGAATGGGACAGCATCGAATAGATTAAAGAATGAAATGAATATGTCTAGATAGATGATAATACACCCTAATGGAAGCAACCCACATAGCCATGCAGCCTGCCCGATTTTTTTCATTTCCCGGTTGTGAGGCTAGAGGCCATGCTTATCTCTGATAGATCACACATCTATTCACTTTGAATGTCACATCGTCATACCCGCCAAATCACAAATTGATTTCCCCAAAACTACAACAGGTATACAGCTAAGAGAAACGAATTCCTCCGCCACCAAATGTAAATGCGTTTGAAGAGATCAACTTACGCAATCCATTAAATATACTCTGTTAGACATTCTTCCATACGGGTCGTTCTGGGACTGGACAAACCGAAGGCACTATTCTGTAAACAGGACAGCCCTTGCATAACACCATCTTCAATTATCTTCATCATATTTGATAACAATGCTAACACCCATGCAGAGTGGTTTTCAGATAATGAATCTGATCCTGGTCTCTCCGTATTGACAACGGAAATGGTCGAAGTCTTCAATAGTGGGTGATTTAACTATCAAAGGAAAACATGTGTACAAACAACGGTCGTATTTCCAAATGGAAATCTTATCGAGCAAATCATCAATCAACACTGATCCGCTTTAATTTAATTTGTCATTCAATTATCCATTTCCCAATTCCTGTTTCCATATATTCAACATTTCTTATTTTCGAAATTTAGAAAATATACGTTGTTAACATTGGAAAACATTTCCGTTTCTTATTTTCTATATTAGAAAACATTCTGATTCTTTTTTGGAAAACATTTCCAAAACTCCTACATTTGGATTTAAACAGATGTTTAAATAAAACATCGCTATGCCAACTCAAAGCATTTCACTCATTAACTAAATTCACTTAACCAACCTTTACTATCAAACCTTAACCATTCCTTAGTTAAGAAGGAAGTCAATCAAATTGGGGTATAACTACCTCTCAGACCATAACTGAACAACATTTCTAACCTTGAAATAGACAAAGTTCACCTTTTAATTCTTTAACAAACTTCCTTACGTAACTCTCCTTCGAATAATCTCTATTCGATAACTCTTTCCTTCGAATAAACTATATTCGATAATCTCTCTTTCAAATAACTATATTCGATAATCTTTCTTCGAATAAACTATATTCGATTAACTTTATTCGAATAACTAATATTCGATTAACTCTAATCAATTAACTCTATTTGATTAACTCTATTCAATTAACTATATTCAATTAACTCTATTTGATTAACTCTATTCAATTAACTCTAATCAATTAACTCTAATTAATTAACTCTATTCGATTAACTCTAATCAATTAACTCTATTGGCTTAACTCCTTTCGAATAAACTATATTCGATTAACTCCTTTCGAATAACTAATGTTCGATAACTCCTTTCGAATAACTAATATTCGATAACCCCTTTTGAATAAACTATATTCGATAACCTTTCTTCGAATAAACTATATTCGATTAACTCCTTTTCGAATAACTAATGTTCGATAACTCCTTTCGAATAACTAATATTCGATAACTCCTTTCGAATAAACTATATTCGATTAACTCCTTTTCGAATAACTAATATTCGATAACTCCTTTCGAATAAACTATATTCGATAATCATTCTTCGAATAAACTATATTCGTTAACTCCTTTAACTCTATTTGAATAAACCATATTCGATTAACTCCTTTACTCTATTCGAATAAACTATATTTGATTAACTCCTTTACTCTATTTGAATAAACCATCTTTGATTAACTCCTTTACTCTATTTGAATAAACTATATTCAATTAACTCCTTTACTCTATTCGAATAAACTATATTCGACTAACTCCTTTATTTCGACTAACTCTAATTCCTTTTGTAATCCTTCTTACTTTCCAAATATTTCCTTTTATGATATCTTATTTATTTTCTAAATAAATATTCCTTTTAACTTTCTATTGATTTTCCCAAATAGATATTCCTTTTATCTTCCTATTTGTTCAACAAATATTTCCATTTCAATTCTATTTATTTAACAAATAAATATTTCCTTTTCAATTCTATTTATTTAACAAATAAATATTTTCCTTTTATAATCTATTTATTTAACAAACAAATATTTCCTTTTCAATTCTATTTATTTTTTCCTTTTATAATCTATTTATTTAACAAATAAATATTTGCATTTATAAATGTTTTACAATTATTTCCTTTTCAATTCTATTTGTAAATGTTTTACAAATATTTTCTTTTCTATTTGTTTTCACAAATATTTCCTTTTCTATTTGTTTTCACAAATATTTCTTTTCCATTTTTGTTTTCACAAATATTCCTTTTCTATTTGTTTTCACACATATTTCCTTTTCTACTATTCTTTGATTTTATAATTATTTTCTTTTATATATCCTTTTCTTTTTATATATAACATCCAATGATTTTATATAAATAATTTATTTTCAAAATACACTTTGAAAATCCCATTTTCTATATCCCAGTATTTCTTATGGTATTTAAAATACCAAATAACAATGATTGATATCATTCAAACACACATAATCAACACAGATTATATATCACATCATATATTACAATATATGAAAAACAGTATTATAAATATTGAGGAATTCGGTTGGATCCCTCCAACATGTTTCCCTGCATCACGGATGTTAAACATTATAGTTAACATAACTTCATTTCAATATGAAATATTCTGATAAACAGAATCAATATTAGATTAACGATATATATATATATGTCGTTATCTATAATTTCAACCAATCACTTAGCAGTTCAACCAAACAGTCGACACACAGAATCAACCATCATCTATCAGTTATAAAAATATAACTGGTAGAGTTGGTGAGTTTTACTCACTTTGGCGGTTTATCGTTAAATATCGATAACCGTTGTTGATTCAGGTCGGACAATTTATTTTGCTATGAATTGTAACGGGCTCCAATTCTCTCCCAGTCAGTTGCATGGTGTAGCCACCGTCCATACTATCCCAACGGATCTCGTTTCGTCTGATTCGATATCGTATGAGATAATTATACATTTTACAATTTACACTAGTATTTAAAATTAAACTTAAAACAAACTAAAATCCGGGCCTCGCCCTGTACCTAAGGCCCAAGCCCATTTCAATTCAACAGACCCGCTCCTATTCCTTCCTCCTTCCCCGATTGAACTTGCGACTCCAGTATTTCCCAAACATGGCACACCTTCTTCCATCTTTAACCCCTTATCGACTCCATGAAAACCCAAATAAAATTCACCAATGAAATCTCCTGTAAAACCTCTATACCTTCCTCTCCATCACATAGAACTCGAATCCCCAAACTTCCATGCGTGTTCTCCAGTTTTGAACCGCACTATAGATGAAGATCGACACTTAATTTGTTCGAATCCAACAAAACTTCGCACTCAGGTGCAGAATCACCTCTTAAATCCCAAAAAAAACTCAAATTGATCTACAACTCCTTCAAATTCACGAAAGATTGAACCCTAGGTCAAAAAGAACATTGCTTCCAATTTCCAGCGATACACAGTGATGATCGAACCATGTAAAATGCATATTCGAAGAGAACTAGCATACAGATCCAAATATATATACTTTAGGATTTATAGGAATTGATTTGATTTTCTAGAATTTTTTTGAAGTTGAAATCTTTTTTCCTAGAAGGTAGAACAGCGGCGCAGAAGTGTTTGACCGAGGAATGAAAATTTTAGGTTAAAGGAGAAAGGTAGGGTATTTATAGAAGTGAATTTGGCTTGTTATAGAAGCATTATAATTTTTTTATATTAGTTTATATCTGTTTTTTCCTTCGAAAAATCTGTGTGATCACACATGATACCCAAAAATTATGAAAATGGGAATGCAGCTAGAGTTTGACATTACGGACCCAATGAAACTGGTTTCGTCTAATTCCGACTTCGTTTGCTCACACAGCATATTTTTAACCGTCAAAATACTAACTGTTTTCCACATTAAAAATCAGTACGGCCACATATTGACTTCAAAAATCATGGAAATTGAAATCAAATAATAATTTAATATTGCGGATCCAACAAAATTAGTTTCGTCGAAAACGGAGGTCGTTTGCAAAACTGACTATTTTTAAAGCTCTAAATAAACCCTTCAAAATATTAATATATTTAAAAATAATTAAATTAAATATTTATAAATAAATATTACCATATATATTCACAATAGAATATCATACAGCTCCAATTGGATTTATAACTCAATATTCAAATCCCGGTTGAATCGATATTCAATTTATACTGAAAAATTCATTTAAAATATAAATAAATCATTATAAATTATAAAGGAATTCCATAGCGACTTTTCGAAAATTTGATTGGACAAAAATCAAAAACTACATGATGAAATCCCGATTTTTCTCTTCCATTAGAAAAATATACTTCACCAGCTCTAAATGTTTCTTGTTTCACAGAAATCCGACTTAAAACGGATTCTGCATATTCGTTTAAAGTTCGAATCGCCAAATTACGAACTACAGCGCCATTTCGAGCTCAATTTTAATTATAATATAATTATACGTTCAACTATTGTTAATTAAATATATTCGTTATCGTAATTCAATTTTAAACTGAATTATATATTTTGAATTGCCCAATTCACGCAATATTGCCATTTCAGCTAATTCAGATTATTTTAGAATTAAATATATTATTTAATTATTATATTAATTAAATATTCAAAGTTATTTAATTTAAACGACCATTTCAATCTGTGAATCTCTATGTAAATAATTAAATTAATTAATTATAATACCGTAAAAATACGGGACGTTACACCTTAACTCCTTTTTCCCAAGATTTATCAGTGCTTGTTTCTATCATTTGAGTATATCTTATCCATAGTACTTTTCAACCTTTAGATAGGAATCTTGTGGATGTAAACATGTGTTTGAAACATGTTGTGTTTGATGGATACAAATGGATACAAGTGTTTGCTAATGTTTGCCCGTGGACGCATATACACACACATTAGGCACTAAGATCGACTCAATCAATTTCATACTGCATATGGATGTGTGTGCAATTTTCTTTTCTTTATGATTGGAAATGGATGAACTACCAAATAGACGTTGCATTTGGACAAATGAGTGTGCACACATATAAAACTTATATATAATATAATAGGATTATTTGCATACATATTGGATTCATGGCACTAACATACATTGCATAAAGAAGGTCTACTGAATCAGTAGACCGCCTAATCTTCGCATTAATGTTGGGACATATACACACACCTTTGCATATGTTCATATAACCATTAGAATTCCTTAAGGATAATGGATTCCAGTGATTGGTGGATGAGTAGATGGATGGTAGGATATGCATTCTTCTCAACTTAGAGATTTCGGGGACGAAATCCTTTGAGTAGGGGAGAATTTAACGCCCCAAATTTTTAACGACATTAAAGAGGATAAATTAAATAATAATTAATTAAATATTCTGAATTAGAGGAAACAGACTGACCATTGCGTTCATCTCGAAATTTTGGTCAAGATGGACATTTTATTTGCGTAAAACGGACACCGTATGAAGAAGTTATGAAGGTTTTAAGTTTGTATATGCGCAGAAATATTATATATATACGCATGAGTCAGAGGTGAGTCAGAATTCTATCCAGAAGATTCAAATTCGAAAAATTCCTCTGAGCGGCAAAATTCCCGCTCTAGGGGGTCGATCCCCCTAGAGGGGGTGTCGGTACCCCTAGGGCTGACGTGGCAAGTCGGTTTTAGGGTTTTTGCGGCTATATATATGTGTCCTATTCTCCTATTTTCTGCATTGGAAATCATGGAGGCTGTAATGAGTCGGATTTTGCCCGGCCTTAATCGATCGCAAAATCGACCAAAACCGTTCAAATCCCGCCTACGTTAACTTTGGGAATACAATACATCAGAACAACAACAACAACAGAGTTTTATAACATCAATAATAAATGTCACATCAGAGTACAGAATATCAGAGTATATTGACTAAGAATACAGCGGAAGGTAAATTACAATACTACAATACATTGCAGCGGAAATAAAATAACTAAGGCACCAGAAGACTTCCAATGTTCTAGACACAGCTTTAAGCTTCAATCCAGGATCCTGCTAAAGAGATAAACCTGTAGACAAACTGCTTGACTTCCCGTGTGGAAAGAGGGCACCCGAGTTTGCAAAAAGGTGGAAATAAACAAATTCTTATCTAATTAATCACTATTAATAGGACAAATCCAAAGACCACGCCGCTAACGCGGAACGGGTTTACTCTAATGGATTGTCATGCATAAAAGTGTCAAAAACAACTAATAAGTAAATCGTACAACAACGTTATGCTTTTTAGAAAAATGGAATCACCATAAGACCCAGGTCCCATCACACAATGCAACACAAACCAGAGGATAGGGTTTTACCTTATAGTGATTAAACATGCTAAATACGGCAAATACGAGTTTAATATTATTATTAGTATATATCAAAACATTTCAAAGTAAATGTAGAAATCCTAGGAAGAATAATATCCCATACTACTATGCCTCCATACTAGTAATACAATCAAATCCGAATGGGGTCGTATTGGAAATTGGTTTCCATCATGAGTCAAGGCTAGGGAGGAGCTCCTACCGATTTGAGACACTCTAGCTAATGTCTCAGGATCCCCCGCAGTGAACCCTTAGAAAGCTGCAGGGCCGATCCGCCATACGAGTTGCAGATTAGTTATTCCTGAACACACGTTTCCCAGTCCTATAGGACCTATCATCTGAGGCGCCTCATTCCATCATCCACATAAGTAAAATGCAGGGCCGTGTTAAAACCCAAACACCACTTCTAGCTAGAAAGAAACGTGCTACTCTCCCTGCGTTCCCTTCTCCCGATTTAGACTCCGCCGGTGTGTGAGGTTCGCGAAGTCACGTTGTACACAAAGCTATGCCTAGACAGGCTATGCTTTGATCATCCCACAAGGCCTGCTTTTCAACAAAGCCTTGATCATATGCATCTTAGCATGCCACATCATCACTCCATATCACATTACCAATCCTTTGCCGAAATACATGAACGGGTGTTAAGCAAGAGAATAAATTCTCCGCCACCAAACATCCATACATTCGACAGAAGATTAATAACATGATATATAATGGAGTACGATGTCAGACACACAATCCATTTATAAGCTTATGCTCTGGGTCTGAGCGAAAGCCGAACCCGTACAAATCAACACTACGTCCGGGCAACTCCTACTATTACCTTATCATGGTAGCGAGCCATTCTAAGGCAACAGTCATCATCGTCCATTCGATGTGAAGATTGACGGTCTTCAATTGCCGTCTTCCAATCTTGGATTTTTAAACGTCGTTTAATTATTTGGAATGAGATAAACTCGGACTTTCCAAATAATCCTCGTATATATATATATATATACTTAAAATCCTTCTTACACGTTAATAATTATTTTTATTAACGATTCATTCCTATTTTAATTATTTAAAATAATTAAATTTTTATATAACGACGCCTTAAGTCCATCGGCGACTGTGGCGCTGCATTCAACCAATTTTGATTTTTACATTTCTCAGAATCTAACCGTTGGGTTTTAACGTAGTATATATCGTTGGAAAGATTTTTCCAAGACGGTCCTATCGGTATCAGTTTCAAGAAAATCCGACGGTCGGATCTTCTTGTGTAGTCGTTTAAAAGTATGATTTCAAAACGCGAACTACCACGCCCTATTCATTTAATTTTAATCATATATATATATATATATATAATATTGAATCGTAATAACGTCGTTTGATAAAAACAACGCTCTACACAATTACCGATACTTACTAAATTTTAATTCATTGAAAATGAAGATAATATCACCGCATCCAAAATTCATTCTTTCCTTACATTGAAAATGTAAATTCCATCCGTTTTATTTACATAAAAATATAAATTGTGATACACTCAACATCCTACTTCTAATTTACATTGTGAAAATATGGTTTTTGATTACAATGCAAACTCTACTTCTAATTCACATTGTAAAAATATGATTTTTAATTGCAATACAAACACTACTTCCTATTTACATTGTAAAAAATGATTTTTAATTACAATGCAAACACCACTTCCTATTTACATTGTAAAAAGTGATTTTTAATTACAATGCAAACTCTACTTTAATTCACATTGTAAAAATATGATTTTTAATTACAATGCAAACACTACTTCCTATTTACATTGTAAAAAATGATTTTTAATTACAATGCAAACACCACTTCCTATTTACATTGTAAAAAGTGATTTTTAATTACAATGCAAACTCTACTTTAATGCACATTGTAAAAATATGACTTTTAATTACAACGTAAACACTACTTCCTATTTACATTGTAAAATATGATTTTTAATTACAATGCAAACACTACTTCCTATTTACATTGTAAAAAATGATTTTTAATTACAATGTCACTTTTCTACATCTAAATTACATATAAAATAAATAAATTCTATTCCTAATGTTCATTCCCATTCTATGTTACGTATATATATAAGAAAAATGTAAATTCTATCATACAATGAAATTGCATCCTTTAATTACATTGAAACATGTAGTTTTTGTCATACGGTATCCTTTCCTGTAGACATTACATATAAAAATGTAATATTTAACACACAATGTAAATTCATGTTTTAATTACATATAAGAAGGTAATTTTATCCTACGGTGTAATTCCCTATATAATGTACATATAAAAATGTATACTTTAACTTACGATGAAATTTCCATGTTAATTACAAAGAAAAATGTAATTTTTAACATACGGCATTGATTCACTTTATAATTTACATATAAAAATGTAAATTTTGACATATGATGAAATTCACCATTTAATTACAAAGAAAAATATAATTTTTAACATACAACGTTAATTCACTTGATAATTTACTTATAAAAATGTAAATTTTGACATACGATGAAATTCACTTTTTAATTACAAAGAAAAATGTAATTTTTAACGTACAACGTTAATTCACTTTATAATTTACTTATAAAAATGTAAATTTTGACATACGATGAAATTCACTTGTTAAATTACAAAGAAAAATGTAATTTTTAACATACAACGTTAATTCACTTTATAATTTACTTATAAAAATGTAAATTTTGACATACGATGAAATTCACTTTAAATTACAAAGAAAAATGTAATTTTTAACATACAACGTTAATTCACTTTATAATTTACATATAAAAATGTAAAATTTGACATACGATGAAATTCACTTGTTAAATTACAAAGAAAAATATAATTTTTAACATACAACGTTAATTCACTTTATAATTTACTTATAAAAATGTAAATTTTGACATACGATGAATTTCACTTGTTAAATTACAAAGAAAAATGTAATTTTTAACATACAACGTTAATTCACTTTATAATTTACTTATAAAAATGTAAATTTTGACCTACGACGAAATTCACTTGTTAAATTACAAAGAAAAATGTAATTTTTAGCATACAACGTTAATTCAATTTATAATTTACTTATAAAAATGTCAATTTTGACATACGATGTAATTCACTTTTTTATTACAAAGAAAAATGTAATTTTTAACATACAACGTTAATTCACTTTGTAATTTACTTATAAAAATGTAAATTTTGACATACGATGTAATTCACTTTTTAATTACAAAGAAAAATGTAATTTTTAACATACAACGTTAATTCACTTTATAATTTACTTATAAAAATGTAAATTTTGACATACGATGGAATTCATATTTACTTTACATAAAAAAAAGGTATACTTTACATATGGTGAAATTCCTAATTATAACCACATCTAAAATTATATAAAAATGACATTTTTAATTCATCGTTCCATTTTATATTCAAACAACATATGAAAATGTCATCTTTAATTCATCGTTCAATTTTACATTAAAATAACATATAAAAATGTCATTTTTATTTCAACGTTCAATTATACATTAAAATAAAAAAAAAGTCATCTTAATTTCAACGTTCAATTTTACATTATAAGTCCTACTTTTATACTCAAAGTAAACCCTACTTAATATTTTAATGAAAAATCTATTCTTTAATGATTCATTGAAAAATTCATTCTTTAATAATTCATTACAAAAATTCATTCCTTAATAATTCATTGCAAAAATTCATTCCTTTCATAGACAATGAAAAATCATATCTCTTATTATTTACAATGAACATATCTTTTAATTTTCAATATAAAAATCTCATCTTTCATTTACAATGTAAAATTTATTCTTAAATTACAATGTAAATTTTATTCTTAAATTACAATGTAAATTTTATTCTTAGATTACAATGTAAATTTTCCATCCTTTAATTACAATGTAATAATTCATCATTTGATATTTACATGAAAAATTTCATCATTTAATATTTTCATGAAAATTTACGTCTTTAATATTTCAATTAAAAATTCAGCATTTAATAATTTCAATCAAAAATTCAACATATAGAAGTTAGTCTTTCTATTTACAATGTAAAGATTAAGCCTTTAACATTTACCACATCGTATTTCATGTCACATCCAATCAACAACAACATTCAAATAAACCAACATGACTAAATCTAACGATTCACATCAAGGTAATATACAGGGTGATGTTTATATTGGCATATGACAAATCAACGAGGCATGATTCAATAAAATAAACAAATAATTAATTCTAATTAATCAATAAATTCAGATCTAATATTTAGATATGCAGATCTAACATCATACGGTATAAACAATTCAGATCCATATTTAAAATATCACGACGTAGCAGATCTATCAATAAATATTTTTAATAACTAAGAATTAATAATTAAATAAATTAAAAATAAATTCTCACCTAGCTCGGATTTGAAAGGAAGGTTCGGATTCAATCAGATCTCGTGTTCAAAGTCACGGCAGTTACGGATCTGAAAGATTTCAATTCGAAGTTCATACAAATAAATCAGAACTGACTTTCAACAACTGTCGCTGTAACGCTTAAAAGCGTCACAAAATCTGAAATATTCATACCTTAAATTTCAGAAATGTTCAAAACTTTGAATTCGGATTTCGGGAGCGGTAGTCGATGGTTTTGCGAACGGTTTGCGGGAGACTGGAGAGCTACGAGAGGGCTATCGGCGCCGGGAAGTGGGGGGGTGCGCACGCACGTGGGTGGCGCAATTCAGTGCGTGGCGGCGGTAGTTCGGGTGGTCGGGGCGGCGATTTCAGGCTACGAGGAGGGTTGGGTTCAGTATGTATTTGAAGAGCTCGGAAATCTCTTCGAAACGTGACAAACGGCGAAGGATTCCGTTGAGAATTGAGAGAGAAATCAAGGTTTGAAAATTCGATGGTGTATGGGTTTGGCGGCTGGAAGAAACGACGGGTTTGGGGAAGAAGACTGTAGCGAATTTATATAATATAATATTAGGTCAAACTAATTATTATTTAATTACCCAATAAAGGCCCGTTTGGCCACTAGCTCGAAATTTGACCTGCTCACTGTCGTTCTTAAGGTTTTGATGCCTTCTGAGCGCAATGGGATAGGTCTCGGGACCCAATTCCGAAATTTGTATATATTTTATTTAAAATTCCATTAAAAATTAATTAAATAAATATTGACCGTTGATTAAAATATGCTGGGGCCACATATGACCTCAGAAAATTCTAAAAAATATATTTTTAGCTTCCTTATGACGATACGAATCGAACAAAATTATTTTCGTCGAATTCTGAGACTGTTTGAAAAATGGCTATTTTTGAGGCGTTTAAATTTAACTAAAATAGTCAAAACACATTTTCCTCTGCCACTCTCACATATTAATTCGAAAAATTCTAAAAATTGAAATCTAGCAATAATTTGACATTCCGGTTCCAACAAAAGTGGTTTCGTCGAAAACCGAGGTCGTTTGAAAAATGACTATTTTTAAGGCCAATATATTTAATATTGAAAATACATTTTTAAACAAATCATTTCTGAAACTCGAAATATATAAGTGTTTACTATTTTTCAATGCAGAAACGTCATTCCGAACTCAATGGAAGTGGTTTCGAACCGAAATTCCTACATATGTGAAAAGTAGCCTTTCGGGCCATATATAATATATATAAATACTACAGCGACCTTTCTAAAAATTGAATTGGCCATAACTTTTGATTCCCGCTATGAAATTTCAATTTTTCAGATTCCTTAGAAATATATTTTTAAAAAGATTCTAATATTTTTGGTTTCACTAAAATCTATTAAATTTTGCATCCTGTACAGTCAGTCAAAGTTCAAGTTTGACTTTTCAAACTACAGCGCTATTTCTAACTTCTTTTATAATTAAAATTAAATTATTCATTCTGACTTCGATTTAAATCAATCCTTAATCATTATTATTTTAAATAAATTATTTTAAATATCCAAAACCTCATTAAAATTACTAAATTTAAATTTTAAATTGGCCCCAAAATTCAGGGTTGTTACAGTCCCCCCCACTTAAAAACTTTTCATCCTCGAAAAGGAACGAAGCTAAAAGTTGATTAATTAACTAACTAACTAATTATATATATATATTTTCTCCATTGGTTTAAATAATTTCATTAGTTGATTAACTTTCAAATATATAACATTTTATATATTCACAAATCATATTTTCCAAAATAGAGTATAATTACAAATACGTATATTATAGGCTTGCTACTCTCAACTCATTCTAGGGCATTACTAACCCTATCTCTAATGAGTTTTCTCATTCTAGGATACTGCTGATCCTATCTCTAATGAGTGTTCTTATTGGATATTACTAATCCAATATCTGATGAGTCTTTTGTTCAGTTCTAACGAGTTGTACCCCAAAGATTTGAGCTAACCAAAGCTCTGATACCAACTGTAACGAGTCGGATTTTGCCCGGCCTTAATCGATCGCAAAATCGACCAAAACCGTTCAAATCCCGCCTACGTTAACTTTGGGAATACAATACATCAGAACAACAACAACAGACTTTTATAACATCAATAATAAATGTTACATCAGAGTATAGAATATCAGAGTATATTGACTAAGAATACAGCGGAAGGTAAATTACAATACTACAATACATTGCAGCGGAAATAAAATAACTAAGGCAGTGGAAGACTTCCAATGTTCTGGACACAGCTTTAAGCTTCAATCCAGGATCCTGCTAAAGAGATAAACCTGTAGACAAACTGCTCGACTGCCCATGTGGAAAGAGGGCACCCGAGTTTGCAAAAAGGTGGAACCAAACAAATTCTTAACTAATTAATCACTATTAATAGGACAAATCCAAAGACCACGCCGCTAACGCGGAACGGGTTTACTCTAATGGATTGTCGTGCATAAAAGTTTCAAAAACAACTAATAAGTAAATCGTACAACAACGTTATGCTTTTTAGAAAAATGGAATCACCATAAGACCCAGGTCCCATCACACAATGCAACACAAACCAGAGGATAAGGTTTTACCTTATAGTGATTAAACATGCTAAATACGGCAAATACGAGTTTAATATTATTATTAGTATATATCAAAACATTTCAAAGTAAATGTAGAAATCCTAGGAAGAATAGTATCCCATACTACTATGCCTCCATACTAGTAATACAATCAAATCCGAATGGGGTCGAATTGGAAATGGGTTTCCATCATGAGTTAAGGCTAGGGAGGAGCTCCTACCGATTTGAGACACTCTAGCTAATGTCTCAGGATCCCCCGCAGTGAACCCTTGGAAAGCTGCAGGGCCGGTCCGCCATACGAGTTGCGGATTAGTTATTCCTGAACACACGTTTCCCAGTCCTATAGGACCTATCATCCGAGGCGCCTCATTCCATCATCCACATAAGTAAAATGCCGGGCCGTGTTAAAACCCAAACACTACTTCTAGCTAGAAAGAAACGTGCTGCTCTCCCTGCGTTCCCTTCTGCCGTTTTAGACTCCGCCGGTGTGTGAGGTTCGCGAAGTCACGTTGTACACAAAGCTATGCCTAGACAGGCTATGCTTTGATCATCCCACAAGGCCTGCTTTTCAACGAAGCCTAGATCATATCCATCTTAGCATGCCACATCATCATTCCATATCACATTACCAATCCTTTGCCGAAATACATGAACGGGTGTTAAGCAAGAGAATAAATTCTCCGCCACCAAACATCCATACATTCGACAGAAGATTTATAACATGATATATAATGGAGTACGATGTCAGACACACAATCCATTTATAAGCTTATGCTCTGGGTCTGAGTGAAAGCCAAACCCGTACAAATCAACACTACGTCCGGGCAACTCCTACTATTACCTTATCATGGTAGCGAGCCATTCTAAGGCAACAATCATCATCGTCCATTCGATGTGAAGATTGACGGTCTTCAATCGCCGTCTTCCAATCTTGGATTTTTAAACGTCGTTTAATTATTTGGAATGAGATAAACTCGGACTTTCCAAATAATCCTCGTATATATATATATATATATATATATATTTAAAATCCTTCTTACACGTTAATAATTATTTTTATTAACGATTCATTCCTATTTTAATTGTTTAAAATAATTAATTTTTTATATAACGAAGCCTTAAGTCCATGGGCGACTATGGCGCTGCATTCAACCAATTTTGATTTTTAAATTTCACAGAATCTAACCGTTGGGTCTTAATGTAGTATATATCGTTGGAAAGATTTTTCCAAGACGGTCCTATCGGTTTCAGTTTCAAGAAAATCCGACGGTCGGATCTTCTTGTGTAGCCGTTTAAAAGTACGATTTCAAAACGCGAACTACCACGCCCTATTCGTTTAATTTTAATTATATTTATATATATATAATATTGAATCGTAATAACGTAGTTTGATTAAAACAACGCTCTACACAATTACCGATACTTACTAAATTTTAATTCATTGAAAATGAAGATAATATCATCGCGTCCAAAATTCATTCTTTCCTTACATTGAAAATGTAAATTCCATCTGTTTTATTTACAAAAAAATATAAATTGAAAATATTGTTTTTGATTACAATGCAAACTCTACTTCTAATTCACATTGTAAAAATATGATTTTTAATTGCAATGCAAACACTACTTCCTATTTACATTGTAAAAAATGATTTTTAATTACAATGCAAACACTACTTCCTATTTACATTGTAAAAAGTGATTTTTAATTACAATGCAAACTCTACTTTAATTCACATTGTAAAAATATGATTTTTAATTACAATGCAAACACTACTTCCTATTTACATTGTAAAAAATGATTTTTAATTACAATGCAAACACTACTTCCTATTTACATTGTAAAAAGTGATTTTTAATTACAATGCAAACTCTACTTTAATTCACATTGTAAAAATATGATTTTTAATTACAATGCAAACACTACTTCCTATTTACATTGTAAAATATGATTTTTAATTACAATGCAAACAATACTTCATATTTACATTGTAAAAAATGATTTTTAATTACAATGTCACTTTTCTACATCTAAATTACATATAAAATAAATAAATTCTATTCCTAATGTTCATTCCCATTCTATGTTACGTATATATATAAGAAAAATGTAAATTCTATCATACAATGAAATTGCATCCTTTAATTACATCGAAACATGTAGTTTTTGTCATACGGTATCCTTTCCTATAGACATTACATATAAAAATGTAATATTTAACACACAATGTAAATTCATGTTTTAATTACATATAAGAAGGTAATTTTATCCTACGGTGTATTTCCCTATATAATGTACATATAAAAATGTAGACTTTAACTTACGATGAAATTTCCATGTTAATTACAAAGGAAAATGTAATTTTTAACATACGGCATTGATTCACTTTATAATTTACATATAAAAATGTAAATTTTGACATATAATGAAATTCACCTTTTAATTACAAAGAAAAATGTAATTTTTAACATACAACGTTAATTCACTTGATAATTTACTTATAAAAATGTAAATTTTGACATACGATGAAATTCACTTTGTAATTACAAAGAAAAATGTAATTTTTAACATACAACGTTAATTCACTTTATAATTTACTTATAAAAATGTAAATTTTGACATACGATGAAATTCACTTTAGAATTACAAAGAAAAATGTAATTTTTAACATACAACGTTAATTCACTTTATAATTTACTTATAAAAATGTAAATTTTGACATACGATGAAATTCACTTGTTAAATTACAAAGAAAAATGTATTTTTTAACATACAACGTTAATTCACTTTATAATTTACTTATAAAAATGTAAATTTTGACATACGATGAAATTCACTTGTTAAATTACAAAGAAAAATGTAATTTTTAACATACAACCTTAATTCACTTTATAATTTACTTATAAAAATGTAAATTTTGACATACGATGAAATTCACTTGTTAAATTACAAAGAAAAATGTAATTTTTAACATACAACGTTAATTCACTTTATAATTTACTTATAAAAATGTAAATTTTGACATACGATGTAATTCACTTTTTAATTACAAAGAAAAATGTAATTTTTAACATACAACATTAATTCACTTTATAATTTACTTATAAAAATGTAAATTTTGACATACGATGTAATTAACTTTTTGATTACAAAGAAAAATGTAATTTTTAACATACAACGTTAATTCACTTTATAATTTACTTATAAAAATGTAAATTTTGACATACGATGGAATTCATATTTACTTTACATAAAAAAAGGTATAGTTTACATATGGTGAAATTCCTAATTATAACCACATCTAAAATTGTATAAAAATGTCATTTTTAATTCATCTTTCCATTTTATATTCAAACAACATATAAAAATGTATTCTTTAATTCATCGTTCAATTTTACATTAAAATAACATATAATAATGTCATTTTTATTTCAACGTTCAATTATACATTAAAATAAAAAAAAGTCATCTTAATTTCAACGTTCAATTTTACATTATAAGTCCTACTTTTATACTCAAAGTAAATCCTACTTAATAATTTAATGAAAAATCTATTCTTTAATGATTCATTGAAAAATTCATTCTTTAATAATTCATTGCAAAAATTCATTCCTTAATAATTCATTGCAAAAATTCATTCCTTTCATAGGCAATGAAAAATCATATCTTTTATTATTTACAATGAACATATCTTTTAATTTTCAATATAAAAATCTCATCTTTCATTTACAATGTAAAATTTATTCTAAAATTACAATGTAAATTTTATTCTTAAATTACAATGTAAATTTTATTCTTAGATTACAATGTAAATTTTCCATCCTTTAATTACAATGTAATAATTCATCATTTAATATTTACATGAAAAATTTCATCATTTAATATTTTCATGAAAATTTACATCTTTAATATTTCAATTAAAAATTCAGCATTTAATAATTTCAATCAAAAATTCAATATATAAAAGTTAGTCTTTCTATTTACAATGTAAAGATTAAGCCTTTAACATTTACCACATCGTATTTCATGTCACATCCAATCAACAACAACATTCAAATAAACCAACATGACTAAATCTAACGATTCACATCAAGGTAATATACAGGGTGATGTTTATATTGGCATATGACAAATCAACGAGGCATGATTCAATAAAATTGACAAATAATTAATTCTAATTAATCAATAAATTCAGATCTAATATTTTGATTTGCAGATCTAGCATCATACGGTATAAACAATTCAGATCCATATTTAAAATATCACGACGTAGCAGATCTATCAATAAATATTTTTAATAACTAAGAATTAATAATTAAATAAATTAAATTGAATTAAAAATAAATTCTCACTTAGCTCGGATTTGAAAGGAAGATTCGGATTCAATCAGATCTCGTGTTCAAAGTCACGGCAGTTACGGATCTGAAAGATTTCAATTCGAAGTTCATACAAATAAATCAGAACTGACTTTTAACAACTGTCGCTGTAACGCTTAAAAGCGTCGCAAAATCTGAAATATTCATACCTTAAATTTCAGAAATGTTCAAAACTTTGAATTTGGATTTCGGGAGCTGTAGTCGATGGTTTTGCGAACGATTTGCGGGAGATTGGAGAGCTACGAGAGGGCTATCGGCACCGCGAAGTGGGGGGGTGCGCACACACGTGGGTGGCGCAATTCAGTGCGTGGCGGCGGCGGTTCAGGTGGTCGGGGCGGCGATTTCAGGCAACGAGGAGGGTTGGGTTCGATATGTATTTAAAGAGCTCGGAAATCTCTTCGAAACGTGACAAACGGCGAAGGATTCCGTTGAGAATTGAGAGAGAAATCAAGGTTTGAAAATTCGATGGTGTATGGGTTTGGCGGCTGGAAGAAACGACGGGTTTGGGGAAGAAGACTATAGCGAATTTATATAATATAATATTAGGTCAAACTAATTATTATTTAATAACCCAATAAAGGCCCGTTTGGCCACTAACTCGAAATTTGGCCTGCTCACTGTCGTTCTTAAGGTTTTGACGCGTTCTGAGCGCAATGGGATAGGCCTCGGGACCCAATTCCGAAATTTGTATATATTTTATTTAAAATTCCATTAAAAATTAATTAATTAAATATTGACCGTTCATTAAAATATGCCGAGGCCACATATGACCTTAGAAAATTCTAAAAAAAAATTTAGCTTCCTTATGACGATACGAATCCAACAAAATTATTTTCGTCGAATTCTGAGACTGTTTGAAAAATGGCTATTTTTGAGGCGTTTAAATTTAACTAAAATAGTCAAAACACATTTTCCTCTGCCATGCTCACATATTAATTCGAAAAATTCTAAAAATTGAAATCTAACAATAATTTGACATTCCGGTTCCAACAAAAGTGGTTTCGTCGAAAACCGAGGTCGTTTGAAAAATGACTATTTTTAAGGCCAATATATTTAATATTGAAAATACATTTTTAAACAAATCATTTCTGAAACTCGAAATATATAAGTGTTTACTGTTTTTCAATGCAGAAACGTCATTCCGAACTCAATGGAAGTGGTTTCGAGCCAAAATTCCTACATATGTGAAAAGTAGCCTTTCGGGCCATATATAATATATATAAATACTACAGCGACCTTTCTAAAAATTGAATTGGCAATAACTTTTGATTCCCGCTATGAAATTTCAATTTTTCAGATTCGTTAGAAATATATTTTTAAATAGATTCTAATATTTTTTGTTTCACTAAAATCTGTTAAATTTTGCATCCTGTACGGTCAGTCAAAGTTCAAGTTTGACTTTTCAAACTACAGCGCTATTTCTAACTTCTTTTATAATTAAAATTAAATTATTCATTCTGACTTCGATTTAAATCAATCCTTAATCATTATTATTTCAAATAAATTATTTTAAATATCAAAAACCTCATTAAAATTACTAAATTTTAATTTTAATTTGGCCCCAAAATTCAGGGTTGTTACAATCTCCCCCACTTAAACACTTTTCGTCCTCGAAAAAAAACGAAGCTAAAAGTTGATTAATTAACTAACTAATTATATATATATATATATATTTTCTCCATTGGTTTAAATAATTTCATTAGTTGATTAACTTTCAAATATATAACTTTTTATATATTCACAAATCATATTTTCCAAAATAGAGTATAATTACAAATATGTATATTATAGGCTTGCTACTCTCAACTCATTCTAGGGCATTACTAACCCTATCTCCAATGAGTTTTCTCATTCTAGGATACTGCTGATCCTATCTCTAATGAGTATTCTTATTGGATATTACTAATCCAATCTCTGATGAGTCTTTTGTTCAGTTCTAACGAGTTGTACCCCAAATATTTGAGCTAACCAAAGCTCTGATACCAACTGTAACGAGTCGGATTTTACCTGGCCTTAATCGATCGCAAAATCGACCAAAACCGTTCAAATCCCGCCTACGTTAACTTTGGGAATACAATACATCAGAACAACAACAGCAGACTTTTATAACATCAATAATAAATGTTACATCAGAGTACAAAATATCAGAGTATATCGACTAAGAATACAGCGGAAGGTAAATTACAATACTACAATACATTGCAGCGGAAATAAAATAACTAAGGCAGTGGAAGAATTCCATGTGTTCTGGACACAGCTTTAAGCTTCAATCCAGGATCCTGCTAAAGAGATAAACCTGTAGACAAACTGCTCGACTGCCCTTGTGGAAAGAGGGCACCCGAGTTTGCAAAAAGGTGGAAACAAACAAATTCTTAACTAATTAATCACTAATAATAGGACAATTCCAAAGACCACGCGGCTAATGCGGAACGGGTTTACTCTAATGGATTGTCGTGCATAAAAGTGTCAAAAACAACTAATAAGTAAATCGTACAACAACGTTATGCTTTTTAGAAAAATGGAATCACCATAAGACCCAGGTCCCATCACACAATGCAACACAAACCAGAGGATAGGGTTTTACCTTATAGTGATTAAACATGCTAAATACGGCAAATACGAGTTTAATATTATTATTAGTATATATCAAAACATTTCAAAGTAAATGTAGAAATCCTAGGTAGAATAGTATCCTATACTACTATGCCTCCATACTAGTAATACAATCAAATCCGAATGGGGTCGTATTGGAAATTGGTTTCCATCATGAGTCAAGGCTAGGGAGGAGCTCCTACCGATTTGAGACACTCTAGCTAATGTCTCAGAATCCCCCGCAGTGAACCCTTGGAAAGCTGCAGGGCTGGTCCGCCATACGAGTTGCGGATTAGTTATTCCTGAACACAAGTTTCCCAGTCCTATAGGACCTATCATCCGAGGCGCCTCATTCCATCATCCACATAAGTAAAATGCCGGGCCGTGTTAAAACCCAAACACCACTTCTAGCTAGAAAGAAACGTGCTGCTCTCCCTGCGTTCCCTTCTCCCGTTTTAGACTCCGCCGGTGTGTGAGGTTCGCGAAGTCACGTTGTACACAATGCTATGCCTAGATAGGCTATGCTTTGATCATCCCACAAGGCCTGCTTTTCAACAAAGCCTTGATCATATGCATCTTAGCATGCCACATCATCACTCCATATCACATTACCAATCCTTTGCCGAAATACATGAACGGGTGTTAAGCATGAGAATAAATTCTCCGCCACCAAACATCCATACATTCGACAGAAGATTTATAACATGATATATAATGGAGTACGATTGTCAGACACACAATCCATTTATAAGCTTATGCTCTGGGTCTGAGCGAAAGCCAAACCCGTACAAATCAACACTACGTCCGGGCAACTCCTACTATTACCTTATCATGGTAGCGAGCCATTCTAAGGCAACAGTCATCATCGTCCATTCGATGTGAAGATTGACGGTCTTCAATCACAGTCTTCCAATCTTGGATTTTTAAACGTCGTTTAATTATTTGGAATGAGATAAACTCGGACTTTCCAAATAATCATCGTATATATATATATATATATATATATTCAAAATCCTTCTTACACATTAATAATTATTTTTATTAACGATTCATTCCTATTTTAATTATTTAAAATAATTAAATTTTTATATAACGACGTCTTAAGTCCATGGGCGACTAAGGCGCTGCATTCAACCAATTTTGATTTTTACATTTCTCAGAATCTAACCGTTGGGTCTTAATGTAGTATATATCGTTGGAAAGATTTTTCCAAGACGGTCCTATCGGTTTCAGTTTCAAGAAAATCCGACGGTCGGATCTTCTTGTGTAGTCGTTTAAAAGTACGATTTCGAAACGCGAACTACCACGCCCTATTCGTTTAATTTTAATTATATTTATATATATATATATAATATTGAATCGTAATAACGTCGTTTGATTAAAACAACGCTCTACACAATTACCGATACTTACTAAATTTTAATTCATTGAAAATGAAGATAATATCACCGCATCCAAAATTCATTCTTTCCTTACATTGAAAATGTAAATTCCATCCGTTTTATTTACATAAAAATATAAATTGTGATACACTCAACATCCTACTTCTAATATACATTGTGAAAATATGGTTTTTGATTACAATGCAAACTCTACTTCTAATTCACATTGTAAAAATATGATTTTTAATTGCAATGCAAACACTACTTCCTATTTACATTGTAAAAATGATTTTTAATTACAATGCAAACAATACTTCCTATTTACATTGTAAAAAGTGATTTTTAATTACAATGCAAACTCTACTTTAATTCATATTGTAAAAATATGATTTTTAATTATAATGCAAACACTACTTCCTATTTACATTGTAAAAAATGATTTTTAATTACAATGCAAACACTACTTCCTATTTACATTGTAAAAAGTGATTTTTAATTACAATGCAAACTCTACTTTAATTCACATTGTAAAAATATGAATTTTAATTACAATGCAAACACTACTTCCTATGTACATTGTAAAATATGATTTTTAATTACAATGCAAACACTACTTCCTATTTACATTGTAAAAAATGATTTTTAATTACAATGCAAACTCTACTTTGATTCACATTGTAAAAATATGATTTTTAATTACAATGCAAACACTACTTCCTATGTACATTGTAAAATATGATTTTTAATTACAATGCAAATACTACTTCCTATTTACATTGTAAAAAATGATTTTTAATTACAATGTCACTTTTCTGCATCTAAATTACATATAAAATAAATAAATTCTATTCCTAATGTTCATTCCCATTCTATGTTACGTATATATATAAGAAAAATGTAAATTCTATCATACAATGAAATTGCATCCTTTAATTACATTGAAACATGTAGTTTTTGTCATACGGTATCCTTTCCTATAGACATTACATATAAAAATGTAATATTTAACACACAATGTAAATTCATGTTTTAATTACATATAAGAAGGTAATTTTATCCTACGGTGTAATTCCCTATATAATGTACATATAAAAATGTAGACTTTAACTTACGATGAAATTTCCATGTTAATTACAAAGGAAAATGTAATTTTTAACATACGGCATTGATTCACTTTATAATTTATATATAAAAATGTAAATTTTGACATATGATAAAATTCACCTTTTAATTACAAAGAAAAATGTAATTTTTAACATACAACGTTAATTCACTTGATAATTTACTTATAAAAATGTAAGTTTTGACATACGATGAAATCCACTTTTTAATTACAAAGAAAAATGTAATTTTTAACATACAACATTAATTCACTTTATAATTTACTTATAAAAATGTAAATTTTGACATATGATGAAATTCACTTGTTAAATTACAAAGAAAAATGTAATTTTTAACATACAACGTTAATTCACTTTATAATTTACTTATAAAAATGTAAATTTTGACATACGATGAAATTCACTTGCTAAATTACAAAGAAAAATGTAATTTTTAACATACAACGTTAATTCACTTTATAATTTACTTATAAAAATGTAAATTTTGACATACGACGAAATTCACTTGTTAAATTACAATGAAAAATGTAATTTTTAACATACAACGTTAATTCACTTTATAATTTACTTATAAAAATGTAAATTTTGACATACGATGAAATTCACTTGTTAAATTACAAAGAAAAATGTAATTTTTAACATACAACGTTAATTCACTTTATAATTTACTTATAAAAATGTAAATTTTGACATACGATGAAATTCACTTTAAATTACAAAGAAAAATGTAATTTTTAACTTACAACGTTAATTCACTTTAAAATTTACTTATAAAAATGTAAATTTTTACATACGATGAAATTCACTTGTTAAATTACAAAGAAAAATTTAATTTTTAACATACAACGTTAATTCACTTTATAATTTACTTATAAAAATGTAAATTTTGACATACGATGAAATTCACTTGTTAAATTACAAAGGAAAATGTAATTTTTAACATACAACGTTAATTCACTTTATAATTTACTTATAAAAATGTAAATTTTGACCTACGATGAAATTCACTTGTTAAATTACAAAGAAAAATGTAATTTTTAACATACAACGTTAATTCACTTTATAATTTACTTATAAAAATGTAAATTTTGACATACGATGTAATTCAATTTTTAATTACAAAGAAAAATGTAATTTTTAACATACAACGTTAATTCACTTTATAATTTACTTATAAAAATGTAAATTTTGACATACGATGTAATTCACTTTTTAATTACAAAGAAAAATGTAATTTTTAACATACAACGTTAATTCACTTTATAATTTACTTATAAAAATGTAAATTTTGACATACGATGGAATTCATATTTACTTTACATAAAAAAAAAGGGTATACTTTACATATGGTGAAATTCCTAATTATGACCACATCTAAAATTATATAAAAATGTCATTTTTAATTCATCGTTCCATTTTATATTCAAACAACATATAAAAATGTCATCTTTAATTCATCGTTCAATTTTACATTAAAATAACATATAAAAATGTCATTTTTATTTCAACGTTCAATTATACATTAAAATAAAAAAAAGTCATCTTAATTTCAACGTTCAATTTTACATTATAAGTCCTACTTTTATACTCAAAGTAAACCCTACTTAATATTTTAATGAAAAATCTATTCTTTAATGATTCATTGAAAAATTCATTCTTTAATAATTCATTACAAAAATTCATTCCTTAATAATTCATTGCAAAAATTCATTCCTTTCATAGACAATGAAAATCATATCTCTTATTATTTACAATGAACATATCTTTTAATTTTCAATATAAAAATCTCATCTTTCATTTACAATGTAAAATTTGTTCTTAAATTACAATGTAAATTTTATTCTTAAATTACAATGTAAATTTTATTCTTAGATTACAATGTAAATTTTCCATCCTTTAATTACAATGTAATAATTCATCATTTAATATTTACATGAAAAATTTCATCATTTAATATTTTCATGAAAATTTACATCTTTAATATTTCAATTAAAAATTCAGCATTTAATAATTTCAATCAAAAATTCAATATATAAAAGTTAGTCTTTCTATTTACAATGTAAAGATTAAGCCTTTAACATTTACCACATCGTATTTCATGTCACATCCAATCAACAACAACATTCAAATAAACCAACATGACTAAATCTAACGATTCACATCAAGGTAATATACAGGGTGATGTTTATATTGGCATATGACAAATCAACGAGGCATGATTCAATAAAATTAACAAATATTTAATTCTAATTAATCAATAAATTCAGATCTAATATTTAGATTTGCAGATCTAACATCATACGGTATAAACAATTCAGATCCATATTTAAAATATCACGACGTAGCAGATCTATCAATAAATATTTTTAATAACTAAGAATTAATAATTTAATAAATTAAATTAAAAATAAATTCTCACCTAGCTCGGATTTGAAAGGAAGGTTCGGATTTAATCAGATCTCGTGTTCAAAGTCACGGCAGTTACGGATCTGAAAGATTTCAATTCGAAGTTCATACAAATAAATCAGAACTGACTTTTAAAAACTGTCGCTGTAACGCTTAAAAGCGTCGCAAAATCTAAAATATTCATACCTTAAATTTCAGAAATGTTCAAAACTTTGAATTCGGATTTCGGGAGCTGTAGTCGATGGTTTTGCGAACGGTTTGCGGGAGATTGGAGAGCTACGAGAGGGCTATCGGCGCCGGGAAGGGGGGGGGGGTGGGGGGTGGGCATGCATGTGGGTGGCGCAATTCAATGCGTGGCGGCGGTGGTTCGGGTGGTCGGGGCGGCGATTTCAGGCAACGAGGAGGGTTGGGTTCAGTATGTATTTGAAGAGCTCGGAAATCTCTTCGAAACATGACAAACGGCGAAGGATTCCATTGAGAATTGAGAGAGAAATCAAGGTTTGAAAATTCGATGGTGTATGGGTTTGGCGGCTGGAAGAAAGGACGGGTTTGGGGAAGAAGACTGTAGCGAATTTATATAATATAATATTAGGTCAAACTAATTATTATTTAATTACACAATAATGGCCCGTTTGGCCACTAACTCGAAATTTGGCCTGCTCACTGTCGTTCTTAAGGTTTTGATGCCTTCTGAGCGCAATGGGATAGGTCTCGGGACCCAATTCCGAAATTTGTATATATTTTATTTAAAATTCCATTAAAAATTAATTAATTAAATATTGACCGTTCATTAAAATATGCCGGGGCCACATATGACCTCAGAAAATTCTAAAAAAAATATTTTTAGCTTCCTTATGACGATACGAATCCAACAAAATTATTTTCGTCGAATTCTGAGACTGTTTGAAAAATGGCTATTTTTGAAGCGTTTAAATTTAACTGAAATAGTCAAAACACATTTTCCTCTGTCACGCTCACATATTAATTCGAAAAATTCTAAAAATTGAAATCTGGCAATAATTTGAAATTCTGGTTCCAACAAAAGTGGTTTCATCGAAAACCGAGGTCGTTACAAAAATGACTATTTTTAAGGCCAATATATTTAATATTGAAAATACATTTTTAAACAAATCATTTCTGAAACTCGAAATATATAAGTGCTTACTGTTTTTCAATGCAGAAACGTCATTCCGAACTCAATGGAAGTGGTTTCGAGCCGAAATTCCTACATATGTGAAAAGTAGCCTTTCGGGCCATATATAATATATATAAATACTACAACGACCTTTCTAAAAATTGAATTGGCAATAACTTTTGATTCCCGCTATGAAATTTCAATTTTTTAGATTCGTTAGAAATATATTTTTAAATAGATTCTAATATTTTTGGTTTCACTAAAATCTGTTAAATTTTGCATCCTGTACGGTCAGTCAAAGTTCAAGTTTGACTTTTCAAACTACAGCGCTATTTCTAACTTCTTTTATAATTAAAATTAAATTATTCATTCTGACTTCGATTTAAATCAATCCTTAATCATTATTATTTTAAATAAATTATTTTAAATATCAAAAACCTCATTAAAATTACTAAATTTAAATTGGCCCCAAAATTCAGGGTTGTTACAGTCTCCCCCACTTAAAAACTTTTCGTCCTCGAAAAGGAACGAAGATAAAAGTTGATTAATTAACTAACTAATTATATATATATATATATATATATATATTCTCCATTGGTTTAAATAATTTCATTAGTTGATTAACTTTCAAATATATAACTTTTTATATATTCACAAATCATATTTTCCAAAATAGAGTATAATTACAAATACGTATATTATAGGCTTGCTACTCTCAACTCATTCTAGGGCATTACTAACCCTATTTCTAATGAGTTTTCTCATTCTAGGATACTGCTGATCCTATCTCTAATGAGTATTCTTATTGGATATTACTAATCCAATCTCTGATGAGTCTTTTATTCAGTTCTAACGAGTTGTACCCCAAAGATTTGAGCTAACCAAAGCTCTGATACCAACTGTAATGAGTCGGATTTTGCCCGGCCTTAATCGATCGCAAAATCGACCAAAACCGTTCAAATCCCGCCTACGTTAACTTTGGGAATACAATACATCAGAACAACAACAACAGACTTTTATAACATCAATAATAAATGTTACATCAGAGTACAGAATATCAGAGTATATTGACTAAGAATACAGCGGAAGGTAAATTACAATACTACAATACATTGCAGCGGAAATAAAATAACTAAGGCAGTGGAAGACTTCCAATGTTCTGGACACAGCTTTAAGCTTCAATCCAGGATCCTGCTAAAGAGATAAACCTGTAGACAAACTGCTCGACTTCCCGTGTGGAAAGAGGGCACCCGAGTTTGCAAAAAGGTGGAAACAAACAAATTCTTAACTAATTAATCACTATTAATAGGACAAATCCAAAGACCACGCCGCTAACGCGGAACGGGTTTACTCTAATGGATTGCCGTGCATAAAAATGTCAAAAACAACTAATAAGTAAATCGTACAACAACGTTATGCTTTTTAGAAAAATGGAATCACCATAAGACCCATGTCCCATCACACAATGCAACACAAACCAGAGGATAGGGTTTTATCTTATAGTGATTAAACATGCTAAATACGGCAATACGAGTTTAATATTATTATTAGTATATATCAAAACATTTCAAAGTAAATGTAGAAATCCTAGGAAGAATAGTATCCCATACTACTATGCCTCCATTCTAGTAATACAATCAAATCCGAATGGGGTCGTATTGGAAATTGGTTTCCATCATGAGTCAAGGCTAGGGAGGAGCTCCTACCGATTTGAGACACTCTAGCTAATGTCTCAGGATCCCCCGCTGTGAATCCTTGGAAAGCTGCAGGGACGGTCCGCCATACGAGTTGCGGATTAGTTATTCCTGAACACACGTTTCCCAGTCCTATAGGACCTATCATCCGAGGCGCCTCATTCCATCATCCACATAAGTAAAATGTCGGGCCGTGTTAAAACCCAAACACCACTTCTAGCTAGAAAGAAACGTGCTTCTCTCCCTGCGTTCCCTTCTCCCGTTTTAGACTCCGCCGGTGTGTGAGGTTCGCGAAGTCACGTTGTACACAAAGCTATGCCTAGACAGGCTATGCTTTGATCATCCCACAAGGCCTGCTTTTCAACAAAGCCTTGATCATATGCATCTTAGCATGCCACATCATCACTCCATATCACATTACCAATCCTTTGCCGAAATACATGAACGGGTGTTAAGCAAGAGAATAAATTCTCCGCCACCAAACATCCATACATTCGACAGAAGATTAATAACATGATATATAATAGAGTACGATGTCAGACACACAATCCATTTATAAGCTTATGCTCTGGGTCTGAGCGAAAGCCAAACCCGTACAAATCAACACTACGTCCGGGCAACTCCTACTATTACCTTATCATGGTAGCGAGCCATTCTAAGGCAACAGTCATCATCGTCCATTCGATGTGAAGATTGACGGTTTTCAATCGCCGTCTTCCAATCTTGGATTTTTAAACGTCGTTTAATTATTTGGAATGAGATAAACTCGGACTTTCCAAATAATCCTCGTATATATATATACATTTAAAATCCTTCTTACACGTTAATAATTATTTTTATTAACGATTCATTCCTATTTTAATTATTTAAAATAATTAAATTTTTATATATCGGCGCCTTAAGTCCATGGGCGACTATGGCGCTGCATTCAACCAATTTTGATTTTTACATTTCTCAGAATCTAACCGTTTGGTCTTAATGTAGTATATATCGTTGGAAAGATTTTTCCAAGACGGTCCTATCGGTTTCAGTTTCAAGAAAATCCGACGGTCGGATCTTCTTGTGTAGTCGTTTAAAAGTACGATTTCAAAACGCGAACTACCACGCCCTATTCGTTTAATTTTAATTATATTTTTATATATATATAATATTGAATCGTAATAACGTCGTTTGATTAAAACAACGCTCTACACAATTACCGATACTTACTAAATTTTAATTCATTGAAAATGAAGATAATATCACCGCATCCCAAATTCATTCTTTCCTTACATTGAAAATGTAAATTCCATCCGTTTTATTTACATAAATATATAAATTGTGATACACTCAACACCCTACTTCTAATTTACATTTTGAAAATATGTTTTTTGATTACAATGCAAACTCTACTTCTAATTCACATTGTAAAAATATGATTTTTAATTGCAATGCAAACACTACTTCCTATTTACATTGTAAAAAATGATTTTTAATTACAATGCAAAAACTACTTCCTATTTACATTGTAGAAAGTGATTTTTAATTACAATGCAAACTCTACTTTAATTCACATTGTAAAAATTTGATTTTTAATTACAATGCAAACACTACTTCCTATTTACATTGTAAAAAATGATTTTTAATTACAATGCAAACACTACTTCCTATTTACATTGTAAAAAGTGATTTTTAATTACAATGCAAACTCTACTTTAATTCACATTTTAAAAATATGATTTTTAATTACAATGCAAACACTACTTCCTATTTACATTGTAAAATATGATTTTTAATTACAATGCAAACACTACTTCCTATTTACATTGTAAAATATGATTTTTAATTACAATGTCACTTTTCTACATCTAAATTACATATAAAATAAATAAATTCTATTCCTAATGTTCATTCCCATTCTATGTTACGTATATATATATAAGAAAAATGTAAATTCTATCATACAATGAAATTACATCCTTTAATTACATTGAAACTTGTAGTTTTTGTCATACGGTATCCTTTCCTATAGACATTACATATAAAAATGTAATATTTAACACATAATGTAAATTCATGTTTTAATTACATATAAGAAGGTAATTTTATCCTACGGTGTAATTCCCTATATAATGTACATATAAAAATGTAGACTTTAACTTACGATGAAATTTCCATGTTAATTACAAAGGAAAATGTAATTTTTAACATACGACATTGATTCACTTTATAATTTACATATAAAAATGTAAATTTTGACATATGATGAAATTCACCTTTTAATTACAAAGAAAAATGTAATTTTTAACATACAACGTTAATTCACTTGATAATTTACTTATAAAAATGTAAATTTTGACATACGATGAAATTCACTTTAGAATTACAAAGAAAAATGTAATTTTTAACATACAACGTTAATTCACTTTATAATTTACTTATAAAAATGTAAATTTTGACATATGATGAAATTCACTTGTTAAATTACAAAGAAAAATGTAATTTTTAACGTACAACGTTAATTCACTTTATAATTTACTTATAAAAATGTAAATTTTGACATACGATGAAATTCACTTGTTAAATTACAAAGGAAAATGTAATTTTTAACATACAACGTTAATTCACTTTTTAATTTACTTATAAAAATGTAAATTTTGACATACGATGAAATTCACTTGTTAAATTACAAAGAAAAATATAATTTTTAACATACAACGTTAATTCACTTTATAATTTACTTATAAAAATGTAAATTTTGACATACGATGAAATTCACTTGTTAAATTACAAAGAAAAATGTAATTTTTAACATACAACGTTAATTCACTTTATAATTTACTTATAAAAATTTAAATTTTGACATACGACGTAATTCACTTTTTAATTACAAAGAAAAATGTAATTTTTAACATACAACGTTAATTCACTTTATAATTTACTTATAAAAATGTAAATTTTGACATACGATGTAATTCACTTTTTAATTACAAAGAAAAATGTAATTTTTAACATTCAACGTTAATTCACTTTATAATTTACTTACAAAAATGTAAATTTTGACATACGATGGAATTCATATTTACTTTACATAAAAAAAAGGTATACTTTACATATGGTGAAATTCCTAATTATAACCACATCTAAAATTATATAAAAATGTCATTTTTAATTCATCGTTCCATTTTATATTCAAACAACATAAAAAAATGTCATCTTTAATTCATCGTTCAATTTTACATTAAAATAACATATAAAAATGTCATTTTTATTTCAACGTTCAATTATACATTAAAATAAAAAAAAGTCATCTTAATTTCAACGTTCAATTTTACATTATAAGTCCTACTTTTATACTCAAAGTAAATCCTACTTAATAATTTAATGAAAACTCTATTCTTTAATGATTCATTGAAAAATTCATTCTTTAATAATTCATTGCAAAAATTCATTCCTTAATAATTCATTGCAAAAATTCATTCCTTTCATAGGCAATGAAAAATCATATCTTTTATTATTTACAATGAACATATCTTTTAATTTTCAATATAAAAATCTCATCTTTCATTTACAATCTAAAATTTATTCTTAAATTACAATGTAAATTTTATTCTTAAATTACAATGTAAATTTTATTCTTAGATTACAATGTAAATTTTCCATCCTTTAATTACAATGTAATAATTCATCATTTAATATTTACATGAAAAATTCATCATTTAATATTTTCATGAAAATTTTCATCTTTAATATTTCAATTAAAAATTCAGCATTTAATAATTTCAATCAAAAATTCAATATATAAAAGTTTGTCTTTCTATTTACAAAGTAAAGATTAAGCCTTTAACATTTACCACATCGTATTTCATGTCACACAACAACATTCAAATAAACCAACATGACTAAATCTAACGATTCACATCAAGGTAATATACAGGGTGATGTTTATATTGGCATATGACAAATCAATGAGGCATGATTCAATAAAATTGACAAATAATTAATTCTAATTAATCAATAAATTCAGATCTAATATTTAGATTTGCAGATCTAACATCATACAGTATAAACAATTCAGATCCATATTTAAAATATCACGACGTGGCAGATCTATCAATAAATATTTTTAATAACTAAGAATTAATAATTAAATAAATTAAATTAAATTAAAAATAAATTCTCACCTAGCTCGGATTTGAAAGGAAGGTTCGGATTCAATCAGATCTCGTGTTCAAAGTCACGGCAGTTATGGATCTGAAAGATTTCAATTCGAAGTTCATACAAATAAATCAGAACTGACTTTTAACAACTGTCGCTGTAACGCTTAAAAGCGTCGCAAAATATGAAATATTCATACCTTAAATTTCAGAAATGTTCAAAACTTTGAATTCGGATTTTGGGAGCTGTAGTCGATGGTTTTGCGAACGGTTTGCGGGAGATTGGAGAGCTACGAGAGGGCTACCGGCGCCGGGAAGTGGGGGGCGGGGGTGGGGTGCGCACGCACGTTGGTGGCGCAATTCAGTGCGTCGCGGCGGCGGTTCGGGTGGTCGGGGCAGCGATTTCAGGCAACGAGGAGGGTTGGGTTCGGTATGTATTTGAAGAGCTCGAAAATCTCTTCGAAACGTGACAAACGGCGAAGGATTCCGTTGAGAATTGAGAGAGAAATCAAGGTTTGAAAATTCGATGGTGTATGGGTTTGGCGGCTGGAAGAAACGACGGGTTTGGGGAAGAAGACTGTAGCGAATTTATATAATATAATATTAGGTCAAACTAATTATTATTTAATTACCTAATAAGGGCCCGTTTGGCCACTAACTCGAAATTTGGCCTGCTCACTGTCGTTCTTAAGGTTTTGACGCGTTCTGAGCGCAATTGGGATGTGTCTCGGGACCCAATTCCGAAATTTGTATATATTTTATTTAAAATTCCATTAAAAATTAATTAATTAAATATTGACCGTTCAATAAAATATGCCGGGGCCACATATTACCTCAGAAAATTCTATTTTTTTTTTTTTAGCTTCCTTATGACGATACGAATCCAGCAAAATTATTTTCGTCGAATTCTGAGACTGTTTGAAAAATGGCTATTTTTGAGGCGTTTAAATTTAACTGAAATAGTCAAAACACATTTTCCTCTGCCACGCTCACATATTAATTCGAAAAATTCTAAAAATTGAAATCTAGCAATAATTTGACATTCCGGTTCCAACAAAAGTGGTTTCGTCGAAAACCGAGGTCGTTTGAAAAATGACTATTTTTAAGGCCAATATATTTAATATTGAAAATACATTTTTAAACAAATCATTTCTGAAACTCGAAATATATAAGTGTTTACTGTTTTTCAATGCAGAAACATCATTCCGAACTCAATGGAAGTGGTTTCGAGCCGAAATTCCTAAATATGTGAAAAGTAGCCTTTCAGGCCATATATAATATATGTAAATACTACAACGACCTTTCTAAAAATTGAATTGGCCATAACTTTTGATTTCCGCTATGAAATTTCAATTTTTTAGATTCGTTAGAAAGATATTTTTAAATAGATTCTAATATTTTTGGTTTCACTAAAATCCGTTAAATTTTGCATCTTGTACGGTCAGTCAAATTTAAAGTTTGACTTTTTTAACTGCAGCGCTATTTCTAACTTCTTTTATAATTAAAATTAAATTATTCATTCTGACTTCGATTTAAATCAATCCTTAATCATTATTATTTTAAATAAATTATTTTAAATATCAAAAACCTCATTAAAATTACTAAATTTAAATTTTAAATTGGCCCCAAAATTCAGGGTTGTTATAGAGGCCATATGCTGCTAGGGTGCGAACTAAACCGTCTTCACCAACAACTTTGCAAATCAAATTCAGAATTCTAGATCTGTTCTTTCTCAAATCTCTAAACCTAACGATGTGAGTTTTCTAGTTACTTTTAGGTTTAAAAAAATAAATGTGAATTGCGAAAGACAGTATATTGGATATGTTGTAAACTGTATTGTTAAATCCTATAATATATCATGATGGATCTAATTCCCTAGATCTAATGCAATTGTGTCTATCCTATACTATATCATGATGGATCTAATTCCCTAGATCTAATGCAATTGTGGCTATTTCATTATGTTGTCTATGTGATCTTGACTTATAATTGTATTGTGGTAAATATAAATCTATTAAGATTGGACAGTTGTAACATTGGATCTAGTTATTTATGTGAATCAACTTTCAGCTGTCATATTATGATCAATCTAGATCTGTTATAAACTTGATATGTGAATCCATCTTTAGATCTAAACATGTTTCTATGTCACCTTAATTAAGCTAGATCCAATTGGTTAGACATCTAGATCTCATTATGTTTGCTTTGACATCATAGTAATTGCCACAAGCAATCAGTTTCATGTCCACGTTGTTATAATATTAATTGTATGTCCATTCACTTTGTTATTATGCTAGTATGTTTATGCCAATATATGTTGAAATTATCACCTTGTCATATTCCCTTTTCATTGTTATAGCTAGGCAACTCTATAGCCTAGATGCCGCCAAAATACGTACAAATATGTTAGTGAGGAAACGGGGAAAAAGGGATTGATAATTGGCATAATTTACGTAAAATTTATATGAATTGGTCATGTAATTAAAAAGGGGAAACATAAAAATAATCACCCATAACGACATAGGTAAATTTAGATAAAAAGGAAATGTTTAGTAATTACAATTAGGAATTGTAATTGTACTTATGACACGAGCTTAGGTTGCGTTAGTGGTGGAAGTCTGCCCGAACCCGACCGGCATATCCAGCAGCCACTAATATTGAATCTAATGTGGGAGGTCTAAGTATGTAAAAACAAATCGGGCTAAGACACGAGGTTAGGCCCAACTATGGA
Source organism: Allium sativum (assembly GCA_030737875.1). Lineage (NCBI taxonomy): Eukaryota > Viridiplantae > Streptophyta > Magnoliopsida > Asparagales > Amaryllidaceae > Allium > Allium sativum. The sequence continues at coordinate 70,039,080 of CM060909.1, read as the reverse complement.
ATAAGACTGCCCGGACCCAACCGGCAAATCCAACATCCACACGTTATCGGCCTAATATGGGAGGTCTAGCCCATTATAACCATAGTTGGACATGGTAATGAAATGGACTACTTAACCCAATTTAATCCATAAAGATTGAATGATTATGAACTTAAGTTAGGGTTAAGTAAAATTGGATGGGTAATGGGTGGGTTGAGTAAATTAGAGGGGGTGGATAATATTTACATATAGACCCACGAACGTAACCCAATTAGGCTATGTAATTAAAGACACCTAGTGGTATACATAACCGGTGGAAGATGTAATAAAGTTATGTAATTAAAGGCACCCTTTAGGGTAAGCAATACTAACATAGGGCTATGTAATTAAAGACACCTAAGGGTATACATGGTCAGTGGAAAACATAGTGGGGATACAAGACAAAGGGGAGAGCTTGTATCATATTGTGTGGGACCCATTTCAGTCAGTAACCCGAAGTAGGTATCAAATAAAGAACTCTGTACTAGGCGGAGAAGGGGCATGCTTACTGATTGATTATAAGAGATCCAAATGAGAAGAACGGTGTGGGCGGCGCAAACCAACCGGGGACATATGGGTGCATGGGCCGAGCAGAGGGGACTAAGACAACCGTAACACCAGTAGATATGGTTGTGCACATCTTGGGAAATGAAGGGTTGCCATAGGAAGTGATACCTCCTACTGTGGGGCTAGCATAGGATATCTACGGAGTAAGGAGCCGATCGATTAGTGTAGTGGTTAGGGTATACTCGGACGTGTGCCCTAGGTCTACCAACTTATTGTGGAAGGGATCGTCTCATTTTAGTTATACTAGTAAAAGTGCGGAGTAATCGTATATACACCTTATCCTGTCTACCTTGACACACCTGCCGTTTATGTAATGATCTCTCTCTTATCCACTTTATGTGTCTATCATGTTACCTTTATTTATCTACTAGCTAAAAGTAACTAGATTCGCCATACTTTAGGTCTGACCCTTTTATTTCTCCTTCTCTCTTCCGTTACTCCCCAGGTACTCAGGCGGAAACAACCAGGCTTAACCGTGATTCTGCTTTTTGCTGGAGCTATTGATATGCATGGCTCAAGCTCTCATCCTTGTTGCTATGGCTATATTTGGTGTTTGGGAAAATCTTATTTCTTTTATGCACTATGATATTTTTGAAGTACAAGACAGTGGTTTTTATGTTGTAATGGTTTTTGTGACTTATGATATTGTGGACCACGGTATTATGATTTATGCTTGAAATGAAAATTTGAATTTTCTGCTGCTATCTTATTTATATTTGTCTTGTAATTATTCTACGTCTATTTACCTATAACGCTTCATGAAACTTAATGCATTCCCTTAGTGAGTGACATTAACGGACGTGGGGTGTCACAAAATCTATAATATTTATTTATAGAAGTTAAATTTAACCACTTAGTTAATTTTATGAAATGTTATTTAAAATATAGTTGAAATGATTAGTAAGATTTTAAAGTAATATAATCGTTTTAAAAATGGTATAAAGGGAATCTGATGTGGTTTTTAAAGAAATTGGAACCTGTTATACATTGGTTGAGTTAAGTAATTTTCGAGGTGTCAATCTGATGTTGGTTTCGGCATTCGGAGTTGTAAACCTAGAGATTTATTCACTTGCCAATTTACAATGAGGATCTAATGAAGTAGAAGTATAATGATAATTGAATATTATTATAATAAATAAGAAAGGGAAATGTTTTCCAAATTATAAGTTTTAATATTTAATTATCGAATAGTTAATTAAAGAGTCTAAATGATGTTAGGTACTGAATCGATAAAATTGTTTTATTTTTATGGATGCATGGTTGTTTATTTGATAGTTAAATAACTGACTATCAAATCTGGCATATATGATTATTGGTACGGAGGACCGAGATCGAATTATATTCGAAAACCATTCCGAACCAGCAAATACGTGGAAGACGCTGATTGAAGATGGAGCAATTAAAGACCGTGGATCTTCATAAGTGGAAGAACAACTTGTTGAATTTCTCTGGTTAGCTCTCAGAGATATTTCAGCAGTGATTCTATCGTGATTGGAATCTACAGATTGCAAGGACTGCTCGCTAATAATATATAGGGTGATACCTAGGATGTTGTATGAGAGTACCTTCAGTTTGTCCAGTCCCAGGACAACTTGTATGGACGGATATCTGACAGAGTATTTCCAAAGGGATCGCGTACATTGATTTCTTCAAACGTACCAAGTTGGTGGTGGAGGAGGGCACTTCTCTTAGCTTGACAACTTGAGTATTTTTGTGGACGTCAATTAGTGATTTTCTGGTGGATTTGATGATGTGGCATTCAAAGTGAATGGTAGCTAGATGTTCTAAATATATTTATAGCCTCAAGCCTCTTTAACCTAGAAATGGTATAAAATGGGTAGGTCACATGGCTATGTGGGTCGCTCCCATTAAAAGGGTGCATTGTCCCCATCTAGAGAATATTCATATTTGTTCTTCTTTTCACTTCTGTATCATCCGGGAATGGTTATGTTGGTACCAACCGGAAGGTGACATTATATTTGGTACATTCAAGTGAAATGAATGGTCAGTCATGTTTAGCCAGGGTTGCAAGATGTTCTTGTTGAGTCCTAGTGTATTTTCTCTAGAGGTACACTGTCGGAAGGTAGTCCCATACCTTGCCATAGTTGGAAATCCATTCTTCAATAAGCGCCCGCGTTTTGATTGTATACTATGTATTATTGTCGGAATTCGGGCATCGAATTCCTACCGGCTCATTACAGTCTCACCGGCTTTCGAATCGGTAATCGTGAAGTTTCATCGAATCTCAGTATCAAATATCGTCATTTAAAATCTTGTTTTATCATCCTTATGTCTGTTTTCTAGAAATTATACTATGATTCTAAGTGCTTGTCTGCATGTCATTATTCGTCTATGAATTTATTAGCTCGAGTGTGTACTAATACTTATCATTTAAGATTCATTGTTTCTGATTCATTTAAAAAAGAATCATATAACACATGGATTGTATCTGATCCCTGTCCTACACGAGTAGTCGCCTTGAGTACGTTAACCTCGATCAAGCCAACTCCATAATCAACCCGAGTCGATCTGACTTCCTCGATCCATCTTCTCCTTCCTTTTATCTCTTCCCTTTCATGAACTTTCATCTTCTCTATTTCAGTAACTAACCAACGCCGCTCTTGCCATTGACTCTACCTTCTTCTTATTGAAACCACTTTTCAACCCTATCTCCTTCTCATTCCACTGTTTCTTCCGAGCCATGGAAGGCACCACAACTCTACCTCCATAGTTTCCATCAATCCTCATCGCAACCAAATCCCGTCGCGTGTCACCATGCACAGTCTTTTAAAGTAGAATTTGTAGGGGAATTTAAGGCAAAGAGAATGGGTAGCGAAGATCGAAGCAATAGGAAGGGGTGTCGCTGGGTTTAACTTGGTGGTGGGTGTAAAGATTTCAAATAAGAGAGAAGAGGCTTCGTTCGGTTGTCTAAGTAGAATGATGATGGTTAGAAAAGGGAAAGCATTTATATGGGGCACGATTCCTTACTTCCCAACAGTATCTTGGAGAACCTCTAGGTGAGGGTTCGGTATCAATCACTTCAGTTATGCAATTAAAACAATTTACAGATTTGATGCGGAAGACGTGCAAAATGTCATAGTGAGTATTAAGCGAAGAAATAATAGGAATATATCAGATGACTCTAAAATAGCAAATAAAACTTATTCTTTATGTTTTCACAAATATATAGATAATAATTAAATGAAATTTTTACATCCAAATTAATTAGACTTAGTAGATTCTTAGTTTTAAATAAATGCATATGCAAGTATATGTAAATAAAGGTAATTTTTTATTTAAACTAATTAAATGTAATAGAGTATTAGAGTATTTTCATTTCTAAATATGTATTTTTAAAAGTTCAATCAAACAAAGCTAATTTCATAATTTTTTATAATGTAAAAATGACATTTTTCAACTCATTTTGTTTATAGATGTTATAGCTGGAATAACAAAATATATAGTAAATAACGAGATATATTAGGAAAAGCGGAATATAGCAGGGGTTAAAGCGGAAAGGTTGTTTCAGATAAATTTTTGGGAAAATCATAGCGGTAGAAATCCTTTTTCGGATATAGCAGGGTTATAGTGGGACATCAACTGGACATCTTCACAATGGCCGATACTGAACCCTTCCTTTTAAAAAATGAAATGATAATATACAATACATTTGTGTGTCGAGCAAGCGTACATGCATACTTATGTACGTCTATATGTTTTACACGCTTGCATACAATCATTTAGCATATGATTCTCCATATACCTCATGCCGTAAAACTTCAAGCGTATCACTTAGGTGTACTTAGGAGCCGAGGATTACTGCTAGCTTCTTGACAAGACAAAGTTGGGTGTTCACCTGAGAATTGCGAAGGGAAATAGATTAAAATTTTGAAATCTAATAATACAATCAACACACTCAACATCAAGTAAATTAAACTGTCGACAAGTTGAAGTCACACACTTATACCATAGAAATCGACCATGTGTGTCAACCATTCAAAAGGCACTTCCCTTGGCATACACAACTTAATGGAAGGATAATGTTCATTTGCAAAAAGCAAAATTCAGGCCGTCCAAAGACAAAGTTTATATCGATTCAAAGTACATCATGTTTACCACATGGTATACTTTAAGGGGCCAATGTTACCCGGTTTTTGTATCCGGCCATTTTCGATTATTTAAATTGACGAGACTTCACGATTATCAAGTCTAATCAGCCAGAGAAACGGTAGAAGAACAAAATATCTAGTGCAGATAGTACCATAAGATGATGTTCGAGCTAGCATAGAAGATCACCACTCGAGAGATCACTAAGCCGGAGGTCAACATAAACTATGCTTCAGATCGATATAATAACGCGACGAACCAACTGAAACTTTAATTAAGTTGAACAAACATCACTTATATCTCCCAAACAACATGGCAACTGGCTGAACAATCACAGGACCAGGCCATAAGCACCAAGACGAGGCCATATAAGGGATCGTAGAAAAAAAATCCATATGTGAAGAATCAATATCGATCCTATTATAGGGATTGGTACTATCCCTGTCTTATCATGGAATATAGATTAGGCTCCTTTCCTTCAACTCCTCCAACAACCTTCGACTTTTTTGTGATATTTTTGATGATCTACATTTCCAGGTGCCTATAAGAGAAATGGAACTTTTGGCCCATTACTTACTTTATTATCCTATAAGCTTCAGATCCTTACAGTATCGAAACTTTGTATTCCTTAAATCAACAATAAAGTAATCAATACCATCAAAGTGAATGTAAACCATACAACGCTGAACCACTACAAACTTCTAAGTTCTCATTTTACTACATTTCTGTTAATTTAATCTTCTTTCTATATTTACTTTCTACAATTTAATTCTATTCAGAACACTTAGGTGTTTGTGCTAACTTTTGATGCAAACAAGTATGTATTGTTGAATAAGTGTGAAGATGCTTTTTAGAGGTTGATGGAACTCCTCACTCCTACCACTATCATTATCCTTCCAGAAGGGAATTAAGACCTCATATTTTAAATTAGTCCATGTAGATTTTGTCTAGGAGTCATTTTCATCCATAAAGATAGAGTAGTTGCATATACATTGAGGCGATTAAGACCAAATCAGGTTAGATATGCCATACACGATCTCAAACTTGCAGCTATTGTCTTTGCCTTAAAGGTTTAGTTTCATTGTCTCTTTGGCAAGAAGTTCATTCTTTACACTGACCATAAGTCTTTAAAGTGCTTGTTTTCCCAAAAAGAACATACTATGCATCAAAAGAGGTTGCTTGAAGTTTTATCGTCTTTTGATTTTGATATCTAGTACAATACTTAAAAAGGGAATCTAGTATCTAATACATTGAGTCACAAGCATCTGGTGGTGGTTTCCTTAATGTTGGTGGAACAGAACGATCTCAAAGTTTTGTTTTATTACTAGGTTAGAGAGAAAATTCCAAGTTCAAGTTCTTGTTATCGACCGATTTAGAAGCTTGATTGCTATTTTAGATCAAATAGCTGAGACTCAAAGTAAAACTCCCGATCTTGTATATCTTATTCAGAATTACAGGGATAAATTCAGAAGAAAAGAGTTAAATAGTACAAATTTGGTGCTTAAGGTTGTGTTCGAAGATGAGGAAGACTTATGGTATCTAATGTATATCTCAATTCTTGTCCATTATTTCGACTACTAACTATCCTTTCTTATTTCCATAAATCCTTATAGTCGAAATTATTAGTGTTTGACTTATATTATATTTGAATTTATAGTCAAAATACATAAACATTCAGGATGGACAGTCCACCTTAAAAACCGAATGTAGTTGGTAGGTAATATGCCTACCACCTGTAATATTTTAATTATTATTTGTCATAATAAGATGTATTTGTGGCCATTTTAAAATCCGGTCGGCTTTGCCAAAAAAATACAAATACATTCTTACAATATTTCCTAATTTTTCCAGGTTGTTTAACTTATACTCTAATATGAAGTGTAAGAAGTTGCACTCTAGTAGGCCTTGATTTTTGCTAAATTAAAAATCAATGTCCACAAAAATATAGATGTTAGTTTGGTATCCTACAAAAGAGAACTTATGTCAAAGCCCAAATCGTAATAACTCACAACGGAAAATGTATATAATAAACCAAATAGTTACCAAGCAAATTTTTGATACTTCAAATATGAAATATCAAATGATCTTGCCAGCTAAGCATAGAAAAAGGACGCTATCAAACATAGTTTCCGCCTACTGCGGGTACCTACCCTTTAGAGATCTCTAGACTAGTTTATTGATTGACTTCCTTCTTTAACCAGTTAACATTATATTATACCTTGATTAAGTTTCTTAACGGCTAAGAAACAATTAAGCTTAATGACCTTTAATTAACATTAAATAGTTTCAAATTCTTTTTTAATTACATTTGTATTTATTTTTTACTTTGAAAATTAAAACATTAATAACTTTTTTGCTTAAACTTCGATCAAAAAAAATTAATATATGAAAATTAATGAAAAATCATCTTAAGTCGAATGGTATAAGTTTCGTAAACAAATATTAATATTCAAAAAATGATCCTTTTTCCACTATTTATTGTTTATCAATTAATTTCAACTATAATTAGTTACCTTAGAAATCATGCAATTGTACATTCTTTGTCCTCGAATTGATTTTCTATTTTGATATTTCGTATGCCATGAAGTTGTACTCTATGGAAAAAAAATATTTACTACAAAAACAAACTGAAGGTACGATTTTTTTTACAAAGAAAGTTATTTAAAAATCTATCGTTTTTAATTCGTTTTTATAAAACCAATTTATTTTCAGTTACATCCAAACAGTTAGGAAGAAGAAATCTGCGGGCTTTTAGCAGCACACTAACTTTAATTTTACACAGCATTTGTTACGTTAATGGGACATTTGAACAAAAGGCGGAACCGATCCACGCAAATATGCCAAACTGTTTGGGCATTACCAACCAGTCAGAGGTCAGATCAGGCTCGGTTGCCCTCCAACTCCCCCCAACCAAAGGAAGTTAGGTACCACCTTAACCTACTTATTTTAAGCCGGCTACTAATATATTTTTTGAAACTTGGTACACTTTTATTAATTTATGCAATAACAATACAAAAATATGTTACTAACCTGCTTAAGCATAAAACAAACCAAACCAAAGCAGAAAACAGAAATGAAATACATAATAATATACAACAAGACCCATGATGAGATCTTTGTTGTAGCTCGAGCCGCTTCTACGTGCAAATAGTTTGTACTACATCAGCCAGCTTAGAGCGTCTCCAATAAGGTTACGGATCGTAATATTACGACCCGTAATATTCAGGGAGTTATTCTTGAGAAGTGCAAACAGTCGTGCGTCGATTTTATCGGCATGCCTGTGTTAAGTCAGCACACGCCGATTTTATCGGCTCGTGACCCTTGCGAGCCAATAAAATCGGCATGCGCCCCTACCGTGCCTATTAATAGGCGCGGTAGGCCTTATCCCCTCATCCTTCCCCATTTTCCTCTTTTTAATTTTTTTATTGTTCGAGACACCGAGATGCCGCCACGCGCGACGAAGATGGGGAGACGTACAGTTCGACCTCAACTGGACGACACAGTTGGTCCAGTGCACCCTCCTCCACCCGCGGAGATGACGATTCAGGAGTTACGAATCCTTCATGAGTTGCCAAATGGATACACTCACCGTTCGTTTACCGCGCTCGACACCATTCCGGTATAGGTTTTAATTTTAACATATATATTTATTGAACTGTTAAATAGTTTACCAAATTACGAAGGTAGTATGAACTGTTGGTTTTATAGTTATAGTTTAGTACATGTAAGTTATAATTTTTAATAGTATGAATTATTGTCCAATATAGTTATTGAATTGCTATAATGTTTAATAGACAAAGTACATCTACGTTCGAGGGAGTTGGGTGAAGTTTAGTACACAGGCCCTTGACATATTACCACTAGTTATTCGAGAGAGGCTACTGGCTAGTCCGTTCGGACTATTCTTACAGATTATACCTCCCTAGTCCTTCAATCGACCATTATTAGAGGCCTCATTAGAGAGATGGTGGCCTACGAAGCACACTTTCCACTTCTCCGATTTTGAGCTAGGTATCACCCCAGCCGATTTTTACATGCTTACAAGGAATGAGATTGGCCTCCCTGATAGAGTCTCCTACCCATTTGATCCCTCATATGAGTCTCCCAAGTCTTACTTGCAGTATTTTCCATATTTGTCCATGGATCATATATCCAATGGTGTTGTTCCATCGCATATTTACTTGAGTACATTACAACGCGTCTCGATGTAGTGGATTTGTAGGACACAGTATATCGGGCTACCCATTTATATCTCCTTAGTTCGACATTCTTTTCAAACCAACGGTGCACGATTCGATTGGGCTACCTAGTAGCACTAACAGATTTAAATCAGCTGCATATGATTGATTAGGGCTCTGCCATATTGGGTTATCTATACACTACTCTTGACTCTTACGCTTTTGGAGCGGTCCAGCATATGTTCGTATTTTGGTACATGTTGTCGTGCTGGTACTACGAGTACATGGTCAACATGCATCCACGCATAGAGTCCACTGCTAGTCATACCGCCGAGTACTTTTTCCTATGCATGCGTAGATGGGAGACTAGTCACATAGTCCGGTGTGTTCCTACTGGTGTGAGACACGACTTGATGGAGGCCCGTTCTCAGCTGGATTTGCGGGATAGGGGCAACATATTACGAGCACATTGGACTTATTATTGGATGTTACTTTCAGCAGGTGGCCCGCTACCTGATGCCCACCTATTAGTCATTACATGTCATTTATCTGTGCGGCGTGTCCTCTTTCTCCCACCGGCCCACCTTCCTATTTGGTACTTGGGAGATCGATGTTATTATCAGAGGCCCGGTGAGTTGCGCGTACCCAGAGATCCACTTCATCCCGATGATATGATCGGGCCGCGTTGTTCTATAGGGAGATAGTACATACAGGGTCCGAGATAGGCAGGATAGGTTGATATGCATAATTTTGTATTACCCGAAGCAGATTTTGACAATTATTGGCATCGAGTAGCTCTTCTGTGGTACTTGTTGCCAGAATATATGCGGGGTGTATACTCTGATCACATTGGACCCCGAGTGGCTACCGGTAGAGTTCATCCTCCACCGTTTACTTTCTACCTGACCCCTTCACAGTACTCCGACCAACCTATGGATTTTTCTTTGGCCGACACATTTTAGGCATTTGATCTTAGTGGTATAGAGCTATCCCTGCCCATTGTCTACCCACCTGATCACATGGTTGTCAGTATCCCTACAGCTGGATTATGTCCGGCACACGAGGTAATATTCGTGCTTGTAAATTTATTACCTTATATGTTCTAAGTTATAGAAACTGAGTTTATATGTTCTATATTTGTAGTATGCAGCCATGCTAGACCAGCATAGGCGACATATTACCACTATTCAGGAGATGGCCCGACTACATTTTCAGTCTTTATATCAGGAGCACCAGGCTATAGTTCAGGGTTTGCAGGCTCAAATCGACGAGTTACAGGCCCGAGGAGGTGGCAGTAGTGATACAGGAGCATCGGGTACTGTTGGAGGATCATGTACTACTGGAGGATCAGGTGTGTTGGAGGACCGGGAGGGGGTGGACGATCAAGTGGCGCTGGAGGACCGGGAGGGGGTGGAGGAGTAGATGATGCTGGATGAGTAGGTGGTCCTGGCGGACCAGGATGTGGTAGTGACGATGACGGCCTAATTCCGTATTATAGCAGGGATGACATGGAGGAGGATGGTGATGAGTCTGAGCACGATGATGATGACGATGTTGCGGATTTAGGATGACTTTCCTTAGGATCCTGATGATGATATTTTGTTTATGGTTATCATAATGTACATATGTCTATGGCTTGATGTACTTGACTTTATGTTATTATTTCATGTTTCCTCGTTTTCATATGTCACTTTGATGCATGCTGTACTACGCTTTATTAGCTACATGTTATGTCACTTTGATGCATGCTATACTACGCTTTATTATCTACAAGTTATGTTTATTCATGTCGACAACTTTATTATCTACATGTTTGGTTTCAAATTATATTAACGATTTCGTTTATTAAACGATGTTTAAAACGTTTACTTTACAATTTAATTATGAAATGAGCTGCAGCGGCGCGGTAGTTTGTAATATCACATTTTGAACTTTAAATGGTTGTATAGGAGTCAATATAAGTTGGAATTTCTCAAAACAAGAAACGTTCAAACCTATTTCATAATATTTTTCTAATGGAAGAGAAAATTTGAGTTTTCATTTTGTAGATTTTGTTTTATGTCCAAATCAAATTTTCAAATAATCGTTATGGAATTCGTTTATAAATTATAATGTTTATTTATATAAAATAAAGGATTTTAATTTTATTTAATATCGTTTCCGCTTGGAATTCAACCCGAGATATTTCGTGGATGACCCTACTTATTAAATTCCAACCAATTTACACTCCAACCAATAAAGATGCACACAAATTAATAAAGCCCCACTCTGTCCAACATCACATGGACGACCCTACTTGTTAAATTCCTTGGCTACATTACGTGGATGACCCTACTTGTTAAATTCCTTGGCTCCATTACGTGGACAACCCTGCTTGTTAAATTCCTTAGCTAAATTATGTGGACGACCCTGCACACTACAAACTAGACCAACACAGGTACCGATAAAGGAGCACTCTATCCAATAAATGAGCACTCTTTCCAATAAAGGAGCACTTTGTCCAATAAAGGAGCACTTGTACCAATAAAGGAGCACCATGTCCAATAAATGAGCACTCTATCCAATAAAGGAGCACTCTGTCCAATAAAGGAGAACTCTATTCAATAAAGGAGCACTGTATCCAATAAAGGAGCACTTGTCCCAATAAAGGAGCACCCTGTCCAATAAAGGATCACTATGTCCAATAAAGGAGCACCATGTCCAATAAATGAGCACTTTGTCCAATAAAAAAGCACTCTGTCCAATAAAAGAGCACCCTGTCCAATAAAGGAGCACTCTGTCCAATAAAGGAGCACTCTGTCTAATAAAGGAGCACTCTGTCCACTTACCAAGACCTCATACCTTATATACAACAACAACATTGCAACCATATCTCATATCCAAACATATTCACAAACAAAAATGGATTCCTATTTTATGAAATGCATGATGGCTTTTAATAGCAATTCGGAGGAAGAGGAAATCCTTCAAGAGAAAACAAAAGAAATACAAGAAATACATGACTTATACCATGAAGCCTACGGTTCATCATCCACAACTCGATGGGGATCGGTTCTTGGAAGGAAGTTTATGCACGGAAACCAAGCTAAATACCATAAGTCTCTGATGCAAGATTACTTCAATGACAACTGCACTTACGGGGATGATATGTTTCGTAGAAGATACAGGATGCGCAGAAATATATTTCTTTAGATATTGGCGGGTATTCAAGGTAACAATGATTACTTGAAGTACAAACAAAATGCATCAAAGACACAGGGGTGATCCGTTGAACAAAAAATGACAGCCTCTATGAGAATGTTAGCTTATGGCGCTCCTGCTGATGCTTTGGACGATGCATACCGAATAGCAGAGAGCATGGCACCTGAAACACTTGAAAAACTCTGTCAAGCTGTGGTGGACTTCTACGGAGAAGAATACTTAAGGTCTCCGAACGAAACAGATGTAGTGCGAATCAGGGAGATGCATGAAAGCAGGGGATGGTCGGGCATGTTAGGAAGTCTGGACTGTATGCATTGGGAATGGAAGCACTGCCCTGAGGGATTACAAGGTGCGTACAACGGCAAGGAAAGGTGACCAACCATCATTTTGGAAGCTGTAACATCGTACGATTTGTTGATATGACACGCTTCCTTCGGAATTCCCGGTTCGAATAATGACTTAAATGTTATAGAAAGATACCATCTGTTCAATGATCTTGCTCAAGGCCAAATACCTTCTTTAACATTTACCCTGGGCCAAAATACTTACAACCATGGCTATTACCTAGGTGATGGCATTTACTCGAAATGTAGCACCATTGTTAAAACATGTCTAAATCCATTGAATCCCAAACAAGTCAAATCTGCGGCGATGTAGGTGGGACAAAGAAAAGATGTAAACGAGAATTCGGTGTTTTACAATTTAGATTTGCAATGATAAGTAATCCACGTCGGTTGTGGTCTAGGAAAAAGATGTCTACAATCATGTTTGCCTGCATTGTTCTACACAACATGATTAAAAAGGATGAAAGAGATATGCATGAAGGGCAACGCCACTACGAATATGAAGGTGCTTCGCAAGCACCCGAAGTATTCCGACAAAACACACCAATAAAAGAAGAGGACTTCAACATTCATTTGAACCGTCAGATTATTTTTAGAGATGCACAACTCCATAACCGACTGCAAAAAGATCTTATGAATCATTTATGGAACCACTATGGCGATACCTAGTTATGAAGCTTGCTTTTCCAAACTCGTGTTTTATTTTATGATTGTACGAATTTATGCAGTAATGATGTTGCAGTTTTTTATTTTAGCAATCGTGTTCTATAGTATTTGTATGTGTTATTAACCAGCTATTATTATGATCTGAAGCTAAATTAGTTTATTTTGGTCTTCCAAAACATAACTGTTTTCTACGAAAATAATAACAATTTTATTTCGTCATATTAATATATAAGATAGGATAGGTAAAAAAATCAAAATGTTAAGGGATCCCGCGCCGAATTTATCGGCTTGGGATTAACCACACCGATCTTGTCGGCGGGTCGATAAAATCGTCTCACTTCATCACGAGCAAGACTCACCAGACGTTCATCAAGATCGATATGTGATACTTCCATGTTAGCCAAGTTTTTGCTCTCAAGCTTAACTAAAATATTTTGAATAGCAAAGAATGAAGTAGGCACAACACTAAGATCATCAGAAATTAGATAGGTGTTATTCCCTTTAACAAAAACTCCATCTTCATCATCTCTTTTTCGGTCTTTGGAAGCAAAAGTTGTGTATAAACTCATGGTTTCTCCACAACAACATTTAGCATTTGGAGATGAATTGAAGATTGGATAAAGTTTTGTAGCACAATACCATTTCCTACATTGGTATAGTTTATTTTTCCTAGCTGAATCAACATTCAAAATCAAATCAGCGTAATGAGACCTAGTTGAGTTCAGAGGGTTAAGCAACATGGATTTGTAGGCCTTGGAGTTAAAATATTTTTCATCGAGATTTTTTACACTTTGATAAAGCATGACCATTGAACCAATGGAGGATTCACCGCCTAAGAGATGGATAATATTACCTATGGGCATGGTTAGGAAGCTGAACAAAATATCAACAAAATCTTTGTCTAATTGCGCAAATATCACTTTCTTATTTTTTTGTCTACCGTTAGTTTGAGTTGCAACTTTGTAGAGGAAGCCATTGTTTTGTTTTTGAAACTGACAAAGAAGAAAGTAACTTTGATTTGAATGCAGAGAGGCGAATTATAAAAGCATTGTGTCACCTCGTGAAAAGTCTGAAATGATATCAACTTCCAAGACTAAAACGAAAATTGTAATTTTATTGCAAAATGAAAATGATCAAAAATTGAATGCAAAAATTACATGGGACATGTATATATACACGTAGGACACTAACACAAATGCCACACGGGCTGAATAATATGTACACAGCTTGGACGATGTAAATAAAAAGAATACTGGGCTAAGCCCAATTACTTATTATTATTAGATATATAATATCTCACTTGACTGACGGAAACCCTATGTGCTTCAATTCACCCCTTCAAATCTTAATATAGTTTCCTCCATCTCCTTCGTAATGGCTGTTGCCATCTACCACTTTCAAATTTTCTCGAAATCTCTGGAAGTTTTTAGCTCCTCTATCTCATTCGTAATGGATGCTGCCATCGACCAGTTTCAAATTTTCTCGAAATCTCTGGAAGTTTTTAGTTGATAGCGTCTTTGTTAAAACGTCCGCTCTCTCAAGATACAGAGAGTCCCTCACTTGATCTACCCCTCTTCTCAACAACTGATGGCAGTTCATCTTGAGGTGGAAAAATTTCATGTAGGTCTGCCTACTCATCTTGAGTTTAAAGTATTTTGATACGAATCTGGTCATTTGATAATGGAATTAAACCCAGTCTCATAATATCTCTACAACAGCTAATCAAACTCATTTGTACCCATTTATGGGCTTGAGTATTAGGTTGCAAAGGCATTTGAGATGGTTTATACACATTTGTTTACGGTATCAAGTTATCTCACCGTTAAAGAACTGTGAATTTATCACATATGGTACAACATGTTTCGGATCTATATTTGATTACCCAGATGATACTCCAGCAGTTGCTGGATGTAAATGAGTGTACTCAACAGTATGGTGATGGATAAGTTGTAATGAAGCATGCCTATAAATTGAAGAACGCTTTAATCTAGGGCTGTATCGGCTGCAAGTCCCAATGTCTAACCGAAGAAATTTCACCGTTTTCCTATCGTCGAATTCTAGTCAAACGGTAGCCGTTGACCTTGTGGACGGTGCGGTTCTTCTTACCGCAACAAGCGGCAACGGACATGGCTGCAAAAAATTAACTGGCTGCAAACTGTGGCTTTTTAGGTATTTGTCAGCAATGAAATTTAGGGTTCTCTGTTGAGCGTTGGATATTGTCCTGAAGCAATCTTAGCCATTCAGTGTCCCAATATATTCAATGTTTGGGATGTTGGTTGTCTCATTTCCTACCTCACAATTAGAGATGGAAATTTAATCCGCGGGGATGATATCCATGGAGACCCGCCTCTAATCGGACGGGGACTCCCCGACTCAGCGGTTAATGGTACGGTGATGGAGGTTGATTTCAGTACCCGAAACGGATATGGGGCAGGTACGGAGGTGATACCATTCGCCCCATATCCGACCTAGCACATATAGTTTTTTTGCAAGGAATATATAATTTCTTTTTATATTTATAGTGTGTATATACATACTAAGAAGAAAAAAATTAATTGGTGTATTGAGTATTGATTCAATTGATCATTCATCTTTCTTTATTACGTTCGATTAGAAAATATAACTAATATTATTGATGTGTTGGGTATTGTTTTGCTGAATATTGATTATGAAGTATAATTAATATTAATTTAATTTTAAATTTTTTGTTTTACCTTTTATTTTTATTTATTATCTTTTTTCCTTCATCTTGCCTTAATGGGTACCCAATGGATTTCCCATAACCGATGGGTATTCCCCTACCCGAATCCGATGGGTATTAAATGCGGATGAGACGGGGATGGAGACCATAAATGGATAGCGGAGATGGAGGCGGAGGATACGTTCCCCGCATATTACCCGCCCCATTCCCATCCCTACTCACAATAGTCTCTCGTGAATCCATGATGATCGATTATATTTTCTCTCTTAACATCTCACTCTAACACATACAAGTCTCCTGGATCCAGCCGCAATCCAAACAAATGGTATGTTTTCATTTTTAATTGTTGCTTCATACTTTAATTTCTTACTAATTTTACACATCATTCCCAAATTTGCGACATAAATTATTGTTCATACCTGAAGCAAGCAATTTGTGGCATCAGTGGTGAAGTTTTATTTGGCAGAAGGTTATGTTTGTGACTGAGCTTGAATTCAGGTTTCCATGGCTATTATTGCTAAATAATCGAATGAAGGTTATGTTTGTGGCATCAACAGAGAGTCCATGGTTTTCTTAGGAAGTTTGGTTAGTTGAAGCTCTGCAAATAATGAGCTACACCCCAAATCTGTAGATAAGGGAGAAGTATTGCTATGCTCTATGTTGAGTAATGAATAATGAAGAGTTGTAACATCTTAAAATCTATTTAGCGTTTATTTGCTGTAGTTGAGCTTTGAAAATCATGAATTGATGTAATTATGTTTTGTTGTTAACTACATTACTTTGGGGCCTTCGAGCTTAGCATTTATTTTATCATTCATGTTTTTTTATTTGTAGTGCGCCTTATTCAATGTTTACTGGACATTTACTTTTAATTGTTGCACTGAAAAACTATTATCTGTGTCAGACAACGGTTGGATTTCAACCATAACAATTTTAATGGTATGGCAACCGCACTGTTTAACGGTAAACCATAACCAACGGTTGACGGTGATGATTTTCAAAATGATCTAACCATTAGGACGCGGTATGGTAACGGTTTCCTTAGATTGTAGCGGTTGTCGCACTGTATACACCCCTACATTAATCTACTATCCTGGAATTTATACATCTGTCCTCGAATTCGTGTGTACAAATCTTACAACACTGAGAAACTAGTTTACGATTATGTTTTTCAGATAGTTGACAGAGTTCATATATGGGTTACCATGCAAGATTCATTCATAATATTCTACCAGAAATTTGTTTCTGTTATAAGATGTTGGGTCTGCTAAATGATGATATATCAAAGCAATTACTTATGTTTAGGACAATATTGTGTGCTCAATAACAGTTTCAATTCATCAATTTGCTTCCTTTGTTGGAGCAGTGAAGACAATTACACGATTCTGATGAAATTTAGGATTGTGAGTGGCTCAAGTTGCTCTATAAACATGGGTGCAAATAATCCGGCACATGCCACTTATGGGACGTAGACAACTAACGATAGTGGGGTCATCTGCTGAAGATATGGAGTAACCAACTTTTATGTTGGAAATGCAGAGAGTGCGAGACCTCTTATTTTAGTTTATCTTTATATCTATATTGTATTTCAGTATTTCCTATTTGTTTTTTGTTGGAATTTGATATAGAGAGGAGGATAGAGATTAAACGTAAAATAATTGAACGACTACATTGTTATTGCTTCACTTTTCTACATACCACAAAAGTTAGAGTACAATTATATTTATAACACAACAAAGATTCTAAACTCTTCTTCTCTAGTTTGTCTTTATCCTCTAATTTCTAGACTTGCCTGAATAAATCATTCCCTAGATAATTCTATTCCATATATAATAACTCTACCATTTATTTTATCCTTTCCTAAATACAATAATTAAATCTATTCCATAATTTATGTTTCCTTTTAAAACCAAGTTTATCTTCAACATTCTCCCTTAAACTTGGTTTTATTACTCCAAGCAGATTCCTTGATTCAAAGTTATTGAGATAATAAACGAAGCACTTCTCTTTAATTTGTGATGCACTTCCCATTACCTTCAATTGTTGAAGCACCTCTCTTCAACTCTTTTTTTTAGCATTTTTTTTAGCATTTTTTTTTTTGATTTGTGATGCACTTCTCATCACCTTCAATTGTTGAAGCACGTCTCTTCAACTCTACTCTTTGAGTATTGGAGCACTTCTCTCCATGGTGCACTTTTCACCCACAACTCTAAAATAAACTTTCTTCCACGGCCACTTATGTCACGTTCTCTTGCTCTTCATCTTTGAATCTACAATTCCTTGCCACATGTCCAAATTTTTGACACTTGAAACACTTAGGTTTTCCCTTATGTCAACTATCATTTTTTTTATGACTAGGTCTGCTTGCTTTTGTTATGTTTCAGCTGGTCCGTTTTTGAATTGTTTAAAAAATGATTTTTTCACTCTCTAGAGATCTCTTTATCCCCTCTCATCAATCTATCTCTGATACCATGTTGGAATTTGATGTAGAGAGGAGCAAAGATATTAAACATAAAATAATTGAATGACTATATTGTTATTGCTTCACTTTTCTTCATACCACAAAAGAGAGAGTACAATTATATTTATAACACAACAAAGAATCTAAAATCTTCTTCTCTAGATTTTCTTTATCCTCTAATTTCTAGTCTTGCCTTAATAAACCATTCCCTGGATAATTCTATTCCATATATAATAACTCTACCATTTATTTTATCCTTTTCTAAATACAATAATTAAATCTATTCCATGATTTATGTTTCCTTTTAAAACCAAATTTATTTTCTACATTTTTTTCGTATGTTTTTAGTATCTTTGTACTGTTATTTCAAAAGTTAGTACCAATTTTCAATATATATATATATATATGTATGTATGTATGTATGTATGTATATGAGGCAGGTTCAATGGCACCCCAAATAGTGAGCACCCCTTTAGCCTCCCACCTTTTCCACCACACATTTCCGCCATCTCTCCTTCCACTCATTCTCTCACCTTCCACTCACATTCTTTATTATAAATTAGAGGAGGAAATTAGGGAGCATTTGGGGTGCTTCATTTTTGGGGTGCAACCGAACACTCTCTCTCTCTCTCTCTCTCTCTCTCTGTGTGTGTGTGTGTGTGTGTATATATATATGAGAAAATCTATAGAGACACAAATTTTGATACAAATGGTGACACAATTGATTTGCACTATTGGATCACTCCATGAATTACACCTCTCCATATAAAGACAAAAAGATCCAACGGTTGAGGCTTTGTCTCTCTCTCTTTGTGTCTACTTTTGTGTTCAAATAACCGAGCGTCACGGCACGCGCGTGATCGTGGCACGCGCTTCGTGCGTGATCATGGCACACATTTCGCGTAAGGATTATTGTTCCTTAAGTACTGCGTATTTTACATATGCAAAAAAAATATTTGTATTAATGTTTGGTTTATTATTCCCATTAAACGTGCTTTATCTGCTGAGGACAAAACATATTATTATTTCCTTTACCTTTCTAACTTCTTTCAGACAACATTCACTTTTATTTACACATATACTGAGACATTCACTTTTATTTAATCATATACTGAGACATTCACTTCTCACGTTCATGGTCTCACGCAAGTAATAGAGGACAATGATCCCATTTACTTTACTATTTAAAAGGAACACAAAACATAATTTTTCATACAACTCACGAAGAAAAACCTTAGAAATGAAGTACATAGGTTGAGGGCAAAGAACGCTGGTTAAACTTAAACATGGTGTAGCCTTATTTATGCATTTACCTGGGAAAAAAATCACGTTTTGAATGAGGTGAAGCTTCAAAAGTTTAAACCCAATAAATAAAAAAGTAATTTTGCTGTGCGGTGTATTCAATTTTTTGAGGCAGTGAATATTGGGAAGATAGGTATGAAAGAGGAGAGTTTTACCTTGAAGAGCAAAGCGTCGAGGAAATGTGGAAAGAAGCGCGAAAATTAATTGGATGGTGTGTCATATTTGAAGGAGAATGGCTGCTTCTAGAATAGCGCATTTGCAAGGGAGACTGATCTTTCAAATGCACCTACGCTGATGTTAGATTTGAATTAAAATCATTAAGATTTTTTGATTTGACTTTAGCGCATTCTACTATTTATTAATTGCTAATTTATATCATAATACACAATAATAAATGTTGTTATTCAAATTTAATGCCTATTCAAATTGTCGTTGAATATGGAAAGAGCAATCTAATTATATTAATTGCCTATTTGTAAACGTTACAACACTTATTTTATAAACACACATTTTTTTAAAATAATTTTAATTAGAGGGCAATAGGTGACAGTGAATAATATTGATAATGTTAATATAAAAATTCAAGGTTCTATATTTATAGCTAATAGAATAAGCAGTGAACAATTCAATGAATTTTTTTTGTAATGACCTATTTATTAATTGCCTATTCATAAACGTTACAACACTTGTTTACAAACGCATATTTTTTTAAAACAATTTTAATTAGAGGGTAATAGATGGCAGTGAATAATATTGGTAACGTTATCATAAAACGTCAAGGTTTTATATTTATGGCTAATAGAATAAGCAGTGAAACATTCAATGAAAAATGTATATTAATTGCTTATTTATAAATGTTACAACACTTATTTATAAACACATATTTTTTAAAATAAATTTAATTAGAAGGTAATATGTGGCAGTGAATAATATTGGTAATGTTAATATAAAAAAGTCAAGGTTTTATATTTATGGCTAATAGAATAAGCAGTATAACATTCAATGAAAAATATTAAGAAAAATTTGCTACATATCAATTAACAATTTGAATACTTTTGCATTTTCTCCAAAATAATAACAATTTATATTGGTTAGGTAATTAATGATGATGTAATATCTTCCTTTATATTGCTTGCTATTCCAATGAACATTGAATGCCAATATGAATAAATTTATACTGAATATGGGTTTTGAATGACATTAAAATGAATAAATTCTGGGAAATGTTAAATTTGAAATATCTCAATTAACAATTTGAATACTTTTGCTTTTTCTCCAAAATTATTGATTAGGTAATAAATGATGGTGTAATATCTTCCTTTTTATTGTTTGCTATTCCAATGAGCATTAAACGCCCAAATGAATAAATTTATGCTGAATATGGGCTTTGAATGACATTAAAATGAATAATTTCTAGAAAATGTTAAGGTAGTTAAATGACATTCATTGCCCCTTCCTTTTAATGGAAGAATAATTAAGTAAAGGGCATTTTCGTCAGTTCAGGTGCACACCAAAAAAGTGTGACACCAAACCTATTCCGGTTATTAGTAAAGATATATATATATATATATATATATATATATATATATATATAGACGAGCGTTCAATGACACCCCTTATTCTACACCCCCTATTAGCCTTCCTATTTTCCACCTCTCATTTATATTATTTTAATGTGAGTGGAAGGTGAGAGAGTTACTGGAAGGAGAGATGGAGGAAATGTGTGGTGGAAAAGGTGGGAGGCTAAAGCGGTGCTCACTGTTTGGAGTGCCATTGAACCTGGCATCCCAAATAGTGAGCACCCCTTTAGCCTACCACTTTTCCACCACACATTTCCTCCCTCTCTCCTTCCAGTAACTCTCTCACCTTCCACTCACATTCTTTAATATAAATTAGAGGAGGAAATTAGGGAGCATTTGGGGTGCTTCATTTTTTGGGTGCAACCAAACGCTTGCCTCTCTCTCTATATATATAGGATCAGGGAGCCCCCCTGAATTTCAGCCCCCCATTTGCACCCTAACCACAACCACTCATTTATATTAAAGAATGTGAGTGGGAAGTGAGAGAATGAGTGGAAGGAGAGAGACTGTGAAATACTTGGTTGTGGTTGAGGGGCTTTTAGGGTGCTGCAATGTTTGGGGTGCTCTCGAACCTGCCCTATATATATATAAGTATATAGAGACACAAAATTTTGACACAAATGGTGACACAATTGATTTGCACCATTGGATCACTCCATGAATTACACCTCTCCATATAAAGAAAAAAAGATCCAATGGTTGAGGCTTTGTGTCTCTCTCTTTATGTCTAATTTTGTGTTCAAATAGCCGCCCCCTATATATATATATATATATATATATATATATATATATATATATATATATATACAGACACACACACACATATATATACACACACACACATATATATATATATATACACACACACGCATGTACGCACAAAAACTGCTCAGGCAAATTTTCATTGTTCCAAATTAAACAAACAAACAGATTGATCGGTAGATTTTGTTAAGTTATGGTACATGGATAAACAATATGAACTTCACAGTAAGGTTTAATATCAAATCACTAGCCTACCATTTTGCTTGTTTCATCTTCCTTCTTGTTCCACCATGTACGAAATAAAATAAAATAAAATTGATATAGGGTAAATCAGTAATACCTTCAGGTTGAATCTATCATACTACTATTTTTACCAAGTAAACCTTGGTAAATATAACACATAAACAACTTAACAAGAAAGCACGGGGAGTTCTCATTCTCAGCATAAGACCATAACCAACCATTCGTTCTGTTCAGTTATTCTCTCTCATGTTATGCAACTGGTCCAACGAGCCGAGCACCCAGAAAGGGGGAACCAGCCACAGACTGGTTTTGGGAGAGGGATACAACGGCAAAGAGAAAGCCGTTATAATGTTACAACGGAAAACTCTTTGCCGTTGTAACGTTATAACGGCAAACACTTTGCCGTTATAACATATAACGGCAAAGTGTTTGCCGTTATAACACTTTGCTCCACAAAACTCATGCCGCCACCCCCTCCTCGGCTCCATTCTCCTTCCCCATTTCAAACCCGAAAAACCAATCTCCTTGTGTGCGGCCATTGCTCTACGGTGGTACAAAACCACCCACACATTTCACTTTCCTTGTGGTGAGTTCGGACTTACACCGCTTGATTTCTCCATACTTACTGGTATTAGCATTGGAGTAGGTGCTTATCCCCCACTTCCTTATGACGATGGTCGATGGTGTGATCGTGCACTTGTTCATGATCTACTGCCTCATTTTGATGTTTCTGCTGCGTCGTATCAGGCAGAAGGCGCTATTAGAGTGAGCGCCATCCGTGCGGCCATGGACAACATACTCGGTCAGTACTCTGTTGATGACGACTTGGAGCTTGCTTGATTATTTGTGTTATATCTTACAGGTAACTTGTTCTTTAGTTCTTCGAGCAGTAGTTTGCCTATGGGGTTTCTTGAGGTCGCGGCTGAGTTAAATGCCGATGGGGCGATTTTATACGATTGGTGCACACCTATCCTTGCATACCTATACAGATGTCTCGACATGCAGTGCAACATATCTGATTCTCAGGTTTCTTTATTTGGATTCTGGGAGTTGTTACAGTATTGGTACTTTGAGTACTCTAGGAACTTTCATTTTATCACCCGTACTGCAGACCCATCGACCTTTTTCCCCCGTATATGCTTTTGGACTGCGGACAACCGGGGGTCCAGGGATAATGAGTCACGCCATGTGTATCCTGTTGCCCATAACCAGATAGAGATGAGGATGTATAGGGATCAGATTATATGGCATCCATTTGAGCAGAGTACATCCATCAATCTTGAGATCATACAGATTGCTAGGATGCTTGCCGGACGGATATTTCCACTTATATCTTATCCCGTGGCGCTAGGTGCTTATTGGTATCTTGGTGAGAGGTGTTGGAGACAATTGTATGACTTCGATGCTATTCCGGATGATCCACACCCACATACTTATCGGTGTATGATTTACCCGACGGAGCAGCTGGATATAGCCAGGGCAGCATGCTGGTGGACGGATGAGAGATTTGTTATTATCGGGGAGTGTTACCTTACCTTCTAGCATAGATTTTTCACCGGGTCCTCAAACACGATTACGCATGCAGCATCGATTGATTTAGTAGGGCCATCTGCTATACGACACGGCATACGTCCACCTGTTGTCGAGGATATTACCCAGCCCAGCCAGAGTTTTCGTGCAGCTGATCATGTGGCGGCCTCCAGTCATTTTGGATGGACCATGGCAGTGCCCACCATTGGACCGGATCGTTACGTTGATGTGTTTCATCCTCCGGCCCATCACGATTACCCGGATCGTACACAGATATCATATCATGATCTGTATGATATGCAGATGGGGATTAGGCTTACGGGCTATATAGAGCATAGGCGTAGCCTAGATTACTATGATGGTGAGCTACGTCGTGTTGCAGAGGAGGCACGACAGCAGCAGGCGCATTTAGAGGCCCAGCTTGAGGCAGAGCGCAAGAGACTTCAGGACTTGCAGATGTATTACCACCATAGGTCTAGTGTTGGGTCCAGTCAGCCTCCAGATATTGGTGATGATGAGAGACGTCATCGGCGCCGCACATGTCCACGTACACATTCAGATGACTCGGACGACTGAGTTACTACCACTTTTATGTACTTTCGCAGTTGTCAGTTGTATGGTCCTACTGTTGGAGTAGACGTTCTGCATTTGTTGGCTACCACTATTATGTACTTTTGTTGTATTACCACTGTTATGTACTTTTGTTGTATTATGTTTTCCTAGTTGATAGTTGTATGTTCCTGTTGTTTGAGTAGATGTTCTGTATTTGCTCACTACCATGATTATGTACTTTCGATGTATTACGTTTTCACAGTTGTTAGCTGTATGTTCTTGTTGTTTGAGTATGCGTTCTGTATTTGTTGACTACCACTATTATGTACTTTCGATGTATTTTGTGTACGTTTTGATTATGTTTCTGTGTAGAGACTGCATTTGGTTATGTGTAGAGACTGTAATTCTGTGTAGAGAATGTTTTTGTGTAGAGCCGGTATGTTCTGTTGCTCTAGTTCCTGTAAGTGTTGTTTGGAATGTAATAACGTTTGAATTTGATGTTGAACAAGGTTTCCCTCTTCTCGTGTAGAAATGCAAAATTCTTAAATAGCACGCCAACATAACAAGGTTTAAAGATAACTCCATATTCTACGCACAAACATCAAATTAAATAGACAGTAAAACAATAATAAAATCACAATACCATAAGCCTACTCAGTTCCATAGCGGGTCAACCAACTGTAGCGGAGTTTATACGCTTTGTAACCAACGAACTCCTCACCATACTCGAAAAGGTAACGAGAATCATATATTGCTTGATTTGTTTTAAATATGTTCTCGTCTTCAACAGTTTCGATAATCTTTGTGTACCGATCACAAGCGTCTGCAAAATGACGATTAGCCATTTGGATTTCAACCGATGTTCGTGTAGTGGGCCGGGAATGATGGTTGTTGTATAGCCTCATGATCATTGCCCATCTTTCTTCATATGTTAAACCCCCTCCACTTTGCATTAGCAACTCATCTCTCTTTTCAACCTCAATATAGGATTTTACGAGGGCCAGCAAATCCTTAGACGAAAATTCTGGAGTAGGAGAATTCAATGTTTGAGCACTATTACTAGGTCGTTGATTTACTGGAGAAGGACGCAGAGCTGTAACCGCTCGATGCTGAATCGCGATAGGCACCTCTTCAACTTGTGTATCATGAACTAATCCAATTTCGTTATCGTTCACTAAGTTTCGTTCGTACTCATCAAAAATCCTTCCCATTTCTTCATCACTTATTTCTGAATTGTCCATGTAACCTATGCATCAGTAGAATAAGTAGAGTTACTAGAAGTACGAATTTTGTTGATAATAAACGTTACCTTTAAGAAAACAAGAAAATAAATTTTCTCGCTTGAGTCTACAACGGTGCTGCTTGAAGCTGTAGAAGGTATGAGATGGATCATCAGATATGGAGTACTTATAAGGGCAATGTACGACCAACAGTTACAATTCAACATACTTGAATACCCATTACAGGGTTCTCGTGATATTACGTTAGATTCCCTACAGTGACTTTTCACATCACAACAAATGTGGGCAGTTACTATTAATTTCGTATACTGTTGTCATTTAATTCGGAAGAGACTACTCAATGCAGTGTGCGAAAGATGGAGACGTTTAATGGAATCCCAGCTACGAATGATGGAGACGCATTTTTAATTTTTTCTTCTCAGTGAATGATCCAATCATGTCATACATGCATGTGAAAGGGTATAATCTACATACAAGTGACTCGTATTAAATTCACAGTGATATTGTAGTATGTAATATTGTTGTATGCCTCAGTGTCAAGTCATTTCATTGACTGTAGCAGGCTTTGGAAGCATGATTCGTAATTGTTTTGTCATAGAGGCAATTTTGTGTATATGTAGGAGTTTAAAAATAGGGGTCGTCCACCGGTGCTTTAACCATTTCAATTCACGAAAGAGTTACGAAAAATGCGCCGTTCCCAGGTGCCTTACATAACTTAGAAGCGTACATGACTTGAGAATTATAACAACTACAACTATTGAGCAATTATAACAACTGAAACAACGACAACTAGTACAACAGAAGGGAATGCCAAACCATAATCATACAAACTACAACAACTGAGCACACAAGCATCAAATTCAAATACGTACACCTACCATGGTCTAGGGAAAGGACCATCTCTTGTCTTACCGGCATTAATCTTGCTCAAGCGTCTTATTTCTGCATGCGCTTCGAGTGCATACTGACGTCCACGTTCGCACATGGGAGGGTCAATCCACTGCTTAAAGCAACAACAATCAATATCATCAGGATAATTCATGTGGTCGTTGAAGGCTTGACAACCGAAAAATCAACGACCGACATTTGTTTCGGTCTCGTCAACAACAACGACCGACACTTGTCCACAATAGCAAATAGGGTTGGATCCAATCGTCCGTAGTGGCTCGGAAACCTTCCCTTCGAGTAGAATTTCTTTTCCAGATCTTTGATGAACGGAAGAGGCATCTTCATTTGAATATGGTGAGTATCTGTATTCGTGAGTTGGGCGAAACGATTGCTGGTGTTGGACTGGACGTTGCATGGCATACGATGATGAGTGCGATTGGGCCATGGGTTTCTTGCTTGCAGATTTTTTGCCGGTACGCTTGGGTTCAGATGAAGACATTTTTCTGGTTGTCAAAAATGAATTTGAGAAGGTGGTCTGCTTGTGTGGAACAAGGAGGAGTTAGGTTGGTATATAAAGGGAGGGAATGCGACCGTTTTAGTAGCCGCTGTGGTGCCACGACAATAAAATATAATGGCAAACAGTTTGCCGTTATATTTTTATATAGGAAATTTCCTTTCCTAGTGTATAGGCCGGTCACTCTTGTTCTACAGTTTTTAGACCAGAGTGTGGTCATGTCACTCTTTTTCTAAAGTTAAGAACCCATTTTCCAACGTAGCTAGAGGAAACAGTGCACAGTGTACAGTATAAAGCGGACAATATGCAGTAAATAGTGCACAGTATACAGTGCACAGTCCAATGGTTGCAATTACCCATTATCAATTTGTTTTCACATTCCGTGTCTTTTGAAAATGGGAAGTAATATCATTATGCAGTGGTAACTAAATCTCCTCCTATATATAGCTAACATTGCTTAAGCAATACCCGATCCATACGGACTGAAAATTATATCTCAAACAAGAAAAATGCCAATATCGTATCCATCTTCTTACAATTACACGGACCTTCTCTCAGGACCATCAAACCCTAATTCGTCCACACCCAGAGAACCAACATAGTGGTATATCGAAATGGAAGAGCGACACAATGACGAGGTGCGACAATTAGAACTTGAAGCAGGAATGCATGAAATGGAAATACGACATCAGTATGACAATCGTAATCGACAACGTGAGCGCAGGTCTAACCTTGTAATTTCTCGTGTTTGAGCCATGGTAGAAGAAGGCGAGGTGCAATCCGCAAATATTGTATGCTTTTGTGGATTTGAAGCACCGCAATTAGTCGTCCGTCATGGAAACGACATTGGACGTCGATATTATAGTTGTCCAGTACGTGGCAACAGATGCGAGTTTGGACAGTGGATATATGACCGTTTTCCCCGTCGAGCAATTACGTATGCTTTGGAACTAGAGGAAGAAATAAGAAAGCTGCGAAATCAAGTAAATGACCTAAGTAATGCAAATTATCGCCTGCAACGTGGGTTGAATTATGATTTAAATATTTTATGTTATGCGTACTATGTACTGTATCGTTACGCGTCGTATCATTTTTATCTTTATGCTTTATTTAACTTGAAAACATTCACTGTGGTTCGAACGAAGTATGTAACCCAAGAGTTGTGTAACGTTTAGGTTATCTAGGCTGATTTTATATGTGGAACCTATTGTTTGTCTAATCTACCGTTTGTGTAATTTATCATTATTTGTAACTTATTATCACTTATGTAACCTATGTGTAAGGGTCGTTCCGTGGTGCATTAAAGGATTCAATACAACTACGAGTTAAAAAAATATGGTTCGTTCCGCATTGACTGGTCAAGTCTTGCACAGTTCCCATAGTTCATCTATGTTTTATGCCAGGGTGGAGTCATGCCACTCTTTTTCGTGAGTAGGAGTTAAAAATAGGGGTTGTCCTCGGGTGCATTAACCTTTTCAATACGTGTAGGAGTTAAAAAAATGGGTCAGCATACTTTATGTCAAACATTTTACGGAAACAGTCAAACAGTACACAGTGCAAACAGTGATACACTATACATTGATACAGTACCAGTAATTATGTTACTGAAAAAGTTGATGCATTAAATATCAATACCATAAATTTATCACGTGTATCACCTACTTTTTGTTTTTGTTGGGAATTTCAACATTTCTTTTTACAAATTTAGCCCTGCTTTGTGTTCAAACGCAGCAATAAATATGCACCAGGTTTATATCTCTAACAGAACAAAAATTCCATACACTTTGCATTCATTTCAATTGTTTAAGGTTTTGTTTTGTATTGAAGCTATGGACAACTTGGATATTGACGATGAAACAATGAATAATTGTTATGAAGAGTTTGAACGGTCAAGGAATAGTGTACAACACAACAAGCCTACGGTGGAATTCGGTGAAGGAGCACAAGTTCAGTCTAAATCAGTGAAGCCGATAACAAAATCTTTCAACGCTCGATTGCGCGAAGTTGTAGCAAATCAAAGACCTGGTAAGCAGATCGTATACGAAGGACAAGAAATCGTGCCCCTACATCCAATCGGTCCAACGCTACCTAGTGGAGCTTAACCTGTTTGTTGTTGTGGAGATGAATCGGTTGTTGTTGCTGCCAAAACTGAAAAAAATGCTGGACGCCGATTCTTCGGATGTCCTGCCTTCGAAGACCATAGGTATTACCCCAATGATATTCAATATTGTAATTTTATGCAGTGGATAGACCCGCCAATGTGCCAACGTGGACTTCAATATGCACTAGAAGCGCAAGCCGAAATAAGGCGGTTGAACAAGATTTTTGCAGATGCAACTAGAGCTGGCTATCTCAGAAATCGTTAGGATTTAGTTTTTCTTGGATCGAAGATTTATTACTGTACTTTGAATTTGATGTTGCTATGTTCTGTTGTTCTAGTTGCTGTAAGTGTTGTTTGGAATGTATTAGTGTTTAAATTTGATCGTGAACAAGATTATCGTCTTCTCGTTTAGAAATGCAAAATTCTTACATAACGCGCCAACATAACAAGGTTTGCAGATAACTCCATATTCTACATAAGAACTTAACGGGACAACCAACTGTAGCGCAATGACTGGTCAAGTCTTGCATACTTCGCATAGGGTAGTCGTGTCATCTGCCAGATTCCATATAGTGTTCCCTACAGTGTAGCTTTTGACCGTTCACACCATTGCCAATCTTCCAGCTATATATACATATGTTAACTTACTCACAACATACAAAACTCAAACAACTTCTTCCCCATTCTTAGAGCACATCCTTTGATTCGCACTCACTGAAAATGTCTTCGTGGGCAACATCTACAGATTCCGAGGAACAAGCTTACGAAAACATGAGGCTACAGGAGCTTGAAGACGAACTTCAGTTCCTAAACCAAATGAAACCGCAAACTATACCGCCGTACGAACAAGTGAACGTTCAAACTCCACATGAAACACCAGTACCACCTGTTCAAGTATCACCTGAACAAGAGATCACTCAATCAACGCAAGAAGAGTTCTTTCGTGTTCCATTGCATGAACATGTAGTGGATTCTTATCCAGTTCGTTGCTATTGCGGGTATGCGGTTGAAGTTGTCGTTCGAGCAGAGGGCAACAATATAGGTCGGCGCGTGCAGCGATGTCCAGCCTATCCAAATGGTTGCAATTACACGGACTGGATAGACCAACCTTTGTGTCCTCGGGGAATAGCATATTCTAACGAACTCGAACGCGAGAATAGATGTGTTCGAAGTGAAAATGACCAGTTGTGATTGAACATCCTGCGACTCCCTTAAGGCTAAACGTAAAATGGGGTTTACTGAAGTTGATAATTTTCACTTCATGCTTTGACGGAGCTAGTTCGCATGTACTATCGGCAATTGTTGTACCTTTATAAACTATTGTATCTTTATGCTTATTGTTGTATCTTTATAAATTGTTGTATCCCCGTATCCTACTCTACTGTTCGACTTTAGTGGAGATTTTAAACATATCTAGATATCACATTATATCAAATTTATGAATATTTGGATATCCTTTAATAAATTAATGTAAATGAAATTCTCCATTACCCTACACTTACCTTTGACATCACAATAACTATAGGCAGTCACTAATAATTTCGAATACTGTTACTGCCGAAAAATATGTCGGAGCCATTATTGCCGAAACCATTAGTATCCCAACCATTATGTCGGAGCCATTATTATCCCAACCATTATGTTGGAGCCATTTTTGCTAAAAAATATGGCTACAATAATTTGACTACCCAACGATAGAGATATGGTCCCAACCATTATTGCCAACCATTCTTGCCTACGTGTATTGCCAACAATTATTGCCAACCTTTCACATCACAACAACTGTCTGAATTGACTACTCCATGACATAACCATTATTATCCCAACCATTATGTCGGATCCATTATTGACAAAATATGTGGGTACAATAATTTGACTACCCAATGACAGAGATATTATCCCAACCATTCTTGCTAACCATTAGTGCCACCCTTTCACTTCACAACAAGTGTCCGAATTGACCACTCAATGACAGAACCATTATTATCCCAACCATTATCTACGAACCATTATTGCCAACCATTCTTGCATACATGTACTGCCAACCATTATTACCAACCTTTCACAACACAACAACTTTATGAATTGACTACTCAATGACAGAATCATTATTATCCCAACCATTATGTCAGAACCATTATTGCCAAAAATATTGCTAGAATAATTTGACTACTCAAGGCAGAGATATTATCCTAACCATTATTGCCAACCATTCTTACCTACATGTACTGCCAACCATTATTGCCAACCATTAGTGTCAACCTTTCACTTCACAACAACTTGTACTGCCAACCATTATTGCCAACCTTTCACAACACAACAACTTTCTGAATTGACTACTCAATGGCAGAACCATTATTATCCCAACCATTATGTCGGAACCATTATTGCCAAAAAATATAGTTAAAATATGTTAACCATCATTGCTTATATAACATCTTCTATTCCGGGATCCGGCTCCGATTCAACTTCGGTTTGGTGTCGTTTACTGAAAATGCCGCTTAAAGACTTCCACTTCGTCTTCTTTTGGTTATATTCGGGACTGACAGGTGCAGTGTATTCTTGAGTAAATTCTTCAGAATTTGTAACATTCTCATCCTCATTTGCATCTTCCTCCCCCGCCTCCTCCGTTGAAGTTTCAACATTTTCTTCGTTACTAGGAGAGACATACCCGTACAAAAACTGTCTTTGCATATTTTGTGTACCTTCACGGTCACGAACCTCGGTCTGTTGCGGAGGTAGGTGAGGTTGTTGACTTTGATCGGTCTGCATCATCATTGACATATACGACGAATGATCATCGTACACGCCTTGCACGGGTGGTCGTTGGTAAAAAAGTGGCGAGGCGGAAGAATGAACGGGAGGAAAGTTAGGAGGAGCGAGCGGTTAGTACGGTGGTCGATATGGATAATTTGAATACGGCGAGTAGCCATATCCGTGAGATGACTGCAACGATTGATGTTGTTGGACTGACCATTGCATGACATACGATGACGAGGTCGGTTTGGACATGGGTTTCTTGATTGCGCATTTTTTCGTGCTTCGCTTGGGTGCGGAAGAAGACATTTTTGTTGTTGAAGATGAGAAGGTGGAGTGGTTGTGTGGAAGAAGAAGGAGGAAGGTAGGTGTTTTAGAAGGGAAAATGGGCTAGTCGTTGGAGTGTAACGGCTATGTCTTATAACGGCAAAGAGAAAGCCGTTATAAGATTATAACGGCAAACTCTTTGCCGTTATTAGTTTATAACGGCAAAGAGTTTGCCGCTATAAGCTTATAACGGCTTTCTTTTTGCCGTTATAAGTTCCAACCTCTGTTCAGTCTACCAGCCACGAACGAGCTCCAAACTAGCCACCGACCAGCCACGGATGACTGAACAAGCCACACCTGGTTGTTTCGTGGCTTGTTTAGTAACTGAACAAGCCATTGTTGGTTGTGCTCTAATGTTCGAGAATAGAAATATAGAATCGTACTACAAAATAAAACTCTAATTGCAGGAGAAAACAACGAGAAACAAATTAACTTTAAATAATGGTAATAATATTCTAACGTATTGCATGCACCCGCTTTTTCTTTCTTCCAAGCACATCACTTGGAGGATTCTTAGAGGTCAAGCAGGCCTTTAAAAGATTCAGCACCTGCGTTCATCAATTATAATGATGCTTAGCAAACAAAAGGAGAATGAACTAAGGCAACTTGCAAACTGTTTAGTTATACGAATCGTGTCTGAAGAAATTTCATTTCTAATGGAAATCTTTCTCTATATTATGTACATTATGCATCGCCAAAAACCCATATCTGCTTTCATGCTAGTTAACATAACTCAAATATTTCATAAGATCTCAGAACGTTGCCAGCTAAAAGAGATGACCAATCTCTAGTCTGTAATATAAGAACAATACAGTGAAGGATTATATGATAGGAAAGTTTACCTCATTTGGACCAAGCTCAATTTCTTCCTCCTCCAAGTCTGCAACATTGAGATTATAATTCTTTATAGTTTGCAGTATTCCCAATGGCGTACTTGGACACAATTCAAGATCATTAGTTATCATGAATTTCACACCCATTTTAGCAAATCCAACCCCGGAGTCTTCACTTGGCGAGGCTAACTTAGGATTCATTTCTAGCACGGATCCGTCTATTTCCACCCCAGTAATTGCTTTTTACACCCCGGTTAATAATTTAAAATTTCAATATCAATTATGCCCTTTAATAATATTTTAGAAACTTATGCAGTTATTTACAATATATGCAGTATAATCAAACTTATTTTGGTAATATACTTATTTACGGTATTATCATTTGCAATATATACCAAAAATTTATTCAAATTACCAAAATTTAAATTGTTTTTAGTACATCAAACACATCTTAGGTTCAAGAATAAATAAGATTGTTTTGTATGAAACTAAAATGATTTATATATACTCTATGTTTATGTTTATATGCAATTACCAAAATTTAAATCGTTTTTTTTTTTGTTGCTTGCGTTTTTTTCTTGAAATTTAGGGATTTGAAAACTGAAGATAGAGAGAATACGATGTATTGATGAAAAAAGAAAGGGGTAATTTGGGTATAAATAAGGTGAAAAGAGTAAAAAATGAGATGAGATTTTTTATATAAAATTACTGGGGTGGGAAGAGCAAATATTGGGTTGCAAATAGACGGACCCTTCTAGTTCTAGCACTGAAATGTGTTTCACTCCATGCTTACATTCATTAGTATATTCAGTATCTATTGCATAAATATGACACCGAGGGCAACCGGTAGTTTTGCAACTACGAGCTGACATTTCCTCAAAGCAACGTTGAAGAACCTGTACAGCCAAAAAGGGCGCCAGCTTAGGATTTAGCAACGTTGACACAATTTCAGACTTGGCAAAATCTGCATGAGCGCTTTGATATTGGTTGTCTACACAACCCAACGACGAACAATTGTTTAGAAATTTAACAATGGACCCTAAAGGATAAGTAAGAAAGCTCAACAAAATATCCGCTAGTTCTTCACCGTTGGATTCAGCATAAAGTACATCCTTACTTGATTTACATATTAATAATTTTGCTGTAAAGTTACCCATCGACTTATCATTCAATCCCATCTCTAGTTTAGGGAGTAACTTGGATATAAACACAGAATCAGTGGTAGCAACAATGAGCTCTTGAAAATAAACACCTGATAATGCAGACTATGAAAACAGGGACCCCTTGAGCAAGTCTAGAAGCTGAAAATACCGAAATGGCACAAAATTAGATCTTATCAACGTATATATGAAATTGGATACCTAGTTGTAAGTACGTGGTATAATACTACAACCAAATGGACACAAATTATAATGCTATAGAGAAGTTGTTAATTTATGATAAAAAAGATTAACATGAAATGGTTGTCTACCGTTAGTTTGAGTTGCAACTTCGCAGAGGGAGCCATTATATTGTTTCTGAAACTGCCAAAGAAGAAGTAACTTTGATTTGAATGTAGAGAGACGAATTATAAAAGTAAGAAGCAACTTTGATATGAATGTAGAGAGCCGAATTATAAAAGCGTTGTGTGACCTCGTGAACAGTCTGAAATGACATCAACTTCCAAGACAATATAATAACCATTTATTTAGCATGAATCATAGATAAACTTCTAGTCGATAGGTTGTACACACCAACTTTACGGATTTCGTAATCGAGTGCAATAAGCGGTAGGAATGGCAAAAAAAACCGTATCAGCGGTTATCAGTGGGTAAAATCCGTCGCGGATAAGAAACGGGTAGTTAGATGGTATTCGTGGGTAAAATAAACGAATATTGTTACACAATATAACTATCTGTTGTGTTGAATGTAGAGAGCCGAATTATAAAAGCGTTGTGTCACCTCGTGAACAGTCTGAAATGATATCAACTTCCAAGACAATGTAATTATCATTTATTTAGCACGAATCTCAGAGAAACTTCTAATCGTTCGGTTGTACACAGTAACTTTAGGCACGAGATCACCTGGTCCGAATTAACATGGACACCCGGTCCAAACAGATCTGACCCCCTGATTTCAGGTGTGTCCCACCGAAATCAAAAGGCCAGATCCATTTGGTCCAGAGGATCCATGGTAATTGGGAATAGGGGATTTAACCCCGCAACTTTATGGATTTCGTAATCAAGTGCAATAAAGGGTGGTTCACACTTAGATTTTGACATGTGACGCCGGAACATAAATCTCGTAGGGAAAAGATAGAACCGTTCATTAATCGAACGGTTACACAAAATGCCCAAGTGTTTGGCCCCGTTGGCATACATATTTTGGCACGTTGGGAAAAATATTCGCGTCCGACGCGTCAGACGCCAGCAAAAAGTTCCACGTCCAAACAAAACGATTTGGGAACGTGTAGAACGTCAACGGCTTGATTTTCAACATTCTGCTTCTTTGCTTATAAAACAAGCACGATTCCTTACCTTCTTCACCTCCTTACCTTCTTCAGCTACAACGAATAGAGGCACTGAATGAGTACAACGAAATGGATACCAAGAAATGTCATTACTTCGAGAAACCATTAAGGATGAGTTGGTTGCTGCTGAGCTGCACTAATTTTATTTGCATCCATAACTGTACTTGTATTTATATCTCTAGTTGTAACTGTATTTGTATTTGTATCTGTAGCGGTATTGGTATCTGCAAGAAGGTTTTAGCATGTCAAATCCTATCTATTTATATTTTATTTTAAAAATACCACGCTCAAATACCCGCTCAAATACCACGCTCAAATGCCCCATTTTCAGCAAAAAACACATTCCCCCGCTACAGTACCACACTCAAATAACCCGCTCAAATGTCACGCTCAAATACCCCGTTTTCATTCGTCAAGAACGCACCCTTTATCTTTGACATTTAATATATATATATGAGTATTAAGTCTTCATTTCTATTCAAACCCATTTTGTTTTATTTCAATTGGTACCATAGTATTTGCATACTCATATATATTCAATTGATACTATAATATATTCATATTTGCATACACACGCACCCCTCCCCCCCCCCCCCCCCAAGATGCTCATATTATTTCGACAATGTAGGAGTAATACAATACAATCTTTCCAAAACGTTGTCATTCATATAAGAAATATGAATTAAAATTAAATAAATAAATTAAGGATGCGTTTTTAACGAACGATAACGGGTCATTTGAGCGTGACACTATTGTAAACGAGGAATGCATTTTTTTGCTATGAACGGGGTATTTGAACGGAGTTAATAAGCAGAGTATTTATTTGTTAATTTCTTTGTTTTGAATTAATTAAATACTAAATGGACAAAAGAAAACGACTACATTTCATTAAACGAACGAAAATACAAACAGAAATAACACTACTACACTGAAAATAAAACAAGTACATAAAAAACTAAAAATTACGACGATGATCCAATCTACTCAACTATGCTAAAATAAACCCTCGTACATCATCGTCGTCAAGATCGTCGACAACCTCCACATCATCATTTGTCACTGCTCGAACGATATTATAGCAATAGGAAACAACCTGCTGAAGGCAGAGGGTCACAAAAGAACGACTTGAACTGCCATGCACGTTGTGTCTACGCCTAGAGGGCTGACAAGAAGGTGGGTTGTCAGTAGTCATCCAATCAGAATAGTAACTGACATCGGCAGCGGTGAAAGAAGCAGCAGGTGCAGGTGCGTAGCAGAGATCGAAAATAAGCAAGCAGCTGTACCTAAACAACGGCTAAATAGTATGTCTTGCTCTCAAAATTTCATCGGCGGATTTCTTTTGAATCACCTATATGGTCTGTCAGCGCCGCTATCCCACGACTCGTCTAGACCATCCAACCTACCGTGAACTGGGTCTCATTCGCCGCCCGGTGTCCGCAGCAGTCTGTCTTAATCCTGATACGACCGTTTTAGATTATTGCACTTGTTTTTAATACATATTTCTATGTAACCCATATTAAAACGGTCGTTCAAAGCCGCCACGATCGTCTTGTAAAAACTACTTGCGCTACTTATTCGCTCTGCCAGAAACTCAATACACTCATCAATAAAAGGAGCCTTCCATTCTTCTGTCCAATTAGCGAAGTTGGGAAGTAGCAGAGCCAGAATCCGACGACATACGGTAAACCAGAAAAAAATTCAAAAAAAAAACATTTATTTTGGAGAATGGAATTTTGATGATAACAACATTGTTTCAATTACTAACATTATTGATTATAAAATATATACTAACATCTTTATCCATATATATATATATATATATATATATATATATATATATATATGCAAGAATTATATACAGGTTATATAAAAGCCTGTACAGTTTAAGAGATTCAAGATTCCGAAAGAGATACAAGATTCAAGACTCATGAGAATCAAGATATCATGATTTCAAGAGTTCAAGAATATCAAAATAATAGAGTCTAGTTAATATGTAAAACTCCGGTCAGCACTTTCAAATTCTTTTTTCAAAATTATTTCAAATTCTGTTTTCAAATAATTTTCCAACTTCTTTCTAAATGATTTCAAATTATTAAAGGCTCTTCCTATGTTTTCAAATATATATGTTTATTGTGTAATTTATTACATTATATATATGTTTATAATTATAATATAGTTATATATCATATATATATATATATATATAATTTTACATCATATGTTTAATATGTTTTTATACTTAAGAAATTATATTTTAAACAACTAGTTTTGATTCAAGAATTTCCAGAATATATATATATATATATATATATTGATTTAAATAGTTTAAACATGATTTAAAATTTGAAAAATTACATATATGTCGACATACCACTTTTGACATGTCGACATATAACCTTCACAATTTTAAATTTCAATGGAAGCGTCTTTTCATTATTTGAAACGTTTCGGAACTATTTCAACCTTTGGAACTCTGTTTAAATGGGTCATTTTCGAATTTTTAACCAACTTATCTTCTCCTTCTTCATTCTAGCTCTTACCACCATTATTCTAGTTTCATTTCTTGATTTCTACAATTATACTATGTCGTTTTCAATACAAATTATATCATTCTATTTCTATTCTCAATCTCTATCAAATACTCTCTGTTTGGAATGTTATTCAAGAGTTCTAGGGCTGTTTGTAATTGTTAAGGAAATGGTATGTTCCTTGTAGCTTGTAAATCAAGGAAAGGGAGCAGTATGAACCTTATAGCCGTGAAATCATGGGTGTTGAATCGCTGTGAACCTTGTAACCGTGAAATCATGGGTGTTGAATCGATGTGAAACCTTGTAGCCATGAAATCAAGGTTGTGGAATCGGTGTTAACCTTGTAGCCGTGAAATCAAGGGTGTTGTAGAGTTGCTACAAGTATTAATAAAACTCTATGCAATGCAACGTTGCGTGGGACTGGATGCAGGAGTAATCCGAACCAATATAAAATCCAGTGTATTCTTTCCTTTTCTGCATTTTATTTCTGTTCATATTTGCATCTGTGATTTTTTCTGTTGTGATATTTATTATATAGTTGTTTGAATAATCGTTAATTGATTTAGTTTTCCATTATCTCTTTAAAACACTATTCACCCCCTCTTATGTTAGTTTTGCCTTAAGATTTGTGATTCTCATCCCTAACATTTATTATGTAATTACGAAAATTAAACACAACGGTATTCAAAAAAACTTGTTTTGCAGCTTCGTTCGACGCAAAAAAAAAAAAAAAAAAAAAAAAAAACGTGGAAGAGGGTAGGCTGGTTGGAGATGGTGAAAATGAAATGAGGGGGCTGATTTATATAGAGCGAAA
Organism: Allium sativum; assembly: GCA_030737875.1. Classification (NCBI taxonomy): domain Eukaryota; kingdom Viridiplantae; phylum Streptophyta; class Magnoliopsida; order Asparagales; family Amaryllidaceae; genus Allium; species Allium sativum. The sequence continues at coordinate 70,000,356 of CM060909.1, read as the reverse complement.
CCGAACGTTGGAAATGAACCGTTGGCGTTGGACCCCATTGGTTCGTTCTTCAACATTCGAGAATCATTGCTTCTGAATGGTCAAAAGGTGTCGCACGTCGGACACGAATGCCATCGCAAGCGTGGCACCTTTTACTGCGAACGACTCCTAGCAAATAAATATCATGTTCATATACCATGCTCAAATACCCAGCTCGTATCAAACAACATATTCCCCATTTTCGACGGTGCCACGCTCAAATGTCACACTCAAATACCCCGTTATCGTTTGTCGCAAACGCACCCTAAGTTATAAATTTGTTCCTCTTTTCTCATTCTTCTCAGCAAACTCGAAGCTTCATCCATCTTTCCTATTCTCATTGTTTTCACACTCGCAAATGCAACTTTTCTATAGTTATGCTTATTTTTATTCCGTATAACATTAAAAAAATCAATTTTTTAAACATACTTGAAATTTCGTCTTTTCAGTACTATTCTTGATTTGGAGGATTCTGACAACATGGATTTACAAGACATGATTGTTGTTGCAATGTATTTATGTAGAAGAAAAAGAAGAAATTATTACATCTTGCATTTTTCAAATAATTAAATAATTGAAATAGTTATAAAAAGTGAAATTAAACATTTTCGGAATTGTCTAAATTTTCCCTCGAGACTTATGTCATTGTGCTCGTGGTGATTTTCTATCGGTTTACATATAAAATAAGTTCTAAACGGAGTTTGTAAGAAAAAGTTACTTACGAAGTTCCATATCAAAAAATATTTGTATGTATATAATGTGTGTATATATATTTTATTTTATAAATATATAAATGTGTGAATGCACGTTTGAGTTTGAAAAGTTGAATATGTGGAATAAATGATAACTAAATGAAAAGTTAACGTTATATAAGCATAAAATTACAAAAATATAAATTGAATTAATTAAAATAATAATAATGTTATACAAAGGTAATGTTATAAAACTAAATAAAATTCAATAAATGTTAACATTATATAAATGTTACGTTACATAATAGTTAATGGAAGTTAAATAAAAAGCTAACATTGTAACCCCCGTATTTTTTTAATATAATTAAAGAAGAAATAAAATATATGAAAATATACTTATGGTAAATAATGGTGATGCATAAGGAGAATTAATTAATACATGGAAGAGAAGAAAAATTAGTTCGATAACGGCGTATGTAACGGAAAAGATAGTAAAATAAGGATAACTAATTCAAGAATCAGGAATTAGAAAAAATGGACATCACCATTGCGTTCCTCTCAGAAAAATACGTGAAATAGAGTCCGAGTTTTCGAAAATCGGAGTCTGTATGACCAAGATATGGCCAAAACAAGATTTCAGCAGACTACCCGTGTCGACTGTAGTGTCGACACCCAAGTCGACCTGCCCCCCCTGTGTCGATTGTAGTGTCGACTCCCCCCTGTACAGGTCGACCTGGTCGGCCTGGGGTGGCCCAGAACCCATTTTTGAGGCCCGGGATGAGTTTTGATGGTCCGGATTGACTCTAGGGTTGATCTAATGGCCTAAATGAGTTTCCTACACCTATAAAATAACACCTAGACCTAACCTAATTCATAACAAATCATTCTTACACCTAAATGCTACTGGAATCTCTCTTGAGCCATGGTCGTCGTCTCCAAATTAAAGCTTAAGCGTTCAAACCCAAATCAAATCAAAGATCAATGCTTCTACAACAAATTCAAGAGGATAGATCAATGACACTTCAACTTTCTACGACAAATTCACTCCCTAATTCATTAGCCGTTCTCTGTAAGTTCTAGTTGCTTTCCGATTTAAATATTTAATTATAATGTGGCCATGAATTAAAGTGGAATTGGATTAAGTATGTTTATCAATCCATATCTATTCTTGTTTCTTCTTGGATCTTGGAAACTTTTCTATTTTCACTCTCATGTCTAGTTCATGATCTATTAAGCCTGTTGTAATCTTAATATGACTGTGATGATGTTTTCTCTCCGATCTTATTTTGATACAAAATTCTACCTTTCCCCTATTTGTTTTCTTTTGATGAACCTTGGTCAATTTCGGACCTATGCCTAAACTGCGATTTGCGTGCGACTGAATACGGGGGAAATATTGGGATATTGCCTTGTTGGATATATGTGTTTGGTAGAATCGAAGGCATAATATGAAAATTGGATACTTGGGTATTATTGCCATTAACACGAAATTTGAATTTGGGTATTATCGTTATAATTAAAGTTTTGCTAGCTTGGGTAAACATGGAATACATGTAGTTGGTATGAAACTTGACCTATGTAAAATATGGCAAGAATATTGATACATATATTTGGCTAAAAATTGATCTATGTGAATTGGGCATAGCTTTGTAAACATGTAAACTATGAATCTTGATATATGTATAAAAAGGCATGAAACTTGGTATATATGTAAAATTGTCTAACATTAGGCATATATAAATTTGGCATACATGTAAACAGGCATGAATTGAACATATGTAAATTTGGTATGAATTAGGCATATGTAAAACAGACATGTAATCTAGAACTTGGGCATAAGTTAAATAGGTGAAATTTGTGGTTGAAACACATATGATAATTTATGTCTTGAAAAGGGGCTAATATGAACATGCCTAATTAGGTTTTGGGTAGTTGGCATGTAATAGCCGTAAAGGAGGGATAAATATAAATTGAGATAAGTTGCCTTTAATGTCCTAAGATAAATTGTGGTAAAATTGGTATGATTTTGCATACCATTAATAGATGGACATAATTGAGTCAATTATGGACATCGTTAAATTAGGAATTAATTGATAATTTGAATAGGGGAAATAAATTCAAATTGGGGTAAAAGATTATAAGTGATAATCAATGCTTAGGACACGAGGTTGGACTCATTTGTGACGTAAACCTGCCCGGAACCACCCGGCGAATCCAGTAGTCACAAATGTCCGCCCAATGTGAGAGGTCCTAGGCCCAAATTAAAAGCGTAACAGTTGTAAAGACACGAGGTTAGACTCTTTTATGGTGTAAGACTGCCCGGACCCGCCCGGCAAATCCAGTTGCCATAAATGTCAGTCTAATGTGAGAGGTCTTTATAAGGTTACGGCCTTAATGAATTAAGAAATACTTAACCAGATAAACGTGTGGTGGGACATGGGGGTTAAGTGGGTGACATGTGGAAATACGAATAGTAACACTTAACCAATGTAACATGGTAATTAGACCAGTGGGTAGGGTTAAGTAAATAAGAACACTTAACCAATATGATATAAATGGATGGGTTAAGTAATATGATTAGGTTAATCTGGACACTTAGGGAGCCGATAGATAAGGTAGTATGGGTGCATCGAATATATACATGGCCATTGGGGTGATCGAGGTGGAATCCTCAAAATCGATGTACACCTGAAGGCTACCATAATTGCGGGGATTGGGATCACGTTGTAATTATTATATAACACGGGCTACTAGTTGGGACACTAGTAGGGGTACGGATCCTTGTTACACAGGACACTAGTTGGGATACTACTAGGAGTACAGATCATTCCATGTAAGACACTTATGAGGATGCTAGTTAGGTGCTGCAGAGCAAATAGATATCGTTTTAATGGTAAAGCTTAGAAACCTTGCGATGTTATTCTTGATAGAAACCATGTGGTGGGATACTTGATAGGAATTATGGGATGTTATACTTGTTTCATCGTGCCCGAAGTTTATCTTGTTACCTTAGTTTATCTTGTTATCATAGTTTATCTTGTTATCTTAATTTATCTTGCCTACCTTGTCATCGTGCTTATGTTTACTTTCAGTTTGTTCATGCCATGTTATCTTTACCTATTTTTATGCTGAAAGTCACTAGGACTTACTCAGTCTTTATGACTGACCCATTTTGTTTCGCCTCTTTTTCTTCCGTTTCCCCCCCCCCCCAGGTTCATAGGGTGGGAATACAACTTAGTTCGGATCTTACCAAGCTCCAAGGCTCTTTCATGTATGGCTTGGATTTCTCTTGGCTATGGCTTGCTTTGTTTTATTGGGGAATACTGTAGTTTGTTTTTATGCTTCTTTGTTTTTGAGCAAGACAGATATTTTAACTATGAAATTGGGTATTGGAAGTTGATGGGCTTTTCTTGTAAACATTTATATTTAATAAATGATTTGAAGTACTTCCACTTTATTTTCCGCTGTTTTATATATATCTGTCTTGTAATATTTCTGTTCCAGTACCCATAATACTCCATTGAAGTTAAGCCATTCCCTTTGTGAGTGACCTTAACAGATGTGGGGTGTTACATTTGGTATCCGAGCAGAAGGTTACCAGACTGGGCAAAAGTTTTCAAAAACCTTCTGAAATTAACTTCAAAACATTTACAAAGAAGCAAATTTTCAAGAAAATTTTGTTTTGATTAAAAGGCATATTCCCCAAAGCCATATGCACTATCTTTTGATTCTCTCTTGAAATCTCTTCTCTCTCTTTTCACCATAGTTTCGTAGGCATCCGACACAGGTCGGAGGGCAAAGGAGTGCCCAACCTCCATCTGTCGCCGCAGTAGTTCCGTTTGCGTCTAATCTTATTTCAAGTTAGGTAGAGTTGCCGTGCGTTGGAGGTAGCTTCGAGAGACTTATCAACAAACTATACAAGGACAGTAAGAACAAAAAACTAGTTGTTATAGCTTAATCCACGAAGGAGGAAAAAGGTGAAAGGAAAGAGGCCAAAGAGAAAGAATAGTAAAACCCATGACAAGAGAGAGTATCTTTAGTGAGAAGGGACATGTAGTTAAGTATTATAGGACAAGGGCAAGGGACAAGATCGTTGAGAGGGCAATTGTATGCTCTCACTACTAACGTACCTAAGAGAGTGGTAACGTTTCTGTTAAAGGTTCAGCTTTTCTTTTTCTATCATCCCGCTAGAACTTTGTTTTTGTACATCGCATCCTTTTAATTCTGCTTCGATAGTTGAGTCTCTGCACCTTAGTACTAGCATAGTAGAGGATCCCATTTTTGTCTCAAATCCTGTTGGGGAAATCGGCTCATTTATTCATGACTTGTTTGGATTTGAGAATGTCTATGCTAAGCGTTGAGTCTAGAAGTAATGTTTATGTTTTGGGCTATGGGTTGATTCTAGCGATGGAGTGGTTATCCAGTAAGGGTGACCTTCTTGGTTTTGAAAAGAGGGTAGTTAGACTCTTGACTTGCCTCGGTAATACCCTCGAAGTCGCATGTAACCTTTAGGGTTCTATCATGATTTGTTACCTAGAATCTCTTGACACATTTATTGGTAATTTGTAATCCGCTCGAGTAGTGTTCGCCACTAAGGCGGATGGGTCATTTCTCTTATGCATGAGTTGTAGAGAATCACCTTAGTAAGTACATTTGGCAACATGGTTGGCATTTATTTCCAAGAGATAGTTCTTCTGCGTGGAATACCTGATAGTAAGTGGACGAGATCCAAGATTCACTAGTGAATTTTGGAGAGCTTGCATGAAACCATGAGTACGCAGTTATGTTTGAGCCAAGTATACTAGAAGGAGAACAAGTGAAAGAGGAACAAGAGGCAACAGTGAAATGGGTTCCAACTCATATTTTGGAAACAAGAATTAAGAAGCTACGAAATTGTGAAGTTAAAGATGGTCAAAGCATAATGGAGTTAAGCTCAAGGAAATGCGACTTAGAAGATTGAAGACTAGATTCGTGCATCATATCTCTTCTTAAGAGTATATCCGTGATCCCCCTCTTCCTGTAAAGCTTACTTGCATGCTATTTTTTGTGTGTATATCCTCTCGGTCCCATTCTCAATCCAATTTCTGTTGCAAACCCCATAGGGAGTATGACTCATCTGTTAGTAGCACATGTTGGGGCTTGAGGGTGTTCGTTGGGTTGACTAAAATTTTTGGGTTCTATAGGATACGGGTTGGTCTTAGGAAGGGATTTCCTTGTGACCTAATAGGAGTCCATCATGCTTAGTTTCCTAGAATCATATATATTGGTTGGGATGAGTAATTCTTTGGGTGTCGGTCTGATGTTAATTTCGGTCTTCGGGGCTGATGCTTAGAGAGTTCTTCTCCTAATCAATATATATGTGGCGTATATTTCCAGTTTTGACATTGCCTAATGGGCACAAAGTTTTTACTTGCTTCTATCACTAGACTATACCTTTAGATAGGAACAATTGGGTGTAAACATATGTTTGAGACATGTTATGATTGATGGTTGCAAGTGGCTGCAAGTGGTTGCTAGTGGTTGCTCGTGGATGCATTTACACACATTAGGCACTAGATTGGCTCAGTCACCTTTCATATTGCATATGCATGAGTGTTTACACTTGTTTATGGATGAAATTGAATGTGTTATCATGTGAATGTTGCATATGGATGGATGTTTGTGCACACATATAGTGTTTATGTGACTTGGACTATTTGCATACATGTTGGACTCATGGCACTAAACATATTTTGCATTTGGAAGATCAATCAGGCCTGATCATTTGCATTAGACAAGGAACATATACACACACTTCTTGCATATGTTCATACAGCATTAGAAATCTCTTAAGGACAATGAATTCCTGTGATTGATGATTGAGTAGATGGATGATGGATGGTAGGACACATTCTTCTTAACTTGAAGATTTCGGGGACGAAATCCTTTAAGGAGGGGGAGAATATAACACCCCGTATTTTTTTTAATATAATTAAAAATGAAATAAAATATATGAAAATATGCTTATGATAGGTAAATAATGGTGATGCATAAGGAGAATTAATTAATACATGGAAGAGAAGAAAAATTAGTTCGATAACGGCGTATGTAACGGAAAAGATAGTAAAATAAGGATAACTAATTCAATAATCAGGAATTAGGAAAAATGGACATCACCATTGCGTTCCTCTTGGAAAAATACGCGAAATAGAGTCCGAGTTTTCGAAAATCGGAGTCCGTATGACCAAGATATGGCCAAAACAAGATTTCAACAGACTTTCTGGCAGACTACCCGTGTCGACTGTAGTGTCGACACCCAAGTCGACCTGCCCCCCTGTGTCGACTGTAGTGTCGACTCCCCCCCTGTACAGGTCGACCTGGCCAGCCTGGGGTGGCCCAGAACCCATTTTTGAGGCCCGGGATGAGTTTTGATGGTCCGGATTGACTCTAGGGTTGATCTAATGGCCTAAATGAGTTTCCTACACCTATAAAATAATACCTAGACCTAACCTAATTCATAACAAATCATTCTTACACCTAAATGCTGCTGGAATCTCTCTTGAGCCATGGCCGTCGTCTCCAAATTAAAGCTTAAGCGTTCAAACCCAAATCAAATCAAAGATCAATGCTTCAACAACAAATTCAAGAGGATAGATCAATGACACTGCAACTTTCTACAACAAATTCACTCCCTAATTCATTAGCCGTTCTCTGTAAGTTCTAGTTGCTTTCCGATTTAAATATTTAATTATAATGTGGCCATGAATTAAAGTGGAATTGGATTAAGTATGTTTATCGATCCAGATCTATTCTTGTTTCTTCTTGGATCTTGGAAACTTTTCTATTTTCACTCTCATGTCTAGTTCATGATCTATTAAGCCTGTTGTAATCTTAATATGCCTGTGATGATGTTTTCTCTCCGATCTTATTTTGATGCAAAATTCTACCTTTCCCCTATTTATTTTCTTTTGATGAACCTTGGTCAATTTCGGACCTAGGCCTAAACTGCGATTTGCGTGCGATTGAATACGGGGGAAATATCGGGATATTACCTTGTTGGATATATGTGTTTGGTAGAATCGAAGGCAAAATATGAAAACTGGATACTTGGGTATTATTGCCATTAACACGAAATTTGAATTTGGGTATTATCGTTATAATTAAAGTTTTGCTAGCTTGGGTAAACATGGAATACATGTAGTTGGTATGAAACTTGACCTATGTAAAATATGGAAAAAATATTGATACATATATTTGGTTAAAAATTGATCTATGTGAATTGGGCATAGCTTTGTAAACATGTAAACTATGAATCTTGATATATGTATAAAAAGGCATGAAACTTGGTATATATGTAAAATTGTCTAAGATTAGGCATATATAAATTTGGCATACATGTAAACAGGCATGAACTGAACATATGTAAATTTGGTATGAATTAGGCATATGTAAAACGGACATGTAATCTAGAACTTGGGCATATGTTAAATAGGTGAACTTTGTGGTTGAAACACATATGATAATTTATGTCTTGAAAAGGGGCTAATATGAACACGCCTAAATAGGTTTTGGGTAGTTGGCATGTAATAGCCTTAAAGGAGGGATAAATATAAATTGGGATAAGTTGCCTTTAATGGCCTAAGATAAATTGTGGTAAAATTGGTATGATTTTGCATACCATTAATAGATGGACATAATTGAGTCAATTATGGACATCGTTAAATTAGGAATTAATTGATAATTTGAATAGGGGAAATAAATTCAAATTGGGGCAAAAGATTATAAGTGATAATCAATGCTTAGGACACGAGGTTGGACTCATTTGTGACGTAAACCTGCCCGGAACCGCCCGGCGAATCCAGTAGTCACAAATGTCAGCCCAATGTGAGAGGACCTAGGCCCAAATTAAAAGCGTAACAGTTGTAAAGACACGAGGTTAGACTCTTTTATGGTGTAAGACTGCCCGGACCCGCCCGACAAATCCAGCTTCCATAAATGTCAGTCTAATGTGAGAGGTCTTTATAAGGTTACGACCTTAATGAATTAAGAAATACTTAACCAGATAAACATGTGGTGGGACATGGGGGTTAAGTGGGTGACATGTGGGTGACATGTGGAAATACGAATAGTAATACTTAACCAACGTAACATGGTAATTAGACCAGTGGGTAAGGTTAAGTAAATAAGAACACTTAACCAATATGATATAAATGGATGGGTTAAGTAATATGATTAGGTTAATCTGGACGCTTAACCAATTTAATATGTTGACTACGGGAGTGGGTAAGGTTAAGCAAATGTTTAACCATTATAACATGATTAAACTGGACTAGAGAGTGAGGTTAAGTTAATGAGAACACTTAACTAATACAATGGGTTAATTAGACAAGTGGTTGCGGTTAAGTAGTAACACTTAACCAACATAACAGGACAAGCGGGTGGGTTAAGTCAACTTGAATAAGTTGATAACACTTAACCATTATAATATGACTAGTGGATGGGGTTAAGTTAACATGCACTTATCCAATCTGATGTGATGCGTGGTAGGGTTAAGTAACACATGGGGTTAAGTTAACAAGAAAATTCTTAACCAATGTAACCCGATAGATGAACGGGGTTAAGTTAATAAACCACACTTAACCAATCAAACATAATAAGCGAGAAAGGTTAAGTTAACTAAGGTAAACACTTAACCATGGTAACATAACGAGTAGAAGGGTTAAGTACATATCGGGTTGGTGGGTAATATTAGTAAATATAGGCCCACATACACTTAACCATTAAATACACATGTTTGAATAAGTAGCGGGGTTAAGTACACATCAGGGTTGGTGGGTAATATCAGAGAACATTGGCCCACAGACTTAACCATTAGAAAAAACTAGTAACGTAGACCCATTTCAGCAGTAACCCACATTAGGTATCAATGGAACCCTGAGCTAGGCAGGGAGGGGCACGATTACTGGGCTGATTATAAGAGGTCAAATTAGCGGTGGTTGGTGCAGTAGTGTAGGTTCTAACGGAGTGCGGGCGTGCACACACTTCGGCACAGAAAATTTAGCCACTAGGCATCAGTAGGTATAAAGCTGTGCATCTTGATTGTGTTAGGGTTGCCACCATGGGACTTGATACACCCCATGGTGGGACCAGCACAGGTATCTACAAGTAGGGGGCCGCGTGATACAAACGAGAACTATGACAAGTAGGGAGACGATCGATAAGGTAGTAAGGGTGCATCGAATATATACATGGCCATTGGGGTGATCGAGGTGGAATCCTCAAAATCGATGTACACCTGAAGGCTACCATAATTGCGGGGATTGGGATCACGTTGTAATTATTATATAACACAGGCTACTAGTTGGGACACTAGTAGGGGGTACGGATCCTTGTTACACAGGACACTAGTTGGGATACTAGTAGGAGTACAGATCATTCCATGTAAGACACTTATGAGGATGCTAGTTAGGTGGTGCAGAGCAAATAGATATCGTTTTAATGGTAAAGCTTAGAAACCTTGCGATGTTATTCTTGATAGAAACCATGCGGTGGGATACTTGATAGGAATTATGGGATGTTATACTTGTTTCAACATGCCCGAAGTTTTTCTTGTTACCTTAGTTTATCTTGTTATCATAGTTTATCTTGTTATCTTAGTTTATCTTGCCTACCTTGTCATCATGCTTATGTTTACTTTCAGTTTATTCATGCCATGTTATCTTTACCTATTTTTATGCTGAAAGTCACTAGGACTTACTCAGTCTTTATGACTGACCTGTTTTGTTTCGCTTCTTTTTCTTCCGTTCCCCCCCCCCCCAGGTTCACAGGGTGGGAATACAGCTTAGTTCGGATCTTACCAAGCTCCAAGGCTCTTTCATGTATGGCTTGGATTTCTCTTGGCTATGGCTTGCTTTTCTTTATTGGGGAATACTGTAGTTTGTTTTTATGCTTCTTTGTTTTTGAGTATGAAATTGGGTATTGGAAGTTGATGGGCTTTTCTTGTAAACATTTATATTTAATAAATGATTTGAAGTACTTCCACTTTATTTTCCGCTATTTTATATATGTCTGTCTTGTAATATTTCTGTTCCAGTACCCATAATACTCCATTGAAGTTAAGGCATTCCCTTTGTGAGTGACCTTAACAGATGTGGGGTGTTACAAACATTATATCAAGATGATGAGAAGGAATGGGATATTTCTCCCAGCAAGAACTCATTCACAGAAAGGATTCGTCAAGCGAAATTCCCTAAGAAATTCACACCTCCGACAATATCGCCTTATAGTGGGACTTGAGATCCGAACATCTTCCTGTTCAAGTACGATCAACACATGAATGGAGCTAGGGCCACTGATGAGATAAAATGCTTATACTTCCCCATGTGCTTGGAAGGGGTACCTTCACTATGGTTCACTAGGCTTCCACCTAAATGTGTCGATCAATTTGCTGATTTGAAAAGAAGATTCCAAGACCAGTTCCAACTACAAACTACCAAAATAAGGGATGTAATATCGCTTAGCGAAATGGAGCAAATGCTTGGAGAGACGATCAAAGCTTTTCCCACAAGGATCCACGCTACGGCAGCTGAAGTTATAGAACTAGAACCTTGGTACTTACTGGTAGCATTGAAAAGTGTTATTAATAAGAAATCAGATTTTGGGAAGTGGCTCAAGATGAAAAAACCCAAAACTCTGAAGAAGTTTTATAAGAAAGCTAAAGAGTATATGAGCGTGGAGGATGATCCACCCACTGTCTAGAATGTTGTGCAGAGTAGTGCCACCGAAGAAAGGAAAGGCAGCGAGGTCCAAGGTGAGCAAAAGAATAACCATGGGCATAAAAGGGGAAACGAAGGGAAGGATAAAAAATCCTATAAGAAGACACGATTCTTCAAGCATTTAGAATTGACTCCCCTAAACGAAAACCAGAGAGGATTTACTCCGCTACAAAGGATTCAGGCATTTTCCATCAGATAAAGCCGTAGAAAATTACGGAGCAACAAGCCAACTCCAGTAAATTCTGTCGCTTTAATAACCAACCGGGGCACAACACCAATGAATGTCGGCACCTGAAGTGCCTGATTGAGGAGCTCATCAGAAAGAACTAGCTTCAACAATATGTGAGGAATCCTCAAAATGCTCCAACTGCCCAGGGGCAGGGTAATGCTACTGATCAACCCAGCTCCAGTGAAAAAGCTCATGCTCCTATTGACTCGAGACTAGTAATCAACATGATTTTTGGTGGATCCCACCCAGCCGGAAGCAGCTGGGCAGACATGAAAAAAATGCTAACGAGCTGAAGGCGCTTCAAAAGAAGAGCGGTGCCTGATCCTGAGCAATGAGCTTCCGATGAAGATGCCTAAAACTTCGGCCAAAGATATGGTATTTAGGGATAGAAATTCTGATGGACTACTTACACCAACTGTTGATGCCACGGTGTTCACAGTTGACCTTGGTCCTACAATTGTGAAAAGAGTCCTAGTTGATACGAGAGCTTCCATTAATGTGATCTTCATAAACACGACCATTGGGGTCATTTCTCACATTCATGATTTTTGCCGGATTTAAAATGATCGTTTTGCCCCTAGCAAATCTTGTTTCACCAATAACTTTTTATTACTAAGGTGTTTTTACCTGAAACCACTTCCATTGGATTTGGATGATGGTTTCCCATTCCGTATGTGCGACCTTGGGCAGTGGCAGTCCCATAAATACCCGTATGTGCAACCCAAACCCTATACACCATAATTACAACTTTACCACCTGGTCCAAACTTCTCCTATAAATACCCCCTTTCACCACCATCCAAGGGATGGATTCTTCTACCCCGAAGGGCTGCCCAAAACAATTCTTCACCATTCTTAAGCACTCTAAGCTCTGTCCAAACTCCATTAATGGCCGCCAAAGCACACTTCGTCTTCCTCCATCACCAAATGGACCAATTCTCCTCCTTCCTACATTAGAGATCAACTTAAGCTTTCTCAATCCATCTCCAAGCCGAGATTTACCATCTCCAAATCAAAATCCATCGTCTCTACCCTCTCAAGCTCCTTTCAAATTCCCTCCAACCGCCATTACTCCTCTTTAAAGCTCGGATCTAACACTAATCCCACGATGAAGTCAAGGAAGATCATCTAACCACGAGATCTAATCCATTTCTTCCCGAATTCAAGTGAGATCAAAAGCTAAAAGAGTGAAAGTGAGTAAAATCTCCATATAAAGAGAGAATGAGATGTATGAGAAGATGGACTTTGTAAATATCTCCATGATGATGAGAATCACTTAAAAAGTGGACGTAGATCTTTCCTAGATCGAACCATTATAAAGTTCTTGTGTTTCTTACTTTTTTACTTGCATTTGAATTTGTGGCCCCATTTTCATTTTGCGTACCATTTGGTGAAGTGTGATTTCACACCTTTAGTGTTTTAACCATTTTTGATTCAAACATTTAGCGCCTACTGTGGGGTCGCGTTCGCAATTCCTTCCTTCACACTTCTCTTAATCTTAGGAGCCTACCATAGATATTCTAAGCCTACTTCTACCATAGATTCTCCAAATCTACTACGATCAAGGCCATCTGACGAATCCTCTCCTATAGGGTTGAGAGCCTTCTCCGAGATCATGGCTAAATCTAAAAAGGCCGCGAGTAAGATCATTGAGGAAACCACCAGTGTTGCTAATAATGAAACTACACCACCCATTAATCATTTTGAAGTCGGTGAAAACTTTGTTGGTGGAGCCGGTGTCACGAAGAATGAATTGAACGCTGCTATTACCAACATGAACCAAAGAATGGATGCCTCTACTAAAGCTATGATGGAGATACTCGATGCCATCCTTAATGCTCAACCTAATCCGGCCCCTTCGAAAGTCTATGTTGATCTTGAAGAAAATGCCAACTCGTCCGCTTCTGATCTTAACCGCAATGACAACATGGAAGACGATAATGATTGGTTAAGTGACAAGGACGAAGCTAACGTCAAGGGATTGAAACCGAAAGCTAAAAATCATTCCGAAAGAAAAGCTCGAAGGGCCACTAGTCCCGTCATGGGGGCACCTCCTCGTCGGGAAGGTAAAGGACCTAGGCTCTCTAACCAAAATCGCATGCCTAGACGAACATTTGGTAAAGAGCTCAGCTTCACAGAGTGTCATACCACTGAAGAGTACATCTCAGATATGATAGAACAAATCATGAAGAAGAATCAAGCTCTCAATGACGATGATAGGGAATGGGATTTCTCTCTTGACATGACTCCGTTTTTCGAGAGAATTCGAGAAACCGAGTGTCCGAAGAAATTCAATCCTCCAACCCTGCCTCTATACAATGGACTTGTTGATCCAAACTACTTTCTGTTCAAATACGAATGGCATATAAGTGCGGCAAAAGCAACAGACAAGATGAGATGCTTATATTTCCCTCTCTACTTAGAAGGTGCTGCATCACTTTGGTTCACAAAGCTACCACCAAAGTCCGTAGACCGGTTCTCTGACTTGACCAAAAAGTTCAAGGAGCAGTTCTGCTTGTATACTACCGAAGCTAAGGATTCCATAACACTTTCAGCAATGAAGCAGAATCCAGGGGAATCTGTTAAAGCCTTTCTCAGTCGATTCAACATTGATTAGTCCGAAGTAAGGAATCTAGAACTTCACATCATCCTCATGACTCTAATCGGCGCCATAGATGAGAAGAGCGAATTCGGCAGATGGATTAAAATGAAAGTACCAAACAAGCTGGAGAAATTCTATAAAAAGGCGGAGCAGTACATGAGAGTCGACACTTATCCTGTACCTCTTCAGATTATTGATGTTAACCCGCTTCTTGAAGCTCCCAAAAATGTTGCTACCTAATATAATCAGAAGAATACACAAGGGAAAAGCGCGCCAATGATGGGAACGACAATGAGACAAATAAGAAGTCTCGCCTTTTCAACTCATCAGAGCTGATGCCTTTAAATGACACTCCTGAAAATATCTATGTTGCAACAAAGAATTCTAAAGAGTATGCATGTAATGACCCGCATTTTTAGTAGTCGAATAATTTATTTATTTAATTATTAATTATCGATTTAACGATATCAGTAACAGGAAATAAATAATATTTATATTCAATTAATATAAATAATAGAAAATAATATATTTCCGGAATAATCGAAAATAACAGAATTCATGATATGTATGAATTGGATGATATAAAATATATGATTCAGTTTATATTGAAATATATTGACGAATATATTATTTAAACGAAGTCTGAACGTATAATATATATTATAATTAAAATCGAGCTCTAAATGGCGCGGCAGTTCGCGATTTGGCGATTTGAACTTCAACTAGAAATACAGGATCCGTTTTAAGTTGGATTTCTGTGAAATAAGAAACGTGTGGAGCTGGTGGAGTATATTTTTCTAATGGAAGAGAAAAATCTGGATTTCATCGTGTAAATTTTGATTTACATCCGAATCAAATTTTTGAAAAGTCGTTGTGGAATTCCTTTATAATTTATAAAGGAATTATTTATATTTTAAAAAGGAATTTCATTGTAAATCGAATATCGATTTAATCGGGATTTGAAATATCAAATTAGAAATTCATATAAGAATATTGTGGAGCTGTATAGTATCGTATGTGAATATATACGATAATATTTATTAATAAATATTTAATTTAAATGTTTTTAAATATATTTATATATTTAAATGGGTTATTTAGGACTTTAAAAATAGCCACTTTTGCAAATGAACTCAGAATTCGATGAAACTAATTTTGTTGGATCCGCAATATTAAATTATTGCTAGATTTCAATTTCCGTGATTTTTGAAGTCAGTGTGTGGTCGTACGGGATTTTAATGTGAAAAACAGTCGATATTTTGATGGTTAAAAATACGCTGTGTGAGCAAACGGAGTCGGAATTTGACGAAACCAGTTTCGTTGGGACCATAATGTCGAACTGTAGCTGCTTGTCCAGTTTCGTGGTTTTTAGGTACCATATGAAATCACAGGATTTTTAGAAGGCGAAATGAATATTAAAAAGGAAAATATCCTAATTATTAGTGAACCTAAACAAGCCACCTACTCCTTGTTCCAGCCATATAAGAAAATCCATCCCCTTATAAAATCATTCTCATTTGAGCCGCCACATTTTCCATTTCTAGTAAAAAGAGTTCTCCTTTGAAAATCAAACACAAATCCAAACAAAATCAATAAATCCTAATCTTTACATCCTTGAGTTCCTATCGTAATCCTCTACAACTCAGTACAGTTTTTATATGGTGCGATGTGGTTTCAGAAATGCTCAAAATTTGCACAGTAAACTAGGGTTGGCGATTTCTGGTTAGTGAAGCATTGATTGTGGTGGTGATGGGTATATTCGGGTTTAGAAGAGAAATCTGAGCTTGTATATGGATTTTTGGGAGGAACGAGGAATATTTTTGTCGATCGAAACCACTGTAGCCGAGTTTGGTACTCGAGACCGTAACAGGAAAAAGGGCATCGAGTTTGACATGGATGGTTTGGGGTTGAAGGAAATCTAACGAGAAGAGGTTTGGTGATTTTAGTTGGGAAGTCGGTGATGAAAACAATGGAGTGGAGCGGTTGAAGTTTTCTGTAATGGTGAGGAGCAGGCGTCGGTCTTTGAAAGAGGAAGAAGGGAGTTTGATGGGTCGTGGTCTTCAAGTGGGTTGGGCCAATGAAAGTTAAGCCCAACTGTTAAATAAATTCAATATTTGTGTTTTTAAAACTATTTAAATATTCGATCAAACTTGTAAATTAAGTATCTTTCTCATACGGTATCAGAGTTCAGCGAAACAAGATCCGTCGGGATCGTACGGACGAGAGCTACACCACGAAACTGACTGGGAGTGAATCCGAGTTCGTTACAATTTATGGCGAAATAAATTGACCGTCTGAATCAAGCGGTGGTTATCGTTATTAACGATGATCGTCCAATGTGAGTAAATCTCAATAACTCTGTTCAGTTTATATTTTTATAAACTGTACTTTATTTTTGATAAATATTGATTGATTGTTGTGTATGGACTGTTTAGATGGGCTGTTAAATAATTGATTGAAAACACAGTTATGGTTATATATATATATATACATATATACACATATATATATATATATATCGTTATTAAATATTAATTCTTTCGATCAGAATATTTCTTCTTGAAATGAAAGTGATGTTATCTATAGTGTTTAACATCTGTGATGCAGGGAACAGGTTGGAGGAATCCGACTGGATTCCTCAACATTTATTTTACTGTTTTTTATATATTTTGATATATGATGTGATATATAATCTGTTATGGATTATGTGTGATAGAATGATGTTGATCATTGTTATTCGATATTTTTAATATCATAAGAAACCCTGGGATGTAAAAAGAAATATTTCAATGTATAATGAAATAAAGGAATTTTATAAAATCAACCGATTTTATAAAAGGAAATATTTTGGAAATAAAGTATTTATAAAATCATAGGATTTTATAAAGGGGAACATTTATTTAGAAAATAAATAGAATATCATAAAGGAATATTTATTGGGAAAATAAATAAGATATGATAAAGGGATATTATTTAAAGGATAAATCGAATTTAAATGGGATATTTATTTAAGAAATAAATAAAAGTATAAAAGGATCTTTTATTTAGTAAACAAATAAAACAAATCGTAAGAGAAATATTTATAAAACAAATATAAAGGAAAAATATTTGTAAAACAAATATATAGGGAATTTTTTGTAAAACAAATATAAGAGAAAATATTTATGAAATAAATAGAAGGATAAAAAAATATTTATTGGTTAAATAAATAGAATTGAAAGGGAATATTTAATGGTTAAATAAATAGAATTGAAAGTAAATATTTAGCTGTTAAATAAATAGAATTAAATCAAAGGAAATATTTATTGGTTAAATAATAGAAAAGATAAAAGAAATATTTATTTGTTAAATAAATAGAATTGAAAAGGGAATAGTTATTTGTTAAGTAAACAAATAGAAAAGGAATTAATCAAAGGAGATAATTCAAAGGAATAAATCAAAGGAGTTAATTCAAAAGAGTTAATCGAAATGAGTTAATCGAATATCAGTTATTCAATTAGAGTTAATCGAATAGAGTAAATGAGTTAGGGTTGACCATTTAGAGTTGATCAATTAGAGTCAACTAGTTAGAGTTAATCAATTAAGGTTGACCAGTTAGAGTTAATCAAATAGAGTTAATCAAATTTGAGTTAATCGAATATTAGTTATTCGAATAAAGTTAAGAGGAGTTACCGAATATTAGTTATTCGAATAAAGTTAAGAGGAGTTATTGAATATTAGTTATTCGAATAAAGTTAAGAGGAGCTATCGAATATTAGTTATTCGAATAAAGTTAAAAGGAGTTATCGAATATTAGTTATTCGAATAAAGTTGAGAGGAGTTATCGAATATTAGTTATTCAAATAAAGTTAAAAGGTGTTATCGATGTTAGTTTAATCGGAAGGAGTTATTGATGTTAGTTTAATCGAAAGGAGTTAATCGATGTTAGTTTAATCGAAAGGAGTTAATCGATGTTAGTTTAATCGAAAGGTGTTAATCGAATTTAGTTGTTCGAAAGTGAGATTACCGAATATAAGTTATTCGAAAGGAGGTTATCGAATATAGTGTATTCGAAAGAAAGGAGATTATCGAATATAGCGTATTCGAAAGAAAGAGATCGAATATAAGTTATTCAAAGTGAGTTAATCGAATATTGGTTATTCGAAAGGGGTTATCTAATCTGGTTATTTGAAAGGAGTTATCGAATCTAGTTATTCGAAAGGAGTTAATCGAATATAGTTTATTAGAATAGAGTTAAAGGAGTTATCGAATATCGTTTATTCGAAAGGAGTTAAGTGAAAAGAGTTAATCAAATAGAGTTAATCGATTAGAGTTAATCAAATAGTGTTAATCGATTAGAGTTAGTCGATTAGAGTTAATCCAAAGGAGTTAATCCAATAGAGTTAGTCCAATAGAGTTAATTGATAAGAGTTAATTGAATAGAGTTAATCGAATATAGTTTATTCGAAGAAAGGTTTTCGAATCTAGTTATTCCTAAGAGAGATTATCGAATATAGTTATTCGAAGGGAGGAGTTATCGAATAGAGATTTATTCGAAAGAGAGTTACGTAAGGAAGTTTGTTAAAGGTTTAAAAGATAAACTTTGTCTATTCTGAAGTTAAAACGTTGTTCAGTTAAGGTCTGGAGGTAATTATACCCCAACTTGATTGACTTCCTTCTTAACTAAGGAATGGCTAAGGTTTGACAGTGAATGAGGGTTAAATGAATTTAGTAAATGTTTTGAGTTAGCATGGCGATGTTTTAATTTAAACATCAGTTCAAATTCAGGGAAGGAGTTTTGGAAATGTTTTCCAAACAAGAATCAGAAATGTTTTCTGATAATAGAAACTAAGAAATGTTGAATATATGGAAACAGGAGATAAGTGAATTAATTTAAAAGAGATAAATGTTAAATGATGATTGATCGATATAATTTCCATTTGGAAATAATATCGTTGTTTGCACACGTATTTTTTTCTTTGATAGTTAACTCACCGACTATCGAAGTTTTCGACCATTTTAACATTGTTAATATGGAGAGACCCGTTGGATTATTATCCGAAGAACCACTCCATACTGGCATAAGCGTTGCGAATCATATATGCCAAAGATGATTGAAGACGGAGTAAAGTGCAAGGTCCGTTGTATAAATCTTAGGTAAAGATTGCCTAAGATGGTTGTACTGAATAGTGCCTTTGGTTTGTCCAGTCCCAGGACGACCTGTATGGAAGAATGTCTGACAGAGTATATTTAATAGATCACGTAAGTTGATCTCTTCAAACATACGTACATTTGGTGGTGGAGGAATTCGTTTCTCTTATTTATATACCCGTTGTATTTTTGGGGAAATCAATTTGTGATTTGGCAGGTATGACGATGTGACATTCAAAGTGAATAATTGTGTGATCTATCAGAGATAAGCGTGGCCTCTAGCCTCACAACTGGGGAATGACAAAAATCGGACAGGTAGCATGGCTATGTAGGTCGCACATATTAGGGTGTATAATCACCTGATCTAGAGTTTCATTTACTTCTAAAAATCTATTGTCGATGTTGTCCCATTGGGGAAACGGTTGCTGATCCCAACCGTTGGTGATATACATTCAATACACTCAAGCGAAATGAGTGGTCGGTCATGTGTGGCCGTGTTGGAAGATGTTCTTGTTGAACCCAGTGTATTCCTCTCTAGAGGTACACTAGCGAAAGGTGGTCCCATACCTTGTCATAGTTGGAAACCCATTACCCAATACGTGCTTGCGGTTTTGATTGTATACTATGTATGTAGAACGTGAGATGAAAGCGTTTCTGCTAGATGATTATTATATTGTGGTTGATAGACATTATTATAATATCAAAATGTTTTTGATATAAAGATATCTTGGATTCTCATAAGGGAAAAACCCGTTCCGTTTTACGGCGTGGTCTTATGAGATATCGTTTAATGGATCAAACTATTTTAAACTGTTTTACTCACATCAATCCCTTGACTGACCCAGAGTTTATTTTGTTTTGTTTTCCCTAAACTCTTGGGTGCCCAATTTTGTACGGGCAGTCAAGTAATCGGGATTTACATATACTTGAAGAGCTGGAGCAGGAGGCTTCAGGATCATATAGCTATTGTTTATTTCTGCTATGTTGTAAGTACTGTAATTTGGAAATGATATGTATATTCAAGTACAGATTTATATTTCAAAGTTATGATGTATATTATATGTTATTCGTTCCGTTGTGAGATTCGTGTTACTCTAACGTGTGTTCTTCTTCTTCTTCTATTCTAAGTTTCTATCTTATCTTTCCTCACCCTCTAACTTCTTTCATTAACTATCGGTATTTTTTCGATGTTTGGTTAATCGTCATTGAGTTTATGTCGATAACCAAAGTCGCTAAAAACCGGGTTGTTACAATGCAAAGCCAAATCAAATGAGGATAAGTGACAAAGCAGCAAACTCGAGAAAATCCTATAGATTTCACAACCAGCCTGGTCATAACACCAATGAGTGCCGACACTTAGAGAACCTCATCGAGGAGTTAATCAGGAAGAATAAGCTACAATAGTATGTAAAGAATCCGCAAGTTTTGAATCCTTCTACAACTCCCTAAGGGCAAGGGGCATCAAATGATCAGTATGGTCCAAGTGACGGAGTGAAAGTAACTAAGCAGCGGTAGGATTGTATGGAGAATATAATGGAATGTATATAGCAGTGTAGTAGCTGTAAGTAAAAATCACACAGTTGATTTATACTGGTTCGGACCACTGTCCAACGTCCAGTCCCAGACTCCCTTCTGGAATTTCACTAATATAAATACCCTCGCTTAATCCAGAGGAATAGGTTCACAATTACCCGAACAGCCGAATGGGATTTCTTGCCCCAACTACTGAAGAGGTGTTTTCCAATATAGTATAATTGATGACTTATTTGTGTTCTTGTTAACACAGATATGTCAATATATTGTACACCCTTCCTATAGTCTTTCCTTGATGATAAACGTGAAGCTGGTGAAAGATTATGGAAGATTATAATCTCAAATGTAGTGAATAGTGTGCTTTGAGAGTTTAGAGTACTTTGAACAAGATAGAAAAATAGTTAGAATGAAAATTGGTGATTTGATCAGTTAATCAAGTCTCTATTTATAATAAACAAAGAGTTACAACTGATCACGAAGAGATTCCATTAAGAGAAATGAATTAAAGAGTTGTGATTCTTCATAATAAGTTGCAACCCTTCATAATCAGATGTCTGTTTTGAATTTGAAAATAAAACAATAAGGAAATAGTTCATTTCGGAGCAGACTCAGACGTCTGAAAAATTTAGAATAGATGTTTGAATATTATGGAAATCTTAATTTTGTCTTAGCAAACAAACGCTGTCTGATTTATTTCAGACGTCTGTTTTCTGGGAAAAACATATTCGTTGCCTCTTTCAAATTTGAAAACAAATATATATATATATATGATATGTGTGTGTAATCATCAAGGAAGACTTTAACATGAAAATATAGGACTAACAGACTCTTACAACATATATAATCTTCATTTTGTGTTCTTGAATTTGCTTGTCAAATATCTCCCTGTAAGACAAAGTTAGTTGATATAATGTATATGCTTATGTGTAGTTGTCATAGTCAAATTGGTATATAGCGAGATTCAACATTCTCCCCCTTTTTGACTAATGACAACTACATAAGCTCCACCTGTCAATATGCATATATCATTACTAGTTTCTCCCCCTTTGTCATTTGACAAAAATGAGTACTTATTGAAAGTTAAGAAACATGTATGCAAGATACACAAACACATCATAGAAACAGACATAGCATAACATCAGACATACCATAGCACATACTAGAGTTTTGTGCGAATATAGAAAGTTAAGTACCAAAATATTACACCCCACTTAGTTTCAATTAAAGAGTTTCTAGGAAAAATATGTAGACTACCATACTATCAACCATGCTTATCAACCCTCTGAACTATGTGCCACAATAGTTGTCCCACCGTCCTTGGGAGAATCTTATTCGGAATCGAGAACTTCTTCGGCCGAACTAGAGGACCATTTAAAAGGAACCAGAGCTTGAGCTTGGCTTGAAGAAGTGCCAGTGCAAGAAACTACTTCCCAAATTTTGTTTAAGAAACCTTTGATAGAATCTAATTTCTATTTGTTTGTTTTTCAAAACGCTTCAAATCTTTATGAATTTTAGATTGATTTTGGGATAGCGTTATTAAGGCTTGCTAGGAACAAGTTTCGGGGGAAATGATATGAATTTCTTCATCTTCTTCTTCTTCCCTAAGTTGATGACGGTGAGAAGGCTCAGAAATGATTGCTTCTGGTTGCGATGTTATATGTTCAATCCAAGTTGCAAGAGACATGTATTCCAAAGTGGCAGGATTAGGATCAATATCCATAAGTTTCAAAGTCTTTGGTCCAATTTCTTTGATGCTTAGTGAAAGAATATTGGGAATGGTTATTTCAAAAGAGGTTAGAATATGAGTAATATAAGCACCATAATGTAAAGACTTATATATCTGCTTATATGTGATATCCATCCATTCATCCATGATGATCTTTGCCCAATTGATTTTCTTATTCGAGTAAAGGGCGTACAAAGCTTAGAAATCTCTTTTGTATACTTTTTCGTAGCTTCCTTTGCGGGGTTGAATGGTTCCGACTATTATGCGATTTAGTAAGTGAGCTTATGGTCGGAGATGAGTGGAAGTTGGTTCATGCATTTTAATGAGATTATTAGAAAGGAATTTGTGTGATGTCTCATCCTTTGTAGACATATCCACTTCTATCATATCAATGTCAAGGCCTTGCTAAGCACATTTCAAAATTTTCCCTAATCGTTGTTGTGAAATAAGAACACGTTTTCCACAAACCCAAGACCAAACGCAACCCTTTTTGACTTGAGGCTTAGTATGATCAAGATTCCAATTTGTCAAAAACAACTTCACTAGTAAAGGGTAATTTTTGACATTATTTGTTTCATAATCAACTAGTGGTTTGAAATGAAAGTGTCTAGCATATTGTTGTTGTCTATAATTGGAGAAAGCATCAAACTTTACAAAAGCACCTTCGAAGAATTTGGAATCCTTCATTGCCTTGTATCTTGCCTTGGCGGTATCATCCCGTAGCCAATTCTGGATTAATTCTACGGAAGGAGGATTTGATTCTTCTTCTCTTATTCTTTTGCCTCGGTTTGTCATGATTTTGTGATGAAAAGTTGAAGTTTTGAGGTAATTTTTAGATTTGGGGGCTAGGATTTTTATAGATGGTAAAAAGATGAAAAGGTAAAAGTGAAAAGATGAAGGGTTATGATGATTGGATATAGTCATATACCCATTTAAAAAATACGTCAGTTTTCATTCAGACGTCTGAAAATTTTAAAGCAGACGTCTGTTTTATCTTGAATTTGAACTCGAGAGGAAATAGTTCAAATTTGGGTTAATTCAACGTCTGTATTTTTAGGTCAGACGTCTGATTCTGGAAGGAGTAAAGTTCTGATTCATGAGTCAGACGTCTGAAATTTTTAGTCAGACGTCTGATTTGGGAAAAATTTTAACCTACAAGAACATAGTTCATTTTTTTAGATTTCAGATATCTGTTTTATTTTGTGCAGGCATCTGTTTCTTTTAGGTCAGATGTCTATTTAGGGAATTTTCTGCAACAAGAACTTTTTTTTATATATGATTGAATAACAAGGTATATATAAAAATATAAAAATATGAAATGAAATTTTAATTTTTAGAAGGTGGAGTCTTCTTCGGTGTTGATAAATTCTTTCCTTCATTTGCTTTGTAATTCTTATCCCAAGAGTTTGGATTACGCGATGGTCGTTGGGGAGAGGAGGTATAGTATTTCAATATAGGATTCACTGTGTCTTTCTCAGTTCGATAAGAGGAAGACAGATCAATAGGGTTTGGCGGAATCGGTAAAGGTGAAGTAACATCCTTTTCTTTTAGACCACAAAATTTATAGATCATTTTCTCGAGAAGGCTTAAGCGAGTTGCGGCAACTTTTTGTTCGAAGTATAATTCTTTTTGTAAAGCTATTTGTTTTGACGGATAGTGCTGAGGATCGTCTATTTTCTGTTTTGTATCCGGTTATGAGAATAGAGGTCTTTTAGCCTTCTTTGCTTCGAGTATATCTAGTGTGATAGTTTCCCCAGCGATATTTGGCTCATGTCTAGGACTTGGTGTTGGAAATTGTGGAGAATCGGAAGAACTATCCGATGTGAAAGTAATATTAATGGAAGAATTAGAGTTATTTGAAGACATGATTGATTCTTGAACTTTGTTTAAGTTTATTCTTTGTGTTTATAGTGAGAAAGAGTAGAAGGTTATATAGGAGAGATTTAAAACAAATATGTGGTTTGTGTTTAAGGTAACTTTTAACTAGAGAAATACTCTAAGTAAAGAGAGCATTTGAAGGAATAAGCTAAGTTTAGCAAATAGATAATCATATGTACATAAACTTGTTTTATGAAATTTGTTTACAGCAAGCTATCTATCTTTAACAGATATTATACCTAGTACCCGTCTTAGTTTAATAAAAGTATTTTCTAATAAAGGCATAGTTAATATATCGGCAATTTGATTTTCAGTTGAGATATATTCTAAATTTATAATTGCTTTTTCTAAGTTATCACGTAAAAAATTGTATTGGATGTCTATATGCTTAGTTCTAGAATGATTTATATGATTTTTTGATAAATTAATCGCACTTGTATTATCACAACATATTGTTGATTTAGTTAAATTTACTCCAAAATCTTTTAAGTGTTTGTTGCATATAAATTAACTATGCACAAGCTAAAGCAGCAGATATGTACTCGGCTTCACATGTAGAGAGTGATACACGGTTATGTTTCTTACTAAACCAAGATACAAGTGATTTTCCAATGAAATGGCACGTACCACTTATATTTTTTCTATCCGTTCGGGATCCACCAAAATCAGCATCACTGTAAGATACTAATTCGAATGGACATCCTTTTGGATAAAAAAGACTGAAATCCTTAGTATTATTAAGATAACTTAGGATCCGTTTCACTACTCTTAAATGTGACTCTTTTAGATCTGATTGAAATCGTGCACACAAGCATACACTCATCATTATGTCAGGACGACTTGCGGTTAAGTAAAGTAGCAAACCGGTCATACTTCTATATATTTTATTATCAACACTTTTTCCTTTTTCATCTTTTCCAAGATGAACAGAAGTACTCATTGGAGTTGGCTTTCCCGAAGTGTTGTCTAGACCAAAACATTTAATTAAATTATTACAATATTTTTCTTGATAAATAAAAATACCATTTAAAATTTGTTTAATTTCTAATTCTAGAAAATACGATAATTCTCCCGTATGAGACATTTCAAATTCGTTTGTCATTATTGTAGAAAATTCTTTACATAAGTTTTCATTAGTTGAACCAAAAATTATATCGTCTACATAAATTTGTACAATTAAATTATCTTTATTTGTATTTTTAATAAATAAAGTTTGATCTACTTTTCCTATTCGAAAACCAAAATTTATTAAATAATTTTTAAGTCTTTCATTCAAAGTACGAGGTGCTTGTTTTAAACCATATAAAGCTTTTTTAAGTTTATACACATAATCTGAATATTTTTCATGTACAAATAATGGTGGTTGTTCTACATAAACAGTTTCCTTAATAAAACCATTTAAGAAAGCGCTTTTAACGTCCATTTGATAAAGTTTGAAATTATGGAAGCTAGCATATGCTAAGAGAATGTGTATAGCTTCAAGTCTTGCTACAGGTGTGAAAGTTTCTTCATAATCGATACCTTCTTCTTGATTGTATCTTTGAGCTACCAATCCGGCTTTATTTCTTGTAATATTTCCAAGTTCATCAGCCTTGTTTTTATATATCCATTTTGTACCAATAACTGATTGATCATTTAGTCGAGGTACTAACTCCCAAACACCATTACGTTCGAATTGATTTAGTTACTCTTGCATAGCTATTATCCAGTAGTCGTCCGTAGAGGCTTCTATTGAATTTTTAGGTTTAATAGTTGAAAGAAATGCTACATGACCCATTTGATTTAATTGACCTCTTGTTCGATCGTGTGAATCTATTTCGCCAATAATATTTTGTATAGGATGATCTTTTAAAATTCGGGGAGGAGATCTAATATGTTCAATAAAATTATTTTTGGTATTTTCAAGATTGGTACTTTCAATAATTTCATCATCGTCTTTGCTTTTTATATTTTTATCAAAGTTTCCATCAAAAGATACGTGTAAAGATTCTTCTATAACATTAGTACGTTTATTGAAAATACGATAAGCATTATTGCATTCTGAATATCCAACAAAAATTCCGTGATCAACTTGCGCTTCAAATTTTCCAAGTTGATCTTTAGTATTAGGGATAAAACATTTAGAACCGAAAACTTTAAAATAAGAAATGTTTGGTTTCCTTCCATTAAAAAGTTCGTAAGGTGTACTTTTAGTCAGAGGATGAATAGAAATTCGATTCTATATGTAACAAGTAGTTGCTACAACTTCTGCCCAAAATTGATTAGGTAAAGTACTTCCATTAAGTAGTGTTCTATCACATTCTTGTAGAGTTCTATTCTTTCTTTCTACAACTCCATTTTGTTGTGGAGTTCTAGGAATAGAGAAATTATGATTTATTCCTTTCTTTTTACAAAATTTTTCAAAAGATTCATTGTTGAATTCTCCACCGTGATCGTTGCGAATGTTTTTAACTTTTAGATCTTTAGAGTTTTGAATCCTTTTGATAAAATCTTTAAAATGTCCAAAGGTATCACTTTTATTTTTCATAAAAATAGCCCATGTATATCTTGAAAAATCATCAATAATTACAAATACATACCGATTGTGGTTTAATGATTGAACCCGATTCGGACCAAATAAACCCATATGTAATTGTTCTAATGGTTGCAAAGTTGAAATAACCTTTTTCGATTTAAAAGATGATTTGGTTAATTTACCTATTTGACAATCTTCACATAGAATTTTTTTACTTTAAAATTTATTTTAGGTAGACCTTTTACTAACTCATGTTTTGAAAGTCTTTGTATAGTTTTAAAGTTTATGTGGCAGAACCGCTTATGCCATAACCAAGAATCATTGTTATTGGCTATTAAACACATTTCTTTATTATTATTAATTTTCATATTTAAAACATAAATATTTCTATCTCGATTTCCTTCAAAAGAGTTTTTGTTCTTTGTCAAAAATACTACATTTATTTTCAGAAAATGTTATTTTAAATCCTTTGTCACATAATTGACTAATACTCAGTAAATTATGATTTATGTTTTTAACTAAGAAAACTTAGTAATAAGGGGTAAATTTGAAATACCATAGTTGCACACATCTCCTTTGCCAATGATAAATCCTTTTGAGTTATCTCCGAAGGTAACAGAGCCACCATCAAAGTATGAAATATTGATAAGCCTATCTTTGTCTCCGGTCATGTGTTTTGAGCAACCACTATCTAAGATCCATTTTCTCTTTTTGAGTGGGACCTGCAAAACAAATTAATAAGCACATTGGTACCCACTTTTTGATAGGGTCCTAAGAGTTAGTTCTTAGGAAACCAAAACCAAGTGGGTTTAGTATTCTTTCTATACAAATAATATTTATTATTATGCACACATTCCCTAAATGACTTGATATGTTTGATCCTAATCAAATTGTTATTAGTTTTCGGAATCCATATCTTAATTTTATTAACCTTTTTAATGGATTTTGGTTTATTTTTAATTTTAGAATCAATTTCCCGCTTTAGTTTTTCATTTTTCCTTAGAGGAATTTTTGATTCTTTTCTAAATCATAAACCATTTTTGTTTGAAGATGGTCGAGAATTTTCTATAATTCTTGACAAATTTTCTCTACCTTTATTGAAGTTAGATACATTTTAATAAATGCTTTCTAACTTAGTTTGAACACTTCTATTTTCTAATTCTTTTTTTAGTTTCCAACAAGTGATTTTCAGAACTAATTTCGTCATTCTTTGTCTTTTGAGTTTCAATTTCTTGACTCAAAAATGAAAGCTGACTATCTAAATATGTAAGAATCTCTTGAACTTTTTCAAGTTCTTATTCTAAGATTATTTTTTCATCTTTTAGCATATCTCTTTCAAAATCAGCCTTATTCTGATTTTCATGAGTTTCTTTAAGCTTCTTTTTCAGAGTTTTTATAATGTTCAAAAATTCAGCATTAGTTTCTATTAATTCTTCATAAGATAAATCACTTACTTCAGATTCTTGAGCCATGAAGCACACATTTGCTTGTCCATTTTCATTCTCACTATCACTGTTTGATGAATCTGAATCTAAGTCATCCCATGTGACAGAAAATGCCTTCTTTTTGAATTTTTCTTTCTTATTCTTGTTGTTGAAGCTCTTCTGATTTATTTTTAAGTTTGGACAGTCTTTGATCATGTGACCTTTCTTATGACAATTAAAGCATTCTAAATTTGCTGATGATGGTTTGCTTGAATTATTTTTCTTGAAATTTCCTTTTCTATATTTTAAAAACTTCTCAAATTTTTTAGCAATAAATGCCAAGTCCTCATCTTCTGATTCCGATTCTTCTTTATCTGCATGAAAAGCTACGTACTTCTTCTCTTACGCTAATTCTCGTTTTGCTGGAAGATTTACTCCATAAGACATGAGATTGCCTATGAGTTCTTCAGGTTTCATACCTGATAAGTCATTAGCTTCTTCAATGGCTAGTACTTTTCTTTTCCAGTCGTCAGTTAGAGAGTTTAGCACTTTTGATATAATATCAAAGTCACTATATTTTTCTCCCAGTCCTATCAAAGCATGTAAAATGTATTGAAATCTTGAGTATGTTTCATTATGGTTTCATTCTATCTCATCTTAAAGTCCTGGAATTGATTCTTGAGCATTGCAATTTTTGTTTGTTTGACTTTGCTTGTTCCTTCATTGATAGTTTTGAGTGTTTCCCAAATCTGGTATGCTGATGTACAAATGCTAACATGGTTGAATTCATTTCTATCTAGTGCACAGTATAGCATGTTCATAGCTTTTGCATTTGCATTTGCCTCCTCTTTTTGAACTGTTGTCCAAGCTGAATATTCAGTTGTAGGTGCTGTGAATTATTTTTGAGTAGCATTCCATGCACTAAAACCACTTGCTTTATATATATCCTCATTCTTGTAACCCAATAGTTGTAGTGTAGTCCATTGAATAGAAGCGGTCTTTGAGTAGATTGTCCTTCAGCAAATGTAGTTAAGCTAGTACTTGGGTTATTCTCTGTAACACCCCGTGTATTCTATAACCGTGAAAGACATAAATTAAAATATAATTAATTTCAAATCAAAGAATTAAGGGAAACGGGATATGCCATTGCGTTCGTCTCGGAATTCTGCTTGAGATAGAGTCTGAGTTTGCGTAAAACGGATATCGTATGAAGAAGTTATGGACGAACGAAGTTGGGCGAAAAACCGGAAAATGGGTCAGAATGCACTGGCGCACTTGGGAAGTGCGCCAGAACAAAAATGCACTGGCGCACTTGGGAAGTGCACCAGTACATTTTTGACCTGGCACACCTGCCAAGTGCGCCCAGGTCAAAAATGACCTGCTGGCCAGGTCTGGTCTAGCCCTGGCTGGCCAGGTCTGGGTTTGGTCGATTTTCAGAAGCTTGCTTTGTCATTAGGGCTAGGTGGCAGGCTCTAATTGGTCTCTCTTTCGAATGAATGGCTACGATCAATCCAAGCAACATCGATGGTCCTAATCAGTTCATAAACTCTATAAAAATGACCCTAGACTCTGCCTAACCTAAGTCTCTAACACAATTCTCTAGCCTCCATTGCTCTCTTCTTCTAATTAAAAATAAAAATGGCGTCGCTACTCTGCTAGAATCAAAGCTAGAAGTCAATCAACATCATCCTAAATTCAAATTAGAGATTAAAGCTTCTGCAACAATTCTGCAATAACTAAAGTTCTTTCTTTAATCCAACCAAGGCAAGTACAGTTATTCTCCGCTATAAACGTTAATTATAATTTTGATATGCATTTAAAACTGAGTTTGAGGTTGTATATATATTCTCTTCTGTTGGATCTGTTTTCTGTGACTGTTCTGTATTCCTTTCTTCTTTTCTGTTTCTATAGCCAGGCTACCACGAGCCTGTGCCCAATCTCATAAAGAGATTAACGTATGAACGCAAAATTTGGGACAATTAATGAATGATGCGAAATTTGACAAGACTGAATTGAAAGTATGACTTTAGATCTGAAGCATAAAATATATTGGACATGTGACTTGGGATTGGATGCATAAATTTGACTATGAACATGTAATTTATATATTGCATGCATAGAGTATGTTGTAATTTAGATTTGTAACTAATTAGAGAAATGAACATATGTTATTTAGATCTGTAATTAATTAGAAAAATAAGCATATGTTATAAACTAGTTTTAGACCTATGCATATTCTGTGATAAAAGAAGAAGAGGAACCACTGTAAGATTACATATGATTTGAGACTTTGGACAAAATGCATATAAAAGTCAAGATTTGATTTTTAGAAGATATGATTTAAAGATTTAGATTGTTGGGTATAGTTTGCATAATGATTCATGACTTAAAAAGAAGAAGATATGGAAGCTTAGGTGTAAAAGATTTACATTAATTAGGATATCTATTATTGTGATTACACCTAAATAGGGATTTTTGGATATATGGCATGCATTGGAATTAATGATTATATTTGGTATAATTTATATGTGAATCTGCTGTAAAATGCTAGTTTAAAAAAAAAAAAAATTGGAACATATGTTATAGGGTAAATTATGTCCATATTCTGCGCTATGTAAATGTATGCAAACATGGAAGTATATGATCATATTGTGAATCATGACAATTATTTAGGCATATGAATTTAGGCCTAATTTATGTTTAGGCAAGGCATGTAAATAGAACATTTAGAGATATTAAACCTGCTAAATCTGTCATCTACTGAATCCGTTGAAAATGCCTAAAACTGCTAGTTATGTTATATTGCCTAGACTGCTAATTAAATTGAAATGCCAATCTGTTAAATTTGTCTGTTGAGATGCCTAACCTGTTATATGCCAAAATCTGCTAAGTTGCTAAAGCTATTAAATCCGTTAAGTCATATAATCTGAAAAAATCTGCTATCTGCTAAAATCTGTTATCTGCTGTGATAATCATCCTGTTATTGATATAATCTGAATTGGCATATATATATATATATATATATATATATATATATATATATATATATTGGGCGTGCGCATAAACGGTAAATTATTAATTAATTGGCCGCAAAGATAAACATGGCTAACTCGAGGTTAGAATGAGTTTGCGGCGTAATTCTGCCCGGAACCGCCCGGCACATCCAGTGGCCGCAAACAATAGGTTCTAATGTGAGAAGTTAGTCATAACCTGCTTAAGACACGAGGTTAGGTCTGGCTTGTGGCAGAAGTCTGCCCGGAACCGCCCGGCCCATCCAGCGGCCACAAGCTAGCGACCTAATGTGGGAGGTCTGGGCATTAATAATTAATTAATGAAAATCTAAGATAAGAATGACGTCTAAAACGTATAGGGGGAAAATAGGGTTAAAACAACTGGATTATAGGTGTAGTAAACCCGTCCATGAATCTGTAGGCCCAATACAAAGTTAGACAAATCTGAAAAATCTGTACATCTGATCTGTTAGTCTGAAAACTTGTTAACTTAATCTATGAACTAGTAAATCTGAATTCTGTATGTCTGAACTTGTAAACAAGTTAATCTGAGATCTGTTAGTCTGGGGACACAAGGTTAGGAGGGGAATTACTTGTGTCATCTGTTGTTTGGGACCCATATTAGTCAGTAACCCTTTCTGGTATCAAAACTTTGACCCAACAGTAGGTAGGGTCCGGGCACGCTTACTGAACTAATTATAAGTGGTTCATTCTGATATTGGCGAGGGGTGTTGATGGTGCGTTCCAACCGGGTCATGTGCGTGCATGGATCCCGGTCTGCCTCTGAGGATGTAAGACGCCATGACATCTGTAAATAGGTCTGTGCCAATTGGTTGTCACTTTAGGGAGTGATACACCCTATTGTGGGGCCGACATAGGATATTTATGTATTAGGGAGCCGATCGCTTGGGGTAGGGTTTTAGGGTACACTTAGTTCTGTCTGTTTCTGTTGGTACCGTCTGTTTCTGTTGGGTGGTAACACCTGTCTGTTTCTGCGTGGTACCGTCTGTTCGGGTGGTAAAGGCCCATTACTAGTGTACACCTAATTCTACATTCTGTTTCCGTAGGGATAAATCTGTTTCTGCTTCTGTCTGTTTCTGATCGGGTAGTAAAGGCCCATTATTAGCATTCTGTTTCTGTTAAAGTATTCTGTACCCGTTCCTGCTTCAATTTAGACATTAGGGTGACACCTAATTCTGCTATACTAGTATTAGTGCAGAGAAGTGTAAAACAATAGTTTATATCATTCTGTTTTTCTGTTATATCTGCTACACCTGTTACAGTTATCTCACATCCAGTTTTATGTTCATATCATATTATTATTATCTGTTCATATGCTGAAAGTCACTGGACTTGCCAGACTTTTTGTCTGACCCTTGTTGTTTCGCCTCCTTTCTTCCGTTCCCCCCCAGGTTATCCAAGGAGGGAAATACTTTAGCTTGATCCGGATTTCTCTTTGCTTGAAGTGCTTAAAGTATGGCTTGGCTCTGTATAGCTTCCGTTCCATGGGGATTATGATCTTAAACATGTATTTTGAAGGCTTTTGTACAAGACTGATATTTGTACTTGAATTCTGAGATTTGAAAGGATGTAACCATATTGATTTCTGTTTCTACTGTAATAAAGTTAAAAATTTTCAAGTACTGTTTTGTCTGTCTTGTAAGTTTCTGTTCTGTTTACTAAAATGCTCCACCAAAGTTAAGGCATTCCCTTTGTGAGTGACCTTAACGGAGGTGGGGTGTTACACTTGGTATCAGAGCTGAAGGTTACCAGATTTGATGAAAAGTTTTGAAAACTATTTTCAAAAAGGATTTAAAAAGGAAGTATTTTCAAAAGCAAAGCTTATTTTTGAAAAATAAAATAAATAATCCCTAAAAGCCATATATCTTTCTTTCGATTCTTTGTTTCGAGTTCCTTCCTCTTTCCCTTTTTGAATCTCTTCCTCCGCGTATAGATGCTTTTTCTAAGATATGTAAGGACTTCCGTGCGATGGGAGGAAAACCGCTTTATGGGACTGAGACGTTGTCGAGGCTAGAAGTTGGCTGAATGAAGTAGAGGACTTATTGGTACCTTTGAGATAGATGATGGGAGGAAGGTTCAACCAGCTGCTTGGTTAATGAAGGATGAAGCTTCATTTTGGTGGAAGGTCACGAATGGAGAAAGTACATGGGAGACATGGATAGGACACACAATAAGAAAGCGGGGCCCAAAAAGGAAACACAAAAGAAGGATGAGAAGTCTGAAGATAAGAAGGGGAAAAAAGTGCTTTACTTGTGGGAGCTCGACTCATCTGAACAAGGATTGCAGAAAAAGGAAGGGCGCTTGCTTCAACTGTGGGGAGATGGGATACTTCACGAGGGACTGCCCGAAGAGACGAGGACAAGGAGGGCAGGCGAACACTTTCGAGGCTAGTGGATAGGATAGGATTAGGATAACTTTCTGTAGGAGGTTTAATTTCTTTATCTGATTGTTGAAATAAAACTCATTCTGATTCTGGCATTTTGATTCTGTAATCGATACTCTGCACTTTAATACTAGTATTGTTTCTGATTCCGCTGTAGACTCAGACCCATAAGGGTTATGGATCATCTGTTTGGGATTGGGGTTTGAGGGATATCTGTGTTAGGCGTTAAGTATGACGCAAACATTCTGAGTTTTCGTGGGGTATGATTTTATCATGCTTAACTTCCTAAGAATCATTAGGGAACCTGATCTGTACTAGTAGTCTGTAAATATCTAAATACTTTTGATAGGATTTCCAGTTTTGACATTGTCTAAAGAAGGTAATCCTCTGGGGGTCAATTTGATGTTGGTTTCGGTCTTTGGGGCCGATACTTAGGACCCATGTCTAATGGGAACCAAATTTTCGTTCTATCTGTACTCGCTTCCATCATTCGACTGTATCCTATCGATCGAATCTTCGAACTTTAGGTAGAAACTAATGAGTGTAAACATGTGTTTGAGACATGTTATGTTTGATGGTTGCAAGTGGATGCAAGTGGTTGCCCGTGGATGCATATACACACACTAGGCACTAGATCGGCTCGAAAACACTCTCATACTGCATATGGATGGGTGAGCATTTTTCAATTCTTGTGGATGCAAAATGGTTGATTCAGCACATGGATGTTGCATTTGAGTGAATGATTGTGCACTCATATAGAAATAATATATATCATTAGAATTCTATTGCATACATGTTGGACTCATGGCACTGACATAATTCGCATTAAGGAGGTCAACTGAATCAGTAGACCGCCTGATCTTTGCATTAGATAAGGAACATATACACACACTTTTGCATATGTTCATACAACATTAGAAGTTTTCTAAGGACAATGGATGCTTGTGGATGATGGTTGAGTAGATGGGTGATTGGATGGTAGGACACATTCTTCTTAACTTGAAGATTTCGGGGACGAAATCCTTTTAAGTGGGGGAGAATGTAACACCCCGTGTAACACCCCGTATGTTAAATAACTTGTTATAACATAAATCAGAGCAGAATTAAATTTAATATTCTGAATCAGGGGAAACGGGCTGTGCCATTGCGTTCGTCTCGGAAAAATACGCGAAATAGAGTCCGAGTTTTCGTAAATCGGAGTCCGTATGACCAAGTTATGGCCCGTCAAAGTTTCACGAAAAATCAAAAACGAAAACTGCTCATGTTTTGAGGCCCGGGATGAGTTTTGGGCTGTTTTTTTTGGGCCCTAAATGGTTCCTACACTTGACTTCTTCCCCAAGACATGCTTTAAAGGCTAGGATTGGTTCTAGGGTATATCCTATGGTCCTAAAACATCTAACTAATCTATATATACACCCTAATACCCCCCTTATCCTTACCAAAAATAGATCTAAGGCCATTATGCCACCACTTAGAAAATTGGAGAGCCTCCACTAAAAATCCTAAGAGGGTTTGCAAGCTAATCTACATCTTCTTCTACTTAATCATTGGGATTTGCTTCATTTAACTTGCTAATCTTGTTTTGGTGAGCTTCTATCCCCTTAATAATCAATTATTGAATTGATTATGATAAGATGTGATAAAGTATGGCTATGTTTGTGGATCCATATATTTATGCAAGCTTGATGTAGTGAATATTATGTGTTTTGCAAGTTATATGCCTTATGTCATGCAAGTTTCATAATATGTAATCATGATATTTTTATGCAAGTTGTTTCATGATGTTTATGATGCAAAACACTAAGTGAATATGGATCCATTATGCAAACATGTTATGCAAGTATGTGAGTACTTATGCAAGTCATGTATATGCTTATATGCATGTTTAACATCTTATGCAAGTATATGAATGTTTATGCAAGTTATGTATATGTTGAAATGCAAGTTTAACATAATATGCAAGCTTATGCAAGTATATGAATGTTTATGCAAGTTATGTATATGTTGAAATGCAAGTTTAACATAATATGCAAGCCTATGCAAGTATGTGAATGTTTATGCAAGTTATGTATATGTTGAAATGCAAGTTTAACATAATATGCAAGCCTATGCAAGTATATGAATGTTTATGCAAGTTATGTATATTTTGAAATGCAAGTTTAACATAATATGCAAGCCTATGCAAGTATGTGAATGTTTATGCAAGTTATGTATATGTTGAAATGCAAGTTTAACATAATATGCAAGCCTATGCAAGTATGTGAATGTTTATGCAAGTTATGTATATGTTGAAATGCAAGTTTAACATAATATGCAAGCCTATGCAAGTATGTGAATGTTTATGCAAGTTATGTATATGTTGAAATGCAAGTTTAACATAATATGCAAGCCTATGCAAGTATGTGAATGTTTATGCAAGTTATGTATATGTTGAAATGCAAGTTTAACATGATATGCAAGCTTATGCAAGTATATGAATGCTTATGCAAGTATGTGAGTGCTTATGCAAGTTAAGTATATGCTAAAATGCAAGTTCTACATGTTATGCAAATCACATGTATGATGATATGTAAGTTCATATGCAACATGTTATGCAAATCACATGTTTGATGATATGTAAGTTCATATGCAACATGTTATGTAAGACACATGTCTGATAATATGCAAGTTTGGGTTGAATATAGTTGGGTTAATACATGCTCATATATGCAAGTTGACATCCTCTTAACCCATGATAAAGTTATATGCTAAACCCATGTTATGTGTGGTAAATCTTCCCTTTATTATGTTATGTCATAATGACGATTTACGTGGGGAACGATGGGGTTAATTAATATGTTAATTAAAAGTATGTTGAAATGGGTATGATTAAGCATACCATAAAAAATTAATTAACATAAGTGGGAATTTACCTATTGAGTTAGGTCTACCCCATGGGAATTTACCTATTGAGTTAGGTCTACCCATGTTATGAATAAATTGATATTAATTAGGGATAATTAATATGGAGGTGATTAATTAGGTGTAATTAATCGACTAAGACACGAGGTTAGGCTCTGTTATGACGTAAGACTGCCCGGACCCTACCGGCTTAACCAGGCGGTCATAACAGCCAGTCTAATGTGAGAGGTCTTAGGCACAAATTAAATACGTGATTAAAGTAAAGACACGAGGTTAG
Organism: Allium sativum; assembly: GCA_030737875.1. Lineage (NCBI taxonomy): Eukaryota > Viridiplantae > Streptophyta > Magnoliopsida > Asparagales > Amaryllidaceae > Allium > Allium sativum. Next base: position 69,963,263 of record CM060909.1, on the reverse strand, counting down.
ACTCTGTTATGACGTAAGACTGCCCGGACCCTACCGGCTTAACCAGGCGGTCATAACAGCCAGTCTAATGTGGGAGGTCTTTATGGGAGATCACGGTCTTAATTAATTAAGAAACACTTAACCATATTAGCATGTAGTGGGACATGAGGGGTTAAGTGGGTGCCTTGGGTGGCATGTAGTAACTAGTGGGGGTGCCTTGGGTGGCATGAGAAAACTAGTGGGTTGCCTTGGGTGGCAATAGAAAATACGATTAGAATACTTAACCAGAGTGGAACATGTGACTAAACATGATTAAAGGGTTAAGTAAGTGCCTTGGGTGGCATGGGGGAATCAAGTAAGTGCCTTGGGTGGCATGCGGAAATCTAGTGGGTGCCTTAAGTGGCAATTGTAATATAATTGGATGACTTAACCAAACCTTAACATGTAAGGGGGCATGATTATAAAAAGGGGTTAAGTGGAATGCACTAGATAAAATGACAAGCTTAAGTAGTAGCTTGTGGGGGCCCGTTTCAACCAATATCCCAAACGTATCTTTGTGGGCTCGACCCATGTCGAGTGACGGGACACGCATATTGGGCTTGATTATAAGACACCAAAACGGGGTAGCGGTGGCAACGCAAGTCCAACGGGTTTCATATGCGTGTGTGGGCCCGGGCTGGTAGATAAGCCGTTGTTGCATCGTGTAGATATAAAGCCGTGCACCGTTGATAGTATTGGGTAGCCACTTTAGGGGAGTGATACACCCCACTGTAGGACCAGCACGGGTATCTACGTTAGGGAGCCGATCGCTTGGGGTAGTGGGGTACACCTAGTAGAGATAGGGGCAGACGACACCTATGTAGTCAACTAGGGTACAGGAAACTACTGGTTATATCTATCTTTGATATCCTTGGGTGGGATCAACCTTTGAGTAGGAGTGACTGGTGTGGTGCAGTTAGTAATTATCCTTGGGTGGGTAGATGCGTCTTTACGGTTATCTTAGTTCGTCCTGTGTTCGTGGGCAACTTAGTGTAGTCATTATCCCCAAAGATACCATACCGAGTTCATATCATACCCTAATTACTTTAATAATTGTATTATTAAGGAGATAGGGTTCACTCAGGCTTATGTCTGACCCCCGTTGTTTTTATCTTTTTCCTTCAGGTCCTCAGGTTGGGCCTAGTGCTAGTGGGCTTTGATCAGTTTGCTTTATCTATCTCTTGGAGCTTGGACCGTAGATGTAGAGCTCAGCTTATCTTATCTTTTCTGTTATGGCTATTTGTTATGAGTAGTGGGATTATGTACTTATTTTATTCAGGATGGATATTTTTTACTTGACTCTTGTTATGGTTTTATGATGTAACCAAACATGTTTTACTTTCCGCTGCTATGAGATGATGTTTTAAATTTTCAAGTATTACATTATATCTGTCTTGTTGTAATTTTACTGTTCTATACTCACTAAAAATACTCCACCGATGCTATGGCATTCCCTTAGTGAGTGACTATAGCGGGTGTGGGGTGTTACACGTTGTATCAGAGCTTAAGGTTACCGGAACAGATAAAATTTTTAGAAAAACTATTTTCTAAGAATACTTTTGGAAAGGAGTATTTTCAAAAACATGTCTTTTAAGAGAAAAGTTTTTGAAAGGAAAGCATCATCCCCAATAGCCATATCTATATCTTTCGAATTCTCCATTTTGAATCTCTTCCTTTCTCTCGTTTTGAGTTTCCCCTCCGCGTATAGATGATCTTTCTAAGATAGATAAGGATGGAAAACCACTTCAAGGGACTTAGACGTTAGTCGGATTAGAAGTTGGTTCAAGAAGGAGGAGGACTGGTAGGTATCTATTGGATAAACGATGGGAGGAAGGCTCAAATAGTTGTTTGGTTAATGAAAGATGAAACCTCATTGGTGGGAGGTTACGAGTGGAGAATAGGGAAGAAGAAGGCAAGTGGTTATCCTTTTAAGAGGAATAGGACACCTTATTAGGATTGTTCAAAGAAGCAAGGGCAAGGTATGGAATCTTCTGGAGGGTAGTTGTATTCCCTCACGACTAGGGTACCAGATGGGGATATGACCGTCTAGGTTGGAATTTGGATTTCTTTATCATCCGATTCAAGCTTTATTTGATTCTGATATATTGAGTTCGTTTATCCCACCATTGTTAGTTGAGTCACTGCACTTAGACACCAGTTTGGTAGATGATCCCTTAGTTGTTTCAAACCCAGTTGGGGCTCCATGATATGTTTGGGTTTGAAAGTTTCTATACTTAGCGTTGAGTTTAGATGTGATGCTTGTTGGGCTTCGCGGGCTATGGGTTAATTTTGGGCATGGACTGGTTATCCAGTAGGAGTGCTGTTCTTCATTTTGAAGGGAGAGTTGTTAGGCTTATGGGCCGCCTAAGTAACACTCTCGAGATCTCTTGTAATCCCATAGAATCTGTTATGCTAAGGTATCTAGAATCGCCTGACACGTTGGTCTAGAGTCTGCGATCTGTTAGAGCGGTCCGGGAATACCCGGATGTGTTTGAGGAGGTGAAGGGCTTACCTCCGAAGCGGGAGATTGACTTCCGAATATATCTGGTGGATAATGCCAAACCAGTATCTTGGCCAGTGTGCCACATGGCTCCTAGTGAGAGGAGGGAACTCCATAAGTAAGTAGGCGATTTGCTTGAGAAGGGGTTCATAAGACGAAGTATATCGGAGTGGGGCGCTCCAGTAGTTTTTGTTATGAAGGCGGATGGGTCCCTCAGACTTTGTGTAGGCTAAAGGGAACTAAAGAAACTCACAAAGAAGAATAGATACCCATTGCCGAGGATTAATGATCTCCTTGATCAGTTGGCTGGCGCCCCAGTATTTTTGTAGTAGGACTTAGCCACGGGATTTCATCAGTTGAGAGTGGCTGAGAATAGTATAGAGGAGACTGCCTTTGGGACTCCGGATGATTTCTTTTATGAGTGGCTGGTGATGCCATTGGGTTTGACGAACGCCCCCGCATACTTTGTTGAGAAGGGTGTTCAGGGAGTACCTAAATAAGTTCGTGATGGTCTTTGTAGATGACATCTGGGTCTTTTCTAGGAGCGAAATAAGTTTTCGTATGTGCTCAATAGGCTGAGCAGGGCCAGTATAGGATAAACGACGGTTTTGGAGCAAGACTGGCGAGAACATCCAGAATTGGTCAAGGGCTTAATTATTTAGCCATTTTTACTAGTATCGTCTCACGTAGGTCGTCTGAATTCGAAGGAGGTATCCCTTGGGTGTTTGTCTGATATTGGTTTAGGCCTTTGGGGCTTGCATTTGGGGAATGCCGAATTCGACTAGGGTGGTCTACGTGGGAGACAGTTGTGATGATTTTGGATGATATTCTGGTGGAGAAGAGCATGCCCTACATCTTAGGGAAGTGTTGGAGACTCTTCGAGCGCATAGTCTTAGGACAGCAAAAGTGGATGGGATCCTTAGCATCCTATGAGTAAGAGTAACATGGTAACGGACACCTTAAGTAGAAAAAGGTTGTCCTTGAGTTCATTGTTCGTTGAACAACGGAGCTTAGAGTTTATTTCTAAGTTTGACTTTAGACCTTCCGTTGACTTTGTACCCGGTTTGCTAGCTTCTTTGGAAGTTAGACCTACTCTTTTGGGGCGGATTGGAGAAGCACAGAGGGGCGACCCACAGTTGGTTGAGTTAGTAGAGAAGCTCATAAGGGGGGAGTCGTCCAGCCATTTGAGTAGGTACACCCTAGATGGTAGAGGGTGCTTGCGTAGAGACAGTAGACTTTGTGTACCGCAGGACGAGGGTTTGAGGAAGGCTATTCTTGATGACGCACACCGTTTTAGGATGACCATTCATCCCGGTGGGGGTAAGATGTACCAAGACATGAAGAGGGCTTTCTTCTGGGCCGGTATGAAAAAAGATGTGGCCGAGCATGTCGCTCGATGCTTGGTGTGCCAACGAGTGAAGACGGAGCGAAAGAAACCAGGTGGGTTGCTTCACCCATTGGAGGTTCCGCAATGAAAGTGGGACAGCGTCTCGTTGGATTTTATTGACAGGTTACCCAGATCGAGAAAGAGTAATACAGGAATTTGGGTGGTGGTAGACAGACTTACTAAGAACACCCATTTCATACCTGTGAAGAGTAAGTGGACTGCTCCATGGCTAGCTTTTGTATATCTTCGAGAGATAGTTCGATTGCATCGGGTACCCTCCAGTATAGTGAGTGATCGAGATCCTATCTTCACTAGAGAGTTTTGGAAGAGTTTGCAAAAGGCGGTAGGGACTCAGTTGCGTTTGAGTACCGCATATCATCCTCAGACGGACGGCCAGACCGAGAGGGTGAATCATATTTTAGAAGACCTTTTGAGGCTATGTATCTTGGATTTTGGAGGTACATGGGAGGAGCATCTTCCATTGGTGGAGTTGCCCGACAGACTTAGTGGTGTACATGATGTATTCCATGGGAGGAAGTGCCTACATAAGACCGCAGAGGTGGTAGAGCCAAGTTTGCTTAGAGAAGTGGAAGCAGAGCGTGATGCGACTATTCGACGAGCTCCTACTCGCATCCTTGGGTCAGAGACTAGGAAATTGAGGAATCGAGAGGTTCAGCTAGTCAAAGTGCAATGGGGAGAAGAGGAGAGCAACGCAACTTGGGAGACGGAAGCGAAGATGCGTTCTTTGTATCCATTTCTTTTTGAGAGTATGTCTTTTAACTTCTCCTTTATCGTTTGACTGGTACTTATCTTATCCTTAGTATGTCCTCTCGTTAGTACCTTTGACCTTCAGATAGGATAGTCCTATGGTTGAAACATGTGTTTGAGACATGTTATGTATGATGGATGCAAGTGGATGCAAGTGTTTGCTAGTGGTTGCTCGTGGATGCATATACACACACTCTAGGCACTAGATCGGCTCAATCACTTCATATTGCATATTGCATAAAATTGTGTGTAGGAAGCTATATTTATGGATGTATAATGATTGTGTTATCATATGGATGATGCATTTTGGTGAATGATTGTGCACTCATGTAGATATTGTATGTGTCGATAGGGTTCCCTCGCATACATAATGGATGCATGGCACTATCATGGTTTGCATATGTTCATACATTAGATAGGGAACATATACACACACTTTTTGCATATGCTCATACATCATTAGAAATTGTTTTAAGGACAATGGATGCCAGTGTTTGATGGTTGAGTAGATGGTTGTTTGGTTGGTAGGATACGTTCTTCTTGACTTAGAGATTTCGGGGACGAAATCCTTTAAGTAGGGGAGAATGTAACACCCCGTATGTTAAATAACTTGTTATAACATAAATCAGAGCAGAATTAAATTTAATATTCTGAATCAGGGGAAACGGGCTGTGCCATTGCGTTCGTCTCGGAAAAATACGCGAAATAGAGTCCGAGTTTTCGTAAATCGGAGTCCGTATGACCAAGTTATGGCCCGTCAAAGTTTCACGAAAAATCAAAAACGAAAACTGCTCATGTTTTGAGGCCCGGGATGAGTTTTGGGCTGTTTTTTTTGGGCCCTAAATGGTTCCTACACTTGACTTCTTCCCCAAGACATGCTTTAAAGGCTAGGATTGGTTCTAGGGTATATCCTATGGTCCTAAAACATCTAACTAATCTATATATACACCCTAATACCCCCCTTATCCTTACCAAAAATAGATCTAAGGCCATTATGCCACCACTTAGAAAATTGGAGAGCCTCCACTAAAAATCCTAAGAGGGTTTGCAAGCTAATCTACATCTTCTTCTACTTAATCATTGGGATTTGCTTCATTTAACTTGCTAATCTTGTTTTGGTGAGCTTCTATCCCCTTAATAATCAATTATTGAATTGATTATGATAAGATGTGATAAAGTATGGCTATGTTTGTGGATCCATATATTTATGCAAGCTTGATGTAGTGAATATTATGTGTTTTGCAAGTTATATGCCTTATGTCATGCAAGTTTCATAATATGTAATCATGATATTTTTATGCAAGTTGTTTCATGATGTTTATGATGCAAAACACTAAGTGAATATGGATCCATTATGCAAACATGTTATGCAAGTATGTGAGTACTTATGTAAGTCATGTATATGCTTATATGCATGTTTAACATCTTATGCAAGTATATGAATGTTTATGCAAGTTATGTATATGTTGAAATGCAAGTTTAACATAATATGCAAGCTTATGCAAGTATATGAATGTTTATGCAAGTTATGTATATGTTGAAATGCAAGTTTAACATAATATGCAAGCCTATGCAAGTATGTGAATGTTTATGCAAGTTATGTATATGTTGAAATGCAAGTTTAACATAATATGCAAGCCTATGCAAGTATATGAATGTTTATGCAAGTTATGTATATGTTGAAATGCAAGTTTAACATAATATGCAAGCCTATGCAAGTATGTGAATGTTTATGCAAGTTATGTATATGTTGAAATGCAAGTTTAACATAATATGCAAGCCTATGCAAGTATGTGAATGTTTATGCAAGTTATGTATATGTTGAAATGCAAGTTTAACATAATATGCAAGCCTATGCAAGTATGTGAATGTTTATGCAAGTTATGTATATGTTGAAATGCAAGTTTAACATAATATGCAAGCCTATGCAAGTATGTGAATGTTTATGCAAGTTATGTATATGTTGAAATGCAAGTTTAACATAATATGCAAGCCTATGCAAGTATGTGAATGTTTATGCAAGTTATGTATATGTTGAAATGCAAGTTTAACATGATATGCAAGCTTATGCAAGTATATGAATGCTTATGCAAGTATGTGAGTGCTTATGCAAGTTAAGTATATGCTAAAATGCAAGTTCTACATGTTATGCAAATCACATGTATGATGATATGTAAGTTCATATGCAACATATTATGCAAATCACAAGTTTGATGATATGTAAGTTCATATGCAACATGTTATGTAAGACACATGTTTGATAATATGCAAGTTTGGGTTGAATATAGTTGGGTTAATACATGCTCATATATGCAAGTTGACATCCTCTTAACCCATGATAAAGTTATATGCTAAACCCATGTTATGTGTGGTAAATCTTCCCTTTATTATGTTATGTCATAATGACGATTTACGTGGGGAACGATGGAGTTAATTAATATGTTAATTAAAAGTATGTTGAAATGGGTATGATTAAGCATACCATAAAAAATTAATTAACATAAGTGGGAATTTACCTATTGAGTTAGGTCTACCCCATGGGAATTTACCTATTGAGTTAGGTCTACCCATGTTATGAATAAATTGATATTAATTAGGGATAATTAATATGGGGGTGATTAATTAGGTGTAATTAATCGACTAAGACACGAGGTTAGGCTCTGTTATGACGTAAGACTGCCCGGACCCTACCGGCTTAACCAGGCGGTCATAACAGCCAGTCTAATGTGAGAGGTCTTAGGCACAAATTAAATACGTGATTAAAGTAAAGACACGAGGTTAGACTCTGTTATGACGTAAGACTGCCCGGACCCTACCGGCTTAACTAGGCGCTCATAACAGCCAGTCTAATGTGGGAGGTCTTTATGGGAGATCACGGTCTTAATTAATTAAGAAACACTTAACCATATTAGCATGTAGTGGGACATGAGGGGTTAAGTGGGTGCCTTGGGTGGCATGTAGTAACTAGTGGGGGTGCCTTGGGTGGCATGAGAAAACTAGTGGGTTGCCTTGGGTGGCAATAGAAAATACGATTAGAATACTTAACCAGAGTGGAACATGTAACTAAACATGATTAAAGGGTTAAGTAAGTGCCTTGGGTGGCATGGGGGAATCAAGTAAGTGCCTTGGGTGGCATGCGGAAATCTAGTGGGTGCCTTAAGTGGCAATTGTAATATAATTGGATGACTTAACCAAACCTTAACATGTAAGGGGGCATGATTATATAAAGGGGTTAAGTGGAATGCACTAGATAAAATGACAAGCTTAAGTAGTAGCTTGTGGGGGCCCGTTTCAACCAATTTCCCAAACGTATCTTTGTGGGCTCGACCCATGTCGAGTGACGGGACACGCATATTGGGCTTGATTATAAGAGGCCAAAACGGGGTAGCGGTGGCAACGCAAGTCCAACGGGTTTCATATGCGTGTGTGGGCCCGGGCTGGTAGATAAGCCGTTGTTGCATCGTGTAGATATAAAGCCGTGCACCGTTGATAGTATTGGGTAGCCACTTTAGGGGAGTGATACACCCCACTGTGGGACCAGCACGGGTATCTACGTTAGGGAGCCGATCGCTTGGGGTAGTGGGGTACACCTAGTAGAGATAGGGGCAGACGGCACCTATGTAGTCAACTAGGGTACAGGAAACTACTGGTTATATCTATCTTTGATATCCTTGGGTGGGATCAACCTTTGAGTAGGAGTGACTGGTGTGGTGCAGTTAGTAATTATCCTTGGGTGGGTAGATGCATCTTTACGGTTATCTTAGTTCGTCCTGTGTTCGTGGGCAACTTAGTGTAGTCATTATCCCCAAAGATACCATACCGAGTTCATATCATACCCTAATTACTTTAATAATTGTATTATTAAGGAGATAGGGTTCACTCAGGCTTATGTCTGACCCCCGTTGTTTTTATCTTTTTCCTTCAGGTCCTCAGGTTGGGCCTAGTGCTAGTGGGCTTTGATCAGTTTGCTTTATCTATCTCTTGGAGCTTGGACCGTAGATGTAGAGCTCAGCTTATCTTATCTTTTCTGTTATGGCTATTTGTTATGAGTGGTGGGATTATGTACTTATTTTATTCAGGATGGATATTTTGTACTTGACTCTTGTTATGGTTTTATGATGTAACCAAACATGTTTTACTTTCCGCTGCTATGAGATGATGTTTTAAATTTTCAAGTATTACATTATATCTGTCTTGTTGTATTTTACTGTTCTATACTCACTAAAAATACTCCACTGATGCTATGGCATTCCCTTATGAGTGACTATAGCGGGTGTGGGGTGTTACACGCCGTGTATTCTATAACCGTGAAAGACATAAATTAAAATATAATTAATTTCAAATCAAAGAATTAAGGGAAACGGGATACGCCATTGCGTTCGTCTCGGAATTCTGCTTGAGATAGAGTCTGAGTTTGCGTAAAACGGATATCGTATGAAGAAGTTATGGACGAACGAAGTTGGGCGAAAAACCGGAAAATGGGTCAGAATGCACTGGCGCACTTGGGAAGTGCGCCAGAACAAAAATGCACTGGCGCACTTGGGAAGTGCGCCAGTACATTTTTGACCTGGCGCACCTGCCAAGTGCGCCCAGGTCAAAAATGACCTGCTGGCCAGGTCTGGTCTAGCCCTGGCTGGCCACGTCTGGGTTTGGTCGATTTTCAGAAGCTTGCTTTGTCATTAGGGCTAGGTGGCAGGCTCTAATTGGTCTCTCTTTCGAATGAATGGCTACGATCAATCCAAGCAACATCGATGGTCCTAATCAGTTCATAAACTCTATAAAAATGACCCTAGACTCTGCCTAACCTAAGTCTCTAACACAATTCTCTAGCCTCCATTGCTCTCTTCTTCTAATTAAAAATAAAAATGGTGTCGCTACTCTGCTAGAATCAAAGCTAGAAGTCAATCAACATCATCCTAAATTCAAATTAGAGATTAAAGCTTCTGCAACAATTCTGCAATAACTAAAGTTCTTTCTTTAATCCAACCAAGGCAAGTACAGTTATTCTCCGCTATAAACGTTAATTATAATTTTGATATGCATTTAAAACTGAGTTTGAGGTTGTATATATATTCTCTTCTGTTGGATCTGTTTTCTGTGACTGTTCTGTATTCCTTTCTTCTTTTCTGTTTCTATAGCCAGGCTACCACGAGCCTGTGCCCAATCTCATAAAGAGATTAACGTATGAACGCAAAATTTGGGACAATTAATGAATGATGCGAAATTTGACAAGACTGAATTGAAAGTATGACTTTAGATCTGAAGCATAAAATATATTGGACATGTGACTTGGGATTGGATGCATAAATTTGACTATGAACATGTAATTTATATATTGCATGCATAGAGTATGTTGTAATTTAGATTTGTAACTAATTAGAGAAATGAACATATGTTATTTAGATCTGTAATTAATTAGAAAAATAAGCATATGTTATAAACTAGTTTTAGACCTATGCATATTCTGTGATAAAAGAAGAAGAGGAACCACTGTAAGATTACATATGATTTGAGACCTTGGACAAAATGCATATAAAAGTCAAGATTTGATTTTTAGAAGATATGATTTAAAGATTTAGATTGTTGGGTATAGTTTGCATAATGATTCATGACTTAAAAAGAAGAAGATATGGAAGCTTAGGTGTAAAAGATTTACATTAATTAGGATATCTATTATTGTGATTACACCTAAATAGGGATTTTTGGATATATGGCATGCATTGGAATTAATGATTATATTTGGTATAATTTATATGTGAATCTGCTGTAAAATGCTAGTTTAAAAAAAAAAAATTGGAACATATGTTATAGGGTAAATTATGTCCATATTCTGCGCTATGTAAGTGTATGCAAACATGGAAGTATATGATCATATTGTGAATCATGACAATTATTTAGGCATATGAATTTAGGCCTAATTTATGTTTAGGCAAGGCATGTAAATAGAACATTTAGAGATATTAAACCTGCTAAATCTGTCATCTACTGAATCCGTTGAAAATGCCTAAAACTGCTAGTTATGTTATATTGCCTAGACTGCTAATTAGATTGAAATGCCAATCTGTTAAATTTGTCTGTTGAGATGCCTAACCTGTTATATGCCAAAATCTGCTAAGTTGCTAAAGCTATTAAATCCGTTAAGTCATATAATCTGAAAAAATCTGCTATCTGCTAAAATCTGTTATCTGCTGTGATAATCATCCTGTTATTGATATAATCTGAATTGGCATATATATATATATATATATATATATATATATATATATATATTGGGCGTGCGCATAAACGGTAAATTATTAATTAATTGGCCGCAAAGATAAACATGGCTAACTCGAGGTTAGAATGAGTTTGCGGCGTAATTCTGCCCGGAACCGCCCGGCACATCCAGTGGCCGCAAACAATAGGTTCTAATGTGAGAAGTTAGTCATAACCTGCTTAAGACACGAGGTTAGGTCTGGCTTGTGGCAGAAGTCTGCCCGGAACCGCCCGGCCCATCCAGCGGCCACAAGCTAGCGACCTAATGTGGGAGGTCTGGGCATTAATAATTAATTAATGCAAATCTAAGGTAAGAATGACGTCTAAAACGTATTGGGGGAAAATAGGGTTAAAACAACTGGATTATAGGTGTAGTAAACCCGTCCATGAATCTGTAGGCCCAATACAAAGTTAGACAAATCTGAAAAATCTGTACATCCGATCTGTTAGTCTGAAAACTTGTTAACTTAATCTGTTAACTAGTAAATCTGAATTCTGTATGTCTGAACTTGTAAACAAGTTAATCTGAGATCTGTTAGTCTGGGGACACAAGGTTAGGAGGGGAATTACTTGTGTCATCTGTTGTTTGGGACCCATATTAGTCAGTAACCCTTTCTGGTATCAAAACTTTGACCCAACAGTAGGTAGGGTCCGGGCACGCTTACTGAACTAATTATAAGTGGTTCATTCTGATAATGGCGAAGGGTGTTGATGGTGCGTTCCAACCGGGTCATGTGCGTGCATGGATCCCGGTCTGCCTCTGAGGATGTAAGACGCCGTGACATCTGTAAATAGGTCTGTGCCAATTGGTTGTCACTTTAGGGAGTGATACACCCTATTGTGGGGCCGACACAGGATATTTATGTATTAGGGAGCCGATCGCTTGGGGTAGGGTTTTAGGGTACACTTAGTTCTGTCTGTTTCTGTTGATACCGTCTGTTTCTGTTGGGTGGTAACACCTGTCTGTTTCTGCGTGGTACCGTCAGTTTGGGTGGTAAAGGCCCATTACTAGTGTACACCTAATTCTACATTCTGTTTCCGTAGGGATAAATCTGTTTCTGCTTCTGTCTGTTTCTGATCGGGTAGTAAAGGCCCATTATTAGCATTCTGTTTCTGTTAAAGTATTCTGTACCCGTTCCTGCTTCAATTTAGACATTAGGGTGACACCTAATTCTGCTATACTAGTATTAGTGCAGAGAAGTGTAAAACAATAGTTTATATCATTCTGTTTTTCTGTTATATCTGCTACACCTGTTACAGTTATCTCACATCCAGTTTTATGTTCATATCATATTATTATTATCTGTTCATATGCTGAAAGTCACTGGACTTGCCAGACTTTTTGTCTGACCCTTGTTGTTTCGCCTCCTTTCTTCCGTTTCCCCCCCAGGTTATCCAAGGAGGGAAATACTTTAGCTTGATCCGGATTTCTCTTTGCTTGAAGTGCTTAAAGTATGGCTTGGCTCTGTATAGCTTCCGTTCCATGGGGATTATGATCTTAAACACGTATTTTGAAGGCTTTTGTACAAGACTGATATTTGTACTTGAATTCTGAGATTTGAAAGGATGTAACCATATTGATTTCTGTTTCTACTGTAATAAAGTTAAAAATTTTCAAGTACTGTTTTGTCTGTCTTGTAAGTTTCTGTTTTGTTTACTAAAATGCTCCACCAAAGTTAAGGCATTCCCTTTGTGAGTGACCTTAACGGAGGTGGGGTGTTACATTCTCCATTTTATAAAGTATCGAATAACTGTGTTACGGTTATAGGATGACGTTTCTTTGATACCAATTGAAAGTAACTAAGCAGCGGTAGGATCGTATGGAGGATATAATGGAATGCATATAGCAGTGTAGTTGTCGTAAGTAAAAATCACACAGTCGATTTATACTGGTTCGGACCACTGTCCTACGTCCAGTCCTAGACTCCCTTCTAGAATTTCACTAACACAAATACCCTTAATTAACCAAGAGGAATAGGTTCACAATTACCCGAACAACCGAACGGGATTTCTTGCCTCACTTACTGAAGAGGTCATTTCCAATATAGTACAATTGATGACTTATTTGTGTTCTTGTTAACATATATATGTCAATATATTGTACACCCTTCCTATAGTCTTTCCTTGATGATAAACGTGAAGCTTGTGAAAGATTATGGAAGATTATAATCTCAAATGTAGTGAATGGTGTGCTTCGAGAGTTCAGAGTACTTTGAACAAGATAGGAAAATAGTTAGAATGAAAATTGATGATTTTATCAGTAAATCAAGTCTCTATTTATAATATACAAAGAGTTACAACTGATCACGAAGAGATTCCATCAAGAGAAATTAATTAGAGAGTTGTGACTCTTCATAATAAGTTGCAACCTTTCGTAGTCAGATGTCTGAATATAAATTTTAGATGTCTGTTTTGAATTTGAAAATAAAACAGCAAGGAAATAGTTCATCTCGAAGCAGATTCAGACGTCTAAAAAATTCAGAACAGACGTCTGAATATTATGGAGATCTTAATTTTGTGTCAGCAAACAAATGTATGTCTGATTTATTTCAGACGTTTGTTTTCCGGCAAAACATATTCCTTGGCTCTTTTATATATGAAAACACACACACACACCCAAATACACACACGCACACACATATATATAAATATATGATATGTGCATGTGTGTAATCATCAAGGAAAACTTTAACATGAAAATCTAGGACTAACAGACTCTTACAACATATATAATCTTCATTTTGTGTTCTTGAATCTACTTGTCGAATATCTTCTTGTAAAACAAAGTTAGTCGATATAATGTATATTCTTATGTATAGTTGTCATATTCAAAACACTATATAGTGAGATTCAACATGGAGCTCCTACTCAAGCCAACCCGAGGCCGAACATCAACTGATGACCTTTGATGGTTCCCCAATTTCAATGGCTCAGAATAAGCGATCTACATCGCCACTGTTTTACTTCATGCTCTATTTCCTATTGTAGTTCATGATTTACTTCATGTTTTACTTTCTGTTATATTAAAAAATTCTTGTAAACAGTCTATAATAATCTGCAAGTGATGCACCGAACATTAGCTTTACGACTAAGGGCATATCTGTTTGAATGAATTTCTTGCTTGCAAAATTATATATCAAATCAAACTTGCTTAAAAGATGATTTTATATTGCAGGCCATCTGTCGAGCGCTTGTTCCTATAACATCGTGACTCCAACAATGCTAGTTCAAGTGCCAAATGCTGTAAATATCAACATGCACAAATGCGAAAATAGAGACGCACCGCATTGAAAAGTGAATGAGAAGAGTTGCAAAGATTCTAACAGCGAACAAGCACCATGAAAAACAAGCGAAATAGCTGTAGCTTTTATCGAAGGGGAACTTCCCCAAGTGAGAGGTTCAAAGCACCAGTTTGTAAACGGAAATGACATGTTAAGTCAAGCATCCGACAAAGAAACTGGTAGCTTCCCCGTGAAACGATATAACAGCCACCCAGCCATTTGTGTAACATCTGAAAATATCAGATGTGAAGAATGATAAATCCATTTGCGTGGCTTCTGGAATCACCAAATGTAAAGAATGTAAACCATTTGCATAGCATCTGGAATCCCCATATGTGAAGAATGTAAACCATTTGCGTAGCCTCTGGAATCCCCAGATGTGAAGAATGTAAACCAGTTGTGTAGAATCTGGAATCCCCAGATGTGAAGAATGTAAACCATTTGCGTATCATCTGAAGAATCTCAGATGTGAAGAATGAATAGTCCATTTGCGTAGCATCTGGAATCCCTAGATGTGAAGAATGTAAACCATTTGCGTAGCATTTAGAAACCCCAGATGTGAAGAATGTAAACCATTTGCGTAGCATCTGAAGAATCTCATATTTGAAGTATGACTATTCCATTTGCGTAGCATCTGGAATCCTCAGATGTGAAGAATGTAAACCATTTGCGTAGCATCTGAAATCCTCGCATGTGAAGAATGTAAAGTATTTGCGTAGCATCTAGAATCCTTAGATCTAAAGAATGTAAACCATTTTCATAGCATCTGGAATCCCTAGATGTGAAGAATGTAAACCATTTGTGTAGCCTCTGGAATCCCAAGATGTGAAGAATGTAAATCATTTGCGTTGCATCTGAAGAATCTCAGATGTGAAGAATGACCAGACCATTTGTGTAGCATCTGGAATCCCCAGAAGTGAAGAATGTAGACCATTTGTGTAGCATTTGAAATATCAGATATGAAGTACAAAAAATCCCAAGTCCTCTCCGAGTGAGGGCACTGAACCTAAAGACCTCTCCTAGTGGGGACACAATTTATAAAGTCCTCCCCGAGCGAGGGCACTAAATTCGATGTCCTCCTCGAGAGGGGGTACTAAATCCAAAGTCCACCCTAAGCGAGGGCGATAAATCCCAAGTCCTCCCCGAGTGAGGGCACTAAACCCAAAGTCCTCCCCTAGCGGGGGCACATTGTATAAGTCGTTCCCTAAAGGGGACATAAAAATATAGAAACTTCTCCAAGTAGAAGTATTAAGGCAATCAGTAAAATTTGAATTCCTACTGTATCGACAAAGCTAAGAAGCTTCACACATGATGGCAAGCACAAAAAGCTTCAACTGACAAAGTTAAATCTTATAGCATGACAATTACAATCAGGGAAACTCGATGAACTGATCACATCGAGCTCTTGAGATTTGTGATGACTCACAGTACTGAGGCTGCACAACCATATAAGAGTCGAATAATGCCCGAAAAAGTACCATGGGTCCATTACGACATCATAATGAGCCAGAAACTAATATATTCCCGTCAAAGGAGTCAATACACTTGGCATGATCTTGCCTTCAAAATGGGGAATTTGAAAAGCTCGACAAAGTCGATATGCTTGATATGTCAATAAAACTCACTCCATCAATGAAGATCAACCTGGAAAACCTAACTAAAATCTCTTAATGCAAAGGCTCCCTTGTCTGCAAAGCTCCGATTAAGCAATAATTATACACTAGGGCAAGTCGTCGTGAAACAGGGATTTCGAATTTTATATATATCCCAGAATGATCTGTGGTGTCAAAGCAAATCCAAAATTCTGAATTTATCCAAAGGTTGCAATCGCTCCGACCTTGAAACTCAAATCGAAGTTCCAATCTTAATAGGTACATGTTTCATAAAACGTAAACAATCATATAAGATCATATAAGCCTTTCAAAAAGGTAAAACTTGAAATCTGCAGTCGATATACATATCATTTAGCAGAATTCAAGTACCGTTGTGAATTCAAATTGAGTACCGTATCTATGCAAACGACGTTTAACGAATTCTAAACAGTTAAACAAAATAGTTTTACATGGGCATGTCACTCAGTTTGTTATAAGTCATTCATTAATGATTAACTGATCTGTTATTGATGTCAACGATTAATAACAAAGTATAAGTCGAAAATCGTGCAAGTGCTTGTTTTCATTATAGAACAGATATGCTTGTTTTCATTACAGAACAGATATCATGGAACATATAAGTTCAATGTATAATCTTCCATAGCAAACAAAAATATACAACTAGATCTTAACACAAACGATTTTCATTTCGAATCCCGCATTTCTCGCAAGCAAAAAAATGCAAGCTTCGAGGGGAAAATGTTAATCCATGTTAACTCTGTTACCAGCAGTCATTCAGACATTGACTCAAGCACCATTGGTGCCATGTTGAACACCTTCACCAGCTCGGGTCGGTCGTCGTCAGCAACTCTCCAGGTTGAGCAGACCTGGTCTTTCACCTCAGTGCTATGGGGTCGAGCATCCCACGTCCTCTCAACACGGTTGAGCACCACCTCCAATGGTCGGACGATTACCATGCGGTCGAGCAAGAAACATCAAGTCGGGCATTGCCTTGAAACATTGGGTCGAGCAAACTCCAGAGCAAGGGTCGTATAGATACCCTTAGCTCGGTTATACATATCGGGCGTGGAGGGGTCGAGCGCGGCTTTACATAAGTTGAGCAGCTTTCCGTTGAATATGCAGATTTATTTTCAAAGGGAATGGCAACTTTGTAAATATCAATCCCCATATTGAACAGTAATGGGTAAAAGAATCAACAATGGCAAAGGCATAGATATTGTTCCCATATTTGCGGAAGTACAAAAGACAAGGGCCGGTCATAGCAAAAATGGATGGTCGCACATAATTAAAGTGCTCGCTCGCCCATTAGTGGTGCACATTTCTGGTCACACATACAAGTACAACTGGCTCCAGCTGTGTACAATTGTCCAGTGGCAGTCCCGTAAATACTCGTATGTGCGACCCAAACCGTGTACACCATAATTACAACTTTGCCACCTGGTCCAAACTTCTCTTATAAATACCCCTTTCACCACCATCCAAGGGAGGGATTCTTCTACCCCGAAGGGCTGCTCAAAACACTGCTCCAACATTCCTAAGCACTCGAAGCTCTCTCCAAACTCCATTAATGGCCGATAAAGTACACTTTATCTTTCTCCATCACCAAATGGACCAAGTCTCCTCCTTCCTCCATTAGAGATCAACTTAAGCTTTCTCCATCCATCTCCAAGCCAAGATCTACCATCTCCAAATCAAAATATGTGACGGCCCGCCCCGCACCAGCCGGCATTTCCCCCGAAAGTGCGCTGTACACATGCTCGACTAGCATGGAACGGTCGCCAAAGAAAGGAAAGAAGAGAAGGAATTAACAAAGAACCTGTAGAATGTCCCACAACGCATGGAACAAAATATAATAATAACATACTCGACATAAAACAGGTGAGACAGTGCATAAGATGAAACTAGAACTAAACATCATAGCAGCGGAAATCCATGTAAAGCTTTTGTTCCACATCATCATTATTACAACTTTTCAAACTGTCTATATATATCATACGTGGGGGAACATCTATATATATCATACATGGAAGCCTCCTGCTCGCCTCCAGTACAGCTACTCGTGCATCACCAGCTAACATGTCTCTAGTCTGCTCGTTTAGGAGCACCCAAAGTAATAAGAAGAGGCATAAAACTCTAGGTCAGACGAAAGTCTGGTACGAGCGATAAGCAGCAAAACAGAACAAGAACAGGTATACTAAACCATCCCTGAACCTGGACCTGC
Source organism: Allium sativum (assembly GCA_030737875.1). Classification (NCBI taxonomy): domain Eukaryota; kingdom Viridiplantae; phylum Streptophyta; class Magnoliopsida; order Asparagales; family Amaryllidaceae; genus Allium; species Allium sativum. Next base: position 69,945,220 of record CM060909.1, on the reverse strand, counting down.
AACCAAAGAGTTAGCACAACATTCAGCTCAATACTCTAAGGTGCCACTAAACATATGCTGTAAAGAATACGAGGGTGGGGGTGCATGTCATATTGATGGCAAACAATCAAACATATCAACCATCCTCACATCTCTCACTCAGTGCGTAAAGCATACGATATCCACCGCTTTGATCACCCAAATCCTTGCTATGATCACTCTGCCCCATGGAGTCATGGTGACTCCAGTGCACTGATCCACAGCCACTAGTCCTTGCTATGTCCACTCTGCCCCATGAAGTCATAACAACTTCACTGCACTGGCTCATAGCCTTGCTACAATCACTCTGCCCCATGGATCCGCAGCCTAACATTAGTCTTTAGGTGGTGAGTCAAAGTTATGGACGTCGACAACTCCTTAGCACACGTCCCGCAACAAAGCCCAATCATAGAGTTAACTCGTTGGTTCCCGACTGGATCCTGAGTATAAACCTCCTATTTGGACTACCTTTGCATCTCGGGTTTTAGCCTCCTCCGGATCGGCCTTCCTCATTGCCTTTGGTTCGGTTCGGTCTCCTTTCCAAGCGTCGGGTTGGTTCGGCTCATGAACCCCTTGGTGGTTTGTTTCGCGCTTCCCGGTCATGGTGCAAGCAGCTCGAGTTCTCCTCCATCAGTTCAGATCAGAGCATTTCACCGGGTCGGTTCGGATAAGCACTCCACGATCTATCGGTTCGGATGGAACTCTGGGTCAGGTCAGAGTACATGTCTCGTGGTGGCTTCGCTTTGGTCTTCTTCCAAAACGTTGGATCGGTCCGGTCGTGGTTTCCTCCAAGCTTCAAGTCAACTCTTGGCGTACTGGTTAGGTTTGGGTGCAAGGGGCGGATCGTGGATGGGCTACACGAACGGGTCGGTTCGGGCCTCCCCATCCGATCTGATCCGGTTCGGGTCACATCCTGCACTTTTCCTGCAACTTCCAGCGACTGTTTACACGCCACTCGACGGCGTTTTCGACCATTCTAACTATTCTAAACAATCACAATTTATGCCAAATAGTCATAGCAACATATAACATCAACCACAAACACCAAAATGATAACTTGATAGGTTAAAATGGATTAAACATAGCCAAAACCCCACATTTTCCCCCTAAGTATGTTTAAGCATAACTAACATTAGGATTAGCAAAACTTAACCAAATTAACCCAAACTTCTAACAGAGGTCTAAAACAATATTTCGAAATTTATAAATATTTTTTCAGATTTTAACATGTTTAAAATTGCTAATTAACACTAATAAATCCTAATTAACCCTAATTAGTGTAAAAAGGTGCTAATCACTCACCTTAGCCACAATATAATATAAAATCTGAAAATATCTCTGTTTGGGCGCGAATACCGATGCAACACAGTAGCTCTACCTTGATTCTTGTGCTAATCCGCCTTGATTTGATGTTGCTAAGCTTAATCCTTGATTATAAAGTGATTTGGAGATGTTTTAGAGGTTGGAGGCCATTATTAGGGTCTCTAAGAGGTAAGTGGCGGCCAGAAAATTGAAATAAAATGAAAACCTAACTCATTTCAACCTCCCCATAACCTTAATCCCGAAATGGGTTATGAGCCCATTCACTAATCACCCTATTTGGCCCGGTTAAGCAGTTTTTCACCTTCCAAATAGGGTGTCCACTCCACGGAAAGGTAAACCGTCATCCGAACCTAATGGAAGTGGTTTAAGGTCAAAATTCCTTTCCAATCAAAAGTTATGGCCGAAACAAGATCAACTAGGGGCAAAACGGTCATTTAAAAATCGGGAAAAATCACGAATATGGGAAATGACCCCACTAGTCGTCCCCCAAAGTTACACGACCATACGACCATCTGTGACGATGAAATAAATATTCTACGATCCTATGATGCATAGAATGCGGGTCGTTACACGCTCCTCCCTTTAAGAAATTTCATCCTCGAAATTCCTTAACCCAAAACATACAAAGGATCCCGCATGCCTACCAATCATTAACAAAACAATAAAGCATACAAAACAACACAGCAAGCCTATCCTAGCATGCGGTTTACTAATAAGGGAGTAATATACCGATATAAAAACCTTACCAGGCAAAGAGCTCTAGATACTTCCTCCTTATGTTCTCCTCTGTTTCCCAAGTACAATCTTCCTCATCATCACACCACTGAACTTTGACTAGTTTCACTGCCTTCCTTCGAAGCTACTTCGTATCGTTCTCAACAATACGCATGAGCCTGCGGTTCCCAACTGCCTCGGGTTCAACCTCGACATCGTCCAACTGATCCGGTGTAATAGTCACACTAGGGTCGTGCACAAACTTCCTTAACTGGGAAACATGAAATACATTATGAACTCCTGCCATTTTCTCTGGTATTTCAACTCTATATGCCAAATTCCCAACTTGCTCGAGAACTGGGAATGGACCAACAAATCTTGGTGCCAACTTTCCACTCCTGCCAAATCATATCACGCTCTTTAACGGAGAAATCTTGACAATCACCAAGTCGCCAATGGAGAACTTTAAATCTCTTCTCCTCTTATCAGCATAACTCTTCTGCCTATCTTGGGCAGCCTTCATTCTCTGTTTGATAACCTTGATCTTGTCTGATGTTTCTCTTATTACTTCTGGTCCAAGCACATATTTCTCACCAGTTTCTAACCAACACGACGGTGAGTTGCATGGTCTTCCATACAAAACTTCAAATGGAGCCATACCAATACTGGATTGATAACTGTTATTATATGCAAACTCTACTAGATGCAAATGGTCATCCCGTGATCCAACAAAATCTAATATGCAAGCTCTCAAGAGATCTTCTAATACTCGATTCACCCTCTCAGTTTGACCGTCGGTTTGAGGATGGTACGCGGTACTGAGATGTAATTCTAATCCTAACGCCTCTTGTAAGCTCTTGCAAAATCCACTAGTAAACAATGGATCCCGGTCACTCACAACGCCTTTTGGTACTCCATGAAATCTCACTACCCACTTCATATATAGCTCACCTAACTTAGCTGCATTTCTATTCGACTTGACAGGTATAAACTTCGCACTCTTGGTCAATCGGTCCACAATCACCCAAATGCTATCATGGCCCGATCTAGTCCTTGTTAACCCATCAATAAAATCCATTGAGACTTGTTCCCATTTCCATTCTGGAATTTCCAATGGTTGTAACAAGCCATTGGGCTTCTTTTGCTCAGCTTTAACTAGCTGGCAATTCATACACTTGGATATAAACTTCCCAACGTCTCTTTTCATCCCTTCCCAGTTGTAGGCCTGCTTCATGTCTTGATACATTTTGTTACCACCGGGATGTATTTTCAGTTTTGAGTGATGATATATTCTTAGCACTTCATCTCTCAAACCACTGACATTGGGTACAACCAGTCTTTCATTTTTCTAAGCCATCCATCTCGATCAAGCCCATAGTTGTTCATCTCCTCATCGATACCCATCTCTAACTTGGAGATGATTTCCAATAGGTTAGGATCATCCCTCTGACTGGAACTAATCTGCTCAATCAAAGTAGGTCCGATTGTCAAACTTGCTAACATTTCTGGATCCAATTCGCACTTTGGTCTGAAATCATACCTAGCGATGTACTCCAACTGCTTCCATTCTAGAAACATAGCCCTTAAAGTGGCATGTCTCCTACTCAAGGCGTCATCTACCGCATTGCCCTTTCCTGGTGTATATGCGATATCGAAATCGTAGGAAGCCAAGAATTCTAACCATCTTTGCTGTCGAAGATTTAGATCCTTCTGAGAGAAGAGATACTTCAACGATTTATGATCGGTAAACAACTTGAATCTTTCTCTCAGGAGATAATGTCTCCACATCTTCAACACGAACACGATCACTGCTAATTCCAAATCGTGGGTAGGATATCTTTTCTCATGCGGTTTCAGTTGCCAACTTGCATAAGCTACAACCCTACCTCCTTGCATCAACACAGCACCTAGTCCGGTACCACATTCATCCTTATATACTGTCATCTCTTCATTCCCTTTAGGAATGACTAACACTGGCGCACGCGTCAACTTTTCCTTTAGACTCTTAAATGCATTTTCACACCTTTCATCCCAAACGAAAGCTTGATTCTTCTTGCTCAACTGAGTCAATGGTGCTGCTATCTTGGAGAAGTCCTGGATAAACTTACGATAATATCCGGCTAACCCAAAGAAACTTCTTATGTCTGTTGCATTCTTGGGTGTAAACCAATCTTGTACCGTAGCAACTTTCGCAGGATCCACGGCAATACCATTCTCTGAAACAACATGGCCCAAGAATCTTACTTCCCTCCTCCAGGAGTGACACTTAGAAAACCTTGCTTTCAATTGGTGTTCTCTCAACACCTCCATCACTATCCTCAAGTGTTCTTTGTGTTCTTCCTCTGTCCTTGAATAAACCAAGATATCGTCCAAGAACACAAGAACAAACTTATTCAACTGATCTCTGAATACCCTATTCATAAGATCCACAGAATATATTGGTGCATTGGTTAACCCGAATGGCATGACCAACCACTCATAAATTCCAAACGGCGTCCGAAATGCCATTTATCTACATTCTCAGCTTCCACTCTAAGCTGATGAAAACCTATCGCGAGATCCGACTGGGAGAATACTCTCGCGCCACTCAAATGATCAAACAAATCAGTTATCCGCGGTAGAGGATACTTATTCTTCCTCGTCACCTTATCCAATTCGCGGTAGTCTACACACAATCGAAGGGAACCATCTGCCTTGGTAGCAAACACAACTGGTGCTCCCCATTCAGAAACACTTCTTCTGATAAATCTCTTCTTCAAAAGATCGCTCACTTGCACCTCGAGCTCTCGCTTCTCCCTTGGTGCCATACGACGAAGTGGCATCACTATAGGTCTGGAATCTTTCACCAAATCAATACGGAACTCAATCTCTCGGTGTGGTGGAAGTACGGTCACTTCCTCGAAGACGTTCGGATACTGGCCAGCCACAGGCACGTCTGACAACTCATCATGCGGGATGTCGAGGGAATTTAGAAAACTAGCCATTACCCCATCATTAGTTAGACCACCAAACACTACCCTCCACCCATCATCCGCTCTATCTGTCACCAAAAATCCCTCACAGTCTACCACCACCCTGTATCTTTGGAACCAATCGACTCTCAAAATAATGCCAAACCCAGTAAAGCCTAAAACAAAGCAATCACAAACAAACATGCATCCATGACTCGATAAGACCACATTACGGCAAATCATGCTAAGGCTAATTGAACCACCAGTCGAGTTCGTCACTACTAAAGGTCTATCGACAATATTGGGTTCCAATCCCAACCTATCTACCAGGTCACTAGATATGAAGGAATGGGAAGCTCCGGTATCAAACAGTACTCGAACAGGAACATCATAAACAGAAAGCAGACCTTAAATGACGACATTCTTTCCCTTCTCCGTCGCGGTTGGGGAATTCGACGAAGAAGGAACAACATTAAGACCATATGCTTTCACAATCTGCTTTTCTTTAGGGGTTTGCGGACACTTGTCCTTGTGATGCCCCACTTGGCCACATTTGAAGTACTTCCTATCCGCTGGCTTGGCCCGACACTCTTTGGCATAGTGGCCCTTCTTACCATAGCTGAAGCACTCAACATCTTTCTTACTCTTTTTCTGGCCATCCCTAGCTTGATTATGCTTCCTCTTATTCTGAGAATTATTCTTGCCTCCACCGCTTGCTTGCGGCTTTGGCTCTTCAGTTGATGCAACCTCAGTCTTCGACTTAGGGTATAGGCTCTCTGATCTCAAAGCTTTCCCCACAATCGATTCAAACATCTCATCGACGTGGTTAATAAGCCTTTCCCCCAAGTACTGATTCAAGCCGGTTATGAACTTCTCATTCTTCTTCTCGGGAGTGTCAATGAGAGATAATCCATACTTCGATAAAGTATCGAACTCAGCAATATACTCCGAGACTGACCTACCATTCTGCTCAAGCTCCAAGAACTTTCTAAACAATTCTGATTTCTGAGCAGCTGGGATAAACTTATCGCTAAAGCGGGTGTTGAACTGATCCCAAGTAACTTGATCCTCTAGAGTAGCAACCTTAATAGCATTCCACCAATTCATTGCCCGTCCTTGCAGCTGACGGGATGCTAGCCTTCTCTTCATCGCATCCTCGATACCCAAGTCTTCGAAGATACGCTCGCAGCTGTCTAGCCAATCCTGAACTTCTGTAGCCGATTCCGTTCCGTGGAACAACTTTCCACCAAGACTAGTGTAATCCTTGCATAGCTTGGCGAAATCAGCCCTAGGCGCCTGCACCGCCGCACCACCACCATTAGCAGCATTAGGAACTGCTCCTTGCACATCTCTAAGCATTTCTCTCATGAAGTCAGTGAACATCGTCTTCATATCAGGAGCATTCCCATTATTAGATCCTCTACCAGTACACCTCGTATATCGGCTCATCGTTAAATTTGTAAAGAGAAAACGATTAACCATCTCTTCAATGGTGCCAGTGCAGTGCGACTCCATCCTTAGATATACTAATAGTATATGTATATAACTTTTGAAAACCAAAATAATCACAAATACGCGCTCTCATATACGTATACTATCTCTCCCTGGTGTCTTTCCCTAGGTTAACTACGCAACCTAGAGCTCTGATACCAAATGTGACGGCCCGACCCGCACCAGCCGGCATTTCCCCAGAAAGTGCGCTGTACACATGCCGGACTAGCACGGAACGGTCGCCAAAGAAAGGAAAGAAGAGAAGGAACTAACAAAGAACCTGTAGAATGTCTCACAGCGCATGGAGCAAAATATAATAATAACATACTTAACATAAAACAGGTGAGACAGTGCATAAGCTGAAACTAGAACTAAACATCATAGCAGCGGAAATCCAAGTACAGCTTATGTTCCACATCATCATTATTACAACTTTTCAAACTGTCTCTAAAAAAAAGAAAAGGAAAAGGGTACACTACTAATGCCCAAAGTAGCGACCCACAACGACACAAGGAGAACATCTATATATATCATACGTGGAAGCCTCCTGCTCGTCTCCAGTACATCTACTCGTGCATCACCAGCTCACCTGTCTCTAGTCTGCTCGTTTAGGAGCACCCAGAGTAATAAGAAGAGACATAAAACTCTAGGTCAGACAAAAGTCTGGTATGAGCGATAAGTAGCAAAACAGAACAAGAACAGGTATACTAAACCATACCTTAACCTGGACCTGCAACCAAAGAGTTAGCACAACATACAGCTCAATACTCTAAGGTGCCACTAAACATATGGTGTAAAGAATACGGGGTAGGGGTGCATGTCATAGTTATGGAAAAAGATCAAGCATAGCAACCATCCTCACATCTCTCACTCAGTGCATAAAGCATACGATATCCACCGCTTTGATCACCAAATCCTTGCTATGATCACTCTGCCCCATGGAGTCATGGTGACTACACTGCACCGATCCACAGCCATTAGTCCTTGCTATGTCCACTCTGCCCCATGAAGTCATAACAACTTCACTGCACTAGCTCATAGCCTTGCTACGATCACTCTGCCCCATGGAGTAGTGACTGCCCCACGTCACTGATCCGCAGCCTAACATTCGTTTTTCGGTGGTGAGTCAAAGTTATGGACGTCGACAACTCCTTAGCACACGTCCCGCAGCAAAGCCCAATCATAGAGTTAATTCGTTGGTTCCCAACTGGATCCTGTGTATAAACCTCCTATTTGGACTACTTCTGCATCTCGGGTTTTAGTCTCCTCCGGATCGGCCTTCCTCCTTGCCTTTGGTTCGGTTCGGTCTCCTTCCCAAGCGTCGGGTCGGTTCGGCTCATGAACCCCTTGGCGCTTCAATTCGCGTTCCCGGTTCGTGGTGCAAGCAGCTCGAGTTCTCCTCCATCAGTTCGGATCGGAGCATTTCACCAGGTCGGTTCGGATAAGCACTCCACGATCTATCAGTTTGGATGGCACCCCGGGTTGGGTCGGAGTACATTTCTCGTGGTCGCTTCGCTTTGGTCTTCTTCCCCAACGTTGGATCGGTCTGGTCGTGGTCTCCTCCAAGCTTCATGTAAACTCATGGCGTACTGGTTCGGTTCGGGTGCAAGGGGCGGCTCGAGGATGGGCTACACGAATGGGTCGGTTTGGGCCTCCCCATCCGATCCGATCCGGCTCGGGTCACAGCCTGCACTTTTCCTGCAACTTCCAGCGACTGTTTACACGCCACTCGACGGCGTTTTCGACCATTTTAACTATTCTAAACAATCACAATTCGTGCCAAATAGTCATAGCAACATATAACATCAACCACAAACACCAAAATGACAACTTGGTAGGTTCAAATGGATCAAACATAGCTAAAACCCCACATTTTTTCCTTAAGCATGTTTAAGCATAACTAACATTAGGATTAGCAAAACTTAACCAAATTAACCCAAACTTCTAACAGAGGTCTAAAACAATATTTTGAAATTTATAAATATTTTTCCAGATTTTTAACATGTTTAAATTCGCTAATTAACACTAATTAATCCTAGTTAACCATAATTAGTGTAAAAAGGTGTTAATCACTCACCTTAGCCACAATATAATATCAAATCTGAAAATATCTCTGTTTAGGTGCGAATACCGATGCAACACAGCAGCTCTACCTCGATTCTTGTGCTAATCCGCCTTGATTTGATGTTGCTAAGCTTAATCCTTGGTTAGAAAGTGATTTGGAGATGTTTTAGAGGTTGGAGGCCATTATTAGGGTCTCTAAGAGGCAAGTGACGGTTAGAAAATTGAAATAGAATGAAAACCTAACTCATTTCAGCCTCCCCATAACCCTAATCCTGAAATGGGTTATGGGCTTATTCATTAATCACCCTATTTAGCCCGGTTAAGCAGTTTTTCACCTTCCAAACCTTATTTCAGCCATATCTCCCAAACGGTAAGTCCATTTTTCACATGTGACCACTCTACAAAAAGGTAAACCATCATCCGGACCAAATGGAAGTGGTTTCAGGTCAAAATTCCTTTCCAATCAAAAGTTATGGCCGAAACGAGATCAGCTAGGGGTAAAACGGACATTTAAAAATCGGGAAATATCACGAATATGGGAAATGACCCTACTAGTCGTCCCCCAAAGTTACACGACCATACGACCCTCTATGACGATGAAATAAATATTCTACGATCCTATGATGCGTAGAATGTGGGTCGTTACAAAATGCACCATCTCCACCCTATCAAGCTCCATTCAAATTCTCTCCTACTGCCATTACTCCTCTTTAAAGCACGGATCTAACACTATTCCACGACGAAGTCATGGAAGATCATCTAATCACAAGATCTAATCCATTTCTTCCTGAATTCAAGTGAGATCAAAAGCTAAAAGAGAGCAAAGTGAGGAAAATCTCCAAATAAAGAGAGAATGAGCCAAAATGAGATGTATGAAATGATGGACTTTGTAAATCTCTCCATGATAATGAGAATCACTTCAAAAGTGGATGTAGATCTTTCCTAGATCGAACCACTATAAAAATTCTTGTGTTTCTTACTTTTTTGCTTGCATTTGTATTTGTGGCCCCATTTTCATTTTGCATACCGTTTGGTGAAGTGTGATTTCACATCTTTGGTATTTGAACCATTTTTGATTCAAACGTACATACTAATAATTTTGCTGTAAAGTTACCCTTCGATTTATCAGCCAATTCCAACTCTAGTTTAGGGAGTAACTTGGATATAAATACATATTCAGTGGTAGCAACAATGGGATTTTGAAAATAAACTCCTGATAATGCAGAATTTGAAAACATGGACCTCTTGAGCAAGTCTAGAAGCAGAAAATACAGAAATGGCACAAAACTAGATCTTATCAACGTGTATATGAAATTGGATACCTAGTTGGAAGTACGTGGTATAATACTACAACCAAATGGACACAAATTATAATGCTATAGAGAAGTTGTTAATTTATGATAAAAAAGATTAACTTACAAACTAAACGGATTTAAAACAATTACAATTGATAACTCTTAACTCTAAATTAAGATTATAGCCTAAGTAAACTTAATTTAGTGAACGTTCCATATATGCAAAGATTAGTTTAAAGATAGAATTCCACTATTAGTAAGACTCACTAGATGTTCATCAAGATCGATATGTGATACTTCCATTTCACCCAAGTCTTTGATCTCAAGCTTAACTAAAATATTTCAAATAGTAGAGAATGAGGTAGGCACAACACTAAGATCATTAGAAATTAGATAGGTGTTATTTCCTTTAACAAAAACTCCGTCTTCATCGTCTCTTTTCTGGTTTTTGGAAGAAAAAGTTGTGTATAAACTCATGGTTTCTCCACAAACACATTTTGCATTTAGAGATGAACTGAAGAATCAATTGTGTGTTGTTGCACAATCCCATTTCCTATATTGGTACAATTTAATTTGCCTAGCCCAATCAACTCTCAAAATCAAATCAGCATAACGAGATCTGGTTGAATTCAGAGGGTTAAGCAACACGGTTTTGCAGGCCTTGGTGTTAAAATATTTTTCATCAAGATTTTTTACACTTCTATAAAGAATGTCCATTGCACCAATGGAGGATTCACCACCTAAGAGATGGATAACGTTACCGATAGGCATGGTTAATTAGAAAGCCGAACAATATATCAACGAAATCTTTATCCGATTCCGCAAATATCACTTTCTTATTTTTTTTGTCTATTGTTAGTTTGAGTTACAACTTTACAGAGGGAGCCATTGTTTTGTTTTTGAAACTGCCAAAGAAGAAGTAACTTTTATTTGGATGTAGGGAGACGAATTATAAATGTAAGAAGCAACTTTGATTAATATGAATGTAGAGAGACGAATTATAAAAGTGTTGTGTCACCTCGTGAACAATCTGAAATGATATCAACTTCCAATACAATATAATTACCATTTATTTAGCATGAATTCAAGAGAAACTTCTAATTGATCGGTTGTACACAACAACTTAATGGATTTCTTAATCGGGTGCAATAAGGGGCCGTTCGCAGTTAGAGTTTGACACGTGATGCCAGAACATGAATATCAGCTCACCAGCGCTCGTGGGAAAAAAATGAACAGTTGGTTAATCCAATGATTACCTCAATTGTTCATCTTTCACACTAAAATATATATATATATATATGTATATATTTATCTTGACACTTTATATATATATATATATATATATATATATATATTACATAATACTAAGGCAAAGGCCGCTGAGGCCACGTGATAGCACTAGTTTAATTGTTTTTCCGCCAAAATGCCTCCACGTGGCAGATGCGGATAGAGACCATGTTGAGGATCTTGGAAATAATTTTCATGACAAACCTCAAGATCAAACCTTTTGCCCTTGCCTATGGATCCGAAGTCATCATTCCCATCGAGCTAAAACTTTAGTCTCATTAAGTCACTTATTATGATCCTAAGACCAACCAGGATTTTCTCTTGGAGTTGGTCAACCTACTCGAAGAAAAAAGAGACAAAGATGAATTCAGGGTAGCTGCCCAGTGCCAACGAGTCGCCCGATATTTCAACTCCAAGGTTCGCCTTAAGGACCTCAATATTGGCGATCTCGTCCTTAAATGGATCTTTCCCACACCGATTGGCTTCAGTCCTCGCTGGGAAGGCCCGTACGTCATACAACGGTGGCTAGGAGATGGGACCTTCTAGTTAACGACTATTGATGGCGCCAAACTTCCAAGGGAATGGAATAGCGAATACCTTCGCCATAACTTTATATGACTTATTGTACAGATTTACCTCTTTCCAACAGTGTTTTGTTTTCTTTAAATTCAAGGCATTGTAAAGGCTGTAACTATCAAAGTTATATGTAAATGTGACGATTAGTTATTAATATGTTTACTTTTTTCTATGTAGTATGTTGGAATTGCTCTGACAATCTGCTTGCATGCATGAGCACAGAACCCTGGATCATCACCTCAAGGCCAGGAGCCAACAACACCACTCGGGTATCAAACCAACGACGAGACCGAATATAAATAACACCACTTGAATTTTGAACCAATGACAAGACCGAGTATAAATAACACCACTCGGTCCTGAATCAATGACAAGACTGAGTATAAATCGTCTCGCTCACCAAGTCCCTGGACTTAGGGGCAGGTCAATTACCAACTAAGTGTGATATCGACCACTCCGGCTCTATTCGGCTCGATGGGGCCTGGATCCGAGTAACATCAGGCGAATCGACGACGCCTAAAAATTCTAACCCAAATGAAACGATGGGAGAGTCTAAAGGATGGCTTAATACCATCCATGCCTTATCACGACTCGGGACCAACGACCTCCGGGGGTCCCGAGAGGGGAAGCATCGAGCTTCGTCTGACTCAGAATTCCCGGCCAAGGGAAACCCCAGGAACGGAGCCTACATGTTTAACCTTCGTGCGACTTGCGCTGCGTGAGTAAAAACCTGATACTACGTTTGCCTAAGTGTAACAACAAGTATGTTATGCGAGTACAAAAGCTGGAAAACATTGACAGACATTCAAACACTTGACAAGAGATGTGATATAAGAAACGGCTAAGTACTCTCATTCGAATGTTAAAAGAAAAATACATATCTCTAAATACACTTTCCTTTCTAATGACGCATTGTACATGAAAGCCACATCACTCCCCTAAACACCAAAAGCAAGGGTCGTACTCGCATATACTATCGGCATACATAGCCAAAACATCTAAGACATATATAACTGTTACTAGGCTAACCCGTCTTTCTTCTTATTCTTCTTGTTTTTACAGATTCAGCACTGGGTGGATCCTGATTAGCCTTGGTCCTTTTCCGCCTAGAGCAGCTTCCGCTCCTTCCGCCTCTACCCTTTACAAGGGTGATAGATTCGTGAGAAGCCAATGCGCGCTTCCCATCATCATTGTCACCACTAGTTATCACTGCTATATCCTCAGGCGGAATAATCTACAGCGGTTGAGGAGAGATTTATGTTGCAAGGGCCAACACAGCCTCGGTCCCTCTAGTCTTTCGTGCCTGTAATTCTGCTTTCTTTGTAGGAACTCGCGTAACCTTCTGGCTAGCCTTTTTACGGGCCTTAATTTATGCTTCTGCATCCGCCTGGAGTTTCTTATAGGCCTCATCGATCTGATGCTTGGCATCTTCTTCTTCTTCTTGGCCTCCTTAGCGACCTTTTCCTTCTCATCCTCGGCATCAACCTTTTTCTTTGCTACCGTCGTCGCGGCTTCCTTCTCAACCTCCTCTAGGGACTCAGCCTGTGCCTCCCATACAACAGCCTCGTCTTCGTCTCCTCTTTTCCTCTTATTCCTCATATTTCGCCAAGATCTGGACTTTTTGGCACTGCACCACATCTTGCATTGTTTGCACATTAGCCCCTAACGCACTTGTCACCTGGGCACTATGGCTATTTGGTACCTCTGTTTCTTCTAAAATATCCTTTTGCAGGTTGGACCCTAAGTACATGTTCGAGAACTTATCCACACGACCACTTTCCTCTCTGAACTGTATTATCTGTAATCATAATCCAGACTCGTTTGACTGAGGAAGCATGAGGGAAAAGCCTGTTGTTGTCTTGGTTCCAAGGGAGACTGCACAACAAAAAATGCAACTATTTAGTTTATAATAATTTAGTGCTCTCATCCTCTTTGGGTATACGTGGTAGTGTAAGTTTACCTTTAGGAAGTCAAGGTGTAGGCGCGATAGGAAGGGTGCTCGCCGTCGTGGCATAAGTGGATCCTTTGAGTCTCAACCCTGGATGTAGAGGATCATACTCAACTGAAACATGAGCAGGGACCGGATGACCGCTAGTCATGATAGGTGGTGGAACTGGCAGCTGGTACGAAGTCGCCTCAGAAAACTCTTGAGTGACAATTACACTCTTTGTAGGCACAAACTTTCCCATATCAGCGGTGTGCTTTTCCATCTCTCACTCTCGGCATCCTCCTGTAGCAGTCTCCTCCCTTCTTGCAGCTTCTTGCGCTGTTCCTCAGTCACGAGTTCACCCATGAGTTTGTTTTCGTCCAATGACTCCACCCCTACTTGTTGTAACTAGGCTTCATACGGCACCAACCTCTCCCATGTACGAGCCATCTCTGAGGGTAATCCTCAAGCCATGAGATTCAGTTAAACTTCAACGTCTTAATAAGCATACCCCGAATAGATTCCTCCATCGACTCCTCCACCCTAGCTTAGATGTCTGCAATCTCCTCTTTAAGTGCCTCCACCTCTCTTTGGTGCTCAGCCCTTAACCCTTCCAACGTGCCTATACTTCCCTATTGCTGGCCTTGGCCTACTTTTTTTCCTTCCTCATCACCTCCAACCGTCTCTTCAGCTCATCGTTCTCTTTTTATAGCCTCTACACCCCTTGTTCTCGGTTTCTAGCCTCTCATTCTCCAAGACCAGAGCTTTATTGTCTTTCTGGAGCTAGAATACTTTCTCGTTCTCCGCCATCAAATGAATGCTCTCCTTCGCCAGGTCAGCATTTTCCTTTTTAAGGGCCGCATTTTCGGTCGACACTAAGAACACAGTATCCTTAAAAGTCTCGAGGTCGTGCTTCTCTTCCCTCTCTATCCTCTCGCACTTCTCCTTCAACTCCACTATTTCAAAAACAAGCGGTTAACATCTAAGGTAGGCCACAAAAGGCAAAGAAGGATCATAATACAAGAATCTGCATTACCAATCTCCACTTCTTGGTTTCAGATGGTAGTTCGCTCAGCATTAATGGTTAACCCCTGATTTTGGATTCCACATTATTTTGCTTGATCAAGTCCAATAGGTTAGCGGAATTCTTCCTTAATTCGTCAACTTGGAAATATGCGGCCTTCACTTTCATCCATACCTCCTCGGTATCCTCACGCGAAATCATGGTGATATCGGGAAGAAACATTATATCATTGAAGTAGTACCAGGGAAAGTTCACCTTCAACAAAGCTTTCCTCTCGTCGATGGTGAGCTCTCGGGTCTTGGGAGCAGCCAGGTCCTGCTGCCTTTTTTCCATCACTTCCTTTGTCCTCTTCCGGCTAGGATCCAACTCCTTCCCACTGGGGACATAGGCAGGAGCCAAAGGAGTAGTATGGAGGGGAACTCTAGACGAGGAATGTCTAGTGCCCATCATGTCAAACCGAGAGCCTGCCCCTGATGTCCGAATGGGGGGGGGGGGAGGAGTCGGAGATCGCCGGGATCGATCTCTATGACGATGTTCGCTACATCGATCATATGGAGAAGGGGATTGCCAACCAAACTAGCACTCCTCCTAAAATCCAAAATAGAGCCAGCTCTGAAAGGTCGGCGACTCCTTTAACCATAACCGCGACCTCCTCTACCTTCGGTCTTGTCACCTTAAAAAGAAACAAATTCCATATTAGACTCGAAAACCTTGTGTGCACAATCAAATGTTGTGTTATGTAGTGATTATGAATGTGTACGTCCTAAGTGTTCTCTCAACAGACCAGATATTGGCCTGCTCGAAGGAACGATTTCCTCGGCAGCCAAAGCTAACTCCTCCATACTTGTGGCACTTGGTAAGGGAAACTTAACAAGCGGGAGTTTGTTCAACTCATCAAACTGACCATCTCTCTCAAGCGATACGGTGGTCTCGTAGGGAGTTACTAGAGATTGTGGTCTGGCCAGCGCTTCTATTCCTGCCTCACCTACTACAGGCAGAACAAGAGCAATCGAAAGACCCTCGCCCCCAATAGCTGCCCCCTCACCACCAGTCTTGCCCCACTGGCTTCCTTCTTAATCCTTGCAGCCTTGCGCGACTTAGACCCGGTAGGAGGTGCTTTCCTTTTGTGGCTCGGAGAGCCCACTTCTTTCCTAGTGTCCGTTTTCTTTCCACCTTCGGTGATGCCCGGTCTGATTATTGCACGATCAACAGGGAGTAATCCGACACGGCGAAGTTTATCCTTATCCATGATGCTATTGGTAGAGCACGCGTTGGCTTGAATGGCCTGCAATGACTCAAGGCATTGTTGATACACGATGTCTGTTGGTGCCTCCGGATTTCCTGTCATGAAAGAAAGAAGTTAAAATTAAGCTACCAAACCCATAAGTCTCAAGCTAGAAGTAAAGCAGAATACTCACTTCGTTCCAACCATCTCCTCGCAAACCCAGGAGGACAATGCACGAAGAACCAATCGTTCTTATACACTATCAACTTCAGACTTCTCTCGTCAAAGAACTTGTTATTGGGAGAAGCTTCCAAGAAGTATTAAGACGATGAAGTAGTGGCTCTCCTTTTCAGTTGAAACAGATACCAGATATCCTCTCTGGTGGGATCTAAGTGCAGGTACTCTCTGTAGAGAACGCATGTACCTAAGAGGGAAGCGTACGCATTCAATTGGAGCAGCGATGACGCAATGTTGGAATAGTTCAGTATATCCCGAATAAAGTTGTTAACCAGGGATACACACCCAGAAATGCACACCTTCTTGTTCTAGGCGGTGTACCCTTTCGGCGGTGCGTGAGCTCTATCGTCCCGCCCGGGTGTGCAAACATCTTTTTTGGGAATACCGAACCCGATCGCTATGCGTCTTACCGTTGTCTCATCTATGTACGACGACACAGAATCAGGAAGGTTATAAAGAATAACCCCGCCCGCTACCATATCAGTTGCACCAAGGTACTTTCCTCAACAATTTCTACGTGCTCTATCTCCTCATGCCCGACCGACGACTGACTTATCGCTTGGAAGGAATGGATTCTCCAGAAGTCTCAAGCTCCCTACCCTCGGAGCTAGCATCGCTAGTTTAGTCAGATGTGGACAATGAATGTTGCGAAGCCTCGGCTTTCGAGATTTGCCGTGTTTTAGATCTCGTATCCATTTGCTAACTATACTTTCAAGATACTGGTGTTAGACATCGTATTGCATAACCTGTACCCCTCGTGCTAGTGTAAACTAAGAAGTACGTGCGGTGTTGTGCAGTGCCATGCTAATACTATTATAGCTTAGAAACTCGGGGAACGACGACGATCACAAGTCCCTGAGACTGTAACCATAATCGTGGTCAACTAACGTTACTAGATTCACATCGAGTCACAACTAGAGAACTATTAGAGTCGAAGAGATCGCGCAAAATAGTTTGGTGGTTTTGGTCAAAGTCACACAGTTCAAATGTATATGCTATATTCCTATGTGACGGGCTGAATCATCAATTCAATTAGGATCAAAGTAAACTTTGACCAAGTCGTATAATGTCGCAAAAGCAACACAAACCCAGGGGCAAGTTATGTGGAGTTCAAGCCTCAAACAAAGAAGGAAAAGTAATGTTAAGGTGGACTCGAAACGCCAAGGCCAGCAAAGATCTTGTACCCCTCGAAGGTACGAAATTTCGTATCTCCTATAGTGGGTACGAACTTTCGTACCCCCATAAGGGGTACGAAATTCATACTACTCCGAGGGGTATGAACTTCCACCACTCTGATCGCTTGTTTCGAAACCCATCATCACTTCGGGTCCTTTTTCTCCTCAACCCCGAGTCCAACTACCTTTTCCTCTTCTACTATCTCCTCCTCTCCCATGTATCCTTCCTTCATTATCCCAAACTCGAACACCCTCGAGGCTCGAACCACTTCCCTATGTCGATCTCAACTCAATTCCAACACATGATCTCAAGCCTCACAAGCTCCAACGTGGAGCTTGGGGGCACAATCAATGTTGGGTCCTCCTCGAGATCCATCGTGAAGTCTATATATCCTCAAAACCGAGTTCGAATTTGGATTCTAGCTTGCCTCAATGGCCACGTTTGACACCAGGGTACCCTTGTTTGTTGATGTCCAAAACTTTCAATGTCCTGATGATCGGCTTTTCCTAAGTTCATGAGTTCAGGCGAGATAAAAGAAGAAGAGAGAGAGAGTAAGGGAGGAGTTCGATTTTATTGGGGAAGAGGGAATTGGGCTTTAGCCCAACAGACGTGTCGTATCCCACGTTGGGATACGAGTTTTCGTATCCTAGTGGATACAAAAATTTCGTATCCCAGTGGGATGCAAAAATTTCGTATCCCGCGTGGGACACGAAAATTTCATATCCCACTGGGATGCGAAAATTTCGAATCCCACGTGAGACACGAAATTTCGTATCCCCATATGGGGTATGAAGAGCTCACGCCCCCTTCACGGGGTACGAACCTCGTCCTTATATATAAAAAAAATTATTATATGTGATGTACTAGTGTTAACAGTATAAATGTATATGATGTGTACGTATGTTTACAACGCGACATCGTAATGCATGCACGTAGTTACATGAAAACTTGCATATAAGTGCGCGATGTGTACTTAAATGCGTACACACATACTCGTTTACGTCCTCAGTTACACACAAACCCACTACTATTCCTTTTTGTTTACTTCCGGTCACGTCGTGCAAAACCACGTGAAAATGTGTGAGCATGTACGCAACATCATATCAACTACAACATGTTTACGTTAAAACGTAAACATGGATCGACAACTAACGTTTACATTCATGATTCAACAGGAATTAGACAATTCAACAAATAAATTTCTTCCAATACAATGCACATCACGTCAAGACAAGACGTACTTTGGGGGAAAATGTCAACTAGTCTTTAGGTCCGGTTTCTAAAAGTACACCAGACATGCTCGACTCAACACATCCGGTGATGCTACAGCCCAAAGTATCGTTAAGAAGCTAAGGAAATAAGCTTGGAAGAGGTCACACTTGCAAGAGCCTCACAGCTTCTCAAAACCATGCATGCGCAAATCAAATGTCGAACACCTCACTCAAGGCATCTCGTATCCCATACTCTCGTACCCCTCAAACACATAAAGCTTCGGATCCGTCATCGTCGAACCCAGAAATCCTCGATCCCCTTGACTTCGTAACCAAAGCGCTCGAACCTGGAATCCCGTACTTCCAAGTCTCGAACCTCGTGGCAAAACAAGGTCAATGTATCTTATGGGATACGGGTTCGTACCCCTTTAGGCACGAACCGCTCGTACCACTTATTGGGATACAACTTACTTGTATCCCTCTCTAGGGTACAAATAACTCGTGTCCCACAGGGTACTAGATTTGTATCCTAGAAAGAAGGGTACGAGTTTCTCCTAGGTGCCATAAGCAGTGCGGATTTCTTAATATGCGTCTCCAAGGGGTACGAAAACCAGGTTATTGGTCCCCAAATCCTACCTACTCCCACCTAACCACTCCACTATAAATACCCTCAAGCTCACACTTCCAAAGGGTTGGAAATTGGTTGATTTGACACCTCTTGAAAGCTTCAAGTATCTCATTTAATGGCATCCTTGCTTTGCGGAAAAAGAAGAAGGACAAAGGTGACTTTTTCCTAAGGCCCATATAGGACAAATATGACTCCAAATTACATGGAAATACTTGTAATTAAATGCCAACATGATGCTTGTAGCTTGTAACTCATTATTGTGAATAATATATCAACAACTCTTCCAAAGTGGATGTAGTCCCCTCGCTGGACCGGACCACTATAATCTACTGTGTCATTTACTACTTTTCTGCACCTATTTTTTGCTGTGAAACTATATTTCTCAAATAATTAAGAACTTTGGGTGTTACGACATTTTTTTCCATCAATATACATTGACATAATTCTTCTTCATATCGCAGTGCTTGTATTTTTTTTCCTTTTTTGTTGTGATTACCAACCAGATGCTTTTATTTTGACAAAGCTATGCATTGGTTAGTGAACATTTTTTTGTGTCATCATACTAATTCGTAAATTGATTTTTGTTTATGACTATGGGTTGAATTACAATGTAAAATTGATTCATATCTTTGTCAGAATGTTATTTTTCGAGTAGGTCTAGTTTCTTCTAGGTTTGTGGAACACTGAATTTTTCAAGGGAGATGAATCTGATTCATTATGACCTAGCTAAATATAGGACATCCCTTTATCACCTTCAAACTACAATTGGAAAAGCCTTTTAGGATTCATTATGCAAGCTCATCCTTGAAACTAATTACAAAAATATTTTTTCTTTTAGCACAGACGTAGCATCAATTTCTTTTCACATGTTAATAGGATTGATAGAAAAAAGTATATTTGATTGGCTTATTATTTTGATTGCCATGTTGACTGATTTTGATTTCTTATTTTTAGAATCAAAAGTAGGATACCAAGGTAAATAGGTTGACTGGATGGGATTTTATCTCCAAATTTTGGTTGGGGTTCTTGGTATTTGTGGCTTAAAAAAAACGTATGCATTTAATAGGTGTAATTTTAGGATTGATTTGCGTAAAGACCACTACAATTGGACAATGCGAAAAGAACATTATTTGATTATGTTACAATAATTATTTCCATCATGTATATTTGGATTAAAGAGTGGAATCCTTGTTTTCGGTTATGACGTGCTTGATGCTGACTTTTTTTTTTGAACAACTCTTTTCCAATAATTAAAAAACATATACTCTATTTGGAACCAACACGCATCAATCCAAAGCAGCTTACAGTGCAAAGGAATTATATTATGACCACATTCCTGTGCCTTCATGACTCTTAACTCTTTGCAACTAACTTAACCGAAAGTAGGGGTGTAAATCGGTTGGACTAGACGAATCGAATGGATGTATACTCAGTTTCTGTTCAAAATAAAATCAGATCGAACACGAATCGAATGAATTTTTTTGTACAAATTTTGTTGTCATAACTCGTGTTCTAAATGAAATCAGTTGGTCACGGACATTTATTTTTTGGACATAGACACGACGGACCCAGTCGGACGTGGCTATTCATATCGAATTTTATATTTTGTACCTGATTTTATTTCAACTATTTATTGAATTACATGGAATTCGGACGAATACGAACACAGATCGGACATGATTTTTTCTCATACAAATTTTATTGTCCTAAATAAAAATCCGGCAGATTCGAATGAGCATATTTCGGTCACGGATATGAATGGAAATCATACATTCGTACAAAATTTATAGCCCTAACCGAAGGTCCATTGTGTGTTTTATACACTGGAGGCATTTAGCATGATAGCACTTCTAGCTATGTATTATAACTGCAAGTTTCTGAAAAAACAATCATTGTCAACAAAAAATTCTCCTTTGATTATAATTAAGCCTTAGGATCAGTACATAATATAATCACACTATACGTATATTATTTAACAAAATATTTGCAGAAATTTGTTGACACACTTTTTTGTCGGAGCTGTCACACGTCAAGAACATCGTTAAAAAACACAGAGCGATTTGGTCGAAGTTGCGTTGCAGACATAAAAAGGGCCTGAAACCCCACTCAAATGACCATTTTTGGGTCCGAAAACATTGATTGTGGTGCTTTGCTTGGTAAATCTTGTAGCCCTCTGAATTAGTTTCAAGTACAACTTTCTTTTGACTCAAACAGGCTTACGGTTTGAAAGTTACGCCAGTTTCTGTAAATGCATGTCAATCAACTCAAGTGTTTCGGATCCCTCCAGAAATTCAGATCTCAACATCTCGAATTTGAAGGAGCTTCTCCTCATACCCCTCAAATACTTCAAACTACCTCAACTTCGCAACATATTTCAAATCCCTTTGAGCCACACCATCCAGAAATGATTTCGAACCCCACAAACTTCGATTCCCTACATTTCGAATCCCTCTCTCCATTCAATCTCGGAACCCTGTAACAAACTCCTATAACGTATCCCACCAGGGGATACAAATTTTTGTATCCCTAAAGGGCTATGGATTTTCATAACTCCAAGGATACGAATTCGTATCCCCAAGGATACGAAATTCATTTCCACTAGGATAGGAATTTTGTATCCCCAGGGGTACGAAATTCATTCGCCCCTGGGGGATATGCATTTCTTCCATCAAAAGAAGGGATACGAGATTTGGCCTTCAAGAGGGGTACGAAATTCATATAGGGAGTCGAAATTATCTGGTAGCCTCTTGTAGAGGGATATGAATTTTGTATCCCCCTAGAGGGATACAAAATTTCCTACATAACACAAAGGGGGACTCGAGAATTTGGGTTGCTGCTCTCCAGGGATGCGAAATTCAATGTGTAGGCCCCATTTCCTACCTAATTCACTACCAAACTTCACCTATAAATGGCCCCTTGATTGGCCATCGTTTGGGTCCTTTTTCCACCATTTTTTGGACCTAGAGAGCTCCAAAACCCTCATTAATGGCTTTCATCTCCTTCTTCATGGTCATTGGACATGGCATGAACAATCAAAACGCTGACCAAATGTTTTCCACCACATTTTGGGACATGTACAACACAAAAATACCATTTTTGGATTGTTTTGGTTATTTTGGACATTTCCTGGACTTCATGGACATGGAAGCTAACCTTGGACATTGTTGACCAAGTCAACCCATTCAACGATGAAGAAGAAGGACAATTTAGTCAAAGTTTAGAATAAACATACATTTTGTTATTCTATTGTAACACTTTGTACATAACTATTTTCCGAACTTGTACAACATTGTAATCGAATATTATATGATGAATGATTACTTTGAGGTGGACATAGGCGTTAGGGCCGAACCACTATAAAAGTTATGTCTCCTGCATTTACTTTTCTTCACATTTTGGATTACTGTGTTGCTAATACATTTGCATACAAATTGGGTGTTAGCGTTGAGTAAATGACAATTTTCCACATCAACATTTTGGCGTGCCAACAAGAGGGGCACTCAGCTTCGGCTTCAACTCTGAATTAAGATCTTGGATCTATTTTTGGATTTCAGTTTCAGTTCATGACTTTGCCTCAGTTACTCGCTTCTCGAAATGTTTAAGCACAAGAAGCACGACGCTATAACCGAAGCTCAAGGTACTGAAGGGGGAGGAAGTCAAGACCTCTCCTCAACCGAGCCTCCATCGAACAACGTCACCTGAGAAGAAGTCGATGGAGTGATTAAGAATCTTGCTATAGATTTGAATGCTCAACTCGAATGACATAAAGATGCTTTCGACGGCTTCATCGCCTGAATCGAAGACAGTAAAAGAAGCACTGCTTCGTGGTAGACTGCCTAAGTAGACATCATCGGAACTAGCACCAATGTTCTTCCACCTGCGACTCGGGACTTGTCGGTAATCCCGTAAACTAATCAACAGGCTAACGCCGCTCCTCGGAACTGTGCTAGTCCCGCTACACTCAGGGGCACCCCTAATCCTGATGTCGCTCCAGCCCTTGATGGTTTGGTCGGACAAGTTGCGTGCTCCACTGTTGGTAATGTTTCTCAATTGCCAGTGTGTGCACCTTTGGATGGAAGTGCTCCCGTGGTTCCGGGAGTCGGGATTACACAAGATGTGGCCCCTCAGGTTGGAATTCAACCAAAAATTCTTCTTGCTAATCAACCGATACCTCATATGGATTTAAACACCGGGGGAACCAGTGTCGCTCTTGATAATTTCAATCAGTTGCTTGCTTTTGGTAATGGATATCGGATTGCGGATGTGATCCGTCGATTCATTCGAGGTAGTGCCTCCTCTTCTACATACTTGTGTTGTGTGACTCGCAGTCCACTCTCCATGGTTATAAGGAATTCTCGTAATCTTCTCGTAATCCACCGGATTTCAAGTTACTGGTTCTGGAACCTTATGACGGTCGTAAGGACCCGACCCCTCACCTCCTGAGATACATTCGATATATGGAAGTTTTCTCAGCTTTGGTAAATGTAATGGCCAAGTGTTTTTCGCTTTTCTTAACAGACATAACTGCAATGTGGTACAGGCAGTTAGAGCCAGACTCCATCACTTCTTTGAATTCTTTACTCGGCAGATTTATGGAACAATTTAGAGTCAACATAGCTCATTAGAAAAGTGTGATGACTCTCAATGGAATTTGGAAGAAGTCCGACGAGATTCTGCATAAATTCTTGAAACGGTCCAATGCTGCTCTCGCTTCAGTCGACAGGCCTGACCCTTCCATGGTTCTAATGGCCGTAGTATCAGGTATACTAGATAAATCAGACTTCAAGACTTCCCTACATCCGGACCCGCCAAGGGATCTAGGTGAGTTCTATATCGAAGTTTAAAGATTCCTTCAGGAAGAGAATGTGAAGACTAACAATAAAAAGGTCCTTGATGTTAATGCTGCTAAGGATGGGAAATCATCCGACTCCTGAAAAGCTAAAGATTCTGCTTTTGCTAAGCAACCCTCCTCGGGGAATGATGGAAACCTAGCTTGGAGATGACTCAAGTTCCCATCTTACCTTGAGATCACCCATACCCACGAGGAGATTTTTTCAAGAAGTTCATCCCACTGCTTCTTTCAGAAAGCCTCCCATAAGGGAGACACCTCAAAGAGAAATGGATTATGGCCGGCATTGCATGCTTCTCGATGTCGATGGTCATGATACGAACGATTGTCGTCATCTAAAAGATATGATATAAGTGCGTATTAGACGTGGGGATCTAGCATGGTTTGTTCAAACTCGGGCTGTGGTGCCAGGACAGGCACAACCCGCTCAAAGGAATCAGGATAGGCCCAGGACCAGCGATTGTTCCCGTGGCATTATTATGAATTAATATCCTAATGGATCTGATGTCTCGGATGAAGGTCTCCCTTTCATCAGTATCTTGTGGCCCGCGACCATTGGTTTTCCGACTTTGTGGATTATGTTCTTTCGGCTTCATGGATGTTTTGGTCTCTTAGTATTAGCTCTGCTTGGTTTTGGATTTGCTTGGTCTTGTGGTTACTGGATTTGTCTCTTATGTATTCTTGGGTATGGTCATCCCTGGTTTCTTGGCTTCTAGATTCTATGTCTGTCAATAATGAGCTCCTTACTTATGGCTTTCTCATTTCCGGCTTCTGGATCTCTTGAGCCTCATAGTATTGGCTCTTTTGGCTTTCTCTGGATGATGGGTATTTTGGCTTTAAGGACTCCGGTCCTACGGAGGTATCCTCTTTTGGTTATTTTGGTCGTAAGATGGTTGAGTCAGCATAACCATGCACGAGAGCTATTATAATCTCTAGGCACACTCTTAGCTTGACAAAACACCATCATCCCTTCTGGTTATCAATGAAAAGTTTACTTTTCTCGGCTTTGAGCATTGAATGGTTATATTTGTTTACCCATATGGCAGGAACCGCGAGATAATAGGCATTCTCTTCACGAATAATAAACCATTCGCTCTCCTTCATGAACAAAATTGGAATAAAAAACGACCTAGTCCGCCTACCCATGTACGGGGCATGCCAACTACCTAGGCGTGCTCTTTACGGATGTCGAATCGTTGATTTTTCTTTTGGCTTTACTAAATAAAATCCCTAACTTTTTTAACTTTAATAAAATAACTTTGCAAAGTAGGGCCGCCTACTTGTGAAATATGAAATCGGTAATAGGATTGCGAACTATAGTAATCATCTGGCTATCTTACCTCTTTTCCTACTTCGACAATACTGCCTTGATTTGTGGCAAGTTTGGATCTTGCTCGTTTTGGTTGGCAGATCCTGCTCGTTGGGCTATCTTGGCCTCTTGTTCATACTGGTTGACAAGACAACATTGATTTGTGGTGAGTTTTGGATCTTATACGTCTGGTCGATAGATCCTGCTCATTTGGTTTATGTAACGACCCGCATTCTACGCATCAGAGAATCGTAGAATACTTATTTTATTTTCATATCAAGTCGTATGGTCGTGTAACTTTGGGAAACAACTACTGGGGTCATTTCCCATGTTCATGATTTTTGTTGAATTTTAAATGACCATTTTGCCTCTGGCGAATCTTGTTTCGCCTATAACTTTTGAGTGGTAAGGAGTTTTGACCTGAAACCACTTCTATTGGATTCAGATGATGGTTTACCTTTCCGTAGAGTGGTCACATTAATCAAACGGACTTACCGTTTGGGAGATATGGCTGAAATAAGGTTTGGAAGATGTAAAACAGCATAATTGGGCTTAACCAGGTGATTAGCAGCTAAGCCCATAACCCATTACGGCATTAGGGTTATTCGAGGGCTGAAAGGGTTTGGGAAAACATTTAGTTTCAATTTTCTAGCCGCCACTTACATTCCTTGGATCCTAGTAATGGCCTCCACCTCCTAAATTCATCTTTAATCACTTTCTAATCACATATTAGCCAAATCAACATCAAATTAAGGCGGATTAGCCTAGAAATCGAGATTGAGTTGTTGGAATACATTGGGATCCATGCCAAATCAGTTAGAGTTTCAGATCTGAAATTTATTTGTGGCTAAGGTGAGTGATTTTCACTTTTATTCACTAATTATAGCTAATTAGGGGTGATTAGTGATAAGTAGCGAAATTATGACTCAAAAAAATATGCATAAATTCCAGAATATTATTTTATGTCACTGTTATAATTTTGGGTTAATTTGGATTAAATTTGCTGATCCTATAGCTAGATATAGTTAAACATGATTAAGGGGAAAGCATGGGTTTTGGGTATGTTTGATCCATATTAACATGTTAAATTGTTGTTTTGGTGTTTATGGTTGATCCCACATGTTATTATTACTATTACGAATGCTTCGTGATTGTTTAGCAAAGTTATAATGGTTGAAAACGCCGTCGTGTGGCATAAATAGCTTGCTGGAAGTAGCGCAGGAATTCAGATCAGATCGGTGGTGGAGGATCGGGTCGGGTCGTGTAACCCACCCACGAACCGCCTCACGCACCCGAGCCAAAGCTTGCACCAACAAGTGCAATCCCCGAAGCCACTCATGAAGCACCCCTCGAGCCGATGCCAGGTCCTTGAACCGTGAAGCACCCACGAGCCGAACCGATGGCCACGAACCACGATGAGAGCCACAAGCCAATGCCGGGGGTGATCTACGAACCAGAGCCCCACGAACCGATGGTCACGAGCCAACCCACTTCTCCGAACCCGAACCGAATGATGCCACGAACCGGATCCATACGAGGACCACGAACCGAATCGAGGAGCTTGGGCATGAACCGTGAATCACGAACCTAATGGAGACCGAATCACGATGATGACTAAAAACCTGAGATGCAAAGGTAGTCCAAATAAGAAGTTAGAACTCAGGATCCATATATGAACCAACGAGTTAACTTCATGAGTTGGGCTTTGCTGCGGGACGTGTGCAAAGGGGTTATCGATATCCCTAGCTTCGGTTTGCCACTGAGAGACAGATTATATGCTATGGATCAGCGTAGTGGAGTAGTCATGACTCTAAACGGCAAAGCGATCATAGCATGGCTATGGATCAGTGCAGTGGAGTCGTTATGACTCCAAAGGGCAAAGTGATCGTAGCAAGGGGTTGTTGACTATGGACCAGTGCAGTGGGGTCATCATGACCCCAAAGGGGCAAAGTGGTTGTAGTAATAGTAAAGGATTTGGTGATTAAAATGGTGGATATCGTATGCTTTACGCACTAAGTGAGAGATGTGAGGATGATTGCTATGCGTTGACATCCTTTTTTGTCAAAGCTGTCACACGCCAAGTATTTCGCGAGCGACGCGCTCAAGCATCAAAAAGAAGAAAAAAAGTTGGGACGAAGTCGGGTCGCAAATGCATGGAAACCCGAAGCCTCTATCAGATGGCCCTTGTCGGGCCCAATGGATTCTTAGTCAAGTCATCACCCGAGCCGTCCAGCGGGTCCGGGCGCAGCGCCGGTTGGGGTCCGGGGCACCACAGTCCCGGCGGCGATCGACCTAGCCGGTTAGGTCGAAACTATGGGCACATCCTCGTCCGATTTTCTCCATGCCAGAAGCTCAGATTCCATCACTTCGGACCAGCAGAACCGCGGATTCCTTCACTTCACATTTAGAGACTTCGACTCCTTCAACAACAGGATTTTCGCCTCATCCACTATCAATTTCGCACCTCACCAGTGGGGTCGAAATTTTGAACCTACCTGTGGGGTCGAAATTTCGGACCCCACCCGTGGGGTTGAAATTTCGAACCCCACCAGTGGTTACAAAGTTTCGAACCTAACCAGTGGGTTCGAACTTTCGAACCCCCTGGTAGGTCCGAAATTTCGACCCCCAGGCAGGGGTGCGAAATTTCGAACCCACACCAGGAGGTGCGAATTTCCTGCACATGTCTCGTTCTGGGAGCGAAAATTACTGTTGTGGGCCTCGCTGGTCACCTACTCCCACCTAACCTCCTTCCTATAAGTACCCCAAGCCTTGGCCTTCAAATGGATCTTGCTCCCATGGAATTTTTGGACATTAAGAGCTCCAAAACTCATTAATGGCTTCCCACACGTCCACCATGGCCATGGGAGATGAGATAAATAATTGAAACATGGCATGCATGTTTTCCTTCAACACTTAAAGGCTAGCAAGCCTTGCTACACCACCTCTAGACCTCTTGGACACTAAAGCCTACCTTGCCTATAGTTGACCAAGTCAACTCACTCCAAGGAAGAAGAAGGACAACTTAGTCAAAGCTCACCAAACATACAACTTTGTACACAAATATTGTAACATTTTTGTAATCGATCAAAGATATGATGAATGAGAATGATAAAGTGGACGTAGGCGTTAGTGCCGAACCACTATAAAAGTTGTGTCTCCTTGCATTTACATTATTTACTGCTTATTCTGATCATTGTTCACACTCACACATTGGGTGTTGGCATGCGACAATTTTTCCCATCAACATTTTGGCACGCCAGGTAGGGGACGCACAGCTTTGACCTCTGCATCGGATTAAGTACTCAAATTCGCCTTCGAACCTCATCTTCGACTTCAGCTTTACTCGCTCTACATCATGGTTAAGCGCAAGAAGCTCCCAGCTATCACTGAAGCTCATGCTGAAGATGAAGTAAGTCATGAACTTTCTTCGAATGAAGTTCCATCGAACTATGTCACTCGAGAAGACGTCGATGGAATGATTAAGAACCTCGCTACTGATTTGGACGCTCGACTCGAGCGACAAGAAGACCCCTTCAATACCTTCCTCGCTCGCATTGAAGATTGAATAAGGAGCGCTTCAAGGCCCACTATCCAGGCTGACATTATTGGAACTAGCACCAATGTTCCTCCACCCGCGACTCGAGACGCGGGGGCAACCCCGCCTACTAACCAACAGGATGACGCCGCCCCTCAGAACGGCGCCGGTCCCGCCACATGCGGGGGCACCCCAAACCTCGACGTTGTTCCTTCCAATGGTGCCGGTCCCGCCACACGCGGGGGCACCCCAAACCTTGACGTCTCTCCTTCCAATGGTGCCGGTCCCGCCACACGCGGGGGCACCCCAAACCTTGACGTCGCTCCTTCCAATGGTGCCGGTCCCGCCACACGCGGGGGCACCCCAAACCTCGACGTTGCTCCTTCCAATGGTGCCGGTCCCGCCACACGCGGGGGCACTCCAAACCTTGACGTTGCTCATTCCAATGGTGCCGGTCCCGCCACATGCGGGGGCACTGCAAACCTTGACGTCGCTCCTTCTAATGGTGCTGGTCCCGCCACACGCGGGGGCACCCCTAATCCCGACATCGCTCCAGCCCATGATGCTACTTTACTTGGACAAGTTGCGGGTTCCGCAGTAGGAAATGTTGCTCAAGCGCGAACGCACACAGCTTTGGATGATAGCGCTCCCACAGTTCCGGGAGCCAGGATTGCACCTAATGTGGCCCCCAAGTTGGAATCCAACCAAACTTCCTTTTCAACCAACCAATTCCCAACTTGAACTTGAACACGGGGGCACCAGTGCTGCCTTGGATAATTTAAACCAGTTGCTTACTCTTGGAAACGGGTCCGAGATTGCAGATGTCCTTCGTCGGTTCACTCGAGGCGGCGCTTCTTCTATGGACATGGACTGTGTGACTCGCAACCCGCTCTCTTTGGATATTAGGAACTCCCGGAACCCACCTTACTTTAAGCTACCAGGCTTGGATGCTTATGAAGGTTGCAAGGACACCACCGCTCACCTCATGAGATACATTTGGCACTTGGAAGTTCCCTTAGCTTCAGAAAATGTCATGGCTAAGTGTTTCTCGCTCTTCTTAACCGACATTGTTGCGATGTGGTATAGGCAGCTGGAGCCGGACTCCATCACTTCTTGGAATGATTTGGTTACCCGATTTGTGGAACAATTTAGAGTCAACAAAACTCGACCAAAAAGTGTCATGACTCTCAACAGCATTAAGCAGAAGCCCGGCGAGGCCCTGCGGAAGTTTCTGAAACGATTCAATGCTGCGAACGCTTCAGTCGAGAGACCCGACCCCTCCATGATTCTAATGACTGCAGTAACTGGTGTTCTAGACAAGTTTGAATTCAGGACTTCACTACATCGGGACCTGCCGAGGGACCTTGGCGAGTTCTATTTCGAGGACGAAAGATTTCTACGGGAAGAGGATGGGAAGGCTGGCAACAAAAAAGCCTCGAAGCTAATATGGCCATCGAGGTAAACCTTGCTACGAACGAAAAACCATCTGACCCCAAGAAGGGAAAAGCTCCTGCTACTGTTAAGGGACTCGCCTCGGGAAGTAAGCCCAATAAAGCTTGAGGGCAACCCAAGTTCTCGTCTTACTCAGAGCTTACTCATACCCTCGTGGAGATATTTCAAGAGGTTCAACCCCTTCATCCATTTAGACGGCCTCCCCCAGGAACCAGTGCCAAGCAAAATGGATTTTGATGAGGTTTGCGAGTTTCACGGTTTCCGCGGCCATCACACGAATGATTGTCGTCATCTCAGGGACATGATAGAAGAGCGTATCAGGCATGAATTTCTGGGTCAGTTTGTTCGAAAAAGGGCTGCTGAACCAGGACAAACACCACCCTCCCAAGGGTTGAGACAAGTTGTGCGCGGGACCTACGATCTTCCCGTGCGCATGACTATCAACTAACAACTGGCTCGCTCTAATGTCTTGGATGCAAGTCTCGTTGACATCAGTATCTTGTGACTTGCGGCTTTGGATCTCCTAGTAATATGGATTTGGTTCTCTTGACTCGGGACTCAAGTATTGGTTCTCTGGCCTTCAGTACTTAGGCTATAATTATGTTTTTCTTTGGTCTTCATGGCTTTAGGATGTTATGATCTTCTAATAAGGCACTCCTCACTTACAGCCTTCTCAATCTGGCTCTCTAGGCTCGCTTATCTGGGCTTTAGCCCATGGTTTTGGCTTTAAGAGCTTTAGCTCTTCAAATGTATCCTCCCTTTTGGTTATTTGGGTTATTATGGTTGTAAGATGGTTGAATCGGTATACCCATGTACGGGAGCTGTTATAATCCCTAGGCATGCTCTTTGCCGATGATACACCATCACCCCCCTTGGTTATTAATGAAAAAATTACTTTTCTAGCTTTAGTGGTGAATTGTTATGTTTGTTTACCTATGTAACAGGAACCGACGAGATCCTAGGCATGCTCTTTACGAACAATAAACTATTCACTCTCCTTAACTAATGAATGTGGAAATAAAAAACGGCCAAGTCCGCTTACCCATGCACGGGGGCAGGCCAGCTCCCTAGGCATGCTCTTTGTGGATGACGAACCGTTGGGTTTTCCTCTG
The DNA here is from genome assembly GCA_030737875.1 of Allium sativum. Lineage (NCBI taxonomy): Eukaryota > Viridiplantae > Streptophyta > Magnoliopsida > Asparagales > Amaryllidaceae > Allium > Allium sativum. The sequence goes on along the minus strand of CM060909.1, from coordinate 69,913,816 downwards.
GCTTTACTAAAAATCCTTAACTTTTATAACTTTAATAAAATTACTTCGCAAAGTGAGGACGCTTACTTGTGAAGTATGAAATCAATAACGGGATTGCAAACCCTAATAAGCATCTGTCTATCTTAGCTTCTCGTCCTACGTCGACGAGATTGCCTTGACTCGTGGCAAGCATCAGATCGTGCACAATCCTGCTTGTTTGGATTAGTGGGTTGCCTTGTCAACGACCTTGGATTATGTCGGGTGGATTTGTCTGTGACACGACAAGAGTATCCACTCATGGATTGGTGGTGAGTGTCAGATTGTGCACGATCCTACTCGTTTGGATTAGTGGGTCGCCTTGTCCACGACCTTGGATTACATCGGGGGGACTTGTCGAGTGGCACGACAAGGTTATCCACTCGCGGATTTGTGGCGAGTTATGGATCTCATACGATCCTTCTTGTTTGGATTAGTGGGTCGCTTTGTCAACGACCTTGGCTTAGTACGGGTGGACTTCTCCGTCACACGACAAGAATATCCACTCGCGGGATATGTGGTGAGTTTTGGGTCTCATACGATCCTTCTCATTTGTATTAGTGGGTCGCCTTATCAGCGACATTGGATTACATTGGCTAGACTTGTCGGTGACACAACAAGAATATCCACTCGTGACCATCTCGGCCTCTTGCTCTACTTCGATAAGGTTGCTGCAACTCGTGGCGAGTGCTAAGTCCTAGAATTTAGGTCGACAGATTCAGCTCATCTGGTTATTGGATCGCCTTCACCAAACAGATTATATGGTTACCTGGCTATGTAGTTATCTTGGTTGTCTCCCGTACATGATCCTAAGCGATCATCGGATTTCTCTCCCTAATACGATCCGGCGTGGTCGTGGCTCTCCCATCTTATGAACGTACAAGCTCGCTCCGGACTTCTCCTAGCATTGGTTTCTGGATATCTCTTCTCGTCGCAAAATACATCCTCCTTAAAAACAAAGCAAGATATGTTTTGGGGGCAAGTGTTGACATGCTTTTTTGTCAAAGCTGTCACATGCCAAGCATTTTGCGAGTGACGCTCTCAAGCATCAAAAAGCACAAAGTAGTTGGGACGAAGTCGCATCGCAAACGCATGGAAACCCGAAGCCTCTATCAGATGGCTCTTGTCAGGCCCAATGGATTCTTTGTCAAGTCATCATCTGAGCCGTCCAGTGGGTCCGGGCGCAGCGCCAGTGGGGGTCCAGGGCCTCATAATCCAGGCGGCGATCGACCTAGCCGGTTATGTCAAAACTATGGGCACCGCCTGATTCATCCGATTTTCTCCATGCTGGAAGATCAGATTCCTTCACTTCGGACCAGCAGAACCGCGGATTCCTTCACTTCACATTTAGAGACTTCGACTGCAGGATTTTCGCCTCTTACACTATCAATTTTGCACCTCACCAGTGGGGTCGAGATTTTGCACCCCACCAGTGGGGTCGAAATTTCGAACCTATCTGTAGGGTCGAAATTTCGGACCCTACCTGTGGGGTCGAAATTTCGAACCCCACCAGTGGGTTCAAAGTTTCGAACCCAACCAGTGGGTTCGAACTTTCGAACCCCCTGGTAGGTCCGAAATTTCGACCCCCGGGCAGGGGTGCGAAATTTCGAACCCACACCAGGAAGTGCGAATTTCCTGCACATGGCTCGTTCTGGGTGCGAAAATTACTGTTGTGGGCCCCGCTTCTCACCTACTCCCAACTAACCTCCTTCCTATAAGTACCCCAAGCCTTGGCCTTTAAATGGATCTTGCTCCCATGGAATTTTTGGACCTTAAGAGCTCCAAAAACTCATTAATTGCTTCCAACACCTCCACCATGGCCATGGGAGATGAGATAAATAATTGAAACATGGCATGCATGTTTTCCTTCAAAACTTGAAGACTAGCAAGCCTTGCTACACCGCCTCTAGAACTCTTGGACACTAAAGCCAACCTTGCCTGTAGTTGACCAAGTCAACTCACTCCCAGGAAGAAGAAGGTCAACTTAGTCAAAGTTCACCATACATACAACTTTGTACACAAATATTGTAACATCTTTTGTAATTGATCAAAGATATAATGAATGAGAATTATAAAGTGGACGTAGGCGTTAGTGCCGAACCACTATAAAAGTCGTGTCTCCTTGCATTTACATTATTTACTGCTTATTCTGGTTATTGTTCACACTCACACATTGGGTGTTGGCATGCGACAATTTTGCCTGTCAACACCATGTTTGATGTTTTCTATCACCATGACATGTGCACTTCCACTTTACACTTTATGCCGTATATCTTGTTGTGCTAACTCTTTGGTTGCAGGTCCAGGTTCAGGTCTGATTATTTATACCTGTTATTGTTTTGTTTTGCTGCTATCGCTCATACCAGACTTTTGTCCGACCTAGAGTTTTATGTCTCTTCTTATTACTCTTGGTGATCTTAAACGAGAAGACTGGAGACAGGTTAGGTAGTATGCATGACTAGCTGTCCAGAGACGAGCAGAAGACTTCCACGTACTATTTACATATATTCTCCCTGTGTTGTTGCTAGTCACTGCTTGGGCATTGGTAGTGTACCTTTTCTATCAATCTTTAGAGACAGTATTTTGAAGTTGTAATAATGATGGTTTAGATCATAAGCCATATTTTGGATTCCGCTGCTATAATGGTTTAGTTTTTCAGCTTATGCACTGTCTTGCCTGTTTTATGTTAAAGTTATGTTATTTTAATCTTTTATTCCATGTGCTGTGAGATATATTACAGGTTCTTTGGTGATTCATAGTTTCAAACCCCTTTTCTTTTGACGACTGTTCCATGCTGGTCGGGCATTAGCACAACGCATTTCGGGGAAATGTCAACCGGTTAGGGGCAGGCCGTCACACTTGGTATCAGAGCCTAGGTTGTGTAGTTAACTTAGGGGAAGACATCAGGGAGAGATAGTATATGTTGATGAGAGTGCGTATTTGTGATATTCTGGTTTTCAAAAACTATATATATATACACACTATTAGTATATCTAAGGATGAAGTTGCACTGCACTGGCACCACTAAGGAGATGGTTTATCGTTTTCTCTTTACAGATTCGACGATGAGACAAAATATGAGGAGGACGAGTTTAGGGGCCAATAATAAAAATGCTCCTTATATGAGGACGATGTTTACTACCTTCATGCGAGAGATGCTTAGGGATGTTCAAGGAGCAGTTCCTAATGTTGCTAATGGTGGTGGTGCGGTAGCACAGGCCTAGAGACGATTTCGCCAAGCTCTACAAGGATTATACTAGTTTTGGTGGGAAGTCATTCCCCGGAACGGAGTCGGTTACGGAGGTTCAGGATTGGATGGATAGTTGTGAGCGCATCTTAGAAGATTTGGGGATCGATGATGTGATGAAGAGAAAGCTAGCATCGCGTCAACTTCAAGGACGAGCATTGAATTGGTGGAATGCTATTAAAGCGGCTACTCTGGAAGATCAAGTTACTTGGAATCAGTTTAAGACTCTCTTCAGTGATAAGTTTATCCCAACTTCTCAGAAATCAGAATTGTTCAGGAAGTTTTTGGAACTTAAGCAGAATAGTAGGGCAGTCTCGGAATATATTGCTGAATATGATACCTTATCGAAATATGGATTATCTCTTATAGATACTGCCGAGAAGAAGAACGAGAAGTTCATAACTGGCTTAGATGAGTACTTGGGGGAAAGGACGATAAATCATATAGATGAGACATTCGAATATATTGTGAGGAAGACATTGAGATCAGAAACCCTTTACCCTATGTCGAAGACCGAGGTTGTCGTTATATCTGCAGAGGAGCCAAAGCCGCAAGCAAGCGGTGGAAGCAAGAATAATTCCCAGAATAAAAGGAAATAGAACCAAACTAAGGATCATCAGAAAAAGAAGGATAAGAAAGATGTCGAGTGCTATAGCTGTGGCAAGAAGGGCCATTATTTTAGAGATTGTCGAGCAATGCCAGCGGACATGAAGTGCTTCAACTGTGGCCAAGTGGGACATCTCAAGGATAAATGTCTGCATCCCCTAAAGAGAAGAAGATCATGAAAGAATATGCTATCAATGCTGTTCCTTTTTTGTCTAATGCCCCAACTGCAGCGCAGAAGGGAAAGGGCCTCGTTATTCAAGGTATGCTTTCTATTTATGATGCTCTTGTTCGAGTGTTGTTTGATACCAGGGCTTCCAATTCCTTCATATCTAGTGACCTGGTAGATAGGTTGGGATTGGAACCCGAGATAGTCGATAGACCTTTAGTTGTGAAAAACCCGATCGGTGGTTCGACTAGCCTTAGTATGATTTATCGTAATTTGGTTTTATCGAGTCATGGATGTATATTTGCTTGTGATTTCTTTATTTTGGGCTATACGGGGTTTGGCATTATTTTGGGAGTTGATTGGCTCCAAAAGTATGGGATGGTGGTAGACTGTGAGGGGTCTTCCGTGACCATTAGAGCGGATGATGGGCATAGGGTACTATTTGGTAGCCTACCTAGTGATGGGTTGATGGCTAGTTTTCTAAATTCCCTCGACATCCCGTATGATGAGTTGTTAGATGTGCCTATTGCTGGCGAGTACCCGAACATCTTCTAGGAAGTGACCGGACTTCCACCACACTAAGAGATCGAGTTTCAGATTGATTTAGTGAAAGATGTCATACCTATAGTGATGCCTCTTCGTCGTATGGCGCCAAGGGAGCAGCGAGAGCTTGAAGTACAAGTTGGTGATCTTTTGAAGAAGGAATTTATTAGAAGAAGTGTTTTCGAGTGGGGAGCACCAGTTGTATTTGCCACTAAGGCCGACGGTTCCAAGTTCGCTTATGTGTAGACTACTGCTAGTTGAACAAGTTGATGAGGAAGAATAACTATCCTCTTCCGCGGATAGATGATCCGTTTGATCAACTGAGTGGAGCAAGAGTGTTTTCCCAGTTGGATCTCGCGATAGGTTTTAAATAAGCTTAGAGTAGCAGCTGAGAGTATAACTAAAACAGCATTTCGGACACCGTCTGGATTTTATGAGTGGTTGGTCATGCCATTTGGGTTGACCAACGCACCGGCATATTTTGTGGATCTTATGAATAGGGTATTCAAGGATCAACTGAATAAGTTTGTTCTTGTGTTCGTGGATGATATCTTGGTTTATTTGATGATAGAGGAAGAACAAAAGGAACATTTGAGGACAGTGATGGAGGTGTTGAGGAAACACCAACTGAAAGCGAAATTCTCTAAGTGTCACTTCTGAAGGACGGAAGTGAGGTTCTTGGGCCATGTTGTTTCAGAGAATGGTATTGCCATGGACACGGTAAAGGTGGCCACGGTACAAGATTGGTCTACGTCCGAGAATGCAACGGACGTGAGAAGTTTCTTGGGATAAGCTGGATATTATCGTAAGTCTATTCAAGACTTCTTCAAGATAGCGGCACTATTAACTCATTTGACCAAAAATAATCAAGTTTTCGTCTGGGACGAAAGGCGTGATTATGCATTTAAGGGTCTAAAGGATAAGTTGACGTGCACGCCAGTGTTAGTTATTCCTAAAGGGAACAAAGAAATTACGGTATACACTGATGCTTGTGGTAATGGACTAGGTGCTATACTGATGCAAGGAGGTAGGGTTGTAGCTTATGCTAGTCTGCAACTGAAAATGCATGAGAAAAGATATCCTACCCATGATTTGGAATTGACAGCAATTGTGTTCGTGTAACGAACCGACTTTTCGACCCTCGAATGTCGACACTAATACATCCACGGTATTCACGTGTCGAGCACCCAAGTGTCGGAAAGACGAAAAGTTAGGGTGAAATAAAATAAAAAGCAAATAGACTAAGGAAGAAGAGGACACAATATCAGAATCTCACAACGGAACGATAACATATAATATAAAGAATGATCTTTACAAAATAAACTGTATGTTTACAACTATCAGAGAAGACCAACCTATCATCAACTTGAACAGTCATAACAACATGTCCTCATCACTGTTGATGTACAACATATAATGCAGCGGATATAAAAAGTACGGTAAGTTGAACTCCAACTCTCTTCCAGAAGCTCCAAAGCATCCAAAGTAAAACCTGCTATACTCAGTCTACTCGAAGGAGTACGTGAGGGTTTTAGGGAAAACAGAAACTAAGCGTCAGACATCAGTCTGGTATGAGAAACTCAAGATACATATTGCATGTAACAACACTGAGGGAACTGTGCAGATTACCGCTCTAGTTTTCCCCTCAATTGAAACCAACCATTTATTATGAGAAGTATAGTTGTATTATAAATAATGTCTAGGGTGTAGAATATAAATAAATTCACATAGAAGGAATGGTTACATTGGTTACATTTGACAACTATTAAGTGTACAAACAAAACTGATAAGGCACGTTCGCATATTGGATTTTCCGTCGGAGATCTCTCAATATAGATCCGAACTCCATGCACAAGGATCAGAAAGTACCTCCAAGCGTCGTATATCTCTAGACGAAATATACCATAAGGTAAACACAACTGGCCCACGCACGAAAACACCGGAGTGCACCACGTGGAACCAAATATACCCAACTCCCGCGCGCAACTTCAAAGAGCTCCCGCAACGATTCGATAATAAGCATACACTAGATATGGAGTCAATATATCCTGCCGTAGGTTAGCAAAACCCCAGATTGTGCTCCTACTCTGTTTTTAGCCATTTCCGATGTCGAGGTTTCGTTCACATGAATCTTCACCACTCGAACAGAACAAGAATTCCCAGTTGGAATCCCACAGCTCAATAGATCTTGGAATCACACAATGATTTCTTCAAAGATCTCGGAATCACACATGGATTCCAATACATCAACAGATCTTGGAATCACACATAGATTCTTTCATAGACCTTAGAATCACTATATGTGTTCGAGCATCTCAAAAGATCTCGAATCACCACACAGCGTTCAATTCCCAGCCGCTTCCAAAACATAGAACCCGTATACTAGTTTTGAAGTGGTTTTGATAAGTAGAACACTTACCAATCCCGGTCTCCTCAAAACTAGTCGCTAGATTTAAGGTCAAGTTCTATAGTCAATTAACTTACTACAATTCACACAATAGACGATTGTATATGGAAAACAGCCTCGCTTAATTTCCATAACAATTGAATAAACATCCAAGGCACTATCAAGGTTACAAAGCGTGTTAAACAATCAAATTACTATCAAGTCACATAGCATGATAAACAGTTGAAGCACGGTTAACTCATATAAACGGCTTCTAATCCCATTACCATTTAATTAACCTTTCATTAATTAAAACTTCTGTTATTAGTAAAACTCCTTTTATCTAATAAAACTTCATTTGTCAAATATGACTTCGCTTATTAATCAATAACTCATACTCGACTAATATTCCTTTATTAGTATAACTTCTTTTAACTGATAAAACTTCATTTGTCTAACTAGACTTCCTTATTAATCAATAACTCATACTCGATTAATATTCCTTTATTAGTAAACTTCTTTTATCTAATAAAACTTCATTTGTTTAACAAGACTTTGCTTATTAATCAATAACTCATACTCGATTAATATTCCTTTATATACTTGCGTATATATTCAACTTATACATATAAAAGGTGTATATGTATATATTCTACTAATTCACTATCCCTTTATAGTCTTGAATACTTAAAATCGTATTCATATACTTATCCCCCCGGTATAAGTATATCCATAATTCACTTCTAAGATTCCCTCTATAACTTCAATACTACAAAACGTATTCATATACTTATCCCTCCGGTATAAGTATAACAATAATCAATTTATAAGATTTTTCTTAAAATATAATCAAAGAGGTTAAAACCATTGTTTAATAAAGAACCTATTCTCTTTTATAAGTTAAACATCTTATTCAATATCTTTATTCTGAAAGATTTCTATACTTGTTTCTATCTTTAAAATCAATTATTAAAGATCTAAGTATATTCAAAACCATTAAACCGTATATTCCAGTTTAACTACATTCCAAGGGTTTAAAATAAGTGTTGCTAAAACAATGTTTACAACAAACCCAAAACAATCCTTTATAATTTATCTTTAAATGTTTGTTTAAAGATTCAATTATATTTACTTCCATGATATAATCTGAGAGGGTTAAAGACTAATGTAATTAACACATTGTCACGACAAACCCAAAACCATTTTATGCTTATAGAAATCACACTTCGTGCACTTAACTCGTTTCCGACATTATCAACTTAACTATACCTCGGTCAAGAGTGAGGCCAGGTAAGTTAGAGCACTGGTTGCATATCACCCCTTGCCTAGACACCCCATTCTTGACACTCACAGATAGATAAGCCTACTCGTCGGCTTATTAGAATTAAGCACAGTAACCATGAAATTCAATAAACAAGTAATTAGGAAGTGCACTCATATCACTATTCTAGCTTCACACACTTTCAAACTTACTTCAATTTAACATACAAGTTAAACAACCATTTTAATATGATAAGAAATCACAAAGGACGTCATTACAAAGTTCCATACAATGTATTGAAAACACAACAATTAAAACTGCATATATAGCGACTATCGCTATAAGTGCACTTTCAAGTTCAAGTCCACAATATGTCAATTCCCTACTAATCCTTATGTGCTTTGTTTCAAGTCCATTCCACTTGTTATACAAGTCAATTCAAGTCCAAATCCAAGTTCATTCAAGTCCATTCCAATCCATTAACATGGATTACATATGTCACTTACTTTTAAAGTAAGAATCAAGTTAACATTTTTAACATAAGTTACCAACATTCAAGCAACTTTAACAATAGTTAAAAACATGCAAAAGATTTATGTTCGCTGTCCTAAATAGTGAGTAAACTCACCTTAATCCTTAGCAAATCCTAGCTCCAAGAATAAGAACCATGATCCAAACTAGCAACCTCCTTTCTTTCCTTCCTTTCCTTCCTTTCCTTGCTTCCTTCTTGTATATAGCTCACGGCCTAAAATATAGAATGGAGAGGTTCTTCTATTTTTCAACTTCTAACTAGCTAGAAGATCTTGTAATGGTGTAGGAAGGCTTCACTCAAAGTTTGTCTTGATTTGAAGTTCATTTGAGTGTACTTTGAGAAAGTTAGTAAGGAAGAGGAAGAAGATGAAGATAAGCCATTAAAAGCTTCACTTTTGCTTAGGAATTTTGTGTAAGAAAGAAGGAGGTATACCCCTCCTTATATAGGAAAAAGAAGGTGGATGGGAAAAGACCAAAATGCCCTTAAAACCCTAAACGAACTCATGAAAGAAGTGAAAGGTGTGTAAGAGAAGTGAAAGGTGTGTAAGAGATGGTAAGTTTGCTTTTTTTCAAAGACTTTAAGTAAGCATTCATTTGTATACATATAAGAAGCTTATATGCATACACTTAGGATATTTTATAAACCTTTGATGTGACTAATTATGCATACATTTATGTGTATAAGCATGTATGTGCATATATATCATACAACGTTGCAACGATGTGAAACAACTTCTATTCAACGATAGCTAGCGAATCTGGAAGTTGAATCTCGATCATATTTTTAGTTCTTTATCAAATGATTTATTCAAGTAAACAAAACTTGGAAATAAATTTATTAACTTATTTAAACAATTAAAACAAGCATACTTAAATTATAAATCACTTATTTGAATATTTAAATACCTAAAATACAAAACTTTCCTCAAATGCTCATTTTTTAAAATGATGACATCATCAAAATAGTTAACCTTAAATATGAAAAATAATTTTATTTACTAATTACTTTCCTAATGAATAATTAGACATCCACTAAAATTTTCAACAACTTTTATTGAGAAAACAGCCATTTATCAATAAAATGATTTTCGGTCATTTTATCAATATTTTACCAAAAATATATTTTTGAAAGCATTTTTCTAAAATGAGTCTAGTATCATTAATTACTTGTTAAATGATATTTTACAAGGTTATAAAATCACATTTATAACATTTAACAATATTACAAATTGTTACGATATTCGAAGATTAAGTGTTCGATTTTTCGGGTCTTTACAGTTCGCATTAAAGATGTGGAGACATTATCTCTAAGGATAAAGATTCGAGTTGTTTACCCGTAACACCCTATATTTTCTATGAATATTAAAATTAAAAAATCTAAGAACACTTAAGTTTTAGAAGAAGAATTAGGTGAAAAGGGTTACTCCATTGTGTTTGTCTCGGAATTCTGCTTGAGATAGAGTCCAAGTTTGCGTGAATCAGACTCCGTATGAAGAAGTTATGGAGGTTAGAAGATTTTAAGTTTAAGCAGAAAATAAATATAAATAATAATTAAATAATAAAAACAGTTTAAAATTCGAAATTTGGTCAAAACAGCTGAGTGGGAAATTTCTTGCTCAATGGTGTCGACCCCCCCCCCCCCCCGGGGGAGTTGACATAGGTGTCGACCCCCCTATAGGGGTGTCGACATAGGTGTCGGCCTCCCCTGTAGGGAGTCGACCACTTTGAGATCCAACTTCTGTGACGAATTTTTATAACCCTGAGCTGATGTGGCCTTCTCTGTTTGGCCTAATGGCGAATTCTAAGGTGTTAGGGCTTATGTGTCGTGCTATGATTGGCTGAGTGACACATCTCTTTGGTTTGAATGGCCCTGATGACTCCTAGCTTGATCTAACGGCACATATTAATCTAGACTTCTATATAATCACCTCAACCCTCCACCCTAAACCTCGTAATCTCATTCTATGAAGCCGTCATGCCGTCCATCTCCAAACTAGCAAAGCCTCTATCTTCTCCAAAACTAGAAATCAAGTTAGAAAGCTCCAAACCAAATCCAAACTAGGGAATCAAACGTCTACATCAAAGGATTAGCTTTACAAATTCAGAAAACAGATCCTAGAATACAAGGTCCATTCTTTTCTATAAGTTCACATTATTTTCAGATTTAAATACCTAATTGTAATCTTGGCATGTAATAAAATGAATCTAAGTCCATGCTTGATGATAAGACAATCTTTTCAGATTTATCCCTATCTTTCTATCGAATCCATGACTTTACATGCCGAAGAAGTTATTATATCGATACAATCATGCCTATCTTTGTTGTACACCAGGCATAATCCTTTTTGGTTCATGATGTTATTCTTATGCCTGCGATAATGATTGTATCAGTTTATTCAAGAATCTATCTTTGTTGGATTTAAATTTCCTGTAATAGGTCTGTTGTTACATACCTATTTTTTATGCCTATTCTTATTTTACGCTCCTTCTCTCTCTTCCCCTGTTTACTTTTTCTTTTATTACCTTCGAACCAAGGCTGAAATCGCTAAATACGAACGATTGGAATACGGGGAATATTTGGGTATAACTATTTTGGGTAAATATTGGGCATATTGTAATTGGTGAAATAATTGGTATAACATATTCGGTGAAATTGTTGGGCATAACTTGTAATTGATATTGGGGCATCACTGGTATTATTATAACTACAAGTTTGGGTTAATTGGTAAACCAAGTTTTGGGCGTAAACTGTAAATTGGAATATTAAATCTAGATTGTGCATAACTATTGGTTAGGATGCCAAGCATAATGTATATTGTGATTTTCGGGCATGACTATTATTGCGAATTTGGGTAGATTGGGTGTAACCTATTTTGAGTAATAACTTGTAATTGAATTTGTGGGCCGTAACTTGCAATTGGCTTTGTTGGGCATAACTTGAGAATTGGAACATGACAAGTTTTGTAAATTTGGGATAATTAGCATATAAAATCTAGACTTGGACATGTATAGTAAACATGTAAGTTAGCTAAAGATGAACGTACCTAACCCGAGGTTAGATTGAGTTGCGGTGTAAGACTGCCCAGAACTGACCGGCACATCCAGCGACCGCAACAATATAGATCAAATGTGATAGGTTAGCACATTAAGCCCAAAACCCGATGTTAGAATGAGTTTGCGGTAGAAGTCTGCCCGGTACTGCCCGGCACATCTACCAACCACAAACAACAGTTCTAATGTGAGAGGTTGAGGCATTAATGAATGAATTAATGCTAATGAATTGTAGGGTTAAGTTAACATAAGAGGGCATCACTTAACCAATATAACATGATGTGTGATAGGGTTAAGTAACACAAGAAGGCAACACTTAACCAATGTAACATGACAAGTGGTAGGGTTAAGTTAACACAAGAGGGCAACACTTAACCAATATAACATGATGTGTGATAGGGTTAAGTAACAGTAGAAGACAACACTTAACCAATGTAACATGACAAGTGGGTGGGTTAAGTTAACTCGACTGGATTGATGACACTAAACCAATACAACACGATGAACGACCGAGGTTAAGTTAATGGAAAACACTTAACTAATATAACATGATGAACGAATGGGGTTAAGCTAAAAGGAAACACTTAACCAATATAATATGATGAATGAACAGAGTTAAGTTAATAAAAAACACTTAACCAATTACAACATGATTGAATGAGAATGGTTAAGCTAACAAGAAACACTTAACCAACATGACATGACATGTGGATGGGTTAAGTTAACTTGAATGGACGGATAACACTTAGCCAATTTGAGGGGTATACGAACAGACCCTAGGAAATACTAGTAACGGGGACCCATTTCAGCAGTAACCCACATAGTTGTATCACGGTACCCTGAAACTAGGCAGGGTGGGGCACGATTACTGGGCTGATTATAAGCGGTCAAAATAGTGGCAGGTGGTGCAACAGTGTAGGTTCCGACGGAGTATGGGCGTACACATACTCCAGAGTGGATAAAGCAGGCACTGGCATTAGTAGTATACACCGTGCATCTAGAATTTGTGTCGGGTTGCTATAATAGGGATTGATACACCATATGGTGGGACCAACATGGGGTAACTACACGTAAGAGAGGGCCGATTAACATAGACACAAGGAAAATTGATACAAGTAGGAAGCCGATCGATAGGGTAGTAAGGGTACATCTAACATGTTCATGGCAATTAGGCTGATTGAGCTAGGATCCTCATACTAGATGAACACCTGAAGGCTAAGACAATTGTGGGGTTGGGATCACCTTATTATATAACACAGGATACTAGTTGGGGAACTAGTAGGGGATATAGATCCTTTTTCACAGGATACTAGTTGGGACACTAGTAGGGAATACGAGTTGTTCTATTAAAGACACTAGTTAGGATGCTAGTTAGGTGGTGCAAAGAAAATAGGAAATCAGAGAAAGAACCGAAGCACATTCAGTGTATCTTACCTTGTCATATCTAACGATCATCATTTGTTGTCTTGCTATGCTTATTATCATGGTTATGGTCTAGTATCCAGTTTATTCATGTCATGATGCTTTTACCTATTTACATGCTGAAAGTCACTGAACTTACCAGGCTTTATGTCTGACTCTGTTTTGTTTCGCTTTCTTTTCTTCCGTCCCCCCCAAGGTTCGCAGGGAGGGAATATTACCACTTAGCTCAGTTTTCTTTCCAAGCTCGAAGATAGTTGATGTATTGCTTTGAACTCTCTTTTCCATTACTATGGATGGATCATGCTTTATTGGGGAATATCATTGTCATTTTATGCTTCTTTATTTTGTTAAACAAAACAGATGCTTTGTTGTAATGGATATTGGAAAACAGTCTTTGTACAAGTTGTTCTACCAAGCTGCTGTTTCATCAATGAAGTAAAGTTTTATTTATTTTCCGCTATTTAAATTTTATCTGTATTGTAATTTATCTGTTCTATACACTTATGACGCTCCACCGAAGTTAATGCATTCCCTTTGTGAGTGACCTTAACGAAGGTGTGGTGTTACACGTGATACCAGAGCTAAAGGTAACCAGAATAGATAAAAGATTTTTCAAAAGCATATCTTAAATGGGATGTTTTCTAAAACATGTTTTAAAGAAGCGTTTTTCAAGAGAAAAGTATTGTTTTTAAAAGGCATATTCCCCAAAGCCATATGCACTACCTTTCGATTCTCTATATGAATCTCTTCTTCCTTTCTTTTCGCCATAATTTCGCAGGCATACGTCACATGTCGGGGGCGAAGTAGTGCCCAACCTCCATCTATAGCCGCAGTAGTTTCACCTACAGCTAATCTTCTTTCAAGCCTTGTAGGTTGCCGTGCGATGGAGGTAGTTTCGAGAAACCTGTCGACATGCTACACAAAGATAGTAAGGATAAGAATAAGGGAGTTTGGGCAAAGAAGCACAAGCCCAAGGATAAGAAGCTTGTTGATATGGTTTAATCCACGCAGAAGGAAAAAGGTGAAAAGAAAGAGGCCAAAGTGGAAGAATCACAAACAAGTGATTGGAATATATGAGGCCAAAGTGGAAGAAATATTAGATCTCGTGACAAGAAGAAGTGTCTTTTCTGTGGTATAGCGGGTTATTTAATTGTAGGAAGAAGAAGACAGGTTGTTGTTTTCCGTATGGTGAAGCAGGGCATCTTATCAAGGATTTCCCGAAGGATAAGGACAAGGGCAAAGGACATAATCTTCTAGAGGGTAATTGCATGCTCTCACTGCTAGTGTACCTAAGAGAGGTAGGAACGTTTCTGTTGAAAGTTTGGTTTTTCTTTTCAATTATCCCATTAAAACTTTATTTGATTCTGGCTCTTCACATTCTTTTCTATTTGCTTCCATAGTTGAGTCTCTGCACCTTAGTACTAGTAGGGTAGAGGATCCCATTGTTGTCTCAAATCCTATTGGGGGTTCGGCTCATTCATCTATGATTTGTTTGGATTTGGGAATATCTATACTAAGCATTGAGTTTAGATGTAATGCTTATGTTTTTGGTTTCATGGGCTATGGGTTGATAGTAGGGATGGATTTGTTATCCAGTAATGGTGCCATTGTCAATTGTGAAAGGAGGGTTGTTAGACTTTTGACTCGCCTCGGTAATACCGTCGAAATATCATGTAACCCTAAGAGTTCTGTCATGCTTAGTTACCTAGAATCTATTGATGCATCTGTTGATAGTTTGCAATTCGTTCAAGTAGCCCGTGAGTATCCCAATGTCTTTGATGAGGGTTTACCCCCAAAGCGCGAAATAGGTTTCCGCATATACTTGGTTGACAACGCCAAACCAGTTGCATTACTCGTATGAAACATGGCTCCTAGGGAGAGAAAGGAGCTCAGCGAGCAAATTAAAGAGTTGCTTGAACAGGGGTTTATAAGGCGGAGTATTTCTGAAATGGGGTGCTCTCGTAGTGTTCACAACCAAAGCGGGTGGTTCACTTCGCCTATGCGTGGGTTATAGAGACTTAAACAAGCTGACTAAAGAAAAAAATAGGCATCCACTTCTAAGAACAAATGATTTGTTTGACCAGCTTGTAGGTGCGTCTGTTTTCTCCCAACTAGATTTGGCTACAGGGTTTCATTAGCTAAGAGTAGCTGAGGACATTATAGACAATACTGCTTTTAGGTCCCCTGACGGTTTCTTTGAGTGGCTCGTCATTCCTTTCGGTTTGACGAATTTAACCTCTTATTTTGTTGACTATATGAGTAGGGTGTTTAGGGAGTTCCTTAATAAGTTTGTAGTAGTCTTCGTGGACGATATCTTGATTTTCTCAAAGAACGAGGAAGAACAAGCTTTGCGTTTAAGAGATGTCATGGATACACTTCGAGCACATCAACTTAAGGTGAAGTTCTCCAAATTGTCATTTTTGGAGAGAAGAAGTAAGGTTTCTAGGACATGTGGTGTCCAAAGAAGGGATAGCAGTAGATACCGCAAAAGTAGTTGTGGTGCAAAACTGGAAGGTCCCAAAGAATGCAACAAAAGTAAGAAGCTTTCCTGGACTAGCGGGCTAATATAGGAAGTTCATTAAGGACTTTGCGATGGTATTAGTCCCACTTACTGGATTAATGAAGAAGAATCTAACCTTTTCTCGGGATATTGATTGTGATGTCGCTTTCCAACGATCGAAGAGGGCTCTTACAACGACCCAGTTTTGACTTTTACCTTACGGTAGTAAAAGGTTTATGGTATACACGGATGCATGCGGCACGGGACTGGGCGCCATTTTGATGTAAGAAGGAAAGGTAAGGTCATAGCGGATGCCTTAAGAAGAAAAGGTTGACTTCAAGTCCTCTTTATGTGAAAAGGAAAAGTTCAGAATACATATCAAACTTTGATTTTAAAACCTTCGGTTAAGTTAGTAGTTGGCATCGCTAGGAGTAAGTACTACACTTTTGAATTAAATAGGGAATTCACAAAGAAAAAACTCTCAAGTAGCTGACGCAACGAATAAATTAAGTATAAAAGAGACCTCTAATCAACTTAATAAATACACTTGGTAACATGATTAGCATTTGTTAATTTTCAAGAGATAGTTCTTCTACATGAAATACCCTCTACTGAGTTTTAGAAACAGAAATTAAGAAGCTACACAATCAAGACAGTCAGAGCACAATGGAGTGAAGCCCAGGAAGATGCGACTTAGAAGACTGAAAACTAGGTACATCATACCCTTTTTGAGGGTATATCCTTGATCGCTTTTACTGTAGAATTAATTTGCATGCTAGTCTTTATCTTTTAAGTATATCCTCTCGGTCCTATCCTCGATCCTTAGGTAGAAGCAAATGGATGTAAACATGTGATTGAGACATGTTATGTTTTGTGGATGCAAATGGATGAAAGTGTATGCTAGTGGTTGCTCGTGGATGCATATACACACACATTAGGCACTAGATCGGCTCCGTCACTTCCACATTGCGTATGCATGAGTGGATTTTTGTATATATGGATTGAAACTTGATGTGACATCATATGGATGATGCATTTGAATGGATGATTGTGCACTCATATAGAAGTTATAAAATACGATTAGGAACAATTGCATACATGATGGACTCATGGCACTAACATAATTTGCATTAAGGAGGTCAACTGAATCAGTAGATCGCCTAATTTTGCATTAGATAAGGGCATATACACACACTATGCATATGTTCATGAAAATCATTAGAGACCTTTAAGGATAATGGATGCCTGTGATTGAATGGTTGAGTAGATGGATGTTGGATAGTAGGATAAACATTCTTCTTAACTTAGAGATTTCGGGGACGAAATCCTTTAAGGAGGGGAGAATGTAACACCCCGTATTTTATGTGAATATTAAAATTAACAAATCTAAGAACACTTAATTTTTAGAAGAAGAATTGGGTGAAATGGTTTAAGCCATTGCGTTCGTCTCTGAATTCTGCTTGAGACAAAGTCCGAGTTTGCGTGAATCAGACTCCGTATGAAGAAGTTATGGAGGTTAGAAGATTTCAAGTTTAAGCAGATAATAAATATAAATAATAATTAAATAATAAAAACAGTTTAAAATTCGAAATTTGGTCAAAATAGCTGAGCGGGAAATTTCCCGCTCAGGGGTGTCGACCCCCCTGGAGGAGTAGACATGGGTATCGACCCCCCTATAGGGGTGTCGGCATAGGTTTCGACCCCCCTGTAGGGAGTCGATCCCTTTGAGATCCAGCTTCTGTGATGAATTTTTATAACCCTGAGCTGATGTGGCCTTCTCTGTTTGGCATGATGGCAAATTCTGAGGTGTTAGTGCTGTGACTGGCTGAGTGACACATCTCTTTGGTTTGAATGGCCCTGATGACTCCAAGGTTGATCTAACGGCTCATATTAATTTGGACTTCTATATAATCACCTCAACCATCCACCCTAAACCTCATAATCTCATTCTATGAAGTTGTCATGCCGTCCATCTCCAAACTAGCATATCCTCCATCTTCTCCAAAACTAGAAATCAAGTTAGAAAGCTCCAAACCAAATCCAAACTAGAGAATCAAACGTCTACATCAAAGGATTAGCTTTACAAATTCAGAAAACAGTTCCCAGAATACAAGATCCATTCTTTTCTGTAATTTCACGTTATTTTCAGATTTAAATACCTAATTGTAATCTTGGCATGTAATAAAATGAATCTAAGTCCATGCTTGATGATAAGACAATCTTTTCAGATTTATCCCTATCTTTCTATCGAATCCATGACTTTACATGCCTAAGAAGTTATTATATCGATACAATCATGCCTATCTTTGTTGTACACCAGGCATATAATCCTTTTTGGTTCATGATGTTATTCTTATGCCTGCGATAATGATTGTATCAGTTTATTCAAGAATCTATCTTTGTTGGATCTAAATTTCCTGTAATAGGTCTGTTGCTACACGCCTATTTTTATGCCTATTCTTATTTTGCGCTCCTTCTCTCTCTTCCACTGTTTCCTTTTTCTTTTATGAACCTGGGTTACCTTCGAACCTAAGCTGAAATCGCGAAATACGAATGATTGGAATACGGGAAAATTTGGGTATAACCTATTTTGGGTAAATATTGGGCATAATGTAATTGGTGAAATAATTGGGCATAACATATTCGGTGAATTTGTTGGGCATAACTTGTAATTGATATTAGGGCATCACTAGTATTATTATAACTACAAGTTTGGGTTAATCGGCATGTAAACCAAGTTTTGGGCGTAAACTTCAAATTGGAATATTAAATCAAGATTGGGCATGACTATTGGTTGGGACGGCAAGCATAATGTATATTGTGATTTTGGGGCAAGGCTATTATTGCGAATTTGGGAAGATTGGGTGTAACCTATTTTGAGTAATAACTTGTAATTGAATTTGTGGGCCATAACTTGCAATTGGCTTTGTTAGGCATAACTTGAGAATTAGAAAATGACTAGTTTTGTGAATTTGGGATAATTAGAATATAAAATCTAGACTTGGACATGTATAGTAAATATGTAAGTTGGCTAAAGATGAACGTGCCTAACCCGAGGCTAGATTGAGTTGCAATGTAAGACTGCCCGGAACCGACCGGCACATCCAGCGACCGCAACAATATAGATCTAATGTGAGAGGTTAGAAAATTAAGCCCAAAACCCGAGGTTAGAATGAGTTTGCGGTAGAAGTCTGACCGGAACCGCCCGGCACATCCAGCAACCGCAAACAACAGTTCTAATGTGAGAGGTTCAGGCATTAATGAATGAATTAATGCTAATGAACGGACATGCTAAGAATGGTAGGGTTAAATTAACACAAGAGGGCAACACCTAACTAATATAACATGATGTGTTATAGGGTTAAGTAACACAAGAAGGCAACACTCAACCAATGTAACATGACAAGTTGTAGGGTTAAGTTAATACAAAGGGAAACACTTAACCAATTTGAAACACCCCACCTTCGTTAAGGTCACTCACAAAGGGAATGCCTTAACTTTAGTGGAGCATTATAGGTAAAAGACACAGATAATTTACAAAACAGATATATATAAGCAGCGGAAAAACAAACATTATCTCAAACGTGGTCATAACAAAACAATACAGAAAACTGTTTCAAACCAACTTTCAAATCATTACATCAAAATCTCTGTCTTGATTATTACATAAAGAAGCATAAAACAAAATAAAATTGCATAAATCCCCAAGTAGTAGTGTTTCCAAAGCCAAAGCCAAAGATAAGAGGTTCCAAGCTATACATCAAAGAGTCTTCAAGCTTGGAAAGATGAACAGTCCAAATTAAGCTGAGCTATTCCCTCCCTGGCTACGTAAGGGGGGGGGGGGGGGGACGGAAGAAAAGAGAGCAAAAGAAAATGGGTCAGACATAAGTCTGAGTAAGTCTAGTGATTTTTCAGTGTGTAATAAGGAAAAGGGTCATGATAGGAATAAACTGAAAATAGGACCATACCAGAATAACAAACTAACATAAACCAAGATAAGGAAGTTTAAACCGAATATACTATCGCACCCATTCTACTTCTCTGCACCTATTTATACTTGTCCCAACTGGCACCCCATATACATGGTGAAATGATCCCTTTTTATCGATCGGCTCCTACTCGCATACATTTGTCCCATATGTCATTCGGCCCCCGCTTGATTGTAGATACCTGTGCTGGTCCCACCATGGGGTGTATCAAATCCTATGGTGGCAACCCGACACGATTCAAGATGCACAATGTATGACTACGGATGCCCAGTGCCTGCTTTTTCCACTCCGGACTCCGTGCACGCCCGTACTCCATCGGAACCGACACGGACACACCACCCGCCGTTGTTTTGACCGCTTATAATCAGCTCAGTAATTGTGCTCCACCCTACCTAGTTTAGGGTACCATGATACATCTATGTGGGTTACTGCTGAAATGGGTCCCCGTTACTAGTGTTTCCTAGCGAACATGTTAAATTGGTTAAGTGTCGAAGTTTACATAACCCTACCCATCAGTTTAGTTAACATGTTGAATTGGTTAAGTATTTCCTTAGTTGACTTAACCCTACCATTACTGACTTAACTTTAATTCATTTCATTAAAGCACCAACCACTCACATTAGACAGGTATTGTTGTGGTCACTGGATGTGCCGGTCGGTTCCATGCATTTTTACATCACAACCCAGTCTAACCTCGGGTTCTTTTGGGCTCCATACACTAACCACTCACATTAGATAGGTTTTGTTATGGTTGCTGGATTTGTCGGGCGGTTCCGGGCAGTCTTATACCGTAACTCAATCTAACCTCGGGTTAGGCATATTCGTCTTTTTCTAAATTTACATATTTATCCTTTTATGTTTATATGTAAATTTGCCAACAATTTATTGTCATGGCCCATTTCCCTCTAAATCAAGTTCATAATTTTAGGTATAAAAATTATACCATTTTCATCCCATTTATCATGATTATGCCAAACATGCCAATTACATGTAATTTCATGTTTTCCCCAACATTACCCCCGTTGTACGTTCGAAAAATTACATAGGATGTTAGGCTCAATATTTTAGCCTAACGTACAAAACAAAAAGGGGAAAAGAGGAACTTTGCAACATTCCAACATCATACAGAAGTATGGATCTAACTACACATGTGTCACTTGAATTTGGCACAGAACAATATACTTTTAATTATAAACTTGCAAATTAGATATGTGCAACATGAACCACAAGCATATGAATTTACATAAAACTATACAAATTAAACTTGGCATGGAGTGGTGAACTTGCATAGGGGTTGAATCAAGTTAACATAGATCTAACATAAAGGCATATGGATCTAACATATAAAGTTGTAGATCAAAACATATAAGGTCGTAGATCTAATCATACAAGGTCGTAGATCTAAACATATATGCATAATGGATCTAAACAATTAGACATAAACGACATGACTTATCCTAAAACTTGTATGTATCATAATATCACCCAACTTACATATGATAATTTCATTTCTCAAATTCCTATACAACATCATAGGTTTATTCACCAATTTCCACATAACATGATAGGTTCGATAGACCTTAATAGTTCATAGGCATATATGATAGAATAGACATGAATAAATATGAATCAGCATCACATACAACTTGATACAATTCTATTTTACAATTCATTACAAACCATGTCATTAATTTGTTAACATTTGAAAGATAACTACACTTACAAACGTAAGGAAAAACTTGATTTCTGGGATCTGCATTCTGAAACTGAATTGCTCGACTTTGATGCAGACTAATCGTTGTTCTAAATTAGATTTGATTTAATTTGATATGAAGCTTCTGTCTTGCTTTCAAGTGGAAGGAGGATGACGGCTACTCTAGGTCATCCATTGACAGCATGACAACCCTTGATATGAATATTTGTGATTTAGGGTTGAGAGTTAGGTTGCTTTTGTAGAGGTTTAATTAAATAAGAGCCATTAGATCTACCCTAGACATAATCAAGACCATCCAGACAAGATACAATAGCCACATAAGCCCTAATGACTCAGCAGGGAGCCAGAAATCGCCATCTTTCAGATCTGCCGGGGGGGGGGGTAGGTCGACCCCTTGGTCGACCTCCTGGTCGACCTGGCATTGGGTGGGAAATTTACCACCTAGCCCGCTTTTGCTTCTGATTTTTGATTTTTGAATTCTGAACCGAGCTGTTCGAATTTTAATTTAAACTACTGAAACTTCTGAAGGCCATAACTCCTTCATACGGAGTCCGATTTACGCAAACTCGGACTATATCTCAAGCATATTTCTGAGACGAACGCAATGGCGTAATCCATACCCTTAATTCTCACATTTGAAATTAATTATTCTTTAATTCGTAACTTTAGGGTTTATAAAAAATACGGGGCGTTACTTTCTCCCCACCTTAAAGGATTTCATCCCCGAAATCTTCAAGTCAAGAAGAACGTATATCCTACCATCCAATCGTCCATCTACTCAAACATCAAACACAGGCGTGCACTGTCCTTAAAAAGACTTCTAATGCTTCATGATCATATGCATAGTGTGTGTACATGTCCTTATCTAATGCAAAATCAGGCGGTCTACTAATTCAGTTGACCTCCTTAATGCAATTCATGACGGTGCCATGAATCCATTATGTATGCAGTTATCCCTAATCATTACTTTCTACATGATTGCACAATCATTCATACAAATGCAACAATCCACACGATAACACATCGAGTTTCAATCATATACAAGTACATATATGCATTTGCAATATGAAAGTGACCGAGCCGATCTAACACCTAATGTGTGTGTATATGCATCCATGAGCAATCACTTGCAACCACTTGCAACCATCAATAAATACATGTTTACATCTATTGGTTTCTACCTAAGGATCGAGAACAACACTAAGGAAAATACTAAAAAGATAGATACGAGCATGAACAAACTTAAAGAAAAGGAGATCAAAGATGTACCCTCAAAAAGAAAAGGGTAGGCTGTGCGTATCTTGGCATCAGTCTCCCAAGTCGCGTCTTCCTCAGCGTCATTCCATTGAACTTTAACAAGTTTGACTTTGCGGTTGCGTAGCTTTTTGAATTCTGTACCCCAGATATGAGTTGGAACTCTTCTCACAGTCGCCTCTCATTCTACTTCTACTTCCTCTAAAATGCTTGTTTCCACCACTTCCGCAGACTCATGTAAGCACTTTCGTAGGTGAGAAACTTGAAAGACATTATGAGAAAGTCATTATGAACTCTATCCTATCTTTCGGATAGCTCCACTTTGTAAGCCATCTTCCCAATCTTCTCAATGATAGGAAACGGCCATACAAATCTGGGTGCCAACTTCCCTGTGGATCCGAAGCGAACGACGTTCCTCAAAGGAGATACTTTAAGGAAAACCTTGTCTCCAACCTCAAACACAAGGTCGGTCCTTCTTTTATCTGCGTAGGGCTTCTGTCTTTCTTGGGCAGTCTTCATTCTTCTTCGTATCAGGTCCACTTTCTCTGAAGTTTCTCTAATCATTTCTGGTCCAAGTATGAGCTTGTCTGTAGACTCCCACCAACAAGTTGGTGATCGACATGGTATTCCGTATAAAGCTTCGAAGGGTGCCATGCCTATGGTGGCTTGGTAGCTATTGTTGTAGGCAAACTCCACCAAAGGAAGATGATCCTCCAATGTTCCTCTGAAATCAAGAATGCATAATCTTAAAAGGTCTTCCAATACTCTGTTCACCCTTTCCGTGTGAGCATCGGTTTGGGGGTGATAGGCCGTGCTTAAGCATAGCTGTGTGCCTACAACCTCTTGCAAGCTCTTCCAAAACTCGCTCATAAAAATAGGATTTCGGTCACTTACAATGTTGAAGGGTATCCCATGGAGTCGGACTATCTCTTTAAGATAAATGGATGCTAAAGATGAGGTAGTCCTTCTACTAATAATGGGTATAAAGTGAGCGATTTTTGTGAGCATGTCCACTATTACCCAAATATTGGAATTGCCCCTTCTTGAACTAGGCAGCCCATCAATAAAGTCCATTGAAGTGCTATACCATTTCCACTGTGGGACCTCTAGAGGATGAAGCAATCCACCAGGCTTCTTTTGCTCCGCCTTGACCTGCTGGCACATTAAGCACTTAGAGACGAATTCAGCTGCATCCATCTTCATGCCATTCCAGAAGGAAACTCATTTTACGTCTTTATACATCTTGTCTTCACCTGGGTGTATGGTCAACTTGGAATGGTGTGCCTCTTGAGAACCTTCTTCACCAAATCCCTTACTTGTGGGACGCATAGCCTTCCATCCCACCTCAGTCAGCCCTTATCATCGATGGAGTATCTATTGAGGTGACTAGAAGTCTCACCCCTAGTTAGCTTGTCCATCACATCAACTAGCTGAGGGTCTTCACGTTGCGCGACTCCTATCGAGTCCAAAAGAGTAGACCGCACCTCAAGCGATGCTAACAAACCAGTCACATGAACGATGGAGGGTCTAAAGTCAAAGTTGGCTATATATTCCAAGCTCTGCCTTTCTATAAAGAGAGGGCTTAAGGTCAGCTTCTTTCTACTCAAGGCATCTGCTACTACATTGCCCTTGCCAGGGGTATAGGAAATCTCAAAATCGTAGGATGGCAAGAATTCCATCCACCTTTGTTGCCTTAAGTTAAGATCTTTCTACGAGAAAAGGTATTTCAACGATTTATGGTCAGTATACAATTCAAATTTCTCAACTAGGAGATAATGACGTCAGGACTTAAATGCAAAAACAATGTCAGCCAACTCTAGATTGTGGGTTGGGTAATTTTTCTCATGTGCTTTTAGCTGTCGGCCTCCATAAGCTACTATCATCCCTTCTTGCATTAAGACAGCACCTAGTCCCGTACCACATGCATCCGTGTAAATGGTAAACATCTTGATCCCATCCAGCAATGTCAAAACTGGGGTTGTTGTTAGAGCCCTCTTTAATCGTTGGAAAGCAACATTGCAATCCAAATCCCAATTGAAAGTTAGTTTTTTCTTTGTCAACTTTGTAAGCGAAGCTGAGATTTTTGCAAAGTCTTTGATGAACTTTCGGTAAGTGCCTTTTTAGCCCGAGGAAGCTTCGGACTTTGGTAGCATTCTGTGGAACCTTCCAATCTTGTACCGCAACTACTTTTGCGGGGTCCACAGCCAACCCTTCCTTGGATAGCACATGTCCGAGGAATCTTACTTCTTCTCTCCAAAAATGGCATTTCGAGAATTTGGCTTCCAACTGATGTGCAGGAAGAGTATCCATGGCTTCTTTTAAATGCGGAGCATGCTCTTCCTCACTCTTTGAGAAAATCAAAATGTCATCTACGAAGACCACCATAAACTTATTGAGGAACTCTCGGAACACCCTGCTCATCAAGTCAACGAAATAAGAGGGTGCATTTGTCAAGCCGAAAGGCATGACAAGGCACTCGAAGAAACCATCCGGGGTTCTGAACGCGGTCTTATCAATACTGTCTTCAGCCACTCTTAGCTGATGGAACCTGGTAGCTAGATCTAGTTGGGAGAAAACCAATGTACCTACAAGCTAATCGATCAAGTCATCTATTCTTGGGAGTGGGTGCCTATTCTTCTTAGTCAGCTTGTTTAGCTCCCTATAATCAACGCATAAGCGAAGCGAACCATCCGCTTTGGTTGCGAATACTTCTTGGGCACACCATTCAGAATTAGTCCGCCTTATAAACCCTCTCAAGCAATTCTTTAACTTGCTTGCTGAGGTCTTTCCTCTCCCTTGATGCCATGTGTCCAACGGGTAAAGCAACGGGTTTTGCGTTGTCGACAAGATATATGCAAAAATCTATCTCCTGCTTCGGAGGTAACCCCTTCACCTCTTCAAGGACATCCGAGTATTCATGGACAACTCTAACAAACTGGAAATTCTCAATAGACGCATCAAGAGATTCTAGATAGCTAAGCATAATAGAGTTCATGGGATTATAAGAAATTTCAAGAGTATTACCAAGGCGAGTCGTGAGTCTAACCACTCTCTTTTCACAGTCGAGGATGGCACCTTTACTGGATAGCTAATCCATGCCTAGAATCAACCCATAGCCCGCGAAGCTCAAAACATAGGCATTACATCTAAACCCAACACCTAGTATAGAAATTTCCAAATACAAACAAACCATTGATAAATAAGTTGAGCCCCCAATTTGATTTGAAACAACCAAGGGATTTTCTACTAATTTGGCATCTAGGTGCAGAGATTCAACTAAAGCAGCAGATACAAATGAATGTGGTGCGCCAGAATCAAAAAGTGTACGAACATGATAATCAAAAGGATAGACTAAACTTTCGACAGAAATATTTCTACCTCGTTCTTGCGGAGGTGCTGTAAGAGCGTGATCTTGTCCTCCAGAAGAAGGTCCAGCTCTCTTCCCTTGCCCTTGCTTTCTTGGGCAGTCCCTAGCCATGTGTCCTGTCTCGCCGCAGTGGAAACAGCCACCTATCTTCCTCTTCTTCTTCCTGCAGTCTTTGACCAGATGCCCAGGAATGCCACAAAAAGTACACTTCCTCCTATCACGGGTTTTGTTGTTCTTCCCGCCTTTCTTGGAGTCTGTCTTCTTGCTCTGTGATCTTTCCCCTTTCTTATCTTGAGATACTTCCACCTTTGTCTCCTTCTTGCCAGCCTTATCTTCTTCTTGCAACAGTGCCATATCCACCAGCCTCTCATAAGTCACACCCATAGGTATATGGGACATAGCTACGCTGTGTAGTGGCTCATTCAGTCCTTTAACAAAACGGAGAGCCTTCTTATGAGGAGTGTTATCCTAACCTAGCCAGCTAGTTGAATTGGTTGACGTATTCCTTGACCGGCATACTTCCCTGTTTGAGAGCTAAGAATTTCTCCATCTGAAGGCTTTGTCCAGCTTGTGAGAGGAATTTCATTTTAAATCTCATTCTAAAATCCATCCAAGTTTCAACTGGTCTTTCAGCGTTAGTGACTTCCCGCCAATAGGAAGCTTCGTCTTTGAGCAACCATACCGCCAACTGTATCTTCTGCCTATCATCCACTTCGAAGATATCGAACAAATCCTCAGTTTCTTTAAGCCAGTATTTTGCTTCCACGAAGGATTCATTTCCATTGAAAATCTTTCCATCCATGGCTCGAAAGTCCCTACATATTTTCAAGAAAGCATTTGCACGCGAAGGAGGAGGAACCGCTGCAGGTGGGGGAGGAGGAATGTCTGTAGGGCCTGCGGCATTAGCCCTAGCCTCTAGGTACCTTCTGAACCAACCAGGTACCGGCACACCCTCTGGAAGGTTAAGATCCCTAGACATGCTAAAATAAAGGAAAGATTCAAAACAAAGGATAGAAAGATAGTGCATATGGCCTTGGGGGACTATGCCTTTTTAAAACAAAACACTTTTTCTTGAAAATTGCTTCTTTAAACTTCTTTTTGAAAACAGTTTTCAAAATTTTTATCTGATCTGGTAAACCCTAGGCTCTGATACCAACTGAAACACCCCACCTTCGTTAAGGTCACTCACAAAGGGAATGCCTTAACTTTGGTGGAGCATTATAGGTAAAAGACACAGATAATTTACAAGACAGATATATATAAGCAACGGAAAAACAAACTTTATTTCAAACGTGGTTCATAACAAAACATTACAGCAAACTATTTCAAACCAACTTCCAAATTATTACATCAAAATCTCTGTCTTGATTATTACATAAAGAAGTGTAAAACAAAATAAAACTGCATAAATCCCCAAGCAGTAGTGTGTCCAAAGCCAAAGCCAAAGATAAGAGGTTCCAAGCTATACATCACAGAGTCTTCAAGCTTGGAAATATGAATGGTCCAAATTAAGCTGAGCTTTTTCCTCCTTGGCTGCCTGAGGGTCGGGGGGGGGGGGGGGGAGGGCGAGCGGGGGACGGAAGAAAAGAGAGCGAAAGAAAATGGTTCAGACATAAGTCTGTGTAAGTCTAGTGATTTTTCAGTGTGTGAATAAGGAAAAGGGTCAGAATAGGAATAAACTGAAAATCGGACCATACTAGAATAACTAACTAACATAAACCAAGATAAGGAAGTTTAAACCGAATATACTATCGCACCCTTCTAATTCTCTGCACCTATTTATATTTGTCCCAGCTGGCACCCCATATACATGGTGAAATGATCCCTTTTTATCGATCGGCTCCTACTCGCATACATTTGTCCCGTGTGTCATTCGACCACGCTTGATTGTAGATACCTGTGCTGGTCCCACCATGGGGTGTATCAAATCCTATAGTGGCAACCCGACACGATTCAAGATGCACAGTATATGACTACTGATGCCCAATGCCTGCTTTTTCCACTTCGGAGTACGTGCACGCTGGTACTCCGTCGGAACCCACACTGACGCACCACCCGCCGTCGTTTTGACCACTTATAATCAGCCCAGTAATCGTACCCCACCCTGCCTAGTTCAGAGTACCATGATACATCTATGTGGGTTACTGTTGAAATGGGTCCCCGTTACTAGGGTTTCCTAGCCAACATGTTAAATTGGTTAAGTGTCCAAGTTTACCTAACCCTACCCATCAGTTTAGTTAACATATTGAATTGGATAAGTGTTCTCTTAATTAACTTAACCCTACCATTCCTGACTTAGCTTTAATTCATTTCGTTAAAGCACCAACCACTCACATTAGACAGGTATTGTTGTGGTCACTGGATGTGCCGGTCGGTTCCAGGCAGTTTTACACCACAACTCAGTCTAACCTGGGTTCTTTTGGGCTCCATGCACTATCCACTCACATTGGATAGGTATTGTTATGATTGCTGGATTTGCTGGGCGGTTCCGGGCAGTCTTATACCGTAACTCAATCTAACCTTGGGTTAGACATATTCGCCTTTTTCTAAATTTACATATTTATCCTTTTATGTTTATATGTAAATTTGCTTACAATTTATTATCATGGCCCACTACCCTCTAAATCAAGTTCATAATTTTAGGTATAAAAATTATACTATTTTCATCCCATTTATCGTGATTATGCCAAACGTTCCAATTACATGTAATTTCAAGTTTTCCCCAACGTTACCCCCGTTGTACATTCGCAAAATTACATAGGATGTTAGGCTCAATATTTTAGCCTAACTTATAAAACAAAAAGGGGAAAAGAGGAACTTTGAACATTCCAACATCATACAAAAGTATGAATCTAACTACACATGTGTCACATGAATTTGGCATAGAACAATATACTTTTAATTATAAACTTGCAAATTAGATCTATGCAACATGAACCACAAGCATATGAATTTACATAAAACTGTACAAATTAAACTTGGCATGTAGTGGTGAACTTGCATAGGGGTTGAATCAAGTTAACATAGATCTAACATAAAGGAATATGGATCTAACATATAAAGTTGTAGATCTAAACATATAAAGTCGTGGATCTAATCATACAAGGTCGTAGATCTAAACATATATGCATAATGGATCTAAACAATTAGGCAAAAATGACATGACTTATCCTAAAACTTGTATGTATCATAATATCACCAAACTTACATATGATAATTTCATTCCCAAATTCCTATACAACATCATAGGTTTATTCACCAATTTCCACATAACATGATAGGTTCGATAAACCACAATAGTTCATAGGCATATATGATAAAATAGACATGAATAAACATGAATCAGCATCACAAACAACTTGATACAATTCTATTTTACAATTCATTACAAACCATGTCTTTAATTTATTCACATTTGAAAGATAACTACACTTACAAACCAAAGAAAAAACTTGATTTCTGGGATTTATATTCTGAAACTGAATTGCTCGCCTTTGATGTAGACTAATTGTTTTTCTAAATTAGATTTGATTTAATTTGATATGAAGCTTGTATCTTGATTTCAAGTGGAAGGAGGATGACGGCTACTCTAGGTCGACCATTGACGGCATGACGACTCTTGGTATGAATATTTGTGATTTAGGGTTGAGAGTTAGGTTACTTTTATAGAGGTTTAATTAAATAAGAGCCGTTAGATCAACCCTAGGCACAATCAAGACCATCCAGACAAAATAGAATAGCCACATAAGCCCTAATGACTCAGCAAGGAGTCAAAAATCGTCATCTTTCAGATCTGCCCGTGGGGGGGGGGGGGGTAGGTCAACCCCCAAGTCGACCCCCTGGTCGACCTGCATGGGGGGAGGTCGACCCCTTGGTCGACCTGCATGGGGGGAGGTCGACCCCCTGGTCGACCTCCTTATCGACCTGGCCTTGGGTGGGAAATTTCCCGCCCAGCCCGCTTCTGCTTCTGATTTTTGAATTTTGAATTATGAACCGAGTTGTTTGGATTTTAATTTAAACTACTGAAACTTCTGAAGGCCATAACTCCTTCATACGGAGTCCGATTTACACAAACTCGGACTCTATCTCCAGCAGAATTCTAAGATGAACGCAATGGCGTAACCCGTTTCCCTTAATTCTCACATTTGAAATTAACTATTCTTTAATTTGTACATTTAGTGTTTACAAAAAATATGGGATGTTACATTCTCCCCTCCTTAAAGGATTTCATCCCCGAAATCTTCAAGTCAAGAAGAACGTATATCCTACCATCCAATCGTCCATCTACTCAACCATCAAACACAGGCGTGCATTGTCCTTATAAAGACTTCTAATGCTTCATGATCATATGCATAATGTGTGTACATGTCCTTACCTAATGCAAAATCAGGCGGTCTACTGATTCAGTTGACCTCCTTAATGCAATTCATGTCGGCGCCATGAATCCATTATGTATGCAGTCATCCCTAATCGTTACTTTCTACATGAGTGCACGATCATTCATACAAATGCAACAATCCACATGATAACACATCCAGTTTCAATCATATACAAGTACATATATGCATATGCAACATGAAAGTGACCGAGCCGATCTAACACCTAATGTGTGTGTATATGCATCCACGAGCAACCACTAGCAATCACTTGCAACCACTTGCAACCATCAATCATAACATGTTTCAAATACATGTTTAGATTCATTGGTTTCTACCTAAGGATCGAGAACAACACTGAGGAAAATACTAAAAGATAGATACGAGCATGAACAAACTTAAAGAAAAAGAGATCAAAGATGTACCCTTAAAAAGAAAAGGGTAGGATGCACGTATCTTGGCCTCAGTCTCACAAGTCGCGTCTTCCTCAGCGTCACTCCATTGAACTTTAACAAGTCTGACTTTGCAGTTGCGTGGCTTTTTGACTTCTGTACCCAAGATGCGAGTTGGAACTCTTCTCACGGTCTCCTCTCGTTCTACTTGTACTTCCTCTAATATGCTTGGTTCCACCACTTCCGCAGACTCATGTAAACACTTTCGTAGGTGAGAAACATGAAAGACATTATTAACTCCAGCCAATCTTTCGGACAGCTCTACTTTGTAAGCCATCTTCCCAATCTTCTAAACGATAGGGAACGACCTTACAAATCTAAGTGCCAACTTCCCTGCGGATCCGAAGCGAACAACGTTCCTCAAAGGAGATACTTTAAGGAAAACCCTATCTCCAACCTCAAACTCAAGGTCGGTCCTTCTTTTATCTGCGTAGAACTTCTGTCTTTCTTGGGCAGTCTTCATTCTTCTTCGTATCAAGTCTACTTTCTCTGAAGTTTCTCTAATCATATCTGGTCCAAGTATGTGCTTGTCTGTAGACTCCCACCAACAAGTTGGTGATCGACATAGTCTTCCATATAAAGCTTCGAAGGGTGCCATGCCTATGGTGGCTTGGTAGCTATTGTTGTAGGCAAACTCCACCAAAGGAAGATGATCCTCCCATGTTCCTCTGAAGTCAAGAATGCATAATATTAAGAGGTCTTCTAATACTGTATTCACCCTTTTCGTATGACCATCGGTTTGGGGGTGATAGGCCGTGCTGAAGCATAGCTGTGTGCCTACAGTCTCTTGCAAGCTCTTCCAAAACTCGCTCGTAAAAATAGGATCTTGGTCACTTACAATGCTGGAGGGTATCTCATGGAGTCGGACTATCTCTTTAAGATAAATGATGCTAAATAGGAGGCAGTTCTTCTACTTTTAACAGGTATAAAGTGAGCGCTTTTTGTGAGCCTGTCCATTATTACCCAAATACCGGTATTGCCCCTTCTTGACCTAGACAACCCATCAATAAATTCCATTGAAATGCTATCCCATTTCCACTGTGGGACCTCTAGAGGATGAAGCAATCCACCAGGCTTCTTTTGCTCTGCCTTGACTTGCAGGCATATTAAGCACTTAGAGACGAATTCAGCTACATCCCTCTTCATGCCATTCCAGAAAGAAACTCATTTTACGTCTTTATACTTCTTGTCTCCACCTGGGTGTATGGTCAACTTGGAATGGTGTGCCTCTTGAGAACCTTCTTCAACAAATCCCTTACTTGTGGGACGCATAGCCTTCCATCCCTCCTCAACCAGCCCTTATCATCGATGAAGTATCTATTTAGGTGACTAGTAGTCACACCCCTAGTTAGCTTGTCCATCACATCAACTAGATGAGGGTCTTCACGTTGCGCGGATCCTATCGAGTCCAAAAGAGTAGGCCGCACCTCAAGCGATGCTAACAAACTAGTCACATGATCGATGGAGGGTCTAAAGTCAAAGTTGGCTATATATTCCAAGCTCTACCTTTCTACAAAGAGAGGCTTAAGGTCAGCTTCTTTCTACTCAAGGCATCTGCTACTACATTGCCATTGCCAAGGGTATAGGAAATCTCAAAATCATAGGATGGCAAGAATTCCATCCACCTTTGTTGCCTCAAGTTAAGATCTTTCTACGAGAAAAGGCACTTCAACGACTTATGGTCAGTATACAAGTCAAATTTCTCACCAAGAGATAATGGCGCCAAGACTTAAGCGCAAAGACGATGTTAGCCAACTCTAGATTGTGGGTTGGGTAGTTTTTCTCACGTGCTTTCAGCTGTCGGCCTCCATAAGCTACTACCTTCCCTTCTTGCATTAAGACAGCACCTAGTCCCGTACCATATGCATCCATGTATACGGTAAACATCTTTCTCCCATCCGGCAATGTCAGAACTGGGGCTGTTGTTAGAGCCCTCTTTAATCGTTGGAAAGCAATATCGCAATCCAAATCCCAATTGAAAGTTAGGTTTTTCTTTGTCAACTTCATAAGTGGAGATGAGATTTTTGCAAAGTCTTTGATGAACTTTCGGTTAAAGCCTGCTAGCCCGAGGAAGCTTCGGACTTCGGTAGCATTCTATGGAACCTTCCAATCTTGTACCGCAATTACTTTTGCGGGGTCCACAGCCAACCCTTCCTTGGATACCACATGTCCGAGGAATCTTACTTCTTTCCAAAAATGGCATTTGGAGAATTTGACTTTCAACTGATGTGCACGAAGAGTATCCATGACTTCTTTTAAATGCTAAGCATGATCTTCCTCACTCTTTGAGAAAATCAAAATGTCATCTACGAAGACCACCACAAACTTATTGAGGAACTCTCGGAACACCTTGCTTATCAAGTCAACGAAATAAGCTAGTGCATTTGTCAAGCCGAAAGGCATGACAAGCCACTCGAAGAAACCATCCGGGGATCTGAACGCGGTCTTATCAATACTGTCTTCAGCCACTCTTAGCTGATGGAACCCGGTAGCTAGATCTAGTTGGGAGGAAACCGATGCACCTACAAGTTGATCGAACAAGTCCTCTATTCTTGGGAGTGGGTGCCTATTATTCTTAGTCAGCTTGTTTAGCTCCCTATAATCAACCCATAGGCGAAGCGAAGCATCCTCTTTGTTTGCGAATACTACTGGAGCACCTCATTCAGAATTACTCCGCCTTATAAACCCTTTCTCAAGCAATTCTTTACCTTGCTTGCTGAGTTCTTTCCTCTCCCTTGGAGTCATGTGTCTAACGGGTAAAGCAATGGGTTTTTTGTTGTCGACGAGGTATATGCGGAAATCTATCTCCCGCTTCGGAGGTAACCCCTTCACCTCTTCAAGGACATCCGAGTATTCACGGACAACTCTAACAGACTGCAAATTCTCAATTGACGCACCAAGAGATTCTAGATAGCTAAGCATAACAAAGTTCATGGGATTACAAGAAATTTCGAGAGTGTTACCAAGGCGAGTCATGAGTTTAACCACCCTCTTTTCACAACC
Source organism: Allium sativum (assembly GCA_030737875.1). Taxonomy (NCBI): domain Eukaryota; kingdom Viridiplantae; phylum Streptophyta; class Magnoliopsida; order Asparagales; family Amaryllidaceae; genus Allium; species Allium sativum. The sequence continues at coordinate 69,879,933 of CM060909.1, read as the reverse complement.
GAGGATGACACCGTTACTGGATAGCCAATCCATGCATAGAACCAACCCATAGCCCGTGAAGCCCAAAACATAGGCATTACATCTAAACGCAACACTTAATATAAAAATTTCCAAATCCAAACAAACCATTGATAAATAAGTTGAGCCCCCAATTGGATTTGAAACAACCAAGGGATCCTCTACTAAATTGGCGTCTAGTTGAAGAGATTCAACTAAAGCAGCAGATACAAATGAGTGTGATGCGCCAAAATCAAATAGTGTACGAATTGGATGATCAAAAAGATAGACTAAACTTTCGACAGAAATATTTCTACCTCGTTCTTGCGGAGGTGCTGTGAGAGCGTGAACTTGTCCTCCAGAAGAAGGTCGAGGTCTCGCGGCAGTGGAAACAGCCACCCATCTTCCTCTTCTTCTTCCTGCAGTCTTTGACCAGATGTCCAAGAATGCCACAAAAATTACACTTCCTCTTGTCACGGGGTTTGTTGTTCTTCCCGCCTTTCTTGGAGTCTGTCCTCTTGCTCTGTGATCTTTCCAATTTCTTATCTTGAGATACTTCCACCTTTGTCTCCTTCTTGCCAGCCTTATCTTCATCTTGCAACAGTGCCATGTCCACCAGCCTCTCGTAAGTCACACCCATAGGTATATGAGACATAGCTACGCAGTGTAGTGGCTCATTCAGTCCTTTAACAAAACGGAGAGCCTTCTTATGAGGAGTGTTTACTAACTCCAATCCAAACCTAGCCAGCTGGTTGAATTGATTGACGTATTCCTTGACCGTCATACTTCCCTGTTTGAGAGCTAAGAATTTCTCCATCTGAAGGCTTTGTTCAGCTTGTGAGAGGAATTTCATTTCAAAACTCATTATAAAATCCATCCAAGTTTCAACTGGTCTTTCAGCGTTAGTGGCTTCCTACCAATAGGAAGCTTCGTCTTTGAGCAACCATACCGCCAACTGTATCTTCTGCCTATCATCCACTTCGAAGATATCGAACAAATCCTCAGTTTCTTTGAGCCAGTTTCTTGCTTCCACGAAGGATTCATTTCCACTGAAAATCTTTCCACCCTTGGCTCGAAAGTCCCTACATATTTTCGAGAAAGCATTTGCACGCGGCGGAGGAGGAGGAGGAACCGCTGCAGGTGGGGGAGGAGGAATGTCTGCAGGGCCTGCGACATTAGCCCTAGCCTCTAGGTACCTTCTGAGCCAACCAGGTACTAGCACGCCCTCTGAAAGGTTAAGATCCCCGGACATGCTGAAAAAAAGGAAAGATTCAAAATAAAGGATAGAAAGATAGTGCATATGGCCTTGGGGGAATATGCCTTTTTAAAACAAAACACTTTTTCTTGAAAATTGCTTCTTTAAACTTCTTTTTGAAAACAGTTTTCATATTTTTTATCTGATCTGGTAAACCCTAGGCTCTGATACCAAGTGAAACACCCCACTTCCGTTTAGGTCACTCACAAAGGGAATGCCTTAACTTTGGTGGAGCATTATAGGTAAAAGACATAGATAATTTACAAGTCAGATATATATAAGCAACGGAAAAACAAACTTTATTTCAAACGTGGTTCATAACAAAACATTACAACAAACTGTTTCAAACCAACTTCCAAATCATTACATCAAAATCTCTGTCTTGATTATTACATAAAGAAGCATAAAACAAAATAAGACTGCATAAATCCCCAAGCAGTAGTGTGTCCAAAGACAAAGCCAAAGATAAGAGGTCCCAAGCTATACATCACAGAGTCTTCAAGCTTGGAAAGATGAACGGTCCAAATTAAGCTGAGCTATTCCCTCCTTGGCTACCTAAGGGCGGGGAAGGGGGAAGGGGGAACGGAAGAAAAGAGAGCGAAAGAAAATGGGTTAGACATAAGTCTAAGTAAGTCTAGTGATTTTTTAGTGTGTGAATAAGAAAAAGGGTCATGATAGGAATAAACTGAAAATAGGACATACCAGAATAACTAACTAACATAAACCAAGATAAGGAAGTTTAAACCGAATATACTATCGCACCCATTCTACTTCTCTGCACCTATTTATACCTGTCCCAACTGGCACCCTATATACATGGTGAAATGATCCCTTTTTATCGATCGGCTCCTACTCGCATACATTTGTCCCGTGTGTCATTTGGCCCCAGCTTGATTGTAGATACCTGTGCTGGTCCCACCATGGGGTGTATCAAATCCTATGGTGGCAACTCGACACGATTCAAGATGCACAGTGTATGAATACTGATGCCCAGTGCCTGCTTTTTCCACTCCGAAGTACGTGCACGCCCGTACTCCGTTGGAACCTACACTGACGCACCACCCGCCGACTAATTGACCGCTTATAACCAGCCCAGTAATCGTGCCCCACCCTGCCTAGTTCAGGGTACCATGATACATCTGTGTGAGTTACTGCTGAAATGGGTCCCAGTTATTAGGGTTTCCTAGCCAACATGTAAAATTGGTTAAGTGTCCAAGTTTACCTAACCCCACACATCAGTTTAGTTAACATGTTGAATTGGTTAAGTGTTTCCTTAATTGACTTAACCCTACCATTCCCGACTTAGCTTTAATTCATTTCATTAAAGCACCAACCACGCACATTAGACAGGTATTGTTGTGGTCACTAGATGTGCCCTTCGGTTCCGGGCAGTTTTACACCATAACTCAGTCTAACCTCGGGTTCTTTTGGGCTCCATGCACTAACCACTCACATTAGATAGGTATTGTTACGGTTACTGGATTTGCCGGGCGGTTCCGGGCAGTCTTATACCATAACTCAATCTAACCTCGAGTTAGGCATATTCGTCTTTTTTCTAAATTTACATATTTATCCTTTTATGTTTATATGTAAATTTTCCAACAATTTATTGTCATGGCCCACTTCCCTCTAAATCAATTCATAATTTTAGGTATAAAAATTATGCCATTATCATCCCATTTATCATGATTATGCCAAATATGCCAATTACATGTGATTTTAAGTTTTTCCCAACGTTACCCCCGTTGTACGTTCGCAAAATTACATAGGATGTTAGGCTCAATATTTTAGCTTAACTTATAAAACAGAAAGGGGAAAAGAGGAACTTTGCAATATTCCAACATCATACAAGATTATGGATCTAACTACACATGTGTCGCATGAATTTGGCATAGAACAATATACTTTTAATTATAAACTTGCAAATTAGATTTATGCAACATGAACCACAAGCATAGGAATTTACATAAAACTATACAAATTAAACTTGGCATGTAGTGGTGAACTTGCATAGGGGTTGAATCAAGTTAACATAGATCTAACATATAGGCATATAGATCTAACATATAAAGTTGTAGATCTAAACATGTAAGGTTGTAGATCTAACCATACAAGGTCGTAGATCTAAACATGTATGCATAATGGATCTAAATAATTAGGCATAAACGACATGACTTATCCTATCACTTGTACGTATCATAATATCACCAAACATACATATGATAATTTCATTCCCAAATTCCTATACAACATCATAGGTTTATACACCAACTTCCACACAACATGATAGGTTAGATAGACCTTAATAGTTCATAGGCATATATGATAGAATAAACATGAATAAACATGAATCAACATCACATTCAACTTGATACAATTCATTACAAACCACGTCTTTAATTTATTCACATCTGAAAGATAACTACACTTACAAACAAAAGGAAAACTTGATTTCTGGGATCTGTATTCTAAAACTGAATTGTTCGCCTTTGATGTAGGCTAATCATTGTTCTAAATTAGATTTGATTTAATTTGATATGAAGCTTCTATCTTGCTTTCAAGTGGGAGGAGGATGACGGCTACTCTAGGTCGGCTATTGACGGCATGACGACTCTTGGTATGAATATTTCTGATTTTTGGTCGAGAGTTAGGTTGCTTTTATAGAGGTTTAATTAAATAAGACCCGTTAGATCAACCCTTGACACAATAAAGACCATCCAGACAAGATAGAATAGCCACATAAGCCCTAATGACTAAGTAGGGAGTCAAAAATCGTCATCTTTCAGATCTACCTTGAGGGGGGGGGGTAGGTCAACCCCCTGGTCGACCTGGAGGTCGACCTGGAGGTCGACCTGGCCTTAGGCGGGAAATTTCCCGCCCAGCCCGCTTCTGCTTCTGATGTTTGAATTTTGAATTCTAAACCGAGCTGTTTGAATTTTTATTTAAGCTACTGAAACTTCTGAAGGCCATAACTCCTTCATACGGAGTCCGATTTACGCAAACTCGGACTCTATCTCAAGCTAAATTCCGAAACGAATGCACTGGCGTAACATATTTCCCTTAATTCTCACATTTGAAATTAATTATTCTTTAATTTGTAACTTTAGTGTTTATAGAAAATACGGGGTGTTGCACAATATAACATGATGTGTGATAGGGTTAAGTAACACAAGAAGGCAACACTTAACCAATGTAACATGACAAGTGGGTGGGTTAAGTTAACTCAACTGGATTGATGACACTTAACCAACGTAACATGATGAACGAGTGGGGTTAAGTTAATGGGAAACACTTAACCAATATAATATGATGAATAAATGGGGTTAAGCTAAGAGGAAACACTTAACCAATATAATATGATGAATGAACAGGGTTAAGTTAATAGAAAACACTTAACCAATTACAACATGATTGGATGAGAAGGGTTAAGTTAATAAGAAACACTTAACCAACATGACATGACATGTGGATGGGTTAAGTTAACTTGAATGGACGGATAACACTTTGCCAATTTTAACCCACATAGATGTATCATGGTACCCTGAAACTAGGTAGGGTAGGACATGATTACTGGGCTGATTATAATCGGTAAAAATAGTGGCAGGTGGTGCAACAGTTTAGGTTCCGGCGGAGTATGGGCATGCACGTACTCCGGAGTGGATAAAGCAGGCACTGTGCATCAGTAGTATACACTATGTATCTAGAATTTGTGTCGGGTTGCTATCATAGGGATTGATACACCTTATGGTGGGACCAGCACATGGTATCTACATGCAAGAGAGGGCCGATTGACATAGACACAAGGAAAATTAATACAAGTAGGGAGCCGATCGATAGGATAGTAAGGGTACATCTAACATCTTCATGGCAATTAGGCTGATTGAGGTAAGATCCTCATACTAGATGTACACCTGAAGGCTACCACAATAGCAGGGTTGGGATCACCTTATTATATAACACATGATATTAGTTGGGACACTAGTAGGGGATACAGATCCTTTTTCACAGAATACTAGTTGGGACACTAGTTGGGAGTAAGAATCATTCTATAAAAGACACTAGTTAGGATGCTAGTTGGGCGGTGTAGAGAAAATAGGAAATTAGAGAAGGAAGCAAAGCGCCTTCAGTGTATCTTACCTTGTCATATCTAACGATCATCATTTGTTGTCTTGCTATGCTTATTATCATTGTTATGGTCTAGTATCCAGTTTATTCATGTCATGATGCTTTTACCTATTTACATGCTGAAAGTCACTGGACTTACCAGGCTTTATGTCTGACTTTGTTTTGTTTTGCTTTCTTTTCTTCCGTTCCCCCCCAGGTTCGCAAGGTGGGAATATTACCTCTTAGCTCAGTTTTCTTTCCAAGCTCGAAGATAGTCGATGTATTGCTTTGAACTCTCTTTTCCACTGCTATGACTGGCTCACGCTTTATTGGGGAATATCATTGTCATTTTATACTTCTTTATTTTGTTAAACAAAACTGATGCTTTGTTGTAATGGATATTGGAAAACAATCTTTATAAAAGCTGTTCTACCAAACTGTTGTTTCATCAATGAAGTAAAGTTTTATTTATTTTACGCTGTTTAAATTTTATCTGTATTGTAATTTATCTGTTCTATACACTTATAACGCCCCACCGAAGTTAATGCATTCCCTTTGTGAGTGACCGTAACGAAGGTGTGGTGTTACATTACCGATCATAAGTCATTAAAGTATCTTAAAAGGATTTAAATCTTCATCAACAGAGATGGTTAGAGTTCTTAGCTTCATATGATTTCAATATCGCATACACACCCGAGAAGGGCAATGCGGTAGCTGATGCATTGAGTAGGAGGCATGCCAGTTTGGGGGCTATGTTTCTGGAATGGAAGCGAATGGAGTATATCGCGGGATATGATTTTAGACCTAAGTGCGATTGGATCCCAAGATGTTAGCAAGTTTGACGATCAGACCGACTTTGATTGAACGGATTGGCTCCAGTCAGAGGGACGATCCTAACCTATTAGAAATCATCTCCACGGTAGAGACTGGCATTGATGGTGAGGAAACCAACAAGTATGGACTTGATAGAGAAGGATGACTTCGAAAGAATGGGAGACGAGTTGTACCCAACGTTAATGGGTTGAGAGATGAAGTACTTAGATAATGTCATCACTCGAGACTGATTATACATACCGGTGGTAACAAAATGTATCGAGAAATGAAGCAGACCTACTACTGGGAAGGGAAGAAGAGAGACATTGGAAAGTTTATATCCAAGTGCATGAATTGCCAATTAGTTAAAGATGAGAAAAAGAATCCTATTGGTTTGTTACAACCGCTGGAAATTCCCGAATGGAAATGGGAACAAGTCTCAATGGATTTCATTGATGGTTTACCAAGGACTAGATCGGGTCATGATAGTAATTTGGTGATTGTGGATCAATTGACCAAGAGTGCATGGTTTATACCAGTCAAGTCGAATAGAACGGCACTAAGTTAGCAGAAATGTATATGAAGTGGGTAGTGAGATTTCATGGAGTACCCGAAGGTAACATGAGTGACCGAGATCCGTTATTTACTAGTGCCTTTTGGAAGAGCTTACAAGAGGCTTTAGGTTCAAAATTGCATCTCAGTACCGCATACCATCTTGAAACTGACGGACAAACAGAGAGGGTGAATCGTGTATTGGAGGATCTCTTGAGAGCTTGTGTATTGGATTTTGGAGGGTCATCGGATGACCATTTGCATCTGGTTGAGTTCACATACAATAATAGTTATCAATCCAGTATTGGTAAGGCTCCATTTGAAGCTTTGTACTGAAGACCGTGTAACTCACCATTATGTTGGTTGGAAATCAGTGAGAAGTGGGCCAGACATAATAAGAGAAACTTCAGATAAGATCAAGGCTATTCAACAGTGAATGAAGGCTGCCTAAGGTAGGCAGAAAAGTTATGTTGATAAAAGACGAAGAGAATTGAAATTCTTCGTTGGCGACTTAGTATTTATCAAGATTTCTCCATTAAAGAATGTGATTCGATTTGGTAGGAAAGGTAAGTTGGCAACAAGGTTTGTTGGTTCATTCCCGGTTCTCGAACAAGTTGGGAATTTAGCATATAAAGTTGGATTGCCTGACAAGATGGTGGGAGTTCACTACGTACTTCATGTTTCCCAGTTAAGGAAATTCATGCACGATTCTGATATGACTATTTCACCAAATCAGTTGGATGATATGGAGGTAGAATCCGAGGTGGTTGGGAATCCCAGATTGATTTGTATTGTCGGATACGATACGAAGCAACTTCATAGGAAGACGGTGAATCTAGTGAAAGTCCAGTGGGGTGATAATGAGAATGACTGTACTTGGGAAACAGAGGAAAACATAAGGAAGTCGTATCTAGAACTTTTTGCCGGTACGATTTTAATAACGATATAGTTATCCCCTAGTTAGTAAACCGCATGCTAAGATAGGCTTGTTATGTATGTTTGATTGTTGCAAATGGTTGATAGTCATGCGGGATCCTTTGTTGTTTCTTGGTTAAGGAATTTCGGGGGTGAAATTTCTTAATGGGGGGAGAGTGTAATGACCTGCATGCTACGCATCGGAGGATCATATAATATTTATTTCATTTTCATATGAAGTCGTATGGTCGTGTATCTTTGGGGAATGACTATTGGGGTCATTTCCTATGTTCATGATTTTTGACGAATTTTAAATAACCGTTTTACCCCTGGCGAATCTTGTTTCACTTATAACTTTTTATTAGCAAGGAGATTTGACCTGAAACCACTTCCATTTGATTCAGATAATGGTTTACCTTTCCGTAGAATGGTCACATTAATCAAACGGATTTACCGTTTGGGAGATATAGCTGAAATAAGGTTTGAAAGATGTAAACAACATAATTGGGCTTAATCGAGTGATTAGCAGCTAAGTCCATAACCCATTTCGGGATTAGTGTTATGGGAGGGCTAAAAGGGTTTTGGAAAACATTTCATTTTAGTTTTCTAGCCGCCACTTACATTCCTTGAATCCTAGTAACGGCCTCCACCTCCTAAATTCATCTTTAATCACTTTCTAATCACATACTAGCCAAATCAACATCAAATTAAAGCGGATTAGCATAGAAATCGAGATAGAGCTGCTGGAATACATCAGGATCCATGCCCAAATCATTTATATTTTTAGATCTAAAATTTATTAATGGCTAAGGTGAGTGATTTGCATTTTTATTCACTAATTACGGCTAACTAGCGGTGATTAGTGATAATTAGCGAAATTATGGCTCAAAAAAATATGGAAAAATATGCATAAATTCCAGAATATTATTTTATGTCACTGTTAGAATTTTGGGTTAATTTGGGTTACGTTTGCTAATCATATTGCTAGATATAGTTAAACATGATTAAGGGGAAATCATGGGTTTTGGGTATGTTTGATCCATATTAACATGTTAAATTGTTGTTTTGGTGTTTATGGTTGATCCCAAATGTTATTACTACTGTTTGGAATGCTTCATGATTGTTTAGAGAAGTTATAATGGTTGAAAACGCCGTCGTGTGGTGTAAATAGCTTGCTGGAAAAAGCGCAGAAATTCAGATTAGATCGGTGGTGGAGGATCGGGTCGGGTTGTGTAACCCACCCACGAACTGCCTCATGCACTTGAGCCGGAGCTTGCACCACGAAGTGCAATCCCGGAACCCACTCGTGAAGCATCCCTCGATCCTATGCCAGGATCCCGAACTGTGAAGCACCCACGAGCCGAACTGATGGCCACGAACCACGATGAGAGCCACGAGCCAATGCCACGGGTGAACTACGAACTAGAGCACCACGAACCGATGGTTATGAGCCGACCCACTACTCCAAATCCGAACCTGGATGATGCCACGAACTGGATCAATACGAGGACCACGGGCCAAACCGAGGAGCTTGGGCATTAACTGTGAATCATGAACCAATTGGAGACCGAACCGCGATGATGTTTAAAAACCCGAGATGCAAAGGTAGTCCAAATAAGAAGTTAGAACTCAGGATCCAGATGGGAACCAACGAGTTAACTTCATGAGTTGGGATTTGCTGCGGGACATGTGCAAAGGGGTTATCGATATCCCTAACTTTGATTCACCGCTGAGGGATGGATTATAGGCTACGGTTTAGTGCAGTGGAGTAGTCATGACTCCGAAGGGCAAAGTGATCGTAGCATGGCTATGGATTAGTGCAATGGAGTCGTTATGATTCCAAAGGGCAAAGTGATCGAAACATCAAAGGGTTGTTGACTATGGACCAGTGCAGTGGGGTCGTCATGACCCCAAAGGGGAAAAGTGGTCGTAGTAGGGGAAAAGTGGTCGTAGTAATAGCAAAGGATTTGGTGATCAAAGTGGTGGATATCGTTTGCTTTATGCAATAAGTGAGAGATGTGAGGATAATTGCTATGTTTGATGTTTGCTATCACCATGACATTTGCACTTCCACTTTACATTTTATGTTAGTGTTACCTGAGAGTACTGTACATCTTGTTGTGCTAACTCTTTGGTTGCAGGTTTAGGTTCAGGTACATTATTTATACCTGTTATTGTTTTATTTTGCTGCTATCGCTCATACTAGACGTTTGCCTGACCTAGAGTTTTATGTCTCTTCTTATTACTCTAGGTGCTCCTAAACGAGCAGACTAAAGATAGGTTGGGTAATATGCACGAGTAGCTTTCCAGAGACGAGTAGGAGGCTTCCACGTACTATTTATTCTCCCTGTGTTGTTGCTGGTCACTGCTTGGGCTTTAGTAGTGTACCTTTTCTATCTTGCTTTAGAGACAATATTTTGAAGTTGTAATAACGATGGTTTAGATCATAAGCTGTATTTTCGATTCCGCTACCATGATGGTTTAGTTTTTCAGCTTATGCACTGTCTCGCCTGTTTTATGTCAAAGTTATGTTATTTTTATATTTTATTCCGTGCGCTGTGAGATATACTACAGGTTCTTTGGTGATTCATAGTTTCAAACCTCTTTTCTTCTGACGACCGTCCCGTGCTGGTCGGGCATTGGCACAACGCATTTCGCCAAAATGTCGGCTGGTTCGGGGTGGGCCGTCACATTTTAGGTCGTCCTGTCAAGACAATCTTGGATTATATCGGGTGGACTTGTCAATGAAGCGACAAGGTTATCCACTCGTGGCTTCCTTAGACTCTTGTTCGTACTGGTCGATAAGACTGCCTTGACTTGTGGCGAGCCCAGGATCTTGAACGTCTGGTCGACAAATCCTGCTCGTTTGGCTACTGGATTATCTCAATTAGGCGATTCATCTGGTTATCTGGCTATATGGTTATTATGGTTATTTGGTTATCTGGTTATCCTGGTTACCTCAGTTACTTCACTTATTTTGGTTATTTCGTTTATCTCTCAAAACATACAGAGCAATCGTCTACTTTCATCGAACTTTAGGTCTGATTTTCTGGTTAATGGATAATACGATCTGGTGCGATCGTGGATATCTTGTTTATTGGCTTTGGATTTTCTAGATTAATATGATCCGGCGCGATCGTGGCTCTTCGGTTTTCTGGTTATGAAAGTTCACTTCGGAATTCTTCTGGCTTTGGTTTTCGGGTATCTGGATTTCTGGTCTTCTCATAAAACACACCTTCCTTCGACCAAGCAAAATATGTTTTGGGTGACAAATATTGACATACTTTTTTATCGAAGCTGTCACATGTCAAGAACATCATCAGAAAACACAAAGCAATTTGGTCGAAGTCGCGTCGCAAACATAAAAAGGGCCCGAAAGCCCCTCCAATGAACTTTTTTGGACTCAAAAACATCGATTACGGTGCTTTGCATAAAAAATCTTGTAGCGCTCTGAATTAGCTTTAGGTACAACTTTCGTTTGGCCCAAATGGACTTACGGTTTGAAAGTAATGCTCATTTCCGTAAAGGCATGTCAATCAACTGAAGAGTTTCAGATCCCTCCAGAACTTTAGATCCCAACATCTCAGATCCGAAGGATCTTCGCCTCGTACTAAACAAATACCTCGAACTCTCTTAACTTTGCACCACATTTTGAATACCTTCGACCAGTACCATCCAGGCATGATTTCGAACCCCATAATCTTCGATTTCCTACATTTCTAATCCCTCTCTCCAGTCAATCTCGGACCCCCCCCCCCCACAATAAACTCCTCTAATGTATACCACCAGGGGATACAAATTTTCATATCCCTAGGGGATATAGATTTTCTTATCTCTAAGGATACGAATTCATATACCCTAAGGATACGAAATTCGTAACCATTGGGATGCGAATTTCGTATCCTTAGGCATACAAAATTGATATCCCCCTAGGGATATAGATTTTCGTATATCCAAGGGTACGTATTCGTATCCACTGGGATGCGAATTTCGTATGCCTACGGGTACAATTTTTTCTGGTAGCCTCTCCCAGAGGGAAACGAATTTCGTATCCCCCAGGTGGGATACGGAATTTCCTGCATAACAAAGGGGACTCAAAAATTTGGGGTTCTGCTATCTTGGGATACGAAATTCAGTGTGTGGACCCCGTTTCCTACCAAATCCCTACCGATCTTCACCTATAAATAGCCCCTTGCTTGGCCTTTATTTGGATCCTTTTTTCCACCAACATTTGGACCTAGAGAGCTCCGAAACCCACACTAATGGCTGTCATTTCCTTCATTATGGCCATTGAACATGGCATGAACAATTAAAACGTTGACAAAATGTTCTTCACCACATTTTGGGACATCTAGAAGCACAAAAATACCATTTTTTGGTTGTTTTGGATATTTTGGACATTTCTTGGACTTCATGGACATGGAAGCTAACCTTGGACATAGTTGACCATGTCCACCCATCTCAATGAAGAAGAAGAAAGGCAATTTATTCAAAGTTTAGAATAAACATACATTTTGTTATTCTATTGGAACACTTTGTACTCAACTATTGTCCAAATTTGTACAACATTGTAATCAAATATTATATGATGAATGATTACTATGAAGTGGACGTAGGTATTAGGGCAGAACCACTATAAAAGCTGTGTCTCCCGCATTTACTTTACTTCACATTTTGGATTATTGTGTTGCTAATACACTTGCATACACATTGGGTATTGGCATTGTGTAAACGACAATTTTCCATGTCAACAATATTTTTGTTTATAAATGCCTGCAAAATATTATGAATGACAAATATCATGTCTGTAATCTCTGTAATAAATTGCGAATGTCAAAATATTGTGTACTGTCTATGACATATATTTTGAAAGAAAATATTATAAGTTTTCTAGAATTTAAGTGCATTGGCATAGTTATAATACTTTGGATATTATTTTATTCTTATACAGTGTAAACAGTCATGCTTGAAGTTCAGGTATAGAATAAGTCATGATTTTTTGGTGTATTTAGGAAATGAAGGAGCACATATTAAAAGAAGATAGTAAATATGGACTCAAACAAGGCTAGCGTAATAATGATTGACTCTAGGTCATAAACATCCTTAAGCATGATTTGCAAGCAAAAATAAATAAATAAATAAATAAATAAATAAATAAATAAAGAGAAAAGGAAAAAAATTCTAGAGGTAAATGAACATTATTTATAATTTGCCAATAAACCAAATCCACACAAACTACCTGAAAGAAAATTTGTTAATTTTTCATATAAAATCGTTTTAATTTTACTCCTACTCTTAGTTGATTTGTCACATATTTCTAGGTGCTTGGTCAATAAGGCAAGTTCTCCCTGTTTGTTTGACTTGTGTAACAACCCAATATTTTTTTTCAAAAATCCAAATCTATCGAAGCTCGAGGTGTTTTGTTTGGCATCCTACAGAAAGTCAAAGATGAATATAACAGAGCTCATAATAGAAATTTCACAGCGAAAAGGAATAAAATATTATAGTAGGTAAACACTTACCAATATAATGACACCATATACTCCCTAGTAGTTTAACCAAATAATATATGTATATATATATGTGTGTGTGTGTGCGTGTGTGTGTATCCATATGGCTAATATATCAATATATTTCTCATAGTACCATCCTCGAGTGGTCCCCACCGTCGTACTACGAAAACGTACTTGACCTCCAATGCTACACTACAGAAGCGTACTAGGGTACGCTACGAAAGAAAATAAGCCTCTGCCACTGTGCCATAAGGGCGCCCTTATTCCTGAGTTCCTCCACGGAACTCAGTCATAGGCTCTACACATACCTATAAAGGACAACATCGTTAGGCATACAGTACAAATATCTAAATTTAGGTCTGTCTTTTCGGTGGTTCTCCAAGGCCCCACTCCAGCCTACCCCCAATCTAATGAAAGACTATTCAAAAGAGCCAAATGAACACCCTACCATCCAATCTAAACAAACATGTGGTCCCTCATGTAATGACCCGATAGTAAAAGATCATTAGCCATTCGACTTAGTTCCTGTCTTTCCCGCACACGCTCTGACTGACAATGATGGATATCCGACGACCTACAATTCTTCGTTGGGTCCCGAACACGAAGCCTCCCTCTTTGAGGCAGTTGCCGAATCATCCTAAGATCATCCTCTTCTCAGTCTTTAGGTTGTTGATCGTCGAAGATGCAGCCAATGCATACTCCTTGGTCAGAACAATACAGACCATGTCTTTGTTGGTACAACTTCATTAAGCCTCCATAGAGGGCCATCATGGAGTATCCTCACATCCTATAGAAGTCCCGCATTTTCTTCTAGTCCGATCGAATATATTGGACATGCTTCCACCATGTTTCCCTACATCTTCAATGATTTACCCCATTGGGTCTTCATCCTTACGGACTGGACCAAATGCATATCACTATTTTTGTAACACCCCACGCCCATTAGTGTCACTCTCCAAGGGAATGCATTAACTTTCATGGAGTATTATTAGTGTATTGAACAGAATATAACAAGACAGATACATATATTGGTACTTGAAAATTTTAAAACAACTTTTGTTGCAGCGGAGAAATAGTTTGATTACAACAACATCATAAAACAAGTACACTTAATATCCATCATGACAAATTGTTTTCTGAGTACATAAAGTAAAAAGAATAACCCCAACATAAGTAGCCATAAAAGAGATGAGCTGAACTTTACTTTCAGCTATCCAAGCACTTCCAAAAGAGAGAGAAAGAGATCCAAATCAAGCTCCGCTAGTACTAGTCCCACCCTGAGAACCTGGGGGGGGGGGGGGAGGAAGAAAAGAGGCGAAAACAAAGGGAGTCAGACATGAAGTCTGGCGTGTACCATAACTTTAAAAATATAATTATTAAAGAAATTAGGATAAGGAATAAACTAGTAAAAAAAGGAATGACTGTGAAACAAGTGGGCAAGACAAAACAAATAAGAGGAATATTCTAGCGTTAATCTCGTTCCTAATCACTATAGGATAATTACTGTACTGCACCATTACTAGTCACCTTAGAAGTTGATCCCGCCTACTGAACATAATAATGATAATGGTAGTTTCGTGTACCCCTAACTGCCTTCATAGGTGCCGCCTGCCCCTATCTCCACTAGTTGTACCCACTAACCCCATGTGATCGGCTCCCTAACTCGTAGATACCCGTGCTGGTCCCACGGTGGGGTGTATCACTCCCCAAAGTGGCAACCCGATACCACTAAAGATGCACGACTCATATCTACATGATGTAACAACGTCTTACCTACCAGCCCGGGCCTACGCACGCACATGACCCCGTTGGACTTGCGTTGCCACCGGTAACCCGTTTTGACCTCTTACAATCAAACCCAGTAAGCGTGTCCCGTCCTCGATCTAACTCGAGCTCACAAAGATACTTAATGGGTTACTGGTTTGAAATGGGTCCCCCATGTTTGACACAAGCTTTCCACCTATGCTTGGTCCCCACTAGAATTTTCCACTTTACCTCTTCTTATTCATGTCTTCTTACATGTTTCAATTTGGTTAAGTGTTTCTAATCGTATTTCACATGCCACCCATATCACCCACTTAACCCCCATGACCCACCACATGTTTATCTTGGTTAAGTGTTACTTAATTCATTATAGCTGTAACCTTGTAAGACCTCCCACATTAGACTCCCGTTTGTGGTTGCTGGATTTGCCAGGCGGGTCCGGGCAGTCTTATACCACAAATGTGTCTAACTTCGTGTCTTTACAATTGTTACGCATTTGATTTATGACTTCGACCTCTTACATTATACTACCGTTTGTGGTTGCTGGATTTGCCGGGCGGGTCCGGGCAGTCTTACACCACAAACGAGTCTAACCTCATGTCTTAGGCGTTTATTATTACCAATTATTTCACCCCCAATATGGATTAATTATCCCTCTTCAAATTGTCAAAAATTTCCAAATTATGTCCATAATTGTCACCTAAATTATGTCCATAATTGTCACCTAAATTATGTCCATACTCTTTAGGTAAAAAAGTTATACCAATTAATGTCTCAATTTAACTATATGCTTTTAAAGCCATTTTATGCCAATTCACAATTTACATAATTAATATTTTCCCATTATTCCCACGCTATTCATACGTTTTTAATATGATATATGTTAGACTCGAAAATAGTCTAACTTATAAAAAGAAAAGCAGCATCACAACTTGCATAACACATAAAATAGATCTAAGAATCATAACATAAATTTGCATAGCCATTAACTTGCATAGGATATATATATATATATAACATAAATTTGCATAAACTATCATGGATCTAAATATAGATCTAAACATGTAATCGTGAACTTGCATATATGGATATGGTTTTCCTATAACTTGCTTATGAACTTCATACAAACTTATGTTCAAACTAGCATATGATTCACATATAAAACTAGCATAGGAGATGGTCATAAATTTACATAAGTATGTTACTGCCATGGATCTAAATATAGATCTAATAAAAATGTGAACTTGTGCATAAATATGGTTTTTCACCTAAACCCATGGATCTTAAATATAGATCTAATATAAAAATGTGAACTTGCATATAGATTCCTACAAACTTACATATGGATCTAAACATGTAAATTAATGTCACATGTTTTGCATATAAACTACATATGTATATACTTGATTCATATATGAACTTGTGTACAATTCACAAATAGACTTGCATAAGATTCATATTCAAACTAGCATACGATTTAACATCCCAAACTTGCATAAGGTTTCACATACAAATTAACATATTATTTAACATCCAAACTTGCATAAGATTCACAAATTAACATATGATTTAACATCCCAAACTTGCATAAGATTCACATAACATAAACTTGCATAAGATTCACAAATTGACATAAAATAACAAAGTTAAACAATCATCACGTGATTCAATAGACATGTTCTCATAATCCAATTACAACCCATCATAATTAATTTATTAATTATATTGTTAAAGAAATAGTACTCAAAAACAAAGGAACAGTCTTGTTTTTCTGGGATCTGTATTCTGAAACTGAATTGCTCGCCTTTGATGTAGACTAATTGTTATTCTAATTTGGATTAGATTTGATTTTGATTCTTGCTTCTATCTTGCTTTTGAGTTGAAAGAGAGCGGTGGCTACTCTAGGTTCATCATTGATAGCATGGCGGCTCTTGGTATGAATTAGTGTGATTTTAGGTTGAGGGTTAGGTTGCTTATATAGAATTTTAATTAATTAAGAGTCGTCAGATTAACCTAGAAGCAATCAAGACCATCCATAAAAGATAGAATAACCACCTCAGCCCTAATGACTCAGCAGTGAGTCAAAACATCGTCACATTTCAGATCTGCCTGGGGGGTAGGTCGACCCCTAGGTCGACCTGGCCCTTGGGCGGGAGAATTACCGCCCAGCCTGCTCCCCTATTTGAATTTTGAATTTATTATTCTGAACTGTTTTAATTTATATAAAATTGCTGAAGCTTCGAAAGGCCATAAATTCTTCATACGAAGTCCAATTCATGCAAACTCAGAGTCTATCTCAAGCAGAATTCCAAGACGAACGCAATGGCATAACCCGTTTCCCTTAATTCTCACATTTGAAATTGAGTATTCTTTAATTCGTAAATTTTAATAATTAAAATCATGGGGTGTTACATTCTCCCCTCCATAAAGGATTTCGCCCCCGAAATCTCCAAGTTAAAGAGAATGTTATCCTAACATCCAATCATCCATCTATTCAACCATCAAACATTACAAGATTTCTAATGCCATATGAACATATGCAAAAAGTGTGTGTATATGTTCCTTACCTAATGTAAAATCCGGCGGTCTATTGATTCAGTTGACCTCCTTAGTGCAAATCATGATAGTGCCATGCGACCATTATGTATGCGAAAGAATCCTAATGATACATATTATTTCTACATGTATGCACAACCATTCATCAAAATGCAGCCTCCATATGATAACACAACCATTATATATATCCATTAATTTAGATGTAACACCCCGTATTTTCTGTTAAAGTTATAGTAACGAATTAAACAATACTTAATTTCAAATATGAGAATTAAGGGAAACGGGTTACGCCATTGCGTTCGTCTAGGAATTCTGCTTGAGATAGAGTCCGAGTTTGCATGAATTGGACTTCGTATGAAGAAGTTATGGCCTTCAGAAGTTTTAGAAATTCAAATAAATTCAAACAACTCAAAACAGAATTCAAAATTCAAAACTACAGTCAGAAGCGGGCTGGGCGGGAAAATTCCCGCCCAGGACCCAGGTCTACCACGGGGTAAACCCTAGTGTCAACGTCCCCCCTATAGGTCGACCTGGGGGTCGACCTGCCCCCCTCCCCCGGCCAGATCAGAATTTTGACGACTGATGACTTGCTGCTGAGTCACTAGGGTTTCTGGATAGTTCTGATCTGGTCTGAATGGTTGTGGTTAACTCTAGGTTCATCCGACGGCTCTAATTAAATTGAAATTCTATATAAACAACCTAATGCTCAAACTAAAATCACACAAAAATAATCCTGGAACTGTCATGCCATCATGAAAGAACTTGGAGTAGCCGTCACCGCTTTCAATTCAAAGACAAGATAAAAGCCTACATCAAAATCAAATTAAAACTAATCTAATTCAAAGATCAACAACAAAGGCGAGCATTCCAACTTCAGAATGATTCTTGAATTTTGACGACTGATGACTTGCTGTTGAGTCACTAGGGTTTCTGGATAGTTCTGATCTGGTCTGAATGGTTGTGGTTAACTCTAGGTTCATCCGACGGCTCTAATTAAATTGAAATTCTATATAAACAACTTAATGCTCAACTTAAAATCACACAAAAATAATCCTGCAACTGTCATGCCGTCAAGAAAGAACTTGGAGTAGCCATCACCGCTTTCAATTCAAAGACAAGATAAAAGCCTACATCAAAATCAAATTAAAACTAATCTAATTCAATGATCAACATCAAAGGCGAGCATTCCAACTTCAGAATTCAGATTCTAGAAATCAAGAATTCCTTTTAGTTTGTAAGTTGGTTATTACGTAGATTTAAAACGTTCTTTTAAATGAAATCATGACATATTGTAACTCGAATATATAATGATGCTTATGTATAAGACAAATAAAGTCTGATTCTTATTTATCTTAAATTACCATTGCGATTGATCATGCCTATATGTTTGTGGTGATGAACATACCATATTGTATGTTATTGGAATCTATTATGATTGGGTAATGAACTTACTATGCCAACTTAGTGATGAACATGTCATGTTATAATTTGGTGGTTACTTGCAAGTTTATGATCTAAATCACATGCTTGTATGATAGATCAACATTTATGTATATTTAGAACTATGTTAAGTTGAACCTGTTTATGTTCCAAGATTGGATTTGTAGCCCTCTTATGTTTTAACACACATAAGTTAACATGCTAAGTTCTGATTTAAATATGTTTATAGTAGCTTTCTTATGTTTTCACATACATAAGTTAATATGTTATGTTGTGGTTTAAAATTGTGTTTATATGTTAAACCTCCATGTTAGACCTATATCAAGTTTACATGATAATTAAATCCAACTTAGTCACAAGTTCACCCTTACCTGTTTAATTAAGTTAGTGATGCTTCTATGCCAAGTTACACATGATAAGTTAAAAGTATGTTATTGTATGCTTATTTCATGTCCCTTGTTTGTTACCCTTTTTGTTTATGGGTTTGGGCTAACTTACTAGCCCAACATTTTATGTAATTTATGCGAACTTACCACAGGGGTAGCATTGGGAAAACATGAAAATTTCATGGCATAGATTTGTTCATGAAATGGTATATTTGGTATACCATTTACTGTGAGAATAATCAAAAGGATAATTATGGCATGTTTAAATTAAGATTAATTTACATACAAAATTAGACATATATAGAAAATATGTGTTAGAAAAGACGAATATGCCTAACCCGAGGTTAGACTGAGTTGTGGTGTAAAACTGCCCGGAACCGACCGGCACATCCAGTGACCACAACAAGACCTGTCTAATGTGGGTGGTTAGTGCATCAAGCCCAAAAAGGACCCGAGGTTAGACTAAGTTGTGGTGTAAAACTGCCCGGAACCGACCGGCACATCCAGTGACCACAACAAGACCTATCTAATGTGAGTGGTTGGTGCTTTAATGAATAAATTAAAGTTGAGTCAAGATTGGTAGGATTAAGTCAATTAGGGAAACACTTAACTAATTCAACATGTTAACTAAACTGATGGGTGGGGTTAGGTAAACTTGGAAACTTAACCAAATAAACATGTTGATTAGAAAACCCTAGTAACGGGTACCCATTTCAGCAGTAACCCACATAGATGTATCATGGTACCCTGAATTAGACAGGGTGGGGCACGATTACTGGGCTGATTTTAAGTGGTCAAAACGTCGGCAGTTGGTGCGTCGGTATAGGTTCCGACGGAGTACGGGCGTGCACGTACTCCGGAGTGGAAAAAGTAGGCACTGGGTATCAGTAGTATACACTTTGCATCTTGAATCGAGTCGGGTTGCCACCAAAGGGACTGATACACCCCATGGTGGGACCAGAACAGGTATCTACAGTCATGCGGGGCCGAATGACACAGGATATGAATGCATGCGAGTAGGAGCCGATCATTAAGGGGATCGTTCGTTATGAACACACGGGGCTGGTTGAACCAATGGTTAGTAGGTGTAGAGACTATAGTAATGGGTGCGATCACATGTTCATCTTATCTTATATTAGGGTATTGTCCTATGTTCTGTTATTACTGTCATGATCCCTTTCCTTGTTTAAATACTAGTAATCACTGAACTTACCAGACTTATTGTCTGACCTGTTTTCTTTCGTCCTCTTTTCTTCCGTTCCCCCCTCTAGGTCCACAGGGAGGGAATACTCCAGCTTAGTCAGACTCTTTGCAAGCTTCAAGAAAGTAGATGTATGATTGAGACTCTCTTACCTTGTCTATGGCTTTTGGACACTACATTTGGGGATTTATGCAGTTTTATTTATGGTTTATGCTTTTTTATTAAATAACCAAGATAGAAATTATGATGTAATGTTTTGGAAGTTATTTTGAGACAATTTGCTGTAATGCTTTTGTATTGAACCTCGTACGCAATAAATGTTTGATTTCCACTACCTATATTTATCTATCTTGTAAATTTTTTCTGTGTCTTGTACCTATAACCCTCCACCAAAGTTAAGGCATTCCCTTTGTGAGTGACATTAACGGAGGTGGGGTGTTTCACTTGGTATCAGAGCAAAGGTTTACCAGATCAGATAAGAGTTTTTTAAAACTATTTTCAAAAGAAATATAAAGAAGCATTTTACAAGAAAAAGTGTTATTTTATTTTAAAGGCATAATCTCCCAAAGCCATATGCCCTATCTTTCTATTCTTTGTTTTGAATCTTTTCTTTTTCGTTTCAGCATGTTTGGGAATCTTAACCTTCCAGAGGGTGTGCTGATACCTGGTTGGTTCAAGAGGTACTTAGAGGCTAGGGCCAACAATGCGGGCCCAGCAGATATTCCTCCTCCTCCAGCTACAGCGGTTCCTCCTCCTCCTCCTCCTCGTGCAAATGCTTTCTCAAAGATTTGTAGAGACTTTAGAGCCATGGGTGGAAAGGATTTCAAGGGAACTAAATCATTCGTAGAAGTAAGGAACTGGCTCAAAGAAACTGAGGATCTATTCATTATCTTCGAGGTGGACGATAGGCAGAAGATATAGTTGGCTGTATGGTAGCTCAAAGATGAAGCTTCCTATTGGTGGGAAGTCACTAATGCTGAAAGACCAGTTCAAACATGGATGGATTTCAGAATGAGGTTTGAGATGAAATTCCTCTCACAAGATGAACGGAGCTTACAAGTGGAGAAGTTCTTATCTCTTAAGCAAGGAAGTATGACGGTCAAGGAGTATGTCAACCAATTCAATCAGCTGGCCCGATTTGGACTGGACTTAGTGAATACTCCTCATAAGAAGGCTCTCCGTTTTGTCAAGGGATTGAATGAGCCACTTCACAGCCTGGCTATGACCCATGTACTTATGGGGGCTACTTACGAGAGGTTAGTGGACATGGCACTCTTACATGAGGAAGACAAGGGCAAGAAAGAGGCAAAAGTAGAAGTGCCTCAAGATAAGAAGGTGGAGGGCTCACAGAACAAGAAGGCTGATTCAAAGAAAGGCGGGAAGAACAACAAACCCGTGGCAAGAGAAAGTTTAATTTTTGTGGCATTCCTGGACATCTGGTCAAAGACTGCAGGAAGAAGAAAAGGAAGATGGGTGGTTGTTTCCACTGTGGTGAGACAGGACACATGGCTAAGGGCTGCCCAAGAAAGCAAGGGCAGAGAGCTGGACCTTCGTCTGGAGGACAAGTTCACGCTCTCATGGCACCTCCGCAAGAACAAGGTAGAATCATTTCTTCCAAAAGTTTAGCCTATCTTTTTGATCATTCTGTTCATACACTATTTGATTCTGGCGCATCGCACTCTTTTATATCAACTGCTTTAGTTGAGTCTCTACACCTAGACACCAGTATAGTAGAGGATCCCTTGGTTGGTTCAAATACAATTGGGGGCTCAAATTATTTGTCAATGATTTTTTTGGATTTTAAAATTTCTATACTAAGTGTGGGGTTTAGATGCAATGCCTATGTTTTGGGCTTCACGGGCTATGAGTTGATTCTAGGCATGGACTGGCTATCTAGTAATGGTGCCATACTCGAATGTGAAAAGAGAGTGGTTAGACTCATGAGTCGCCTTGGTAACACTCTTGAGATTTCTTGTAATCCCCTGAACTCTGTTATGCTAAGTTATCTAGAATCTCTTGATGCTTTAATCGAGAATTTGCAGTCTGTTAGAGTGGTCCGTGAATATTCGGATGTGTTTGAAGAAGTAAAGGGCTTACCTCCAAAGCGGGAGATAGACTTCCGCATGTACCTCGTTGACATTGCAAAACCCGTTGCCTTATCCGTTAGGCGCATGGCTCCAAGGGAGCAGAAAGAGCTAAGCAAGCAAGTTAAAGAGCTCCTAGAAAAGGGATTTATAAGGCGGAGTATTTCTGAATGGGGTGCTCCAGTAGTGTTCACAATTAAAGCGGACGGTTCACTTTGCCTGTGCGTTGATTATAGGGAGCTAAACAAGTTGACCAAGAAGAATGGGCACCCACTCCCGAGAATAGATGAT
The DNA here is from genome assembly GCA_030737875.1 of Allium sativum. Taxonomy (NCBI): domain Eukaryota; kingdom Viridiplantae; phylum Streptophyta; class Magnoliopsida; order Asparagales; family Amaryllidaceae; genus Allium; species Allium sativum. The sequence goes on along the minus strand of CM060909.1, from coordinate 69,857,062 downwards.
TTGTTCGATCAGCTTGTAGGTGCATCGGTTTTCTCCCAATTAGATTTAGCTACAGGGTTTCATCAGCTAAGAGTGACTGAAGACAGCATTGATACGACCGCGTTCAGTACTCCAAATGGTTTCTTCGAGTGGCTTGTCATGACTTTTGGCTTGACAAATGCACCTTCTAACTTCGTTGATTTGATGAGCAGGGTGTTTAGGGAGTTCCTCAATAAGTTTGTGGTGGTCTTCTTGGACGATATTTTGATCTTCTCAAAAAGTAAGGAAGAGCATGCTCAGCACTTAAGGGAAGTCATGGATACTCTCCGTGCACATCAGTTGAAATACAAATTCTCCAAATGCCATTTCTGGAGAGAAAAATTTAGGTTCCTTGGACATGTGGTGTCGAAAGAGGGGTTCGCTGTGGACCCCGCAAAAGTGGTTGTTGTGGAAGATTGGAAGGTTCCTCAGAATGCAACTGAAGTCCAAAGCTTCCTTGGGCTAGCAAGATATTATAGAAAATTCATCAAAGATTTTGCAAAAATCTCAGCTCCACTTATGAGGTTGACAAAGAAGAACCTAGCTTTCAATTGGGATTTGGATTGCGATATTGCTTTCCAACGATTAAAGAGGGCTCTGACAACAGCCCCAGTTTTGACATTGCCTAATGGAAGCAAGATGTTTACAGTATACACAGATGCATGCGGCACGGGACTAGGCGCTGTTCTAATGCAAGAAGGGAAGGTAGTGGCTTATGGTGGAAGGCAGTTGAAAGTACATGAGAAAAACTACCCAACCTACGACCTAGAGTTGGTAGCCATCGTTTTTGCGCTTAAGTCTTGGCGCCATTATCTCCTAGGTGAGAAGTTTGAATTGTTTACTGACCATAAATCATTGAAATACCTTTTCTTGCAGAAAGATCTCAACTTGAGGCAGCAAAGATGGATGGAGTTTCTTGCCTCATAAGATTTTGAGATTTCCTACACTCCTGGCAAAGGGCAATGCAGTAGCAGACGCCTTGAGTAGAATGAAACTGACCTTAAGCCCTCTCTTTGTAGAAAGGCAAAGCTTGGAGTACATAGCCAACTTTGACTTTAAACCCTCCTCATAATTTGTACCTGGCATATTAGCAACATTGGAAGTGCGGCCTGCGCTTTTGGACTCAATAGGGATCGCGCAACGTGAAGACCCTCAACTAGTTGATATAATAGATAAATTGATTAGGGATGAGACTTCGATTCACCTCAATAGATACTCCATCAATGATAAGGGATGCTTGAGATGGGATGGAAGACTATGCGTCCCACAAGCAAGGGATTTTGTGAAGAAGGTTCTCGAAGAGGCACACCATTCTAAGTTGACCATACACCCCGGTGGAGACAAAATGTACAAAGACATAAAAAGGGTTTTCTTTTGGAGTGGCATGAAAAGTGATGTAGTTGAATTCGTCTCCAAGTGCATGATATGCCAGCAAGTCAATGTGGAATAGAAGAAGCCTGGAGGTTTGCTTCATCCTCTAGAGGTCCCATAGCGGAAATGGGATAGCATTTCAATGGACTTTGTTGATGGGTTGCCTAGTTCAAGGAGGGGCAATACCGGTATTTGGGTAATAGTGGACAGGCTCACAAAAAGCGCCCACTTTATACCCGTCAAGAGTAGAAGGACTGCATCATCTCTAGCATCCATATATCTTAAAGAGATAGTTCGACTCCATGGGATACCCTCCAGCATAGTGAGTGATCGAGATCCTATCTTCACGAGCGAGTTTTGGAAGAGTTTGCAAGAGGCTGTAGGCACATAGCTATGCTTAAGCACGACCTATCACCCCCAAATCGATGGTCAGATGGAAAGGGTGAACAGAGTACTAGAAGACCTCTTGAGACTGTGCATTCTTAACTTCGAAGGTACATGGGAGGATCATCTACCTTTGGTGGAATTCACTTGCAACAATAGCTACCAAGCCACCATAGGCATGGCGCCTTTTGAAGCTTTAGATGGAAGACCGTGCCGGTCACCAACTTGCTGGTGGGAGTCCATAGACAAGCTCAAACTTGGACCAGACATTATTAGAGAAACTTCAGAGAAATTGGACTTGTTACGAAGAAGAATGAAGACTGACCAAGATAGACAGAAGTCCTACGCAGACAATAGAAGAACTGACCTTGAGTTCGAAGTTGGTGACAATGTGTTCCTTAAAGTATCTCCTTTGAGGAACGTCATTCTCTTTGGATCCGCAGGAAAGTTAGCACCAAGATTTGTAGGGCCATTCCCTATCATCGAGAAGATTGGGAAGATGGCTTATAGGGTACAGCTGCCCGAAAGATTGGCTGGGGTTCATAATGTATTTCATGTCTCTCACCTGCGGAAGTGCTTACATGAGTCTGTGGAAGTGGTGGAACCAAGCATGCTAGAGGAAGTAGAAGTTGAACGAGAAGCAACTGTGAGGAGAGTTCCAACCCGTGTCTTAGGAACAGAAGTTAAAAAGCTACGCAACCGTGAAGTCAAGCTTGTCAAAGTTCAGTGGAGCGACGCCGAGGAAGACGCGACTTGGGAAACTGAGAACAGAATACGCGCAGCCTACCCTTTTCTTTTTGAGGGTAAATCCTTGATCTCTTTTTTCTTACGTTTATGCTCGTAATTATCTTTTTAGGTATATCTCCAAGATCCTATCATTTATCCTTAGGTAGAAACCCATTTAGATATAAACATGTAATTGAAACATGTTATGGTTGATGGTTGCAAGTGGTTGCTAATGGTTGCTCATGGATGCATATACACACACATCAGGTGTTAGATCGGCTCAGTCACTTTCATATTGCATATGCATATATGTATTTTGTATATGGATTGAAACTTGATGTGTTATCATATGGACGTTGCATTTGTATGAATGATTGTACACTCCTGTAGGAAATTTTGAGTAGGAAAAATTGCATACATAATGGATTCATGGCACTGACATAATTTGCATTAAGGAGGTCAACTGAATCAGTAGACCGCCTGATTTTGCATTATATAAGGACATGTACACACACTATGCATATGATCATGAAGCATTAGAAGTCTTTTAAGGACAATGGACGCCTGTGTTTGATGGTTGAGTAGATGGTTGATTGGATGGTAGGATATAAGTTCTTCTCTACTTGAAGATTTCGGGGACGAAATCCTAAAAGGAGGGGAGAATGTAACACCCCGTATTTTCTATTAACGTTATAGTAACGAATTAAACAATACATAATTTCAAATGTGAGAATTAAGGGAAAGGGGTTACGCCATTGCGTTCGTCTTGGAGTTCCGCTTGAGATAGAGTCCGAGTTTGCATGAATTGGACTTCGTATGAAGAAGTTATGGCCTTCAGAAGTTTCAAAAATTCAAATAAATTAAAACAACTCAAAACCGGATTCAAAATTCAAAACAGAAGTCAGAAGCGGGTTGGGAGGGAAAATTCCCACCCAGGACCCAGGTCGATCAGGGGGTCGACCCTAGTGTCGACCTACCCCCCCCCCCCTCGCGGCCAGATCTGAATTTTGACGACTGATGACTTGTTGCTGAGTCATTAGGGTTTCTGGATAGTTCTGATCTGGTCCGAATGGTTGTGGTTAACTCTAGGTTCATCCGACGACTCTAATTAAATTGAAATTCTATATAACCAACCTAATGCTCAACCTAAAATCACACAAAAATAATCCTGGAACTGTCATGCCGTTAAGAGAGAACTAGGTGTAGCCGTCACCGCTTTCAATTCAAAGACAAGATAAAAGCCTACATCAAAATCAAATTAAAACTAATCTAATTCAACGATCTACATCAAAGGCGAGCATTCCAACTTCAGAATTCAGATTCCAGAAATCAAGAATTCCTTTTAGTTTGTAAGTTGGTTATTATGTAGATTTAAAACGTTCTTTTAAACGAAATCATGACATGTTGTAACTCGAATATAGAATGATGCTTATGTATAAGATAAATAAAGTTTGATTCTTATTTATCTTAAATTACCATTGCGATTGATCATGCCTATATGTTTGTGGTGATGAACATACCATATTATATGTTATTGTAATCTATTATGATTGGGTAATGAACTTATTATGCCAACTTAGTGATGAACATGTCATGTTATAATTTGGTGGTTACTTGCAAGTTTATGATCTAAATCACATGCCTACATGTTAGATCAACATTTATGTATATTTAGAACTATGTTAAGTTGAACCTATTTATGTTGCAAGATTGGATTTGTGGCCCTCTTATGTTTTAACACACATAAGTTATCATGCTAAGTTGTGATTTAAATATGTTTTTAGTAGCTTTCTTATATTTTCACATACATAAGTTAATATGGACATGTCTCGCATCCCCATAAACAACATATTAAAAGATGAGAATGATCCAACCCTTAGAGAATAAAACAAATATATTTTACGATCTTCCAATATGTAAATTGCGGGCTATTACATTCTCCCCCCTTAAGAATTTCTCCCCCGAAATTCCAAACAAACACAAGTAATTACAATGATTCTGCATGCTTATCGTCCATGAAAAGCCAATTCTATCATCCAAACTAGCATGCATCAAGCCATGCATCCATAGCCTTATCCTAGCACGCCGAATTCTAACAATCAACAACAAGGTACAACGATATAACGAAGATACAGTATCAAAGGGTCCTACAAACGAAGAGTTCTGGATGAGTCGCTCTCATGCTCTCTTCCGTCTCCCATGTGCAATCGTCTCGATCCTCACTCCATTGCACCTTGACTAGCTTAACCATCTTCCTCCTAAGTTGTTTCGTGTCATTCCCCACAACACGAAGTGGCTTACGAGGTCTCGAAACTACAGTCTCTAAGTCTTCGTACTGCTCTGGAGATACCAATATATTCGAATCATGCACGAATTTCCATAGAAATGACACATGGAACACATTATGCATACTCGACATCTTCTTGGGTAACTCCAATCTATATGCGAGCTTTCCAATTCGCTCGACTATCAGAAACGGTCCAACAAACCTTGGAGATAACTTTCCTTTCTTACCAAATCTAACCATGTGCTTCAGTGGCGAAGCTTTCACGAAAACCAGATCGCCTACGTGGAATTCCAAGTCCTTACGACACTTGTCGGCGTAACTCTTCTGACGATCCTGGGCTAACTTCATTCATTGCCGAACTATCTCGATATAATCCGAGGTTTCTCTAATCTTCTCAGGTCCAAGTACCAACTTATCTCCAGTTTCTAGCCAACATGCCAGAGAATTGCACGGCCTTCCATACAACGCTTCGTATGGTGCCATCCCAATGCTAGATTGGTAGCTATTATTATACGCAAACTCAAGTAGATGTAGATGGTCTTCCCATGATCCTTCGAAGTCTAACACACAAGCCCTCAGGAGATCTTCCAAAATTCGATTGACTCTCTCGGTCTGACCATCAGTTTGGGGATGATATGCCGTACTTAAGCACAACTCGGTTCCCAAAGCTTCTTGCAAACTTTTCCAAAATCCACTCGTGAATAATGGATCTCGGTCACTAATTATACTCTTTGGGACACCATGGAATCGAACAATCCATTTCACATAAAGTTCAGCCAATTTCGATGTCGTCCTAGTCGACTTGATAGGAATGAGTCTCGCACTTTTGGTCAAACGATCCACGATGACCCAAATCCCTTCGTTTCCTGCCCTGGTTTTAGGTATTCCATCAACAAAATCCATCGATACTTGCTCCCACTTCCACGTAGGAACTTCTAGTGGCTGAAGTAAACCGCTCAGCTTATTCCGTTCATCTTTCACCATCTGACAGTTCATACACTTGGAAATGAACTTTCCAATATCTCTCTTCATCCCTTCCCGGTAATAGGCTCTCCTCATGTCCTGATACATCTTATTTCCACCATGATGAATCGTCATCTTCGAATGATGACATTCTCTCATAACCTCATCCCTCAATCCATCAATATCAGGAACAACTAACCACCCTTGCTTTCGAAGCCAACCTTCTCGATCAACCTCGAACTCTTTATCTTCTGGTTCTAGTTTTTGAATGAACTCGACAAGCTTCGCATCTTTCTTTTGGCTCTCGCCAATCCTTTCGATAAGAGTAGGTCTTATCTACAAGCTCGCCAACATTTCAGGTTGGACAACTCACGCCTTGGCCTGAAATCGAACCTTGCCAATTAATCGAGGCTCTTCCATTCCGAAAACATCGCTCCCATACTTGCGTGTCTTCGACTTAACGCGTCTGCAACTGCGTTACCCTTGCCCAGAGTATAGGCTATGCCAAAATAATATGACGCCATAAAATCTAACCATCTTTGCTGCCGAAGATTCAAATCCTTTTGGGAGAAAAGATACTTCAACGACTTGTGATCTGTAAACAACTCGAATCGAACTCCCAATAGGTAAGTACCCACATGTTCAGAGAAAATACAATCACCGCCAGCTCCAAATCATGATTTGGGTAATTCTTCTCATGCGGCTTTAGCTGTCAACTCGCATAGGCCACAACCTTATCCTTCTGCATTAGTACTGCTCCAAGTCTAGTACCACATGCATCGGTATATACCACCATCTCTTCATTCCCACTTGGAATGGCCAACATAGGTGCACTTGTTAATCTCTCCTTCAGGATTCCAAACACTTGTTCACACTTTGCATCCCATGTGAATACTTGGTTCTTCTTCATCAATCCTGTCAACGGTGCAGCTACCTTGGAGAAATCCTTGATAAACCATCGGTAATATCCTGCCAACGCAAGGAAACTCCGTACATCCGTCGCATTCTTAGGTTGATCGCAGTCCTGGGTTGCTGCAACTTTAGCGGGGTCAATCGCTATCCCTTTTCCAGAAACTACATGGCCTAAGAACCTCACTTCATCCTTCCAGAAGTGACACTTTGAGAACTTAGCCTTAAGCTGATGCTTCCGCAAGATTTCTAACACAACTCTCAAGTGCGTCTTATGTTCTTCCTCATTTCTGGAGTAAACCAGAATATCATCCACGAACACAAGCACGAACTTGTTCAACTGATCTCTAAACACCCTATTCATACGATCCACGAAATACGCTGGCGCGTTAGTTAACCGAAGGGCATCAGTAACCATTTGAAGAAACCGGATGGTGTCCTAAAAGCAGTCTTCGGCACACTATCTTTTGCCACCCTCAATTAGTGAAACCCCGTTGCCAAATCCATCCGAGAAAACACTTTGGCTTCGTGAAGCTGATCGAACAAGTCATCAGTCCTTGGCAACGGATACTTGTTCTTCTTAGTCACCTTGTTCTGCTCACAATAGTCCACACACAATCTTAACAGCCATCCGCCTTGGTTGCAAATACGACCGATGCACCCCACTCGGAAACACTCCTTCGAATGAACCCTTTTCCCCAAAGGTCACGAACTTGCACCTCTAACTCTTGTTGTTCCCTAGGCACCATCCGCCTAAAAGGCATAATGATTGGTCTAGAACCTTTGACCAAATCAATCCTAAACTCAATCTCATGATGCGGCGGAAACCCTTTGACCTCGTCAAATACATCTACATACTCATTAGCGATCAACACTAATGACAGGTCTTCTTGTGGAATCCCAACCGAAGTTAAGAACAAAGCAATCACACACAAAAGAGCAACCATGACTCGACAACACTAGACCATGACATATCATGCAAAGATTTGATGAACTCCCAGTTGAATTAGTCACCACGAAGGGTCTATCACAAATCTCAGGTTCGAAACCCAAGACAAACTTCTCGTTCTTCTGATATGGTGTATCAATGGACGAACGAGCATATCTAAATAAGGCTTCGAAATTAGAAATATAGTCAAGCATAGAATGACCATTCTGTTTCAGCTCTACAAACTTTTTGAATAGAGCAGATTTCTGAGATGTGGAGATAGACTTTGCTTCAAACTTAGCTTGGAATAGCTCCCATGAAATTTCTTCTTCTGGAGTCTCGAGTGTAACAGAATTCCACCATTCCATGGCCCTATCCTGCAGTTGCCTTTATGCAAGCTTTCTCTTTATTGCATCCTCAATACCCAAGTCTCCAAAGATTCGAACACATGAATCCATCCACCTCTGAACCTCTTCAGCTGGTTCAGTTCCCTTGAATGATTTCCCCCTAGAGATGTAAAGTCCTTGCACAGCTTTGCAAAGTCTACTACTCTAGGAACTCCCACACCAACATCTACCGTTGCCGCCACTAGAGCGGGTACCCTTCGCATAATTGCTTCTTCCATGGCTTCAAACATGTCCGGTAATTAGGTTCAACACCATTTCCCCCTCGAGTATTGGCTCCCCTAGCAGCGCGTTTTGTTTCTCGTCTACTCATTCTGAATCTGCAATCTAGAATAATTAGTCACTTCCAAGAAAAACAACTAAAGCAAAACAACCGCTACTACTATATATGCTAATATATATAGTAAGCATCCAACTGAAATCTACAAGTACATCTCTCATACGTGATTATGTCCTTGAACTTTGGCCAAAAATCGTTGACCAGAGCTCTGATACCAAATGTGACAACCGCCCATAACCCCCGCACTATACAAGAGAATTAATGCGCTGAAAGATGTGCAAGGCTGTCATGGACGATCATCAAAGTAGTAAACACAAGCGGAACCTGTCGTAAAACTCATAGCACAAGGATAAAATATAATAGAACATATACAACAGGTAGTAATAGTGAAGCAGAAATACTAGACTTCCATACAACTAGAAAGTAAGATCCACAAACTTGGAAATAGTGTTTATACAAAATTGCCTCACTACATCACTCAGAAAAGCAAACAGCGGAAATCCAATTATTAGATAGTAGTAAAGCTGGTATGTGAGCCTCCTGCTCGCCATCGATCAGCATCACCATCCTCACTAAAGCATTACATGCCACCTGTTACTTAGTCTGCCCATTCACAATCGAATGAACAGCCCAAGGTAATAAGAGGATACATAAAACCTTGAGTCAGACAACAATCTTAGTGATCGATAAAACATCTAACAACTTCAACAATAAAGTGTATGAGAGGGGATAGATAAACATACTAATCTACCCACGACACCAGAGAAGAACTCGACCTTATCTTCCCCACATCGGACAGTGATATCCTTTACAATCCATTCAACCAAAGGAATAACAATTCATACATGGAAACCAGAACAACCACTCAATCATGGAAAACACACATAACATCCAGATTATATAAATCTCACATAGACAACCCTAATCGAGTTTAATATCCCCCCAAGTTCCTTTCCTAGAGGCCTAAACCAATATTAGTTGAGCACTCAAAGAAAATCCTTCTCGACTTTGGATAATCTATGTGAGGTAGTACAAACAGAACAACTAATCATCCATGATTGACTCTGGCTATCACCGCCAATCCTGCTTTGAAACCATCGTTAATCGTATGATGGACAACCTTGCCATATGTCGAGAGCTAATGGTAGCCCCAGTTCTAGCATAAACTCCATATGTCCAACCTTGACCACTAGGCCTTTCAATGATACCCAAGGTACTCGACCAGCAACCTTCTGGTCTATTGGGTGCCCCCATCGTACCCCTGCTTTGATCCTACTAGAACTAACGACAACGCTAACTTCTCGGCCTTCACATCTCTAGTCATCCAACCCTGACGACATTTCATAGCTCAAGCAACCTTCTCGAGCATCCATTATCCACCAACTCACAACCTTTGAGTTGCCACCTCATTTATTGTTCCACCTTGATCAACGAACACATTTAACACTTCGAACCTTCCAACTTGAATTTACTTCGAAGTCACATCATCACCAAGCCAATTACATCACTGCGTTGTGGTTAGGGTTCGGGGGGTTGCCCCCGAAAAATATTTTTTTTAGACCTTTTCTCCAAATCTGAGTCGTATCTGAAAAACGTACTTTTTCAGAAAATGACCCTATTGGAAACAACCCATAGCATCATCACTATCAACCACAGCGTTTAAAAGTGCTTTTAGAAACATGACCGATCCGCCTCCTTTCGGACCGACCCAATCCAACCTAGGCCGACCTGAACCACATCTGACCAACCCGATCCTGCACCCTTTTGGCTTCAGAACTCGACCGATCCACCAAAATGACCGATCCAATCCACCCCTGACCGATCCGTTCCACATCTGACTGATCCACTATGGTCCGATCCAATCCATATAACAACCAACCGACCCGATCCAGTCTAGCCTGACCCGATCCAAGCATGACCCGATCCAAATAGGACCCGATCCAAGTATGACCCGATCCGATCCACTCCTAGCCGAGCCAACTCCTAGCCGAGCCAATTTCCACATATTGCAATTCAACTCCGGTTTCGACCAGAACTTCGCCAAACGACGAATCCAATGAAACGAACTCAACCAAAATAATCAAACACATTCATAAGCATCTCATAACATTACTAACCACATGAGTATGACAATTACCACAAAAATGATGTAAATCTCATCCAAAAACCATTAAAATGAACATATAATCAAAATAAGAGATCTAACTAACATAAACATGCAATATGACATGAAATTAATGAGTAAAACTTGTTAGATTAGATCATAGGGTGATGCATATGAAAATGAACCTGTAATGGTGTAAATCTATGGTAAAACATCCCAACTTGATGAGAAACATGCACAAACACACATATACTTCATTGCATTCATGTAAGAGATGTAAATCACTCACCGGTTTGCTGAAACAGTCTAAAATGACAGAAATAAGAATGCGGACAACGAGCACTCCGAATCAAGCCCCTTGATCTGATGAATTCGCCTTTTAAATGATGTATATCTTGCCCTGGATGGTGTAGATCTTCGATTTCCTCCCTTAGATTTGGATTTTTAATGGTGGAAAGGTGTAGGAGGACGGAGGAGATCAATGCCTCCAAATGAGAGAATGGGAAAGTAAATCTTTTCCCTCCACTTTCACTCCCTATTTATAGGATTCCACTAAGGCTCCAAAACCTAAATAACCAACTAAAAAACCCTTAAAACAGCGATTTCTCCCAAACCACTATAACAACCCATTATTTTTAACGATTTAAATTCCGATTTAAATCAATATTTTTATTTTGAAAAATATTTTATCGTTTTCCATAACGGGAATTAGTAATTTGAAATACGTACAGTGAGATATAGCCACTGTGAAAATTTCGTCGGAAAATTTGAACGTTTGTCGATCGCGCATTTTTCAGGGCAAAGCTGCGCATATCAGTTCCAATTTTAGCGATTTTAAAATCTCTCTGAAACCAGTTCGGACAAACATGAAGAATATTCTATTCGTTGTCATGAATCCAACGGTGTAATCCGTTTCATGAAAATCAGAAGTTTTGATCTCCGTTTAATTGTTTTTCTGTTCGGATTTTTCGTTTAAAGGGGTCCGTAACGCGATTTTGAACGGAGCATCCTGACACTGCAAACTATATACCGTTGTGTCCGTCTCGTCGCGCTGATTTCCACAATATATTCATTTGTCAGTTTTGGTGCTCGGTTTGCGCTGAATTAATGAAAATGCTTGCATAGTTCAATTTTGAAACAAAGGCATTTGAGTTCGACGTGTCCCTATTTAGATTCAGCATATTTTTCTAGCTATTTTGGGTCTGCAAACCCGATTAGTAACTTTCACAGTGCACTTGAATGATCAAAAATGTGTGAGGAGACATATATTACAAACCATACGTGCATGAAGCCATTCTTTAATTCCAAAGTATTTGTGCCCTTTTTATTCCCATGAAACCAAACATACATGTAACAATTCATATTATTCCATGCACCCTTTTATATTTCCGTTTCTTCTTTTTGAAATGTTAATCCATTATTTACCCATTCACACTCATTTTTCAAATCCATGCATGCACTACGTACACCACCTTCGTTTTCAATCTCCCACCCCATGCGTCCATTGCTTTCCAAATTAAAAAAAAAAACAATACGTTACCTTTCTTTGTATTCACACTCATTTTCTTTTATTATTCCAATATAGCCATGCACGTTCAACATTCATAGCATATGCGTTGCATGTCCATGCCTTTTCATTTGTTATAATTCAAACGTGTTTGTTTTGAATTTTAAACTGCTTTAAAGGCGTGCGAGAGTTGTCCGTTTCCAACAACTAAGAATAGTTCAAAGGGACACCTGCCCATTTTATATATAAAAAAAAGGAACAAAATAAAAACTGCTCCGTCATACTTCCTCTTCCCTTCTGTTTTTCTTTTCTCCCATGCTAGTTTTTACTTTCCATCATCATTTCGCAAACATCAGTCCTCTTCCCAAACGTTGGTTCTCTTCTCTCCACATTTTTCCAACTTCCCGAAACCAGCTTACTGCTGACCTTCCACTGAACTGCATCGACAGTCCACCTCCGACCCCACTCCGGGCGCCACTGTCCTCCGTCCTTCCCTGACCGCCTTGATCTGAAAACCCGCGCCCAAGCCAACTTCACCTGCTGTCCTCGCATCTGAACTCTACCCAACAGCCTCCGCCTAAAGCACCGAGACTTGCTTCATTCCCGTCACTCCACCCTCTGAACCAATCCGCGCCCTCATTTCCAGAAACCTGCTGACCCTTTTCTCCCCTGAGGCCGCACCCGAGCTCCGCCTAGATCCGCCAACACAGTCCCTGCTGTTCCTACTTCCCCTACCTCAGTCGCGCCCTTTCCTTCTCCGCTAGTGCTGACCAAACCTGAGCTGAAGCGACAACACCTGTGCGTGAGTTTAGTGGTGTGTTACGTGAGTTATATTTATACTTTATTTTAGAGTGCAACGATGTTTTGTGGGTGTAACATCTGTGTGTGTATAGTGTCGAGTGTGGAGTTGTGTTGCGTGATTAGTGTGTGTTCTGTGTAGGTGCGTGAGTTGTGTGTTAGCTACATATGAGAGTGTGTGCAGATATATTTTAATGTGTTGAGTGCATTTCATGTGTGTTTATATATATATATATATATATATATATATATATACAGTTGTATATATTTTAAAAAAAATTGTTTTGGGTTCACTTTTTATATAAATATATTATTATTATTATTATTTTGAAAAAAAATGTGTTGTGTTTATTTTGTATCGATTTTGGTGTTGAGTTCCAAAACCCGTCCCAAACCCGATAACCATACGGAGCCATCGACAATTCCTTGACCTCCTATCATAAAAATAAAATATATTTTTAGTTGTTGCCGAGTTAAATTCATTCTGGATAGTGCCTAGAAGTCGTCGTTTCGTTCGGTGTCAAGTTCGGAGGTTGTCTCCATTTCTGTGCCACGAAAGGTGAGTTTATCTCACACCTGACTCACATTTTTCCATGGATGTTAAATCAATAATGAACTGTTATACGAAATGTATAGGATTGCTGATAGATATTGTTTGATTTGATATATATGCACATTTCCTATGCAACACGATATATTCATATGACACGTAGTTGCACTGATGATATATGCTGTGATTGTTGCTATGTGATTGTTGTTTGTGGTTGTTGATACCCTAGTTTAGGAAAAATCACTAAGGGTTGAAATGATACATACCCGAACGGACATTAGAATAGGGAAAAATCATTATGGGTTAAAATGATAGACCTGAACGATTTTTACTGAATTTGGGATCGCGGATTGAAATGATAGACCTGTAGAAATTTTATAAATTGCGCGTTGAAATGATAAATATCTGTATCACTTGACCAAAGGGTAGAAAACTATATACGGACACCGTCGGTCATGTTTTTGAAGTAAAAGGAGTTTTATTTTAAAATATTTACTAAAGACTTTATATTTTTGTATTTATATTTTATTTAAATTTAAATTACTTTGTATATTTAAATTATGTGTTTTAAAATGATTTATCTGTAAATAGGGATTTAAATGTTTATTTAAGATTTTATTTATATATGTATCTGTTTTGAACTATATAATTTATTCCTATAAGTATTTTAACCTTTTTATATTATTATAACTATTTCTTTAAATCTATTTTATATTATTATAAACTTATATATGTTTATAATCTTTTCTAATTTATTTTAGAATTTTATAAACTTATATATTTATTTTCAAAGTTATATTTTCTTATATATATATATATATTGTAAACTTTAATAATAAACTGATTGGTGGGTAAGTAAGGTTCTCGCGATTCGAATTCGACGTTTAAAGATTTGAATTTAGATAACGATACCGATTTAACGAATGAACTGATATAGGATATGAATATGAATTTGAATCGATATTGACTTAAGAAATGAACTAGAATGTGAAATTTGTTTTGAAATTGAATTTCCGAGTTTAAGGAATGAATTCGAACCTATAATGAATATAAATGAATTTGATCTTAAGTTAACTAAATGCGAAATTTGAGATGGTCTAAATATTGAAGAAATGAATTTGAATTGATATGGAATGAATTCTATTTTAAAGTGATCGAATATGAATTGGAATATATAAAATTTTATATATAGAAATGGTGTTATAAATTGTTTGATTTTGAATTAAGAAATTTGTTAGAATCAAATTTATATGAATAGTTTAAATCTTATGATTTGAATTTAAGTAATAACTTTGAACAGTACGACTTGAATTTTTAAAATAAGATACAATTTGGTTTAAATTAAAGGTTAAGACTTCGTTTTGAATTATATAAAAGAAATTTGAACCTAAGTGTTGAATTTCATTAATCGACTAAAATGAATGCTTTAAGGGGGTAAAACCAAATTATATGAATTATGAATAACGATTTCGAATTATACGACTTGAATTACATAACTCGATATGTTTGTTTAAATTGAAGTGTATGTTTTGAATTCAATCTCATATTTCGAATTTCGAACCAAAGTGTTGGATTCAAATGAATCGACTTAAAACAATTTCTTATAAAGGAAAATTTTGAATCATTTGAATGGTTTCGAACTTGAATTTTTGCGAATATAAGCCGAACCAAAAAATTATAATCGAAGTTAAAGGTTTTGATATCGATTTAATCGAAAATTGAGATATTTAAGGTATAACTTAAATATAAGTCGATTTAGGATTTGAAAGTTGTTATGCGATTTTTGTCGGAAACTTATATAAATCGAAGTTAAATAGTATAGTATTTGCTTATACTATATTCAGAAATCTTTTCGATATGGTTTTAAATCGATTTGATTTGAGCGATTCTCGTGAGTATTTTCCAAAATTGAATATAATTGAAGTTAGATATTTAAATTTGATTTCAGATTCGAATATGAGAACTCATATAAACTATTTTATAAAGTGATTTATAAAATAATGACCACGGTGTGAAAAATGTAAACGATTGGTTGTTAAAGAGACCGGGATCGGCTATTGTCATACTCTCTGCCAATACGGAAAACCGCTTTAACAACTGTGTACGCGGTGGAGTTCCAGAATGAAGGGGATGATTTGGCGAACGACTCTATATTTGTATTTCATATTAATTACGAGACCCTGACTACCTTGAGTCAGCTTGATGTGGCTAAAACAGGAGCTATGCACGGACCAAGTGAGGTCATACCTCTTATTGAGCACACTTCTTCGATATTATTCTATTACTGTTGAGATTCGATTTGGGCCCTTTTTGATTATGGGAGTGTGTATCGAGGTGGGCGGTAGTAGCTACTATGCGTTACCACCAGTCCGGCTCTGCAAACGGTGAATCCACCTTGGCATTCCTTGTGTGCCTTGCCACATGCCTTATACGAGCCTACTACGACTTTGTTTTGTACTGTTTTATATGGAGTGCCCTCTGATCAACCTCCAGTTTACGGAGGAATTACGGTACTGTATATACTATGGGAATATATAAACGGTGTAAGGGTAATAATGGTAATCCCGCTTACGCTATTTTGATACTTTTACTTTACTGATAGACACTATTGTATATAGCGTATTATACTATATAGTATTAGTTTGACGAATCCTTAGAGGATGGTGATCCCAGACATCCTTTAAGTTACTGATTGCATTTCATCGAACATTTCATTTGAGTTGATTTACTTCCATGAGGATGTTAGTCCTGATCCGAGTTGTTTTGTTTTGCATTATTGCTCGGGTCAGATCGAGTATATCAGTTTTCGAGATTCACTTTTGGAGTTTGGAGCTTATATTGGATTTTTGGTCACCCATATCTACATGTTGATCAGTTGTTCTGGTCATCCAGTTATTTCTGTCATTCTGTTTCAGATTGTTATCTGTTGTTTATTGTATTAGACTTCCCCTGTATTATTTATGTAAACTCTGATGTAAAGCTTCATGAACTACTATTGTATTTTAAATTTTCCGCTGTGAGATATTATTTCTTTGCATCTGTGTCTGTGATCTGTGATTCTGTGATTTATTCTATTTACCTCAGAAGCTAATGACAATCTGCTGTTTTGGATGATTCGAGTTGACATGTTTTGTCAATTCGGCACAGTCAAAATGGCGGGTCGTTACAACCACTGAGCCAAATCTTTAATGTAACCACTATATGGAAAGGCAATCATTAATTCCTTTCCAACGGCACATGTCTCACCCTCTGATTCGACCTGAGTCAAAAGTTATGCCCTGTACAAGGCTGATAAGGGCAAAATGGTCACAAAAAAAATCGGTAAAAATTATGGACATGTCTCACATCCCCATAAACAACATATTAAAAGATGAGAATGATCCAACCCTTAGAGAATAAAACAAATATATTTTACGATCTTCCGATACGTAAAATGTGGGCGGTTACATAATTCGTGGGGGTTATATAAACCATTAAACTGTAACTAAATGAATCTACATGTCTAAGTAAATTTGTTAAATCTATGAGGGTGTTATACGAACCCGACAAACTTAACCTATTTTATATGTTGGGGTTATGTGGGCTTACTAATTTGTTAGGCGTAACCTATCAAAATCCTAGTAGTGGGGATGCAAGCCTAGGGGTGGCTTGTATCATCGGTTGTGTGGGACCCGTATCTGTCAATAACCCATACTGGTATCCATAGGGGGACCCCGAACTCGGTAGGGGTCAGGGCACGCTTACTGAGCTGATTATAAGAGGTCCATATGGGTGGAGGTGTTTGACGGTGCATTCCAACGGAGTCATGTGCGTGCGTGGATCCGCTTGCTCAGGAAAATAAGATGTTATAGCACTAGTAGATATGGTTGTGTCTATCTGGGAGTTTCTACTTTAGGAAGTGATACATCCTACTGTGGGGCCGACACAGGGTATTTACGGGATAGGGAGCCAATCGATTGGGGTAGTAATTAGGGTACAACTAGTCCTGCTAGTTTATGTGCCCGTTATTATCATTTGGGGTAACACCTGCTACTTCTATTGGGCTTCCTATTATTATCGTTTAGGGGTAAAACCCATCACTAGAAGTACACTTAAGTCTACCATTATGTTTCTGTTATACTAGTATTAGTGCAGAAAAAAGTATTTAGGAAGCGTAATCAATTATGTTCTTTTCATTTTGCTTATCCTACTTAGTCTGTTAAACCTGTCTAATGATGTTGTTATCTCTCTCATCCAAATTATATGCCTGTCATGATGCTTTTACGTATTTATATGCCAAAATTCACTGGACTCGACAGACTTTATGTCTGACCCGTTTTGTTTCCTTTTCTTTCTCTACCTTTCACATTAAGTTCTCAGGGTGGGAATACTCAGGCTTGATTTTATATTACTGTACTCTGATGATTTTAATACAAGGCAGATACTTTTATTGATGTAGTGGGGTTTCAATATTTAAAACTGATGTTATAACTGGATTTCAGACCATGATGTTTTATATTTGGAAAATAAAGTTTTAAATTTCCGCTGCTATTTTATATCTGTCTTGTGATGTTTACGTTTTTGTATACCTACAACGCTTTACAGAACTTAATGCATTCTTTTAAAGAGTGACATTAACGGACGTGGGGTGTCAGAGCTTGAGCGTGGGAAGATGTTGCATCCTTCTTCCTATTTACCAATGTTTCTTTAGCAAGTGGCTATTCAAATC
This sequence comes from Allium sativum, assembly GCA_030737875.1. Lineage (NCBI taxonomy): Eukaryota > Viridiplantae > Streptophyta > Magnoliopsida > Asparagales > Amaryllidaceae > Allium > Allium sativum. The sequence continues at coordinate 69,839,125 of CM060909.1, read as the reverse complement.
CTTCCAAGCTTATAAGTAGCTAAAGGTGGTCGAAGATCAGCAGCTCCCCCCTTCCTAGCGCGCCAAAGTGTTGACGTCAAAAGTTGGTCAAATGATGGTCAACCCCCAAAGTGCGTAAACAACACACAATCACAGAATGAAAAAAGTAAATAAAGACAGGGAGAGCGACATAATTTTTATAGTGGTTCGACTTAAACTAAGCCTACGTCCACTTTATAATCTATGTTTATACCATTGATTACATGTTACAGTTGCTTCTGATTGATAGAAAATAGAGGGAGAATTGGTTTATACAAAGAATCCCTGTGTTGTGAAGTTTAAGTGTATAGTGTGCTATTTTTGGAGTGACAGCCATGAACTTTTCAGTTGGAACTTGAAGTGTGACACCCCACATCCATTAATGTCACTCATTAAGAAAATGCATTAAGTTTTGTGAAGCGTTATAGGTAAACAGAAACAAAATATTACAAGATAGATATAAATTAGCAGCGGAATTTAAAACTTCTGTTAAGCAGAGAAAACATCGTGGTTCAAAACATGGTTACATCATGAGTCTGAAATACATAAAACCCAGTACATCAACTTGAAATTTCCGTCTTGTACTAAAATCATCAGAGTACAATAAACATGAAAAGTGCATAATCCCTAAAAAGCATAGCCATAGTAGAAAAGGTACGAAATCAAGCAGTAAATCTAAGCAGCTCCAAGCAGAAGGAAAGGAGAATCCTGATCAAGCTAGAGTATTCCCACCCTGAGAACCTTGGGGGGGGGGGGGGGGGGACGGAAGAGAAAGAAGAGGAAACAAAATAGGTCAGACATAAAGTTTGGCGAGTCCAGTTAATTTTAGCATATAAATAAGTAAAAGCATCATGACAGGCATATAAACTGGATAAGAGGTAGATGACAGCATATAAGGTAGGTATGACAAGGTAAACAGGATAAACATGATCGAATATATTGTGCTTCTCCAGTATTTTCATTTTCTCTACACCAATACTATTGTCATATGAACAAAATGATCTCTAACAAGTATAAGGTGGTAGACTTAGGTGTACTTCTAGTGAGAAGTTTAACCCCATACAATAACAGGCAGCCCAACTAAACATACCGGAGTTACCCCTAAGGGTATTAACGGGCTCCTAAACATACCAAAGTCTAGATGTACCCTAATTACTACCTAAATTGATCGGCTCCCTACTCCGTAGATAGCCTGTGCTGGCCCCATAATAGGATGTATCACTTCCTAAAGTGACAACCCTTCGTTTTCAGGATGTGCACAACCATATCTACAGGTGTCACGGTGTCTTAACCTCCTCTGCTGGACCCATGCAAGATCCCGTCGGAATGCGCCGCCCACACCATCCCCCACTTTCGGATCTCTTACAATCATCCCAGTAAGTATGCCCTGACTCCGACCTAGTTCAGAGTACTCGTTTGATACATATATATGGGTTACTGGCTGAAACGGGCCCCACACACAAGATGATACAAGCTTCCCCTATGCTGGCATCCCCACTACTAGGTTTTCCATAGGTTTTGCCATACCAGAGTAAAAGATTGCATGTCATACCAGAGTAAAAGATTGCATTCCATACCAGAGTAAAAGATTGCATAACCCCAAATAGTTAAGTTTGTGGGCCTATATATAAATATTACCCACCACCCCAAGATATATTTAACCCTCCCACTGTTTCATAAAATTTTACTTAACCCTTACTCATGTTAACATGATCTTAAAATCCCTATGGATTCGACCAGGTTAAGTATTCAAATTCATTACCATATTCATTTATGGTTATAATGTACTAGACCTCCCACATTAAGCCTACAACTTGTGGATGCTGGATATGTCGGTCAGGTCCGGGTAGACTTCTTCCACAAGTCAGACTTAACCTCGTGTCTTAGCACTTAACATGTTTATGCACTTAGACCCCTCACATTAGATTCACCACTTGTGGTCGCTAGATATGCCTTTCGGGTCTGGCCAGACTTCCACCACAAGTGTAATCTAACCTCGTGTCTAAGCACGGTTACATTTTCTAATTACTGTAATTCTAGGCATTTTCCCATCTTTAACGATTATCCCAATTTCATTATAGGTTTTCATGCCACTTTTCCAAGTCATATTTATTATGTACCATATGCCCCAAATTTAATATCTAAATCACAATTTAATTTATGGCACAAATCCATATTCATGTATTTCATTAAATTTATGCCTATATTTATCAATACAAGTTATGCCCTAAATTTAATGTTTTCCCCTTGTTCCCAATTTCACGTGTTCGCATATTTCAGCGGTATGCCTAGGCTCGAAGGTAGCCTGGCTATAAAATAAAAAGGGAAAAGAAGATGGGAAGAGAACATAAATAATCATAATAGCAAGATTGACATATGAAGGCAAAAATAGGCATGGCAACTAATAAGCATATAGTGACAAAATTGGGCATAGTGACAAGATAGGCATATAGGAATAGACCTGATGAATATGTGGTAATAGAACTGATTATGCATAGTGACATAATCATAAACATGCATGATGAGTATAATCAGTGAATTAGATATACAATTAACGTTAGATATGGCATGATTCAATAGTCACAGGCTTAGATCTAATTCATAGTTATGTCAAAATAACTTAGATACACAGGTTATGACAGATCTGATATGATTCAAATAGTCATAGGCTTAGATCCAATTTATAATCATGTCAAAAATAACTTTTAAGTATTTAGATCTAAAAATAGCATAGACTCACTGTGATTGGATCTAAGAAATAGAAGAGTAATTGTAGATGTTGAATCACAGGTCTCTGAATTAGTGTAACTCCCATTGTAGAAGAAGAATAAGCTATTTTAGTATAGGAAGAGAAAACATCTAGTTCTGTATTGTTTTTGGTGTGTAAAAACAAGATAAATGGGGTCTTATTTATAGTCATCAGCCAACGAACCTGTTAACCCTGTTAAAACACAGTTCAAAATGCCGGGTCGGTCCATCCAGATCTGGATCGGCCAGATCTGGATCGGCCAGATCTGGAGTGGCCAGAACTGGATCGGATAGATCTGGATTGGACAAATCTGGATCGACCAGATCTGGATCAGCCAGATTTGGTTCGGCCAGACCTTGATCGGCCAGACCTGGATCGACCAGATCTTGATCGGACACACCTTGATCGGACAGATCTGGATTGGACAAATTTGGATCGGCCAGATCTGGATCCGGCAGATCTGGATCGGACAAATCTGGACCAGTGACATTTCTGTAATTAGTTTTAGCCCATTCCAAATTCTGTACACGTAATTACAAGACTGCCAATGCCTTCAAACTTCTTCTATAAATAGCCCCTTACTCCACAATTCAGAGGAGGAATTTCTGAACCCCAAAGGGCTGCCTAAACCATTCCTACACCTCTCTAAAAGCTTCAAAAACATCATTAATGGCTTCCTAAGTTTGCTTCATCATTCTCCAACAACACGAAGATCAAGTCAATCTAATTCTCCATCCAAGGTTGATCTAACTCAACTCTAATGCTCGTTGATCGCTATCAACTCTCTCTAAAGATCCGGATCTAGCTCAAACTCCATCATGAAATCAAGGGGAAGCATCTACATGCTAAAGTGATCAATGATTCATATATTCTCCATCATGAAGCTAGAAATGTCAAAAATTCCTTGCCAAACTCAAGTGTAATAAATCATAAAATGAGAGAAGTGAGAAATGATTGTATGAGAGATTCCATGAGTGTTGTAAAGCAAAAGTCCATAATGAGAAGAGATTGAAAAGTGGACGTAGATTCATAGCGAATCGAACCACTATAAAAATTCCTTTGTCTTCTTATTGCTTTTTACTTTTCTTTTGTGCTAGTGGCTTCACAATTTCATACCATTTACTTAGTGACGTGCTTTTCTTGCATCATTTGGTGTTTGACCATTTTCGGCACAAACATTTGGCGCCCACCATGGGGTCGCGTTCGCATTACCTACCTCCGCTCACAAAGTTGAAAGCCTTGCATTAAGGCTCTAAACCGCATTCTTCTTCGAAATTATAGCCAAATCTAAGAAGACCGTTAGCAAAATCGTGGTAGAAGCCGATGATGTTGCTAATGAAGAAACACCGCTCACAAATCGCTTTGAAGTTAGTGAAAATTCAGAAAGCGGAGCCGGTGTGACAAGAAATGAATTAAAAGCCGCTATTGCCAATGTCAACAACCGAATGGATGCCTCTACTAAAATGATGATGGTGAAACTTGACACCATTCTTAATGCTCAGTCAAATCCAACCCCTCCGAAAGTGCATGTGGATCTCGAAGAGAATGATAAATCGCCCGCTTTCGATCATAATCGCAACGACAATATGGAAGACGATTATGATTGGGCAAGTGACAGGGACGAAGCTAACATCTAAGAATTGAGATCAAAAGCTAAGAATCATTCCGAAGTGGATGCTCGAAAGATCGCTAACCCTATCACGGGGGCACCCCCTCGTCGAGAAGGCAAAGCGCCTAAGCTCTCTAATCGAGATCATATGCCTAGACGAACATTTGGTAAAGAGCTCAGCTTCACAGAGCGCCATAACACCGAAGAATACATTTCAGATATGATAGAATGAGTCATGAAAAAGAACCAAGCTAGCAAAGACGACGAAAGAGAATGGGATTTCTCCCCCGATAGGACTCCGATCACCGAAAGGATCCTCGAAGCAGAATGTCCAAAGAAATTTAATCCTCTGACTTTGCCTCCGTACAATGGCCTCGTTGATCCCAACTACTTCCTATTCAAATATGAGTGGCATACGTGCGCGGCTGAGGCAACTGATGAGATGAGATGCACGTATTTTCCTCTCTACTTAGAAGGTGCTGCATCATTATGGTTCACAAAGCTGCCAACCAAATCCATCGATCGATTCTCTGACTTAACCAAAAAGTTCAAGGAGCAATTCCGCTTGTATGCTACCAAAGCCAAGGACGCAATAACTCTCCCAGCAATGAAGCAGAAGCCAGGGGAAACTGTCAAAGCCTTCCTCAGTCGATTCAATATTGCCTTGTCTGAAGTAAGGGATCCAGAACCAAGCATAGTCCTCATGGCTCTACTCGATGCTATAGACAAAGAAAGCGAATTCGGGAAGTGGATAAAGATGAAAGAACTAAATACGCTTGACAATTTCTATAAGAAAGCAGAAGAGTACATGAGGGTGGACGATAATCCTATACCCCTTCAGATCATTGGAGATAACCAACTCCTTGAAGCTCCTAAAAGTGCAACTATTGAATCCAATCAAAAGAACCCCAGAAATGGACAAAAGAGGGGAAATTACGGAAGAGATGACCAGAATAGTAAGAAGCCTTGCTTGTTCAAAGATTCTGAACTAACCCCCTTGACGGAAACTCCCGAAAACATTTTTGCTGCGACTAAGGATACCGAAGAGTATCCAATACCAAAGCCTCAAAAAATAGGCGATGATCAAGCCAAATATGGGAAGTTCTGCAGGTTCCACATTCAGCCAGGTCACAATACCAACGAATGTTGGCATCTGAAATCACTGATTGAAGAGATGAATAGAAAGAACTGTCTTCAACAGTATGTGAAGAACTCCCAAAATGCAAATCGTTCCGCAACTCCCTAGGGGCAAGGGGCATCAAATGACCAATATAGTCCAAGAAACATAGCTTTTTCACACATTAATCCAAGGATGATAATCAACTGATGACCGTTGATGATGATCTAATATCTACGGCTCAGAATAAGCGATCACTATCGCCTTTACTTTACTTCTTTCATTACTTTACTCTTCGCTATGTTCTACTTTCTTGTAAATAGTCTGTAATAGCTTACACGCATTGTATTGAACAATAGCTCTACGAATGAAGTATTACATGCCTGTATAAATCTCTGACTCACAAAATTTACATGAAAAATTGCTAACGGACGATTTTTCATTACAGGCTATCCAATTAGTGTTTTCTCCCTCGAGGTCTGACGAAGTGAAATGATCCCAACGAACACCAATTCAAATGTTGAGTGCTTTAATCGTTGGCATGCATGATGCAAGGAAGAAGAGCACCACTTTGAAGGGTGAATGGCAAGAATCGCGATGAGTTAAATAGTGAAAGAAGAAAAGCACCGCCTTGGAAAGTGAACGGAAAAGTCGCAGAGATTCGAACAGCGAACAAGCGCACCGACAAACAAACAAGAAGGCTGTAACTTTCGTCAAAGGAGCACTCTCCTAAGTGAGAGTTTCAAAGCTCTAATTCCTAAACTGAGATAGCTCGCCAAGCCAAGCGTCCGACAAAGGAATTAGATCCAGCCCTGTTGAAAGATACAACAACCGTCCAGTTAACTTGTGTAGTGTCTGAAGATCTCAGATGCGATAGGTGTTGGATCATTAACCAATTAACTTGTGTAGCATTTGAAAATCTCAGATGCGACAGGTGTTGGATCATTAACCAATTAACTTGCGTAGCGTCTGAAGATCTCAGATGTGACAGGTGTTGGATCATTGACCAATTAACTTGCATAGCGTCCGAAGATCTCAGATGCGACAGGTGTTGGATCATTGACCAATTAACTTGCGTAGCGTCTGAAGATCTCAGATGCGACAGGTGTTGGATCATTAACCAATTAACTTGTGTAGTGTCTGAAAATCTCAGATGCGACAGGTGTTGGATCATTAACCAATTAACTTGCGTAGAGTCTGAAAATCTCATATGCGACAGGTGTGGATCATTGACCAATTAACTTGTGTAGTGTCCGAAGATCTCAGATGCGACAAGTATTAGATGCTAACTCAAGCAATAGCATAGAATTCAAAAGCAACTTCTCCATAGGATAAATCAACAGCAACGTTCATTTCGAAGCCCGCATTTCTCGCAAACGAAAATTACAAGCTTCGAGGGGCAAATGTTAACCCTTTTAAAACACAGTTCAAAATGTCGGGTCGGTCCATCCAGACCTGGATCGGCCAGATCTGGATAGGACAGATCAGGATCAGACAGATCTGTATCGGCCAGATCTGGGTCGCCAAAACTGGATCGAACAGATCTGGATCGGCTAGATCTGGATCGAACAGACCTGGATCGGACAGATCTGGAATGGCCAGATCTGGATCGGACAGATATGGATCAGACAGATCTGGATCGGGCAGATCCGGATTGGACAGATCTGGACCAGTGGCATTTCTGTAGTTAGTTTCAGCCCGATCCAAATTTTGTACACATAATTACAAGACTACCACTACCACTACCTTCAAACTTCTTCTATAACAAGCCCATTACTCCACAATTTAGAGGAGGGTTTTGTGAACCCCGAAGGGCTGCCTAAACCATTTCTACACCTCTCTAAAAGCTTCAAAAACATCATTAATGGCTTCCTAAGTTTGCTTCATCATTCTCCAACAACACGAAGATCAAATCCATCTAATTCTCCATCCAAGGTTAATCTAACTCAACTCTAATGCTCGTCGATCACTATCAACTCTCTCTAAAGATCCGGATCTAGCTCAAACTCCATCATGAAATCAAGGGGAAGCATCTACATGCTAAAGTGATCAACGATTCATATATTCTCCATCATAAAGCTAAAAATTTCAACAATTCCTTGCCAAATTCAAGTGTAATTAGATCATAAAATGAAAGAAGTGAGAAATGAATGTATGAGAGATTCCATGAGTGTTGCAAAGCAAAAGTCCATAATGAGAAGAGATTGAAAAGTGGGCATAGATTCATAGCGAATCGAACCACTATAAAAATTCCTTTGTCTTCTTATTGCTTTTTACATTTGTTCTGTGTTCGTGGCTTCACAATTTCATACCATTTACTTGATGACGTGCTTTTCTAGCATCATTTGGTGTTTGACCATTTTCGGCACAAACAGAACCCAGTCAGAAATCGAGTCCATGTTCAAAAGCAGGAATCTGCCCTGGATCTGGGGTGTGTCGACATAGGGGTCGACACCCCCTTTGTGGTGTCAACATGGGTGTCGACACCCCTGTTATGAGGTCGACCCCTGGGTCGACACCCAGAGCGGGAAATTTACCGCCTACTTCCGACACATGATTTTGAATTATTTTGAATTCTGAACTTATTTTATTTATATATAATTTTCTTGTGCATATACAAACTTCAAACTTAATAAATTCTACTATAGTGTCTGTTTTACGCAAAATCGGAGTCTATGCAAAGTAGAATTCCGAGACGAATGCAATGGCGCAGTCCATTTTACTTAATTCCCAATATTTATTTAAGTTTTCTTTAATTTATCATCTTAACGTGTTGTTAAAACTACGAGGTGTTACATTCTCCCCTACTCAAAGGATTTCGTCCCCGAAATCTCTTAGTTAAGAAGAATGTGTATCCTAACATCCATCACCCATCTACTCATCCACCAATCACAGGTATCTATTATCCTTAAAAATTTCTAATGCTTATACAAACATATGCAAAGGTGTGTGTATATGTCTATACACTAATGCAAAAGATCAGGTGGTCTACTGGTTCATCGACCTCCTTAATGCAATGTATGTTAGTGCCATGAATCCAACATGTATGCAAATAATCCTATTATAACATGTAAGTTCTATATGCGTGCACAGTCATTTATCCTAATGCAACATCCATATGATGATACACTCACTTTCATCTGTTAAAAGAAAAAAAGCACATACATCCATATGCAGTATGAGAGTGACTGAGCCGATACAGTGCCTATTGTGTGTGTATATGCATCCACAAGCAACCACTAGCAAACACTTGCATTCACTTACATCCATCAAACATAACATGTCTAAAACACATGTTTACACCAATGGGATTCCTACCTAAAGGTTGAAGATTCGATCGATAGGATATACTTGAATGATAGAAACAAGCATAAATAAAAGCTTTGGAAAGGAAGTTAAGAACATACCCTTGAAAATAAAAGGGTATGAAGCGCGAATCTTGTCTTCGGTCTCCCAAGTTGAATCCTCTTGGTTTTCTCCCCACTGAATATTCATCAACTTGACCTCTCGATTATGTAGGTTCTTAACTTCTGTTCCAAGAATACGGGTAGGAACTCGCCTAACTGTCGCCTCCCGTTCCGCCTCTACTTCCTCTAGTATACACGGCTCAACTACTTTTGCAGTATCATGCAAGCACTTCCGTAAATGAGAAACGTGAAAAACATCATGAACACCGGATAGTCTCTCCGATAGCTTTACTTTATAGGCCATTTGGCCTGTCATTTCCGTTATGGGCAATGGCCCTACGAATCTTGGTGCCAATTTGTAACGACCCGCATTCTACGCATCATAGGATCGTAGAATATTTATTTCTGTCACATACGAAGTCGTATGGTCGTGTAACTTTGGGAGACGACTACTGGGGTCATTTCCCATGTTCATGATTTTTCCCGATTTTTAAGTGACCATTTTACCCCTGGTTGATACTGTTTTGGCCATAACTTTTGACTGGAAAGGAATTTTGACCTGAAACCACTTCCATTGGCTCCGGATGATGGTTTCTCTTTCCGTAGAGTGGTCACATTAGTCAAACGGACTCACCGTTTGGGAGATATGGCTGAAACAAGTTTCAGATGGTGAAAAACAACTTAATTGGGCTTAACCGGGTGATTAGCAGCTAGGCCCACAGGGGAATTTCGGGTTTAGAGGTATAGGAGGACTGATTAGGGTTAGGTTATCACTTTCATTTCAGTTTTGAGCCGCCACAAACCTTCTTGAGACTTTAGCAATGGCCTCCATCCTCTAAAACCACTCCAAAACACATTTTTAGTGAAGATTAAGCCTAAACTACATCAAAACAAGGCCAAATAGCAACAAAGCAAGGTTGGAGCTGCTGCTATACATAGGAATTCGACCCAAAAGAGGATATTTCAGATTTGGTGTTTTATTTTGTGGCCAAGGTGAGTGGTTTGCATAGTTTTTGCACTAATTACGGTGATTAAGGGTAATTAGTGAAGATTAGCGAATTTATACGTAAATAAATTCTGGAAAAATTCTTAAAATTCTAAAATAATGTTTTAAGGCTCTGTTAGAAATTTGGGTTAATTTCGATGTGTTTTGCTAATCGTATGCTTAAACATGATTAAGAGGGATTATAGGAAAATGCGAGGTTTTAGCCACTTTTGATCCATTTTGGTTCACTTGAATTGTTGTTTGGTGTTTGTGGTTGTTCTTACATGTTGCTATGACTCTATGGTATGTTTTATGATTGACTAGAATAGTTAGATTGGTCGAAAATGCTGTCGAATGGCGTAGAAAGTTTGCTGGAAAGTTGCAGAAGTGTGCAGGTTTCGAACCGGTTCGGATCGGAGAAAGGGGTCGGATCGGATTTGTGAACTGACCAAGGGAATTCGAACAGGATTGGAACTTGTCACTGGAGGAGGCTTGGGGAGAAGGAAGGCCGTTTACTTGGAGTTGGAGTGGACAAGGGGATCGGATCGGAAGAATAATTGGAGGCCAGATCGGATCGACTTGGAGATGCAGGGCTCGGATCGGAAGTAAGCATTTGGGAGAACTAGCAAGAGGGAAGGCCACGCGGATCAGATGGCAAGGAGGGATCAGATCGGAGTACGTGAAGAAATAAGGGAGCGGATCGGAGCGCTGGAAGGAAGGACACCCGACCCGACCCGGAGGAGGACACCGACCCGACCTGAAGTGGAATACCCGACCCGAACCGAATGGAAAGATGACAAGGAAGGAGGACCGAACCGAACCGACGAGGGTAATGACCACCGAACCGTATTCTAGGGCTGCTACTGCACGACAACTCTTCTGAAGACCCACTCCAATTCGATCAAAACCCGAGATGCAATGGAAGTCCAAATGAGGAGCTTTGACTCAGGATCCAGCTGGGAACCAATGAGTGGGCTTCATGATTGGGCTTTGCTGCGGGACGCGTGCCAAGGGGTTATCGACGTCTATAGCTTTGGACCACTATGGTAGGAGGTACGAAGGCGGATTCAGGGCCATTATGGCATCGGTAGAACCAAGGTCTACGATCAATGAAATGGGTCATTGAAATGTTTGGTCATGACTCCATATGTTTAGCTTGGTCATAGCAGGGTTTCTACAAGTCGGGATTCGTCGTTGCCTCAGTTTGTCTAGTGTTCCAAAGTGGTAGATATCGTATGCTTTACGCACTGAGTGAGAGATGTGAGGATGGTTGCTATGGTTGATTTGTTTTCTATCATTATGACATGCACACCCCACCCCCGTATCCTTACACCCTTTATTATGGCACCCTAGAGTATTGTACGGTATGTGGTACTAACTCTTTGGTTGCAGGTCCAGGTTCAGGTATGGTTTAGTATACCTGTTATTATTCTGTTTAGATGCTTATCGCTCATACCAGGCTTTATGTCTGACCCAGAGTTTTATGTCTCCTCTTATTACTCTGGGTGCTCACACGAGCAGACTAGAGACAGGTTAGCTGGTGATGCACGGGTAGATGATCCGGAGACGAGCAGGAGGCTTCCACGTAATATATATAGTATTCTCCCTGTGTTGTTGAAGATCACTGCTTGGGCATTGGTGGTGCATCTTCTGCTTTGGTTTTCTTTTGTTAGAGACAGTAAATTTGGAAAGTTGTAATAAGCTGTATTTGGATTTCCGCTGCTCTGATGTTGACATTGATTATTAGTTATCAGCTTATGCACTGTCTCGCCTGTTTTATGTCAAGTATGTTATTATTATATTTTATTCCATGCACTGTGAGACATTCTACAGGTTCCTCGTTTAGTTCATTCCCTTCTTTCTTTTCTTCTGACGACCGTTCTGTGCTAGCTGGGCATGTGTACAACGCACTTTCGGAGGAAATGCAGGCTGGCGCGGAGCGGGCCGTCACACTTGGTATCAGAGCTCTAGGTTGCGTAGTTAACCTAGGGAAGTTATCAGGGAGAGATATTATACGTATACGAGAGAGCGTATTTGTGATTACTTTGGTTTTTAAAAGCTATATATATACTATCACTAGTATCAGGATGAAGTCGTACTGCACTAGCACCACTATGGAGTCGTTAATCATTTCCTTTTTCAGATTGACGATGAGCCGATATGTTAGAGGTGCTGGTGGAGGAGCCAATAATGGGAATGCTACTGACATGAGGACGATGTTTACTGACCTCATGAGAGAGATGCTTAGAGATGTGCAGAGGGCAGCTCCCAATGGTGGAAATGGTGGTGGTCCAATAGTGCAGGCGCCAAGAGTCGACTTCGCCAAGTTGAATAAGGATTATACTAGCCTTGGTGGAAAGCCGTTCCACGGAACAGAGTCAGCCACGGATGTTCAGGATTGGTTGGATAGTTGCGAACGTATCTTCGAGGATTTGGGTATCGAGGATGCGATGAAAAGAAAGCTAGCATCCCGTCAGCTGCAAGGGCGGGCAATGAATTGGTGGAATGCTATAAAGGCAGCTACTCCCGAAGATCAGATTACTTGGGAGCAGTTTAAGGCTCGCTTTAGCGAGAAGTTCATTCCAGCTGCTCAGAAGTCAGTGCTGTTTAAGAAGTTCTTGGAGCTCAAGCAGAATGGCAGAGCTGTCTCGGAGTATATTGCTGAATTTGACACTTTGTCAAAATATGTGTTATCTCTTATTGATACTGCGGAGAAAAAGAATGAGAAATTCATAACTGGTTTGGATCAGTACTTGGGGGAAAAGCTTATTAACCACATCGATGAGACGTTTGAGTCGATTGTGGGGAAAGCATTAAGATCAGAAAGTCTCTACCCTAAGCCGAAGACTGAGGTTGCATCCGCAGATGAGCCAAAGCCACAAGCAAGTGGTAGAGGCAAGGGTGGTTCCCAGAATAAGAGAAAGCAGAACCAAGCTAAGGATGGCCAGAAGAAAAAGAATAAGCAAGATGTTGAGTGCTTCAGCTGTGGTAAGAAGGGCCATTATGCTAGTAATTGTCGGGCCAAGCCAGCGAATAGGAAGTGCTTCAACTGTGGCCAAATGGGACATCACAAGGACAAGTGTCCACAGCCCCCTAAGGAAAAGCAAATGGTGAAAGCCTACGCTCTTAATGCTATTCCTTCTTCGTCGAATGCCCCAACTGCGGCGAAGAAAGGAAAGAATGTCGTCATTCAAGGTATGCTTTCTGTTTACGATGTTCCTGTTAGAGTTTTGTTTGATACCGGAGCTTCCAGTTCTTTCATATCTAGTGAGCTGGTAGATAGGTTGGGATTGGAGCCCGAGATTGTCGATAGACCTTTAGTAGTGACGAACCCGATTGGTGGTTCGACTAGCCTTAGCATGATTTGTCGTAATGTGGTCTTATCGAGTCATGGATGCATGTTTGTTTGTGATTGCTTTGTTTTGGGCTTTACAGGGTTTGGCATTATTTTGGGAGTAGATTGGCTCCAAAGATACGGGGTGGTGGTAGACTGTGAGGGCTTGTTGGTGACAGCTAGAGCGGATGATGGGAGGAGGATAGTGTTTGGTGGTCTACCCAGTAAGGGGGTATTGGCTAGTTTTCTAAACTCCCTAGACATTCCGCATAGTGAGTTGTCAGGTTTGCCCGTGGTTGGCCAATATACGGATGTTTTCGAAGAAGTGACCGGACTCCCACCACACCGAGAGATTGAGTTTCGTATTGATTTGGTAAAGGATGCCAGGCCTATAGTGATGCCACTTCGTCGTATGGCACCAAGAGAGCAGCGAGAGCTCAAGGTACAAGTCAGCGATCTTTTGAAGAAGGGATTTATCAGAAGGAGTGTTTCTGAATGGGGAGCACCAGTTGTGTTTGCTACCAAGGCGGATGGTTCCCTTCGTTTGTGTGTAGACTACCGCGAGTTGAATAAAGTGACGAGGAAGAACAAGTATCCTCTACCGCGGATAGATGATTTGTTCGATCAGTTGAGTGGCGCGAGAATATTTTCTCAGTTGGATCTCGCGACAGGTTTTCATCAGCTTAGAGTGGAAGCTGAGAGTATAGCTAGAACGACATTTCGGACGCCGTCTGGATTTTATGAGTGGTTGGTCATGCCATTCGGGCTGACCAATGCCCCAGCATATTTTGTGGATCTTATGAATAGGGTATTCAGAGATCAGTTGAATAAATTTGTCCTTGTGTTCGTTGATAATATTTTGGTCTATTCGAGGACAGAGGAAGAACACAAGGAACATTTAAGAGTAGTGATGGAGGTGTTGAGAAAACACCAATTGAAAGCAAAGTTTTCTAAGTGTCACTTCTGGAAGAGGGAAGTGAGGTTCTTGGGCCATGTTGTATCAGAGAATGGTATTGCCGTGGACCCGGCAAAGGTGGCTACGGTACAGGATTGGCCTACGCCCAAGAATGCAACAGATGTAAGAAGTTTCTTGGGGTTAGCGGGATATTATCGTAAGTTTATCCAAGGTTTCTCCAAGATAGCAGCACCATTGACCCAGTTGACCAAGAAGAATCAAGCTTTTGTCTGGGATGAAAGGTGCGAGAATGCATTTAAAAGTCTAAAGGACAAGTTGACAAGCGCACCAGTGTTAGTCATTCCTAAGGGGGATGAAGAGATGACGGTATACACGGATGCCTGTGGTACCGGACTGGGTGCTGTATTGATGCAAGGCGGTAGGGTTGTAGCTTACGCAAGTCGGCAATTGAAACCGCGCGAGAGAAGATACCCTACCCATGATTTAGAATTGGCAGCAATCGTGTTCGCGTTAAAGATGTGGAGACACTATCTCTTGGGAGAAAGATTTGAGCTGTTTACAGATCACAAGTCGTTAAAGTATCTCTTCTCTCAGAAAGATCTGAATCTCCGTCAGCAGAGATGGTTAGAGTTCTTAGCTTCCTATGATTTTGACATCACATACACACCAGGAAAGGGCAATGCGGTGGCTGATGCATTGAGTAGAAGACATGGCAGCTTAGGGGCTATGTTCCTTGAATGGAAGCAACTGGAGTTTATCGCGGGGTTTGATTTCAGACCAAAGTGCGAATTGGATCCAGAAATGTTAGCAAGTTTGACGATCAGACCCACTTTGATTGAACGGATCGGCTCTAGTCAGAGGGACGACCCTAACCTATTGGAAATCATCTCCAAGTTAGAGATGGGTATCAATGAAGAGATGAACAAGTATGGGCTTGATCGAGATAGATGGCTTAGAAAGAATGGAAAGCTTGTTGTACCCAATGTCAATGGATTGAGGGATGAAGTGCTTAGAGAATGTCGTCACTCAAAGCTGACTATACACCCCGGTGGTAACAAGATTTATCGAGATATGAAGCAGACTTACTACTGGGAAGGGATGAAAAGAGACATTGGGAAGTTTATATCCAAGTGCATGAATTGCCAGCTAGTTAAAGCCGAGCAAAAGAAGCCTAGTGGGTTGTTACAGCCCTTAGAAATTCCCGAATGGAAATGGGAGCAAGTCTCGATGGATTTTATTGATGGTTTACCAAGGACTAGATCGGGACACGATAGCATTTGGGTAGTTGTGGATCGACTGACTAAAAGTGCAAGGTTTATACCAGTCAAGTCGACCAGAACGGCAGCCAAGTTAGCAGAATTGTATATGAAGTGGGTAGTGAGATTTCATGGAGTACCCAAAAGCATTGTGAGTGACCGAGACCCGTTGTTCACTAGTGGGTTTTGGAGGAGCTTACAAGAGGCTCTAGGGTCAGAGTTACATCTCAGTACCGCATATCATCCTCAGACCGACGGTCAGACGGAGAGGGTGAACCGTATTTTGGAAGATCTCTTGAGAGCATGTATATTGGATTTTGGTGGATCATGGGATGACCATTTACATCTAGTAGAGTTTGCATATAATAATAGCTACCAATCCAGTATCGGTATAGCTCCGTTTGAAGCTTTATACGGAAGACCATGCAACTCACCATCATGTTGGATAGAGACTGGCGAGAAGTTTATGCTTGGACCAGATGTGGTGAGGGAAACTTCAGATAAAATCAAGACCATTCAACGACGAATGAAGGCTGCCCAAGATAGGCAGAAGAGTTATGCTGATAAGAGGAGAAGAGACTTAAAATTCTCCGTTGGCGACTTGGTGTTTGTCAAGATTTCTCCGTTGAAGAGCGTAGTACGATTTGGCAGGAGAGGCAAGTTGGCACCAAGATTTGTTGGCCCATTCCCTGTTCTTGAACTAGTCGGGAATTTGGCATATAGAATTGACTTACCGGAGAAGATGGCGGGAGTTCATAACGTATTTCATGTTTCCCAACTAAGGAAGTTCGTTCACGACTCAGATATGACTATTTCACCTGATCAGTTGGAGGACTTCGAAGTAGAACCCGAGGCGGTTGGGAACCGCAAGCCGGCCCGTATTGTCGAGCACGACATGAAGCAACTTCGAAGGAAGGCGGTGAAGCTAGTCAAGGTACAGTGGAGCGAGGACGAGAGTGATTGTACTTGGGAGACAGAGGAGGACATTAGGAAGACACACCCAGAACTCTTTGCCTGGTAAGATTTTGACTTCGATTTAGTTTTCCGCATGCTAGGATAGGCTTGTTTGCTTGTTTTGCATGTTTGATTGTTGTATGTGGTTGTTAGGCATGCGGGATCCTTTGTATGTTTTGGGTTAAGGAATTTCGGGGGCGAAATTTCTTAAGGGGGGGGGGGGGAGAGTGTAACAAGCCGCATTCTACGCATCATAGGATCGTAGAATATTTATTTCTGTCACATACGAAGTCGTATCGTCGTGTAACTTTGGGAGACGACTATTGGGGTCATTTCCCATGTTCATGATTTTTCCCGATTTTTAAATGACCATTTTACCCCTGGTTGATACTGTTTTGGCCATAACTTTTGACTGAAAAGAAATTTTGACTTGAAACCACTTCTATTGGCTCCGGATGATGGTTTCTCTTTCCGTAGAGTGGTCACATTAGTCAAACGGACTCACCGTTTGGGAGATATGGCTGAAACAAGTTTCAGATGGTGAAAAACAGCTTAATTGGGCTTAACCGGGTGATTAGCAGCTAGGCCCACAGGGGAATTTCGGGTTTAGAGGTATAGGAGGACTGATTAGGGTTAGGTTATCACTTTCATTTCAGTTTTGAGCCGCCACAAACCTTCTTGAGACTTTAGTAATGGCCTCCATCCTCTAAAACCACTCCAAAACACATTTTTAGTGAAGATTAAGCCTAAACTACATCAAAACAAGGCCAAATAGCAACAAAGCAAGGTTGGAGCTGCTGCTATACATAGGAATTCGACCCAAACAGAGGATATTTCAGATTTGGTGTTTTATTTTGTGGCCAAGGTGAGTGGTTTGCATAGTTTTTGCACTAATTACGGTGATTAAGGGTAATTAGTGAAGATTAGCGAATTTATACGTAAATAAATTCTGGAAAAATTCTTAAAATTCTAAAATAATGTTTTAAGGCTCTGTTAGAAATTTGGGTTAATTTCGATGTGTTTTGCTAATCGTATGCTTAAACATGATTAAGAGGGATTATAGGAAAATGCGAGGTTTTAGCCACTTTTGATCCATTTTTGTTCACTTGAATTGTTGTTTGGTGTTTGTGGTTGTTCATACATGTTGCTATGACTCTATGGTATGTTTTATGATTGACTAGAATAGTTAGATTGGTCGAAAATGCTGTCGAATGGCGTAGAAAGTTTGTTGGAAAGTTGCAGAAGTGTGCAGGTTCCGAACCGGTTCGGATCGGAGAAAGGGGTCGGATCGGATTTGTGAACTGACCAAGGGAATTCGAACTGGATTGGAACTTGTCACTGGAGGAGGCTTGGGGAGAAGGAAGGCCGTTTACTTGGAGTTGGAGTGGACAAGGGGATCGGATCGGAAGAATAATTGGAGGCCAGATCGGATCGACTTGGAGATGCAGGGCTCGGATCGGAAGTAAGCATTTGGGAGAACTAGAAAGAGGGAAGGCCACGCGGATCAGATGGCAAGGAGGGATCGGATCGGAGTACATGAAGAAATAAGGGAGCGGATCGGAGCGCTGGAAGGAAGGACACCCGACCCGACTCGGAGGAGGACACCGACCCGACCTGAAGTGGAATACCCGACCCGAACCGAATGGAAAGATGACAAGGAAGGAGGACCGAACCGAACCGACGAGGGTAATGACCACCGAACCGAACCGTATTCTAGGGCTGCTACTGCACGACAACTCTTCTGAAGACCCACTCCAATTCGATCAAAACCCGAGATGCAAAGGAAGTCCAAATGAGGAGCTTTGACTCAGGATCCAGCTGGGAACCAATGAGTGGGCTTCATGATTGGGCTTTGCTGCGGGACGCGTGCCAAGGGGTTATCGACGTCTATAGCTTTGGACCACTATGGTAGGAGGTACGAAGGCGGATTCAGGGCCATTATGGCATCGGTAGAACCAAGGGCTACGATCAATGAAATGGGTCATTGAAATGTTTGGTCATGACTCCATATGTTTAGCTTGGTCATAGCAGGGTTTCTACAAGTCGGGATTCGTCGTTGCCTCAGTTTGTCTAGTGTTCCAAAGTGGTAGATATCGTATGCTTTACGCACTGAGTGAGAGATGTGAGGATGGTTGCTATGGTTGATTTGTTTGCTATCATTATGACATGCACACCCCACCCCCGTATCCTTACACCCTTTATTATGGCACCCTAGAGTATTGTACGGTATGTGGTACTAACTCTTTGGTTGCAGGTCCAGGTTCAGGTATGGTTTAGTATACCTGTTATTATTCTGTTTAGATGCTTATCGCTCATACCAGGCTTTATGTCTGACCCAGAGTTTTATGTCTCCTCTTATTACTCTGGGTGCTCACACGAGCAGACTAGAGACAGGTTAGCTGGTGATGCACGGGTAGATGATCCGGAGACGAGCAGGAGGCTTCCACGTAATATATATAGTATTCTCCCTGTGTTGTTGAAGATCACTGCTTGGGCATTGGTGGTGCATCTTCTGCTTTGGTTTTCTTTTGTTAGAGACAGTAAATTTGGAAAGTTGTAATAAGCTGTATTTGGATTTCCGCTGCTCTGATGTTGACATTGATTATTGGTTATCAGCTTATGCACTGTCTCGCCTGTTTTATGTCAAGTATGTTATTATTATATTTTATTCCATGCGCTGTGAGACATTCTACAGGTTCCTCGTTTAGTTCATTCCCTTCTTTCTTTTCTTCTGACGACCGTTCTATGCTAGCTGGGCATGTGTACAGCGCACTTTCGGAGGAAATGCAGGCTGGCGCGGAGCGGGCCGTCACACAATTTCCCTACAGATCCAAAGAGAACTACATTCCTTAATGGTGATACCTTAATGAAAACCATGTCTCCCACCTCAAACTCGATGTTAGTCCTTCTCCTATCAGCATAGGATTTCTACCTATCCTGAGTGGTCTTCATTAGCCGTCGAATAAGATCAATCTTTTCAGAAGTTTCTCTAACCATATCAGGTCCAAGTAGAAGTCTTTCTTTAGACTCCCACCAAGAAGTCGGTAATCTACAAGGTCGTCCGTACAATGCTTCGAAGGGTTCCATGCCAATACTAGCTTGATAACTGTTGTTGTAGGCGAACTCTACTAAAGGAATATGCTCTTCCCAAGTCCCTCCGAAGTCTAAGACACACAATCTTAAAAGTTCCTCAAGAACCCTATTCCCCCTTTTCGTCTGTCCATCGGTCTGAGGGTGATAAGTGGTTCTTAAACATAACTGTGTACCTAATGCTTCTTGCAAGCTCCTCCAAAATTCAAAGGTGAAAATGGGGTCACAATCACTTACGATACTGGATGGTACTCCATGAAGACGGACTATCTCACAAACGTAAAATGCTGCCAACCATGCAACCGTCCTCTTACTCTTAATTGGAATGAAATGAGCTCTCTTAGTAAGCCTGTCTACTACAACCCAAATGTTGGTGTTGCCCTTCCTTGATCTAGGCAAACCATCAATGAAATCCATAGAGATGCTCTTCCACTTACACTGTGGGACCTCCAAAGGATGATGTAAACCACCGGGCTTCTTTTGCTCAGCCTTGACTTGTTGGCAAATTAAACATTGAGAAACAAACTCTACCACATCTTTTTTAATCCCAGCCAAAAATAAAACCCTCTTCATATCTCCATACATATTATCACCACCTGGATGAAAAATCATCTTCGAGTGAGGGACTTCCTCTAGGACTGTCTTTAAAAGACTCCCAACTCGGGGAACACAAAGCCTTCCATCTCGTCGCAACCACCCTCTATCATCTATAAAATATCAACTGAGGTAACTAGATGTCTCGCCTCTACTGAGCCTATCTAAGATGTCTGAAATTAGTGGATCCTCTCGCTGTGAAGCTCCTATCTGATCCATAAGAGTAGATCGCACCTCCAGTGATGCTAATAAGCCAGGTACAAGCTCGGTGGAGGGTCTACATCCAAAAGTCGATATAAACTCCACGCTTTTCCTCTCCACAAACAAAGGACATAAGACCATCCTCTGCCTACTCAGTGCGTCCACTACCACATTACCCTTGCCAGGGGTATAAGCAATCTCAAAGTCATAAGATGTTAGGAACTCCATCCGCCTTTTTTGCCTTAAATTAAGATCCTTCTATGAGAACAAGTACTTGAGAGATTTATGATCGGTGTACAACTTGAACTTCTCTCCAAGCAAATAATAGCACCACGTCTTAAGCGCGAATACTATGGCAGCTAGCTCTAAGTCATGAGTAGAGTAGTTCTTCTCATGATCCCTTAGCTGTCTACCTCCATGACATACTACCCTTCCCTCTTGCATCAGAACCGCACCAAGCCCTGTACCACATGCATCAGTGTATACTGTAAACACTCTGTTTTCATCGGACAAGGTCAAGACTAGGGTTGTTGTCAGAGCCCTCTTCAATCACTGGAAAGCAACATCATAATCTATATCCCACAAAAACGTCAAAATTTTCTTCGTCACCCTGCTGAGTGGGGCTGATATCTTTGCGAAGTCCTTAATAAACTTCCTATAATAGCCCGCCAATCCAAGAAAACTTCTCACCTCCATTGCATTATTTAGGATCTTCCAATCTTGATCGGCAACTAATTTTGTGGGATCAACTGCTATCCCATCTTTAGAGACCACATGCCCTAGAAATCTCACTTCTTTTCTCCAAAAATGACATTTGGAGAACTTCGCTTTAAGCTGATGCGCACGGTGAGTCTTCAAAACCTCTCTCAAATGTTGGGAATGCTCTTCCTCGCACTTCGAGAAAATCATAATGTCATCAACCAAGACCATAACAAACTTATTTAGAAACTCCCAAAACTCACTACTCATCAGATCAACAAAATAGGCGGGTGCATTCGTCAATCCAAAAGTCATAACGAGCCATTCAAAGAAACCATATGGAGTCCTAAAAGCGGTCTTCTCTATATTGTCCTCGGCCACCCTCAACTGATGAAACCCTATAGCCAAGCCTAACTGAGAGAAAACAGATGCACCAACAAGCTGGTCAAACAGATCATCTATCCTCGGGAGTGGGTGCCTTTTCTTCTTGGTGAGTTTATTCAACTCTCTATAGTCTACACATAAGCAAAGCGAACTATCCCCTTAGATGCGAATACCGCCGGAGCACACCTTTTAGATATGCTTCGCTTAATAAACCCTTTCTCAAGTAGCTCCCATACTTGCTTGCTCAGCTCCCTCCTTTCTATTGTAGCCATATGGTGCACAGGCATTGCAATTGGCTTTGCATTATCCACCAAGTATATACGAAAATCGACCTCGCGCCTCGGAGGTAAGTCCTGAACCTCATCAAAAACATCGGGATACCCACGGACTACTAGTACAGATCACCGATCTTGATTGATGCATCAAGTGACTCTAGGTTACTAAGCATGACAGACCCGTTTGGGTTGCAAGAAATATTGAGGGTCCTCCCATGACAAGTCAGAAGTCTAATGACCCTTCTCTCACAATCCAGAATGGCCGCATACATGGCTAGCCAATCCATCCCTAGATTCAAACCATAGCCCATGAATCCAAGCACATATGTGTCGCATTCAAATTCGATGCCTAACACAAATATTCTCAAACCTCGACAAATCATAGACAAATGAGTCGTACCTCCAATGGGGTTTGAGACAATAACAAGATCCAAAACCATACTAGTACTACGGTTCAGAGAATCAACCGCATAATCAGATATAAAAGAACGTGAAGCACCAGAATCAAAAAGATTTCTAACATGACGATTGGAAAGAGAAATCCAACCTTCAACGGAAACTGTCCTACCTCTATCTAGAGAACTGGTCACGAGAGCATGCAATTGCCCTCCAGAAGATGTCGCCCTTTGACCTTGCCCTTGCTTCTTTGGGCACTCCTTAGAAAAGTGTCTGACCTCTCCACAACTAAAACAAGCATTCTTCCTTCATTTGCAGTCCTTGGCCAAGTGACCCTCGCGTCCGCAACTATAGCACTTTGTGGCACCCCATGTCCGTTAATGTCACTCATTAAGCGAATGCATTAAGTTTCCTGAAGCATTATAGGTAAACAAAAACAAAAACAGAAACATTACAAGACAGATATAAAATAACAGCTGAATTAGAAACTTTATTAATCATAAAGCATCATGGTTCAAAGCATGGTTACATCATATGTCTAAAATGCCTAAAAACCATTACATCATTGAAATTTCTGTCTTGTACTTAAAAAATCAGAGTACAATAATAAAAGAAGCATAATTTCCAAAACATAAGCCATGTTAGAGCTATGAAACCAAGCAGTACATCTAAGCAGCTCCAAGCAAGAAGAAAGCAGAATCCTGATTAATCTTGAGTATTCGCACCCTGAGAACTTGGGGGAGGGGGGGGAACGAAAGAGAAAGAAGATGAAACAAAATGGGTCAGTCATAAAGTCTGGCGAGTCCAGTTACTTTTAGCATATAAATAAATAAAATTATCGTGACAGGCACATAAAGTGGATAAGAAAGATAACATCATAAAAGGCAGCTATGACAAGGTAAACAGAATTAACATGATAGTGTGTAATACACTTCACTAATGATTCCTCTGCACCAATACTAGTATAACCAGAATGAGATGATCCCCAACATGTATAAGATGATAGACTTATGCGTACTTTTTGTGAGAGGTTTTAACCCCATAAAATCAACAGGCAGCCCAACATACCGGAGTTACCCCTAAGGATAATAACGGGCTCCTAAACTTACTAGAGTCTAGATGTCCCCTAAATACTACCCTAATCGATCGGCTCCCTACTCCGTAGATTCCCTGTGCTGGCCTCACAGTAGGATGTATCATTTCCTAAAGTGGCAACGCTTCGTTTTTAGGATGTTCACAACCATATCTACAGTTGTCACGACGTCTTATTCTCCTCTGTCCCGACCATGCACGCACATGACCCAGTCGGTACGCGCCACCCACACCGTCCCCCACTTTTGGATCTCTTACAATCATCCCAGTAAGTGTGCCCCGACTCCGACCTAGTTTGGAGTACTCGTTTGATACCTATATATGGGTTACTGACTGAAACAGGTCCCACGCACAAGACGATACAAGCTTCCCCTATGCTTGTATCCCCACTAGGTTTTCCACAGGTTATGCCATACCTGTAGCGACCCGAACTTCCCTGTGAAGGAAAACCCGGATTGCTTTGAGGACAAGACGAATCAGAACATAAACAGAAGAACATTTCATTGCTTATTACAACAATTTTCATCAGAGTACAAGAATATAACAGAGTATGAATAAATAATATACATTTGATAAATATCAAAGATTTAAATTACATTACATATAAATCACATCTTTATAATGATGTTTACATTATAAAAATCAGACTTTTATACCGCTACATATAATGTAAAAATCATATTTTTATCTTCATGAAAACATTATAAAAATCAAATCTTTATGTGTTATAGTTATAAATAAAAATCATTTCTTTTCATTATTAAAAATCATTTCTTTTCATTGTTAAAATTCATTTTTTCATTGTTAAAAATCATTCTTTCTACATATAAAAATGTAACCTTTCTACATATAGAAATCTAACCTTTCTACTTATAAAAATATATTCTTTCTACTTATAAAAATATATTCTTTTCATATTTCAAAATCTAATCTTTTTACTATATATATATAAAAAAAATCATTGTTAAAAATCATTCTTTCTACATATAAAAATGTAACCTTTCTACATATAGAAATCTAACCTTTCTACTTATAAAAATATATTCTTTCTACTTATAAAAATATTTTTTTTTCGTATTTCAAAATCTAATCTTTTTACTATATATATATAAAAAATCATTTCTTTTCACTATGAAAATCATATTTATACAATTCAGTTTTCTATATAAAAATCAAAGTTTTATATTGTTCTACATATAATAAAGATCATATTTTCTTTATCGTTGCTATCATATAAACAAAACTCATATTTTTATATACAATATTTACCATTAAAAATCGCATTTTTAATGATATAAATAGCTAAAAATGAAAACAAACGCTCAATGGAGGAATCAGAGGTAGCATAGGGTCTGGAGGCGCTCGGGGGTGGTGTTGCACTGACCATCGGTTGCAGAAATGGGGCCCACGACAGCTGTCATTTGGTTTTGGAGCGGTGGCCTTCGATTTAAGGGTGGTGGAGAGGAGAGAGAAGTGAAGAGGGGCGGAGGAGGAAAGAGAGGTGATGGGGGAAGGTCTGAACAACAGTGACTTAGGTCTGGTGGCGTGTTGGGGTCCAGCGGCCACGATTTTGGATGTTTGAGGCATCGGGTTTTTTAATGGTGGCGGGAGAGCGAAGGAGGGAGGAGATGAGGGGGTTCCGATCATCTGAGGGTGGTGGAACGGAGTGGTGTGGCACAGGTGGGGTGTGGCGGCGGAAGGTATAGGGGACTACGGGTTTTCTGATTTGAGGAAGAGCGGGTTTTAGGTTTAGGAGGAAAGTAGAAGGGGGGAGCATTTATATTATTTTATTCTTATTTAGTTCTCCCTCAAGAGTTGACTTTACATATTAACTCCAAACAAAACCCAATGACTCCCGCCCCGAGCTACTTACCACTATTTCGAACACAATGGGATATGTTTCATAAGCCAACTCGGTTGTTGTGATCAGTTTCCACTTAAATTAAAATATAAATCAATATAAATTGAATTTAAACTTACATTTCAATTTACTGGGGCCACGTACGGACTTTGAAAATTCGAAGAAAAAAAATCTAGCTTTGTATTGACGGTACAGTCCTAACAAAACTAATGTCATCAAATTTGAAGACCGTTTGAAAAATGGCCATTATCTGGTCAATCCAAATTGATTGAAACTGTCAAAACACGTTTTCTTTTTCCATGATCACATATTGATTCCAATAATTACGAAAATTGGAACCTAGCAATAATTCGACATCCCGGATCCAACAAAAGTGGTTTCGTCGAAAACGGAGGTCGTTTGCAAAATGACTATTTTTAAGGGCTTTATATATATATAAATTCCACGGCGACTGTTAGAACCCTATTATTCAGCTATTTACCATAGGGTTATGATCTGCCTGGTCAGCTATTTTTGTCCAATTGATTAAACATGATCTGCTCGGTCAGCTATTTACCATAGGGTTATGATTTGCCCGGTCAGCTAAAAATGAAAACAAACGCTCAACGAAGGAATCAGAGGTAGCATAGGGTCTGGAGGCGGTCGGGGGTGGTGCTGCACTGACCGTCGGTTATGATCTGACCGGTCGTTTGCAGATCATAGCCGACCAGGCCCTTAAAAATATGAGGCCCTTAAAAATGAAAACAAACCCTATTATTCGTATTACGAAAATTGGAACCTAGCAATAATTCGACATCTGTTAGAAAGATATGATTAAACAGATTCAAATATTTCTTGTTTTGTCCAATTCTGACTTATATTGAATTCTGTATATCGAATTGAAATTTGAAATCAAATTTTCAAACTACCGCGCCATTTCAAACTCGTTTTATAATTAAAATAAATTTATTCGTTTTAACATCATCGAAAATAAATTTTCCATCATTATAATTTAAAAAGTTCATTTTAAATATTCAAAATTAATTAAAATAACCAAAATAAAATTTTAAATTGGTTTTGATTTCCGGGTTGTTACAATCTCCCCCACTTAAAATCTTTTCGTCCTCGAAAAGGAGCGGAGCTGAAAGTTGCCATTCTGGCTTTCATTCTTCAACTTTTCAGTTTCTAAGAATTTTCAATTTTTTCAGAAATTTGGCTAATACCCTAAATTTTCGAAAAATTTCGCCATGACCTCCTTTGTACCGGGAGCATCGGGAATATCCTCAAACGGCCACACAGGCCCTCTCATCTCAAAAAGAAAAAGCCAAGCTGCTAGCCAACCGGCTCATAAAATCATCTAAACCCAAGAAATTAGTAAACATGTACCTATTTGTCGGGCATACAATTTTATTCCTTTTCTTTAGCCTCCTTGCTATGACCTGTCCAATATATATGCATGTATATACCTGCAACTTCAATCAAATTTCACATCAGGTCAATATTTGGTTCAATTTGGCTAAATTTACCTTTCATTCATGTATTGGTTTAAATGAATAATCATATAACACAAACATCAATCAATTAGTGGATTATCGTTTCAAACACATAACTTTTACATAGTAAAAATCATATTTTTAGTGCAAATCACATCAATAAATCCTATCTAGTTTTGATTCTCACACCAGTCAATGGAAATATATATATATATCCACTAAACTCGAACACAAATGTTGATGATGCCGCGACATCATCAGAATCATCCCCGGGCGACTAAAGTGTGATTCTATATCTACCCAGTATATTTGAGGCTTCGAATACACGTTAATTACGCGTATATTCAAAATCTCCATATTCTCGATTGTCCAAAATCAATATAAAAATAATATTAAAATATGAATAATAGGGTTTAAATTTTCAAAACAAAATTTGTTTTTATTTTTATTTTAAAAATAACACTCTTCACACTCATCCTAGGATACTACTGATCCCATCTCTAACGGGTCATCCTTTTTGGATATTACTAATCCAATCACTGATGAATTCTATCATTAGAGTAAAAGACTGCATAACCCCACTGGTTAAGTTTGTAGGCCTATATATATAAATATTACCCACCAACCCAAGATTTACTTAACCCACCCACTGTTTAAAACAAGTTTACTTCTAGCTAGAAAGAAACGCAAGTTCTCCCTATGGCCACTATCCCATTTTTTACTCATACCGAGGTGTGAGGCTCGCGAATTAATGCTACACACAAAGTGGCGCTAATTAAAGCTGTGTTTTGATCATCAACCACAAGACTTTTCTTTTCAACAAAAGCCTTGATCATTTGCATCTTAGCATGCCACATTGACAATTCACGCCGTACAACTGATGTCTACCAATACATGACCTCTAAGCTCGTACGTCTTAGAGAAGGGTGCTAAGCAAGAGAATAAATTCTCTGCCACCAAACAGATATATATTAAATAGAAATCAATCAACACAGAATGAAAACCAATGTCAGACACAAATCCATTTACAAGTTCGTTCTAGGTCTAAACGAAACCGGAGGAACCTTATTCCTCATCCCATATGTCCAATACAAGAGAGAGGTCCTCGCATATCAGGTCGATCTCCAAGTACGTCTGGACGATCACCACTTATTACCTTGTCTTGGGTGTACAGCCTAATCAAGACATCAGTAATTATCCAAACGATGTAAAGATCTCCGGTTTTCAACTACCTTCTTCATTGTCGACCTTTAGTCGCCATATCAGTTATTCAGAATGGGATAAACCCGGTCTTTCCGAATAACTCGCGTATTTTATAATCAATAATCAAGTACTATAAAAACACAACATACACCTCATTCCAATTGTGAATATTCTTTTATTCAAATATTCATATCTTAGGGGAAAGGTTCCCAATAATTTTATCAAAGATAAGTTTTTCTAAACTTATACTTTAGTCTTCCATTGGATATCAAATTCAAAAGATTTTATTTTATCCTTTGACAATTCTAAACCAAATTAAGGTCTACAAAACTAGTCATGATTATCGAGCCTTACCGAAGTAATCGTTTATTTTATCATCCCAATCCCAACCTATTCATCCATGGAGCAAAACTGGTAGTACTCCATATTTAACACCCACGGTGTTATCGGTTATTTTAATTACCATTTCACGTTCAAATCTAATTAAAGATTTAACTATCGCCTGGAGTAAAACTGGCGGTACTCTATTCTCGGTCATTTCATGAATTCGATAAATTTAATTATCCCATTCTCATTTTTTTAATCTACATAAAGATTAATTAAAACTCTAGTTCAATTTAATCTCAAAAATCATTACTTTATGATTTTTTAACTTTAAGAAATTAATCTTGTCTTTAACTGGGTTAAAGAACCAATGTCATTTAAGACACAGTTCACAATAATCCCAAATCCGCTTCCATTAACTATGGAATCTTCATAGAAAACAGATCAATATATAATCGATATAAATTTCCGTATCAGACTAATACTATAAATGGAATAACGGCAAAGCCTTTTAAATTCCATATAAAGTAACGGTCTTCATTCACAGAAGCTCATCTCGATTATTATTAAATCGAATTCCATTCAATTCGAATTTAATATATTAAATTGGAAAACTTTCCTTTGGAAAATTTCCATTAAATCTTAATAAAAAGATTTATAAATTCCAAATCATATCTTTATTGTTAATTGGGTTAAACTACTGATGTTATTTAAAACATCGCTCACGACAAACCCAAAATCCAATTCAATTCCAATTAAATTAATTAATTGGTAAACTTCTCTAAATCTTAATTAAAAGATTTATTCTTTTGTCAACTGGGTTTAAGAACAATGTTATTGAAGACACCATTCATGACAAACACGAAATCCAATTTGATATTAAATATAAGGCTCTGAATAGAAATCATATCGGCTTATATTCAATATCCAATTTCTGAAACCAACGGATATCGTATTCGGAATAACAATATATATATCTTCCAAATTCCTCAACAATACCCGTATAATCATGGAATCCAATATCGAATAATTACGATGATTATTTCCATTCAAATCCATTCCAGTTTATACATTGGCAAATTATGGTTTTATTAAAACCTTTTCAATTCTTTTCAGTTCTTATCTCAAGTGGCAAAACACTTATTGTGATAAAAATATCTTTCATCTTTACAAACGTGGAATATTTCATCCAAAATCTTTCCAAATCATTTATTATGATTTTACATAATTTATTCATATTTTTAATAATTTTATTAAGGCCCTTACAGTTGGTTTCCAATATCAGCCACTGAACTACATCCATAGCGACCTTTTCCAAAACTGATTTGGATATATATTAATCTAACCATTAGATTTCAAATATCTTATTATCATTCGAAAGCACTTTTCGATATGAAACCAACGGTTCCGGTTTTAGGAGAATCCGACTGTCGGATCTCCCGTTATGTCAATTTGAAGTTAATGGTTGAAATTCGCGAACGGTCGCTGTGTGACGCGTTCTATTCAAGCCATTTAAATATATATAATATATATATATCGTCGATTTCCATTTAAAACGTAATTTATAAATCGTTTATAAATTCATTTTAAAAACATTTTCAACTTCATTTTCAATTTTAAATCAAAATTGAATATTTCGTATCATTATAATATTAAAATGATAATATTTTCAAAATATCAGATTTTGAAATCACACTTTTTCGATATTCATTATAAAATAAATAAAATCGAAAAACAAATCCGTTTGAGTTAAAATGGCATTCCACTACTTAACTCGGCTTCATATATTTCAATATTTTCGTGTCCATCCAAAATCGGACATCAAAATCATATTTTGACTTTTCATTGAATATTATTTTGAAATATTCGTTAATTCTGAATTGGAATCAGACTCAATCAATGTAACGTCCTAGAATTTTTTGCCATTTAAATTGGAATATTTAAATATGTTTTATATATTATATTGGAAATATAACAAATTTTATATTGAATTATTTATCAAAAATGGAGTTCGTAAATATTGGCATGAATTTAAAGCGTTCAATGTAAATTCTGCTATATATATATACATATATACATATATATATATATATATATATATATATATAGGTACTGGGATGAGGCCCGTGCTCCGCACACAGGCAGATATTCGTATTTACCGGTTGAGAATATTAATTAGAAAACATATAATTTATTATTGCTAGATTTTCAGTTTGGAGTTAGTCGGAGTTGTCTTATCGGTAGGCGATATTTAGGGATGAACCGATAAATTAAAATATTATCGTTGCGCAAACGGAGTCTGTTTTCGACGAAAATAATGTCGTTGGGACTAGAACGTTGAGACATAACAGTGTACTTATTTTTGTCGAGTTTTGAGTTGGTGTTTACCGGTGCGAATATTAAATGGTAGTGTTACATAACGGTGAAATAGAATTAACCATCTATAAACAAGCTAGCCGACCCTAAACATTTAAAAAAAGGGGGAAGCTTAAAAATAATGCAACCGAACCGTGCCCTATAACCATACCCTACATTCGAAATCTCATCGCATGCTGAGGATGTAGAATTTTGAACGAACAGCATGAGTTCAAATGGATTATGGTAGTTGAATTCATGCGGGGATGGACTAATAGTGGAGATCGAAAGGAATAAAAGCAGAAGAAAGAAATGGAAAGAAGGAGCACTGTTCGATGGGTTTAGGATGAGCATGAGAGAGTATACGTATGCATGGATTCATGCGAGAGGGTTTTGCAAAATCCAAATCTCGTTACAGCATGTATAGAGAAAAGAAAAAGGGATCGGCCAAGGAGAAAAGTAGGAGCAAGGGGTGACGTGGAAACTGGAAATGGGAAGTCAGCATGCTGGTGAGACCAAAGTGGAGCCATTCATGAGGGGTTGTATGCTGGTGAGACCAAAGTGGAGCCATTCATGAGGGGTTGGGCTCGTTTAAGTATAGAGGTGAATCGACAGGTGGGAAAAAATGTGTGAAGTATAGATGAACAGAAGATTCTAGAGTGACGCAGGAAAAATTTATAAAACAAAGAGTAGAAGGTTACTGTTTAGATGGGGTGGAGTTTAGATCGTACAAATAAAAAGAAGAAGAAACTACTGTTGATAAAAGGAAAATGGGCTGACTTGTAATACAGGCTTCGGGCCTGCAACTGTCAACCCATTATTTTGGGCATATCCGATACAAGACATATGCATGGGAAGTGAAGAAGAAAAGAAAGCAAGGGAGGGTTTGTAAATATAAAATGTACGGAAGAAGAAATATATAAGGGTGTTGGGCATATTTGAACTGGCGTAAAAAAGGAAAGGGAAACGATCTGCAGTAACTGGGCAAGAATCAAAAGTTGACGTTGCCTATGTTTTTATAAATTAGTTAACGTGAACAATTAAAACTGCCTAAACTAGTTAACGTTACTAGATAGTTTCACTGCATTGTGCCTAATGATGTTTTGTACTGCTTAATCCTATTTTTAATGCCGAGTCAGTTATTCACGCTCCTAACCAACATTAAAGTAGCCCATCGTTGTTAACAATTGAATAGTTATTTTTACTAGTTAAGGTTTCAAATATGACCCTTTTGTGTACGTGCCCATTTAAAGAAGTTAACTTTTCAGTATTATTAAGCAAGAAATTTAAACGAGTAACAAGTAATTAATGAAGATTAAGATTAATTTAATTTATATATTCTGCTTGTGAGGACAGTATATATCCATATGTTACCAGAATCAAACAAACCAAGGAACGTTGGACCTATATAAACAAGCGTAATATTTTGGAATGGGAACGGACGGTGTGAACACAGCTGGGAACTTGTAAAACAAACGGTTCTGACAATGAATGGAAATCCAAGTTGAGTTCAACTTACTCAGTTTATCCCGTTTATATTTTATATAAACCGGGTTTTTAACTTGTGTGAAATGTTAGCTAATGATTGATGATTTTATGACGGTTTGCATGAATGTTGAATATTTTTAATAATCATTGATTAAATTAAACGTTTGTTTAATCTAATCGAACTAGATCGTTATTTTAACGATTATATTCCAAACAAGGTAACTTACGTTGTTGGTTACGATTGTAATAATATAAACGTATTTAGTAAATATTTGGTTGCTTTAATGAATATTGTGTGAATTGATTATTGACCGTTATTCGTAAACCGTTACTACTGTTTATCATGACAAATATATTGTCATATTAAAATTGAGATAACCCATTGTGATGCAGGGAAGGACATGCCAGAGGAATCAAACCAGATTCCTCACCATTAAGGATAATGTTTATCAATATGATTATATATTGTTATTGAATGTGAAATGGACTGATATTTCATGGTTTGGTACTCTAGTAAACATTTGCCTCTTTAGTACCATCGATAAAAACAAAAACTTTTGAATCAATAGTAGACCAATTCAGAGCGTTTTCAAAACTCTATTCATATATGATTTTGAAATATGATTTAGTCTGAAACATTAATGTAAATTACGTTTTATAATTATTTAAAATTATAAGTAAGTAGTGCCCTGGATGGAATTTATTTATATTAATTAAATTAGTTAATTTAAAAAGATTAATTGGGATTAGTTAATGCCTTGAGTTGACTAAGTCCACTGTTAAAACTAGATTCGATTATTCAATAAATTATTGAATCATAATTATTATTAATGTCGATTATTATGACCTTTAAAGGATGGTTTACTATAATAGTAAACGATGAATAAACAAACTTGATTTTCAATAACGTTAGAATTTGAGTAGTGCCTTTTTGATAATAATAAAAGTGATAAATTTTGGAGTCTAATTCGTTTAATGGGAGTTATGGGGTCGTAAGACCTTATGAGTGGTTAAAATTAAGTGAATTATTAATAGTATTATAACTAAAAGTTTAAGATGAATTCTTAGTAAGAATTATATTGACTGAATCTGTATGAAATCCGAATTGGGCTAATATAAGGCCAAGTTTTAAACGGAAAAATATTTTGAAGTGTTGAAGAGTCCAAATGAGTTTAAAAAAAAAAGAGATTTGTAGGTTGGGGAAAGGATAATTGAAGTAAGCAAACGAGTGTTATCGGTTTTTAAAGACCATGTTTTAAATTTATAATAAGATACAAATGGAAATGTTTCCGAATAATAAAGATTTAATGATTTAAGATGTTTAATTAACCGATGGTTAATTACGGAGGCTAAATGATGCTGAGTATTGAATCAGTAAATTCATTTTCTTTTTTACGGATGAATTTTTGTTTTATTTTGATAGTTAAATAACCAACTATCAAAATCTGGCAAACGATTGTTAGTACGGAAAGATCGGGATCGAATTTATATTCGAAAACCATTCCGACCAACAAATACGAAAACGTGGAAGATGCTAATCAAAACAGAGCAATTGAAGACTGAGGATCATCACAAGTGGAAGGATTACTTGTCGAATATTCTCTGGATGTACATGTAGAGATATTCTGATGTGATTCTGTCTTAAATGAAATTTTGCGGGTTTGCAAGGATTACTCACTACTGATCCTTTGGATGCGGTAGGAGGGTGCCTTCGGTTTGTCCAGTCCCAGGACAACTTGTATGGGCGAATGTCTGACAAAGAATTTCCAACGATCACGCCCGTTGATTTTTACGAGTATACCAAGTTGGTGGGGAGAAGGTAACTTCTCTTTATTTTACACCCAATGTGTACTTGTATAATCAATATGTGATTTACGGATTTGACAATGTGGCATTCAAAGTGAACGGCGGACATGTATTCTAGAAGATAACGTAGCCTCAAGCCATACAACTGGAAAATGACAAAAAATCGGGCATGCAACATGGCTATGTGGGTCATTTCCAAGCAGGCTGTATTATCACCAATGTAGAGAAATTCCTTATTTGTTCTTCTTTCGATTCTGTATCACCGCGGATGTGAGGTGGGCCCTTAAAACCTCAGGATGGTAATACATTCGCTACACTCAAGCTATATGAGTGGGTGGCCATGTGTGGTCGGGTTGCAAGATGTTCCTGTTGAACCCCAGTGTAATCCCTCCAGAGTACACTGATCGAAAGGTGGTATCATACCTTGTCTAGTTGGAAACCCGTCTCCAATAAAAGCCCTTCGGTTTTTTATTATATATTATATATGTAGAGCGTGAGATGCAAGCATTCTGCTACTTGGTTATTTACTTGATTTACATCAATATTATAATTTCAGACTAGTATTGATTTCAAAAATGGTTTGGTTATAGTAAGGGAAAAACCATCCATGTTTATGTGTGGGCTAGTCTTACTATTACCCTTACTTTCGAAAGGTTTTCAAAGTTAAGCAATATGGATGTTATTTAAACGTAGTGGGTTTTCTCACGCTGGTTCACCAGACTGATCCATAGCGTTTATAATGTCTCCGGTCAGCCCGAGTTACAGGTTCAAGTTATCGAATGCTGTGAAGTTCAGAGACGAGCTGGAGGAGTCCAGATATATGATATATATATATATATAGTATTATTCTGCTGTGTGTTGTATGGAGGACAGGTTATTATAACTATCCAGAATGTTTTGACTGTTGTACTCCGATAATGTAAGTATTATTTTTCAAGTTCTTTGTGAAGGATTATTTCTGTATTATATTTCATTCCGCTGCGACGTGAGACTCTGATTACGTGTTGGATCCTTCTTATTCTTTGATTCTAATTTTTCTATCTTATCTTTCTCTCACCCTCTAACTTCTCTCTTTTAACTTTCTACTTTTCTGTATGATTTGGGTTGACTGTAGCAGTTAAACGTCGGCTTAAGTTGTACGGAAAAGTGGGACGCTACAACGTGGTATCAGAGTTACTGGTTGAGTAGTAGCCTTGGCCCTGTGGTATATCTCGATAGAGATAGGGTGAGTAACACCCTAGATTGCGTTTATATGTATATACGAGAGCGCGTATTTGTAATTGAATATAAAATTGTTTTCAAACTATTTTGAAAAAAGGATAAATGAAATAAGTTTGCCCAAATTATATATTTTATATAGAAAAGGTGATAATTCTCTATAGTGTAGTAATATTGGTTATTTGGTCGTTTTATTTGATTCAATTGAAAGGTCAGATCAAATTAAGAAATAAATTCCAGTAAAATGAATTGGGAATAAAATCCGTTATGAAATAGAACTGAATGGCTTAACCCTGGATTGTTACTTGGATTGTAAATGAGTTAAGTGCATATTCCAGAAGGATATGGAGTTAAT
This sequence comes from Allium sativum, assembly GCA_030737875.1. NCBI lineage: Eukaryota > Viridiplantae > Streptophyta > Magnoliopsida > Asparagales > Amaryllidaceae > Allium > Allium sativum. The sequence continues at coordinate 69,803,967 of CM060909.1, read as the reverse complement.
TTGATTACTCAGATTTGAAGTATGGGTTGAAAGATGAAGAGTTGTTAGTTGTTTTGCTTTGAAATTGGAGATTGAGCTGCCTGAAAAATAGGTAAAACTTAATATATATGGATTGGAGTGATTGATTTTATACCCTTGAGTTGGGTTGGCCGTTGGCTTTTCTTTTCGTTTTATCGATGTAAGGCCGGAATGGCAGTTTTAGTTGTTCTGATCGAGCCATGTAGAGGAAGTGCTGACAAAATTTCGAAAATCTTTAAGAGTTTGAATTTAATTTGGAAATAACTCAAGAATAATTAATACAAAATAACTCGGTTTGGGGACATTCCTCTTACCTCGTAATTTAGGGCACGAAATTCTTTTAAGGGGGGAATAATGTAACACCCCAGATTTTTGTCCATTTAAATTGGAATATTTAAATCTGTTTTATATATTATATTGGAAAAATAATAGATTTTATATCAAATTATTTATCAAAAATGGAGTTCGTAAATATCGGTATGAATTTAGAGCGTTCAACGTAAATTATGCTATATATATAGGAATTGAGATGAGGCCTGTGCTCCGCACATGGGCAGATACTCGTATTTACTGGTTAAGAATATTAATTGGAAAACATATACTTTATTATTGCAGTTTGGAGCCAGTCGGAGTTGTCTTATCGGTAGACGATATTTAGGGATGAACCGATAAATTAAAAAATCGTCGTTGTGCTAACAGAGTCCGTTTTCGACGAAATTAATATCATCGGGACCAAAACATTGAGACATAACAGTGTACTTATTTTCGCTGAGTTTTGAGTTAGTGTTTACCGGTGTGAATATTAAACGGTAGTGTTACATAACAGTGAAGTAGAATTAACTATATATAAACAAGTTAGCCTACCCTAAACATTTAAAACAAAATGGGGAAGCTTAAAAATAACGCAACCAAGCTACCCTTGTAGCCATACCCTACATTCTAGAATCTCATCGCATGCCATACTTAAATTTTAAGGCTACCTAAAACTCTACGCAGCCTATGGGAGATGCAATCGCGCTTATCCTATCACTCTTCTCATATACATACATACATACATACATACATACATACATACATATATATATATATATCTCTTCTTTCCAGCGACAACAATTTCATTCCTTCCCATCGAAAAACAAATCAAAGCCGAAGATTTCTCCCCAACATATAAACTAAACTGCGTATACACAGAGGGTGGCGGGTACGGATGGTCGAGCCGAGATTTATGGGTTAGAAAATATGTGCAGGTGGGAGGATGGTCTCGAGCAGCCTTCGTAAGTATTGAGGGGTTGTTCGGTGAGGCTCGCAAACATCAACAGAAGGTGAGAGCACAACCAACAATGGCTTGTTCACTTACTAAACAAGCCACGGAGCAACCAGGTGTGGCTTGTTCACTCACCCGTGGCTGGTCTGTGGCTAGTTTTGAGCTCCTCCGTGGCTGGTTCACCCAACAGAGACTGGTTCTTATAACGGCAAACTGTTTGCCGTTATAAGATTATAACGGCAAACACTTTGCCGTTATAAGTTTATAACGGCAAAGTCTTTGCCGTTTTATGGTTTCTGGTGTGTTTTATGTTTATAACGGCAAAGAGTTTGCCGTTATAAACAAAAAGTAATTTTTTATTATATTTTTTTAATGTTATTATTTAACTAGATTCGTGGCTAGTTTTTCTTTCTGGGTGTCATGTGGCTTGTTTAGTTGTAAAATAAGAGAGAGAATGAAGTGAACAGAACGGATGGTTATGGTCTGAGTAGTGGTGATAATTGGGTGCGGGTTTGCTGAGGATGTAGAATTTTGAACGAACAGTGTGAGTTCGAACGAATTGTGGCAGTTGAATTTATGCAGGGATGGACTGCTAGTGGAGATCGAAAGGAATAAAAGCAGAAGAAATAAATGGAAAGAAGGAGCACTGTTCGATGGGTTTAGAATGAGCATGAAGGAGTATACGTATGCATGGATTCATGCAAGAGGGTTCTGCAAAATCTAAATCTCATTACAATACGTATAGAGAAAAGGAAAGGGGGTCGGCCAAGGAGAAAAGTAGAAGGAGCATGGGGTGATGTGGAAATTGGAAATGGGAAGTTAGTGTACAAGAAGATGGATGCTGGTGAGACCGAAGTGGGGCCATTCATGAGGGGTTGGGCTTGTTCAAAAATGGAGGTGAATCGGCAGATGGGAAGAAACGTATGAAGTCTGGATGAACCGAAGATGCTAGAATGACGCAAAAAATATATAAAACAAAGAATAGAAGGTTATTGTTTAGAGGGGGATGGAGTTCAGATCGTACAAATAAAAAGAAGAAGAAACTACTGTTGATAATAGGAAAATGGGCTGACTTGTAATATAGGCTTCGGGCCTGCAACTGTCGCCCACTATTTTGGGCATATCTGATACAAGACGTATGCATGGGAAGTGAAGAAGAAAAGAAAGCAGGGGAGGGTTTGTAAATATAAAATGGACGGAAGAAGAGATATATAAGGGTGTTGGGCAAATTTGAACTGGCGTACAAAAGGAAAGGGAAACGATCTTCAGTGACTGGGCAAGAATCAAAAGGTGACGTGGCCTATATATTTATATATTAGTTAACGTGAACAATTGAAACTGCCTAAACTAGTTAACTTTACCCGATAGTTATACCGCATTGTGCCAAATGTTGTTTTGTTGTGCCTAATCCTACTTTTAATGCCGAGTCAGTTATTCACGCTCCTAACCAACATTAAAGTAGCCAATCGTTGTTAATAATTGAATTGTTATTTTTACTAGTTAAGGGTTTAAATACGACCCTTTTGTGTACGTGTCCATTTAAAAAGGTTAACCGCTCGGTATTGTTAAGCAAGAAATTTAAACGAGTAACATATAATTAATAAAGATTAATTTAATTTATATATTCTACTTGCAATGACAGTATATATCCATATGTTACCATAATCAAACAAACCAAAGAACGTTGGACCCATATAAACAAGCGTAAGATTTTGGAACGGGAACAGACGGTGTGAACATAGCTGGCAACGTGCAAAACAAATGGTTCTAAGTTGAGTTCAACTCACTCAGTTTATCCTGTCTATATTTTATACAAAACGGGTTTTTAATTTGTGTGAAATGTTTGCTAATGATTGATGATTTGATGACTGTTCGCATGGACATTGAATATTTTTAATATTCATCGATTAAACTAAACGTTTGTTTAATCTAATCGAATTAGACTGTTATTTTAACGATTCCAAACGAGGTAACTTACCTTTTTGGTTACGTTTATAATAATATTAACATATTTAGTAAACATTTGATTGCTTGAATGAATATTGTGTGAGTTAATTATTGACCATTATTAGTAAACCGTTACTACTGTTTATCATGATAAATATGTTGTCATATTAAAATTGATATAACCCATTGGGATGCGGGGAAGGACAGGTCAGAGGAATCAAACTGGATTCCTTACTATTAGTGATAATGTTTATCAATATGATTATATATTGTTACTGAATGTGAAACGGACTGATATTTCATGGTTTGGTACTTTAGTAGGCATTTGCCTCTTTAGTACCATTGATAAAAATAAAGATTTTTGAATCAATAGTAGACCAATTTAAAACGTTTTCGAAACTTTGTTCATATATGATTTTGAAATATGATTTTGTTTGAAACACTAAAGTGAATTACGTTTTATAATTATTTAAAATTATAAGTCAGTAAAGCCCGGGATGGAATTTATTTATATTAATTAAATTAGTCAATTTAAAAAGATTAATTGGGATTAGGTAATGCCTTGATTTGACTAAGTCCATTGTTAAAACTAGATTCAATTATTCAATAAATTATTGAATCGTTTATTATTATTAATGTCGATTATTATGACCTTTAAAGGATGGTTTAGTATAATAGTAAATGATGGAGTAAACAAACTTGATTTCCAATAACGTTAGAATTTGAGTAGTACCTTTTTGTTAATAGTAAAAGTGAGAAATTTTGGAGTCTAATTCGTTTAATGGGAGTTATGGGGTCGTAAGACCTTATAAGTGGTTAAAATTAAGTGAATTATTAACAGTATTATAACTAAAAGTTTAAGATGAATTCTTTGTAAGAATTATATTGACCGAATCTGTATGAAATCCAAATTGGGCTAATATAAGGGCAAGTTATAAGCAGAAAAATATTTTGAAGTGTTGAAGAGTCCAAATGAGTTTTTTTTAAAAAAAAAGAGATTTGTAGGCTGGGGAAAGGATAATTGAAGTAAGAAAACAAGCGTTATGGGTTTTTAAAGACCATGTTTTAGATTTATAATAAGATACAAATGGAAATGTTTTCCAAATAATGAAGATTTAACGATTTAAGATGTTTAATTAACCGATGGTTAATTACAGAGGCTAAATGATGCTGGGTATTGAATCAGCAAATTCATTTTCTTTTTTATGGATGAATGGTTGTTTTATTTTGATAGTTAAATAACCAATTATCAAAATCTAGCAAACGATCGTTAGTACGGAAAGACCGGAATCGAATTTATATTCGAAAACCATTTCGACCAACAAATACGAAAACGTGGAAGATGCCGATCAAAATGGAGCAATTGAAGACCGGGGATCTTCATAAGCGGAAGGATTACTTGTCGAATATTCTCTGGTTGTATAGACAGAGATATTATGATGTGATTCGGTCGTAAGTGAGATTTTGCAGGTTTGCAAGGATTACTCGCTATTGATCCTTGAATGCAGTAGGAGGGTACCTTCGGTTTGTCCAGTCCCAAGACAACTTGTATGGACGAATGTTTGACAGAGTATTTCCAACGATCACGCCCGTTGATTTTTACGAGTTTACCAAGTTGGTGCGGAGAAGGTAACTTCTCTTTATTTTACACCCAGTGTGTATTTGTATAATCAATATGTGATTTACGGATTTGACGATGTGGCATTCAAAGTGAACGGTGGACAGGTATTCTAGAAGATAACGTAGCCTCAAGCCACACAACCGGGAAATAACAAAAAATCGGGTATGCAACATGGCTAGGTGGGTTATTCCCAAGCAGGGTGTATTATCACCAATGTAGAGAAATTCCTTATTTGTTCTTCTTTCGATTCTGTATCACTGTGGATGTGAGGCGGGCCCTTAAAACCTCAGGGTGGTAATACATTCGCTACACTCAAGCTATATGAGTGGGCGGTCATGTGTGGCGGGTTGCAAGACGTTCCTGTTGAACCCCAGTGTAATCCCTCTAGAGTACACTGATTGAAAGGCATACCTTGTCAAGTTGGAAACCCGTCTCCAATAAGAGCCCCCCAGTTTTTGATTATATATTATATATGTAGAGCGTTAGATGCAAGCATTCTGCTACTTGGTTATTTACTTGATTTACATCAATATCATAATATCAGACTAGTATTGATTTCAAAAATGGTTTGGTTATAGTAAGGGAAAAACCATCCATGTTTATGTGTGGGCTAGTCTTATTATTACCCTTTCTTTCAAAAGGTTTTCAAAGTTAAGAAATATGGATGTTATTTAAACTTAGTGGGTTTTCTCACACTAGTTCACTAGACTGATCCATATCGTTTGTAATGTCTTCGGTCAGCCCGAGTTACAGGTTCAGGTTATCGAATGCTACGAAGTTCATAGACGAGCTGGAGGAGTCCGGATATATGATATATATATATATATATAGTATTATTCCGTTGTGTGTTGTATGGAGGACAGGTTATTATAACTGTCCAGATTGTTTTGACTGTTGTACTCTGATAATGTAAGTATTATTTTTCAAGTTCTTTGTGAAGGATTATTTCTGTATTATATTTCATTCCGCTACGATGTGAGACTCTGATTACGTGTTCGATTCTTCTTATTCTTTTATTCTAATTTTTCTATCTTATCTTTCTCTCACCCTCTAACTTCTCTCTTTTAACTTTCTACTTTTCTTTATGATTTGGGTTGACTGTAGCAGTTAAACGTCGGCTTAAGTTATACGGAAAAGTGGGACGCTACAACATGGTATCAGAGCTACTGGTTGAGTAGTAGCCTTGGCTTTGTGGTATAACTCGATAGAGATAGGGTGAGTAACACCCTAGATTGAGTTTATATGTATATACGAGAGCGTGTATTTGTAATTGAATATAAAATTGTTTTCAAATTATTTTGAAAAAAGGATAAATGAAATAAGTTTGCCCAAAGTATATTTTATATAGAAAAGGAAATAATTCTCTATAGTATAGTGATATTGGATATTTGGTCGTTTTATTTGATTTATTTGAAAGTTCAGATCAACTTAGGAAATAAATTCCAGTAAAATGAATTGGGAATAAAATCGGTTATGAAATAGAAGTGAATGGCTTAACCCTGGATTGTTACTTGGATTGTAAATGAGTTAAGTGCAGATTCCAGAAGGATACGGAGTTAATTTGATTACTCAGATTTGAAGTACGGGTTGAAAGATGAAGAGCTGTTAGTGGTTTTTCTTTGAAATTGGAGATTGAGTTGCCCGAAAAATAGGTAAAACTTAGTATATATGGATTGGAGTGATTGATTTTATGCCCTAGAGTTGGGTTGGCCGTTGGCTTTTCTTTTCGTTTTATCGATGTAAGGCCGGAATGGCAGTTTTAGTTGTTCTGATTGAGCAATGTAGAGGAAGTGCTGACAAAATTTCGAAACTCTTTAAGAGTTTGAATTTAATTTGGAAATAACTCAAGAATAATTAATACAAAATAACCGGGTTTGGGGACATTCTTCTTACCTCGTAATTTCGGGCACGAAATTCTTTTAAGGGGGAAGAATGTAACACCATAGATTTTTGTCCATTTAAATTGGAATATTTAAATCTATTTTATATATTATATTGGAAATATAATGGATTTTATATCGAATTATTTATCAAAAATGGAGTTCGTAAATATCGGTATGAATTTAGAGCGTTCAACGTAAATTATGCTATATATATAGGTATTGGGATGAGGCCTATGCTCCGCACATGGGCAGATACTCGTATTTACTGGTTAAGAATATTAATTGGAAAACATATAATTTATTATTGCAGTTTGGAGATAGTCGGAGTTGTCTTATCGGTAGACGATATTTATGGATGAACCGATAAATTAAAAAATTGTCGTTGTGCAAACAGAGTCCGTTTTCGACGAAATTAATATCATCAGGACCAGAACTTTGAGACATAACGGTGTACTTATTTTTGCTGAGTTTTGAGATGGTGTTTACCGGTGTGAATATTAAACGGTAGTGTTACATAATAGTGAAGTAGAATTAACCATATATAAAAAAGTTAGCCTACCCTAAACATTTAAAACAAAATGGGGAAGCTTAAAAATAACGCAACCGATCTACCCTGTAGACATACCCTGCATTCTGGAATCTCATCGCATGCCATACTTAAATTTTAAGGCTACCTAAAACTCTACGCAGCCTATGGGAGATGAAATCACGCTTATCCTATCACTCTTCTTATATATATATATATATATATATATATATATATATATATATATATATATATATATATATATATATATATATATATATATATATATATATATGGACCATTTCTTCTTTCCAGCGACAACAATTTCATTCCTTTCCATCAAAAAACAAATCGAAGCCGAAGATTTCTCCCCAACTTATAAACTAAACTGCGTATACACAGAGGGTGGTGGGTACGGATGGTCGAGCCGAGATTTATGGGTTAGAAAATATGTGCAGGTGGGAGGATGGTCTCGAGCAGCCTTCGTAAGTACTGAGGGGTTGTTCGGTGAGGCTCACAAACATCAACAGAAGGTGAGTAGGGGTGATAATTGGGTGCGGGTTTTCTAAGGATGTAGAATTTTGAACGAACAGTGTGAGTTCGAACGAATTGTGGCAGTTGAATTTATGCAGGGATGGACTGCTAGTGGAGATCGAAAGGAATAAAAGCCGAAGAAAGAAATGGAAAGAAGGGGCACTGTTCGATGGGTTTAGAATGATCATGAAGGAGTATACGTATGCATGGATTCATGCGAGAGGGTTCTGCAAAATCCAAATATCATTACAATATGTATAGAGAAAAGGAAAGGGGGTCGGCTAAGGAGAAAAGTAGAAGGAGCATGGGGTGATGTGGAAATCGGAAAAGGGAAGTCAGCGCATAAGAAGATGGACGCTGGTGAGACCTAAGTGGGGCCATTCATGAGGGGTTGGGCTCATTCAAAAATGGAGGTGAATCGGCAGGTGGGAAGAAACGTATGAAGTCTGGATGAACCAAAGATGCTAGAGTGACGCAAAAAATATATAAAACAAAGAATATAAGGTTATTGTTTAGAGGGGGATGGAGTTTAGATCGTACAAATAAAAAGAAGAAGAAACTACTGTTGATAATAGGAAAATGGGCTGACTTGTAATATAAGCTTCGGGCCTGCAACTGTCGCCCAGTATTTTGGGCATATCCGATACAAGACGTATACATGGGAAGTGAAGAATAAAAGAAAGCAGCGAGGGTATGTAAATATAAAATGGACGGAAGAAGAAATATATAAGGGTGTTGGGCATATTTGAACTGGTGTACAAAAGGAAAGGGAAACGATCTGCAGTAACTAGGCAAGAATCAAAATGTGACGTGCCCTATATATTTATATATTACTTAATGTGAATAATTGAAACTGCCTAAACTAGTTAACATTTCTCGGTAGTTTCACCGCATTGTGCCTAATGTTGTTTTGTTCTGCCTAATCCTATTTTTAATGCCGAATCAGTTATTCACGCTCCTAACCAACATTACATAGCCCATCGTTGTTAATAATTGAATTGTTATTTTTACTAGTTAAGGTTTTAAATATGACCCTTTTGTGTACGTGTCCATTTAAAAAGTTTAACTGCTCGGTATTGTTAAAAAAGAAATTTAAACGAGTAACAAGTAATTAATGAAGATTAAAATTAATTTAATTTATATATTTTACTTGCAATGATAGTTTATATCCATATGTTACCAAAATCAAACAAACCAAAGAACGTTGGACCCATATAAACAAGCGTAAGATTTTGGAATGGGAACAGACGGTGTGAACATAGCTGGCAACGTGCATAACTAATGGTTCTAAGTTGATTTCAACTCACTTAGTTTATCCCGTTTATATTTTATACAAAACGGGTTTTTAATTTTTGTGAAATGTTTGCCAATAATTGATGATTTGATGACTGTTTGCATGGACATTGAATATTTTTAATATTCATTGATTAAATTAAACGTTTGTTTAATCTAATCGAATTAGACCGTTATTTTAATGATTATATTCCAAATGAGGTAACTTACCTTTTTGGTTACGTTTATAATAATATAAACACATTTAGTAAATATTTGGTTGCTTGAATGAATATTGTGTGAATTGATTATTGACCGTTATTAGTAAACCGTTACTACTATTTATCATGACAAATATGTTGTCATATTAAAATTGAGATAACCCATTGAGATGTAGGGAAGGACAGGTCAGAGGAATCAAACCGGATTCCTCACCATTAATGATAATGTTTATCAATATGATTATATATTGTTACTGAATGTGAAATGAACTGATATTTCATGGTTTGGTACTTTATAAGACATTTGCCTCTTTAGTACCATCGAAAAAAATAAAGATTTTCGAATCAATAGTAGACCAATTTAGAACGTTTTTGAAACTCAGTTCATATTTGATTTTGAAATATGATTTTGTTTGAAACACTAAAGTGAATTATGTTTTATAATTATTTAAAATTATAAGTAAGTAGTGCCCCGGATGGAGTTTATTTATATTAATTAAATTAGTAAATTTAAAAAGATTAATTGGGATTAGTTAATGCCTTGAGTTGACTAAGTCCATTGTTAAAACTAGATTCGATTATTTAATAAATTATTGAATCGTTAATTATTATTAATGTCGATTATTATGACCTTTAAATGATGGTTTACTATAATAGTAAATGATGTAGTAAACAAACTTGATTTCCAATAATGTTCGAATTTAAGTAGTACCTTTTTGATAATAATAATAAAAGTGAGAAATTTTGGAGTCTAATTTGTTTAATGGGAGTTATGGGGTCATAAGACCTTATGTGTGGTTAAAATTAAGTGAATTATTAACAATATTATAACTAAAAGTTTAAGATGAATTCTTAGTAAGAATTATATTGACTGAATCTGTTTGAAATCCAAATTGGGCTAATATAAGGGCAAGTTATAAACGGAAAAATATTTTGAAGTGTTGAAAAGTCCAAATGAGTTTATAAAAAATGAGATTTGTAGTCTGGAGAAAGGATAATTGAAGTAAGCAAACGAGTGTTATGGGTTTTTAAAGACCATGTTTTAAATTTATAATAAGATACAAATTGAAATGTTTTCCGAATAATGAAGATTTAACGACTTCAGATGTTTAATTAACCGATGGTTAATTACAGAGGCTAAATGATGCTGGGTATTGAACCAGTGAATTCATTTTCTTTTTTATGGATGAATGGTTGTTTTATTTTGATATTCAAATAACCAACTATCAAAATCTGGCAAACGATTGTTAGTACGGAAAGACCGGAATCAAATTTATATTCGAAAACCATTCCAACCAACAATAACGAAAACGTGGAAGACGCTAATCAAAATGGAGCAATTGAAGACCATGGATCTTCACAAGCGGAAGGATTACTTGTCGAATATTCTCTGGAAGTACAGGCAGGGTGAAACACCCCACCTCCGTTAGGGTCACTCTCAAAGGGAATGCCCTAATTTTGGTGGAGGTTTATAAGTACAAGTCACAGATATACAAGACAGATATAAGAACACATATTTGTAAACAGCGGAAAATCAACAAACTTTTATTTCAAAAGGGCAAATACGTGCTACAACAATATCACCATAATTGTCTTACATCTTTTCCAAAAACATAACATAATACTTTCATAATCTGTCTTGATTACATTATTTAAAGAAGCATAAATAAAACATAGATAAACTGCAAAAGCCCCATAGTGGATTGTCCAAAGCCATAGTTCAAAGCGAAAAAGTCCAAGCAATACATTTCTCTTCTTCAAGCTGGATGTTAAGGTTGGTCAAGCTGCTGTGTTCCCTCCCTGTGGACCTGGGGGGGGGGGAACGGAAGAAAAGAAGACGAAAGAAAAGTAGAGTCAGACATAAAGCCAGAGTAAGTCTAGTCTATTTTGTCTATGAATAAAGAACTGGGTATGATAAGTATAAACAAGAAGTGGGAAAGCACTATAAACTTGGTTAAGTTGTCTAGGGTCAAATATACTATCGTACCCCATGTTAATCTCTGAACCCATATAAACTAGTTTCCAACTGGCACCCCATAATCAGGGTGATGTGATCCATTCTATGATGATCGGCTCCTACTCGCATAGTTACATGTGTCTTACGGCCCCCGGTGTTGTAGTTACCTATGCTGGTCCCACCATGGGGTGTATCAAGTCCCATGGTGGCGGCCCGACACAATCCTAGAGTGCACAGGTATGCTACTGGTGTCCAGTGCCTTATTTTTCTGCGCCGGAGTGTGTGCACGCCCGCACCCCGTTAGAACCTACACTGCTACACCACCGCCGTCGATTTGACCTCTTACAATCAGCCCAGTAATCGTGCCCCACCCTGCCTAGTTTCAGGGTATCCTGATACACCTTCTAGGGTTACTGCTGAAAAGGGTCCCCCGTTACTAGGTTTTCTATCTCTAGCCAACATGCTACGTTGGTTAAGTGTTTTCTAACATAACCCCCATCAGTCCGTTTAGTTTAGCATGTTCCATTTTGATTAAGTCTTTAGTTCACTTAATCCTAACAATCCTGACTCAGCCTTAATTGTCTTATTAAGGCCCTGACCTCTCACATTAGACAGGTATCGTTGTGGCTGCCTGTTGCCGGTTGGTTCCGGGCAGTCTTACGCCACAACTCAGTCTAACCTCGGGTCCTTATTGGGCTCCATGTTTAACCTCCCACATTGGATAGGTATTGTTGTGACTACTGGACAGCCGGGCGGTTCCGGGCAGGTTTACATCACAACTCAATCTAACCTCGGGTTAAACACATCGTATGTTCTACATTTACATATTTTGTCTTTCTTCTTTATTTTCTTATATGTAAATATTTGCGGCCAATTATTAAGTTAATGGTGTAAAGGTTACACCAATCATGGGCCCAACCCATACCTGAATTTGGGCCCTTCTATTTTATATTTTCATTCATTAGTAATTTTAACCCAACGTTATTTTCCCCCGTTTAACACGTCCGTTTATTATATATATATATATTGGGCTTAGCCTTTTAAAGCCCAACTTAGCCATGCGAAAGGGGAGGCTTAAAGCGTGATTACATACACAAAAAGGGGAAGGTGAGCGCATGAACTTGCAATATGACGTTGGAAATACAAAATAGAAACTGGTGTACTTGCATAGTGATATCATATACTTTGTTCATAAAGCATAGGTGACATGAATCAAAGCATGTAAACTTGTAGTTGAGATAAGAATCTAAATTAGGTATCATTATTGACACATAGTCATAACTACAACATGAACCTATATTTTTATTTAGGCATAATGTCAAACATAAGCATGGCATAAATATTTCTAACATAAGCATGGCATAATGTCAAACATAAGCATGGCATAATGTCAAACATAAGCATGGCATAAGTATAGTTAAATTTGTTCACATAACCATGTCATAAATATTTCTAATATGAAATCGTGATTTTTACTTTAGTCATGCAAACTTGCAAAAAGGGATTTTTGAATCTAACCTAGCTATGTACCACATATGTCATCATAAAATTCTTGTTAACAATATGGATTTCAATTATGCAAAATATCAATCATAGCCTAGTCATATCCATAAGTTTGCAAATAGGTTTTTTAGTACAAAAGCATGACTTAATACATAGATTATGGTGTCAAAATTCCATCATAGTTTCATATGAACTATAACAACCAAACTTGTTCCAATTACTTACAAAATGATTTATGCACAAAAATATACATCGTGATGGCATAGTAGCAAAACCCCAAACTTGCATAAATTTCAATTAATCAACTACATACATGTAGCTTCAACATGGATTACATAAATTTGCGAATATTCCAAACGTATACTTGCATAGAACTACCGCATGTAGTTCTTTATAATGAATAACATAATTCGAGGATATCCAAACGTATACAATATCATAGTAACGCACAAATTATGAATTATTTATCACCACAATCAAGTATACAAACCAACACAGTTATTTGTTCATACCAAAGTAATACTCTACTTACAATGGTGCGGCGAATTCTCTAATTTAGGGATTTGAAGATGCGGTTTGATTTGATTGAGTTGCTTTATGCCTTAGAATTATGCCTCCTAATCCTCTCTCCAATTGGTGGCTACCCCTAGTCGTTCCTCAGCAACATGGCGGCTTTGTTCTTATTTTTGAATGAATAGATTAGGGTTTAGTCTAGGGTTGTTTTTATAGGGGAAATGAACTGATTAGGACCATTGATGTTGCCTGGATTGATCGTAGCCATTCATCCTAAGGAGAGACCAATTAGAGCCTGCCACCTAGCCCTAATGACAAAGCAGACCACAGAAAATCGGCCAACATAAAATAGGCCAGCCAGGTTAGACTGGGTTCGACCTGGCTCTGGACCAGGTCGACATGCCTGTCGACAGCCCTGTCGACAGCCCTGTCGACCTGGTTAGACCAGGTCGACAGCCCAGTCGACCTGGGTGCATGAGGCGGGTGTTCTTCCGCCCTGTCCCATTGGGCCCCACTTTTAATTTTAAACTGTTTTATTCTGTTTGAATTTTAAATTTAACTCAGAAACTTCCGAAGGTCATATCTTCTTCATACGGACTCCTTTTTACGAAAACTCGGACTCTATTTCGCGTATTTTTCCGAGACGAACGCAATGGCGTATCCCGTTTCCCTTAGTTCTTTGATTTGAAATTAATTATACTTTAATTTGTGGACTTCACAGTTATAGAATTCACGGGGTGTTACATTCTCCCCCACTTAAAAGGATTTCGTCCCCGAAATCTTCAAGTTCGGAGGAATGTATATCCTAACATCCAATCATCCATCTACTCATCCATCAAACACGAGCATCCATTGTCCTTAAAAGAATTCTAATGCTTCATGATCATATGCGAAGTGTGTGTGTACATGTACTTATCTAATGCAAAATCAGGCGGTCTACTGATTCAGTTGACCTCCTTAATGCGAATTATGTAAGTGCCATGAATCCATCATGTATGCAAATTTTCCTATTCTTGATTCTGCATGAGTGCACAATCATTCAATACAAATGCAACATCCATATGACAACACATTAGAGTTCAACCATATACGAATGCAAACATATATGCATATGCAATATGAATTGACTGAGCCGATCTAAAACCAAGATTGTGTGTGTATATGCAACCACGAGCAACCACTAGCAATCACTTGCAACCACTTGCAACCATCATCCATAACATGTTTCAATTACATGTTTCCATCCAAAGGGTTTTTACCTAAAAGATAAGGTCGAGGAAATATACCTAAAAAAGATAGATAAAAGCGCAACTTAAGGAAAAAGAAAGATCAAGGATGTACCCTCGAACAGAAAAGGGTAGGCGGTGCGTATTCTAGCTTCAGTTTCCCAAGTCGCGTCTCCCTCGGCGTCGCTCCACTGAACTTTGACGAGCTTGACTTCACGGTTGCGTAGCTTCTTCACTTCCATTCCTAATATGCGGGTTGGAACTTTTCTTATGGTTGCTTCGCGTTCCACTTCGGCCTCTTCGAGGATATTTGGCTCTACCACTTCAGCAGACTCATGTAGACATTTTCGGAGATGTGAAACGTGAAAAACGTTGTGGACTCCAGCCAACTTCTCGGGTAGCTCTAATCTATAGGCCATTTTCCCAATTTTCTCGATGATAGGGAATGACCCTACGAACCTTGGTGCTAGCTTTCCTGTGGTTCCAAAACGAACAACGTTTCTTAGTGGTGATACCTTGAGAAAAACTCTGTCTCCAGCCTCAAATTCAAGGTCGGTCCTTCTCTTGTCGGCATAGGACTTTTGTCTGTCTTGGGCCGTCTTCATCCTTCTTCGTATTAAGTCTACTTTCTCTGAAGTCTCTCGGATCATATCTGGTCCAAGTACGAGCTTATCAGTAGACTCCCACCAACAAGTGGGCGATCGGCACGGTCTTCCATATAAAGCTTCGAAGGGCGCCATTCCGATGGTTGCTTGATAGCTGTTGTTGTAGGCAAATTCCACCAAAGGAAGGTGGTCTTCCCATGTCCCTCCGAAGTCAAGGACGCATAGCCTTAAAAGATCTTCCAAAACTCTGTTCACTCTCTCTGTTTGGCCGTCGGTTTGGGGATGATAGGCTGTGCTCAAGCATAACTGCGTTCCTACTGCTTCTTGCAGACTCCTCCAAAACTCACTGGTGAAGATGGGGTCTCGGTCACTTACAATGCTAGATGGTATTCCATGGAGTCGAACGATTTCCTTAAGGTAAAGTGATGCTAGGGATGAGGCAGTTCTTTTACTTTTGACGGGTAAAAAGTGGGCGCTTTTAGTAAGCCTATCCACTATTACCCAAATGCTAGTGTTGCCTCTCCTAGACCTAGGCAGCCCATCGATGAAGTCCATTGAGATGCTATCCCACTTCCACTGCGGGACCTCCAGAGGATGTAGCAGTCCGCCAGGCTTTTTCTGTTCCGCCTTAACCTGTTGGCACACCATGCACTTAGAAACGAATTCTGCCACGTCCTTTTTCATGCCGTTCCAGAAGAAAGTCCTTTTTATATCTTTGTACATTTTATCTCCGCCTGGGTGTATCGTCATCTTGGAGTGATGTGCTTCCTCGAGAACCTTCTTTATTAAATATTTTGTCTGTGGGACGCATAGTCTTCCGTCTCGCCTTAGCAAACCCTTATCGTCGATGGAGTATCTGTTGAGGTGACTTGAAGTCTCACCCCTAATTAGCCTATCAATTATTTCCACAAGCTGAGGGTCTTCGCGTTGTGCTGTCCCTACTGAATCCACTAAAGTTGGGCGCACTTCGAGAGATGCTAGTAAGCCTGGTACAAAATCGGAGGAAGGCCTAAAGTCGAAGCTGGCTATAAACTCTAGGCTTTGTCTTTCAACAAACAACGGGCTTAGGGTCAATTTCTTTCGGCTCAACGCGTCTGCCACTACGTTGCCTTTGCCCGGAGTATAGGAGATTTCGAAATCGTACGAGGCAAGAAACTCCATCCATCTTTGTTGCCTCAAGTTAAGATCTTTCTGCGAGAAAAGATATTTCAACGATTTATGGTCAGTGTAAAGTTCGAACTTCTCACCTAGGAGATAGTGTCGCCAAGACTTGAGTGCAAAGACGATGGCGGCTAACTCAAGATCGTGGGTTGGGTAGTTCTTTTCGTGCACCTTCAACTGCCTCCCGCCATAAGCTACTACCCTTCCTTCTTGCATTAAGACGGCACCTAGCCCTGTCCCACATGCATCCGTATAAACAGTGAACATCTTGCTCCCATCTGGCAGCGTCAAAACTGGGGCTGTTGTAAGAGCCCTTTTCAGGCGTTGGAAAGCAAATTCGCAATCCAAGTCCCAATTGAACACTAGATTCTTCTTAGTTAATTTCGTGAGCGGAGCTGAGATTTTCGCAAAATCCCTTATGAACTTTCGATAGAAACCCGCTAGTCCTAGAAAGCTTCGGACCTCAGTTGCATTCCTTGGTGTCTTCCAATCCTGTACCGCCACTACCTTAGCAGGGTCCACTGCTAACCCTTGTTTGGATACTATGTGCCCAAGGAACCTCACCTCTTCTCTCCAAAAGTGGCATTTGGAGAATTTGGCTTTTAGTTGATGGACTCGCAAAGTTTCCATGATTGCCCTTAAGTGTTGAGCATGTTCCTCTTCACTCTTTGAGAAGATAAGGATATCATCTACGAAGACTACTACGAATTTGTTGAGGAAATCTCTAAATACCCTACTCATTAGGTCCACGAAGTAAGCAGGTGCATTTGTCAAGCCGAAAGGCATGACAAGCCATTCAAAGAAGCCGTCTGGGGTTCTGAACGCCGTTTTATCGATGCTATCTTCAGCCACCCTTAGCTGATGAAAACCGGTTGCTAAATCGAGTTGGGAGAAAACAGACGCTCCTACAAGCTGGTCAAATAAATCGTCAATTCTAGGGAGAGGGTGCCTATTCTTTTTCGTTAGCTTGTTGAGCTCCCTATAGTCAACACATAGACGGAGTGAACCATCCGCCTTTGTAGCGAACACCACCGGAGCGCCCCATTCTGAAATGCTCCTCCTAATGAACCCCTTCTCTAAAAGCTCTTTAATCTGTTTACTGAGCTCTTTCCTTTCTCATGGAGCCATGTGTCTAACGGGCAACGCAACGGGCTTTGCATTATCTACAAGATATATGCGGAAGTCTATTTCCCGCTTCGGAGGCAAGCCCTTCACCTCTTCGAAGACATCCGGATATTCCCGGACCACTCTAACTGATTGCAAATTTTCAACAGAGGCATCTAGCGATTCAAGATAACTAAGCATAACCGCATACGAGGGATTACAAAAAATTTCCAAAGTATTACCGAGCTGGGTTAGGAGCCTAACAACCCTTTTCTCACAATCAAGGATGGCCCCATTACTGGATAGCCAATCCATACCCAAAATCAAACCATAACCCGAAAAGCCCGAAACAAAGGCACTACATTGAAATTCTACACTTAGAATAGAAATTTTCAATCCCACACAGATCATAGACAAATGAGTTGGGCCCCCAATTGGGTTTGAAACAATTAAGGGGTCCTCTACCATAATAGTTTTTAGGTGCAGAGATTCTACTAGAGCAGACGAGATAAAGGAGTGTGATGCGCCAGAATCAAATAAAGTGCGAACGGGGTGATCATAAAGATAAACTACACTTTCTACAGAAGTATTTATACCTCGCTGTTGCAGAGGTGGTGCTTCCAGCACATGAACCTGTGCCCCTGGGGTGGATCCAGCCCTCTGCCCCTGTCCTCGTTTTTTTGGGCAGTCCTTAGCCCTATGGCCTGTCTCTCCGCAAGAAAAGCACCCACCATTCTCCTTGGCCTTCTTTTTCCGGCAGTCTTTTACTAAGTGCCCTACTTTGCCACAGAAATTGCACTTCCTCTTCTCTTTGTTGCCTTTCCCGCCCTTCTTAAAGTCTGTCTTTTTAGGTTGCAAACCCTCTTTCTTCCCTTGAGAGCTTTCTGCCTTTGTCTCCTTCTTGCCCTTATTCTCTTCATTCAGCAATGCCATTTGCACCAATCTTTCATACGTGGCTCCCATGGGTATATGGGTCATGGCCAAACTGTGTAATGGCTCATTCAACCCTTTGACGAAACGGAGAGCCTTCTTGTGCGGGGTATTGACTAGGTCAAGCCCAAACCTAGCCTGCTCATCAAACTGATTCACATATTCTCTGACTGTCTTGTCCCCTTGTTTAAGAAATAAGAATTTTTCCAACTGCAAACTTCTTTCCGCATCTGAGAGAAATTTAGTCTCAAACCTTGCCCTAAAGTCCTCCCATGTCTCCACTGGTCTTTCAGCATTAGTGACTTCCCACCAGTAGGAAGCCTCGCCCTTCAATAGCCATACTGCCAATTGTATTTTTTGTCTATCCTCTACCTCAAAGATGATGAATAGGTCCTCAGTTTCTTTCAGCCAATTCCTAGCTGCCACGAAGGACTCAGTTCCATGGAAATCCTTTCCTCCCATAGCTTTAAAATCTTTACATATCTTAGCGAATGTGTTTCCCCGAGGAGGAGGTGGAGGAAAAGGTGCCGCAGCAGCTGGATGATTTCCGGCAGCTGGGGGAGGAGGAATGGTAGGACCTGGCCGAGTGGCCCTTGCTTCTAAGAACCGTCTAAACCAACCAGGTATTGGTACCCCTTCCGGCAAGTTAAGATCTTCGGACATGCTGAAACAAAAAGGATAGATTCAAAACGAAGGATAAGAGATAGTACCTATGGCTTTGGGGGGTGGACTTTGCCTTTTTAAAATAAAATAATATTTTTCTTTTAAAAATGCTTCTTTAAATTTCCTTTTTGAAAATAATTTTTCAAAACTTTTTATCTTATCTGGTAAACCTATGCTCTGATACCAAGTGAAACACCCCACCTCCGTTAGGGTCACTCTCAAAGGGAATGCCCTAATTTTGGTGGAGGTTTATAAGTACAAGTCACAGATATACAAGACAGATATAAGAACACATATTTGTAAACAGCGGAAAATCAACAAACTTTTATTTCAAAAGGGCAAATACGTGCTACAACAATATCACCATAATTGTCTTACATCTTTTCCAAAAACATAACATAATACTTTCATAATCTGTCTTGATTACATTATTTAAAGAAGCATAAATAAAACATAGATAAACTGCAAAAGCCCCATAGTGGATTGTCCAAAGCCATAGTTCAAAGCGAAAAAGTCCAAGCAATACATTTCTCTTCTTCAAGCTGGATGTTAAGGTTGGTCAAGCTGCTGTGTTCCCTCCCTGTGGACCTGGGGGGGGGGGGGAACGGAAGAAAAGAAGACGAAAGAAAAGTAGAGTCAGACATAAAGCCTGAGTAAGTCTAGTACTATTTTGTCTATGAATAAAGAACTGGGTATGATAAGTATAAACAAGAAGTGGGAAAGCACTATAAACTTGGTTAAGTTGTCTAGGGTCGAATATACTATCGTACCCCATGTTAATCTCTGAACCCATATAAACTAGTTTCCAACTGGCACCCCATAATCAGGGTGATGTGATCCATTCTATGATGATCGGCTCCTACTCGCATAGTTACATGTGTCTTACGGCCCCCGATGTTGTAGTTACCTATGCTGGTCCCACCATGGGGTGTATCAAGTCCCATGGTGGCGGCCCGACACAATCCTAGAGTGCACAGGTATGCTACTGGTGTCCAGTGCCTTATTTTTCTGCGCCGGAGTGTGTGCACGCCCGCACCCCGTTAGAACCTACGCTGCTACACCACCGCCGTCGATTTGACCTCTTACAATCAGCCCAGTAATCGTGCCCCACCCTGCCTAGTTTCAGGGTATCCTGATACACCTTCTAGGGTTACTGCTGAAAAGGGTCCCCCGTTACTAGGTTTTCTATCTCTAGCCAACATGCTACGTTGGTTAAGTGTTTTCTAACCTAACCCCCACCAGTCCGTTTAGTTTAGCATGTTCCATTTTGATTAAGTCTTTAGTTCACTTAATCCTAACAATCCTGACTCAGCCTTAATTGTCTTATTAAGGCCCTGACCTCTCACATTAGACAGGTATCGTTGTGGCTGCCTGTTGCCGGTTGGTTCCGGGCAGTCCTACGCCACAACTCAGTCTAACCTCGGGTCCTTATTGGGCTCCATGTTTAACCTCCCACATTGGATAGGTATTGTTGTGACTACTGGACAGCCGGGCGGTTCCGGGCAGGTTTACATCACAACTCAATCCAACCTCGGGTTAAACACATCGTATGTTCTACATTTACATATTTTGTCTTTCTTCTTTATTTTCTTATATGTAAATATTTGCGGCCAATTATTAAGTTAATGGTGTAAAGGTTACACCAATCATGGGCCCAACCCATACCTGAATTTGGGCCCTTCTATTTTATATTTTCATTCATTAGTAATTTTAACCCAACGTTATTTTCCCCCGTTTAACACGTCCGTTTATTATATATATATATTGGGCTTAGCCTTTTAAAGCCCAACTTAGCCATGCGAAAGGGGAGGCTTAAAGCGTGATTACATACACAAAAAGGGGAAGGTGAGCGCATGAACTTGCAATATGACGTTGGAAATACAAAATAGAAACTGGTGTACTTGCATAGTGGTATCATATACTTTGTTCATAAAGCATAGGTGACATGAATCAAAGCATGTAAACTTGTAGTTGAGATAAGAATCTAAATTGGGTATCATTATTGACACATAGTCATAACTACAACATGAACCTATATTTTTATTTAGTCATAATGTCAAACATAAGCATGGCATAAATATTTCTAACATAAGCATGGCATAATGTCAAACATAAGCATGGCATAATGTCAAACATAAGCATGGCATAAGTATAGTTAAATTTGTTCACATAACCATGGCATAAATATTTCTAATATGAAATCGTGATTTTTACTTTAGTCATGCAAACTTGCAAAAAGGGATTTTTGAATCTAACCTAGCTATGTACCACATATGTCATCATAAAATTCTTGTTAACAATATGGATTTCAATTATGCAAAATATCAATCATAGCCTAGTCATATCCATAAGTTTGCAAATAGGTTTTTTAGTACAAAAGCATGACTTAATACATAGATTATGGTGTCAAAATTCCAACATAGTTTCATATGAACTATAACAACCAAACTTGTTCCAATTACTTACAAAATGATTTATGCACAAAAATATACATCGTGATGGCATAGTAGCAAAACCCCAAACTTGCATAAATTTCAATTAATCAACTACATACATGTAGCTTCAACATGGATTACATAAATTTGCGAATATTCCAAACGTATACTTGCATAGAACTACCGCATGTAGTTCTTTATAATGAATAACATAATTCGAGGATATCCAAACGTATACAATATCATAGTAACGCACAAATTATGAATTATTTATCACCACAATCAAGTATACAAACCAATACAGTTATTTGTTCATACCAAAGTAATACTCTACTTACAATGGTGCGACGAATTCTCTAATTTAAGGATTTGAAGATGCGGTTTGATTTGATTGAGTTGCTTTATGCCTTAGAATTATGCCTCCTAATCCTCTCTCCAATTGGTGGCTACCCCTAGTCGTTCCTCAGCAACATGGCGGCTTTGTTCTTATTTTTGAATGAATAGATTAGGGTTTAGTCTAGGGTTGTTTTTATAGGGGAAATGAACTGATTAGGACCATTGATGTTGCCTAGATTGATCGTAGCCATTCATCCTAAGGAGAGACCAATTAGAGCCTGCCACCTAGCCCTAATGACAAAGCAGACCACAGAAAATCGGCCAACATAAAATAGGCCAGCCAGGTTAGACTGGGTTCGACCTGGCTCTGGACCAGGTCGACATGCCTGTCGACAGCCCTGTCGACAGCCCTGTCGACCTGGTTAGACCAGGTCGACAGCCCAGTCGACCTGGGTGCGTGAGGCGGGTGTTCTTCCGCCCTGGCCCGTTGGGCCCCACTTTTAATTTTAAACTGTTTTATTCTGTTTGAATTTTAAATTTAACTCAGAAACTTCCGTAGGCCATATCTTCTTCATACGGACTCCTTTTTTCGAAAACTCGGACTCTATTTCGCGTATTTTTCCGAGACGAACGCAATGGCGTATCCCGTTTCCCTTAGTTCTTTGATTTGAAATTAATTATACTTTAATTTGTGGACTTCACAGTTGTAGAATTCGCGGGGTGTTACACAGAGATATTCTGACGTGATTCAGTCGTAAGTGAAATTTTGCGGGTTTGCAAGGATTACTCACTACTGATCCTTTGGATGCGGTAGGAGGGTGCCTTCGGTTTGTCCAGTCCAAGGTCAACTTGAATGGACGAATGTCTGATAGAGTATTTACAACGATCACTCCCGTTGATTTTTATGAGTATACAAAATCGGTGGGGAGAAGATAACTCCTCTTTATTTTACACCTAATGTGCATTTGTATAATCAATATGTGATTTACGGATTTGACGATGTGGCATTCAAAGTGAACGGTTGATAGGTATTCTAGAAGATAACACAGCCTCAAGCCTCACAACCGGAAAATGACAAAAAATCGGCCAGGCAGCATGGCTTGTTTGGTCATTCCCAAGTAGGGTGTACTATCACCAATCTAGAGAAATTCCTTATTTCTTCTTCTTTCGATTCTCTATCTCCGCGGAGTGAGGTAGGCCCTTAAAACCTCAGGATGGTAATACATTCGCTACACTCAAGCTAAATGAGTGGGCAGTCATGTGTGGTCGGGTTGCAAGACGTTCTTGTTGAACCCCAGTGTAATCCCTCTAGAGTGCACTGATCGGAAAGTGGTCCCATACGTTGTATAGTTGGAAACCAATATCCAATAAGAGCCCCTTGGTTTTTGATTATATATGTAGAGCGTGAGATGCAAGCGTTCTGCTACTTGGTTATTTGCTTGATTTACATCACATCATAATATCAAACTAGTATGGATGTCAAAAATGGTTTGGTTATAGTAAGGTAAAAACCATCTGTGTTTATGTGTGGGCTAGTCTTACTATTACCCTTTCTTTCAAAAGGTTTTCAAAGTTAAGCAATATGGATGTTATTTAAACTTAGTGGGTTTTCACACGCTGGTTCACCAGACTGATACGTGGCACTTGTAATGTCTCGGGTTAGCCCGAGTTACAGGTTCAGGTTATCGAATGCTGTGAAGTTCAGAGAGGAGCCGGAGGAGTCCAGATATATGATATATATATAGAGTATTATTCCGCTGTGTGTTGTATGGAGGACATGATATTATAACTGTCCAAATTGTTTTGACTACTGTACTTTGATAATGTAAGTATTATTTTTCAAGTTCTTTATGAAGGATTAATTCTATATTATATTTCATTCTGCTGCGATGTGAGACTCTGATTACGTGTTGGATCCTTCTTATTCTTCTATTCTAATTTTTTTATCTTATCTTTCTCTCACCCTTTAACTTATCTCTTTTAACTTTCTACTTTTCTGTATGATTTGGGTTGACTGTAGCAGTTAAACGTCTGCTTAAGCTGTATGGAAATGTGGGACGTTACAATCAATTACCATATAATTTTATTTATATGGATTCCATACGTCGCATGTATTCCAAAATAGTGATAAACAACTATTAAACATTCAATTCACATCCAGAGTGCAATTTACAACTATATAAGCATTAAATAATTAAATAACGCTTATAACAGTTTATCGATCAATCGGCCGACATAAGGGCAAATCCAAGGGAGATGTGAATTAATTATCATCCTCAGACCCATGTGGGGTTTTCATTCATCAACAAATAATTGGGCAATGCGTAAAATTATCGTCCCAATACCCATGTGGGGTTTACATCACAATCCATGTGAATTTATTTATAGTTTAATATTAATGACATTAAAACTGTATGCATCCATCATCCAACAAACAAATATTACAATCACAGGCAATCAATATATATACTCAGTTACAAAAATAAATAACTATACAAAATTTTGAGTGAGAGAATTCTCACATTGGTTTCCACTCCGACAGTCTTTATTTGAAGATTTTACTTTTAAACTAAATTAAACAGGCGTTTAATTTAGCTTAAAATTCAACTTGCTCCATTTCATTTTTAGCCAGTTGCATGTTGTAGTGCTCGACTTCAAGATTCCAACATGTCCAAAATCACTGAATTCCGATACCATATGACAAAGATATAAGAGTTTGAAGTTTGAATAAATTAATACGTCATTAACATCACTAATTATATAATTAATTAACCTTAATAACGTTTAAAAACATAATCTTCCACGATCCCTTTGCAGGAATCATCGTCGGCCTCTAGTGCTTCGTCGTTCGCCTCCATCGTCGTGCCTGGACCTAATCGGGACCCACCACGTCGAGCGCCGCCACGGCACGCTCCAGCGCCACCAACACCGTCCAACTCGATGTCCCCGTTGCATCGGAAATCGAGACCAAACGTGCAGGATTTCAGCTTGAAATTCGAGAAATCCAGGCAACGAAAATTCCTCAACTTGGTATGGATTTGAAGCACTCAGATTCCTCTACGAATTTTGTTCAATGAGTTTCTGAAATTATTGAGTGGAATGGGAGAAATCGAGGGAGAAAATTTCGAGCGATATTGGCCTTAAATCGGTTATGAACGGCGGCGGAATTTTGATTAATGAATTAGGGTTTTAGAATTTTCTGATTGGCATATATATTTTACATTATTTAACTCCTAAAAGTTAGATTTTACATCCGAACTTCAAATCAAACCCAACAACTGTCGTTCCTGACTAAATACGCCCGTTCCGAACACAATGAGATATGTTTTATAAGCCAATTCGACGGGTTTGATCAGTTTTTATCAAAATTAAAATGTAATTTAATATCATGGTCAATATTGAATTTGAATGTACATTTAAATTTACCGAGGCCACATATTGACTCCAAAAATTACGAAAATTGAAATCTATCTATGTTTTTATGATACGGTCCTAACAAAATTAATTTCGTCAAATTTGGAGAAAATTTGAAAAATGGCTTTTTTAACTGGATTATTAAATTTAAACTGAAATTGAAAACGCGTTTTAATTTACTACACTCACATATTAATTCCAAAAATTATGAAATTTTAAACCTGACTATTATTTGACATTCTAAATCCAACAAAAGTGGTTTCACCGAAAACGGAGGTCGTTTGCAAAATGGCTATTTCTAAGGGCTATATATATTAAAATATAATTAAATTTTACAGCGATTATTCTGAATTTTAAACTGGACATAAATTACAATTTATAAAGTGAAATATCAATTTCTTACATTCGTTAGAAAGATATATTTAAATATATTCTAACATTTCTTGATTTACTAAAATCCGATTTATATTGAATTCTGTACATTCATTTGAAATTAAAAATCGAATTTTCAAAGTAACACGC
Source organism: Allium sativum (assembly GCA_030737875.1). Taxonomy (NCBI): domain Eukaryota; kingdom Viridiplantae; phylum Streptophyta; class Magnoliopsida; order Asparagales; family Amaryllidaceae; genus Allium; species Allium sativum. The sequence goes on along the minus strand of CM060909.1, from coordinate 69,778,312 downwards.
CATTTCGAGTTCGTTTTAATTAAATTTTATATTTGTATGCTCTTACTTCGATTTAAATAAATTTAAATCGTTAATTCTCAAAGTAAATCATTTTAAATTCTTAAAATCCATTAAATCCATCAAAAATAAAATTTTAAATTGGTTCCAAAATCTAGGTTGTTGCAATTAATTTTAGAAATTGCTTTCACCTATCATACATAACAAAATCGATCTCGATATATATTAAAAATAATATGTGTTATTTGTTTGATTGCAATTTGTGGCTTTTTAATTTTAGAAATTACTTTCACCGCCATTAACAACAAAACTGGTACCAATATATCTAAAAAACGATACCCAACTTCTGTTTGATTGGAGTTGATGCTTTCAATTTTAGCAATTATGTCCACAATCATACATAACAGAACTAATATCAATATATTGCAATAATATATATATATATATATATATATATATATATACTGTCTCTCTATTTGGATTTGGTGCTTTCTTATTTTGGAAATGGTCTTCCCTATCATTTTTAAAATTGTTTTAACAGTCGTTCGCAACAAAAATGATACTAATATATTTTAGAAATAATACCGACTACATGTTTGGGCGGAGTTAGTACTTTTTTATTTTAAAAATTATTTTTTACTGTTATAGATAACAAAATCGATATCAGTATGTTCCAAAATGTTCAAGTTGATGCTTTTTAATTTTATAAACATTTTTCAACCTATAACAAAACCAATGTTAATATATTACAAAAATCTATACTCATCTCCGTTTCATGTAGTTGATGCCTTGTAATTTTAGAAATTATGTTCATGGTCTTTTGCAGCAAATATGATACCCATGTATTTCAAAAATGATACTCACTGCCTGTTTGATTAGAGTTAATGTTTTTTAATTCAAAAATTGTTTTCATGTCATATGCAACAAAACTAATACTAATATATTGCAAAAATGATACCCATTGCCTTTTTTATTAGAATTGGTCTCTTAGTTTTAGAAATTGTTTTTTGTCGTGATTTGCGATAAAAATAATAATAATATAGTGCTAAGATGACAAGCATTATGTGTTCAATTGAGTTTTATAATTTTAAAATCTATTTTCATGGTCACTTGTAATAAAAACGATGCTAATATATTTCAAATATACTCATTGACTCTTTAATTTGTGTTAATGGTTTCTAATTTTAGGAATTATTTTTATGTCATTCACAGTACAATTGATATCGATATACGACAAAAGCATCATCCATTATCTTCTTAATTACGGTTGATGTTTTGTAGATTTAGAAACTATCTATTCTCTTTTTATATACCATTTTCCGTCTATTTAAATGGACACATTTTTCTTTCTTATATTAAACTCACGCAACAAATGACTACATAAACTCAGATATTTCTTACTTTTCCATGTTATATAAACATACATACATAAACGTGCATGCATATTACTTGCATATATAAACATGCGTAAACATAACTCGCATATAAAAACGTGCATGTATCTGACTTGCAAAGGCACATATGTACTTAAGGTTTAAGTTGTTACATATATTTTGTTTGTTCATGTAGTGTTAGGTTGCTTTTATGGGTCATTTTATACACCACCTTCAAATTAGTTGCATTTCTTCGTGCATTGATTTTTGACAGGCTGAGACATACACAGCTATTCTCTTATTGGCTCTATTGCCTTCTAGCATCTAATTCAATCAATAAAGGGAGTATCAAAGTATGCTTTGACAAAAGTAGACCTGTCAAAACTTACCCATGCCCATATACCCTATTAAGTATTAACAACCCTGTTGGGTTAACCCCTTTATAAATTTTTATTAATTGGGTCATAAAAGGTTTGACCCATTTTTAAAAGGGTTATAAATGGGTAACCCATTTAGCTTCATACATAAGAAGTCGTTATTTTTTTAAACTACGATAACCTCTTCACACTATCTCAAAACCAGTCGAGGTTTCAACCGATTAACTTCAACCTAGATTTTCCAAAATTTAAATTTTAATGTTTTAAAAATTTCAAATTTTGATTTTTCAAAATATCATGCTTCAAATATACAAATTTCAAATTTTTAAAATTTAAATTTTCAAAATTTCAAATTTTTATTATTTTAGATTTCAAAAGTTAGTATTTCAAAAGTCCTATTTTCAAATTTTAAATTTCAAAATTTTACCTGTCAAAATTTCAAATTTATATTTCATATTTCGAATTTTCAAAATTCCAAATTTTCATATTTTCAAAAGTTTCCAAGGTTCAAATTTCAAAATTTGAATTTCAAACAATTGCTTTTGTTTGCCTAATGTGCTCTTAGAAATAATTGGCTAAATTCTCATATTTGAACTCGCGTACATACAAAGCCACAATTTTTTTGTTCAAACTGCTGTAATTTCTTCATACTAGTTCGGAATCGGGCGTGGCATCGACCGATGAATCCCCCCTTAAATTACGGACCGTTTGAAACACTCGGATACTTCATATTGTAAAGGTGCCTAGTAGTTCTCCAAGGTGACTCACACTTTTAGTTATAAAATAATGAACTACATTCTCATATTTGAACCCCGCCTGCATATGAAATCGCTATTTTTTTGTTTGCACTGAAGTAACTTCTTTATATTGGCTCGGAATCATGCAAGGCTTCGATCGATGAAATCCCACCTAAATTAAGGACAGTATAGAACACTTGGATACTTTGTCTTCAGAACAAATGTTATAGTTTCCAAGGTGGCCAATGATTGTACTTAAAAAATAGCAGGATACATTTGGATGGGTTAAATGGGTAAACCACATAATATAAGGGTTGGGTCAAGTAAGCCTTTATGTTAAATGTGTTAGAATAAATGAGTCGTAAATGGGATGGGTCAAATTTTGCTTGACCCTCATATAATCCTATAGGACTCATTTGACAACCTTAGATAAAAGCCTGTGGATTTTTGGATATTCAAGCAGGAACGAATATTCAAACAACTTTGTCCGTGAGGATAAAATATTAGTGGGCTGTCCTATATTTTAGAAAAGTCTCGGGAATGTCCGTGAAAATATCGTGAATTAAAACCTTGCAACATGTATAAGAAAAAAAATTGCAACATGTATAAGTGTTGCAAAGTAAAGTCTTTCAATGCTTGTTAACGCAGCAAAAGAAAATCAACCAACACTTATAACCGTTGCGAATGAAAATATACCAACACTTATAAGCGTTGGGAGAGAAAATATGTAAACGCTTATAACCGTTGCGAACGAAAATATACCAACGCTTATAAGCATTGGGAGGGAAAACTACCAACGAACGAAAATATACCAACACTTATATGCATACGAAATAAATTGCCACGCCCCCATAGCAACACTAATAAGCATTGCTAAAATTGTTTGCGATAGTTATACTTGTTGGGATTCACCTGTTTGGTGTAGGGGAAGAGTAGGAAAAGTTGCCCTCTGGAGGGGAAGAGATGGTGTCCATTTTGCGAGGGGGAATGGATTCAACGCCCGAAATGCCAAAATCTTGTAGAATAGCATTAACTTGTTCTTGCGATGAAATCAAGAAATGCTTCTCGACAGCACTAGCCTTTCTGGGAGCGAAAAGGTCATTAGGTAAAGGGCCATTCCGGTTTGAAAGCAATATGTTTCTTCCCAATAATGCCAGGTACAATCTGTGTAGTTTAATGCAACAAGGTAAGAACAATGCTAGGAAGCACAGAATTTTTACTCTTCTTAAGAATTGTCGATAATGAATAAAAGCTATCCCTCGAACATCTTCAGAAGAATAAGAACAAATAAAATATAGATTAAAGCTATCGATCAAATTCGGAGGTGATTGTCAAGAAATTGGTAATAGAAAGGCGAAAATCAATTTATAACAAGCAAATCCAATAGTTATTGAAGCTCGATACAAGCTAACTGCACACTAGTTATAAAATCAAGTATGAATGACTTATAGTAAATGATTATTTAAAGATAGCTAATGCTTTTTCAAGATAGGTTTCGACTTCAGGAAATGGAGGAAAAGAGAAGGAGCTAATAAAGTGAAAGATGAAGGATATATATACAAGAAGAATAAAGTGGTCGATTCATTCAAAAGTTTGACTTGAAAAGTCAAAAATACCCCTTCACAAGGGGGGCAAATGTTACTACCAAAAATTAACTCCGAGACCGGGTGACGGTGAAGGGGTATCATACCGTCACAAGCAAAGGAACATAATTCGTAAGTAGAAGCTAAGCACAAATTAAAACCGAGAGCCAAAGAAAAGTAACTGGAAGGGCGAGAAACCGACACCCACGACAAAGAAGGAACCTCAAAATCCAGCATAAAGAGAGATTACTAGCAGGGTAATTCCAGCAGGAGGGGTAACCGACAAGAATCCATCCAAAACCAGGAGAAAATAAAGAGGAAAGCAAAGGGCACTACAACCCAAGATGCAGAAGGACGAAAGGGCTATCGGTATTAACTGGCTTAGTACTGATACGTTAAGAAATAGGAACATTGAGGGCACAAAGTTCAAAACATAAGGAAGTTATCTGGGAGCTGACTACCAGAACCTCAATCAGATGGTCACCGAGAAGTCACTTTTGTAAGAAAATAATAAATTACTGAAGGCACGCCTTCTGAAGGCTGAGATACATTTCATAGATTTACCAAAAGACAAGCCAAGACCTCAAAACGAGACAAGCTATCCACACTAATTTGCTTAGTGTCGATACCGATAGGGGTGACGGATCCAGTAACCATCCACTCAAATCATGAAGGCAAGTTCCACAAATAATAAATAGCAAGACCAGAAGCTCATGACCAGAAGCAGATATCCGGAAGCCCATATCCAGAAGCTCATATTCGAAAGCCTAAAGCTATCCATACCGATAGGCTTGGTATCGATACAAAGAAAATAGACATGACATCAAAGAGTAGTTCCAAGGACCGGGACCATCCGTCCGAGAGCCGGAACCGACACCTTAAAAGCAATAAGAAAAGCCAAAAGAGTGGCCGAGAGCTAAAGGGCCCAAAACCGAAGGCAAAGGCAGCCGACAGGGGCTTCTGCTTGCCAAATCACAAAAGGGGCCCCGATTTGTCTACAAATAAGACCCAGGGTCTCGTTTTGGGGACATAATTTTCATTTCTCATTTATGTACTCTTTTTCTCCAGAGTAAATCCAAATTTCTAAATCAATTTGGGAATTTCTATTGAAATCGCTCATGTACTCCAAATCAAAGATCAATAAAGTGCGGGTTGACACTTAGCATATTTTCTTATGAGTTTCTTATGTGATTCCTTAGCTATTTCCTGCCCAACCAATTATAACCTTCCTACACGGTCACGGGTTCCTACTCGAATTTAGACCCTTCCACAGAGTTCTTGCAGAACCCCTTCCTACAAGCCGTTTAGCCTCTTTATCAAGGGTTGTGCTTAGGGAGCCCTTGTCCCAAGATAACTGTTGGTTCTTGAATCGCTTAAGCGTGATGCTCACCCTATTGAGGGAAGAATAACTAATCTTTTGGGCTTGGAAACCTTGATATCTAAGAAGCAGTGAACTAACTCAGACTCGTGAAAGCTAAATAACCCCATTTTCCCCTTAAGTCCACTTCCGTAAACCTATCTATGGTGTTGACGAAAAATATCGTTTACAAATATCATAGTTTTTAATCTCAATTTTTGCTTATCCTTTGATTCTAGTTTTTACTTAATTACAAATGCAAGTTGGTTTAATCCGATAGAGTAAAATTATTAAATTATTTTTTTCCACGTGGATCGACCTGTAGTCACCAAGTACTACAAGTGTACGCCATGCGCTCGCAATTAAAATTTGTATAATTTTCTCAATGGATTTCTGGTAAAATAGAAATTTTGCTAACATCGATTAATGGTTGAACTACGGTTTAGGTTTCCTGATGGCATGATCGATACTAGGAACTATGGTGATCAAATTTGGGTGGAGGGAGGCATAGCGCATCAGGGTACGCTTTTTAGGTGTTAGAGCATCGCAACCTTGGGCATGCTGTTATAGGAGTAAGGGGGCCTGAGATGTCCCATTTTGCATAGGAGCTCCAACAATTATGATTTTGGTATGGGCAGATGCAGTTTTGATCAGGGATCACAACGGTGTTTTCAGTTTCATATTTCGTCACGATTTGCCTCATAACAGTTGTTTATATGCAAGCATTGATATGGGTTCAATTTTGTGTATGTTTAGCCTGAAGGGGACTAAGAACTTAAGGAAGAAATATTACGGTGAATTTGTCATTTAATAAATTATTAGTTTAATTTATTTCCGTTTTAGATCATATAACTCGTATTGAACATGTTTTTCTCATACGATGTCAGATTTGGACATTGTTTTTTTTGCGTTGGACTCATATTGATCAGCTCTACATTGTGGAGCATGTTAGGATGGATTTGTTTGAGGTGAGTTATTTTGTCTCTTGCTTTAGTATGGTTGTTCGTATAGTATAAAAATTGTGTGTTTGAACTAAAATGAAATTTAGATGGAATTTCTACTGTAATAAAATCTAGTTAATATTTTATAGATCGATTAAAAGTTTTATTGAATATTTTAATATTATATAAAACATTTCTTCCACTTGTACACTATTTGTCGATACTACTAGATTTAAGACATTTTGTTACATATCTCATTTTGATTGTCATAGATTGATTTTATTTATGCCGTTGATGGTACCATGGATTTTTGTGTGTTGTTTTAGTCATTTATGTGATTATTAATCGCATGGTTGCTTATTTTCGTAGTTGGTTATATGAGCCATTTATTGTCAATCTAGGATTATGATAGACTCACGTTGGAGCTTCGGGACGTTTTGATCTAACGAGAGCAGTAGATGAATCCTACGACGAGTTGGTTTCGAGATGAATACTGGGCATTTTCACTGAACGAGTATTTAACCAATTTTGGTTAGATACCTAGTCTGAGTTTCATCAATGATTACTAATGAGTGATCGATATTGACTACTATTGTTGTTGGTCGTTTTAACCAAATTTAACATGGACGATGATGAGTATTTACCCAATTTTGGTTAGAAAATGGTCCGAGTGGTCATCAACGATTAGTAGTGAGTGATTGATATTGACTACTATTGATATTGGTCGTTTTGACCAACTTTGACATGGACAATAACGAGATTTCGAGGTGCTGGACAGAACTATCCATTCAATGGTGGATTTGATGTGGTGGGTCATCAATCATATATATTGGTATGAGGCAGAATAGACGTTTCTATAAAGAGCAAAGATGGATGGCGTACTCCATGGACTGAGTGGGAAAGATCTCCAGAGTGTGTTCATGCAATGGTTTCTAGACTCAGGTGAGTTCGAGATGGATCAACGGGATAGTTCGATATTGTGTAGTTCACGAGTAGGCATGTCTGTAGGACAAATGGATAAGAGTTATAGAGTTCATGATAGGCAAAGCTGCAGGATGGATCGATGTTGTGTAGTTCATTATGCGACGAGGCTGCGTGATCATAGATCGACATGACATGTACTTCTTAAAGGTATGAAGTTATTGGATATCAGACTCAAAGCAAGGGTATCGTGGGGGATGAAAAGAGTGTTGTAGTAGGATCGAGTAATATGGAACTGGGTGTATATGCAGAAGCTTAATAATGTGATATAATTTACTTGATATATTTATACACATAAATATTTAACGAGAAACGCTAAATAAACTAAAATCACAGATAAATAGATTAAATGCAGTATATGATACCGGGAATTTTAATGCTGGTTTGGAGCACTATCCTACATGTAGTCCTAGACTCCTTCTGCAATTTTTCAAAGCAAAAACGCTCTCTTCACCCGTAGGAATAGGTTAGCACATACCTGAGCAGCCGAACAGGATTTCATGCCTGAGCAGCCGAACAGGACTTCAATAAATACAATAGAAGCTTTGATAGTATATGTGTTCTAAGTAACATGGATTAGTCACGGTTTGAATACACCCTTCCTATAATCTTATCCGCAAATACATGAAGTGTTTGTGAAGATTTGAAGGAAGTAGATGGCTTTGGAATCAAGAAGTATGAATGTATGATCAATAATTCTACAAAGAGAATAATGAGAATAGAATCAGAAATTCGAATGAGAACCAGTGATTTGGAAAGTGATGTTGTTCGTGTATAAATAGTATATGAAGAGTAGAAACTATTTGTGAAGAGTTTCAATAAAAAGAGACATCCATTTCCCTTGAAATTAGATTGAACATCTTCGTGAAAAGAAGTGTCCCTTCGCTGGAAATAACAGTTGGAAATAATCAGTCGACTGGTAGAAAACGACTAGTCAATTGGTGATAATTCAAATGCTCAAAGTTGTGCATTTACTGCTTACCAGTCGATTGGTAAGATTCTGGCTAGTCGATTGTTCTATGCACAAATGCATAGTTTTGGCACTTGTGAGCCAATATATATATCGTTTTATGTTTTTTTGTTATGATATTTGAGGATAGATTTTAACAATATCTAACATAACTTAATCACAATTAAATAAATAATCAACCTATATCACTTTTCCTTTGATCTTCTCTTCTTCCTTGTCATGAATCAAAAACTCATGAATTAACATTCTCCCCCCTTTTTGACTGATGACAACCTCTTGTAGATAGTATTGAAAAATATTTTTCTCCCCCCTGAATATGTGTTATATATGATTCACCCCTGAGTACGTGACTATATATTTCCTGCAATAACTTGTTAGCATACTTACCTCTCTCCCCCTTTGTCATTGATAAAAAAGAAATGATAACATTATAAATAGCATACATAGGAGTTCATAGTCATATAATAGATGTTCCCAAGAAAAAATAAAATAGAGCTTAAGTGATCATTTAGTACAAGTCTCATAACATTTTATAGAAAATATAAAAACTTACTACCATTGCACTATATCAAATAGTGTCCATACTAGTGCTCTCAGAAGTGTACTATGTGAATGATGGCGCTGGCCGTTTCCCTGAACCTTGAGATTGATTAGATGTGGAGGTAAATAAAGAAATATCTTTCCAAATATTTCCAAGAAAATATTTAATTTTGTCAAATTTCTTATCTACCTTCTTGTCCATCCTTTTTAGGCGAGCTTCAAGCAATAGTTGATTTCGGGCAACCATATCATTAGCTTCTCGAGTCGTTTAGGATGGAGTAGTAAGACGAACATCTTTAGGACTTAGTTGGATAGGTGTACTGGATGATTTTCCTTGAGTTTCACGAGTCCTCTCTCTTTGATTCCATTCCTCAAAGCTAATAATGCTAAGGCTTGGTGGAGGCAACTTCATTATTTTAGTATTCTTGCTAGTCAATACTTTCACATCCATAGTTTCCGAAGATGATTCAGGAATTTCAAGATTGGCATGCAATCTCATAGTATACTCGTCGTAATAGATATGTGTCATGACTCCTTGATTGAAACAAAAGAACTCATCTAAAATCAAATTTGTTCAATTGATTTGTACATCATCATAAACGTAATTGCTCGCATCACCTTTGCTGATGATATAGCCTTTGAAATTATCTCCAAATGTGACGGTTCCTCCTTTTGAGTAGATAATATTTGTTAGCATTTCTCTGTCTCCTATCATATGTTTTGAGAAACTACAGTCGAGCATCCATTTTCCTCTTCTCTTAAGTGGGACATGCAAAAAGTACGTAATAACATTAGTACCTGCTTCCATGTTAGGGTCCCAAGAGTTAGGTCTAAGGAAACCAAACCCAAGAGGGTTCAGTGTCCCTTTTAAAAATATAATTTTTATTATTATGAATAGTTCTTAAGAATGTTTTAATAAAATTATTTATAATCAAAATTTGTTTTGTTAAGAATACATATATTAACAGTTTTAGAAATCTTTTTCTTTATAGAAGGTTTTATTGGCTTGCTAGGTTTAAACTTCTTTTTCTTTGATTTCTTTGAAATAACTGTTTACTGTACATATCCTAGTCCTTCCTTGACAGATGTAGGTTGATAATTCTCTATAATTTTAGATCTCTACTTTTATTAAAATTAGTGGTACTTTTAGTAACATCATCTTGTTTAACTTTGAGACTAGAATTATCTAATTCTATTATTTTGATCTTAGTATTTAAGCCATGATTTTTAGTAGCAAGCAGATTATTCTTTTCTTTTTTAGCTTCAATTTCTTGACTTAATAAGGAAAGTTGAGAATTTGTATTAGATAGAGATTCTTGGAGTTCTTTATTTTCATCTTCTAATATCTCTTTTTCATCTTTCAGCAAACCTGTTTCAAATTCTGCTTTTTTCCGATCCTCATTTGCTTGTTTATATTTTCATTTGAAATTATTTATAGATTCTAATAATTCGGTATTTATTTCTACCATATCTTAAAAAGTAAAATCACTAACCTCATTTTCTTTGGCCATAAAGCACACGTTAGCTTGTTTGTTATCGATTTCATCACCACTTTCAAAAAATGAAGTATCTGAATCATCCCAAGTTACCGAGAAGACTTGTCTTTAGGATTTCTCCTTCTTATTTTCGTGATGCTCCTTCTTCTGTTCCGGACAATCTTTTTAATAATGTCCTTTCTTGTGACAACCATAGCATTCAACTGCTGATGAGGAGGCTTTGTTGTTATTTTGAAAATTTTGTTCCCATTGTTCTTGAATCTTTCTTGTATTTCAAAAATTTTCTAAAATGTTTGGCAATGAAACCTAAATCTTCTTCATCTAAGTCTAGTTCATCTTTTTTGGCATGGAAAGCTAAATTCTTTTTCTCTTGTGCATGAACCTTTTTTGTCTGCAAATTAACTTCATATGACATTCGATTTCCTATTAACTCTTCAGGTTTTATGGATGAAAGATCATTAGCTTCTTCAAAAGCAAAGACCTTCCTTTGCCAATCTTCTACCAAAGAGTTTAGGATTTTTGATACTATATCAAAGTCATAGTATTTTGCTTCTATTACCAATAATGAATAAAAAATGTTTTGAAATCTAGAATACATATCATTAATCGATTTATTTTCATTCATTTTAAAGTTCTGAAATTGATTCTTAAGCAAAGATATCTTGCTTTGTTTAACCTTTCTAGTTCCTTTGTGTGTAACTTTGAGTGTTCGCCAAATTTCATATGAAGTATTGCACAGACAAATTTGGTTAAACTCATTTCTATCCAAGGAACAATGCAACATATTCATGGATTTAGAATTAGCAGTAGCTTCTGCTTTTTCAATGGTTGGACACTTGGAATAATTGGTAGTGAGGGGTCTATATTCTTTTTGAGTCAGATTCTAGGAGTCAAAATCATTTGATTGCATATTGTTGGCTAGCTTTCTGACTAAGCCACTAAGAAAATCAAGTATGCATAAGTAAATAGATAAGGATCCATATACAAAAGTTCAGCATGAACCCACTCTGGCTCGTGGAGCCCTAAAGCCCACTCGTGATTTGCTTTATCCCCAATTCATGATTGAGCACTGCGACCCGCTCGTGAATGATCATCATGACCCACTGTGATCCATCATCACGATCCCTCCACAAGCTCAGAAGATGATATCCATGACTTAGTCCTTCACGAGACGCATATTCAAGATCTAGTGACACCTGTCCATAACTGTCATATTGACCATTTCTCCATCAAGCCACAGACCAGTCTGAGATCCTCGGGAGCCGTGCCACGTGTCCTCACGAACCGCCTGTAGATATAACCTATAAATAGCTCCATACTTAGCATTTTTAGGATCTTTTGGCAATTGTGAGTGTTGTTTTCAGCATTATTGTTTCTTCATTATTCCTAATCAGTGTTATTTTGAAATTACTAAGAGAATCATAATTGTAAGAGCGAGATTGAGAGATATCATTGATTGTATTTGCATTCAACATACAATCAAAGACATATAAATTGGACATAGGCTCGTTAACGCTGAACCACTATAGATTCGGCGTTTTTGTTGCTTTTTTTTCATTTTCAGTTATTATTCTCTGCAATTCTAGACAATTTGGGTGTTAGAGCCAAATTTTGGTCTAACATTTTGGTTCTTTCACTGAGAATTGAAGTCTCAGCGTATCGGATTATTGCTCTACTATTTGGATATGCAAGTCCGAAGAAAGTAGTCCGAAATTCCACTGTTTTGGTTTTTGAATATTTCAGCAAAAGTCAAGACATTATGGCTGGAAAGAAGTCCAAGGATGTACGAGCTTTGCGAGCAAACGAAGCTGCAAACGAAGCTAATGAAGAAAGTGTTCATGAGCAGGCTGAAGCGGAGTCTTGGCTCATGGCTCAGAGGGGGCGATCCGACCCGTGGATGGGGTCACGACCCGCTCACAAGACGTCATCACGAGCTGCTTTGCCGAGGGTGCCACGAGCCGCCCAATCAATGTCACCACGAGCCGTCTTCTACAAGCAACCACGAGCTAACCACAGGAGCATGTCACGAGCCGTGAACCAGATGGGGCCGTGAACTGCCTTTCTCATAAGACTACAACTCGACCCAGAAAGGAAATTATGGCTCGCTTTACACATGCCGATGTGTCTACTCGACCTGGCTCGAGTTCTTTACTTATAAGAGAGAATGCTGATGACCGGTTATACGCCTATGCTCCAGCAACTGGAGGAGATCTTTCTGGCATCCTCGATATGTTGGGGAGGACGAATGATGAGTTGGCAGCCCAAAGACAAGAGAGTTACTTATTATGACAGAACATTACTGCATTGGACAGAAGAATTGATGATCTCCAAAGGCAGAGGACACCTTCGCCATTCCGCCATCTCACTCCAGAGTACTCGTCCTCGTCGGAGGAGCCTCCAAGACCTTCACGACGACCATTGGAAAGGGATGAAAACGTGGAGCAGCTAGGATTCAGATCACTTCCTTCTCGAGAAGAGGCAGCCCTTAACTTGGGACTTGACGATCATAACTTGAATGATCCCGCTCCGCTACCCAGGAATGGAGGCATTGTTGACCCTGTTCAGAATCAACCACCGCAACCCCCTCGCCGCGTGATTAAATGTGGCAATAGGGGGAAAGGAAGTTCTGCTCAAGACCCATACTTCGGAGCAATGCATCGAAGAGATGTTGGAAGGCTCCGTATGGTAAGGAGTGCAGATCCTGAATCCACCTTGACCAATGTTGATGTTGAAGCAATGGTTAGGCAAATCATGGCAGACAACTATGGACAGAGGAATGAAGATTGGGGTATAAAACCCAATCATACTCCCTTTACTGATGACATATTGGATGGCACATTCCCGAGGTGCTTCAGTATGCCAACTATGAACCATTATGCGGGCAGAACAGATCCAGTTCAATAATTGATGAGATATTAGTGGTATATGACTACAGCCGCTGCCCCAGATGTCGTAAAGTGCAAAGCATTCCCAGTCTTCCTGGAAGATGTGGCATTCATGTGGTTTACCTGTTTGCCTGCGTGGTCTATCGCCAACTTCAAGGAACTAAGTAAGAAGTTTATAAACCAGTTCCGACTTCACACTCAAAGGTCCAAAAATGTTGTCGAGATATCACACATTAAAGCAGTGTCCTGACAAGACTCTGAGGTTGTATTTGGATCACTTCAATTTGGCAGTCACAAATGTTAGAGATCCATACGAGCAACCTATCCTGATGGCCTTGATTGATGGAGTGGATAAAGATACTAAATTCGGAAGGCACTTGGCCGGAAAGCCACCGTTGACCTGGGAAATTTGCTACGAGAAAGCCAACATCCGCTTGCGTCAAAAAGAGCTATATGATAACCGAAAGAGGAAGGCCATGGACAAAGAGGATATACTGAGCAACGTGGCCATTAAGAAAATGGGAGATAGCTCGGGGAAAGTAGAGCTTAATGTCAGAAACAAAATCAAGGAAATGGCCGTCAAGCTAGGAACGAACACTGAAAGAAGAATCGAGGAAATGATTCGCAGAAGAGACCTCGATTCAGGAGTTTTGAAAACTTCACGCCATTGAATGGCACATTGGACAAGGACACTCATAATGTCCTCCAGCATAAGAGGCCTCCGCCAAGAGACTCGACGGAGAAGGAATGTGAAACTGGAAAATTCTGCCTTTTCCATCAGACTCATGATCACTCCACAAACGAATGTCGCAATTTGAGAGATGTGGTTGAGAAGCTACTCCGAGAAGGAAAGCTAGATGAATATAAGGTGACTCCAAGAGACAGGGGACAAGTTGGACAGGCCCCAAACCAAAATAAACCTGCTGCTAGGTCGACTGCTCAGTAGAAAGGAAAGAATATTGTTATTAACACCATAGTAGGAGGACTTTATTTGGCTGGACATAGCTTCAGGGCAATGGATTAGTACGTAAATGCGGCCAAGCAACACCCTAAAGTAGGGGAATGCAGTATTCCTGAATACACTGCCCCAGTCAAACAACAAAAGACAATGACAGACAACGTCATATTCCGCGATAGAGATAGTATTGGAGTCCATTCCCCAACTGAAGATCCACTAGTGATCACAGCTACTATTGGTCCCGCGCTAGTCCATTAAAGTCTTAATGGACAATGGGAGCTTAGTCAACATTCTATTCAATAAATAATTTGATCAGATGAAGCTTGAAGCGAAAGACCTGAAGTCATGTGAGGGATGGATACACGAGTTCAATGGATCATCAAATTCTCCGATCAGATATGTAGAGCTGTCAGTAACCCTAGGAGAAGGAGATCGCCGGAGAGTGAGGATTCTCCCCTTCATGGTTTTGGATAACGAATCACCTTATAATGCCTTTTTGGGCCAACCATTTCTAGCAAAATTCAGGACTTGCATTGCGGCTTGGTGCCTATTGTTGAAGTTCCCGATGGATGCTGGAGTAGAATTGATCAGAGGCCATCAAGTCATTGCACGAGCATGCTATATAGCAGAGTTAAAGTTACTGCGCAAAGGAAGAGATGTAGAAACGTAGAGTGCATCCTCCCCCTCAAGGGAGGAATCGTCGTAGCAACTAAAGAATACAACCCGGAAGAGCCGCCCAGAGAACTGCCCGAGGACATAGATCCCAGAGAGGACGAGGAACCTGGGGGCAGAAGGGCGACTCCTAGTGAAACAACTGTGGATGTTTTGATCGATGAAAGTGACCCAGAGAAGGTCCTAAAGATCAGTTCCTAGTTAGATCCTCTTCGAGCAAGAGAATTGATTGATTTCTTAAAAGCTAACTTGGATGTGTTTGCCTGGGATATCTCCCTCGATTATGAGCCATTCACTATGTATCAACCCGAAGCAACCACCCTTCAAACAGAAAAGACGAATGCTTAGCCCAAAGAGGTTAGCTGCCCTAAAGGAAGAAGTTGAGAAGTTGAAAAGCAATGGGTTCATTAGAGATTCGACCTACTTAGATTGGATCTCTGATCTAGTTTTGATGAAGAAGGCCAATGGAAAATGGCGTACTTGCATTGATTTCTCAGATCTGAATAACGCTTGTCCGAAGGACAGTTTTCCACTTCCTAGAATCAATCAGTTGGTGGATTCGACAGCAGGTCACGAACTTCTCTCCTTCATGGATGCTTACTCAAGATATAACCAAATCCCTATGCATGTTCCGCACCAAGAGCATATTAGCTTCATTACGGATTTGGGACTATACCGCTATGTAGTGATGCCTTTCGGTTTGAAGATCGTCGGCGTTACATACCAACGATTGGTGAATAGGATGTTCTACAACCAAATCAGGAAGACGATGGAGGTGTATGTTGATGACACGCTAGAGAAATCTAGACAATCGTCCAACCGCACTGCTGACTTAACAAAAATGTTTGGTATCCTCCGAAGATATGGGATGAAGCTCAACCCTATAAAGTGCTCATTTGGGGTTGCCTTTGGAAAGTACTGGGGATTCATCGTTAGCTTGCATGGAATTGAAATCAATCCAGATCATATCACGACAATCAGAAACATTCAAGAACCAAGGCAAATCAAAGATATGCAAAGCCTCGCATGGAAAGTAGCAGCATTTAGTAGATTCATCTCCAAAGCTACGGATAAGTGTATTCCATTCTTTGAGTTGATAAAGCGAGGAAAGCGTAATTTCAAATGGACTTCAAATTGTGTGGAAGCTTTTCAAAACTTAGTGGATCACCTCAAAAGACCCATGATACTGTCCAAGCCAGTAGATCACGAGGATTTGTTCGTGTACTTGGCGGTTTCGTCCCATGCAATAAGTTCAGCCTTAGTGAGGGAAGAAGACAAAGTCCAAAAGCCCGTATACTATGTGAGCAAGAAACTAGCGGCGGCAGAGCGAAACTATCCAAGAAAAGAAAAACTTGCATGCAGGCTGTTGATCACATCCAGAAAGCTTCGCCATTATTTCCTGGCTCATCCTATACACTGACCATCTGCTCCAACAAGTTCTGCAGATGCCGGAGACGTCACAGAGACTGCTTAAATGGAACATAGAATTAAGTCAATTCGATTTTAATTTCCAGCCCCAAAGGTCAATAAGGGGGCAAGTACTGGCCGATTTTATAGGAGAATTTACCATCCCTGAGGACGATGTAGTGAGTGAAGAAGTTAATCCTCTAAAGCAACTTGTTGACCCTAACGTATGGAAACTATATACTGATGCGGCCAAGAATGATAGAAGATCGGGTGCAGGAGTTGTACTTGTGACTTCCGAAAAACGGTCGATATACTACGCTCTCAGATTGGAGTTCCATGCCATGAATAATGACTCTGAGTACGAAGCCCTGATTGCCGGGCTAAGGCTTGCAAAGGAGTTGGAGATAACGAAGTTAGATATCTTCTGCGACTCCAAAATAGTCCTGAACCAAGTTACTGAGGAGTTTCAGGCTAAGGGTCCTAGACTAGTGTCTTATTTGAAAGAAGTGATAAATTGCTGGATGGTTTTGATCACTACAACATATCCCATATTCCTCTATTGGAGAATCAAAAGGTAGACAGGTTGGCAAAGATGGCTAATTCTGGGAGTCCTGAAGCCACCGAACTAGTCTCGATTGAAGTATTGCAGTGTCCAAGCATCGATCAGATGGAAATTGATCGTGTATTGGAAACTGAGCCAAAGAGGGAGTCATGTATGACACCCCTAAAGAAATTCCTAAAGAATGGAACACTTCCATCCAAAAAGAGCGAGAGGCGTGCTGTTATTCGAAAAGCCTCCAGATATAACATGCAAGGCGAAGTCCTATATAGATAGGGATTCTCAATGCCCCTCCTACGGTGTATAGCCTATGACGAAATCAAGTGGGTACTGAAAGAAGTACAAGAAGGTGAGTGTGGCGACCACACTGAAGGGAAAACGTTGGCAAAACAGATATTGCGGTATGGCTACTTCTGGCTTACCGTAAACAAAGATGCAGATAAGTATGCACGACGTTGTAATGCATGCCAGAAGTTTTCTAAGATACCCAAGGCACCTCCAAGCCAGTTAAAGATGATGATGAGCCCGTGGCCCTTCGCTGTTTGGGGAATTGACATTATTGGGAGCCTCCCCATAGCGAAGGGCGGAGAAAAATTCGCCATTGTTGCCGTGGATTACTTCACGAAGTGGGTCGAAGAAGAATCATTGACCACGATCACAACCAAGTGAGTAATAAGCTTTGTCGTCAGAAACATCATATGCTGATTCGGGATTCCGAAAATCATCATAACAGATAACGGAACCCAATTTGATAGCAGTGAGTTCCGAGACTTTTGCCAGAAATATCGCATCGCGAAAGGGTAAACCTCTGTGGCACATCCGCAATCGAATGGACAGGTCGAAGCGGCAAACAAAGTGATTAAATCCATTCTGAAGAAGAGATTGAAGCGGGCCAAAGCCGTGTGGGTCGATGAGTTACCCTTGGCATTATGGGCCTACAGGATAACTTACAAGTTGGTGACGGGCCACACACCTTTCTCCCTCACTTTTGGAGCAAAAGTAGTCATCCTAGTTGAGTTAGAAGTACCATCTCACAGAACCAATTATTATGATCCAATGACCAATAATAAGCAGCTCTTTGAATCCCTGGATATGGTTAAAGAAAAAAGGGACGAAGCCGACTTGCGCGCCTTGAGGCACAAGCAGCAGGTCACTCGGTATTACAACAAAAAGGTCTGAGCTCGAACCATTGAACCTGGAGACTTGGTTCTGAAATGCATCTTTCCACCCCAGTAAATTTTGGCCCGAAATGGGAATGACCGTATGCCATCCTACGGAGGCTTGATAATGGAACCTTCAAGCTAGCGACCGTGGATGGGGATGAAATCCCCAAAGTGTGGAATGTCCAACATCTACGGCATTACTTGACATGAAACTATCAGTTTTATTCTTTTGTTCTATGGACCATGTAGAAAGACACGACTTTCCTAGAACAGTCTGGTTACTTAAGCAAAAGATTATAAAGTGGACGTAGGTCATGATTCTACTGAACCACTATAAAAATATCATGTGTCATTTACTTTTATCACACCATTTATTTTTTACTCTTTCATTCTTTATTTACATGAACTGTTATAATTATAAAGTTTTCCATAAACCACACGACGATCTTGAAGTACGTAATTCAATGTGTCTTCTGTCAGATTAGGAGGTCAACGATATACAGAGCACTGAGGGTGCAATGTAGTAAATGAAATAACAATTGACGCTCTAGTTCTCATGTTCTGAGAAAGAGTATGAAGGACAAAGAAATAAATTGTGTACGAGACGTGAAGGTGCACCATGATTTAAAAGACCGTCTAAACAACACTTTACCCTTAGCATTCGACGGGAGAGTATAAAGGCGCCAGATACTAGCGCAACAAGAACTCCTACCCCGCTGAAGGATCGGGGAGCAAACTGAAAGCTGAGTTCGAACTCTATCCTGGGCATACGATAGCAGAGTATAAAGGCATTTCAATCAAATGCAATTGGTGGCCTCCTAACCCGTCACACGAACGGTAACAAGGAATGAAAGCTGAGCCCGAACCCCTCATTTCCGGACATGGGGAGCAGTACACGTATGACTCTAATCAATCCTCAATAAGCCCGGGCCAGGCATCATATTAATGATTTATTGGGGGCATACTCATACACATATATACATACAGAAGTGTAGTGCATACATGTATATACACAGAAGTGTAGTGCATAAATTTTGAAGTTCTATTGCTAGAATGATTCACAATTTGATTCTAACTTAGTTATGATTTGAGTAGTTATGTTCGTGACTAAGTATGACGAACTTGCAGGAACACAGCAGTGCAAAAAAGAAATAAAACTTCATTCACTAATGTAGGTTTATACAATGAAGCTGGACAAAAAGTGAGGGCCACTCTCACAGCTACATCACAAGGCCAGTGGAAAGTCTAAAAACAAAATATGGACTAACAAGTAAACACTACTTGGGCTTGGGAGATGACTTCCGTTTCTTCTCTTTCTTCTACTTCTCCGGCTCCTCCTTTTCGGCATCTGACTTGTCATGCTTCTTCCTCTTCTTCGGGTTCGAAGGAAGATCCTGTGGAATGTTAGAGGACTGGGATGCAATCTGTGTAGTTATCGATTTGGAGGAGAACTTTATGACCAGTCCAAATTTGGGATCAGCAACAGAGATAGGTGGCACATTTAGAGGCCCCTGCTCCTCTATTTTTAAAGCAAGCTGTTTATCTTCCTTAGCTTTCATGTCAGCTAAGGTCATGTTGTCATCATTCTTGGTCTCTCCTGTAATGGCGACCTCTTCTTCTTCATCCCCATGACCGCCACCAGTGTCTTGCAAAGCTTCAATGATTCCAACTTCCTTGGGAATATCAGTGCTTGGCGCCACAATGGACTTCTTAGTTGTTGTGCCCTCAGTTTACTTCGGGACCTCAGAAACTTCAGTACTTGATGGTACGCTGAACTTCTCCACCTCTGCTTGCTTTTCTGCATCCCTCTCGGTCGTCTTGGCACCTATATTATGAGAAGCAACTGTCATTAGTTTGGGAGAAAATGTGATCTTCTCGATTGTTTGCTCCACAATGCGACGACAAGTTATAATAGCTTTGACAAATTGTGGAGAGAATATGGAGATACCTTCAGCTGACTCCTCACTCGAAGGTCCAATAAAAACCCCAGCTGCTGGAGGGACGGAAACCACGGGAATCAATGGGTCATCTGGGTTATACTCCTCAACCTCAGAAGCCTTGGGCTCCACTGCTGGGCTCGAGCCTTCGTCGACTTTGTTTTTTCCCTTGAGCCTAACCCGCTCCTTCTCGATCTCCTCTTGAATTTGACGTCTACCCTACGCTAAGGCCTTAGGCTCTCCATCTCTGAGAAAAGTTTGTATGAATTGATCCTCATTTATTTCCTCAACCATCAAGCATCGCTTCTCGCTCTCGACAATTTGCTCCCATACAATAGCCAAGGTGGTGAGATAGTTACTGATCCAGGAAATATCTCGAGTCTGAATGACATGAGCAAAAATGTCAATTAACAATTCATCGAACTCCTTCATCTCCTTCTCGGCCATAGCTAGTTTAGTAGTAGCAGTGGAGGCAAGCTCGAGAGCTACGTTAGCATTGCCTTCGGCCAGAGCTGGTCGTTCCTCAGCGTGAGCAAGTTTGTCATTTAAGTTTGCATTCTCCTTTTCGATACGAGCGAGATTGTTCTTCAAGCTTGCCTTTTCCTTTCCCCAAGCAGCCCTCTCAGCTGTAAAACGATACTGCGAAACCTTTAGCTTAGTGTTAACCGTTTTGAGATCCTCTATCTCTTTCTTTAGAGCTACCCGCTCTTGGCTATTGGAGTCAAGCTCAAAGTGGAAGTGTTTCTTCACGCTTTCTAATTCAGTTTTGTAATATTCAACATTCCGCTGAGCTAAAGCAAGCTGAGCTTGCACGCCTTGAATTCCTTTTCTGCCTTGCTCCTGGCCTTATCATCATAATCAATCTTCACCCTAACCCTAGCAGCATCCGTTTCTAGACGGAAGATGACATCTGAAAGATTCTTGGCATGCTTCTCGCCCTATATTGTCTGGCCACAAGACCAATTTGACCCATAACTTCGGTGTCCCGGTCCTCGGGAATCAGTTCAAGATCTGGAACAAACATCATCCTTTTAAAGTAAATCTTAGGGAATTGCTTTCACAAATGCTCGAGCTTTGCCTTATTATCAGGAGTAAGGGCAACATTCTGTATAGCGGTGGTGTCTAAGTTGTGCTGACCAGAAGGGACAACAGCTGCCTTCTCTTTTTCCAATTTTTTGCTTGAGTCTTTGTCTTTGTCTTTGGATTCATGATGCTTCTTCGAAGGTTTACTCTGGGACTGTATACTCTTCAGTGAGTCAGATCTTTCGAAAGCTGCTTGCCTCTCGCTTGTGACACTTGACCACTATGGTATTTCCCACGGTCATGCTTCGAAGGTGAACGAGACTGTGTAGAGTGAGGCTGATAAGAATCACAGTGTCGTTGGCTATCTCTACCCCGACTGTCACCATGATCATGCTCAGATATGGGGTCGGGTCTGGGAGTACAACCACGAAGTTCACGATGAGAATAGGTGTGCTTACAAGGCCTTTTTCCTACAAAAGAACAATGAGCAAGCCTGAGAACTATGCATGCAGATAATATAAAGGTGTTGTGACAAGTGGTGCATGTGATTTGTGTATCCCGTGTAATCCCACCTAACAGACCTGGGCCAGAAGCTAGGCTCATATGTATAGTATCTTTCTCTTTGGTGGGAGTGGTTTCTTCCTCAGAGACTGGGAAGAATGGTTCCCCTCCGAAGTGTTCATGTTTGCGGATGTTATCTGGCGGGGGATTTTGCCTAACTTCCCCAATATCTGCTCCTCTGTTAATGCATCATCGGTGGTAGGCTTGACTGGTGGTGGAGTCTTTGGGGGAGACTGCCCCTTCGAAACTGGAACCTTTTTTGGCACGTTGGCACAGATTCTGTCTCCTTTGAACACATTCAAATCCTCATTATCCTGATCAATCATCGGTGAGGGACTCTTATGAAACTCGGTCATCTTCATAGCTCCCGAGGTCACTTTCCACTCGGCCGGGGCATGCTGCTAAACTCCTCGACTATCTGAGTATACTTATAGGGCTTTCGACCTGGACTGATCCCGAATCTTATATCCAGAAGATGATGTTTATGAAGATTCTCGTCGATTATACACTTCTTGATTCAGCAGAAGTCTGATTTGCTTTTTAGAATACGGTATAATCGATTTTCATGCCTTGAACCCTCTGTTTTGTCGAGGTTATGTGTTGTACAGAGAAAGAAAAATATTAGCACTTCAATCATATAATGGGAATAGGTGATGAACGATTTGGAACTTACTGGATTGCAGCCATCTTCTCGCACATCTAGCTTGATGTTTTATATAAAACCAGTCAGAATTAGCATTTCCTAAATTGTCGTGGCCACCCGATAACACCTTCCTAGAAGGGATTGATTCGAAGAAAACGAAGTTCCGAGTCCTCGTGGAGCGATGCTTGAAATAATAATAGAAGTTCAGATCCTTAAAGGTGAGCTCAATCTCTAGGAATTCTGCATAGGCAATATACAAAGTGTATAGAGCAGCATAAGCATTGGGATGGAGTTGCATGGGGGCAATGCGTAGTCGTCTCAGAAGGCCAACAACGATTAGAGGAAAAAGAGGAATGACACCTACCAAGCACATGACCCTACTAATAGTCATGTACCCCTCCGGAGCAGATTGGTGTGTGTCCCCATCCTCTGGAGTTTTTACGTCGGCCCGGGGGATCGCATGTCTTAAGCATATTTTCGTTAGCTTTAGATCATCCAATTTGGAAGCTATAGAGTCACTCAGTATCTCTTTCTCTACTTCTTTATCACCCTTGATTTCGTCAGGGGTACGATCATCTTCCTCTTCCTCAAGTGATGTGCTCTCAGAAGATGCAGATTCTTTATCAAGACTTGATTTATAATCAGAATCGGATTTACTTCAGTCCGGGTCAGACGGAAGTACATCAGGATTATAATAATTTGGCGATTCTGCATCTGTAATCTTCTCTGATATCCTTATTGAGCGTCTTTCAGACATGGTTCTGTTGGTGATTAAGCATGAAATATTAGAACACAATTACCTGTGTACCCCGTGTGTGTACAAGTGCTGGTTTGTACGAGTGTGCATGATACTAGAAAGAAAAGCATAAAGCTAATAAGATAAGCATCAAATTGGTTTTTGTATGCTACCAAGTTATGTAGTTATTCAGTTCACAATGTTCATCTCGAGGGCACTATCCTAACTGTTCATTGATGAGTTAGATTTGCAACAAGTTTCAGCTAAAAGGTAGGTCAGTTCGTTAGTTGTATTGATTTGTTAAGCTTTAGTATACGGCTCGTGGAAAGGAGCTCCACTCGTGATCAGGATGCGGTTCGTGAACCAGCATCCTCGTGAGCATGGCCCTAGGTCGTCTTAATTGGGTCATGAAAAAGGGATCGGTTCGTGAAGAGGAATCTTGAGGCCAGAACTGTAAATCTCACTAACTCGTGATCGAGCGCCTCGTCATCCCCCTCACGACTCGATCCCTTATGCTTAAACACGATCTGACTCGATATCATGTCTTTTAACATGATCTGAATGCCTGTAGCACGCTCCTCCTCTCCAATCCTCATCACGACCCGGTTCGACATTCTTCTTCACGAACAAACTTGATCTCCCAATCCCTGCCTTGTCTTCTTCACGAGCAAATCCATAACAGTGATATCATCTTCAATCTTTTCAGCTCTTGATTCCTCAGCTCGCAAACTCATGGCCTCACTCTCTCGATTTCTTCTCCTGCCCTCACTAACCATCGACAGCCTAAAGTCTCCACTCAAACTCGACATAAACTTCGAATCAACACTCTACCGTGGGCACCGCCACCACACGCGACAGCGCGAAAGCCAATAAAAACAAATTCGAAAATTTTTCTCACAAATAAAAGATAAAGCATAGCGAATATAAGCTATTATGTTAATTCTCCTATTACCTATTAATTTGAAGGATGGATTCAATCGAATAAGGGAAGTTGCGAAAGTTAGGGTTTCAGATTAAGTGTGTGAAAATTATAGCTATAAAAAGTGAAAAGAAAAAGTAAATAAGGGAAGAAGGAGCGGTTTATATAGCCAATGAGAAGCCCTTTCACCTCCCTTTTTCTGTCTCATGCGAGTAGCTTAGCCTGATGGGCCACGGACGCCCATGTAAGCCCGTCGTGACTCACATGAGTGCAGCCCTTACTGTCTCGTAATGAACACCAGCGAGCACGAACCGCAGCACAGCTTGGAGATCCAAAATTTTGAGATGACCATTGAATTTGAAGATTGGAACATTTTATACATAGAAATGATGAAATTATTTAAGACTATTTTCATGGAAGTTTAAGGGTTCACCTAGAGAATTGATCGTAATGTGCTCCTGAACTAAAAATACCAAAGTAAATCAATAAACAGGAGAATAATTGGAAATTCACTCCTGTATTTATACTCATCAGAAAATGCAATCCTTTGAAGCAGCGCGACGGTACAAATAAATGCGACTGTTGGCTCATGCCATTTCATGAAAAGAAGCAGTTTGGTAATTTCGAAGCATGTCCCATACGCTCCAAAATTCCCAATTCAAACTTTATTTCATTGAATAATCCCAATATACAATTCGCCAATTGTCCCAATATTTGCAATAATAATTGTTATGCCACAATCCTCAAATTACAGATTATATTCCTCGATTGCATAGCCCTAATATTCCCATATTTCAAGCGTACGTATGTTAACTGTTCATTGATGTGTTAGATTTGCAACAAGTTTCAGCTAAAAGGTAGGTTGGTTCGTTGGTTGTATCGATTTGTTAAGCATTAGTATACGTCTCGTGGAAAGGAGCTCCACTCGTGATCAGGATGCGGTTCGTGAATCAGCGTCCTTGTGAGCAGGGCACTAGGTCGTCTTAATCGGATCATGAAATAGGGATCGTTTCGTGAAGAGGAATCTTGAGGCCAGAACTGCAAATCTCACTAACTCGTGATCGAGCGCCTCGTCACCCCCTCACAACTCGACCTCTTATGCTTGACCACGATCTGACCCGATATCATGTCTTTTAACACGATCTGAATGCCTATAGCACGCTCCTCCTCTGCAATCCTCAACACGACCCGGTTCGACATTCTTCGTCACGAACAAACTTGATCTCCCAAATCCCTGTCCTGGTCTTCTCCACGAGCAAATCCGTAACAGTGATATCACCCCAACTCCATTAAGGTCACTCACATAGGGAATGCCTTAACTTCGGTGGAGCGCTTTAGGTAAAAGATGCAGATAAATTACAAGACAGACAAATAAAGCAGCGGAAAATAAAGTCATTTTATAAACAACTTAATTCAGTCAGGCTTTTACAACAATTGACTCAATCATACTTAATAGTATTACATAAAACTTCTGTCTTGATTCAGAAACTTTCAAATATATGAGAAGCATAAAATGACAATGATATTCCCCAATAAAGCATGAGCCAGCCATAGCAGTGGAAAAAGAGAGAAGTACATCGACTATCTTCGAGCTTGGAAAGAAAACTGAGCTAAGTGATAATATTCTATCCCTGCGAACCTTGGGGGGCGGGGACGAAAGAAAAGGGGCAAAAACAAACTAGGTCAGACATAAGTTTGGTAAGCTTAGTGACTTTCAACATGTAAACAGGTAAAAGCAACATGACGTGAATAAACTGAATATAAGACAATACCATGATAACAGGGATAACATGATAACATAAGATAAGCATAAGGTATGATAAGGCAAGACAAACTGAATGCGCTTCTACTCTTTCTCTGCTTTGCTACTACCCTGTTATTCTGATTTCTACAACTCTGCACCACCTAACTAGTGTCCCAACTAGTACTCTGTATAAAATGATAATATGATAATGTGATCCCAATCCCCGCAATTGTGGTAGCCTTCAGGTGTACATCTATTATAAGGATTCCACCTCGATCTGCCTAATTGCCATGAATGTGTTAGATGTACCCTTACTACCCTATCGATCGGCTCCTTACTCGTATTAGTTTTCCATGTGTCTATGTCAGTTCGGCCCTCTCTTGCATGTAGATACCCTATGCCGGCCCAACATAAGTTGTTTTAATCCTTATGATAGCATTCCGACACGATTTAAGACGCACAGCGTATAACTACTGGTACCCAGTGCCTGCTTTTTCCGACTCCGGTGTACGTGCACGTCCACAAACCGTTAGAACATACACTGACCTACCCCCTGCCGTTGTTTTAACCGCTTATAATCAGCCCAGTAATCGTGCCCTACCCTGCCTAATTCAGGGTACCATGATACATCTATGTGGGTTATTGCTGAAATGGGTCCCGTTACTCGGGTTTCCTACTGGTTAAGTTTGTAGGCTAATATTTACTAATATTATCTACCTACCCGATATGTACTTAACCTTCCCACTGATTCAAGCATGTTTATTTGATTGTTAAGTTTTGTGGGCCTATATTTACTAATATTACCCAACAACCCGATATGTACTTAACCCTCCTAATGATTCAAGCATGTTTATTTAATGGTTAAGTTTTGTGGGCCTATATTTACTAATATTACCCACCAACCCGATATGTACTTAAACCTCCAATACATTATGTCATATTGGTTAAGTGTTGTCCATTCATGTTAACTTAACCCACCCATTCATCGTGTTATGTTGGTTAAGTGTTTCTTATTAACTTAACCCCATTTGTTCATTAAGTTATATTGATTAAGTGTCATTTATCAATTCAAGATAACTTAACCCACCTACTTGTCATGTTACTTTGGTTGATGTTGCCTTCTTGTGTTAACTTAACCCTACCCACTCATAATGCTATACCAGTTAAGTGTTTCCTATTAACTAAACCCTAGCCATTCATCTTGATATATTGGTTAAGTGTTTCTCATTAACTTAACCCTAGTCATTCATGTTATATTGGTTAAGTGTTCCTATGAACTTAACCCTAGTCATTCATCTTGTTCATTAACATTAATTGATTTATTAATGCACCAACCTCTCACATTAGATATGTGTTGATGCGGTTTACTGGATGTGTCGGGCGGTTCCGGGAAGTTTTACACCATAACTCAATCTAACCTCCAGTTTTTCTTGGGCATGATGCACTAACCACTCACATTAGATAGGTGTTGTTGTGGTTACTGGATGTGCCGGGCGGTTCCAGGCAGTGTTACACCACAACTCAATCTGACCTCGGGTTATGCATGTTCATCTCTTCCCTTATTTACATGTTTACAGTACATGTCCAAGTTTAGATTTTATTTGCTAATTATCCAAATTTCACAAGAACTAGTCATGTTACAATTCTCAAGTTATGCCCGATTAAGCCAATTACAAGTTATTACTCAAAATAGGTTACACCCAATCTTCCCAAACTTGCAATAATGGTCATGCCTAAAATCACTATGCGTTATGTTTGGCGTCCCAAATCAATAGTTAAACCCAAGCTAGATTTAATATTCAAATTTACAGTTTATGCCCAAAACTACGTTTTTCATGCCAAATTTCATACTTTGTCGTTCATGCCAATTCTAGGTTCAATATGTCAAATTACATATTCCATAATTCATATCAAATTACTCCAAATTGCACCTTAACAGTCATGCCATAATACATGTTCCAAATTATGCCAAATAAAGGTCAATTTCATGTTATACCCAATTACCCCCGCATTTATAACGTACGTATTTCGAGATTCAATGCAAGATTCATGAAATAAGCGGAGAAATAATATGGAACATAAGAGGTATAAGAATAGGCATATGACGATAAGAACTATTGGCCCAATAAATTTGATATACCAAATTGACATGTTTTGCATAGAATACATTACAGGCATATAGATATGATATGAATATCATTATGAGCTATCACAGACGTATAGGTTTGACAAGAGTTATATCATGAAGTTAAACATGATTACAATTCCGATATACAACAAGGATAGACATGATTGGACCAATAACATAGTCAATAATGATTCCTAAAGGCATATACAAGCACGAGTTCAAATGAAAGGATTACTTACATCAGGCATAAATCTAATGGATTAGATTTGAATAACATTGCAGGCATAAATCTAATAGATTAGATTTGATAAATCTGAGAGGATTATCACATAATCAAGTATAGCTTGGATCCATATTATTACATGCCAAGAATTTCAATTAAGAATTCACATCTGAAAGTAACTTGAACTTATAAAAAGAGAATGATTCTTGTATTTCTGGAATCTGTTTTCTGAATCTGAAAAGCAACCCCTTGACGAAGGCTATCTAATTTTGATTTGATTCGTAGCTATAATAACTCGGAAATCTGAGCCAATTTAAAAAATTTATTTTTGCAATTTTGATGAATTTTGAATATATAAAATGAATTATTTTAAATAATAACGACGAAAAATTTATTTTGAATAGAATTAGAACATATATATTTATATAGATCGTCGTTAGAATATAAATATTTATTTATAATTAAAAAAGGAATTGAAAATGGTGTGGTAGTTCGATAATTCGAATTCAAAGTTCAAATGAATGCACAGGTTTCAAAATAAATCGGATATCTATGAAACCAAAAATATTAGAATCTATTTGAGAATATCTTTCCAAGGAATTCGAGAAATCAAAATTTCATAGCGGGAATCAAAAGTTACGTCCAGTTGAAAATTCAGAATAGTCGCTATGGAATTCTGGCCCTTAAAAATGGAAATTTTGCATACGACCTCGGTTTTTTGACGATACTACTTTTGTTGGATCCGTGATGTCAAGTTATTGCTAGATTCCAAAATTCGTAATTTTCTAAATCAATATGTGAGCGTGGCGAAGTAAAATGTGTTTTATCAATTTCGATCGACTGGAAAATGGTCAGTTTTCAAACGGTCTCGGAATTTGATGAAACTAGTTTTGTTAGGACCGTATCATCAATACAAAGTTAGAAATATTTTTCGGGAATTTTTAGAGTCCGTATGTGATCCCGGTAAATTGAAATGTGCGTTCAAATTCAATATATAGAGTTATATTTTGATTTTGATGGAAACTGATCGAAACGATCGAATCAGCTTAAGACGCATATCCCATTGTGTTCAAGATGAGGGTAATTAGCTAGAGACGACAGTTGTTGGGTCTCGTTTGGAGATCGAAATTTAAAGTTATTTTTTGGAGAATAATTAAATATTAAAATAAAATAAAATATAAATACACATACCCCTCCTTTTTCTCCTTATCAGTTCATATCGAAAAAAAAGAAAAAACACCCCCCCTCGATCGATCTCGCCGCTCCCCCCACCACCGTCCTCCGACCATGACGCGCTCCTCCCTCCCTGACGCAGCTGATCCCCCCTCTCTTCTCTCTCTCCATGCTCCTTTGCCTTCTACGTGAAGCCTTACCTCCAAAAACCCGCCGTTGATCCCCATCTCCGCCTCCACCGACCTCCCCTTGGCCCACCAAACACCTGCAGCCCCTCCCCGACCGCCTCTGACCCTGGTGCATCCCCTCTCTCTCTTCATTCAAAACCCGAAACCCCCATTTCTTCAAGTCAATATAAGTAAATCCTAATCTGATTTTCATTTTCAGTTTTTAATTAACATAATGATGAATAAAAATATGATTTTTTGTGAAAAAAGATTAGATTTTTATAAAAAGAAAGGTGGATTTTTATATGTGATATTAGCAAAGAAAGGTAGAATTTTTATCTATATAGTAAATGTATAAAAATAGAATTTTTATCTATATAGTAGAGGTATAAAAATGTGATTTTTATCCATATAGAGTGATTATAAAAATGTGATTTTTATATACATAGCAACAATATAAAAATGTGATTTTTATATATATAGTGGCTATGGGCAATGAAATTGACAAAAGGGCGGGCATGACGAAGATTTCTACATAAGAAGAGTCGCGGCGTTTGGTTTAGCTAGTCGGTGAGAACTCCTCACTTTTAATTTATTTTCTAGTTGAAATATATACTAAGATGCAGACGGTGCTTAGCAGCACCCAACACCCGTCGTCCACAGATCATGGATGACTTGTTTGTTTGATGCGGAATGGAATAAAATATTTTATAGTGGAAAATAATTTATAGTTAAAAATATGATTTTTAACGTGTATATAAAATAAATAGTAATAAACAAATCGGACGATTTGTTTATATACACTGATTTGACTGATATTGATTGGGACGATAAATTTTACACATCGCCCAACTGCACAAATAAAAATCTGTGTTTGTGGATTTGAAACCCCACACGGGTATTGGGATGATATTTTATGTACACTAATCCCGATTGTTTAGTTGTATGTTAATTGATTGGTTGACAGACTGTGTAAGCGTTAATTATTGATATTTAATGCTTATGCAGTTGTGTGGTGCACCTTGGATGATGGTTGGTGATTTATCGTTGCTATTATATACATGTGTTGTGTGAAATCCATATAATTTACATTATATAGTAATTGATTGGCCTCATTCCAATTGGGAAAATAAGGAATATTATAGAATAAAATTCATGTGTTGAATAGAATAAATATTCAA
This sequence comes from Allium sativum, assembly GCA_030737875.1. Classification (NCBI taxonomy): domain Eukaryota; kingdom Viridiplantae; phylum Streptophyta; class Magnoliopsida; order Asparagales; family Amaryllidaceae; genus Allium; species Allium sativum. The sequence goes on along the minus strand of CM060909.1, from coordinate 69,747,881 downwards.
TAGAACAAATATTCATGTGTTGAATAGAAATATAAATTCATGTGTTGAATAGAAAAATAAATATTCATGTGTTGAATAGAAATATAAACTCATGTGTTGAATAGAATAAATATTCATGTGTTGAATAGAAGTATAAATTCATGTGTTGAATAGAAAAATGAATATTCATGTGTTGAATAAAAATATATATTCATGTGTTGAATAGAATAAACATTCATGTGTTGAATAAAAGCAGTGTTGATTAGATTGACGCCATTTTGACGGGAACGATATTTATATTGATTTTATTCATTTTTACAATGAATATAAAAAAGAAAGTGATTTCAAAATATAACGTTTTGAAAATATTATCATTTGTACAACGATGATGTGGAATATTCAATTTTGATTCGAAATTGAATATGAAGTTGAAATCAATTCGAAAACAAATTTAAAACGATTTATAAAATACATTTTAAAAGGAAATCGATGAAATATATATAATATATATTATATATATTAAATGGCCTGAATAGAACGCACCGCGCCGCGGCAGTTCACAAATTTCAACCATTGGCTTCGAATGGATATTACGGGAGATCTAACCATCGGATTCTCCTGAAACCGGAACCGTTGGGTTCGTATCAAAAAGAGATTTCTAATGAAGATTAGAGATTTGAAATCTAACGGTGGGATTTGGAATTATGTCTAAATCAAATTTGGAATAGGTCGCTGTAAGTGCAGTTCGATGGCTGTTGATGGAATTTGACTGTACGGGCCTTGATAAAATTATTAAAAATAGTAATAATTTGTGTAAAATCATAAGAAATGATTTGTGAAGAATTGAGATGAAAAATTCCAAATCTGAAAAGATAAAAATAGATTTTTATCGAAATGAAGTAGTTTTGAACTAGAATAATAATTTATTTATTTTTAAATAAATAAATTGGATTTGAAAGGGTTTTAAAAATAACCAGAATTTCCAATAATTGAATTGGACTTGAATCGAAATTGTCTTTGGAATATTTCGATGTTGGATTTGTGATTATATAGATATTGTTATGGAAATTTGAAAGATATGTTTATATCGTTATTTCCAATACGATCTTTGTTGGTCGTAGAATTTGATATTGAATATAAGTCGATATATTTTCTATTCAGAACCTTGTATTTAATATCAAATGGGATTTGGGTTTGTCGTGAATGGTGTCTTCATTAACAATATTCTTAAACCCGGTTGAGAATAAGATTAAATCTTTTTATTTAGATTAATGATGTATACCAATTAAATAATGTTTAATTGGAATTGAATTAGAATGTGATTTTGGGCTCATAGTGTAACAACCCGTATTTTGGTAACGTGTTATAACTATAAATCAAGGCAGAATTAATTAGAATCAAGGGTAATGAGTTATTCCATTGCGTTCGTCTCGAAATTCTGCTTGGAAACGAGTCCAAGTTTTCGAAAATCGGAGTTCATATGACCAAGTTATGACCTTTCAAAGTTTTCAGAAATTTTGAAGTTCAAAACAGCTCAGAATTCGAATTCAAATTTCAAATTCAAACCACAGAATGCACTGGGCGGGAAATTTCCGGCCCAGGACCAGGTCGACCTGGGGGTCGACTATAGAGACGACCTGCCGAGGACCAGGTAGACCATAGTGTCGACCTGGGGGTCGACCTGGTGACAGAACCCATTTTTGAGTCTGAGTTCGTTTTGAAGTTTCTGGCCTTATTTCTGTCTACATTCGTTGGCCCGACCCTATACAAACATCCCCTAACACTAGTCTCTCTACACAAAATTCTCTCTGACCTTATGATGCTCTAATTCTGGTTGAAAAGATAGAGAAAGGGACTACTTCTTCTACGTCGAAACTACGTTAAGAGAATTGCTGATTTGAGGATTTCTGTAAGGAGTCGACTAAGCATATAAAGACTTAACATCGACTTTCTTTTTCTAATTCTCAAACCACGATCTGTAAGCCCTAGTTACTTTTAGATTTAAACTATAAACTTAATATGAATATGTTGTAAATTGAAATTGGACCTGTGTATGATGACTGTTTTACATCCATTCTTGTTCATCTTGGATCTTGACTTTTGGGTATATATTACTATAACGTTGATTTGGGGCCTACTCATGTTGTAAATCAAAAAGAAAAACCCTTCATATTATCATGCCTGAAATGTTGAATCTGTTATTAGTCACAAGTTTATGACTATCACCTTATGTTAACCGTTACCATGACTATCACCTTATGTTAACCGTTACCATGACTATCACCTTATGTCAACTATTATCATGACGAGTACCCTATTTTGCTAGATTTGGAATCTTAATGTTTGAGGCCAATATTCCATATGCCAGTAATGTTGTAATCATTTATCTCAAGTTATACCATGCAATGCTAGTAATCACTTTTGCCACCTTATAACCGTCCCTTTTTATGTTATCCCCTAATTAGATTTATTTGTATCGATTCGAGTTTACGTGCGATGGGAATACGATTTGGATAGATTAGGTAAAACATGAATTGGCTTTGAACTTGAACATGAAAGTTGTTATAACTTGAACTTGGATATGGACATGAACTTGACACGATTTACATGAAACCTGACATGAAACTCGGCATGAATTTTGACATGAAAACTTGAGCATGGACATGACACTTAGATAAACTTGAAAATGGCCAACTCGAGGTTGGGTTGAGTTTGCAGTTTAAATCTGCCTGGAACCGCTCGGTGAATCCAGTGACTGCAAACAATAGTATCCATTATGGGTAGTTGGTCATATCACACGTAAAACCCGAGGTTAGACTATGTTGTGGTGTAAATCTGCTCGGAACCGCCCGGCAAATCCAGTGACCACAATAATTAGTCTAATGTGAGAGGTTAGGGTGCATTAATGAATTAATGCCACATGATAGGGTTAAGTCATGAACCACTTGAATATACTTAACCAATTTGACACGATGATTTGATAGGGTTAAGTCATGAATTGCTTGAACACACTTAACCAACTTGATACATGATTTGGATAGGGTTAAGTAACGAATTTGAATGACAACACTTAACCCATTAGAAACCCTAGTTACGCGGTCCTTCTCAGCAGTAACCCACTTGGATGTATCACGATACCCTGGGACTAGGCAGGGTGGGGCACGATTACTGAGCTGATTGTAAGCGACTAGAACGACGGCTGAGTAGCTGCGCCATTGTAGGTTCAGGCGGACTATGGTCTTGCACGTAGTCCGGAGTTGAAAAAGCAGGCATTGGGCACCAGTAGTTCTACACTGTGCGTGCTTGATTCGTGTCGGTGGCTGGCACCATAGGGCTTGATACACTCTATGGTGGACCTAGCACAGGTGACTACATTTCAGGATAGGGCCGTATGACACAGACACATGACGAGCTAGAACTTGTAGGGAGCCGATCGATTAGTAGATCGTACCATAGGACCCCGTAATGGGTCACTTCATGATATTGGGCCAAGGGATCATTTCATGGTTAATACTTGACATGGGTTAGAATACTAGTACAGTTGGTGTAGCGAATCTTGAATATGCGATGCTAGACTTGATTTATCTTGTTATCTTAGTTTATCATGCCAGACTTATCATCATCCTTATGTTTAATTCCAGTTTTCATATGACATGTTACCTTTACTAGTTTTTATACTAAAAGTCACTAGGGCTTACCAGTCTTATGACTGACCCTTTTTCTTCCGCCTCTTTTTCTTTTGTTTTCCCCCCAGGTTCTCAGGGAGGAAACACTATCTCTTAGCTTGGGTTTAGCTTGCTTTCTGTCAGCTCATGTACGGTTTGGTCTTGAGCTATGCTATGGCTGCACTTCTGCTATTTATGGGGAATAATTTACTTTTATTATCTTAAGTTTATGCTTCTTTATTTGGAACTTGATGTAATGGAATAATTTGTACCTTAGATATATGATGTTTTGACTCTTTTCTTGAAAGTAATAAAAATTTGGTTTTTAATTTCTACCGCTGCTTTATTTATGTTTTGCCTTGTGATATCTCTGTGTATGTTTACCTAGATAATACTCCACCAAAACTAGTGCATTCCCTTTGTGAGTGACCCTAGCAGAGGTGGGTGTTACATTTGGTATCAGAGCAGAAGGTTACCCGGTTGGGCAAAAGTTTTAAAAACCTTCTGAAACTATTTTCAAATCCATTTATAAAGAAGCATTTTTCAAGAAAAGTTTTTTGTTTAAAAAGGCTATTCCCCAAAAGCCATTATCACTTTCCTTTGATTCCTCGTTTGAATCTTTTTCTTTTCGTTTTTCAGCATGACTGATCTTAACCTTCTTGAGGGAATACCCATACCTGGATGGTTCCGAAGGTACTTAGAAGCTAGGGCCAACGGCGTGGGCCCGGCAGACATTCCTCCTCTTTCTCCTCCAGTGGCCGCGGTCCCTCCTCCTCCTGGTACCGCCTTTGCCAAAATATGCAAAGACTTTAAAGCAATGGGCAGCAAGAACTTCGTTCGAACTGAAACCTTTGTTGAGGCCCGAAACTGGCTAAAGGAGACTGAGGACTTTTTTATTATCTTTCATGTGGAGGACCATAGAAAAGTTTAGTTGGAAGCATGGTTGTTGAAAGAGGAAGCTGCATTTTGGTGGGAAGTCACCAACGCTACCAGGCCAATTGAGACTTGGGCAGACTTTAGAGAGAGGTTTGGGCTTAAATTCTTATCGTCAGCAGAAGAGAACCTTCAGATGGAAAGGTTCCTAGCACTCAAGCAAGGGGACATGTCTGTTAGGGAGTACGTGAATAAGTTTAATCAGCTTGCTCGGTTCGGTTTGGATTTGGTCAACACGGCCCAGAAAAAGGCTGTATGCTTTGCTCGAGGATTGAACGAGCCACTACACAGTTTGGCCATAACTCATATACCCATGGGGGCGACCTTTGAAATCTTGGTGGATATGGCTCCACTTCATGAGGAAGACAAGAATAGCAAGAAGGAGGTTAAGCCTAATGAGACTCAGAATAAGAAAGTTGACTTCAAGAAGGGAGGCAACAGGAATAACAAGAATACGAGGGCAACAACAACAATAATAACAAGGCACATGAGACAAGGAAGTGTAACTTTTGTGGTATTACGGGACATCTAGCAAAAGACTGTAGAAAGAAGAAGAGAAAGTTGGGTGAATGCTTTCATTGTGGAGATACTGGACACATCAGCAAGGATTGCCCTAAGAAGCAAGGACAGGGGCAAGGGCAGACCCAGCGAGCAGGACCTTCTGGAGGGCAGTTGCCTGCTCTCAATACCACTCCAGCACTTGACCGAGGTAGTAATATTTCCGTAGAAAGCCTTGTTTACATTTCTGACTTTCCTGTTCGAACCTTATTTGACTCTGGCGCATCGCATACTTTTGTTTTTTCTAATATTATTGAAAATCTACACCTAAGTACTAGTCTGGTTGAGGATCCCGTTATAGTTTCAAATCCAATTGGGGGCTCCGCTCATTTATCTATGATGTGTGTGGATTTGAGGATCTCTATGTTAAGCGTAGAATTCCCGTGTAATGCTTATGTTCTCGGATTTATGGGATACGGTTTGATCCTAGGTATGGATTGGTTGTCCAATTATAGAGCCATTCTTGATTGTGAACGAAGGGTAGTGAGGCTCATGACTCGCCTTGGTAATACCCTTGAAATTTCTTGTAACCCTAAGGGTCCGGTCATGTTGTGTTATCTTGAATCTCTTGACTCGTCCGTCGATAATTACCAATTTGTAAGAGTGGTCCGAGAATATCCAGATGTCTTTGATGAGGTAAGGGGGTTACCTTCTAAACGCGAGATAGACTTCTGAATTTATCTTGTTGATAATGCCAAGCCAGTTTCATTGCCCATTAGGCACATGGCCCCGCGAGAAAGAAGAGAGCTCAGTAAACAAGTTAAGGAGTTGCTTGAGAAAAATTTCATAAGACGAAGCATTTCTGAATGGGGTGCTCTAGTGGTATTCTCTACTAAGGCGGATTGTTCGCTTCGTCTATGCGTAGATTATCATGAGTTAAACAAGCTAACTAAGAAAAATAGGCACCCACTACCAAGAATCGATGATTTGTTTGACCAGCTTGTGGGAGCATCTGTTTTCTCTCAACTCGATCTAGCCACAGGATTCCATCAGCTAAGAGTGGCTGAGGATTGCATTGACAAAACAACGTTTAAGATTCCAGATGGATTCTTCGAATGGCTCATCATGCCGTTTGGGTTAATGAATGCACCCGCGTACTTTGTAGATTTGATGAGCAGGGTGTTTCGGGAGTTCCTTAACAAGTTTGTGGTGGTTTTCGTGGATGATATTTTGATCTTCTCAAAAGATGAAGAAGAGCATGCTAGACATCTCAAGGAAGTCATGGATATGCTTAGAGCACACCAGTTAAAGGCTAAGTTCTCCAAATGCAATTTTTGGAGGAAGAAAGTTCGGTTTCTTGGACAAGTAGTTTCTAAGCAAGGCATAGCTGTGGACCCCGCAAAGGTGGTTGCGGTGCAAGACTGGAAAGTTCCTAAGAACGCGACAGAAGTGAGAAGCTTTCTCGGTTTGGCGGGCTACTATAGGAAGTTCATTAAGGAATTCGCTAAGATCTCAGCCCCTCTTACTGGGTTAACAAATAAAAACCTAGCGTTTGCATGGGACATAGAATGTGAGATTGCTTTTCAGAGACTCAAGAGAGCCCTCACCACAGCTCCAGTTTTGGCATTACCCGATGGAGGTAAGATGTTTACCATGTACACAGATGCATGCGGCACGGGATTAGGCGCAGTCCTAATGCAAGAAGGGAAAGTGATATGCTATGGGGGTAGACAACTTAAAGTTCATGAGAGGAACTACCCCACACATGACTTGGAGTTGGCGGCGATCGTTTTTGCTCTTAAATCATGGTGCCATTATCTTCTTGGGGAGAGGTTCGAGCTGTATACCGACCATAAATCACTTAAGTACCTCTTCTCACAGAAAGATTTGAATCTGAGACAACAGCGGTGGATGGAGTTCTTGGCATCATATGACTTCGATATAGCTTATACCCCCGACAAGGGTAATGTGGTGGCGAATGCGCTAAGTAGGAAAAGTTTGACCTTGAGCCCCTTGTTTGTAGAAAGGAAAAGTTTAGAGTTTATAGCAACCTTTGATTTTACACCTGCTGTTGAGTCATTGACTGTTACGTTAGCATCTCTTGAGTTAAGACCTACACTTCTAGATCAAGTAGGGACTTCACAGAAGGAAGACCCATAGATAGTCGAAATCATGGACAAGCTGATTAGTGGTGAGATGTCAAGTCACCTCAGTAGGTATGCCATAGATGACAAGGGATGGCTAAGGCGTGATGGAAGGCTATGTGTCCCACAAGTGGGAGACTTAGTAAGGAAAGTTCTCGAAGAGGCGCACCACTCGAAGATGAACATATATCCCGGAGGGGATAAGATGTAAAGAGATATGAAACGCATGTTCTTTTGGGCTAGGATGAAAAAGGACGTGGCAGAGTTCGTTTCAAGGTGCATGGTGTGCCAATAAGTAAAGGCCGAGTCGAAGAAGCCCGGTGGGCTATTACATCCTTTGGAGGTTCCACAATGGAAATGGGAGAGTATCTCAATGGATTTCGTGGATGGACTGCCTAGGTCAAGGAAGGGAAATACTAGCATATGGGTCATAGTTGATAGACTCACGAAAAGTGCTCACTTCATTCCGGTGAAAAGCAAAAGGACCGCATCATGGCTAGCTTCTATTTACCTTCGAGAGATAGTACGGTTGCACGGGGTTCCTTCTAGTATAATTAGTGATCGTGACCCGATTTTCACTAGCCAATTTTGGAATAGTCTGCAAGAAGCAATGGGTACACGACTGAGTTTAAGCACGGCCTATCACCCACAGACGGATGGACAGACCGAAAGGGTAAATAGGGTACTAGAGGATCTTTTGAGACTATGCATTCTTGACTTTGGTGGTACTTGGGAAGACCATCTTCCTCTCGTGGAGTTTGCATATAATAATAGTTACAAAGCTAGCATCGGAATGGCACCGTTTGAAGCCCTGTATGGAAGGCCGTGCAACTCGCCAACTTGTTGGTGGGAGACGACAGACATGCTTATACTTGGGCCCGACATGATAAGGGACACTTCTGAGAAGGTTGAGTTGATAGAAGACGGATGAAAATGGCCCAAGATAGACAGAAATCTTATACGGACAAGAGAAGGACATACCTAGAGTTCGAAGTCGGAGATATGGTCTTTATAAAAGTTTCTCTGTTACGCAATGTAGTTCATTTTGGATTAGTTGGAAAGCTAGCACCAAGGTTCGTAGGACCGTTCCCTATCACTGAGAGGATTGGACAAATGGCCTATAAGGTAGACTTACCCGAGAAGCTGACTGGAGTACACAATGTCTTTCACGTCTCGCATCTCCGAAAGTGCTTGCATGAGTCAGCCGAAGTGGTTGAGCCGATCATCCTTGAAGACGTAGAAGTGGATAAAGAAGCAACATTGAGGCGAGTTCCTATTCGTATCTTAGGAACAGAGATTAAGAAGCTAAGGAATCGATAAGTCAAGCTAGTTAAAGTGTAGTGGAGTGAAGCCCAAGAAGACGCAACTTGGGAAACCGAAGAGAAGATACGCGCGCTTTACCCATTCCTTTTTGAGGGTACATTCTCGATCACTTTTCCTATAAACTTGAAAACCTTTTCGTATCATGCTTTTACTACCTATGTTTGTCTTGTTATCTTCTCGATCTTATCTTGAGAACCTTAGGTAGAACCATATGGATGTAAACATGTGATTTAAACATGTTATGGTAGATGTTATCAAATGGTTGCAAGTGATTGCTAGTGGATGCATGACACACATTAGGCACTAGATCGGCTCAGTCACATTTTCATATTGCATATGCATGAGTGCTTATACTTGTACATGGATGGAACTTGCTATGCTATCACTTGGATGTTGCATATGAATGAATATTTTTGCACTCATGTAGAGAATATAAAATATGTTGGGAATTTTTGCATACATGTTGGATTCATTACACTAACATATTTTTGCATTAAGGAGGTCTACTGAATTAGTAACTGCCTGATCTTTTGCATTAGATAAGTACATGTACACACGCTTTCTGCATATGTTCATACAGCACTAGAAACCTTTCAAGGACAATGGTTTCTTGTGGATGATGTTTTGAGTAGATGGATGATGGATGGTAGGACACATGCTCCCTAACTTAGAGATTTCGGGGACGAAATCCTTTAAGGATGGGAGAATGTAACGACCCATATTTTGATAACGTGTTATAACTATAAATCAAGGAAGAATTAATAAGAATCAAGGGCAACGGGTTACGGCACTGCGTTCGTCTCGAAATTCTGCTTGTAAACGAGTCCGATTTTTCAAAAATCGGAGTCCATATGACCAAGTTATGACCTTTCAAAGTTTTCAGAAATTTTCAAGTTCAAAACAGCTCAGAATTCGAATTCAAACCCCAGAATGCACTGGGCGGGAAATTTCCCGCCCAGGTCCAGGTCGACCTGGGGGTCGACTATAGAGTCGACCTGCCCAGGACCAGGTCGACCTAGGGGTCGACCTGGTGACAGATCCCATTTTTGAGTTTGAGTTCGTTTTGATGTTTCTGGCCTCATTTCTGTCTACTTTCGTTGGCCTGACCCTATATAAACAGCCCCTAACACTAGTCTCTCTACACAAAATTCTCTTTGACCTTATGCTGCTCAAATTCTGGTTGAAAATATAGAGAAAGTGACTACTTCTTCTACGTCGAAACTACGTTAAGAGAATTGCTGATTTGGGGATTTCTGTTAGGACTCGACTAAGCATATAAAGATTCAACATCGACTTCCTTTTTCTAATTCTTGAACCACGATCTGTAAGCCCCAGTTACTTTTAGATTTAAATTATAAACGTAATATGAATATGTTGTAAATTGAAATTGGACCTGTGTATGATGATTGTTTTACATCCGTTCTTGTTCATCTTGGATCTTGACTTTTGGGTATATTACTATGACGTGGATTTGGGGCCTACTCATGTTGTAAATCAAAAAGAAAAACCCTTCATATTATCATGCCTGAAATGTTGAATCTGTTGTTAGTCACAAGTTTATGACTATCACCTTATGTTAACCGTTCCCATGACTATCACCTTATGTTAACCGTTACCATGACTATCACCTTATGTCAACTATTATCATGACGAGTACCCTATTTTGCTAGATTTGGAATCTTAATGTTTGAGGCCAATATTCCATATGCCAGTAATGTTGTAATCATTTATCTCAAGTTATACCATGCTATGCTAGTAATCACTTTTGCTACCTTATACCCATCCCTTTTTATGCTATCCCCTAATTAGATTTATTTTATCGATTCGAGTTTACGTGTGATGGGAATATGATTTGGGTAGATTAGGTAAAACATGAATTGGCTTTGAACTTGAACATGAACGTTGTTCTAACTTGAACCTGAATATGGACATGAACTTAACACGATTTACATGAAACCTGACATGAAACTCGACATGAAATTTGTCATGAAAACTTGAGCATGGACATGACACTTAAACTTGAAAATGGCCAACTCGAGGTTGGGTTGAGTTTGCAGTGTAAATCTGCCCTGAACCGCCTGGCGAATCCAGTGACTGCAAATAATAGGATCCAATGTGGGTAGTTGGTCATATCGCACGTAAAAACCGAGGTTAGACTATGTTGTGGTGTAAATCTGCTCGGAACCGCCCGACAAATCCAGTGACCACAATAATTAGTCTAATGTGAGAAGTTGGTGTGCATTAATGAATTAATGCCACATGATAGGGTTAAGTCATGAACCACTTGAATATACTTAACCAATTTGACACGATGATTTGATAGGGTTAAATCATGAACCGCTTGAACACACATAACCAACTTGATACGTGATTTGGATAGGGTTAAGTCATGAATTTGAATGACAACACTTAACCCATTAGAAACCCTAGTTACGCGGTCCTTTTCAGCAATAACCCACTTGGATGTATCATGATACCCTGGGACTAGGCGGGGTGGGGCACGATTACTGAGCTGATTGTAAGCGACCAGAACGACGGCTGAGTAGGTGCGCCATTGTAGGTTCAGGTGAACTATGGTCGTGCACGTAGTCCGGAGTTGAAAAAGCAGGCATTGGGCACCAGTAGGTCTACACTGTGCGTGCTTTATTCGTGTCGGTGGTTGGCATCATAGGGCTTGATACACCCTATGGTGGACCTAGCACAGGTGACTACATTTCAGGATAGGGCCGTATGACACAGACACATGACGAGCTAGAACTTGTAGGCGGCCGATCGATTAGTAGATCGTACCGTAGGACCCCGTAATGGGTCACTTCGTGATATTGGGCCAAGGGATCATTTCATGGTTAATACTTGACCTGGGTTAGAATACTAGTACAGTTGGTGCAACGAATCTTGAATATGCGATGCTAGACTTGATTTATCTTGTTATCTTAGTTTATCGTGCCAGACTTATCATCATCCTTATGTTTAATTCCAGTTTTCATATGACATGTTACCTTTACTAGTTTTTATACTAAAAGTCACTAGGGCTTACCAGTCTTATGACTGACCCTTTTTCTTCCGCCTCCCTTTCTTTCGTTTTCCCTCCAGGTACTCAGGGAGGAATCACTAGCTCTTAGCTTGGGTTTAGCTTGCTTTCTGTCAGCACATGTACGGTTTGGTCTTGAGCTATGCTATGGCTGCACTTCTGCTATTTATGGGGAATAATTTACTTTTGTTATCTTAAGTTTATGCTTATTTATTTGGAACTTGATGTAATGGAATAATTTTTACCTTGGATATATGAGGTTTTGACTCTTTTCCTGAAAGTAATAAAAATTTGGTTTTTAATTTCTACCGCTGCTTTATTTATGTTCTGCCTTGTGATATCTTTGTGTATGCTTACCTAGATAATACTCCACCAAAACCAGTGCATTTCCTTTATGAGTGACCCTAGCAGAGGTGGGGTGTTACACATAATGAACCGTGTTTTAAGTGACGTTGGTTCTTTAACCCAGTTAAAGACAGGATATGATTTCCCAAGTTAAACAATCATTAATATTGATTTTTGGGAAGATTAAAACTAAGTGGAGTTTTAATGAATCTTTAATTAGATTGAAATGATCGAGAATGGAGTGTCACCAGTTTTGTTCCAGGGGATAGTTAAATCTTTAACTAGATTTGAACGTGAAATGGTAATTGAATTTACCGATAACACCATGGTGTTAGATATGAAGTATGACCAGTTTTACTTCATGGGATGAATAGGTTGGGATTGGGAAATAAAATAAATGATTCTCCGGTGTGGTTCGCTAATCCCGACTAGTTTGAATTGATATTCAAAAGAAGATCAAAGAATAAATTTAAAGAATTTATCTTTGATAAAATTAATGGGAACTTTTCCCAAAGTATAAGAATATTTGAATAAAAGAATATTCTGAATTGGAATGTGGTGTATGTTGTGTTTGTGTAACACTTGTTTATTATATACGCGAGTTATTCAGAAAGACCGGGTTTATCCCATTTCGAATAACTGATTCGACGTGGTGTCGAGGATGAAGATGGTGGTCGAAGTCCGGAGGTCTTCACATCGTTTGTGTGATTACTGATGTTCTTGATTGGGCTGTACACCCAGAAGGAGGGAAATAGTTGGTGATCGTCCTGACATACTTGGAGATCGATGAATATGCGAGGTACAAGGTGCCTCCGGTTTCGTTCAGACCCAGAACGAACTTGTAAATGGACTATGTGTCTGACATTGGATTTTATTCTGTGTGATTGATTTCTATTAAATATATATCTGTTTGGTAGTGGATAATTTATTCTCTTTCTTAACGCCCTTCTTTAAGACGTACGAGCTCAGGGGTTATATATTGATGGATATCAATCGCATGGAGTGAATTGCCTGTGTGGCATGCCTAATTGGCAATTGATCAAGGCTTCTGTTGAAAAGCAGAGTCTTGTGGTTGAGGATCAAAGCACGGCCTGTGTGGCAAAGCTTTGTGTAGCGTTGATTCGCGAGCCACACACCCCGGTTGTGAACCAGAAAGGGGAGAGGACATCAGGGAGGGCATGCGTTTCCTTCTAACTAGGGTGGTGTCAGTGACCTACCAGCCCCGACATTTATATTATATTCACCTGTGCGGTTGTTGCTGTTGCGAGGCGCCTCAGATATATCGGTGACTTTGTGGAGCCGATGGAGTCATTTGGCTCATTTACGCCCCAAAGGGCGGGGAAACGTAGTGTTCAGGCATAATAATCCACATCGGTGGACCGACCCTGACGATCCAAGGCTTGTCTGCGCGCTTGCCTGAGACATGGGCTAGATTGTATCGAAATCGATTAAGGACGATCCCTTGCCTCGGTTCATAGATGGAAATCCAATTTCCAATACGTGACTTTGCGTTTTTGATTGTAAACCTATATATGGCGACATAGTGGTATGGGGGCACTTAAGCCGTCTATGATTGATACTTATGATAGAAATTGTTTTGACGTTATACACTTATATTAATAATAAAACATGAAATTTAGCGTATCAAGCATTCTTTGGCTATTATAAGGTAAAAATCCTATTCTCCGGCTTGCGTTGCATTGTGTGATGGGACTTGGGTCTTATAATAGCTTCATTTTTCTTTATTTAGCATTGCGCTGTTGTTTTATGCACTGGTGTTCTTGGGAGGAAACCCATTCCATGTTATACGGCGTGGTCCCTTGATTTACCGAACTTTAAAATAAAGATTAATAACTGTTTTAGTTCTCACACCAGTCACATGACAAACCTGGAGTTTATTGTTTTAACCTAAACTCTGGGTGCCCTCATTTTCCGCACGAGCAGCTCGTAGTTTTGGTTTTGCAAATTCACATTTACAGGATCCTGATTTACCGCTGAAGCGATATTCGGAAAGCTCTGTACCCATGTATTACTTCCAGTTGTGTTTTGTATTGTTTTTCCGCTGCATTGTATTTTAAATGTAATTTAAATCTCTGATATTTAGTGAATGTGTAATATTGATTTATACTCTGTATATTCTTGTAATCTGATGAAATTGTTGTAATAAGCAATGAAATGTTCTTCTGTTTGCGTTCCGATTTGTCGTGTTCTCAATATAATCCATGATTTCCCGTAAGGGGGATTTCGGGTCGTTTCAGTAGCTCCTAACTTGCTTTCTAATTGAAGAAGAAATGGTGGCTAGGCTAGGACGATCATGGACAACATGGCGGCTCCTTGGAATGAATTTGTGTGATTTAGGGTTGAGGACTAGGGTTGCTTTTATAGAGGTTTAAACTTATGTGAGCCGTTAGATCATCCTAAGAGCAATCACAACCGTCCAGACTAGATAGAGTTATCCAGAATTGCCATCTATGCCCTAATGCCTCAGCACCAAGTCAGAAAAGTCTCAGCAACAAGTCAGAAGATTATCACTGTTTCGATCTGGGCGAGGGGGTAGGTCGACCACCAGGTCAACATGTATAAGGGAGGTCGACCCCTGGCCGACCACCTGGTCGACCTGGCCTGGGGCGGGAAAAATCTCGACCAACCCGCTTCTATGTTTTCGTTTGAATTTTGAATTTAAATCTGAGATGTTTTAATTTATTTAAATTCCTGAAACTTCTGAGGGCCATTACTTCCTCATATGAAGTTCGATTTACGAAAACTTGGACTCTATTCCAAGCAGAATTCCGAGAAGAACGCAATGGGGTAACCCATTTCCCTTAATTCTCACTTTAAAAATTCAGTATTCTTTAATTTGTTCTTATAATAGACACAAAAAATTCAGGGTGTTACATTCTCCCCTCCTTAAAGGATTTCGTCCCCGAAATCTTCAAGTCACGAAGAATGTATATCCTACCATCCAATCGTCCATCTACTCAACCATCAAACACAGGCATCCATTGTCTTTAAAAAGACTTCTAATGCTTTTATGATCATATGTATAAGATCATCCTATCCTAGCCACCATTTCTTCTTCAACTAAAAAGCATGTTAGGAGCTACGAATCAAATCAAAATTAGATGGTCTTCGTCAAGGGGTTGCTTTTCAGTTTCATAAAATAGATTCCAAAAATAAAAGAATCATTCTCTTTATGTAAGTTTAAGTTACTTTCAGATGTGAATTCATAATTGAAATTCTGGACATGTAATAATCTGGATCCAAGTTATACTTGACTATGAGATAATCCTCTCAGATTTATCAAATCTAATATATTAGATTTATGCCCGTGATGTTATTCAAATCTAATCCATTAGATTTATGCCTGATGTAAGTAATCCTTTCATTTGAATCTGTGCTTGTATATGTCTTTGGGAATCATTATTGACTACGGAATTGGTCCAATCATATCTGTCCTTATTGTATATCGGAATTGTAATCCTTTTTAAGTTCATGATATAACTCTTGTCAAACCTATACGTCTATGATGGTTCATAATGATATTCATATCATATGCCTGCAATGTATTCTATGCAAAACTTGTCAATTTGGTATATTAAATTTATTGGACCAGTAGATCTTATCGTCGTATGCCTATTCTTATGCCTCTAATGTTCCATATTGTTTCACTGCTTATTTCATGAATCTTGCGTCGAATCTCGAAATACATACGTTATGAATGCGGGGGTAATTGGTATAACATGACATTGACACTTATTTGGCATAATTTGGAACATCTATTATGGCATGACTGTAAAGATGCAATTTGGGGTAATTTGACATGAATTATAGAATATGTAATTTGACATATTGAACCTAGAATTGGCATGAACGACATAGTATGGAATTTGGCATGAAAAACCTAGTTTTGGGCATAAACTTTAAATTGGAATATTAAATCTAGCTTGGGCTTAACTACTGATTTGGGACGCCAAACATAATGCATTGTGATTTTGGCCATGACTATTATTGCAAGTTTGGGAAGATTAGGTGTAACCTATTTTGAGTAATAACTTGTAATTGGCTTAATCAGGCATAACTTAAGAATTGTAACATGACTAGTTTTTGTGAAATTTGGATAATTAGCAAATAAAATCTAGACTTGGACATGTACTGTAAACATGTAAATTAGGGAAGAGATGAACGCGCCTAACCCGAGGTTAGATTGAGTTGTGGTGTAAAACTGCCCGGAACCGCCCGGTAGATCCAATAACCACAACAACACCTATCTAATGTGAAAGGTTAGTACATCATGCCCATGAAAAACCCGAGGTTTGATTGAGTTGTGGTGTAAAACTGCCCGGAACCGCCCGTCACATCTAGTAACCACAACAACACATATCTAATGTGAGAGGTTGGTGCATTGATAAATCAATTAATGCTAATGAACAAGATGAATGACTAGGGTTAAGTTAATGAGAAACCCTTAACCAGCATAACAAGATGAATGACTAGGGTAAGTTAATAGGAAACACTTAAACGGTATAGCATGATGAATGGGTAGGTTTAAGTAATAAGAAACACTTAACCAATATAACTTGATTTCTGGTAAGGTTAAGTTAAAACAAGAGGGCAACACTTAACCAATATAACTTGATTTGTGGTAGGGTTAAGTTAACACAAGAAGGCAACACTTAACCAAAGTAACATGACAAGTAGGTGGGTTATGTTAACTTGAATTGATTAATGACACTTAACCAACATAACTTGATGAACGAACGGGGTTAAGTTAATAAGAAACACTTAACCAACATGATACGATGAATGGGTGGGTTAATTTAACATGAATGGACAACACGTAACGAATATGACATAATGTGCGGGAGGGTTAAGTACATACCGGGTTGGTGGGTAATATTAGTAAATGTAGGCCCACAAACTTAACCATTAAATAAACATGCTTGAATCAGTAGGAGGGTTAAGTACATATCGGGTTGGTGGGTAATATTAGTAAATATAGGCCTACAAACTTAACCATTAAATAAACATGCTTGAATCAGTAGGAGGGTTAAGTACATATCGGGTTGGTGGGTAATATTAGTAAATATAAGCCCACAAAACTTAACCATTTAATAAACATGCTTGAATTAGTAGGAAGGTTAAGTACATATCGGGTTGGTGGGTAATATTAGTAAATATAGGCCCACAAAACTTAACCATTAAATAAACATGCTTGAATCAATAGGAGGGTTAAGTACGTATCGGGTTGGTGGGTAATATTAGTAAATATAGGCCCACAAAACTTAACCATTAAATAGACATGCTTGAATCAGTGGGAGGACTAAGTATATATCGGGTTGGTGGGTAATATTAGTAAATATAGGCCTACAAACTTAACCAGTAGGAAACCCCAGTAACGAGGACCCGTTTCAGCAGTAACCCACATAGATGTATCATGGTACCGTGAACTTGGCAGTGTGGGGCACGATTACTGGGCTGATTATAAGCGGTCAAAACAGTGGTAGGGGGTACGTTAGTGTAGGTTCCGATGGTTTACGGGCATGCACGTACTCCAGAGTGGGAAAAAGCAGGCACTAGGTACTGTAATTATGCACTGTGCATCTTGAATCGTGTCGGGTTGCTATCATAAGGACTGATACACCTTATGGTGGGACCAGCATAGGGTATCTACATGTAAGAGAGGACCGATTGACACAGACACAAGAGAAATTAATACAAGTAGGGAGCCGATCGATAGGGTAGTAAGGGTACATCTAACACGTTTATGGCAATTAGGCAGATTGAGGTTGAATCCTCATTATAGATGTATACCTGAAGGCTACCACAATTGCGAGGATTGGGATCACGTTATCGTATCATCATTTTATACAGATTACTAGTTGGGACACTAGTTAGGTGGTGCAGAGATATAGAAATCAGAATAACAGGGTAGTAGCAAAGTAGAGAAAGAGTGGAAGCGCATTCAGTTTATCTTGCCTTATCATACCTTATGCTTATCTTATGTTGTCATGTTATCCCTGTTATCAACGATAGTTTTGGAGCAAGATTGGCGAGGATAGCCAGAGTCGGTTTAGTGCTCAATTGTTTTGTTAGTATCATCTCACGTAGATCGTCCAAATTCGGAGGAGGTATTCCTTGGGTGCTTGTTTGATATTGGTTTAGGCCTTTGGGGCTTGTACTCGAGGGTTGTCGAGTTCTACTAGGATGGTTTGCGTGAGAAATAAATGGTTGTAGCAGGCGCACTAAGTAAGACTGACCGTAAGAGAGGTAAAAAGTACATAGCAACCTTTAGATTTAGACCCTTGGATTCGTGACATGATGGATAATCTAAGTAGAGGAGAGACCTCTAATCATCTTAGTATATACACTTGTATCATGGTTAACACCTGTTTATCTTGGAAAGATAGTTCGACTACATTGGATACCCTCTAGCATAGTAAATGATCGAGGTCCTATCTTTACTAGTGGGTTTTGGAAATGGAGGTCAAGAAGCTTCGCAATCGTAAAGTTAAATTCTTTAAGGTACAGTGGAGTGAAGCTCAAGAAGATGCGACTTTGAAGACTGAAGACTAGATACGCGCATCATACCCTTTTTGAGGGTATATCCTTGATTCCACTTTTTTTTGTAATGTTTATTTGCATGCTAGTCTTTATCTTTTAAATATATCCTCTAGGTCAAATCTTCGGTCCTTAGGTAGAAGCCAATGGATGTAAACATGTATTTGAAACATGTTATAATTGATGGTTGCAAGTGGTTGCAAGTGGTTGCTAGTGGATGCTCGTGGATGCATATACACACACATTAGGCACTAGATCGGCTCAGTCACTTTCATATTGCATACACATATGAATGTATTTGTATATGGATTGAAACTTGATGTGTTATCATATGGATGTTGCATATGGATGAGTGAATATGCACACATATAGTATTTACATCATTAGGGATATTTTCATACATGTTGGACGCATGACACTCTCATGATTCGCATTACGGAGGTCAACTGGATTAGTAGGCCGCCTGATTTTGCATTAGATAAGAAACATATACAGACACTCTGCATATGTTCATACGACATTAGAAACCTTTTAAGGACAATAGATGCCTGTGTTTGATGGTTGAGTAGATGGACGGTTGGATGGTAGGATATATGTTCTTCCTGACTTGAAGATTTCGGGGACGAAATCCTTTAAGGAAGGGAGAATGTAACACCCCGTATTTTCTGTGAATGTCAAACTAACAAATTAAAGTATACTCAATTTTTAAAAGAATAATTAAGGGAAATGGGTTACGCCATTGCGTTCTTATCAGAATTCTATTTGCAATAGGGTCCAAGTTTTCATAAATTGGACTTCGTATGAGGAAGTTATGGCCTTCAGAAGTTTCAGTAATTTAAATAAATTAAAACATCTCAGATATAAATTCAAACGAAAACAAAGAAACGGGCTGGGCGGGATTTTTCCCGCCCCAGGCCAGGTCGACTAGGGCGTCGACCTCCCATATACAGGTCGACCTGAGGGTCGACCTAACCCCTCGCCCAGATCCAAACATTGATGATTTTCTAACCTGTTGCTGAGTCTTTTCTGACCTGCTGCTGAGTTACTAGGGCATAGGTGGCAATTCTGGATAACTCTATCTAGTATGGACGGTTGTGATTGCTCCTAGGATGATCTAGTGGCTCACATAAGTTTAAACCTCTATAAAAGCAACCCTAGTCCTCAACCCGAAATCACAAAAATTCATTCCAAGGAGCCACAATGCTGTCCATGATCGTCCTAGCATAGCCACCATTTCTTCTTCAACTAGAAAGCAAGTTAGGAGCTACAAATCAAATCAAAATTAGATAGTCTTCGTCAAGGGATTGCTTTTCAATTCCAGAAATACAAGAATCATTCTCTTTTTGTAAGTTCAAGTTACTTTCAGATGTGAATTCTTAATTGAAATTCTTGGCATGTAATAATCTGGATCCAAGCTATACTTAATTATGAGATAATCCTCTCAAATTTATCAAATCTAATCTATTAGATTTATGCCTGCAATGTTATTCAAATCTAATCCATTAGATTTATGCCTGGTGTAAGTAATTCTTTCATTTGAATCTGTGCTTGTATATGCCTTTGGGAATCAATATTGAGTATGGAATTGGTCCAATCATATCTATCCTTGTTGTATAACGGAATTGTAATCCTGTTTAAGTTCATGATATAAATCTTGTCAAACCTATACGTCTGTGATGGTTCATAATGATATTCCTATCATATCTATATGCCTACAATGTATTCTACGCAAAACTTGTCAATTTGGTATATCAAATTTATTGGGCCAACAGTTCTTATCGTCATATGCCTATTTTTATGCCTCTTATGTTACATATTGTTTCTCCGCTTATATCATGAATCTTGCGTTGAATCTCGAAATACGTACATTATGAATATGGGGGTAATTGGGTATAACATGAAATTGACATTTATTTGGCATATTTTGGAACATGTATTATTGCATGACTGTTAAGATGCAATTTGGGGTAATTTGACATGAATTATGGAACATGTAATTTGACATATTGAACCTAGACTTGTAATAAACGACAAAGTATGAAATTTGGCATGAAAAACCTAGTTTTGGGCATAAACTTTAAATTGGAATATTAGATCTTGCTTGGGCTTAACTATTGATTTGGGACGCCAAACATAATGCATAGTGATTTTGGGCATGACTATTATTGCAAGTTTGGAAAGATTGGGTGTAACCTATTTTGAGTAATAACTTGTAATTGGCTTAATTGGGCATAATTTGAGAATTGTAACATGATTAGTTTTTGTGAAATTTGGACAGTTAGAAAATAAAATCTAGACTTGGACATGTACTGTAAACATGTAAATTAGGGAATAGATGAACGTGCATAACCCGATGTTAGATTGAGTTGTGCTGTAACACTACCCGAAACCGCCCGGCACATCCAGTAACCGCAACAACACCTATCTAATGTGAGAGCTTAGTGCATCATGCCCAAGAAAAACCTGAGGTTAGATTGAGTTGTGGTATAAAACTGCCCAGAACCGCCCGACACATCTAGTAACCGCAACAACACATATCTAATGTGAGAGGTTGGTGCATTAATAAATCAATTATTGCTAATGAACAAGCTGAATGACTAGGGTTAAGTTAATTAGAAACACTTAACTAATATAACAAGATGAATGACTAGGGCTAAGTTAATGGGAAACACTGAACCAGTATAACATGATGAATGGGTAGGGTTAAGTAATAAGAAACACTTAACTTATATAACTTGATTTGTGGTAAGGTTAAGTTAAAACAAGAGGGCAACACTTAACCAATATAACTTGATTTATGGTAGGGTTCAGTTAACACAAGATGGCAACACTTAACCAAAGTAACATGACAAGTAGGTGGGTTAAGTTAACTTGAATTGATTGATGACACTTAACCAATATAGCTTGATGAACGAACAAGGTTAAGTTAATAAGAAACACTTAACCAACATGATACAATGAATGGGTGGGTTAAGTTAACATGAATGGACAACACTTAACCAATATGACATAGTGTGCGGGAGGGTTAAGTACATATCGGGTTGGTGGGTAATATTAGTAAATATAGGCCGACAAACTTAACCATTAAATAAACATGCTTGAATCAGTAGGAGGGTTAAGTACATATCGGGTTGGTGGGTTATATTAGTAAATATAGGCCTACAAACTTAACCATTAAATAAACATGCTTGAATCAATAGGAGGGTTAAGTACATATCGGGTTGGTGGGTAATATTAGTAAATATAAGCCCACAAAACTTAACCATTTAATAAACATGCTTGAATTAGTAGGAGGGTTAAGTACATATCGGGATGGTGGGTAATATTAATAAATATGGGCCCACAAAACTTAACCGCTAAATAAACATGCTTGAATCAGTAGGAGGGTTAAGTACATATCCGGTTGGTGGCTAATATTAGTAAAATAGGCCCACAAAACTTAATTTATTAAATAAACATGCTTGAATCAGTGGGAGGGTTAAGTACATATCGGGTTGGTGAGTAATATTAGTAAATATACGCCTACAAAATTAACCAGTAGGAAACCCTAGTAACGAGGACCCATTTCAGCAGTAACCCACATAAACGTATCATGGTATCCTGAACTAGGAAGGGTGGGGCACAATTACTGGGCTGATTATAATGGTCAAAACAGTGGCAGAGGGTACATCAGTGTAGGTTCCGACGGTTTATGGGCATGCACGTACTCCGGAGTGGGAAAAAACAGGCACTGGGTACCAATAGTTATACATTGTGCATATTGAATTATGTCGGGTTGCTATCATAAGGATTGCTACACCGTATGGTGGGACCAGCACAGGGTATTTACATGCAAGAGAGGGCCGATTGACACAGACACAAGAGAAATTAATACAAGTTGGGAGCCGAACGATAGGGTAGTAAGGGTTCATCTAACACGTTCATGGCAATTAGGCAAATTGAGGTGGAATCCTCATAATAGATGTATACCTGAAGGCTACCACAGTTGTGAGGATTGGGATCACGTTATCATATTATCATTTTATACAGATTACTAGTTGGGACACTAGTTAAGTGGTGTAGAGATATAGAAATCATACTAACAGGGTAGTAGTGAAGCAGAGAAAGAGTAGAAGCATTCAGTTTATCTTGCCTTATCATACCTTATGCTTATCTTATGTTATCATGTTATCCCTGTTATCACGGTATTTTCTTATATTCAGTGTATTCATGTCATGTTGCTTTTACTTGTTTACATGCTAAAAGTCACTGAGCATACCAGACTTATGTCTGACCTAGTTTGTTTTCGCCTCTTTTCTTCCGTTCCTCCCCCCCCCCCAGGTTCGCAGGGAGGGAATATTACAACTTAGCTCAGTTTTCTTTCCAAGCTCGAAGATAGTCGATGTACTTTTCTCTTTTTCCATTGCTATGCCTGGCTCATGCTTTATTGGGGAATATCATTGTCATTTTATGCTTCTAATAAACTTGGAAGTTTTTGAATCAAGAAAGAAGTTTTATGTAATACTTTTAAGTATGATTGAGTCAATTGTTGTAAAAGCTTTACTGAATTAAGTTGTTTATAAAACGACTTTATTTTTCGCTGCTTTATTTTTCTGTCCTGTAATTTATCTGCATCTTTTACCTAAAGCGCTCCACCGAAGTTAAGGAATTCCCTTTGTGAGTGACCTTAATGGAGGTGGGGTGTTTCAAAAGATAGATATGTAAATAATGGTGATGTATAATGAAAATTAATTAATATATGGAAGAGAAGGAAAAATTAATTCGATAACAGTGTTGGTGACGAAAAAGATAATAAAATAAAGATACTTAATTTAAATATTAGGAATTAAGTAAAATGGACATCACCATTGCGTTCGTATCGGAATTCTTCTTGGAATAGAGTCCAAGTTTTCGAAAAACGGACTCCGCATGAAAGATTTATGGCATTCGGAAGATTCAAGAGAAATTCAGAAATTAAACTGTAAAATAACCCAGGTAGGTCGGCTTATACTAAGGCATGTCGACCTGGAGGTCGACCTACCCCAGGAAGGTCGACCTGGGGGTCGACCTCCCCTAAAACAGGTCGTCCTAGGGGTCGACCTCCCCCCTTTCTCTCCAAAATTTGGGAAGAATTCATTTTCTGCACCTGGACGCGATTTCTAACCTGATATGTTGACTAAACAGCTATATAATGACCCTTAACCCATTCCTTTTCTTCACCCAAGCCTATAGCTACGCCATGGCTCTGTTTTAACTCAAATTCTTCTTCTCCTAGAGATTTCTAGATCCACTTTCTTCCCTTTTTCTCTTCAAAACATCTATTCTCAAAATTAAAAGTTTAGAATCAAGACAACCTCAAAATTGAAGAGAAAAAGGGATTCAGATCCGCAATTTACACTACTCAAGGAGGAGGAATTCAGATTCACAACTTACTCTGTGCAAATAAATCAAAGATAGATCAGATCTATGGATTGGTGCATAAAATCAATCAAAGTTAAATCAAATCCATGAATTGAAGATGGAAAGCAAGGTGAGTGGAATTACAATAAACTTGTTGCATAATAGTACTACTATCGTTCGTCATTCCCCAATTATAAATTCAATTCAAGATTCATGTTATGATAATTGTTCTTTTATTCTCCTTCCCATTTTTATTTTTGGATCTAGGTTATCTCGAACCTAGACGAAATCTTATTATACATACGTACGATTGAAATATGAGAATATTGGGGCATAATTTATTTTATGCAATCGAGGAATATAATCTGTAATTTGGTGATTGTGGCATAACAATTATAATTGCAAATATTGGGACAATTGGTGAATTGTGTATTGGGATTATTCATTGAAATAAAGTCGAATTGGGAATTTTGGAGCGTATTTCAATAATGAATCTTTGGGTATGTTTTGGAAACATGAATCTATGCTGAATAGTGCACAACTATGAATTCCAGTTAATAATGTTTACTTGAAATTGTGTAAATTTAATTGGAATTATTGAATATTAATAGGATTGGGAAAAACGTGATTTATTTCAAATCTAATATTGCGGGATTGAGGTTTTAAACTATAATTTTAAATTTTGGTTTTTGGAAGAACAAATCTAAAAGTAAGAATCCTAAGTTGATAAAGGAACGGATAAACCTTAGATTATGCGATTATGTGACCTCTTATCTGATTATGAAACCTAACTCATAACCTAAAATTGATGCTAACGCTTTCAAAAAAAATGGTTAATTGGCTAAAGATGAAACATGACTAACTCGAGGTTAGAATGAGTTTTGCGGTGTAATTCTGCCCGGAACTGCCCAGCATATCCAGCGGCCGCAAATAATGGGGTCTAATATGAGAAGTTAGTAACAACGCGCTAAACCCGAGGTTAGATTGAGTTGTGGTGTAAGACTTCCCGGAACCGCCCGACACATCCAACAACCGCAACAATAGGTCTAATGTGGGAGGTTGGTGCATTAATAATCAATTAATGCTAATGACACATGCTAGTATGGTAGGGTTAGGTTAACGACACTTAACCAATTTGACATGATGTGTGGGTGGGTTAAGTCAATATGAACTGATAGACAACACTTAACCAAATTTGTGGAACATACGAGTAGTCGCATGAGCGGGAAGGTAGGGTTAAGTAAAACTTGACATGTGGACAAACTTGACCAACACAGTAATGGGGAATGATAACTACCTATTATAAACTAGAGTTGCGGTAATATAAAATTAAATAATAGGTAAACTTGTCCTAGGGACAAGGGAAGATTATGACTTAAGATGTAATACTAGACTTGAAGGGTGGGACGACTTATACTATGAAATAAGTTAATCTAAGCCGAAAATGTGGGAAAGCACCCGTACGCTATCTTTTGATAAAGAAAACATAAGTCATGTTTGAATTCATTGGAAAACATTAGTTAAAGAACTAAGTAAATAACGATGAAGGTAACCCAGTGTTGAACCTTAGTTAGAGAACTAAGTAAATAAAGATGGAGGTAACCAAGTGTTGAACCTTAGTTAGAGAACTAAATAAATAACGATAGTGGCAACTGAGTAATGAACCTTAGTTAGAGAACTAAGTAAAATGGCAACTGGGTAATGAACCTTAGTTAGAAAACTAAGTAAGCAAGGGTAAAGATAACTAAGTAAGTAAACCTTAATTGAAGAGGATTAAGTAATAAACTTTAGTTAAAGAAAAACTTGGTAATTAGAATTGAAGGACAACATAAATGAGGATAACCAAGTTAATAAGACAAAGCAAGCGCGTAATCAGAAGTTTAGACATAAGGTCTAATAGTACGAAAGGATAAGGCGCTTGGACCAGTCCATACGATAGGGGATGAAGAACCAAACTCGGTAGATCATCACGGCACCGTAGGGCACCATGGGGAGCGTACGTCCCTCTAATCATATAGAAGGCTCCAACGGACTGGGTTACGAAGCACACAGCCTTGAGGGGACGTGAGGATACTCTTGGTATCCCTCTGTGAGAATGCATATGATCTGCCTGGGCTCACATAGGTTAAGTTCTGCGTAAGAAGAACCAAGAGTATGCCTTCGTTGCAATAATAAGGCAACCTAAAGACTAGGATGGACCAGCGTGAGTCGGCGATAACCAGTTGGCCATGTGATAGCACGTCGTCGGCTACCTACCATCTTGAGTCAGTCGAGCACGAAAAGCGGAAAAGCGGAGAACTCCAAAAGACCATATACTTGCTATTTAGTTATGGGTGAGGTTGGCTAATCGGTTTGTGGGGGGAATATAGGGCCTGCGTACAGTTCTCATTTTTGATATTCTTGGGTGCCTTTCATTAGTTGAGGAAGGGGTCAAGTGGGACCATAGCCACAGTAAAAACAGACCTTAGTATCTGTATCGGCAGATAACTTAAAGCTCCCAACCGAGTTCCTTATTTCTTGATTTGCCCTGCCACGGGACTCGGGTCGCATATATAGAGGACATGTGCAACTAGATATCTAGCACGTTTAATGATACGAATGGGACATAAAGTCTAAGAATGCATACCGCTCGAGGTAGTGTGTCCTAGACTAGAGGGCATTGTACGATAGGTAGCATAAACCCCGATTGAACCTAGGAAGCGTTCGATAAAGTAAACCCTAGTTGGACCTAGGTAACACACGATGGTAAACCCTAGTTGTATCTAGGTAGTATTCGGTAACAGTACCTAGTAAGACTTGGGTTGGCAGTCCAAACGCTTACACAACACAGAAATGGTGGTTTTACGCAGACATAGTGAGAATATATACATACATGAAAGCACGTATGACGTACGAAATTGGATAAGTAACTGCATACATATGACAAGATGACACGAGTTGGATAAGGGACTGCGTACACATGAAAAGAGGACACGAGTAGGGGGTAACTACATATACATTGTCTTAGGTTAATCTACTAGTGGATGGATAAGTATAGCTTAAAGAGCTAACATTGTTAACAACCTAATAACCAATAAAATGTAACTGAACGGCATATATAGGATTATACAGAAGTTATTCTAAGTCCAGTCACACAGAACTTATGTTTTGACCCCTCCTCATTACATACTTCCAGGTTAGGTTCATGACAAAGATGGTATAACTTTGGATACTGGTTTAGCAGTATTGTTAATAAGGTAAAGCTCTATTTGAATATATTATACTTTATTTCCTTCCGTTGTGAGGTGCTTTACGAATTCTGACATGTTTCTTTATCTCTGTCTTTTTCTGCAGAATACCAGAGCACCCAACTCGGGTTTCGATAGATTGGGTTTTTGAAAAAAAAATCGATCTGTCGGAATCCGGGTTGTTACATGAGTCAGACACGAGTCTGGTAAGTCCATTGATTATTTAGCATGTAAACAAGAAAAAGGATTATGACATGAATAAACTGAATCTAGGACAGCACCCTAGGAATAAGATAATAAGACTGAATATGTTATCGCACTCATTTCAACTTCTCTGCACCCCCTTACAAGTGTTTCAACTAGCACCATGTATTCAAGATAAATGATCCCCTTTTTATCGATTGGCTCCTACTCGTATACTTTTACCACTGGTGTCATTTAGCCCCGCATGATTGTAGATACATGTGCTGGTCCCACCGTGGGGTGTATCAAATCCTATGGTGGCAACCCAACACAATTTGCTTGCTTTTTCCACTCCGGAGTACGTGCACGTCCACACTCCGTCGGAACCTACACTTATGCACCACCCGTCGTTGTTTTGACCCCTTATAATCATCCCAGTAATCATGCCTCACCCTGCCTAGTTCGGGGTACCACGATACATCTATGTGGGTTACTGCTGAAATGGGTCCCCGTTACTAGGGTTTCCTAATCAACATGTTAAAAAGGTTAAGTGTTCTCAAATTAACCTAACCCCCCCATCAGTTTAGTTAACATGTTGTATTGGTTAAGTGTTGCCTTAATTAACTTAACCCTACCATTCCTGTCTTAGCTTTAATTCATTCATTAAAGCACCAACCACTCACATTAGATATGTATTCTTGCGGTCACTGGATGTGCCGGTCGGTTCCGGGCAGTCTTACACCGCAACTCAATATAACCTCGGGTTCTTTTGGGCTTGCTGCGCTAATCTCTCACATTAGATCTATATTGTTACAGTTGCTGGATGTGCCGAGCGGTTCCGGGCAGTCTTACACCGTAACTCAATCTAACCTCGGGTTAGGCATATTCATCTTTTACTTAATTTACATATTTATCCACAATTATTGCCATTCAAATCATGCCCCATTTACACACTAAATCATGTTCATAATTTTTAGGTATATAAATTATACCACTTTTATGTCACTAATCATTCATATATTTATGGGCCAAATTATGCCAATAATATGAAATTTAAGGTTTTTCCAACGTTACCCATGTTATACGTTCGCAAAATTCACATAGAATGTTAGGCTCACAGCTTAGCCTAACTTATATACAAAAGGGGAAAGAAAAGGAGCATGTACCATTCATACAACATAATAAGGATCTAACTAAACATGTGTCATGTAAATTTGGCATAAACAATGAACTTGCATTTTTGGATCCAATTAACATGAGTCTTAAGCATATGAAATTACCCAAATCCAACTAGTCATGTAAATGTAAACTTGCAATTTGGATCCAATTAATATGAATCTTAAGCATATGAGATTACGCAAATCCAACTAGGCATGTAAATGTAAACTTGCAATTTGGATCCAATAAATATGAATCTTAAGCATATAAACGGGGACTTACATAGAATTACACAAATCCAATTCGACATGTAGATATGAACTTGTATTTTGGATCCAATAATCATATATCTAACATATGAGAATGTAGGTCTAAACATATATATAACTTAGCCTAAAAACTTACATGTAACATAACATGAAAGAGTCACCAAATTTATTTAATATACGATTTGGTTTAACATACATAATAAGTCCAATAAACCACCATAGACATATATGATAGAATCATTACAAGAATAGACATGAATCAGCATCACCATTATCTTACAACTTAGGCACAACTCTAGTTTTCACTTTATTACAAATCATAACTTTTAATCGTTCACATCTAAATAATAACAAGACTTACAAACAAAAGAAAGTCTTGTTTTCTGGAATCTGTTTTCTGAAACTAAAAATCAATCCCTTGACAAAGACCATCTAATTTTGATTTGATTCGTAGCTCCTAACTTGCTTTCTAGTTGAAGAAGAAATGGTGGCTAGGCTAGGACAATCATGGACAGCATAGTGACCCCTTGGAATGAATTTGTGTGATTTAGGGTTGAGGACTAGGGTTGCTTTCATAGCGGTTTAAACTTATGTGAGCCATTAGGTCATCCTAGGAGAATCATAATCGTCCAGACTAGATAGAGTTATCCAGAATTGCCACCTATGCCCAAGTGACTCAACAACAAGTCAGAAAAGACTCAGCAACAGGTCAAGAAATCGTCACTGTTTGGATCTGGGCGAGGGGGTAGGTCGACCCCCAGATTGACCCCCTGGTCGACCTATATAGGGAAGGTCGACCTCCTGGTCGACCTGGCTTGGGGCGGGAAAAATTCCGCCCAGCCCGCTTCTTTGTTTTCATTTGAATTTTGAATTTTAATTTGAGCTGTTTTAATTTGTTTAAATTCCTGAAACTTCTGAGGGCCATAACTTCCTCATACGAAGTCTGATTTACGAAAACTTGAACTCTATTCCAAGAAGATTTTCGAGACAAATGCAATGGCGTAACCCATTTCCCTTAATTCTCAATTTAAAAATTAAGTATTCTTTAATTCGTTCTTTTAATAGACAGAGAAAATTCAGGGTGTTACAAAAATATTGGCTAGCTTTCTGACCAAGCTACCAAAAAAATCAAGTATGCATAAGTAAATAGATGAGGACCCATATACAAAAGTTTAGCATAAATCCACTCTGGCTCTTGGAGCCCTAGAGCCCACTTGTGATTTGCTCCATCCCCAATTCATGATTGAGCACTACGACCCGCTCGTGAACGATCATCATGACCCACTAGCGATCAATCATCACGATCCCTCCACAAGCTCAAAAGATGATGGCCATGACTTAGTCCTTCACGAGCTGCATATTCAGGATCTGGAGACACCTGTCCATAACTGTCATATTGATCATTTCTCCATCAAGGTACGGACCAATCTGAGATCCTTGGGATCCGTGCCACGTGTCCTTACGAACCGCCTGTATATGTCACCTATAAATAGCTCCGTACTTGGCATTTTTCAGGATCGTTTGGCAACTCTGAGTGTTGTTTCCACCATTATTGTTTCTTTGTTATTCCTAATCAGATTTATTTCAAAATTACTGAGAGAATCATGATTGTAAGAGAATGATTGAGAGATATCAGTGATTGTACTTGCATTCAACATATAATCAAAGACATATAAAGTGGGCGTAGGCTTGTTAACGCCGAACCACTATAAACTCGTGTGTTTGCTGCTTTTTTCTTCATCTTTAGTTACTATTCTATGCAATTCTAGAAAATTTGGGTGTTAGAGCCAAATTTTGGTCTAACACATATAAATTCGCATACGTGTAGCCTAGTAATTATAGTTCATGCCATTAAAAAGTGCAGTAGATTAACATTTTGTGGATCTTGTATGTGCATTGTTGTTAGTGTTCATGTTATTTTCCATATTATCGAGATATCAAATAATTTTTTTTACGATTATAAGATGTCCTGCTCTGATACCAAGTGAAAAGAGTGCTAGAGTAGGATCGAGTGATATGGAATTGAGTGTATATGCGGAAAACTTGATAATATGATATAATTTACTTCATATAATTATGCAAGTTATAAATATTTTAATGAGAAACACTTAACAAACGAATATCAAACATAAGCAGAGTAAATGGAGTAAATAAAAGTAAATGACACCAGGAATTTTTATACTCATTCGAAGCACCATTCTACATCCAGTCCTAGACTCCTTCTAGAATTTCGCTAAGCAAGAACCCTCTTTTCACTTGGAGGAATAGGTTAACGCATACCCAAGCAGCCGAACAGGATTTCATGCCTGAGCAGCCAAATAAGATAGCAATAAATACAATAGAAGCTTTGACAATTCTATGGCTTAAAAGGCAAACAAAGGAATTATGATTCTCGCTTGCCCTATATATTCATTGGCGACCTTATGGAGGATTTTCCATGTCGGTGCGAATAGGCCGGGGGATTAAAGGAAAACGGGATATATATTCTAAGTAATACGGATTAATCACAGTTTGAGTACACCCTTCCTATAATCTTATCCTCATTTGAAGTGTTTGTGAAGATTTGAAGGAAGTAGATTTCTTTTGAATCAAGAAGTATGAATGTAGAATCAACGATTCAAAGCAATGAAAGTAGTTTTGAGAGCTTTTGAATGTAAAGAGAATAAAGAGAATAAAATCAGAAATTAGAATGAGAATCGGTGATTTGGAAAGTGATGTTTGTAGTGTATAAATAGTATACAAAGAGTAGTAACTATTTGTGAAGAGTTTCAATGAAAAGAAGCATCTATTTCCCTTGAAATTAGACTGGACCTCTTCATGAAAAGAAGTGTCGCTTCGCTGGAAATAGCAGCTGGAAATACTAGGTTGACTAGTGATAATTCGAATATATGTATATATATATATATATATGTGCAAAAATTCTCAAAGCTGTGCATTTATGTGCTTAACAGCTGACTGGTAAGATTCTGACTAGTTGACTGGTCTATGCACAACTGCACAATTTCGGCACTTGTATGCCAATATATAATATATATCGTTTTGTGTTTTTTTGTTGTGATATTTTAGGATAGGTGTTAACAATATATAACAAAACTAAATTACAACTAAATAAGTGAACCAACCTATATCACTTTTCCTTTGATCTTCTCTTCTTCTCATGAATCGAGTACCCATGGGCATCGAGCCTGGGCCAGGAGGGCATGTGCTGGCGAGACATGGAGTTTGACTAATACTGGATTGGGTTAAAGGTGTATTCAAACAGAGATGGAGATGGGAGTTCAGATAATTTAGGAGTTTTGATGATTCGCTGATAGCACAGATTGCTTTAGTGGACTCAAAGCATGGATTTCAAAGGGGCATCCATTAGGATCAGTAGGATCATGTACCCTGGGTGGGGAACCTAGGGTGGCTAGGCACGGTAGACATGGAGTTGTACTAGAATCAGAGTCTTATCAACTCTTGACAGATGGTATAGTTAGTCATAACGAGTTATCAACGTAGGCATATATTTATAAGATGATACATATGACTTGTTTGATGGATGTTATGATTATTATGGCTCACAATAGACTATTACGACTTATGTAGTATTTTGAGAGTTGTTTATTGCTCACACCAGACTGTTGTCTAATTCAAGGTTTTGTATTTCCTCTTATTACCTTAGGTGCTCATCGGATGTGGATTTGCACTATGCCAGGTATCGGCATTACTACAATTTACGGAGGTAGATTTAAAGGACGCAACATATTTTCATATTATTTATGTATTATTGTTGTTTATTCCACAGTTTTTCACTATGGAGCCTTGACATTGTTATTATATTTTAGACAGTTTAACAATGAGTTTATTTATCTCTTGTATAAACTCTATTGTTATTATGTATAACTGTACGAGTCTGTACTCTGATTATGTGGTTTATATAGTTGTCACTATCTCGCTGATTATATATGTTATTACTATATATTGTCTGATATAATATGACATATTCGATAGGTTCTGTGATCATGTTTTGACCTTTGTTCCCTTTTATTCTCTTCTTTTCTCTTCCTTTCTATTCTATTCCTCCTTTCCTCTTATTTCTTTCTCTTACCAACTGTTCTGCATAGCGCAACCATTAAATTTTCCTTCACCAATGGGACGTTCGACGAACTTGGAAAGACATCGATAGCATATGCCTTCACCACCTGCTTTTCTTTAGCGGATTCAGGACAGTCTCTCTTGATATATCAAGACCTATTATAGTTGTAACACTTCTTTGCCTCAGCAAAGTAGTCCTTTCCATGGTGTCCTTTCTATCCACAATTAAAAAAATCACCTCACGTCTCGCACTCTTCTTCTTTGTATCCTTGCCTTGAGATGACTTCCTCTTATTATCCCATTTCTTCTTTCCTCCCTCGCTTGCTTATGGCTTCAGCACATCCTCGGGAATAAGGATAGCTTTTGGGTTCAGATAACTACTCTAATGTCTCCGTGCGTTGCCAACAACTGATTCAAATGTCCCGTCAACTCTACAAGAATAATAATTATAGCTTCGAACAACGTTTAAATGCTAGCTGCTATTGTTACTTATGTAAATATTGCAGTCGAATACTATGGCATTAGCATATGCTGTAATAGATAATGTATCAAAATTAGTAAGCCGACGAACGAAATATTTTTTAGGCTTCTTTTTCATTTATTTTAGTGCTCTTCTTCCTTTGCTTTCTTATTTTCCCCTCAATTTTGACTAAAATTATTCAATTTATCTCTCCTAAATTCACCAACAACAATAATAATCGATTACTGCTGCTTTTGACAAGTAAACTATGTCCCTTCGTCGTTGTGTCTTTGATACGACAAAACTTGGGCAGAGGAAGAAATAGAGAAATTAGTTGGAAAAAGAAGAAGACATTGAAGAAAAAGGTAAAATTCAGAAATATTGTTCATACTACATTACTACTTTCATCATAAATATATAGGAAAATGCCTAACCAATACTGCCTTCGTGTAAAGAGAGCACCACCTCCTGTAACCACTTTTGCAGAAATAAAAAGATAATTTGCAATTAACTGAAATAACAACAAAAAACAGAGAAAATACATTGCCATTCAAAAACTTACACGTTCTGCTCGTGGTTGCATCGTATCACTGCCGACTCCTTGAAACTGACCTTGTCCTCAAGGTCATAAGTTGGTGCAGACAATTGCTCAAACTTAATTTTCCCGCCTAGATCAAAGATGAGTCTCTTAGTTTCACATTTCAAGTTGTTCATTGCAGCAAAAACAGTGGATGCATCAGCCCACTCCAGCTTCAGTTTGTGCATTTCCACAAACATAACTTGTGCATCAGCCCATTTCTGTGTTTTTGCTAATGTCGGATATAATGCTTGTCTCATACACAAAATCTCAGAGGCCACGACTCCGAAATACACCTCTAGGCAGATTTACTTCTTCATGGGTTTGTCTACATTGGTTTCGAAAAGGAATTCGATGTGGGAGTCGGAGAAGTATTTAAGTATTTGATGGGTGGAATTGCTTGGCTTAATGGGTGAGGAGGAAGCAATGATTGGGAGTGGTCGCGCAGTTGCAGAGGCTGCAGCGACACTAGCAAGGGGTGCAACTATAGCTACAGAGGTTAGAGATAAATCTGGTGTCGTAGAATACATGATAGTGGAAGGTAGTGAAGTTGTAGGAATCTGAGATACAGGGAGAGTTGGTTGGTTGTCTAATTTTAGGGCGAGCTCGGATATGGATTTGATGAGGTCTTGGAGTATTTCTTTTATGTCGATAATGTCAGCATATTGTTTTTCCATCATAGTGTTGTGGTTTGTTTGGATGGCTTAGATAGTGGTGATGGCATCATGGTGGTGGGCGAGTTGTTGGAAGACTTCATCCAGTCGGGTCATGATCGAAAGGAATAATTTAAGAAGAGAGGAAGGGGAGATCAAGTGGTGAAAGCACCAAATTGATACTGTTAGATCCAAATTTGGCTCTAACACCCAAATTGTCTGAATTTGCAGAGATTAATGACTAGAAAAGAAATAAAATATTGAAAACACACCAAATTTATAGTGGTTCAGCATTAACGAGCCTACGTCCACTTTATATATCTTTGATTATACGTAGAATGCAAGTACAATCAATGATTTCTATCAATCTCACAATTACTATGATGACTCACTCAGTAATTTCGTAATAATACTGGTAAGAAATAAGGGGGAAACAATATTGGTGGTAACAACACTCAAAATTTCAAAAAGATCCTGTAAAAATGCCATGTATGGGGCTATTTATATGTGATATCTGCAGGCGGTTCATGAAGACACGTGGCACGGATCCCGAGGATCTCGGACTGGCTCGTGGCTTGATGGAGAAATGGTCAATATGGCGGTTATGTACTGGTGTCATCAGATCCTGAACTTGCGGCTCACGGAAGACTTAGTCATGGCCATCATTCTTTGGACTTAGGGTCGGGTCGTGCCTCCTATCCACGAGCGGGTCGTGGACCCTATAACGAGCGGGTCGTGACGCTGGATCACGAGCCGGAGGATGAAGCTTGCCACGAGTGGGCTCTTGTGCTTCACGAGCCGGAGTGACTTAGTTTATGGCTCTTCATATATGTTTGCTTGTGCATGGTAATTCAACTCTTGGTGGCTTGATCAGAAAGCTAGTCAACATTTTGCCCCCTCGAAGTGTGTTTTATCGGGGATGGAACATGCTTCAAAACTGTTAAACCGTCCTTTTTCACGGAATGATGCAAATCAACGGTCACATTCATTTATAGTGTCGCACTGCTTCGAATGGTTATGTCCCTAGATGCGTATAAATATCAGGTTTGGTTTCCAATTATTCTCTTTAATTTGCTGATTATCTTCGATTTCCAGAATTCTTGAGTACACTGCGATCACTTCTACAGGTAAATTCCAAATTTCCATAAACATCGGTTATATCAATAGTCAAAATTCCATTTTTCACTTTGGTGGTTATCTTTAGAATTACGATCGTCTAAGCCTCTCGCGGTTGTGGCCCCTGATGCGAGCCGCGAGCTGTCAGTTAAGAGAGTTCTCGTGCAAGCCGCGATGGGCTCGTTTAGGTCTTCACGGTCCATTGCACCTGGTCGCGCCTAATGGGACAAAGAAAGGAATTGTAAAAGTCTTCATCCAGACTATATAAGCTGCTCCCTCTTCATTCTCTTTTACTTTTTATTCTGTGCTTTTACTACCACCATCACCTAACCCTAATCCCCCATTTTAATCCATAATCCCAATTCAAGCTACAATCCCAATTTATAGAGGTAAAACCGGTTTTTAATTCTTTTCTTTACTATTTCCAAACTCTATGCTGCATGCGTTGCTGAATTCTCTAGCGTTTCTCCTGATTCTGGCGGATTTAGCATTAGTCTCGAGGCCGTGGCGAAGTTGAGAGAGGAGGCTGGGGATCGGAGTAGATGAAGAATCGACGAAGAGGGGCCATGGAGCCTGGAGATGCCGCTGTTGTTGGAGATCAGCTCGTGATAGCGGCTAGAGAAGGGTAGAGTTTCGATTCGCGGAGAGTAATGGTTTGATGGGAAAGGATAGAGAGGAGCAAGACTTCGGTTCGCATCAGCAGTGAAATGAAATGGTGGCTCAGATCGTGATGATGGGTTGGCTACGGTTCATGGGGATATAAAAATGGACGGGTCGTGGTGACGTCTCACGAGCCGTATGGTATGAAGTGATACTCAT
Organism: Allium sativum; assembly: GCA_030737875.1. Lineage (NCBI taxonomy): Eukaryota > Viridiplantae > Streptophyta > Magnoliopsida > Asparagales > Amaryllidaceae > Allium > Allium sativum. Next base: position 69,711,487 of record CM060909.1, on the reverse strand, counting down.
AACCACAAACCTGTTCACGATCGCAAACCTAGTCCTCCTATCACAAGCCAGATTGATCCCATGACCCGATCCATTCTCACGAGCCAAAGCCTTCTTACGAGGCGCAACAAATTCCTATGCTCAACCCCCATCATGAGCCGATGTACATTCACGAGTGTTACCTATTCAAGAGCCGACCTATTCATGAGCCGACCCATAGAGCTTTGAGGACTAGCCAATCTTCGGGCCAACCCAACCTTTATGACCATATCCGTCTTAGTTGTATCACTTTATCGAACTCGTGAACACTCGTTTTAACTAAAAATCAGCTGCAACTTGGATTAACCGATGAACAGTTAGGTTAGAGCCTTTAGGATGAACTTTTTGGACTGAATAACAACTTAACTTAGCAGCATACAATGACCATTATTGTGCTCATCTAATTACCCTGATGTTTTTTCTTTCGTCTACTGTAGGAACATGCACACACTTTCACTTACACACATGGGGTACGGGTAATTGTAGTCTAATTTCTCATGTTTATTCACTGACACAGCCATGTCTGATGAACACTCAACCAGAATGTCATAGAAGAGTACAGATCCAAAGTCGTCGAATTACTATAATCCTAATGTATTTCCGTCGGATCCGGACTGGGAGAATTCCGACTTTGATTATGAGTCAAGTCTTGATACAGGGTCGACGTCTTCTGAAAGTTCATCGCTTGAGGAGGAAGAGGATGATCGGGCTCTCGATGAGATTCCGGGTGCTAAAGAAAAAGAGAAAGAGAAACTGAGTGACTATGTAGCTTCTAAGTTGGACAAGTTGAAGTTAGAGAAAATCTGCTTAAGGCATGGGATTCCTTGGGATGATGTGAAAGTTTCGGAGGAAGGAGATAGGCCCCACTCTCCTCCGGAAGGGTACATGACCGTCAGCAGGCTTATGTGCTAGGTAGGTACTATCCCTCCGTTTCCTCTGATTGTTGTTGACCTTTTAAGGCGACTATGCATCGCTCCCATGAAACTCCATCCCAATGCCTATGCTGATGTGTACACTTTGTATATCGCATACGTGGAGATTATAGGGACCGAGCTCACCTTCAAAATTTTAAACTTCTACTACTACTTCAAACATTGCTCCTCCAGGACTCCAAACTTCATTTTCCATGAATCAATCCCTTCCAAGAAGGTATTGTCGGATGGACACGGTAATCAGGGAGATGCTAACTTTGATTGGTTCTACATAAAGCATCATGCACGATGTGCGAGGAAGTGGCTACAGTCAAGTAGGTTTCAAATCCTTCATTGCATGTTCCTGTTGCATGATAAAAATGCTAATGTATTCCTTTTTTCGATGCAGCTCATAACTTTGAAAAAACAGAGAGTTCTATGTACGAAGATCGGCTATCCCGCCTATTAGCAAGCAAATCGGACTTTTGTAGAATCAAGAGGTGCTTAACCGATGAAAGCCTTCACAAAGACCATTATCTGGATATGAAATTCAGGCTTGGTACAGGTGGCAAGCCTTACAAGTACGTGCCCCCTACTGAGGGAGAAGGGACTTCAGGAGCCACGAAAACAACCTAGTTTCGTAAGAGTCCTTCACCGATGATTGGTCAAGATGATGAGGACTTGAACGTATATAAAGGAGACGAAGTTAAAGTTAAATAACCAAAGGATGCTCCCTCCTCTAAAGGAAAGTCTCCCTTGAAGACTCCACCACCAGTAGAGCCAACATTAACAGAGGAGAAGATTTTCGGGGATTTAGAAAAGATCCCCCTGCCATATGACATTTATACTTCCGGAGATTTCGGAGGAGAATCGTCCTTCCCAGTCTCCAAAGGAGATACCTCTCCCACCAGAGATAAAGATACCACACAGATGGGCCAAACTTCGGGCCCTAGTCTGTTATGAGGGATTATGCGGGCACACAAATCACATGCACCACTCGTCACAACACTTATACACTAATTGTATTCACGATCCTGTCACTAGTTTGTTATATTCTACAGGGAAAATGCCTCGTTGTTACTCTTATTCTTTCCATGATCTTCGCGAGAACACTCCCAGGCTATCTTCTGTGTCCGAGCACGATCATAGCGACAGTCGAGGACAAGATGCCAAAAGCGCCATGATTCTTATCAGCCTCAGTCTGCGTGCTCTCGCTCTCCTTTGAGACAGGATCCTGGGAAGTCCCACAATCGCCCGGTACCACATGTGTGGGGTAAAGAACTTCCCAAGGCTCCGACTCCTCCAAAAGGCTTACCTTTCCCGGGAAAATCATCAAAGAAGCATCACATATCCGAAGACAAAAAGAAGGAGTCGAGAAAAGATAAGGAAAATGATAAAGCATCACTTTGTTCCCTCTAGTCAGCATCCCATGGAATCCTCTACTACATGGGAGGTGGCCTTGGTCCATGGCAACAAAGCCAAGTGGGAGTGTTTGCAGAAGCTGTTCCCCGATATTTATTTTGAAAGGATGGTTTTCATCCCAGATCTTGAACCAGTCACTGAGGACTGGGATGTCGAAGTAGCGGGACAAATTGGCCATGTGGCTAAACAATATAGGCTCATGAAGAAACATGCCAAAAATCTTTCAGAAGTTATCCGTCGTCTAGAAACGGAAGCAGGCAGAACTAGAGTGAAGATTGACAATGATGCTAGGGCCAGAAATAAGGCAGTGAAGGATCTTGAGGATGCACAGGCTCTCCTTGCTTTACCTCAGCGAGACGCTAAAAACTATAAAATTAAGTTGGAAAATGCTAAGAAACGCTTCCATCTTGAGCTTGATTCGCACAGCCAGGAATACGTAGCTACGAAGATAGAGAGAGAGGATATCAGGACAGCTAATACTGAGCTAAAGTCGTCAGAGGATCGCCTCGCGATAGAAAAGGCTGCTTGGGAAAAGGAGAAAGCAAGCGTAAAGGACGATCTCGCTCGTATTGAAAAGGAGAATGCAGACTTGAACAACAAACTCGCTCATGTTGAGGAACGGGCAGCTCTTGCTGAGAGTACTACCAATACCGCTCTTGAATCAGCCTCCACTGCCACCGCTGAACTTTCCGCAGCCAAAAACGATATAGAAGGGTTCGAGGAGCCATTGATGGACTTCTTCGCTCAAGTCATTCGAACTTGAGACATATATCGGATTAAAAACTATAACACCACTTTGGTTAATGTATGGGATATGATTGTTGAGGGAGAAAAGCAGCGCTTACAGATTGAGGAAATCGACGAAGGACAACTTATGCAGACCTTTCTCAGAGGCGAAAAACCCAAGGCTTTAGCAGAGGGTAGGCATCTGATCCAAGAGGATATGGAGAAAGAGAGAGCCAAACTCAAAGGCAATGATAAGATAGATGAAGGGTCGAGCTCAGCGACGGAGCCCAAGGCATCTGAGGTTGAGGAGTATAATCCTGATGATCCATTGATCCCTGGGGTTCCAGTTCCCCGTGCTGTTGGGGTTTCTACTACAGCTTCAGCCAAAGAATCCGATGAAGGTATCTCCACATTTTCTCCACAATTTTGTCAAATCTATCGTAACTTGTCGTCGCACTGTGGGTCAAACAATCGAGAAGGTCACATTTTCTCCCAAACTTTGCTTCTTGTGACATAGGTGTCAAGTCTACCAAGGAGGTTGCAGAAAAGCAAGCTAAGGCCGAGACGGTTGACGTGCCCCCAATCACCGAGGCCATCCCCGAAGACCCAAAGCATACTGAGGCTGAGACAACTAAGGAGGCCACTGGGGTATCAAGCACGGATGTTCCAAAAAATGCTAAAATTATTGGAGCCTTGGAAGATACCGATGACGGCTATGGGGATGAAGAAGAGGAAGTAGACATCATAGGAGAGAGCAAGGTTGATGATAGCGTGACTCTGGCTGATATGAAGGCAGAGAGGGATAAACAGTTGCCCTTAAAAATGGAGGAACAAGAGCCTCTAAATGTAGAACCTATTAATGCAGCTGACCCCAAAACTGGATTAATCATAAAGATATCTGGTAAATTGATAACCTCATAGCTTGCAACCCAATCCTCTAATGTTCCACAGGATCTTCCTTCTGACCTAAAGAAGAGGAAAAAGCATGATAGGTCCGATGTCGACAAGGAGGAGTCGGAGATGAAAAATAAGAAGAAGGAGGAGAAGAGGCCAAGGTCATCCCTGAAGGCTAAGTAGAGCCAGATTACTTATGTCTCTTTTCTTTTTGGTATTTCCACTGGCCTTATGATGTAGTTGTGAGTATGGCCCTCGTACCCTTTTTAGCTTTGTCTTGTAAATCTGCACTTAATAAATGAAAATTTGTTTCTTTTGCTTCATTGTGATATACCTACAAATTTACCATACTTAGCTATGAACATAAGTAGTCAAGTCATAACCAAGTTGGAATCAAATCATGAATCATTCTAGCAATAAAACTTTAACTTGAAATTTCTGCACTGCACTTCTATGTGTATACATGTGTATAAGTATTCCCCCAATCAATCATTAATATGATGCCTGGCCAGGGCTTATTGAGGATTGATCAGAGTCATATGTGTGATACCCTTCATGCCCGGACATGAAGGGTTCGGACTCATCTTTCAATCTTTCCCTCGATACCACGATGAGGTAGGAGCCCTTTAGTGGCATTTAGTCAACATGCCTTTATACTCTCCTGTCGTATGCCCAGGATAGAGTTCGAACTCAGCTTTCAGTTTGCCCCCGAATCCTTCAGTGGGGTAGGAGCTCTTATGGTGCCAGTCTATGGTGCCTTTATACTCTCCCGTCGAATGCCAAGGGTAATGGTGGTTGATACAGTCTTTTGAATCATGGTGCACCTTTACGTCTCGTGGACAATCCATATCCTTTTCTTTTGTACTCTTTCTCAAGTCGTGAGTAATAAAGTGTCGGCTGCTGTGCCATTTGCTTTATTGCGTCCTCGATATTCTGCAAACTATTGATCTTCTGATCTAATAAAAGGCACTTTGAATTGCGCGCTTCGAGATTTTTGCAAAGCTTATAGAAAATTTTAAAGATCGTAATAATTCATATGAGTAAAGAATGACAGAATAGATAAGAAATCGTGCAGTAAAAGTAAATAAAACAGGATATTTTATAGTGGTTCGATCGAATCATGACCTACGTCCACTTTATAATCTTTTTCTTATATAATCGGACTGTTCTAGGCAAGTCGTGCCTTTTTACATGGTCCTAAAAACAAAAGAATAAAACTGACAATTTCATGTCAGGTAATGCCACAAATGCTGGGCATTCCACACTTTGTGGATTTCATCTCCATCCACGGTCGTTAGCTTGAAGGCTCCATTATCAAGCCTCCGTAGGATGTCATAAGGTCCTTCCCATTTCGAGCCCATGTTTACTAGGGGTGGAAAGACGCGCTTTAGAACCAAGTCTCCAAGTTCAAATGTTCGGGCTCGGACCCTTTTATTGTAGTAATGAGCAACTTTCTGTTTGTGTCTCAGGGCGCGTAGATCTGCCTCGTCCCTTTTCTCTTCTACCACATCCAGGGATTCCAGGAGCGGTTCATTGTTAGTCATTGGGTCGTAGTAAGTGACCCTATGAGATGGTACTTCTAACTCAACTGGGATGACCACTTCAGATCCAAAAGCAAGGGAAAAGGGCGTATGCCCAGTGGCCGACTTGAAGGTTGTTCTATAGGCCCATAATGCCATGGGAAGTTCATCAACCCACATGGCTTTGGCCTGCTTCAATCGCTTTTTCAAAATGGACCTGATTACTTTGTTTGCCACTTCTACCTGCCCATTTGTTTGCGGATGAGCCATGGCTGTGAATCGCTTCTCATTACGGTATTTTTGGCAAAAGTCTCGGAACTCGGTGCTGTCAAATTAGGTCCCATTATCTGTTATGATGACCTTTGGGATTCCAAATCGACATATAATGTTTCTCACAATGAAGTTGATAACCCTCTTGGTTGTGATCGTGGTCAATGGCTCTGGTTCGACCCACTTCATGAAGTAATCTGTGGCTACGATGGCGTACTTAGCTCCACCCTTAGCAATAGGGAGGCTTCCAATGATATTAATTCCCTATATGGTGAAGGGCCATGGCTCGTCATCGTTATTAACCAGCTATGAGGAGTTCTAGGATCTTGGAGAATTTCTTGCAGTTGTCGCAATGCCGTGCATATTTAGCTGCGTCTTTGTTCATGGTAGCCCAAAAATAGCCGTATTGTAGTATCTTCTTCCCCAGTGTCTGGCCTCCGGTGTGGTCGCCACATTCTTCTTCATGAACTTCCCTTAACACTCTTTCGATGTCGTCGTGGTCTGTACACCGGAGGAGCAACATCGAAAACCCTTGTCGATACAAAACTTCATCTTGAATGACATATCTGGAGGCTTTACGAATGACAACACGCCTTCCGCTCTTTTTGGTGGGAAGTGCTCCATTTATCAAGAAGTTCTTTATGGGTGTCATCCATGATTCCCTTTCTGGCTCAGTTTCCAATACATGATCAATTTCCATCTGATCGATACTCGGAGACTGCAATATCTCTATTGGGACAATCTCTATGTCCTCGGGGTTATCGGAACTTGCCATCTTGGCCAACTTATCCACCCTATGGTTCTATGATCGGGGGATGTGTGTTATATTGTAATGTTCCAAGCCACCCAGCAATTTTCTCACTTCCTTCAGGTACAATACAAGCCTTGGCCCTTTGGCCTGAAATTCTTCATTAACCTAGTTCACCACTATCTTCGAGTCGCAAAAGATATCCAGCTTTATTATTCCTAGCTCCCTCGCAAGCTTGAGCCCGACAATCAGAGCTTCATACTCAGAGTCATTGTTGGTGGCGTGGAACTCTAATCTCAAAGCATAATATATCGGTCATTCTTCGGGAGTTACAAGTACCACTCCAGCACCAGATCGTTTGTCATTCATGGCTCCGTCAGTGTACAGTTTCCAGACGTTAGGGTCAACAAGTTGTTTCAGAGGCTCAACTTCTTCACTTACCACATCGTCTTCCGGGATAGTAAACTCTCCTATGAAATTTGCCAGTACTTTCTCCCTTATCGAATCTTCGGGGCTGAAAGTTCAGGTCAAACTGACTCAACTCGATATTCCACTTGAGTAGTCTTCCCGATGCCTCCGGTCTCTGTAACACTTGTCGCAACGGATGATCTGTGTATATAGTGATGGGATGAGCCTGAAAATAGTGACAAAGCTTTCTAGATGCGATCAGCAGACTATACACAAGCTTCTCTATCTTCGGGTAATTCCGCTCTACTGCTGCTAATTTCTTACTCACGTAGTATATAGGTCTCTGGACCTTATCCTCTTCTCTTGCTAGAGCTGAACTTATCGCATGAGATGACACTGCTAAGTATACGAACAAGTCCTCGTGATCTACTGGCTTGGACAATATCGGAGGTTTTCCAGATGATTCAGGAGGTTCTGGAATGTTTCTACACAATCAGAAGTCCACTTGAAATTGCACTTCCCTCGCTTTATTAAATCGAAAAATGGAATACACTTATCTGTAGCATTGGAGATGAATCTACTTAGCGCGTCTACTTTCCCAGTGAAGCTTTGCACGTCTTTGATTTTCCTTAGTTCTTGAATATTCCTGATTGCTGAAATCTGGCCCGGGTTGATTTCAATTCCACATGAGATGACGATAAAACCCAAGAACTTTCCAGAGGCTACTCCGAATGAACACTTTAGTGGGTTGAGCTTCATCCCGCATCGCCTAAGGATGCCAAACATTTTTGCTAAGTTGATAGTATGGTTAGATGACTGTCTAGATTTCACGAGCATATTATCAACATATACTTCTATCGTTTTCCCAATCTGACTGTAGAACATCTGGTTTACTAGTCTTTGATATGTTGCTCCAACGTTCTTTAATCCGAAAGGCATCACTACGTAGCAACACAATCCCAAATCTGTAATGAAGCTGGTATGCTCCAAATCTAGCACATGCGTTGGGATTTGATTGTATCCAGAATACGCATCCATGAAAGATAGAAGTTCGTGTCCCGCGGTTGAATCTACTAATTGATCGATTCTAGGAAATGCAAAACTATCCTTCGGGCAAGCCTTGTTCAAGTCTAAAAAATCGATGTAGGTGCGCCGTTTCCCGTTCGCCTTCTTCACCAAAACCGGATTTGAAATCCACTCTGGGTAAGTTGAATCTTTAATAAATCCATTGCTCCTCAACTTCTTTCTTTTAGGAAGATGACCTCTCTAGGCCTAGCATTCGCATTATTTGCTTGATAGGTGGATGCTTCGAGTTAATACTCAATGAGTGGCTCACGATTGATGGGGATATCCCATACATGTCAGCATGGGTCTAGGCAGACACATCTAGGTTGGCCTTCAGGAAGTCGATCAATTTTCTTGTGTGAATAAGGTCTAACTAGGATTCGATCTTCAAGACCTTCGCTGGGTCATTATTGTCGATTGGAATATCCACATTTGTTTCATTTGGAGTCTCCATTCTGCCCCCAGGCTCCTCATCCTCTCTGGGAGCTATATCCTCGGGTACTTCTCTAGGCGACTCCTTCAGGGCCATCTTTAATTGCTATATTTCGTCCTCCTTTGCGGGTGGAGGAGTATCCTTTGGCTCTATGTTTAGTCCTTTGGGCAACAACTTCAACTCTGCTATGTAGCAAGCTCGTCCTACAACTTGATCACCTCTAACTACTCCCACTCCTACATCTGTTAGGAACTTAGTAATAGGCACCAAGGTGCAATGCTGGCTTTGAATTCTGCTAGAGCGGGTCTACCCAAGAAAGCGTTATAAGGTGACCCAATATCCAATACCACAAATGGAAGAATTCTCACTCTTCGGCGATCTCCTTCTCCCAAAATTACTGATAATTCCACATATCCAGTCGGGGCTGTTGAGGCTCCATTGAAGCCTCATATCCATCCCTCACATGGCTTCAAATCTTTTACCTCGAGCTTCATCTGATTGAAAGCTTTCTTAAACAGGATATTTATTGAACTTCCATTATCCACTAGAACCTTATGGATCAAAGCAGGACCGATTATTGCCGTAATCACTAAAGGATCTTCAGTGGGAGCGTGAACTCCAATACAGTCACTATCATGAAAAACGATATCGTCAAACGTTGTCTTATGTTACTTTATTGGAACCTCAACTTTGGGATTACTGCATTCTCCTACTTCATGATGTTTATCCGAATTCACATACTGATCCATTGCCCTACCTCCTATTATGGTATAGATGATAATGTACTTTCCTTTCTACTGAGCGATTGGCCTTGCAGCAGGTTGATTCTGGTTCGCGGCCTGCTCAGCTTGCCCCCTGTTTCTCGGAGCAGAATTGTACTCGTCCAACTTTCCTTCACGAAGCAGCTTCTCAACGACATATCTTAAATGATGGCATTCATTGGTGGAATGACCATGGGTCTGGTGAAAAAGGCAAAACTTTCCCGTCTCTTGTTGTTTCTCCATTGAATCTCTCGGTGGAGGTCTCTTATATTGAAAGACATTGTAGGTATCCAGGAAGATATCTTCTAGTGTATCGTTCAATGGCGTAAAATTCTCAAACGGTTTGAACCGAGGCCTCGTCTGTGCGTTGTTTCCTCGATTCCTTCTCTTGTTGTCGTTCCCAGACTGACGACCATTCCCTTGGTTTTTGTTACCAACATTGACCTCTACCTTTCCAGAACTGTCCCCAGATTGTTTGATGGCCACATTGCTTTGTATATCCTCTTTATCGGCAGCATTCCTCTTCCGATTGGCGTATATTTCTACCTGCCATAGACGAACATTATCTTTTTCATAGAATACTTCTCTAGTCAGTGGTGGCTTGTCGGCTAAGTATCTTCCAAACTCAGTATCCTTGTCCACTCTGTCAATTAGGGCCATCAAAACAGTTTGTTCGTGAGGATCCCTTACCTCCGTGACTGCCAGATTAAAGCGGTCTTGATAGGACCTCAAAGATTCATCGGGGCATTGTTTAATGAGCAATAACTCAATGACATTCTTAGACCTCTGAGCTGAAGTCGGAACTGATTTATGAATTTTTCGCTTAATTCCCTGAAACTGGAAATCGATCGTGCTGGCAAGCGGGTGAACCACATTAACGCCACATCTTCCAGGAATATCGGGATGCTTTACATTTTACTGCATCAGGAGCTGCAGCGGCATTCATATACCATGAATACCTCATCAGATGCTGAACTGGAACTGTCCTGCCTGAGTAACGATTCATGGTGGGCATAGTGAATCGCCTTGGGAAGCGGACATCTAGTATATCATCAGTGAAAGGGGTATGACTGCGGCTTATACCCCAATCCTCATTCCTCTTTCCATGGCAATCTATCATGATCTGCCTAATCATTGCTTCAACATCAACATGAGTCATTGTAGGTTCGGGGTCAGCAATCCTTGCCCTGCGGGGCCCTCCTTCGTTCCTTCGACGGGCTACCGCGAAGTCTGGGGCTTGAGCAGAACTTCCTTGTCCCCTTTTGCCGTGATCAATCACACAGCGATGGGGTTGCTGTGGTTGATTCTCAACAGGATCGCCAATAACTTGGTCTCTGGGAAGTGTTGCAGAATTATTCAGATTATAGTTGTAGGGCCCCAAGTTGAGTGCTGCCTCTTCTCGAGAAGGAAACGATCCAAGCTGTTCTATATTTTCAGCCCTCTCCAATGGTCGCCGCGGAGGTTTGTGAGATTACCCAGACGAAGATGAGTATTCTGGTGTCAAAAGGACGGAGGTTTCCTCTGCCTTTGGAGATCATCAGTGCGCTTGTCCAATGCAGTAAGGTTTTGTCGTAACAAGGAACTCTCTAGCCTTTGGGCTGCCAACTCGTCAATCGTCCTCTCCAACATACCGAGGATGCGAGAAAGTTCTCCTTCAGTGGCTGGGGAAGCAGGGTTGAGCTGATCATCAACATTCTCTCTTATACGTAAAGAACCCGAGCCAGGTTGAGTAGAAGCAACAGCATGAGCAGAACGAGCCATAATTTCCTTTCTAAGTCGAGTTGTGGTCGGGGAGGTTCGTGACCCCGTCTTTTTGACGGCTCGTGGTTCCTTCCTGATGTTGGCTCGTGGTGGCTCCTTGGGGGCGGTTCGTGGTGGCTTGAGCAGGGCTGCTCCTGATGTTGTCTTGGGATCGGGTCGTGACGCCTGGTGCGGGTCGGATCGCCCCCTGGTCTTCATGAACCGAAAGCTCCACCTCGGCCTACTCGTGAATACTTTCTTCAACGGCTTCATTTGCGGCTTCGTTCGCTTGCGAAGCTCGTGCATCCTTAGACTTCTTTCCAGCCATAATACCTTGATTTTGCGAAAATCTTCAAAAACTGATATAGCGGAGATTCAGACTATTTTCTTTGGATTTGAATGTCCAAATAGTTGAGCAACAATCCGAAACGCTGAGACTTCATTTCTCAGTGAAAGCACCAAAATGTTAGATCCAAATTTGGCTCTAACACCCAAATTTTCTGAATTTGCAGAGATTGATGATTAGAAATGAAAGAAAATATTGAAAACACACAAAATTTATTGTGGTTCGGCATTAACGAGCCTACGTCCACTTTATATATCTTTGGTTATACATATAATACAAGTACAATCAATTATTTCTCTCAATCTCATGATTACAATGATGATTCACTCAGTAATTTCGTAATAATACTGATAAGAAATAAGGGAGAAACAATAATGGTGGTAACAACACTCAGAATTGCTAAAAGATCCTGAAAAATGTCAAGTATGGGGCTATTTATATGTGATATGTAACACCCTGAATTTTTGAATAATTGAATCAGCTAAGTTAAAGAATAATTAATCTCAGATGTGAGAATTAAGGGAAACGGGTTACGCCATTGTGTTTGTCTTGGAATTCTAGTTGAGATGAGTCCGAGTTTGCGTAAATTGGATTTCGTATGAAAAAGATATCTTTAAATTAAATATTGCAGCAAAACATGGAAAAAAAAGAGAAAAGAATAAATGTTTAGCATTGTTCTAAGGTTTGTAAGCAAAATACTTAGTAGCTCATTTGGTTGGAATACAGAGTTCGATCCCCGCTAGCGCCATATTTTTGTTTTAGGGGAATGGCTAAAAATGGCTTAGTGTGAACACAGTTCAAAAAGTGGTTTACTTTGAAAATGGGTAATTGGGAAGATAAATAAAAAGAAAAATAGAAAATATACATATACACATAATATATATATATATGACGTGTACGCATCATGTGGCGTACGTGGCGCATATTTGGTTGTCAATGATTGTTTTTTTATGTGGCCTTCTCTGATTGGCTCTTATGACAAATTAAAGGTAAGAAAGATTTATGCGTGTATAAATAGATATTTGTATATGGGTAACTAATGTATACAGTAAAAGGGAGAATATGTAATTAACAATAATAGATTTATAATTTACATATAAATATGAGGGATAAACATGAAAATTACGTGGCATAGATTGGTTCATGAAATGGTATATTTAGTATACCAATAATTGTGAGCATAATTAAAAATATAGTTATGGCATAATTAAAATGGGAATAATTTACATATGGAATTTGTCTTAAATAAGAAATATGTAAATTATAGAAAAAATGAACATTTAATACACTATGCTGAGTCATAAGGGCTGAGGTGTCACCCTATCTTGTTTGGATGGTTCAGGTTGCTTCTAGGTTGATCAGATGGCCTAAATTAATCCTAAACTCTATAAAAACACCTCTAGACTCAAACCCTAAAATCAAAACAAAATTAGATTCACGGCCTCCATGCCGTCACCTAGCTACTCAGCATAGCCGCCACCAATTAGAGAGGAAGAAAGCTAGTCTAAATCAATTCTTTTCAACTTTAACAATGTATCTTCTTCAAGGGCAAGCTATTACAACTTTAAACTCAGAATTCAGAATTCAAGACCTTCTCAGAATTGTGAGTTCAATAATTTTAATAAAATAATTAGCAAATTAATTGGATTGAGTTATGATGTGGACTATTTGGATATGATGTGAATTATTGACCGCATGTTATTATTCATGTAGTAAAATTGTGATGTTATGTTGTAAATTCTATGATGCTATCTTGTAAAGTTGTGATCATCCATGTTGCAATTTTATGACTGGCTTATGTATAATCGAATCACCATGTTGTTCATATGCTAGTTTGAGTATGTTGATTCATATGATAAATCATAAGTATGTATGCAAGTTTAGATTTTTATTAAGACATGAATCATATGCAAGTTAGGGGAAATTATATGTATAACCTTATATGCTTCATGACACCTATTTTAGATCTAAATTTAGGCTATGACATGTGTGAGTTATATGCCAAATTCTACATGCTGGTTTGCATGTTTAGATGTAAGTTTATACTATTGTTATGTTGCATAAATCACATATGCAAGTTTATATGAATACATGTGTTTGAATATGAATCATGTTATGCAAGTTTGTGGTTATCGCCTATGCAAGATTGCACCTTTAGATATAGATCTATGACATACATGATTTTTGCAAGTTTGTGACTGTTATCCCAACAAGTTCACACCTTTAGATTTAGGTCTATGACATATGTAGTTTTATGCAAGTTGTAACTTTGGCCTATGAAAGTTTTAGATGTAGAACATCATTCACACATGCAAGTTCACCTCTATGTTTAGATCTAGTTTTAATTATATGTATGTTATGATGTTTTCTCTTTATTCCATGAGTTAGACTTTTCGAGTCTAACATATATTTTATGTTAAACGAACGAACGTACAACATAGGGTAAAGGGGATAATATTAAAAGATTTAATTGGCATAAACGCCTTAAAAGACATAAAATAAATTTGTGATGAAAATTGGTATGATTTTACATATCATAAAAGGATGGACATAATTTTGTCAATTAAGGACATCGTTAAATTTGGAATTGATTGATAATTTGAATAGGGAAAGTAATTCAAATTGGGGAATGATTAATTAGGAGTAATTAATCGTCTAAGACAAGAGATTAGGCTCTTTTGTGGTGTAAGACTGTCCGGACCCGCATGGCAAATCCAGCTGCCACAAATGCCAGTCTAATGTGGGAGGTCTTAGGCATAAATTAAATACGTAACAATTGTAAAGACACGAGGTTAGGCCTTTTTGTGGTGTAAGACTGCCCGGACCCGCCCGGCAAATCCAGCTACCACAAATGCCAGTCTAATGTGAGAGGTCTTTATGAGGTTACGGTCTTAATGAATTAAGAAACACTTAACCAGATAAACATGTAGTGGGACATGAGGGGGTTAAGTGGGTGCCTTGGGTGGCATGTGGAATCTAGTGGGTGCCTTGGGTGGCATTTGAAATACGATTAGAAATACTTAACCAAAATTGAAACATGTAACTGAAACATGAATAAGAAGTGGGTTAAGTGGGAAATACTAGAGGGGACCAAGCTTAGGTGTATAGCTTGTGTCAAGTCATGGGGGCCCATTTCAACCAGTAACCTATACGTAACTTTGTGGGATCGACCCAATTCGAGGACGGGACACGCATACTGGGATTGACTGTAAGAGGCCAAACCGGGTTAGCGGTGGCAACGCAAGTCCAACGGGTTCATATGCGTGTGTGGACCCGGGCTGGTAGGTAAGACGTTGTTGCATCATGTGGGTATAAGTCGTGCATTATTTGTGGTATCGGCTTGCCACTTTGGGAAATGATACACCCCACTGTGGGGCCATCACGGGTATCGACGAGTTAGGGAGCCGATCGCTTGGGGGTAGTGGGCACACCTAGTGGAGATAGGGGCAGGCGGCACCTATGAAGGCAGCTAGGGCGCACAAAACTACCAATATCATTATTAAGTTTTGTAGGCGGGATCAACATTAGGGTGACTAGTGGTGGTGCAGTATAGTAATTATCTCATAGTGTTGGTGTAGTTTAGTAATTATCTTACAGTGGGTAGGTGCGCTTTAACGATATCGTTGTTCATCCTGTTTCCTTGTTTACTCTGCCATACTCAATGGTTCATGATCATTTCCTGATTTTCCAACTTATGCCTTAGTCTAGTTACTTTGGTGATTATATTGTTAAAGTTATCGCACTCGCCAGACTTTATGTCTGACCCCCTTTGTTTCCTCCTCTTTCCTTCCTCCCCCCCCAAAGGTGCTCAGGTTGGAACTAGCACCAGTGGAGCTTTATTTTGGACAGCTGTACTTCTTGCTTTTAGAAGATTGCTTGGATCGCTGAAGTAAAGTTCAGCCTCTCTTTTATTTATGGCTATTTTGTATTGGGGATTATGTCTTTCAATTTATGTACTTTGATTTAGTCAAGATAGATATTATGTACTTGGCTCTGATTTTGATGATGTAATCAAACATATGTATTTTCCGCTACAATGAAATAAAGTTTTTAATTTTTCAAGTACTGTTTATATCTGTCTTGTTGTTAAGTTTCTGTTCTATACGCACTTAAAATGCTCCATAGAAGTTAATGCATTCCCTTTGTGAGTGACATTAATGGACATGGGGTGTTACACGTGGTATCAGAGCTGAAGGTTACCAGAACAGATATGAGATTTTGAAAAACTATTTTTCAAAAGCATTTTATAAAGAAATACTTTCAAAAATATGTTTTAAGGAGAGTATTTTCAAGAGAAAGGTTTATTTTAAGAACATAATCCCCAAGAGCCATATATCTTTCCTTCGATTCTCCGTTTTGAATCTCTTCCTCTTTCCCTTTTGAATCTCTTCCTCCGCGTATAGATGCTTTTTCCTAAGATATATGAGGACTTCCGTACGATGGGCGGAAAACCGCTTCATTGGACTTAGACGTTTGTCGGGGCTAGAAGTTGGCTCAAGAAAGTGGAGGACTTTTCGGTATCTTTGAGATAGACGAGGGAAGGAAGGTTCGACTAGCTGCTTGGTTTCATAAGAATCATTTGATAATCTGATCCATACCAGTAGTCTGTAAGTATCTGAATATTTTTGATAAGGTTAAGGGTTTTTACTCGAAGCGGGAAGTAGATTTCCAGTTGCGCATTTGTTTAATGGAAGCGATTCTCTGAGTATCAATCTGATGTTGATTTCGGTCTTCGGGGTTGATACTTAGGGGGTTATTCTCTTAAACTGATGTCTGATAGGAACAAAGCTTTTGTTTTAATCATACTTGCCTCTGTCACTCAGTTGTATCATACCGATCGAATCTTCGACCTTTAGGTAGAAACTATGGTTGAAATATGTGTTTGAGACATGTTATGTATGATGGATGCATGTGGATGCAAGTGCTTGCTAGTGGTTGCATGTGGATGCATATACACACACTTTAGGCACTAGATCGGCTCAGTCACTTCATATTGCATATTGCATATAAATGTGTGTGCATATTTAAGCTAATCGTTGTATAATGGTTGTGCTATCATATGGATGCGGCATTTCTGTGAATGGTTGTGGACGCATGTAGAGATAATATGTATTGATAGGATTCTTTTGCATACATAACGGACGCATGGCACTATCATGGTTTGCATTAAGGAGGTCAACTGAATCAGTAGACCGCCTGATTTTGCATTAGATAGGAACATATACACACACTTCTTGCATATGTTCATACAACATTAGAAAATTTTAAGGATAATGGATGCCTGTGTTTGATGGTTGAGTAGATGGTTGTTTGGATGGTAGGATACGTTCTTCTTGACTTAGAGATTATGAGGACGAAATCCTTTAAGTAGGAGAGAATGTAACATCCTGAATTTTTGAATAATTGAATCAACTAAATTAAAGAATAATTAATCTCAAATGTGAGAATTAAGGGAAACGGGTAGCACCGTTGTGTTTGTCTCGGAATTCTGGTTGAGATCCGAGTTTGCGTAAATTGGATTCCGTATGAAAAAGATATCTTTAAATTAAATATTGTAGCAAAACATGATATTTTTTTTTGAGAAAAGAATAAATGTTTAGCATTGTTCTAAGGTTTGTAAGCAAAAGACTTAGTATCTCATTTGGTTGGAACACGTGACTTGCATACAAGGGGTACAGAGTTCGATCCCTACCAGCGCCATATTTTTGTTTTAGGGGAATGGATTAAAATGGCTTAGTGTGAACACAGTTCAAAAAGTGGTTTAGTGTGAAAATGGGTAATTGGGAGGATAGATAAAAAGAAAATATATATATATATATATATATATATATAGAAAATACACACACACACACACACACACACATATATATATATATATATATATATATATATATATATATATATATATGACGTGTACGCATCATGTGGTGTACGTGGCGCATTTTTGGTTGTTAATGATTGTTTTTTTATGTGGCCTTCTCTGATTGGCTTTTATGACGAATTAAAGGTAAGAAAGATTTATGCATGTATAAATGGATATTTGTATATGGGTAACTAATGTATACGGTAAAAGGGAGAATATGTAATTAACAATAATAGATTTATAATTTACATATAAATATGAAGGATAAACATGAAAATTACATGGCATAGATTGGTTCATGAAATGGTATATTTAGTATAACATTAATTGTGAGCATAATTAAAAATATAGTTATGGCATAATTAAAATGGGAATAATTTACAAATGGAATTTGTCATAAATAAGAAATATGTAAATTATAGAAAAAAATGAACATTTAATACACTATGCTGAGTCATTAGGGCTGAGGTGTTACCCTATCTTGTTTGGATGGTTCAGGTTGCTTCTAGGTTGATCGAATGGCCTAAATTAATCCTAAACTCTATAAAAACACCTCTAGACTCAAACCCTAAAATCAAAACAAAATTAAATTCATGGCCTCCATGCCGTCACCTAGCAACTCAACACAGCCACCACCAATTAGAGAGGAAGAAAGCTAGTCTAAATCAATCCTTTTCAACTTTAACAATGAATCTTCTTTAAGGGAAAGCTATTACAACTTCAGAACACAGAATTCAGAATTCAAGATCTTCTCTGAATTGTGAGTTCGATAATTTTAATAAAACAGTTAGCAAATTAATTGGATTGAGTTATGATGTGGACTATTTGGATATGATGTGAGTTATTGACCGCATGTTATTATTCATATGGTAGAATTGTGATGTTATGTTGTAAATTCTATGATGCTATCTTGTAAAGTTGTGATCATCTATGTTGTAATTTTATGACTGGCTTATGTATAATCGAATCACCATGTTGTTCATACGCTAGTTTGGGTATGTTGATTCATATGATAAATCATAAGTATGTATGCAAGTTTAGATTTTTATTAAGACATGAATCATATGCAAGTTGGGGGAAATTATATGTATAACCTTATATGCTTCATGACACCTATTTTAGATCTAAAGTCAGGCTATGACATGTGTGATTTATATGCCAAATTCTACATGCTGGTTTACATGTTTAGATGTAAATTTATACTATTGTTATGTTGCATAAATCACATATGCAAGTTTATATGAATACATATGTTTGAATATGAATCATGTTATGCAAGTTTGTGGTTACTGCCTATGCAAGATTACACCACTAGATATAGATCTATGACATACATGATTTATGCAAGTATGTGACCATTATCCCAACAAGTTCACACCTTTAGATTTGGGTCTATGACATATGTAGTTTTATGCAAGTAGTAACTTTGGCCTATGCAAGTTTTAGATGTAGAACATCATTCACACATGCAAGTTCACCCTTATGTTTAGATCTAGTTTTAATTATATGTATGTTGTGATGTTTTCTCTTTATTCCATCAGTTAGACTATTCAAGTCTAACGTATATTTTACGCTAAACGAACGAACGTACAATGTGGGGTAAAGGGGATAATATTAAAAGATTTAATTGGCATAAACACCTTAAAAGACATAAAATAAATTTGTGATGAAAATTGGTATGATTTTACATACCATAAATGGATGGACATAATTGAGTCAATTAGGACATCGTTAAATTTGGAATTAATTGATAATTTGAATAGGGAAAGTAATTCAAATTGGGGAAGGATTAATTTGGAGTAATTAATCGTCTAGGACACGAGGTTAGGCTCTTATGTGGTGTAAGACTGTCCGGACCCGCCAGGCAAATCCAGCTGCCACAAATGCCAGTCTAATGTGGAAGGTCTTAGGCACAAATTGAATACGTAACAATTGTAAAGACACGAGGTTAGGCTCTTTTGTGGTGTAAGACTGCCCGGACCCGCCCGGCAAATCCAGCTGCCACAAATGCCAGTCTAATGTGAGAGGTCTTTATGAGGTTACGGTCTTAATGAATTAAGAAACACTTAGCCAGATAAACATGAAGTAGGGCATGAGGGGGTTAAGTGGGTGCCTTGGGTGGCATATGGAATCTAGTGGTTGCCTTGGGTGGCATTTGAAATACGATTAGAAGTACTTAACCAAAATTGAAACATGTAATTGAAACATGAATAAGAAGTGGGTTAAGTGGGAAATACTAGAGGGGACCAAGCTTAGGTGGATAGCTTGTGTCAAGTCATGGGGGCACATTTCAACCAGTAACCCATACGTATCTTTGTGGGCTCGACCTAAGTCGAGGATGGGACACGCATACTAGGCTTGACTGTAAGAGGCCAAACCGGGTTAGCGGTGGCAACGCAAGTCCATTGGGTTCATATGCATGTGTGGACCCGGGCTGGTAGGTAAGACGTTGTTGCATCGTGTGGGTATAAGCCGTTATTTGTGGTATCGGGTTGCCACTTTGGGAAGTCATACACCCCACTATGGGGCTATCACCGGTATCTATGAGTTAGGGAGCCGATCGCTTGGGGGTAGTGGGCATACCTAGTGGAGATAGGGGCAGGCGGCACCTATGAAGGCAGCTAGGGTGCACGAAACTACCAATATCATTATTAAGTTCTGTAGGCGGGATCAACCTTAGGGTGACTAGTGGTGGTGCAGTATACTAGTAGTGGTGCAGTATAGTAATTATCTCATAGTATTGATGTAATTTAGTAATTACCTTACAGTGGGTTAGGTGTGCTTTAACGATATCGTTGTTCATCATGTTTCCTTGTTTACTCTGCCATACTCAATGGTTCATGATCATTTCCTGATTTTCTAACTTATGCCTTAGCCTAGTTACTTTGGTGATTATATTGTTAAAGTTATCGCACTCGCCAGACTTTATGTCTGACCCCCTTTGTTTCCTCCTCTTTCCTTCCTTCCCCTCCCCCCCCCCCAAAGGTGCTCTGGTTGGAACTTGCACCAGTGGAGCTTGATTTTGGACAGCTGTGCTTCTTTCTTT
Organism: Allium sativum; assembly: GCA_030737875.1. Taxonomy (NCBI): domain Eukaryota; kingdom Viridiplantae; phylum Streptophyta; class Magnoliopsida; order Asparagales; family Amaryllidaceae; genus Allium; species Allium sativum. Next base: position 69,691,316 of record CM060909.1, on the reverse strand, counting down.
TAGAAGATTGCTTGGATCGCTGAAGTAAAGTTCAACCTCTCTTTTATTTATGGATATTTTGTATTGGGGATTATGTCTTTCAATTTATGTACTTTGATTTAGTCAAGATGGATATTATATACTTGGCTCTGGTTTTGATGATGTAATAAAACATATGTATTTTCCGCTGCAATGAAATAAAGTTTTTAATTTTTCAAGTACTATTTGTATCTGTCTTGTTGTTAAGTTTCTGTTCTGTACTCACTTAAAACGCTCCATAAAAGTTAATGCATTCCCTTTGTGAGTGACATTAATGGATATGGGGTGTTACACGATATCCGCAGGCGGTTCGTGAAGACACATGGCACAGATCTCAAGGATCTCAGACTGGTTCGTGGTTTCATGGAGAAATGGTCAGTATAATGGTTAAGGATAGCTGTCATCGGATCCTGAACTTGCGGCTCGTGGAAGATTTGGTCATTTTTCATCATTCTTGGGACTTGGGGTCGAGTCGTGCCTCCTATCCACGAGCGGGTCGTGGACCCTGTCACGAGCGGGTCGTGACGCTGGATCACGAGTCGGAGGATGAAGCTAGCAACGAGTGGACTGCTGTGCTTCACGAGCCGGAATAACTTAGTTTATGGGTCTTCATATATGTTTGCTTGTGCATGGTAATTCAACTCTTGGTGGCTTGATCAGAAAGCTAGCCAACAGATACGATAGAACTTGTGCAGAGGAAGAAATAGAGAAATTAGTTGGAAAAAGAAGAAGACATTGAAGAAGAAGGTAAAATTCAAAAATATTGTTCATACTGTATTATTACTTTCTTCTTACATATAATGGAAAATGCATAACCACTATTGCCTACGTGTAAAGAGAACACTACCTCTTGTATCCACTTTTGCAAAAATAAAAAGATAATTTGCAACTAACCGAAATAACAACACAAAATAAGGAAAATATATTTCCATTAGCTTGCACGTTCTGCTCTTGGCTACACCGTATCAGCCTTTCTCAGCTAACAATTTGCAAATAACTTCAATATTGATCAATGGAAGGTATTAACATGATTCTTTTTTTATTTACAAAGGAATTGTTTCTTGTGTTTCTCATGGCTTGGGTTAGTTTTTATTTATATATATGATCTCGTTTTAAATTGGAGTCAAATTTAATTGTTACTATTTTACATTTTTTTCGATGAGATGTCAAAAGTAATTTTAAACTAGATAGGATTATGCATTAGGCATATGAAAGACTATATTATTTTTAAGGTTAGAATCTTAAATAAAATTATTTCTTTAATGTTAACTTTTGATTACTTTTGTAGAAGAACAATTTCAAAATGAATCAAGTGAGGTTTAGTTTGAGAATATTTTCTTAAAATAGGAATTAGACCTTGTAGCTAATCGTCGAAGGTTTCATTGAATTTTCTAAGACGAATTTGTATAAATAATTAGCTATGCATTTGAAAACAACCTAATTCTGAACATTTCAACAAAATGTCATAATACTTGAATATTAGCATCTTTGAAACTACTTTATTATTTCATGGGATATGAGCTCTAAAAGATCCAAGGAATTTTCTAACATATAGAGACTTATTCTCCAACATTAATATGGTATACTTTCAATTGAATTTTGCTTTATTATTTAATTGATTATTTAGTTATATTGGTGGAAATTAAAACGACTTTGGAACAAAAGTCATGTTCAACTAGAAAATTTCTTATGGATTAAACATGACGTTTTATCAAAAAATATTACTTTGATAAGGAATATGGAAGTAGAAATTAACTAAAACCCATATAAAATATCTATTTTCTCTATTAATATCAGACATCTATAAATAATAGGGATTTTTGGCATAAGAACCAAATTGGAGAAAAATTTAGGCACAAGGACAAGAGGTTTGGATTTTAAGCTGAAGGACACTTTTTAGTGTAAATCAACAAATGTAGGGGAGCACTATCATTTCCTAGTTTACACTAAAAAGTGTCATTTGCCTAAAATCAAAGCCTCTTGTCCTTATGCCTAAATTTTTCTTTTATTTCGTCCTTAATGCTATTTTCCTGTAAAGGGATTTTTTTAGGCACAAAATAAGAATTATGCAAAACTCCCTTGCGCTATTTGATGTTTGAGGAGTTAAATTGAAGATACCCATGGGTTTAGTTCAAAACAAACTAAAAAAATGAAAAAGAACTACAACCTGGAGATACATTGGATTTGGTAAACAATGAACAAAAACAATAGCTCTCTTTGTACTGCCTATTATTCAATTGTTGAGGCCTAATACTAGATTGACTATTTTTTAACTTCCACTATAGTTTTGGTTGCATATGGTCTTGTACGAATGAAAGCCAAACTTTGCACTAGTATTTAAGAATTAAGTTTAAGTATGCATTTCTTATTTATGTAACTAAGGCGATGTTTGGTTTTTGCTTTTTAGTTTTCTCCCACGGTAAAATGCGAATAATGCATGTATAACGTCAAAAACTATTGTTTTAGAAAACAAAGTTAACACATAAAATAGAAAACAACATTTATTTGTTTTTCTTATTTTGGGAATCATTTTGGGAAGTAACGCAAGAAAGAAAGACAATATATCGTTCTGTTGTCCCTTTCTCCTTTAGGTGGCCCCCTCCATCCCTCTTTCACTCCCTCTACTGTCCTTTAACATTTCTTATGATTTTTTATAAATATTGAAAACTCAAAACACAAAACATATTTTAAACCAAACACCACCTAAGCTTGTAGACTAATCTGTTCCTGCAAATGGTATATTAATAAATATTAATATGAGTTTCCAACACTATTTAATAAAAACTACTCAAATCAAGCAAATATACAACTGAATATATTTCAGTGCTAGAAAATGAAGTTTTGAATATATGTTTATGCTTCTTATGAGTATGCACTGGAATTTGCAACAGGGTTCAGTACAACTTAAATGATGTTAGATACCGGTACGATAACAGCTAGTGCAAGATTGTGGTTGATGCAGCTGTAATTATGTTAGATAATTATAAGTTTGTAATTTATCTTCTACAAACTAAGCAGAGGAATTAAACGAAATATGTTATTGAATGTTGAACTAAATAATTCGTCATTTGTAGAAAAGTTATTCTTTACCTTTTTATATTTCAAGAGCATGTATGCTAGATCATTCTTTAATCGAGCATCCCAAAATTACATAGATATGGAAAGCAGATCTAAGGACGCTACCCCAAAAAATCTATTTGAGTAAATATGCCATTATGATTCATTTCAATGATGAATTGTGTATTTTACTTTGATCTCATCCCTTGCACAAAATCCAGGTTCTCCTCATTCTTGGGAGCATCCGACTAATCAGGTTAGTATGCTAACCTTTCGATTTTATTTTTTTGGCCCGCAAATGTCACAAACATTTGATAAAATGTTGTTAATGTATTTATTATAAGTAGAAGATTTTACTTCATTGAATGATATGGTAAAAGTAAAGCCTAATTTTATTCATACACCAACAATCTCTTAACATACATCATAAAGTAAAATAAACTATCTTACATAAAAAATTACTTTACATACACCATCTCTTTTGCAATATTAGCCTTGTTTTAGTCTTCGTCGTCTTCCTTCTTTCAAACTTTAAACTTATTTGCAGAAATTAAGAAATTTATAGCACTAAAGAAAAGTTTAAGTTTAGTAAAATTATTTCAATTTTTTGAATATATCGTAACGGATTTATTACGCTACAAAAAAATATTCAGCAAAAAAACCTACTTCTAAATTAAATAATTTTAAATTTGAGCACATTCTTGTAGAAATTCCCAAAATTCTAATTTTAGGTTTTGTGTTTAAAAACACATTAAGTTCATTATTATTATTTTACATAGATTTAGTCAATATCGTTAATTGAAATGTTTTCGCTTGATGGGTTATAATTAAAAAAGTAAGAATGCAATAAAGAAGAAAGGTAATTTAGCAATATACTTTTTTAGCAAAATAGTGGTGTAAATTGGGTAATTTTCGGTGTATGAATAGAATTTGCCAAAAGTAAATTGTTATGCTGTTTAATTCATTGTCCATGCTTAAGAGCATGATTTCCAATTGTGTAAAGCAAGTCATACACTTTGTTGTGTTGTGTTCGCGTTTTGAAATATTGACACATTCTCTAGGATGGGTAGAATTTGGTGTTGATTGAATTTTTTTATTCATCCAGTCTTTTGTTGCATGTATGTTTTTTGATTAGGTCTGCACTCATTTTATCCTAGTCCATAGTGTAGGGTATGACGTTACGTCGTAATCCTTACCAAAATTGGGAAGAAAAATATTGTCTTCAAACTTGTCAACAACTACTTATCAGTGATTTAAAAACCTTTATTAGGTATATTTATTATTATTTGCGTGTTTGCCAACGGCTTAAAAGGGTGTGAAATTAGTTGTCGATAAGAAGATAAGTCATAAGTAACATTTATCTAGTTATTATTTATTTCTACTTTATAGCTAAAATTTGTTCAATATAGACTAATAGGTTGATTAGATGTTCTCAAAATAATAGGAACTTATATTTTCTATACGTCATTGTGTCCCCGGGATTGAGTTGGGGTATGTATCATAAACTTAACTAGACTGAAAAGCGTTTGTTTTATTTCATTTTCATCATTATATTATGAAGCATGGAAATTTTTGATTTATTTCATTTTCACCAAGCTGCTAGCTCTTTTTTGAAGCATGGCCGTTTCTAGACTTTTATTGGCATGTTATTACTGAGTTTTGTAAAATCTTAATAAGATTTAACTAAAGTGACTGAGTTTCATAGACATTAATCTTGTTTATAAACAGTAATTAAATTTTGTAAAAACTAACCAGAGTTAAAAAATTAATAAAGTTTAAATAAGTCTTGTAAAGACTGACTAAGGTCTACAAAAATTAAGTAAGATATAATTATTTTAAAAAAGCATTAAAAAATTCAACCAAGTTAACTTAGTTTTATGAAAATTAGCCAAGTTTCATGAAACTTTAACTAAGTAGTTTGGTAAGTTATAAACTTTTCTCTAGTGCATGTCATATTTTATCCAATAGAATGAAGCCACCCACATGTTGAGTTTAAAGTACTTGGTTAATTTATTTTATCAAAAACGGAGAATTCAGTATGGGAAATAGGTCACGAATTGTATCGAGATCATTAAACGAAACACGAAATGGTTTCATATCTTTAGTTTAAGTTTCTTACTAATATGGATGGAAGATAGAATTTAAGGAGGATGAATATTATGCAAAAATAAGTTGTAGACTGATTATGAAGCAAATATAGTTAGTACTATGGCAGTTTGGCCCTTAGTATTATTTTTAACCCCAATGAGCTTCCTATTGGTAAATTCAAACTGAACTCAAATTTCCCTGGACTATTATCAAAATATGTCCAGAATTCTATTTGTTCTATTTGTTCGAAGTTGATTAACGTGTAAAAGTGTTTATTTTTATACTCATATCTTATCTTTATTGTATATAAATAAAGGATACTTTGGGCATTTTTGTGTATTTTTTACAGATTGTAAATAAAAGTCATCTTTGTCTCAACCAAAGACCAATTGCATGGAAAAGTGCTACTTCTTGGAATCAACAAGTTCTAATTTGCAAAGGATGCTGTAACACACTGGTAAAGGCCTAGAAAGTTGGTGGAGTGTTCCGAATTCAATTCCTATCAAGTACTATTTTTATGAAAAATAAAGAAAGGAACACAAATGCTTCACACTCCGCCTCATGTGTTTTGAAGAATAAATGAACTAAGTGATTATATATATATATATATATATATAATAGAGGCCTGAGTGATTAGATATAATATATATAGCCATATTTATGCATCTATCAAAAGGAACTAAGTGATTATCTTCCCACTGACAGTGTCATACATCAAAAGGAATGCATTGATTACAAATCTTCGATCAAGTTCCATGAAAGGAATATTCTTCTATTTTTGGAAAGAATTTTTTTCATATATTTATTTTAGCCTTATAATCACATAGAGATAGGAGACTACATCCCCTAAAAATACCTACTGTATTCATTCTAAAATTATGTTCCATTTTCTGTATTCCCTTCTTTCCTTAATAAAGTTTATTTTATTTCAGTTTATTGTTCTTTTCTTTCATAACAATACCTGTTTTCTACTAATTTAGTTTGACACCCCACGTCCATTGATGTCACTCACAAAGCGAATGCATTAACTTCTATGGAGCGTTTTAAGTGCGTATAGAACAGAAACATAACAACAAGACAGATATAAAACAGTACTTAAAAATTTAAAACTTCATTCGTTGCAGCGGTAAACAAATAAGTTTGATTACATCATCAAAGACCAAAGACTAGAGTCAAGTACATAATATCCATCTTGACTAAACCAGAGTACATAAAATGAAAGGCATAACCCCAACATAAAATAGCCATAAGTAAGATAGGCTGATTTTTTACTTCAGCGATCCAAGCAACTTCTAAGGAAAGAGATAAAGCTGTCCAAATCAAGCTCCACTAGTACTAGTCCCACCCTGAGCACCTTGGGGGGAGGAAGAAAAGAGGTGGAAACAAAGGGGGTCAGACATAAAGTCTAGCGAGTGCAATAATAACCTGAACAATATAATCATTAAGTAACTAAGTTAAGGCACAAGATGGAAAATAAGGAAATGGCTGTGAATAAATGGGTATGACAGAGCAAACAAAGAAAATCAGATGAACAAAGATAATGTTAAAGGCATACCCAATCACTATAGGATAATTACTATACTGCACCACACCAAACACCCTAAAAGTTGATCCCGCCTACAGAACTTAATAATGATAATGGTAGTTTCGTGTACCCCTAGCTGCCTTCATAGGTGTCGTCTACCCCTATCTCCACTAGGTGTACCCACTACCCCTATTCGATCGGCTCCCTAACTCGTAGATACCCGTGCTAGCCCCACAGTGGGGTGTATCACTCCCCCAAGTGGTAACCCGATACCACCAAAATGTGTGGCTTATATCTACACGATGCAACAACGTCTTACCTACCAGCCCGGGCCCACACACGCATATGACCCATTTGGACTTGCGTTGCCACCGCTAACCCGTTTTGACCTCTTACAATCAAACCCAGTACGCATGTCCCGTCCTCGACTTGGGTCGAGCCTACAAAGATAATGGGTTACTGGTTTGAAAAGGGCCCCCATGCATGACAAAAGATTTCCACCTATGCTTGGTCCCCTCTAAGGTTTTTCCCACTTTACCCCATTCTTATTCATGTCTTCGTACATGTTTCAATCTTGGTTAAGCGCATCTAATCGTATTTCTCATGCCACCCAAGGCACCCACTTAATTTCTCATGCCACCCAAGGAACCCACTTAACCCACCTCCCCCCTATGTCCCACCACATGTTTATCTGGTTAAGTGTTTCTTAATTCATTAACATCGTAACTTTATAAAGACCTCATACATTAGACTAGCATTTGTGCCAGCTGGATTTTCCGGGCGGGTCCGGGCAGTCTTACACCACAAACGAGCCTAACCTCGTTTCTTTAAAACTGTTACGCATTTAATTCAAGCCTTTGACGTCTCACATTAGACTGGCATTTGTGGCTGCTGGATTTGCCAGGCAGGTCCAGGAAGTCTTACACCACAAAAGAGTCTAACCTCGTGTCTTAGGCCGTTTATTATTACACATCTTCATTTAACCCCAAATTGAATTAATATCCCTGTTCAAATTTTTCAATAAATTACAAATATACTTATTTCCATAATTGTCTCAATTATGTCCATAAATGCCATTTTTTCCAATTAATGTCTTAAATTAGTTATATGCCTTTTTAAGGCCATTTATGTTAATTTTCGATATGTGTATATTCAATATTACCCCCATCGTCCCCACGTTGTTCGTTCATTTATCATGACATATACATATATTAGACTAACAATTAGTCTAGCACATAAAAGGAAGAAAGATCGCAAATTTGCATAACACTCAAAATGGATCTAATCATGTAAATAAGAATTACAACATAACTTGTATAAACTTGTTATTGTCATGAATCTAAACATAGGCCTAAAGGTGTGAACTTGCATATATATATATATATATATATATATATATATATATTTATTAGTTTTCATCCAAAACTTGCATATATGAATATAGTTTTTCATCCAAAACTTGCATAGGCCATAGTCACAAACTTGCATAAAACTATGTACATCATAGATCTAAATCTAAAGGTGTATACTTGCATATATGTGAATCCAATTTCTACCTATCTTGCATATAGTCACATTATTTAATTCACATGTAAACTGGTGTATAATTCATATAGAAACTAGCATATAATCTACACCCAAACTTGCATATAAAATGATATCAAATATGAATCAAGTTGAACATGGGTGAATTGGCATATAAAAAGGGATCACAACAAAACTATCATTATGAACGACTAGCATATATTCACAAAATATTATATTTTTCCAACGATTCACAACATAGCCATATAACCCAATTTATAACTCAACCCAATTAACTTATTAATTATCTTATTAAAGAAATTGAACTCACAACTCAAAAAAGGTCTTGAGTTCTGAAATCTAAGTTCTGAAATTGATTTAGCTTGCCTTTGAAGTAGACAAATTCGTTGTTGTTGTTGTTGTTGTAAATTTGAGTTGAATTGAGTTGATTAGCTTCACTTTCCCTCTAGTTGGTGGCGGCTACTCTAGGTTGTAAGGTGATAGCATGACGGCCATGGTTCTAATTTTTATTTTGTTTTAAGGTTTGAGTATACATGTGTTTATATAGAATTTAGGAATAATTTAGGCCATCCGATCAACCATAACCATTCAGACCAGATCAGAACTATCCGGAAACCCTAGTGACTCAGCAACAAGTCATAAGTCGTTATCTTTCAGATCTGCCCAGGAGGGGCAAGTCGACCCCCAGGTCGACCCCCAGGTCGACCCCTGGGGGGAGGTCGACACTAGGGTCGACCTGGGTTCTGGGCGGGAATTTTCCCACCCAGCCCGATTCTGACTTCTGATTTGAATTTTGAATTGTTTCGAGCTGTTTGAATTTATTTTAATTTTCCGGAAACTTCCGATAGCCATAACTTCTTCATACGAAGTCCAATTTACGCAAACTCGGATTCTATCTCAACCAGAATTCCGAGACGAACACAATGGAGTAACCCATTTCCCTTGATTCTTACATTTAAAATTAATTATTCTTCAATTTGTTAACTTTAATTTTTAAATTTACGGGGTGTTATATTCTCCCCTCCTTAAAGGATTATGCCCCTGAAATCTCCAAGTTAAGGAGAATGCATATCCTAACATCCAATCATCCATCTACTCAACCATCAAACACAGGCATCCATTGTCCTTACAAAATTTCTAATGTTGTATGAACATATGCAAGAAGTGTGTGTATATGTTCCTTATCTAATGCAAAATCAGGTGGTCTACTGATTCAGTTGACCTCCTTAATGTAAATTATGATAGTGCCATGCGTCCATTATGTATGCAAAAGAATCCTATCGATAAATATTATTTCTACATGTGTGCACAACCATTCATCAAAATGCAGCATCCATATGATGACACAACCATTATACATCCATTAAATTAAATATGTACACACATTTATATGCAAAACGAAGGTGGTTAAGCCAATCTAGTGCCTAAGGTGCGTGCATATGCATCCACGAGCAACCACTAGCAAACACTTGCATCCATCAGACATAACATGTCTCAAACACATGTTTCAACCATAGGGTTCTTCCTAACTAAAGATCGAAGATGTCATCGCAATGAAAATTCTAAAAGATAGGACAAGTATCAACAAAGTGGTAGAAAAAGGAGAAATCAAAACATACCCACAAAAAGGAAAGGGTACAACGTACGCATCTTATCTTCCGTCTCCCAAGTCGCGTCTCTTTGATCATCTCCCCATTGCACTTTGACCAACTTGACCTCTTTGTTGCGAAGCTTTTTGACCTCCGATCTGAGAATGTGTGTAGGAGCTCGTCTGATCGTGGCATTGTGCTCTACTTCCATTTCTTCGAGCGTGCTCGGCTCGACCACTTCCGCCGTATCGTGTAAACACTTACGCAAATGTGAAACGTGAAACACGTCATGAACTCCGCTGAGCTTCTCTGGTAACTTTACTCTGTACGCCATCTAACCAATCCTTTCTGTAATTGGAAAGGGTCCTACGAACGTTGGTGCCAACTTCCCTACTGATCCAAAGCGGACTACGTTTCTCAACGGTGACACCTTAATAAAAACCATGTGCCCAACATTGAACTCAAGATCGGTTCATCTCTTATCAGCATATGACTTTTGTCGGTCTTGTGCCATCTTCATTCGCCTTTGAATCAGGTCTATCTTCTCTGAAGTCTCCCTAATCATGTCGGGTCCAAGCAAAACCTTATCCGTGGATTCCTACCAACATGTAGGTGATCGGCACGGTCGTCCATAAAGAGCCTCAAAAGGTGCAATGTCAATGCTAACCTGAAAACTATTATTATAGGCGAACTCTACTAGTGGAAGGTGTTCTTCCCATGTTCCTCCAAAGTCTCGAATGAATAGCTTTAGAAGGTCTTCTAGAATCCGATTCACCCTCTCAATATGGCCGTCCGTCTGAGGATGATAAGCGGTACTTAAGCATAATTGCGTTCCAACCGCCTCTTGTAAGCTCTTCCAAAATTCGCTTATGAAAATAAGATCTCTATCGCTCACAATGCTGGAGGGTATGCCGTGCAAACGAACTATCTCTCGAAGGTAAACAGATGTTAACCATGCGGCAGTCCTTCTACTTTTGACGGGAATAAAATGGGCACTTTTAAAAAGTCGGTCTACAATTACCCAAATCCCCATATTACCCTTCCTCGATCTTGGTAACCCATCTACAAAATCCATGGAAACGCTTTCCCATTTCCAAAGCGGAACCTACAAAGGATGGAGAAAACCTCCGGGCTTCTTTTGCTCCGCCTTGACTTGTTGGCACACTAAGCATCTAGCAACGAACTCGACCACGTCCTTCTTCATTCCGGCCCAAAAGAGTCGCTTCATATCTCTATACATCTTATCACCACCGAGATGTATGGTCATCTTAGAGCGATGTGAGTCTTCAAGAATTGCCTTCTTCAAACTTTCGTCTTGTGGTACGCAAAGTCTTCCATCTCTACGTAGCCAACCTCTTTCATCTATAGCATATCTATCCAGATGTCTTGAGGACTCCCCCCTATAAGCTTGCCTACTATCTCAACCAACGGTGGGTCGTTCCGCTGTGCCTCTTCAACTCGACCCAGAAGTGTAGGTTGCACCTCTAATGACGCCAACAATCCGGGTACAAAATCGACAGAGGGTCTGAAGTCAAAGGAAGATATATACTCCAAACTCTACCGCTCTACAAACAAAGGACTTAAAGTTAACTTCTTTCTACTTTAGGTGTCAGCTACAACGTTACCCTTGTCAGGGGTATGTGCGATCTCAAAATCGTAGGATGCCAAAAACTCTATCCATCTCTGTTGCCTCAAGTTTAGGTCCTTCAGAGAGAATAAATACTTTAGCGACTTATGGTCTGTATACAACTCAAACCTTTCGCCAAGCAAATAATGACGCCACGACTTAAGCGCAAAAACTATGGCCACCAACTCCAAGTCGTGGGTAGGGTAATTTTTCCCGTGGGTTTTTAACTGTCTTCCACCATAGCATATCACCTTTCCCTCTTGCATTAAAACCGTGATAAGCCCTGTCCCGCAAGCATCGGTACATACAGTGAATGTCTTACTCCCGTGTGGCAAAACTAAAACTGGAGCGGTTGTCAAAGCTCTCTTCAGACGTTGGAAAGCATCATCACAATCAACGTCCCAAGTAAAAGTCAAATTCTTCTTTGTTAATCGAGTGAGAGGGGCTGATATCTTCGTGAAGTCCTTAATGAACTTTCTATAATAAGCAGCTAGCCCTAAAAAGCTTCTTACCTTGGTTGCGTTCTTAGGCGTTTTCCAATCTTGGATTGCCACTATCTTAGCGGGATCCACAGCTATCCCTTCCTTAGAGACCACGTGCCCTAAGAACCTCACTTCTTTTCTCCAGAAATGGCACTTGGAGAACTTAGCTTTTAGCTGATGTGCTCGTAGGGTCTCTAAGACTTCCCTAAGATGTAGGGCATGCTCTTCTTCATTTTTAGAGAAAACCAGAATATTGTCTACAAAGACTACCGCAAATTTGTTTAAAAACTCCCTAAACACCCTACTCATTAAATCAACAAAGTATGCGGGTGCATTCGTCAACCCAAAAGGCATGACGAGCCACTCTAAGAAACCGTCGGGAGTTCTAAAGGCAGTCTTATCGATGCTATCTTCAGCCACCCTTAGCTGATGAAACCCTGTAGCTAAATCCAGTTGCGAGAAAACCAAAGCACCCACCAACTGATCGAATAAATCGTCTATCCTCGGTAACAGGTGTCTGTTTTTCTTTGTTAGCTTATTCAGCTCTCTATAGTCTACGCACAATCTAAGTGAACCATCGAATTTTGTAGAAAAACGATTAGAGCACCCCACTCCTAAATACTTCTTCTTATGAACCCCTTCTCAAGCAATTCTTTCACTTGCTTTCTGAGTTCTCTTCTCTCCCTCGGAGCCATGTGGCGCACTCGTAATGCAACTGGCTTTGCATTATCTACTAAGTATATTCGAAATTCTATCTCACGCCTCGGGGGTAAAACTCGAACATCATTGAAGATATCTGAGTATTCACGGACCACTCTAGCAGATTGAAAATTCTCAACAGACGCGTCAAGCGATTCTAGATAACTTTGCATAACAGAATTCATGGGATTACAAGAGATTTCAAGAGTGTTTCCCAAGCGAGTCATAAGCCTAACCTCTCTCTTTTCATAGTCTAGGACGGCTCCATTACTGGATAGCCAATCCATGCCTAAAATTAATCCATAGCCCATGAAGCCCAAAACATAAGCATCACATCTAAACCCAACGCTAACTATAGAAATATCTAAATCCAAACAAATCATCGATAAATAGGCTGAACCCCCAATTGGATTTGAAACAACTAAGGGATCCTCTACTATACTGGTGTTTAGGTGTAGTGTCTCAACTAAAGCAGTGGATATAAAAGAGTGCGATGCGCCAGAATCCAAGAGTGTGCGAGTAGGATGATCGAAAAGATAAACTAAACTTTCAACGGAAATTGCTCTACCTTGTTCTTGCAACAGTGGGACCACGAGAGCCTGGACCTTCCCCTTGCCTGCCCTGGTGCCATGAGAGCCTGAATCTGCCCTCCAGAGGTAGGTCCTGCCCTCTGCCCTTTCTTTAGGCAGTCCTTAATCAGATGTCCTGCCTCGCCACAATGGAAACAACCAGTCTTCTTCTTCTTTCTATAGTCTTTGCTTAGATGGCCTGGTGTCCCACAATTAAAGCATCTTTCCTTTCCCTTACCATTGTTGTCTTTACCACTCTTCTTGTTCTGTTGTTGCTATTTCTTTTGATCTCCTTTCTTCTCAGGTGCCTTATTAGCATTGGCGCCCTTCTCCTCTTCATGCATAAGCGCCATGCCAACTAGTCTCTCAAAGGTATCCGCCATAGGGATGTGGGTCAAAGCAAACCCATGTAGCGGCTCGTTCAAACCCTTAACAAATCTCAGGGCCTTCTTTTTGGGTGTATTCACCAAGTCCAAGCCAAATCTCACAAACTGATTGAACTTGTTAATGTATTCTTTCACAGATAGATTCCCCAGCTTTAATGCCAAATACCTTTCCATGTATAGATTCTCTTCAGCCCATGAAAGAAACTTTGCCTCAAACCTACGCCTGAAATCCGGCCATGTATCAACTGGATGTTCTCCATTAGTGACCTCCCACCAAAACGAGGCCTCATCCTTCATTAACCAGGCAACTAACTGGACCTTTCTTCCATCTTCTACCTTGAATATTCCAAACAATTCTTCCACCTCCTTTAGCCAATTCCGAGCTTCAACAAACGTCTCCAACCCCTGGAAAGGTTTCCCGCCCATTGCCCGAAAATCCTTGCATATCTTTGCGAAAGTGTCAACACGGGGAAGAGGAGGAGGAGGAGCATTTTCTGGGCCTATGACATGCCCCGAATTTTAGTTAATACTAAAATTCACTAATTACAGAATAAATAATCTCAGATGCGGGAATTAGGGGAAACGGGCTGCGTCATTGCGTTCATCTCGGAAAAATACGCGAAATAGAGTCCGAGTTTGCGTAAAACGGGTACCGTATGAAAGAGATATGGACGAACGAAGTTAGGCAGAAAAACCGGAAACAGGCCAGAATTGCACTGGCGCACTTGTGAAGTGCGCCAGAACAAAGATGCACTGGCGCACTTGTGAAGTGCGCCAGTACAAAGATACACTGGCGCACTTGGGAAGTGCGCCCGTGCCGAGCCAAGAAACCTGCACAGTTTCTAGTGAGTTCTGTGGTTGGGTGCACCAGTTTCGGGTTTGGGCTTGGTCTTAGGGCTAGTTTCTGGAAGGTGCCGAAATCTAAGGGTCCTAATCTAATCTAGGGTTAATCTAAGGGCCTAAAACACTCTCTTAATCTATAAATACACCCTAAACCTACCCTAATCCATACTAAAAATAGAAATGATGGCCTCATGCCGCCAAATTAAATCCTAGAAGGAGCCTCCACTAATCTAAGAAGGAAGTTGCAAGCTAATCCCTCTCTAATCAATCTCTAATCATTGGCTTCTTCATATTTAGCAACTAATTCCCCTTCATAAGTTTGATAATCTTGGTTTTGGTGAGTTTCTATCACTTTAACATCAATTGTTAAAGTAAGTAGATTGGGTGTAATGAGACTTATGGTCTTAGATGCGGATTAGTGAGTTTGAATCATTTGTAATGATATGATATTCCATGTTTTTCTATGTATATGCATAATTAATAAGTGAGTTTATGCATGTTTGATAAGTTGGTTTATGCATGCTTAACAAGTTGGTTTATGCATATTTAACAAGTGGATTTATGCATGTTTAATATGTGGGTTTATGCATATTTAATAAGTGGATTTATGCATGTTTAACAAAGTGAGTTATGCAAGTTCATATGCAAGTTATGTATATGTTTAAATGCAAGTTTAACATGATTTGCAAGTTATGAATGCTTATGCAAGTATATGAATGCTTGTGCAAGATATGTATATGCTTAAATGCAAGTTTAACATGATATGCAAGTTATGCATGCTTATGCAAGTATGTGAATGTTTATGCAAGTATGTGAATGCTTATGCAAGTATGTAAATGCTTATGCAAGTATGTGAATGCTTATGCAAGTTATGTGTATGCTTAAATGCATGTTTAACATGTTATGCAAGTTATGAGAATGCTTATATGCAAGTTCAACATGTTATGCAAGATATGTGTATGATAATATGCAAGCTCATATGTCATATGTTATGCAAATCATGTGTATGATAATATGCAAGTTTGGGTTATATGTAGTTGGGTTAATATATGCTCATATATGCAAGTTGACATCCTCTTAACCCATGACAAAGTTGTATGCTAAACCCATGATATTTGTGATGATCTTCCCCTTATTTATGTCATGAAATGAGAACGATTTACGTGGGGAACGATGGGGTTGGTAAATATGTTAATAAAAATATGATTGGGTATGATTAAGCATACCATAAAAATAAATTACCATAAGTGGGAATTTACCTATTGAGTTAGGTCTACCCCATGGGAATTTACCTATTGAGTTAGGTCTACCCATGTTATGGAAAACTTGATATTAATTAGGGATAATTAATATGGGGGTGATTAATTAGGTGTAATTAATCGACTAAGACACGAGGTTGGACTCATTTGTGGTGTAAAACTGCCCAGACCCGACCGGCTTAACCAGTTGCTACAAATGTCAGCCCAATGTGAGAGGTCTTAGCCATAAATTAAATACGTGATTAAAGTAAAGACACGAGGTTAGGCTCTGTTATGACGTAAGACTGCCCGGACTCTACCGGCTTAACCAGGCGGTCATAACAGCCAGTCTAATGTGGGAGGTCTTTATGGGAGATCACGGTCTTAATTAATTAAGAAACACTTAACCATATTAGCATGTAGTGGGACATGAGGGGTTAAGTGGGTGCCTTGGGTGGCATGTGGAAATTTTGTGGTTGCCTTGGGTGGCATGTGGAATCTAGTGGGTTGCCTTGGGTGGCAATAGAAAATACGATTAGAATACTTAACCAAGTGGAAACATGTAATTAAACATGATTAAAGGGTTAAGTGGGATACACTAGATATATGACAAGCTTAGGTGGGTAGCTTGTGGGGGCCCATTTCAACCAATATCCCAAACGTATCTTTGTGGGCTCGACCCATGTCGAGTGACGGGACACGCATATTGGGCTTGATTATAAGAGGCCAAAACGGGTTAGCGGTGGCAACGCAAGTCCAACGGGTTTCATATGCGTGTGTGGGCCCGGGCTGGTAGATAAGCCGTTGTTGCATCGTGTAGATATAAAGCCGTGCACCGTTGATAGTATTGGGTAGCCACTTTAGGGGAGTGATACACCCCACTGTGGGACCAGCACGGGTATCTACGGTAGGGAGCCGATCGATGGGGAGTAGTGGGTACACCTAATAAAGATAGGGGCAGACGGCACCTATGTAGGGGTACACGAAACTACTGGGTAAGAATTACTGAGTACACCTAGTGGAGATAGGGGCAGACGGCACCTATGTAGTGGCTAGGGGTACACGAGACTACTGGGGAAATTTTCTAAGTCCTTAGAAGGGATCAACCTTTAAGTAGGAATGACTGGTGTGGTGCAGTTAGTAATTATCCTTGGGTGGGTAGATGCGTCCTTACGGTTATCTTAGTTTATCCTAAGTCTACCAAGCTGCTTAGTGTAGCCATTCATCCCCAGATATTACCGTAGGTCAAGTTTATGTCTTCTCTGGTTACTTTAATGATTGTATTGTTAAAGTTATAGGGCTCACTCAGACGTATGTCTGACCCCGTTGTTTTTATCTTTTTCCCAACCCTCAGGTCCTACGGTGGATCCTAGCAGTAGTAGAGCTTGATCGGATTGCTGTTCCAGTCTTTAGGAGCTTGGATAGATGTAAAGCTCCAGTTATCCAGTTATCTTTCCTTTTGTTCTGGCTATTGTATGAGAGAGTGGGATTATGTACTTCTTTATTTTGACGGATATTGTACTTGAATTTTATCGTGGTTTTATGATGTAACCAGACATGTTTATTTCCGCTGTTATGAGATGATGTTTTAAATTTTCAAGTTATATCTGTCTTGTTGTAATTTTTCTGTTCTATATTCACTAAAATACTCCACCGATGCTATGGCATTCCCTTAGTGAGTGACCATAGCGGGTGTGGGGTGTTACACGTGGTATTAGAGCAAAGGTTACCGGAACAGATAAAATTTTTTAGAAAACTATTTTTCTAAAAACATTTTTGGAAGAGATATTTTCAAAAACATGTCTTTAAAGAGAAAAGTTTTTGAAAGAAAAGCATAATCCCCAATAGCCATATCTATATCCTTCGAATCCTTCGTTTTGAATCTTTCCTTTTTCGTTTCAGCATGGCCGAGAATCTTAACTTTCCGGAGGGTGTGACGGTACCAGCATGGTATAGGAGATTGATGGAGGCTAGGGCCACCACTGCGGGTCCAGCAAATGTTCCTCCACCAACCGTAGCACCCGATCTTCCTCATCCCCCTCCTCCTCGCACGGATACTTTTGCTAAGACTTGCAAGGAATTTAAAGCTATGGGAGGGAAACCTTTTCAAGGATCTGAAACTTTTGTGGAAGCTAGAGATTGGCTTAAGGAGGTGGAAGAGTTGATAGATATCTTTGAGATGGAAGAAGGAAAGAAAGTCAAGTTGGCTGGTTGGTTAATGAAGGGAGAGGCCTCATTCTGGTGGGAGGTCACTAATGGAGAATGCCCCGTTGACTCTTGGGCGGATTTTAGGCAAAGATTTGTGGCAAAGTTTCTCTCAAGGGCGGAGGAAAACTTGTACATGGAAAGATTCTTGACTCTAAAGCAAGGGAATCTCTCGGTAATGGAATATGTCAACAAGTTTAATCAATTGGCAAGGTTTGGCCTAGACATGGTGAATACACCAGAGAAGAAGGCTTTGAGGTTCGTGAAAGGCTTGAATGAACCGATGCATGGGTTGGCTATGACTCATATCCCTATGGGGGCCACTTTTGAGAAGCTAGTTGACATGGCACTCATGTATGAAGAAGAGAAGGGTCCCAATGCTAATATGGCACCCGAGAAGAAGGGAGATCAAAAGAGACCTCAGCAACAACAACAAAGCAAAGGTGGGAAAGGCAACGGTGGCAAGGGCAAGAAGAAGAAGTGTTTCAATTGTGGGACACCTGGCCACCTAAGCAAGGATTGTCGCAAGAAGAAGAAGACTGGCTGCTTCCACTGTGGTGAAGCAGGGCATTTAGTGAAGGATTGCCCTAAGAAGGGGAAAAGGACGGGATCTACCTCAGGAGCACAGGTGCAAGCTCTTATGGCACCGAGTCAGGCTAGGGGGCAAATACAGGCTCTCGCGGTTCCACCGATTCAGGAGAGAGGTAGAACTATTTCCGTTGAAAGTCTGGTCTTTCTATTTGATCATCCTGTCCGTACATTGTTTGATTCAGGCGCATCGCATTCGTTTATCTCATCATCATTAGTTGAGTCACTGCACCTAGACACCAGTCTGGTAGATGATCCCTTGGTTGTTTCAAACCCAATTGGGGGCTCCACTTATTTGTCCATGATATGTTTGGGTTTGAAGATTTCTATACTTAGCATTGAGTTTACATGTGATGCTTTTGTGTTGGGCTTCACGGGCTATGGGTTGATTTTGGGCATGGACTGGTTATCCAGTAATGGTGCCGTTCTTGATTGCGAAAGGAGAGTTGTTAGGCTCATGACCCGCTTGGGTAACACTCTCGAGATTTCTTGTAATCCCAGGGACTCTGTTATGCTAAGTTATCTTGAATCGCTTGACGCTTCGGTCGAGAGTTTGCAATCTGTTAGAGTGGTCCGGGAATATCCGGATGTGTTTGAGGAGGTGAAGGGCTTACCTCCGAAGCGGGAGATTGACTTCCGAATATATTTGGTGGATAATGCTAAACCGGTATCTTTACCAGTGCGCCACATGGCTCCTCGTGAGAGGAGGGAACTCCATAAGCAAGTAGGGGAGTTGCTTGAGAAGGGGTTCATAAGACGAAGTATATCGGAGTGGGGTGCTCCAGTAGTATTTGCTACAAAGGCGGATGGGTCCCTCAGACTTTGTGAAGAATATAGAGAACTCAACAAGCTCACAAAGAAGAATAGACACCCATTGCCGAGGATTGATGATCTTTTCGATCAGTTGGTTGGCGCTTCAGTATTTTCTCAGTTAGACTTAGCCACGGGGTTTCATCAGTTGAGGGTGGCTGAGGATAGCATAGACAAGACTGCCTTTAGAACTCCGGATGGTTTCTATGAGTGGCTAGTGATGCCATTTGGGTTGACGAACGCCCCTGCATACTTTGTTGATTTGATGAGTAGGGTGTTCAGGGAGTTCCTTAATAAATTTGTGGTGGTCTTTGTGGATGATATCTTAGTATTTTCTAAGAGTGAAGAAGAGCATGCCCTACATCTTGGGGAGGTATTGAAGACTCTTCGAGCACATAGCCTTAAGGCTAAATTCTCTAAATGTCACTTCTGGAGGAAGGAGGTGCGGTTCTTGGGGCACGTGGTCTCCAAGGAAGGGATAGCTGTGGATCCCGCAAAGGTAGTATCAATTCAGGATTGGAAGGTTCCGAAGAATGCTACCGAGGTAAGAAGTTTCTTGGGGTTGGCGGGTTATTATAGGAAGTTTATAAAAGACTTCGCGAAGATATCAGCCCCATTAACCCGCTTAACAAAGAAGTATCTTGTTTTCATATGGGACGTAGATTGTGATGATGCGTTCCGACGGTTAAAGAGAGCTTTAACCACTGCTCCAGTTTTAGTGTTGCCAGATGGGAGCAAGCCATTTGTTGTTTATACCGATGCTTGTGGGACAGGACTTGGCGCAGTCTTAATGCAAGAGGGAAGGGTGATAGCCTATGGTGGAAGGCAGTTGAGGGCACATGAGAAAAATTACCCTACCCATGATCTAGAGCTGGCCGCTATTGTTTTTGCGCTTAAGATTTGGTGTCATTATCTTCTTGGTGAGAGATTCGAGTTGTTCACTGACCACAAATCATTGAAGTACTTGTTTTCTCAGAAGGATTTGAATCTGAGACAGCAAAGGTGGATGGAGTTTTTAGCATCCTATGATTTCGAGATAGCGTATACCCCTGGCAAGGGTAACGTGGTGGCGGACGCCTTGAGTAGGAAGAGGTTGTCCTTGAGTCCATTGTTCGTGGAACGACGAAGCTTGGAATTTATCTCGATGTTTGATTTCAGACCTTCCATAGACTATGTACCCGGTTTGCTAGCTTCTTTGGAAGTTAGACCTACTCTTTTGGGGCGGATTGGAGAAGCACAGAGGGGCGACCCACAGTTGGTTGAGTTAGTAGAGAAGCTCATAAGGGGGAGTCGTCCAGCCATTTGAGTAGGTACACCCTAGACGATAGGGGGTGCTTGCGCAGAGACGGTAGACTTTGTGTACCGCAAGACGAGGGTTTGAAGAAGGCTATTCTTGATGACGCACACCGTTCTAGGATGACCATTCATCCCGGTGGGGACAAGATGTACCGAGACATGAAGAGGGTTTTCTTCTGGGCCGGTATGAAGAAAGATGTGGCCGAGTATGTCGCTCGATGCTTGGTGTGCCAACAAGTGAAGGCGGAGCAAAAGAAACCTGGTGGGCTGCTTCACCCATTGGAAGTTCCGCAATGGAAGTGGGATAGCGTCTCGATGGATTTTATTGATGGGTTACCCAGATCGAGGAAGGGTAATACAGGAATTTGGGTGGTGGTAGACAGACTTACTAAGAGCGCCCATTTCATACCTGTGAAGAGCAAGAGGACCGCTCCATGGCTAGCTTCAGTATATCTTCGAGAGATAGTTCGATTGCATGGGGTACCCTCTAGCATAGTGAGTGATCGAGATCCTATCTTCACTAGCGAGTTCTGGAGAAGTTTGCAAGAAGCAGTGGGGACTCAATTGTGTCTGAGCACCGCATATCATCCTCAGACAGACGGCCAGACTGAGAGGGTGAATCGTGTTCTAGAAGACCTTTTGAGGCTTTGTATCCTAGATAACAGCTTTCAGTCCAGTATTGGTATGGCTCCTTTCAAAGCTCTCTATGGAAGGCCTTGTCGATCACCTACATGTTGGTGGGAATCTACGGATAAGATCTTGCTTGGGCCTGATATGGTTAGGGAGACTTCTGAGAAGATTGACTTGATTCGAAGAAGGATGAGAGCAGCGCAGGATAGGCAAAAATCTTATGTGGACAAGAGAAGGACGGATCTTGAGTTTGAGGTTGGGGATATGGTTTTTGTTAAGGTATCCCCGTTGATAAATGTTGTTCGCTTCGGATCCGTTGGGAAGTTAGCACCGAGGTTTGTTGGGCCGTTTCCTATCATGGAAAGGATTGGACGGATGGCATATAGGGTGGAGTTGCCCGACAGACTTAGTGGTGTTCATGATGTATTCCGTGTATCACATCTGAGGAAGTGCTTACATGAGACTACAGAGGTGGTAGAGCCGAGCTTGCTTAGAGATGTAGAGGTAGAGCGTGATGCGACGATTCAACGAGCTCCTACTCGCATCCTTGGGTCAGAGACTAGGAAATTGAGGAATCGAGAGGTTCGGCTAGTCAAAGTGCAATGGGGAGAAGATGAGAGCAATGCCACTTGGGAGACGGAAGCGAAGATGCGTTCTTTGTATCCATTTCTTTTTGAGAGTATGTCTTTTAACTTCTCCATTATCGTTTGACTAGTACTTATCTTATCTTTAGTATATCCTCTCGCTAGTACTGCTTGACCTTTAGATAGGGTAAACCTATGGTTGAAACATGTGTTTGAGACATGTTATGGTTGATGGATGCAAGTGTTTGCTAGTGGTTGCTCGTGGATGCATATACACACACTCTAGGCACTAGATCGGCTCAGTCACTTCATATTGCATATTGCATAAAATTGTGTGTAGGAAGCTATATTTATGGATGTATAATGGTTGTGTTATCACATGGATGATGCATTTTGGTGAATGATTGTGCACTCATGTAGATATTGTATGTGTCGATAGGGTTCTCTCGCATACATAATGGACGCATGGCGCTATCATGGTTTGCATATGTTCATACATTAGATAGGGAACATATACACACACTTTTTGCATATGCTCATACATCATTAGAAACTATTTAAGGACAATGGATGCCCGTGGTTGATGATTTGAGTAGATGGTTGTTTGGATGGTAGGATATGCATTCTCCTTGGCTTAGAGATTTCGGGGACGAAATCCTTTAAGGAGGGGAGAATGTAACACCCCGAATTTTAGTTAATACTAAAATTCACTAATTACAGAATAAATAATCTCAGATGTGGGAATTAGGGGAAACGGGCTGCGTCATTGCGTTCATCTCGTAAAAATACGCGAAATAGAGTCCGAGTTTGCGTAAAACGGGTACCGTATGAAAGAGATATGGACGAACGAAGTTAGGCAGAAAAACCAGAAACAGGCCTGAATTGCACTGGCGCACTTGTGAAGTGCGCCAGAACAAAGATGCACTGGCGCACTTGTGAAGTGCGCCAGTACAAAGATACACTGGCGCACTTGGGAAGTGCGCCCGTGCCGAGCCAAGAAACCTGCACAGTTTCTAGTGAGTTCTGTGGTTGGGTGCACCAGTTTGGGGTTTGGGCTTGGTCTTAGGGCTAGTTTCTGGAAGGTGCCGAAATCTAAGGGTCCTAATCTAATCTAAGGGCCTAAAACACTCTCTTAATCTATAAATACACCCTAAACCTACCCTAATCCATACTAAAAATAGAAATGATGGCCTCATGCCGCCAAATTAAATCCTAGAAGGAGCCTCCACTAATCTAAGAAGGAAGTTGTAAGCTAATCCCTCTCTAATCAATCTCTAATCATTGGCTTCTTCATATTTAGCAACTAATTCCCCTTCATAAGTTTGCTAATCTTGGTTTTGGTGAGTTTCTATCACTTTAACATCAATTGTTAAAGTAAGTAGATTGGGTGTAATGAGACTTATGGTCTTAGATGCGGATTAGTGAGTTTGAATCATTTGTAATGATATGCTATTCCATGTTTTTCTATGTATATGCATAATTAATAAGTGAGTTTATGCATGTTTGATAAGTTGGTTTATGCATGCTTAACAAGTTGGTTTATGCATATTTAACAAGTGGATTTATGCATGTTTAATATGTGGGTTTATGCATATTTAATAAGTGGATTTATGCATGTTTAACAAAGTGAGTTATGCAAGTTCATATGCAAGTTATGTATATGTTTAAATGCAAGTTTAACATGATTTGCAAGTTATGAATGCTTATGCAAGTATATGAATGCTTATGCAAGATATGTATATGCTTAAATGCAAGTTTAACATGATATGCAAGTTATGCATGCTTATGCAAGTATGTGAATGTTTATGCAAGTATGTGAATGCTTATGCAAGTATGTAAATGCTTATGCAAGTATGTGAATGCTTATGCAAGTTATGTGTATGCTTAAATGCATGTTTAACATGTTATGCAAGTTATGAGAATTCTTATATGCAAGTTCAACATGTTATGCAAGATATGTGTATGATAATATGCAAGCTCATATGTCATATGTTATGCAAATCATGTGTATGATAATATGCAAGTTTGGGTTATATGTAGTTGGGTTAATATATGCTCATATATGCAAGTTGACATCCTCTTAACCCATGACAAAGTTGTATGCTAAACCCATGATATTTGTGATGATCTTCCCCTTATTTATGTCATGAAATGAGAACGATTTACGTGGGGAACGATGGGGTTGGTAAATATGTTAATAAAAATATGATTGGGTATGATTAAGCATACCATGAAAATAAATTACCATAAGTGGGAATTTACCTATTGAGTTAGGTCTACCCCATGGGAATTTACCTATTGAGTTAGGTCTACCCATGTTATAGAAAACTTGATATTAATTAGGGATAATTAATATGGGGGTGATTAATTAGGTGTAATTAATCGACTAAGACACGAGGTTGGACTCATTTGTAGTGTAAAACTGCCCGGACCCGACCGGCTTAACCAGTTGCTACAAATGTCAGCCCAATGTGAGAGGTCTTAGCCATAAATTAAATACGTGATTAAAGTAAAGACACGAGGTTAGGCTCTGTTATGACGTAAGACTGCCCGGACTCTACCGGCTTAACCAGGCGGTCATAACAGCCAGTCTAATGTGGGAGGTCTTTATGGGAGATCACGGTCTTAATTAATTAAGAAACACTTAACCATATTAGCATGTAGTGGGACATGAGGGGTTAAGTGGGTGCCTTGGGTGGCATGTGGAAATTTTGTGGTTGCCTTGGGTGGCATGTGGAATCTAGTGGGTTGCCTTGGGTGGCAATAGAAAATACGATTAGAATACTTAACCAAGTGGAAACATGTAATTAAACATGATTAAAGGGTTAAGTGGGATACACTAGATATATGACAAGCTTAGGTGGGTAGCTTGTGGGGGCCCATTTCAACCAATATCCCAAACGTATCTTTGTGGGCTCGACCCATGTCGAGTGACGGGACACGCATATTGGGCTTGATTATAAGAGGCCAAAACGGGTTAGCGGTGGCAACGCAAGTCCAACGGGTTTCATATGCGTGTGTGGGCCCGGGCTGGTAGATAAGCCGTTGTTGCATCGTGTAGATATAAAGCCGTGCACCGTTGATAGTATTGGGTAGCCACTTTAGGGGAGTGATACACCCCACTGTGGGACCAGCACGGGTATCTACGGTAGGGAGCCGATCGATGGGGAGTAGTGGGTACACCTAATAAAGATAGGGGCAGACGGCACCTATGTAGGGGTACACGAAACTACTGGGTAAGAATTACTGAGTACACCTAGTGGAGATAGGGGCAGACGGCACCTATGTAGTGGCTAGGGGTACACGAGACTACTGGGGAAATTTTCTAAGTCCTTAGAAGGGATCAACCTTTAAGTAGGAATGACTGGTGTGGTGCAGTTAGTAATTATCCTTGGGTGGGTAGATGCGTCCTTACGGTTATCTTAGTTTATCCTAAGTCTACCAAGCTGCTTAGTGTAGCCATTCATCCCCAGATATTACCGTAGGTCAAGTTTATGTCTTCTCTGGTTACTTTAATGATTGTATTGTTAAAGTTATAGGGCTCACACAGACGTATGTCTGACCCCGTTGTTTTTATCTTTTTCCCAACCCTCAGGTCCTACGGTGGATCCTAGCAGTAGTAGAGCTTGATCGGATTGCTGTTCCAGTCTTTAGGAGCTTGGATAGATGTAAAGCTCCAGTTATCCAGTTATCTTTCCTTTTGTTCTGGCTATTGTATGAGAGAGTGGGATTATGTACTTCTTTATTTTGACGGATATTGTACTTGAATTTTATCGTGGTTTTATGATGTAACCAGACATGTTTATTTCCGCTGTTATGAGATGATGTTTTAAATTTTCAAGTTATATCTGTCTTGTTGTAATTTTTCTGTTCTATATTCACTAAAATACTCCACCGATGCTATGGCATTCCCTTAGTGAGTGACCATAGCGGGTGTGGGGTGTTACATTCTAAACCATCCTGGTATTGGTTTCCCCTCGGGTATCTCGGGAATTCCAGATATGCTGAAAAGAAAACGAAGAGTTCAAATGAAGAACTCGAAAGAAAGATACATTGCTCTTGGGGTTATGTTTTTAAAATAAACTTTTCTCAAAGATATTCTCCTTAAAACATACTTTTGAATGTATTTCTTTATAAAATGCTTTTGAAAAATAATTTTTCAAAATATCTTATCTGTTCTAGTAACCTTCAGCTCTGATACCACGTGTGACACCCCATGTCCATTAATGTCACTCACAAAAGTAATGCATTAACTTCTATGGAGTGTTTTAAGTGTGTATAGAACAGAAACTTAACAATAAGACAGATATAAAATAGTACTTAAAAATTTAAAACTACATTCATTGCAGCGGTAAACAAACAAGTTTGATTACATCATCAAAACCAAAGACTAGATTCATGTACATAATATCCATCTTGACTAAATCAGAGTACACAAAATGAAATACATAACCCCAACATAAAATAGCCATAAGTAAGATAGGTTAAATTTTCACTTCAGCGATCCAAGCAACTTCCAAGGAAAGCGATAAAGTTGTCCAAACCAAGCACCACTAGTACTAGTCCCACCCTGAGCACCTAGGGGGAAGGAAGAAAAGAGGTGGAAACAAAGGGGGTCAGACATAAAGTCTGGCGAGTGCAATAACCTGAACAATATAATCATTAAGTAACTAAGTTAAGGCACAAGCTGGAAAATAAGGAAATGGCTGTGAATAAATGGGTATGACAGAGCAAACAAAGGAAATCAGATGAACAAAGATAACGTTAAAGGCGTACCTAATCACCATAGGATAATTACTATACTGCACCACACCAAACACCCTAAAAGTTGATCCCGCCTACAAACTTAATAATGATAATGGTAGTTTCGTGTACCACTAGCTGCCTTCATAGGTGCCGTCTGCCCCTATCTCCACTAGGTGTACCCGCTACCCCCATTCGTTCGGCTCCCTAACTCGTAGATACCTATGCTGGCCCCACAGTGGGGTGTATCACTCCACAAAGTGGCAACCCGATACCACCAAAATGCACAACTTATATCTACACGATGCAACAACATCTTACCTACCATCCCAGGCCCACACACGCATATGACCCCATTGGACTTGCGTTGCCACCGCTAACCCATTTTGACCTCTTACAATCAAACCCGGTACGAGTGTCCCGTCCTCGACTTGGGTCGAGCCCACAAAGATACTTAATGGGTTACTAGTTTGAGAAGGCCCCCCATGCATGACACAAGCTTTCCACCTATGCTTGGTCCCCTCTAAGATTTTTCCCACTTAACCCCATTCTTATTAATGTCTTCTTACATGTTTCAATCTTGGTTAAGTGCATCTAATATTTCTCATGCCACCCAAGGCACCCACTTAATTTCTCATGCCACCCAAGGCACCCAATTAACCCCCCCCCATGTCCCACCACATGTTTATCTGGTTAAGTGTTTCTTAATTCATTAACACCGTAACTTTGTAAAGACCTCCCACATTAGACTGGCATTTGTGGCAGCTGGATTTGTCGGGCGGGTCCGGCCAGTCTTACACCACAAACGAGCCTAACCTCGTGTCTTTACAACTGTTACGCATTTAATTCATGCCTTTGACCTCTCACATTAGACTGGCATTTGTGGCTGCTGGATTTGCCGGGCGGGTCCGGGCAGTCTTACACCACCAAAGAGTCTAACCTCGTATCTTAGGCGGTTTATTATTACACATCTTCATTTAACCCCAAATTGGATTAATATCCCTATTCAAATTTTTCAATAAATTTGAAATATACTTATGTCCATAACTGTCTCATTTATGTCCATAAATGCCATTTTTTTTTTCAGTTAATGTCTTAAATGAGTTATATGCCTTTTTAAGGCTATTTGTGCTAATTTTCAATATGTGTATATTCAATATTACCCCCATCGTCCCCACGTTGTTCGTTCGTTTATCATGACATATACGTATATTAGACTAGCATTTAGACTAGCACATAAAAGGAAGAAACATTGCAAATTTGCATAACACTCAAAATGGATCTAATCTTGTAAATAAGAATTACAACATAACTTGCATAACCTTGTTATTGTCATGAATCTAAACATAGGCCTAAAGGTGTGAACTTGCATTATATATATATATATATATATATATATATATATATATATATATATATATATATATATATATATATATATATATATATATATATATAGTTTTCATCCAAAACTTGCATATATGAATATAGTTTTTCATCCAAAACTTGCATAGGCCATAGTCACAAACTTGCATAAAACTATGTATATCATAGATCTAAATCTAAAGGTGTAAACTTGCATATATGTGAATCCAATTTCTATCTAAACTTGCATATAGTCACTTTATTTAATTCACATGTAAACTGGTGTATAATTCATATAGAAACTAGCATATAATCTACACCTAAACTTGCATATAAAATGATGTCAAATATGAATCAAGTTGAACATCGGTGATTTTGCATATAAAAAGGGATTACAACAAAACTATCATTATGAACGACTAGCATATATTCACAAAATATCATATTTTTCCAATGATTCACAACATAACCATATAACCCAATTTATAACTAAACCCAATTAACTTAGTAATTATCTTATTAAAGAAATTGAACTCACAACTCAAAGAAGGTCTTGAGTTCTGGAATCTTAGTTCTAAAATTGATTTAGCTCGCCTTTGAAGTAGACAAATTCGTTGTTGTTGTTGTAAATTTGAGTTGAATTGAGTTGATTAGCTTCACTTTCCCTCTGGTTGGTGGCGACTACTCTAGGTTGCAAGGTGATAGCATGACGGCCATGTTTCTAATTTTTATTTGGTTTTAGGGTTTGAGTCTACATGTGATTATATAGAATTTAGGATTAATTTAGACCATCCGATCAACCTAGAATCAACCACAACCATTCAAATCAGATCAGAACTATCCAGAAACCCTAGTGACTCAGCAACAAGTCATAAGTCGTCATCTTTCAGATCGCCCCCCGGGGGGGGGGGGCAGGTCGACCCCCAGGTCGACCTGTAGGGGGGAGGCCGACACTAGGGTCGACCTAGGTCCTGGGCGGGAATTTTCCCGCCCAGCCCGATTCTGACTTTTGATTTGAATTTTGAATCTGTTTTGAGCTGTTTGAATTTATTTTAATTTTCTGGAAACTTCCGACAGCCATAACTTCTTCATACGTAGGCTAATTTACGCAAACTCAGACTCTATCTCAACCAGAATTCCGAGACGAACACAATGGCATAAATCGTTTCCCTTGATTCTTACGTTTAAAACTAAGTATTCTTTAATTTGTGAACTTTAATTTTAAAATTTACCGGGTGTCACAATTAGTTTTGGTAGGACACAAATTGTTATTTTTTTTATTATTACATGTTAGCGATTGACTGTTTAATTAGATTCAACGGCAATTCTAATTTTAATTTTCTGTTGTTGTTTTTGTTTGTTGTTTCTTTTCCAATAATTCGTTCTTTTTTATTGCTGAATTTAGTATAGATCTGATTAGATTCGAATCTATAATAAATTTAATAACATTATTTCAAATCACATCTTCAAATATTGTCTAATTCGCCTACAAGATTACATAAATAATAAATTTAAGATTCTTCCCTGTGTTCGACCTGCATACCACACATCTGTGCACTTGCATATTATTACAAAATTTGTGCTTTTCTAATCCATAGAAAAGTGGCGATCAAGTTTTTACCGTCGTTGCCGGGGAGGTAACCAGTGAATTTTATTATTTATTTAATTTTCGATTCTTGTTAGTTTTTATTTTATTTTTTCCTTTTATTTTTTGCGCAAAGGTGGATTTACATAAAGCCTATGACATGGTAAGTAGGGAATTTCTTTGCTACCTAATGGCATGTATGGATTTCCCTGTTCATTTAGTGAACATCATATATGAGTGCATTTCGACAACTTCTTTTTCTATTCTTTTTCAAGGAATCCCCAAAGGTTATATTACTTCGAATCGTGGTATTCTTTAGGGGGGTCCTTGTTAGAGTTTATGCCCTAGAGGCAATCCATTTGATGTGAATAATAACGTTATTGTTTTATTTGGAATAAAAATATTCTATTATGTTATATTTACTACGTAATATAAATAGTAATTTAATAGAAGTCCTTAGAATAATAATACAGAATTATATAGTTCGAGTAAGACTGAACTTGAGATTATATAATGCGATAAGTATTATAATTCTTAAATGTCCCTAGTCGAGTTTTATTGTTTATATAGGACAACAATAAAGCGTTGAGACTAGTATGTTGATTGACTGATGATCACATCTCATTGATCATTAATATTCATGATATTAATGTCAAAACATAAATACGTATTGGAGAATATTGTATCGGGCTGACCCACCGTGAGATAACTACGTGGAATATAATTAACAGTATCATAAGTTATTCTCATAGTGACAGTGATGTAATGGTCCTCAGACCTGAAATCATTATTATATTATTCGAGGATATTTGTGTTTTGATATCATCTAAAGTTATTCGTAACAGAGTAACGATAACAGTGATTATTGGATACATCTCGAATCGAATGAAATTTATGAATGATCTAGATGGAATTTAACCCTACGATATATTCGTAGTGATATCCATGGGCCTCTTGATTGAGTTAGACTGTGAAATGCATGGCCGTGCTCAAATATTGATTTGTTTAAACAGTCTTCTCATCGTTCAAGAAAAAACGGATTAAATTATAAAGGGGATGATACGATCCATGCCTTGAGTTTAATCCTAGATATATTGGTTAAATGGATTATATTATATTGATACACTGATCATGGAAAGGTTATATTGAATCGTTGATTGATCTTATTATAACTTGGGTAGCAGCGATGTATTACTAGATGTCGCTCACTATTTATGATATAAATATGATTTAAATTATTGCCAATGTTATAGTAACCTATAGGGTCACACACTTAGGATGTAATAAAGGGATAAGGCATTTGTCAGGTAAATAAAATATTAATCGTTGATATTTTATTCAATGTTGTAATGGTATATTAATTGGCTCCTTGTTTTATGATGCACATGTTAATTAAAAGGGTGTGAGACATCCCTTTTATAGTCGGCGTAAAAAAATCATAAAAAAGGTGGAATTTAGATCTAAATAAAATGGCCGACATATATTCCTATTCAAAACCCTAGATGAATGGCGGCTAGTACCATACGAATCCTCTTTTCTTCAATTCGATTGAAGAAATAGCATCTGTGTGGACTCCTCTAGAGGTTCAACAAATGGAGGGCTCTCGATTCGATTCCTATTTCGAAGTTGTTATCGTTCCTCTGTATCCCACGCATCAGGTATGAGTTTTAATCCCAAATTTATACAAGTTTTGATTTATTTTCTCGCTAAGATCCTAGTTTTAAGGTGTTAAAACACATACTGGAACTCGATTTGATCGGATTTATCCTTTCAATGGTATCGGAGCTGTGTTATTGCGTGAAATTATAAATTGGACTTTAATTTTGGGGTTGTTGATGTTTATATTGTTGTACGTATTTCGATTTCATAAATTAGATTCATGCCGAAATGGAATTTAGGGTTTTTGTCTGATTATTTTCAAAAAAAAAAAATCGAAACCTGATATGTATTTGAGTTACGATTAAAACATGAATTTTGCAATCATGATAAATTCAATTTAGAAGTTGAAATTGTTTCACTGTAAATTGAAACTGTATATGATACAATCAGTAAAACCGTTTTTCTATGAACAAAGTTTTTCACTTGATATACATACGTTGAAATAGATTTATTATTGACTAAATCTGTTTTATTTTTCAATTAAGTGTAAAATTTCTATTACCTTGATTATTTATGATGAAATGTTGTTGATAATTCAAAACATTTAATTAATCATTATGGCAAGTCATCTTGGACACTCGTCTATTAAAACTTATTATTAGTAGTATGAATCTGTTATGCTGGGTCATAGACCCATAGTCATCTACTTGGATTTTACAGTTACATCAAATTGTTTATGAGTATATGGGTTTGATTTCCACCTAGAATAAATATGTTCATATGAATAAACTGTGGCAAACTTATCATCAAAATGTATGTTTGACGAGTTTGCATCACTTGAATTTATGATGCACTTTCCAATCATGATCAATATGATTTCACTGATTAAGAGAATCAATAAAATAATTTTGATTTAATGAAAACATGTGTGTGTGTATATATGTATATTAGGGCAAATTTATGATTTGACCTTTATACATATTTGGATAATTTTGACTGTTGATCAATTTGTTGAATAAGAGATTCAATATTGAATTCCTTTTGTTATGAATCTTTAAGTTATTAATCATATACTTGGATTACTTCATTACCAATCTGTCTAGTTTAGACAAACTTAAATCTGAAATAAAATTATTTTGTTTAAACAAAATTAATATCAGATATCAATTTTGTAAATACATTATTTTATTATAGATCTGATTATATAACTATATAGTTGATGTCAAGTATAAATTTTGTTGTAGATATTTGGTTTAAAATCCCAAACTTTATTAATCTACAAATCACACCTTTTGGGTCTAATCAAAGGCCAGATCTGAACTGTGTTTTAATATATGTTAAAAGTGTATATACTTTGAGTATATACATAACTGACATATATATATTAAAGCAGCTTTTAGATATACATATTGAATATATACATATATTTATGGTGATAAATATATTATATACTTAGATTTCATAAACTACAAGAAATTTGATTTCTAGTTAAATTTCAGTCTTTTGTTAAAGGTATGAATTGTTGAGTCTAGATACAAAATTGATAAAGGTCATTTTCATATGATGTTTACACCATTGAACATTTGTAAATGACTTATTTACAAGTATGACTTGTGAATGCATCACTGTATGTTTCATTCTCTTAAGATTTAAAATCCATTTGTATTGTTTTGATATATATATTGATATACATTAAAGCAAATATGTTTTGAAATACCTGTGGTTTTCAATTCTGTTTACTCGTAAATCATATTGATGTTTTGCTTATATTCAAGAATCTCAATAACATTGATATTAGAATAAAGGACAAATTGTATTCTGATACATTTTGTAAATATGATTTACGAAATGAGATTCATAAATTCCCTATTTTAAATAAGATTTGAAGAGTACAGCATTGCACATGTCTGTTTAAATGTATATGTTACCTTTATGACCTGTTTTGACATAAATCAGATGGGTATAGTTTAAATATCCATGATATTCAAACAGATTTGATACATGATTTAGCAACTGCTAACAAACAAACATATATGTGTGTATATATATATATATATCAATATCATATTGTTATAAAAATATTATAATCTTGTTGCAGTTTTATTTTCGGATCAAAAACCCCAATTTTGAATAACTTTTAAGTCTGAAAAACTGAACCAATATTTCAGGAAATATGATGCAAATAAGATTTGTATTTTAACGAGTATGACTTGTTTTATATGTGGATTTTCATCCTCGCAAACATTGGTTACAGCAGACTTATATTATATATATTTATACGAGATAGGATCATAAGATTTTGTCAGAACAGGGAAGTTAAATTACTTAACACCTTGATGAAGTGTTAATGTTTTAAAACTAAGATTGGAATTCCATCTGGAAACTATTTTAATAATTCTAATTGATCAGTTTTAAGAAAAATCATGTCTAATATAATTTTCTATTACATACTGTATTGACTCTTGTACATAGAATTGATTATACAACACTTGTATACACTGATATGATCGTAAATCTCATGCATACATACATATATATGTTTTAGTGTAATTATAGACACTGTTAATATGTAGAATAGCATATACTAGTTTAAATTTCACAGTACAATGTATGACTTCAATGAAACATTTGATAAAGATCTATTAATGCATATTTGAGCACACATGAGTATGTGCGCAATTTAGTGTTGATGAACCAAAATTACTGAACATAAACTGACAAGGCCTATTGAATCAAGAATGTCTTGATAATAGATGATCCTAATATGTTCATTTTAGTGCATTTTAGAGAAAATTTGATTTGCAGGAATATGGATTCCAAAGATTGTAGAAGTGAAGTCAAGAAGAACAGAAACAAGTTAGACATGTTCCAATTGTGTGATGAAAAGTATATGATAATCAGTGGTCATAATTTTGGTTCATATATGTATGAATATTTGTATATTGTATACAAACATTAAAAACTACTATGTTATGAATGGACAATGTTATACATGTGTATAACGAGTTATGTATATACTGGAATGTATAAACCAATGTCAAGTTAATAGATTAAAATCTGTTAGTGTAATCGTTTTGAAAGGGTTAGACCCTGTATTCAATTCTGGTTGTTATATCCTGTGAGCATTTGGTTAAGTTTTACAAATTGTTTCGTGGACTGCATGATAAATAATATGTTTTACCGTTATTATCATTTCAATTACATTCATTTGTATGAATTATCGTGTCTACACCAGTTAGATTTATAACTGTATATAAATAAGCCCGTGTAATGCACATGTAATACATATATGGTTAATAATAATTAATCTGATTAGTAAATTGGGCCATGGTCGGGCCATGACATTAAACCATTCGGCGAAATAGTGGGCTGTATTCATTTATTAAATTACTAAATAATGATGGGGTAATGTATTATCCATTAATATGTAGATTCAGATTGTTTTGAAATGTTCAAAACAATGGGCTGTTGATTTATATGAAGTACCGTATGATTATGCCGTAGGGTTAAAAATAATTTATGTTGGAATGCCACACTCTACTTTTAAACATTTTTCACATGATTATTTTAATATGGCTATTCAGATACTGAAATTATTTTGAAATGTTCAATGTACAAGACCATTAACCTTGAAATTATATACACCATTGAATTTAATTGTAATATATGTATAATTCATATATTTTATTTAAATTCAATTTATATTACGAATATAAAGTACATATATTTGACATATGTAAATAACTCTGATATTGTTCGCCACTACGAATTATAAATTCCCTTTAAAGCAAATTTTGTTATATTAAGTCATGGTGACGTCTTTCAATAAGATACTAATCACTGTCCAAGATCAATGGTTTTAACTAACGCCAAAGTGTTGTGCACCTTTTATTTTGGTTATATGCGATGGAGTAAAATGTGGTGCTCCAACCTATTATTGGGTCTGATTTAACTAGGCTGCATAATAGGATTATGGCCTTAGAGATAAAAGCATGAATTATTCTATTTTGAGCAAATGAATAATACTGAACAAACTGTTCAACATGCGATCTAAGAGTTGTATAAACGATATAATTGACATAAGACGTCTACCTAAAAGGTTGTGTTTTGGGTTTATCCAAAGCTGGGTCAAGGCATGACTAGATATGGATCTTGGAACACCATTATATGTATATAATGATATACATATATAAACAGAGGGATGCTAATTTGAGTGGGAGCGTATTTTAGTTTAAATTATAAATTTATGTTAATATAAATTTTGATTGTAAAAAATTTATATTTATATTAAATATTACAGAATCAGTTATTATTTATTATCTAATGTAGATATTAAATAACTAATAACTCTGATAATTTAAATTAATCCTTAAGTAGGATAAATTGAATTAAAATTTCTTGGCTAACATTGAAATTTGAGGATTGTCCTCAAACTAATTAAACGTAATTGTTTTAGAAACATAGAGAAGATGTAAAATGAAAGTTAAAAGTACGACTTTAACCAAATAAGATATAAATGTTATAACAATCTACTTATACATCTCCAGTATTAGATACTGGAAATAAATAACATAAATGTATGTTGATTTACAGAAATTATAGAATAAGTAGAAATCTGATAAAAGGAATAGTGGACTTACGATTGGAAATGAAGCAAATGTTGTTGGATTATCCATAAGAAGTTGATTCCTGTTGAATATATTGGCTTAATTAAATAAATAAAATAATTGTTGTAATGAAATTCCACTTAAGATAATTGTTACAATAGATCTTGTTTAGACAAGTTTGAAATTCATTTGGAATTAAAGAACAATTGTTATTCATTTTATTTAAATGAAATATCGTAATGGAATTTCACAAATAGTTAATGATCTTTGTAAATCCTTAACTATAATGTACTTGACATTAATAATAAGTGGATTAAATTTAGTGATTTAAATCCAATATACCTTTAGTATTACCGGCTAGCCCAGTAAACAAGAAAGTTTATCAAAACTCCATAATGATGGAATTTTGAGATCATTTGATTTTGAATTATATGAAGAATACAGATCTTGTTTATTAGGCAAAATAATTGAATCACCTCTCACTTGACACGGTGAATGAGTAATAAGTATTGGGTCTCATACATAATGATGTATATGGAGCAATGAATACATAAACTAGAGGCAGGTTTTATTACTTCATTGTATTTACTGATGATATCAGCAGATACAGATATATGTATCTTATGAAACACATATCAGAATCCTTTGAAAAGTTCAAAGAATTCAAAGTAGAGATAGAAACCAATATTAATAGAAAATAAATCCTTTCGAACAGATCGAAAGAGAATAATTAAGCCAACTATTTAGTGGCTATCCAAAGAGTCTGAAATTGTTTCACGACTCACTCCACCTAGAACACCATATTGAAATGGTGTGTTTGAAAGGAGTGATCACACCTTATAAGATATGGTACGACCAAGGTAAGTCATATAGATCTTCCAATTAATTAA
The DNA here is from genome assembly GCA_030737875.1 of Allium sativum. Lineage (NCBI taxonomy): Eukaryota > Viridiplantae > Streptophyta > Magnoliopsida > Asparagales > Amaryllidaceae > Allium > Allium sativum. The sequence goes on along the minus strand of CM060909.1, from coordinate 69,654,748 downwards.
ATTTAGAATAATTGCATTTAATCCTACTAAAACAAATTTGAAGATTGAAGACGCCATATAAGATATGGACTAGGAAATGTCCTAGTGTGTCTAATGTGAAGATTTGGGATGCAAGGACGTTTATTAAACGTCCTTCCTTTGATAAGATCAAGCCCAAATCAGATAACTATATCCACAAGAAATAAACGGATATTATTTCTATAAATTCTCTAAGAATAAAATGTTTATTGCTCGAATTGGTGTCCTTATAAAGGAGAGTCAGTCTCTAAGATACCGATGGGAATAAAATAGAATTCGAAATGTCTCGAAAACCACAAAATGCCATTGAATCTTATGGGAGTGTTGCAATAATTCTAATGTTATTTGATAACACATTAATTATTGTAAATAGTGGTAGTTTTAAAAAAGAAATATATACTGATTCTGAGAAAGAAAATGTTTGGATTAATAATTTCATAATTGAACTTAATTCATTGTTGATCCAATGATTTACATTGCGATAACATCGTGGCTATTACTCAGGCCTAAAACGTTAAACTCATAATCGATCCAAACATATATTTAAGAAATATAATTCTTATGTGAAATCATTCACAGAGGATATGAACATATCTGTAAAGTTGCAAAAGCTGTAATGTTGCAGACCTACTGAATTAAACACTGTCGCAGCAGAAGTTTAATAGTCACATTAGTTTCATGAGTATATGATACATGAATGATTGACTCTAGTGCAAGTGGGAGATTGTTATAGTTTATGCCATAGAGGCAATCCATTTGATGTGATTAATAACGTTATTGTTTTATTTGGAATAAAAATATTCTGTTATGTTATATTTACTGCGTAATATAAATAATAATTTAATAGAAGTCCTTAGAATAATAATACAGAATTATATAGTTCGAGTAAGACTGAACTTGAGATTATATAATGTGATAAGTATTATAATTCTTAAATGTCCCTAGTCGAGTTTTATTGTTTATATAGGACAACAATAAAGCGTTGAGACTAGTATGTTGATTGACTGATGATCACATCTCATTGATCATTAATATTCATGATATTAATGTCAAAACATAAATACGTATTGGAGAATATTGTATTGGGATGACCCACTGTGAGATAACTACGTGGAATATAATTAACAGTATCATAAGTTATTCTCATAGTGACAGTGATGTAATGGTCCTCAGACCTGAAATCATTATTATTTTATTCGAGGATATTTGTGTTTTGATATCATCTAAAGTTATTCGTAACAGAGTAACGATAACGTTGATTATTGGATACATCTCGAATCGAATGAAATTATGAATGATCTAGATGGAATTTAACCCTACGACATATTCGTAGTGATATCCATGGGCCTCTTGATTGAGTGAGACTGTGAAATGCATGGCCGTGCTCAAATATTGATTTGTTTAAACAGTCTGCTCATCGATCAAGAAAAAACGGATTAAATTATAAAGAGCATGATATGATCCATGCCTTGAGTTTAATCTTGGATATATTGGTTAAAAGGATTATATTATATTGATACACTGATCACGGAAAGGTTATATTGAATCGTTGATTGATCTTATTATAACTTGGATAGCAGCGATGTATTACTAGATGTCGCTCACTGTTTATGATGTAAATATGATTTAAATTATTGCCAACGTTATAGTAACCTATAGGGTCACACACTTAGGATGTAACAAAGGGATAAGGCATTTGTCAGGTAAATAAAATATTAATCGTTGATATTTTATTCAATGTTGAAATGGTATATTAATTGGCTCCTTGTTTTATGATGCACATGTTAATTAAAAGGGTGTGAGACATCCCTTTTATAGTCGGTGTAAAAAAAATCATAAAAAGGTGGAATTTAGATCCAAATAAAATGGCCGACATATATTCCTATTCAAAACCCTAGATGAATGGCGGCTAGTACCCTACGAATCCTCTTTTCTTCAATTCAATTGAAGAAATAACATCTGTGTGGACTCCTCTAGAGGATCAACAAATGGAGGGCTCTCGATTCGATTCCTATTTCGAAGTTGTTATCGTTCCTCTGTATCTTGCGCATTAGGTATGAGTTTTAATCCCAAATTTATACAAGTTTTGATTTATTTTCTCGCTAAGATCCTAGTTTTAAGGTGTTAAAACACATACTGGAACTTGATTTGATCGGATTTATCCTTTCAATCCTCTCTCGCCTTATCTTTACACAGTGATTATGCAATATTATTTTTTACTTAATGGAGCAGGCAGTCTCAACTAACACTTTCGATCCAGTTTTTAACTTCGAGCCAACGATTACACACCTGCTGTATGCAGATGATTTGATGGTGTTTCGTAGATCCACAATTCAGAATGCTACTACTTTACGATTTTTTTTCATAAGATTAGTACCTTCGCAGGGCTGGTAGTCAATGTGGATTAAACTAACATTTTTTTAGTTTGTCCAGTCGAAATACAAACCAAATTAGAGATATATTATCTTATGAGGTTGGTCATCTTCCAATAAAGTATTTGAGTGTCCCTCTTTCGTCAAATTACTTACACTACTCGGAATGCAACTCTTTAATTCACCAGGTTCAAAGCAAAATTGAAGCATGGCAGGCTAAAATGTTGAGTCTGGCTGGGAGGGCAGAATTGGTTCACTCCGTAATAAATCCTACAATTCTCTACTGGATATTTGTTTACCAAATTCCAGAGTTTACCCTAGATAAATTACAGGCAATCTATGCTGATTTTTTTTGGGGCGAATCTAAGCATAATATCGCTCGCCATAAGCTTTGTAGACCGAAAAAGGAAGGGGGCATCGGTCTAAAGCTGTTAACAAATTAAAAAAAGGAAGCTTGCATCAAGCTTTTGTGGAGTTATGTCACTAAACAAAATCTGTGGAGTAAGTGGTTGTATAGAAGATATTGCTATAATAAAGAGTTTTGGAGCATGAACATAGATAACAATGCTTCCTCGACATCGAAAGCATTGTTGCGGTTGCGTACATCCTCCAAACAAATCTTCAATAAGATTATAGCAGATGGAAGTCTTACCTCTCTCTGGTTTGAGCCTTGGCTCAATTGCAAATGACTTGTTGACATCCTCGGTTTCCGTAGATTCCAGGCAGTTGGTCATCATCATGAAAAAGTCAATTTGATCTTCCAACATTCCCAATTTGACCCTTCTCTTCATCCAGCAAATAGAGAAGCTACAACAGAGGTACAAGCTGTCTCCATATTCTCTGATCGACATGAAGATAAATATGAATGGTGTGATGGTGGGTTGTTTTCATTTCATACTACATGGGACAAAATTAGAATTAGAGGAGAGGTAAAGCCTATGTACAGTGTTATTTGACACTCTAAAAATAGTAAACGAATGTCTTTCGTAAGTTAGTTAGCATCCCTTGATAGACTTAGCACTAAGTCAAGATTACAACGGTTCGGAATTACATCAAATACATTATGTGCACTTTGTAATCAGCATGAAGAAACAGTCCAACGTTCATTTTTTGCGTGCGGTTATTCAGCTTACATTTGGAGCTCTGTGAAGCTTAAACTAAACCTACAACCAGACGTTCTTCCCAGTTTCGACGATGAAGCTAATTTACTTCTAACTACTTTCAAGCAGAGGGACCAAATACGTGACATTAGTTCTGCGGCTTTTACTACTTCTGCTTATTTCATTTAGCAGGAGAGGAATGCGCGTACTTTTTCAAATAGATCGACTGATTGTTACACTAAACTAGCGCAGATAGAGCGAGAGATTCTATACCTCGTCAATGGCAATGGAAGTAGAACTAGCAAATCGGCTTCTAACAGTTTGTTGCTTCAGCGTAGGGGAGTAGAGATTAATGATACAGGTTAGTGTGACTAAAATGAAGGAGATGATTTTAAATGTGTGGAGTGGGTCGTGGGCCTTTGGGAGATGTTTTGTTTTAATTGTATTTTCTGTGTATTTTGTTATTTCGAGGGGCTTGTTTGTAATATTGCATATCGATGTACTGTGAATATGTGGAACTTATATGTGCTAGGGGGTTGCAAGGTTTTGATGAGGCATATAAGGAAAGCATGTGATTGGTCTTTAAATAAAGTGTACCAATTTTCAAAAAAAAAATAGAAGAAAATTCTTGATTAGGTGATTTTTTATTGACATATTGATACTACATTCTTCTAAATAAGAGAAAAAAAAATTTGCCATTTTTTTTAATTTTCTTTCCTCATTTCAATTTCTTTTCCTTTTTGTTTCCCCTTCTCCCATCTATTTCTTTCCTTTCTTTGTACAACTTTTTCTTCTTTACAATTTTTTTTAAATCTTTTGTTTCCTTCTATATTTTCTTCTCTTTTTTTCTATTTCAATGCAGATTTTCTTTTCTGTTCTCTGTTTCTCTTCACTGCCGACCACCTATATTCATGTTCATATACATCCTCACAGTAACGTTCCTTCATCACCAACCACAGTATCACTTCCATAGTATAATCCCATACCCATTGCCTTAATCTTCCATAACCATCACGCCAAACAATAGTTTGGACCACTTCAACACACAAAAAAGCCATATCCATCACCACAAAATTACAGTCTCCAGTCAGCATCACAAACATCCACAAGCCATCGCCAATTTCATCCCAATAAACTACACAATTTCCATCCACAAAGTCCACACACTGTCAACACAGTCCATCCACTTTCAATTCTTCCACAGCAACCTTCCACTTCAAAATATCTCATCACGGTTTACACCCAGTTCACAAATCCCAAATCAAAAAAGTTTGTTATGAATGACACAGACAAGCCCAGAAAAATGCACCACAATCACCAATGATTAATGCAAGAAATCAACAGAACAAGAGATAATAATAAAGTAAGAACACACACGAATTTTTAACGTAGAAAAACTCTTTGATGTGAAGAGTAAAAACCACGGGACCAACGACGAGGGTCCTCCCAAACTTCTCTTACTATGATAATGGAGTGGTACACAAATCCAAATCAAGTCACAAAGTGGGTACACAAATTATCCAACAATAGCTAGCAATAACAATATCAAAAAAAGCTTGAAAAGTGAAAAATATCACTAGGAAACAGAGCTCAGAAAAGCTGAGAGATCTCGCAAAAACACTCCAGCAAAGCGCAATCTCAAAGTAGTAGAAGCAGCCCACAAAGTTTTTGAGAAATTGACTAAGTTTTGATGTTGTTTTTGTGTATTCTTTGCTGCCCAAAATGTGGATGTATATATAGACACCAAAGAGGCACTTTGAAGTCTCCATACAACCATCATATTTAATAAGATGACAATTCCTATAAACGTGCAATTACCAAAGCACACCAAAAGTCAAATAGTCACCTTTTCAAATAAAAACAGGAAATACCGTAGCAACATTTATTGCTCCAATTAATTAAATATGAGTTTTTCCACATAGAAAGGGACCAATTAAAAAAAAACCTCCCCTCCCGACAATGTGGAGGTGGCTGCCATTCCGGCCGTCGAACGACAAGTCTCAAATTTGTCTTTTGGCAAAGCTTTAGTCATTATGTCAGAACCGTTATCATCGGTATGAATTTTCTCAAGATCAATTAACTTATAATCAAGAACATCGCGTATATAATGATATCCCACATCAATATGTTTCGACTTTGCATGAAAAGCGGAATTCTTAGCAAGATGGATTGCACTTTGACTATCACAGTACAACACATACCTCTTTTGTGAAAATCCTAACTGATGAACAAACTTCTTCAACCATAATAACTCCTTACATGCTTCTGTCGCTGCAATAAACTCCGACTCAGTAGTAGACAAAGCTATACATTTTTGTAGCCTTGATTGCCAAGACACTGCTCCCCCTGCAAAAGTGACCAAATAACTCGAAGTAGATTTTCTTGAGTCAATATTACCTGCCATATCAGAATCTGAATGACCAACAAGACAAAGCTTGCCACTCCCAAAACAAAGCATCATATCAGAAGTACCCTATAATTTTCTCATAAGCCACTTCACAGCGTTCCAATGCTCTTTACCTGGATTAGAAAGAAATCTACTAACCAAACCTACAACATGACCTACATTCGGCCGAGTGCAAACGATTGCATACATCAAACTACCCATGATAGAAGCATAAGGAACATGCGCCATCTTCTCCTTCTCTTCTGTTGTGAAAGGACACTATTGAGAACACAACTTAAAATGCATAGCAAGTAGAATACTCACACGCGTTGCTTTCTCCATACTGAACCTCTTAAGCACTCACTGAATATATGCTTCTAGTAACAGCCATAATTTTTGAGCCTTGCTATCACGAATAATTCTCATTCCTAAAATGTTCTTCGCCGGACCAAGTTCCTTCATGGAGAAAGTCTTGCTCATCTGTTGCTTCAAATTAGCGACCCGATCTACATTTTGCCCTACAATAAGCATGTCATCAACATAAAGTAGCAAAATGATAAAATCATCGTTAGCAAATTTCTTCAAGAAAACACAATGATCATTATATGTCTTTTTGTATCCTTGCACCCCCATAAAAGAATCAAATTTGCGATACTATTGTCTTGGAGCTTGTTTTAGACCATACAAACTTTTCTTCAATTGGCATACATATTCTTCCTTCCCTTTGACTTTGAAAACCTCTGGTTGTTCCATGTATATATTTTCTTCAAGGTCACCATGAAGAAAAACGGTCTTCACATCCAACTGCTCAACTTCTAAATTCAAACTAGTAGCAAGATCCAGAACAACCCTGATGGAAGACATCTTGACAACCGGTGCAAATATCTCTTCAAAGTCAATTCCCTTTCGTTGGTTGCATCCTTTTATAACAAGTCTTGCTTCGTACCGAAGTGTCTTTGCATTTTCATCTTGCTTCAGCTTGTAAACCCACCGATTCTTGAAAGCCTTCTTTCCCTTTGGTAGTTTCACTAGATCAAAAGTGTTGTTATCATGCAAGGATTTCATCTCTCCTTTCATTGCATCCAACCAAAGTTGCTTATCATCACTGTCTATAGCTTCTTTAAAGGTCTCAGGTTCTCCTCCGTCAGTTAAGAGAACATACTCAGAAGAAGGATACCTAGTGGAAGGACGTTGTTCCCTGGTAGATCGCCTTACAAAGATTGTTTGAGTTTCAGGAGAAGCATGATGATCAATTTCAATATCTTCATCATGGGGACCATCTTCCTTAGGTACATAATCTTCATTGCCATTTTCTTGTACTTGCTCAGTTGGAGTTGGTGCATGAGTTATTGGAATTGGAGGAGTCAGAGGAGAGGATCTAAATCAACCAGATCATAGCCACTATAATATGCAGATTCTTGTGGTTTCTAAATATCTTCAATTGTTTGGTCTTCAAAAAATTCTGCATTCTTTATATGAATCAATTTCTTCTCTATAGGATCATAAAACATATAGCCAAACTTTTCAATACCATAGCCCACAAAGATGCATTGGCGAGTCTTGGAATCCAGCTTCGATCTTTCATCATTAGGCACATGCACAAATGCCTTACACCCAAAGACACGTAAATGACTGTAAGAAACCTCCTTGCCAAGCCAAACCTTATTTGGAATATCACCATTCAAAGATTACCAGATTGCCTTTCAACCAGATTGCCTTTCAACCAAGGCTTGAAACCGCTTAAAAACATCAAGTACCTAATCTTTGGTTTTTAAAGCATATGTCCACAATTTCTTTGAGCAGTCATCAATAAAAGTAACAAAGTAAATTGCACCACTAAAGGTCTTAACCTTTAACGGATCACAAACATTAGAATGAACAAGATCAAGTAAACCTGATTTTCTTGAAGGAGGATGTCTCTTAAAGGAGACACGATTCTGCTTTCCGACAAAACAATGAGGATATTTGTCCAATTTTACACACTTCAAATCAGGTAGTGCATTTTTCTTCATCAAACAACTTAGCCCCTTTTCACTTATATGACCAAGTCTTCTATGCCACAATATTGCAAGATCGTCATTTGCCACATTTATAGAATCGACAGGAATTGAGGCTTGCAGCAAGTACAGGCTTGTGTGCTTCTTCCCACGAGCTAGCAACATGTTTCCTTTAGTAAGCTTCTATTAACCACCATGAAAAGTGTTGCAGTAGCCATCATCATTGAGTTTTCAGTAGAGATCAAGTTTAATCAGATTTCTGGAACATGTATGACATTTTTAAGCATTAACTTTGCTCCAATGTTGATAACCAAACATATATCTCCAATGCCCACAACTTAAGCCACACCATCATTACCCATTTTCAACACCCCAAAGTCACCAGATGTATAAGGTGTGAATAATTCTTTCTATGATGTCACATGTAGTGATGCCCCACTGTCAATGACCCAACTCGACTCATATTTAGCAAGGTTCACATAGCTCTCATCATGTACAATGATAACATCACCATTCGTTGCAGTAGCAGCTCTATCATCATTACTGCAATCTTTTTGATCTTACTTCTTATCTTCCATGCCTTTACCACCCTTGTTGTCTCTTTTCCACTTGTAGCAATATTGCTTTATGTGACCGGATTTATCACAATAATGGCACTTCATATTTGTGTATATTCCACGAGATTTGTTTCTGCTTTTGTATCTGGAAACTGGAGCTTTACTCTTGCTTCTTCCTCTGTTTTCAACAACATATGCCTCCTCGGATGAAGAAGACACACCCAGAGAATTCTTCCTCGGCTCCTCATTCAAAATACCAACTTTGGCAATATCCAGTGTAACTTTGCCATGTGGTGCTGAGTTGCAAAGTGTCATTCTGAAAGTGTCCCATGAATCAGGAAGAGTGCCAAGTAACAAAATTCTCTGAATTTCATCATCAAAATTAATATCCATAGCTGATAATTGCTGAATAATGCCATGAAAATCATTCAGGTGATCAAAAAGTGACTTGCTTGAATTTTACTTCAAGTTCATCAATTGCTTGATTAGGTACAATTTATTGTTTCCAGCCTTATTAGCATAAAGGGATTCAAGTTTTTGTCATAGTGATCTAGCATGAACATCATCATTTATATGATTCAAAACATTATCATCAACCCAGTGATGAACAAATCCACACACCTGTTCATGTTTAAATTGCCATTGATCATTAGTTTTTCCTTCTGGTTTTTCATCACTAAACACAGGTAAATGCCAACTTTGACATACAACAAGTCTCTCATTTTTCACTTCCAAATACGATAGTTAGCACCATTCAAACTAATCATTCTACTAGTGTTTATATTACTAGAATGCATCAAGGGATTACTACAAATTAACCAACCTTTCTCTGATACCACTTCGTTATGAATGACACTGACAAACCCAGCAAAATGCACACAATCACCAATGATTAATGCAAATAATCAACAGAATAAGAGACAATAATAAAGTAAGAACACACACGAATTTTTAACGTGGAAAACATCTTCGATGTGAAGAGTAAAAACCACGAGACCAATGACTATGGTCCTCCCAAACATCTCTTACTATGACAATGGAGTGGTACACAAATCCAAATCTAAATCACAAAGTGGATACACAAATTATCCAACAATAACTAGCAATAACAACATCAAAACAAAAGTGAGAAAAGTAAATAATATCACCGGGAAATAGAGCTCAGAAAAGCTGAGAGATCTCGCAAAAACACTCCAGCAAAGGGCAATCTCAAAGTAGCAGAAGCAGCCCACAAAGTCTGGGAGAAACTGACCAAGTTTTGATGTTTTTGTGTATTCTTTGCTGCCCAAAATGTGGACGTATATATAGACCCCAAAGAGGCACCTTAAAGTCTCCATTCAACCACCATATTTAATAAGATGACAATTCCCATAAAGGTGCAATTAACAAAGCACAACAAAAGTCAAATGCCACATTTTCAAATAAAAACACGAAATACCGTAGCAACATTTATTGCTCCAATTAATTAAATATGAGTTTTTCCACATAGGAAGGGGCCGATTCCCAACACAACCCTTGTGTGATTCAATTCCTCAAAAAAACCTGAATTCTTGTGTGATTCAATTCCTGAAGAGGAAAAGCGACATAATTTTTTTCTGGATTCGACTTCTTTTGTTGTTGAAGAAAAAGGAAAGGATGTGATCCTTTTATTACTGCAACTAGTTTGTGGATAAAAAGGTTGCATATAATTAGCAAGGGAGAAAATTTGTGATTCGATTTTCAAAAAAAGGAAAGGGCGTGATTTTCAATTCTTTCTGAAACTGTGGAGTGCGTGACCTATTTGGGTTGAAACTGAGGGGGGACTATCGTATAATTAAGAGGAGATAGAGAAATAAGGCAGGGTTTTTCTCAGGCTTTTATTATTTTCTTGAGTGATTTGTTTTGCTTTATATATCTAAGAGTGTGTGATCCTAGTCTGTTTTGTGAGAAACCACATTTTATTAACTCGAGTTAAGTGCACGCTTATTCCTTGTTTTCGTTCTGCTTAGTTCCTTTGTTTTTTTAACTCTAGCTTAGTTCTTAGTTTAGATTTTTACTTCTTTCTTAATTTTTTGTTTCAATTCCTCTTTATTTTTGTTTACTTGTTTTTTTTCTTCTTTCCTTTTGTTTTCCTCTTTCTAGAAAAAAAAAGTTTGAATTAAGCGACCAAAAGTGAAGAAAGTCGTTCAACCAATCAATCAAGGAATTTCAAAGGTCAAACGACTTCAAATAGCAAAACGGTGGAGTTGAATAGCTAGCAGTGCTCATTTTTTCTAAATGGACAGCTATGCCCACTGTAAAATTTTCTAAACTCTACATGTGCTCGTTTGCAAAGAAAATATATATATATATATAGAAATTTCTTGTAAATATTTTCTACAGGGGCTACGTCTTGCTTGTACCATTCTATTTTAATTCCTGTAGTTATTATTGTCTGATTAGTGTGGCTGGCTGATATTTCCATAACTAAAATCCTCATTCTCATCGTTTTCAACAATATAAATAGACGTTGCAAAATATTTAAATACAATAGTGTGTTTTTTTATATTGATTCTCTCAAGGGTTTGATCGCGGATATATATTAGTTCAAATTTTGAACTTCTAGCAAAAGAGGTTGCATACTACCCATAAAACATTGGTCATATCCCTTGGCATTTATACTATACGTGAATGACCATAAGACCCTCTTCCCCCTTCAAATCGAGATTATCAACTAATAAGATATACTTGAGTATGTTATCTATTTTGTAAAAGCTACTTGTGTCAACCTTAAATTTTGGATTTTCTATATTCGTTAACGTTGAGCGAAAAAAAGTGTTAGCCACACGTGAGGCAAAATTTTTCTGAAATTTCGTGAGCCCAATGTTAACAATTTTCCAAATTTTCTAACTGACAAACATTTTCAAAATAATAGAAATGATCGAAATTGCGATTTCAATTTAAATTTCAATAATTTCGATTATGAGGCACATCCACATCAAAATAGCTTTGAATCCAAATATAGCTTTGATCAACATCAATATGGGGTTGTAAACCAAAATTTTCAAATTTATAGCCGATATCAACATCTTGAAAATAACCAAAATTGCAATTTTCCCTCGAATTTCAATAGTTTTGGTTAAGAACATAATTTTAATAATCAAAATGATTTCCAATATCATTGTCAATTTTTTGAAAATTCAAACAACTACCACATTGGAAATAATATTGATCGTGAAATTGATGTGGACTAAAATTTTGAGAATCAAGAAATCCAAAACGAAAGCTCTCAAATAAACGATTCTGAATAATATCATCTTAACATTCTTAGAGAGAGGGTAGAAAGGCAAGATAGACAGTTTGATGAACTTGTTTGCTTAATGACATCTTTTAAAGAATAACTCGAGCAGCAAAATCAAACTCAAACATGCAATGAATTAGAAAATAATCCATTCTTTATTGATAGTGAAAATTTTCAAACAACAACTTTGGAAATTGAGAATAATGATCCAAATGAAGTTGTTCAAAATTCAATAAATTATTTGGACTTCAACTCTTTTCAGGAAAAAGATTTAAGCTCATGTTTTGATCTTTCTCTTTCATGCTGCGAGAAACATGAAATTTTAGAAATTGAACAAAATAAAAATGTTGAATTTTTCAAAAACTCCAAATTGGAGAAGGATTTTAATGAACATGAATTTTTTGGATTGTATGAGAATGAGTTGCCAAATGAGGATGAAATAGAATCAAGTCGCCAATCCAAGTCTAAAAATTTCAATTTTGAGGTTTCAAGCGAACTTGAAATTGTCAATGTCGAAAATACATTGTCAACTAATAAAATTGATAAATGTGATCACGTAGTCTTGCACAACACTCAGAATTTGAATTTCACGATAGCAACTGAGTTTATATATGATCACAGATTTTTGGACAATAACACTTATAAATTTGTGGAACACATGAATTATCCTGGAAACATTATTTATGTAGGAAAACTTCGAGTTTGGATGACACTGGACATTTATCTACAGGACTATAAATTTAGGTATAAAGATGAGATGGTTTTCAAAAACCTTTGCTTATTAGAAAACATGCCTAGACAGAGTTGGAGTGAGATTCATCGGGATAGAACCAAGTGTAGGGGAAAAGTTGGTGGCATTATTTGCATCACAAACACAAATATCATTGTACATATGATCCATTCTTACATATAGTTAGACTACATTTCATTCTACAAATAATTTTTCATCTCATCCATCCTTGGGTGCTATCTTTCACATTTAGAAAACATGTTTACAGTGTGGACACTGTTTAGATTAAATATGGGGGGAGGAGTCTACGTTACATCCTTTTTTTCATATAGGACCATCATGCATTTTAGATCGTAGTAACATGCCATTTTTTATGAAGCATGACTCATTTTAGGTTGATACAATAAAATAAATTAATAATTGTTAACCAGTTGATAAGATCGAATAAGAAATATAATGAAAAGTTGAAATACAAGTGATAATAGTGTAACTGGTACATAGGGGGTTTCTTAGGTAATGGCCATGAAGTGTATTCCAAATTGTAGCCTTTGTTTAATAAGTGGAGGACTTCAAATACTTAAATTGGGTTTTTGAGTCTTTAAAACTAAGTTGTGTTAAGCTGAACTCGCGAAACTCTCTCTTGTTCTTATATATTCAATAATAATAATAATAGTAATCCAAGGTATCCAACATTGCTTGTAAATCCAGCGTTGGTGTGCAAACCCGTCAAGCTCTATGTGACATGTTTTTGACAAAGTAAGCATCAATATACCTTGGTCTCATTTTATGAGTTGGACACCTAAGGATTACCGACATCTTATTGACAAAGTCAGCGTGGGTCTGCACAATCGGCCAAGCTCTTTCCCAACTCTCTGTCATTTCACGAGGCAGTGCATTGGTAGTATACCTTGGTCTTTTAAGTTAAGTGTATGTAATTAATCATAAATTTTAATTTTTATAGAGATAGAGAATAAGCGATGATGCTCAAGCACTTCTTGACCTTATTGATTTGACTAGTCATACACAATGAAATTAGAATACCACTTTGCGAACTATGACAAGCAAATTAAGAATTTATTTCATGGCTGCGCTATGTTATCAGCCGAACCAATTGGTCAAACTGGAACATAACATTTGAAAACTTGAATTATGTTAAAAATTTGTGATAAGTTATGGTATCAAAAATAAAATCAACCGACTAGAAATTGTTAACTTACTTTGTTGAACCACTTTTTGAAACAAATCGTATTTTCATTTTTTCCATTGCATTCATGTCGTTGCACCAGAACCACAACATACTGCACTTGGATTTTGTGGGTAGTATCCGCTGAAAACCCTCATGAGACACCATTTGTCCTACTAGGTACACCTAGAGGCTTAACGGTTTGTTTCATACGCTCAATGCAATCATGTTACCTACGAAAGTGTGACCTATCCAGTTAGCTTTTAAATTTCTTTTTTTTACTCGAGGACGAGTAAAACACTACAAGAAAAACATCATATAGCAATGGCAGAATCCTTTGCTAATCCGTCGCTAAATTGGCTTTAGCGACTGATTTCCTACATAACATGGTGATCGGTAAAAACCATGACGGTAATTGTGTCAGACTTTGCGATCGACTTTAGCAAGAGTTTCCGACAGTTTTCCTTCATTTTACTAATTATATAATAAAAATAAAATTTTATTTATTAATTTAATTATAATTTATACACCGATTGTTTACCGACGGAAAATTAATTTATAATAAAATATTATTTAAAAAAGGAGTAGATAAACCCTTACTAATTGCAAAGGGATTAGCAACGGAAATTAAATTGGGGTAAACTCAACCTCACGTTTTTTGTTGGTAACCCGCCGCTACTCCCCTTCTGATCTGCCTCTCTCTCAATATATATATACACACACATACATATACATACATACATACATACATACATACATACATATACATATATATTGAAATAAAATCATTCAACTGTGAACACTGAAATAAATAACATATTAAAAAATGATAAATTAGCCAATAATATTAATTTAGAAATAAAAAGAACATTTATAATCGCATACAAAAATCCACAACATCCATAATCCTTCATCAATTCATATACGAAGCTCAATTATGAACAAAACTATTCAATTGGTGCTAACATTATCCCAAATACAAACACATATCATCCATAACCATACTAAAACCACATAACGTCATATTTACACCAAAATAAGTCAAACTAACATACCCAACCATCTTACGAAGATGATGACGAAGTCATAACCAAAATATGGAATTACGAGCTTTAAGATTCCATAAAACGGTTTTTGGAGTCAAATGAATTCTCTGCTCCTCTTGCCCACCAAGAAGTTGTGTTTTTTTGGCATCGGCTGTGATTATGGCACCAATTATGAGTGCTTTGTCTTTGTTGTAGTAAATCTTTCAGATTGTGAGATAAAACACCCCTCACTTCCATCCTCTTCCATCTACTTCTCCAAAACAATGATGTGTCAGACACAACGCTGCAAAAGACACCTAGTTTCGTATCAAATAAAAAGCAAAAATATGGTTTTTTCTAGGAGGTAAAAACAAGAGATCACCATTATTTCTAACTTGAAACTAAGTTCATATGTAGTTACTGGCTTTATACTTAAAAGCCATTTCCACGTTTCACCTAAATTATGATGCAGATTGATTTTGATAGAACCATTGGATAAAACATTCAAGGCTAATAATACATATTGTATGGTTAGTAATACCTCTGGAGTGCATCTATCAACTTCCTAGGAATACAAATTTGTTGTCTCCGTCAACTTAGGAATACAATAATTTAAGTTGTCAGTGTATTACTAGATACAAATATTGTAATTAATCTAATTAATTAGTGTATTTCTACAAATAGAACAAATAGTAAAATAACTAAACGTACTGTATTTGATAATGAGAGTGAGATGATTTAGTTTGTGATTATACCACACTATAAGTGCATAGAGGAAAAATGTGTTGTTTCCTACCATCTCATTCTAGGAAATCTAGACCAAATAAATCATTTTCCTTTTTTTAATCGAGAAATTCCAATGCAAAAATGCTCTTCAGATTATATACAGACAAAACTACAAGAATGTTAGCTATTTAGCATGATTATAAACATATGCAATTCACAAGTTAATTTATGAAACTTGTTTAATGCAGGGACTACAACAAGTTAACAGACCCACTAAAAACGAATGCTCTGATAAAAGCAGGGACAATGGCTGAGTTTTTGCCTCGTCATACCAGGTATAGGTTTTTCATCATCAATATAATTTTACACTCTGAACACGGGAAGATTAGTATTGTTTGCAAACTGCATTATGAAGCCAGACGAGCCAGTGATTGAGAAATTAACATATATTACCATTTTCGGTTAACAAATATTAATCAAAACAGCAAAAAACAATTTACAAACTGAAACAGTACCTTCTTTGTCAAAAAATATTTTCGTTTTCTATCAAATAACCTAATAAGCAAAGGAGGGTTTCTACCTTTTGCCGACGTTGAAACTTAAAAGAGGAAGGGCCGCTAATGTTGAGTTGAAGCTCGAGTCTTGAAGTCTGAAGGAGCCAAGGAAGGCTCGCTACTCTCAAATTAGGGCATTTATCGAATGAGGAGGGACCGCAGCTCGTCTATCGGAGGAGGTGATTCCGATTCGAAAATCGCAATTGGTTGGACGGTGGAGAGGAGAACGCGAGATTAGGGAGTAGTTTTTGTTTTATTCGTTGTTACCCAGATTTTTGTGTAGTAGGGAGAGAACGAAGGATCAGATTTTTGTACGCAAGCTATTGAAGTGGACCAGATTTTTGTGTAGTAGGGAGAGAAGGAAGGAGAATGGTTCAGTAAAAACGCGGCTTACGAAGTAAATTTTTTGGGGTTGGAGCCAATAAAATGGGTCGTTGAAGCCAAAAGTTTCAAACTTGGAGCCAAAAGTTTCGTTTTTGGAACAAATAAGATTTAACATATAAATTATTATTTGTGATATACTAACTATTCATATTTAGTCATAATAAAATATCAAATTTAAGTTTAGCTACTGATTATAAACAATAATTATGAGTTATAAATTATAAATTATTTATTTATAATCATTTTATTATAAATTATGAATAATTATTCCTTGTAGTTGAAACCAATGTTTTTATAACCTTTTAAACGGTTGTTAAATGGTTAAATGATAATCATTAGCAATAAATATTGTCAAAACTTCCTACTTTACGGTGTTATATGAAAGCGTTGTAAAAATTTATATTGTGAAAACATAAGATTTTTAAACATTTTTGCCAAAAACATTGTAAAATTTCAATTTTTTTTACAATGTTTTGTTATCAGTATTGTGAAAAAACATTGTGAAAAGGTGATTTTTATTGTGAAAAAACATTGTAAAAACATTTAAACAATGTAATATTCTGTTTTCACATTTTAGTTGTTATGAACGCAATTGACACCAGCTTCTTTTCTACCTCTACACAAGAAATACACCACTTGAACCAACTAACCACCTAGCTTTAAAATTTTAATACTGACTATTAGACATTATTTATTAACTATTACTTGATTATTGAGTTATAAACTATAAATATAACTTTATAATAATTAAACTTCATTATTAATTAATGATTACTACTAAATAATTATTTATCAAATAACACGTATTAATCAATTTCTTAAAAGCAAATATGTATTAATAATTTCTTTATATTAATTTAATTAATCATATTAAAGACAATTAAATAATCATTGATTATCAAAACAAATTCAATAAACATCGAACAACAATGTATTTTATTAATTACTATTACCTCTTATTTATATTATATAGTAATTAATAATTAATCAGCATTAATTTTCAAAAAAAAAATTTAATCAGCATTAACTATTGAATTTTATTTACTTCTAATTGTTATTATTTATTATTAATTACTAATGTATTATTAACATTAATTATTTAAAATTTAAATTTACTAATTAATTACTAAGTAATAACACAAATTTAAAACATTTTATAAATAATCAATATAAAAGTTCGCTTCAAATCTCTTGAAAAACTGCAGGAAAATAGCTTCAAAATTATGTCGATGGTAATCCGACTCTATCAGCAACGGAATTTAGCGTTAATATTATATGACGGTAAAGAGCAGCAATTTCCATTGATTTAGCGACAGAATTAGTATTCAGCGGTAATAATTTATAATAAGATGACATATAAAATCCGAATATTTTCTCTTAAAAAGCCCACGGAAATCCGCGGCTAAAAATTTGTCGCTAATCTCGATTTTTCTTGTAGTGAAATATAAGTGTGGGGTATTTTATTAACATGTAAAAGTGTTTATTTTTTTGCTTATGTCTTACCTTTATTATATATAAATAAATGATACTTTGTGTATTTTGTGTGTTTTTACACATTGTAAATAAAAGTTCCCTTTGTCTCAATCAAAGACCAATTGCATGAAAAAGTGCTACTTCTTGGAATCAACAAGTTCTAATTCGCAAAGGATGTCGTAGCATACTGGTAAAGGCCTAGAAATTTAATGGAGTGTTCCGAGTTTAATCCCTGTCAAGTACTATTTTTATGAAGAAATGAACACGAATGCTTCACACCCCGCCTTATGTGTTTTGAAGAATAAATGAACTGATTGATATATATATATATAATACGCACTTAATATTTTTTTTAGGAATTTGGCATATTCCTTTTAAAGAATTCAAATCCAGTCAATTGTGTTTAATTGCCACGCAAAAAGAAAGGGAAGATTTTGATTACAAATCTCCAATTAAGCATATGTTTATCTTCCCACTACCAGTGGCATATATCAAAAGGAATGCATTGATCACAAATCCTCAGTCATGGGTCATGAAAGGAATATTCCTTTATCTTTGGAAAGAATTTTTTTCATATATTTATTTTGGCCTTATGTTCACATAGAGATAGGAGACTACATTCCTTATAAATACCTATTGTATTCATTCTAAAATTATGTTCCATTTTCTGTATTCTCTTCTTCTCCTTAATAAAGTTATTTTTATTTCAGCTTATTGTTGTTTTCTTTTATAACAATACGCGTTTTCTACTCAATTAGTTTTGGTAGAACACAAGTTGTTATTTATTTGTTATTATTGCATGTTTTGCGTTTGACCGTTTGATTAGATTCAATGATAATTCTAATTTTAATTTTCTGTTGTTTCTTTTCCAGTAATTTGTTCCTTTTATTTTGATTGTTGAATTTAGTATATATCCGATTAGATTCGAATCTATAATAAATTTAATTACATTATTTCAAATCATATCTCGAAATATTGTCTAATTCGCCCACGTGATTACATAAATAATAAATTTAAGATTCCTCCCTGTGTTCGACCTGCATACTACACATTTATGCGCTTGTACATTATTACAAAATTTGTGCTTTTCTAATCCATAGAAAAGTGCCGATCAGAAGTGTATACTAATTACCAATATAATCATTGGTAAATGCATGTTATACTGCAGTGTTTGACAATTATATTCTCACATGATAACCATAGGTTTGTTCAATGTGTAATATAGGTTTGGATAAGGTGAGTTACCTAGTCTTTATTGCCTGAACTTTCGAGGTACCCATTATGCACCATCTAATAGATCAACCTTCTAATGGTGCAACAATTTACTCTCCATCAAACATATTTGAAGTTTAGTTATTGTCACATAATCTATTGGATGTGCATGGTATAATTAATGCCTTGAAAACAGAAATCTCACATATAAAATCATAGGAATGAATCATGTTCAATAAGTACACCTTTATGCTCATGTAGTTTTTCATTCGATACAATCACGACATCTACCATTTCAACCTCTTGTCTAACATCAATAACCAATATATTAAATCTTTAGTCTCCCACTGTTAGGAAAATTATAGAGGTAAAAGAAAACTAATATTGTATATGCTCATGGCATGTTCCTTGTTTTCTGTGTAAGTATATTTACCAACTTGAGAAAGCATCCCCTCATTTACTAGTCCAGTGTTGATGCTAGAGTTATAGAAAGGGAGATGTAACAGTGTAAAGATTAAAGTGGAGTTGGTTGTTGTAGCTCACACTCTCAGCTCTATTTTCCCTACTGCGACTTTTGTGAATTTCCACCAACTAGTACTCTAGCTTTCATATGCAATTTTAGTGGAACCGTTTCCTTTTGTAACGAGAACCAACTACTACTCTATACTTTCCAAATATTTGCACCAGGCACAGACATATTTTAACTTGTAAATCTTTAAGCATCATACCTTGCTTAATCATGTTTAAAATAAATTTAATATTTTAGTTTCAAACAATTATCTTGAATTTTTGAAGTTGCTCAACGTTGAGATGTAAATTTTCTACAATATTAAAACCAATGTTGAAAACAAACCAGTCAAATGGTACATCCTTGTTTTGTACACTAACCCCTGTTGGCACTTTTGGACCATTAAATTGTTGGGGTTTTAACTATCAACACGCAGTAGATATTTAACAAATTAAACAACCCTAACGATGAAGATCTATGCATAAATTAGTAAATTGAAGATTATACCTTTGAAAGCTTCCACTTTTCTCGAAACCGAACAAAAACTGAACGAATCGATCGATGTTAAATGCCTGAAGACAAAGCCTCTACAGGAGTCCACAAATGCTCCTTCGTCTTCATCAAACGAATCGAAGAGAAGCGAGATTTCGTACTAACTGATTAGTATCTAGGGTTTTCCCCATTATGTATTTTGAAAGAGGGTTGGACCCCATTTTATAAAGTAAACGAGAGAATAACAAGGAGGACCATAAAAACCCGTGTACCATTTCAAATCAAAAGAAAATATCAATGTTTGAATTTCTTTTGTCAAGAACCGTTCTCACCATTTTAAACGTTCTTTTGTATGACACTATAGATTACTATAACATTGGCAATAATTTAAACAATATTTAAATTATAAAAAGTAAGTTGCATCTAATAGTACATCGTTGTTAATAGGGTTGTAAATCAATCGGACCAGACGTAGGTGTATTCAGTTTCTATGCTAAAAAAATCGAACCAAACATGTATCGGACGAAATTTTTCTCGAACAAATCATCTTGTCCTAATTCGTGTCATAAATAAAATCGGTCGGACACGGACATACATTTTTCGGACACGGACATGAGCGGATCCGGTCGGACATGGCTATTTATATCATATTTTATACTTTTTATTAGGTTATCTCTCAATCATATATTGTAACAACCCCGATTTTGGAACCAATTTAAAATTTATTTTTAATTGATTTTTAATGGATTTTAAATATTTAAAATGATTTATTTTAAGAATTATCGACTTAAAATTTATTTAAAACGAAGTTCGAGCGTATAAATTTAAAATTTAATTAAAACGAACCCGTAATTTCGCGGTAGTTTGAAAATTTAGTTTATTTTGAACAAAATGTGTACTTATATTACAAAAAGGGAAGATATAAATGTTTTGAGCTGGAAAAAATTACAACCATAGGAAGAAACGAATACTTTACGAAAGAAAACCCAGATCAAAATCAAAATATTACAGACACAGGAAACACGTCATAACAGACATCAGCAAACTAACCACTAAAAATAACTCCACTACAAAAACCACGTGAACATAGCAAAAGCAAAGATCTCAAGGCCCGTTAAGCCCAAAGGCTAATCACAACCTCTAGAACTGCCAGAAAAAAAGTAGAAAATACCCAAAAGCAAGTTGCCACAAAAGTTCACCACTAGACAGTCCACGTGAAACAGAAATGCAAATATTTCAAAGCCCATCGATCCCAATAAAGTCACGAAATATTCTCAGCTAGGGGTGAGCGTTTGGTTGGTTTGGTTTATCCGATGATAAATTTATCAAACCAAACTAAAACCAATAAAAATAAAAACCAAACCAAACAACCAAATTAAGTTAGGTTGGTTCAGCTGGTTATCTGATTAAACCGAACTAAAAATGTTTTACACTTTTTGAAATATTCACTATAACTTGAAACAAAATATAAATATATGATTACAGTATTAATATTTTTAATTTTTATGCCTTTTAGTTTTAATTTTGACACATAGGTGATGATTAATATTTACTTAAATAATTAAACTAACCTAAAATATTTATTATAATACCAATAATTTTGAAAATATAGTAAAAATTCGGTTAATTTGGTTAAACCGATAACCGAACTTAATATTTTTTCGGGTCGATTACAAACCGACTTAATTTCAAAACCGAACCAAACCGACCAAAATAAATTGGCTTGGTTGGTTTATTTGGTTTAACCGAATAATGCTCACCCCTATTCTTAGTTGCCCACTCATCAAAGGCACCACAAGAACCATGCCGGAACAAACCGAAACAAAGAACATTCACTGCTAAATAGAACATCAAACAAAAAGATCACCAAACCAGGCTAAAGAATCACCAAACCAGGCTAAAGAATCACCATCACCAAATACATATAAACCAAGACAGCAGGACAAAACTATCCAAAAAACAGAAACGAAAAATACAAGACAAAAGAACTAGCAGCAATTGGATAGAAACCTCCACCACTAACCAAAGAACCAACTACACCAGATCAGTATGAACACACCAAAAAAACCAACAACAAACCCTTGCAAAAGCCGAACGTCAACTACAAACTGCACAGGAACTTTCCGCAAGAAAAAGATTATTTCTTAGATATCCCTCCACTAATAACATTACTCAAATTGCCACTTACTTCCTTGTACTTCTTTGATTTGGATCTGGTATTATATCGAGGCACACATATAACCCAATCATTATTACCTTTCATCGTAATAGCCTATATCTATGTCTCTTCTTTTTAGAACTACATGAAGAAAAATCTGAATCAATCATTTACACTCTTCGTTATTAAATACATCTAACTGAGAATTCATAGAAGTCTGCGAAAGTATTTCATCTTCGCCCTGTTCTTCTACTCTAGCATGCATTCTATCCTCATCATTGACCCCTAACTTACTGTCACTTTTAAATATAGAATCAGCTTTATGATCAGCATTGGAGACAGAATGGAATACCTTATCACTCATAGATGCTGGTAAAACTGCATGTTTAGCACTTTCTTTTTCAACTATACTCAAAATCTGCTTACTAAAATAAGGATTAGAATTACCTTTGGAAGATTCACTGTCGTGCGTTAAAACCTTATCAACATGAACATTCATATAATCATTAATGTTGCCCAACTTGGAATCTCTAACAGTATTCTCAATATTATCCTTATTCATACTGTCAACTGTGTTGTAACTGTTGTGATTAATACGATTCAAGACCAATTGAATCCGATATCTAAACCACAATGCGCTAGCGGAAGACTAAATCTTTGTTAGATTTGCAAAAACAAGCAATAACTCTAGTCACAAAACCAATATCAACCAATCACGAACAATCCAAATCTCAATCCCAAGTAAGAAACTAATGACAAAGTAGCAAAAATAAATCAAACAAGGATTTATAGTGGTTCCACCAACATCTTGTTAGTATACATCCACTTTGGAGAGAGTATTTTATTACCACGATGAAAGGAATACAAGAGATTGATCCAATAATCAATATATTTCAATGTAGAAAAGAGTTTGAGGAGAATAGAATTGAAGAATTTGAATTAGGTTATAAACCCTAATTCTCCCTTGAGAATAAACCCTTGATCCCAAATCAAGTCTTTAAGCTCCTTCCACTAACACCTCAGAAAATAGTATATAGGGATAGGCCAATTACCCAAATTGCCCCCGTATCTTCACAAATCAACTTACAAGGTTTTCAGCCTGAAATAGCCCATTTCAATATTCAGACGTCTGTCGTGGGAGGTGACAGACGTCTGTCCCTCCCAAGGAATTATTTGGGCTTCAGCTCTTAGCTCAGACGTCTGTCGCATCCATGACAGTCGTCTGTCCCCCTCTCAGACGTCTGTCTTGGGGATGACAGACGTCTGTGGAAACTTTCGGGAAAATCCCCTTGTAGTGACATACGTCTGTCGTCCCATACGACAGACGTCTGTCGCACTTTACATAGAACAGCTTACTCATTTCAGCTCATATCTTCCTCGTGCTAACTCCGATTTACGAACGATTTTCTCCTATGCGAAGCTATCTTCGACCACTTCAATCTACCATATAGTATCGCATATTACAACACTCCACCTCGATACTATAACCATCGCAACTCCAAACTCTAATGCACCCAAGCATTTCCTTCTACCTTCGACCAAACACACTTGAATGTTTCCCCGATGAGCTCCGGCATGGTCACCGCCCATTGCACTACACCAACGAGTTCAGGCAAAGCCCCCACCCGTCAATGTAGTGTTGAAAACATTCAAACCAAAAAAACTGTCTCAGCAAAAGACAATGTACTCGGGAGTGTAACGAGTACTTACCATGAAGATAGATTTTCAATCTCTCACCGCTATTCCTTTTCCATCAAACACAAAATCACTCTCTCCACCTCGTGCCCCCCCCCCCCCCCGACACCTAGCAACTCAACAAGCGAATTAAGTTCGAGCAATACTCGAACTTCCAATACGGCAATGTCTTCGTAAACGTATCCGCCGCATTATTCTTTGTGTGCACTTTCAAAGGTATACTAGCTTACCCTCATCCATGGCTACAAGAAATGACTCTCTCACCTCAATATGCTTGGTCCGTGAGCTAAACGCCAAATTCTCCACCAAATGGATAACACTTTGGCTATCATATCGAACATCAACACTTTCATGTTCGAAACCCAAGTCACACAACAATCGCTTCAAGTAGAGTGCCTCCTTGGCCGCTTCCACAGCGGCAATCAACTCTGCCTCCGTAGTGGCTAAAGCAACTACGGTTTGCAATCGCGATCTCCAACTAATGGCTGTCCCGCCAAGTGTGAAGACATACCCGGAAGTTGATTTCCTCCGATCCCTATCACCGGCGTAGTCCGAGTCACAATACCCAACCAACTTGCAACTCCTATCATCACTACCGCCAAAGACAAGTCCATGAGATGTTGTGCCTTTCAAGTATCTCATAATAGCCTTCACGGCTTCCCAATGCGATTTCCCCGGATTAGCCATATACCGACTAACCACCCCGACGGCATTTGCAATATCGGGCCTTGTATACACCATTGCGTACATCAAACTACCAACCGCACTTGCATATGGCAACTTTGCCATATAAGCCTTGTCTTTATTCTCGATAGGTGATCCCTTATCCGAAAGCTTCATATGCAAAGGTAAAGGTGTATTTAACGCCTTTGCATCCTCCATGCTAAACCGGCAAAATACTTTCTTAATGTATTCCTTTTGAGTCAATCTTAACTCAAAATGCTTTCGGTCCCTTTCAATTTCCATGCCCAAGATTTTTCTTGCTTCTCCAAGATCCTTCATCTCGAATTCCGATTTCAAAAGCATCTTCAACTTGTTGATTTCATTTTGATCCTTGGAAGCAATGAGCATATCATCCGCATACAAGAGTAAATACACCCAACAATCATTTCCCAACCTCTTGAAATATACGCAAGCATCCTTGATGCTTCGATGGAAGCCACTTTCAAGCATGAAATGATCGAATCTCTTGTACCATTGTTTAGGTGATTGCTATAACCCATATAGTGATTTCTTTAACTTGCAAACCATATTAGACTTACCATCTACAACAAACCCTTCCGGTTGCTCCATGTAGATGTCTTCATTCAAGTATCCATGCAAGATGTCAATTTTCACATCAAGTTGCTCCAACTCCAAGTCATGGACAGCAACTATGGCTAGTAAAACTCGGATAGATGTATGACGAACCACCGGTGCAAAAATTTCATCATACTCCTTTCCTTTCCTTTGTGAGAACCCCTTTGCCACTAACCTTGCTTTGTACCTTCCATCGTCCTTCTTGTAAATCCATTTGCACCCTATAACACGGTTTCCTTGAGGAAGTGGAACCAGCTCCCAAGTTCGGTTCTTCATAAGCGATTGCATCTCTTCCTCCATGGCGCAAATCCACTTCGAGCTCTCTCTCGACTCCATGACGTCATCAAGGCCATCGGCTCATCTTGGACAATATTGAGAGCATAGTCCAAATGATCACTAAAGCTAAGGTAGTTCCAATCACCATATCTTTCGGGAGGCCTTATTGCACGTCGACCAACCCGAGTAGCAATACTATCACCCAAACCCCTTTCGGCTCCACCTTGAGTCGAAACTTCTCTAGTATCATGTACATCACCAACATCATCACTAGAAGAACCATGTGGACTATGTGATGTTTCATCAATCGCTTCAACCCTACGAGCTTGCTCAACTCTACTACCACTTGGACGGAATATGGGAATGACTTCCTTCTCCTTTGATTCACCCTGAACCAAATCCGGAACTTCCGATGAGCTGTCATTCACCTCGAATGAAGGCGACTCATCAAAAGTGATATGACGAGAATTAAAAACCTTCTTCGTTTCCGGATTCCAAATCCGATAGCCTTTCACGCCATCCGTGAAACCAAGCAAGACCCCTTTGAATGCTCTAGCTCCGAGCTTATCATTCCCTGGATCATGCACATAAACCAGGCTACCAAACACATGAAGTTCCCTTTCCACACTTCCTCCGGAATTTTGTTACCAATGGCCGAGCATGGAATTCGATTCACAATATGCACCGCGGTTGACAAAGCTTCGGCCCAAAATCCCTTAGACAAACACGATGTCAATCTCAAGCATCGAGCTTTCTCAAGTAGAGTTCGGTTCACTCTCTCCGCTACTCCATTAGATTGCGGATCTCCCGGTGTAATAAAATGTCTTCAGATTCCGTGATGCTTACAATACTCCAAGAATTCACGCGAGACATATTCGCCGCCATTGTCGGTCCTTAACACCTTCAAAGTCTTACCACTCTCATTCTCAACAAGATCCTTCCACACTTTGAACTTAGCAAATGCCTCCGACTCGGCCCCCATTACATACACCCATACCTTGCGAGACAAATCATCAATGAGAGAGATATAATACCTTGCTCCTCCCAAAGAAGCAACCGGTGTCGGTCCCCAAACATCCGAATGAACATACTCAAGAACCTCCCCTGAGTCATGCTTGCCTTCCTCGAATGATACCCTTGTTTGCTTCCCTATGACACATTCCTCGCAAAGCTCTAGTTTGTTGAATCTCTCACCCTCGATCATCTCCCGCTTCTGGAGAATATCCAAACTCCTCTCCGAGACATGACACAATCTCAAATGCCACAACCGTGTCACATCCAAGTCACGAGAACTATCAACACCCATACAAGTCTCACCTCCTACGGTCACACCTTGAAGAAAATATATACCATGAGTCCTAATACCCTTCATAACCACAAGCGCTCCCTTCGAAACCCTCAAACAATCTTTATCGATAGTGATCTTGCATGCTAGAGAATCCAATTGCCCCAAAGATAAAATCGACTTCCTAAGTCCCTGTACATAGCGAACATTGGTGAGCGTGCGAACAACTCCATCAAACATCCTTATTTGCACGGAGCCACTACCCAATGACTTGCAAATAGCACAATTTCCCATAGCAATTGCATTTCCCTCTTTGACCTCAAAGGATGAAAAACAACTTCTATTTGGCGTCATATGATACGACACACTCGAATCGAGTACCCACTCGTTACCCGAAACACCCGTTGTTACCGCCGTCAACACATTCTCATCTATCTCACCATCCCCACTCTCCACCGCCACGGATGAAGATGCTACTTCCTTCTTATCTTTGTCCGGACATTCATTTTTCCAATGTCCCGGTTTCTTACAAATAAAGCACTTTCCATTTCTCTCTTTCGATTTACCTCTTCCACCGGGTTTTCTTGATTTAGAACGCCCCCGGTTTCCTTTCTTTACATTCTTTTCTTTCTCCACAAACAACCCGTTACTACTACTAGCTCCACTACTACCCTCATTCATCTTCATCATTTGATCTCTCAACTGCTCACTAAGAAGACCTGTCTTGACATCATCTAGAGTCAAGGTATCCCGACTATAGATCAAACTATTTGAAAAACCTGTATAGCAGTCCGGCAAAGAACACAATAATATCATCGACTTTTGCTCTTCCTTAATCTTTAAATCAACGGCCTTCATCTTCATGAGAAAGTCATCAAAGGCATTCAAATGCACCTTAAGCAAATTACCCTCCTTCATCTTGAAGGTGAAAAACGTTCACAACAAGATCAAACGGTTAGTGAGTGACTTCTTCATATAAAGTTCTTCCAACTTGTCCCAAATACTTTTAGCTGTAACACCCCGTATGTTGAATAACTTGTTATAATATAAATCAGGGCAGAATTAAATTTTAAGATCTGAGTCAAGGGAAACGGGCTATGCCATTGCGTTCATCTCGGAAAAATACGCGAAATAGAGTCCGAGTTTTTGTAAATCGGAGTTTGTATGACCTAGTTATGGCCCATGTAATTTTTCAGAAAATTCTAAGTTCAAAACAGATTTAAATTTCAGGTTCAAAATTCGAAAATCAGACCAGGCGGGCTGGGCGGGAAAATTCCCGCCAGCCACCCCAAGTTGACTGGGGAGTCGACTTGGGAGTCGACACAGCAGGACCCAAGTCGACTGCCCAGTCGACTTGGGAGTCGACACAGGTGGCCAGGCAGGTTTGGCCTGGGTGCACTGTTTGGCTGTTGGGCTGTGTTTTGGGGCTTGTGACAAAATCTGACGGCTCTAACCTAAATTAGGGTTAATCTAAGGGCCTAAACTACATCCTAAATCTATAAATACACCCTAAGACTACCCTAATCCATACTAAAAATAGATAAAATGTCATCATGCCGTCAAAATGCAACTTAGAAGGAGCCTCCACAAATTAGAGAGGAAGATAGCTTCTCAAATCAACTTCTAATCAACTCTAGCAACTTAATCTTCTTCATATGAGTGCTAATCAACAAGTAGTGAGTTTCTATGCCTTTAGCAAGCAACTGCTACACTAATTATGATAGGATATAATGAGGTTATGGTTATGTATGTGGATCAATGCAAGTTATGTTATCATATGCTATGTGCTCATGATGTTAGTTATGCAAGTTTTATGCTATATGTCCATGATGCTAGTTGTGCAAGTTTTATGCTATATGTTCATGATACTAGTTATGCAAATCACTATGATAAACATTGATCCATTATGACACCATGTTATGCAAGTTTGGTGTTTGATTATATGCAAGTTCATATATGACATGTTATGCAAGTTTGGTGTTTGATTATATGCAAGTTCATATATGACATGTTATGCAAGTTTGTGTTTGATTATATGCAAGTAACATGTGCAAGTTTACACCTTTGTATGATATGCATACATATGAAAGTTTACCCCTTTGTATGTCATGCATATATATGCATGTTTACCCCTTTTTATGATATGAGTAACATATGCAAGTTCATCCCTTTTTAGACCTATGACATGTATGCAAGTTTATACCTTTATGATAGGTCTATGACATGAACATCTATGCAAGTTACCCTCTTTATGACATATGTGATTCATGCAAGTTTGGGTTGATTATTTATGCTAGTTGGGTTTGATGCTATGGTCATATATGCAAGTTGACACCTTTAAAACCCATGTTGATGCTAATGTTATGCTAAGTTGAACCCATTGTATTTGTGATGAATCTTCCCTTTTAAGTATGTCATGTTAGCGTATTACGTGGGGAACGATGGGGTTAATATTCATGTTAACAAAATTGTGGTGAAATTGGTATGATGTTGCAAACCATAAGTGGATGGACATAATTGAGTCAATTATGTACATCATTAAATTGGAATTAGTTAGGGAAAATTAATTCAAAATATGGGGGTGATTAATTAGGTGTAATTAATCGACTAAGACACGAGGTTGGACCCTTTTGTAGCATAAGACTGCCCGGACCCGACCGGCAAATCCAGCGGCTACAAATGATTGGCCCAATGTGAGAGGTCTTAGGCATAAACTAAATACGTGACAAGTGTAAAGACACGAGGTTAGACTCTATTATGGCGTAAGGCTGCCCGGACCCGACCGGCAAATCCAGCTGCCATAAAAGACAGTCTAATGTGAGAGGTCTTTACAAAGGTTACGGTCTTAATCAATTTAGAAACACTTAACCAGATAAGCATGTAGTGGGGCATGAGGGGTTAAGTGGGTGCCTTTGGTGGCATGTGAAAATCTAGTAGTTGCCTTGGGTGGCAATAGAAAATACGATTAGAATACTTAACCAAAGTGGAAACATGTAATTAAACATGACTAAAGGGTTAAGTGGGATACACTAGAGGGAGCAAGCATAGGTGGGTAGCTTGTGGGGGCCCATTTCAACCGGTAACCCATATGTATCTTTGTGGGATCGACCCATGTCGAGGACGGGACACGCGTACTGGGCTTGATTATAAGAGGCCAAAACGGGTTAGCTGTGGCAACGCAAGTCCAACGGGTTTCATATGCGTGTGTGGGCCCGGGCTGGTAGGTAAGACGTTGTTGCATCGTGTAGGTATAAGCCGTGCACCGTTGGTTGTATCGGGTTGCCAATTTGGGGAGTGATACACCCCACTGTGGGGCCAGCACGGGTATCTACGTTAGGGAGCCAATCTCTTGGGGAGTAGTGGGTATACCTAGTGGAGATAGGGGCAGACGACACCTATGCGGTCAGTTAGGGGTACACAAAACTACTAGTTATATTTTCTAAGTCCATGGGTGGGATCAACCTTTAAGTTAGGAATGACTGGTGTGGTGCAGTGTAGTAATTATCCTTGGGTGGGTAGATGCGTCCTTACCGATATCTTAGTTCATCCTATGTCTAGTTGGCTACTTATTGTAGTCATTTATCCCCAGTCGTTACCGTACCAAGTTTATATCATACCCTAATTACTTTAATGATTGTATTGTTAAAGTTATAGGACTCGCTCAGACTTATGTATGACCCCGTTTTTTTTATCTTTTTCCCAACCCTCAGGTTCTCAGAGTGGGCCTAGCACTAGTGGGCTTTGATCAGATTGCTTTATCTATCTTTTGGAGCTTGGACCGTTGATGTAAAGCTCAGCTTATCTTTTCTATTATGGCTATTAGTTATGAAGTGGGATTATGTACTTATGTTTTTATCAGGATGGATATTTAGTACTTGACTCTTGTTTTATAGTTTTGTTATTGTAACCAAACATGTTTACCTTCTGCTGCAATGAAATGATGTTTTAGTTAACAAGTATTATTTATATCTGTCTTGTTGTAATTTTTCTATTCTATATTCACTTAAAATACTCCACCGAAGTTAAGGCATTCCCTTAGTGAGTGACCTTAGCGGGTGTGGGGTGTTACACGTGGTATCAGAGCTGAAGGTTACCAGAACAGATAAATTTTTTAGAAAAACTATTTTTCTAAAAACATTTTTGGAAGAAGTATTTTCAAAAACATGTCTTTTAAGAGAAAAGTTTTTGAAAGTAAAGAATAATCCCTAATAGCCATATCTTTATCTTTCGAATTCTCCGTTTTGAATCTTTCCTTTTTCGTTTCAGCATGGCTGAAGATCTTAATTTTCCGGAGGGTGTAGCGATACCAGTATGGTATAGGAGATTGATGGAGGCTAGGGCCGCCGCTGCGGGTCCAACAAATGTTCCTCCACCACCAGTTGCACCCGATCTTCCTCCCCCTCCTCCTCCTCGCGCAGATACTTTTGCTAAGACTTGCAAGGAATTTAAGGCTATGGGTGGGAGGTCACTAATGGAGAACGCCTAGTTGACTCTTGGGCGGATTTCAAGCAAAGGTTTGAGGCAAAGTTTCTCTCACGTGCGGAAGAAAATCTTTATATGGAAAGGTTCTTGACATTAAAGCAAGGAAACTTATCAGTGAAGGAATATGTCAACAAGTTTAATCAGCTAGCAAGGTTTGGCATGGACATGGTGAATACACCGGAGAAGAAGGCTCTGAGGTTCGTTAAAGGCTTGAATGAACCGATGCATGGATTGGCTATGACTCACATCCCTATGGAGGCCACCTTTGAGAAGCTAGTAGACATGGCACTTATGCATGAGGAAGAGAAGGGTCCCAATGCTAATAAGGCACCCGAGAAGAAAGGAGATCAGAAGAGACCTCAACAGCAACAGCAAAACAAGGGTGGGAAAGGCAACAGTGGAAAGGGAAAGAAAAAGTGCTTCAATTGCGGGACACCAGGCCACCTAAATTGTCGGAAGAACAAGAAGACTGGCTGCTTCCATTGTGGCGAAGAAGGGCATCTAGTGAAGGACTACCCTAAGAAGGGGCAGAGGACGGGATCTACCTCAGGGGGACAGGTGCAGGCTCTTATGGCACCAGGTCAGGCCAGGGGGCAAGTACAGGATCTCGCGGTTCCACCGGTTTAGGAAAGAGGTAGAACTACTTCCGTTGAAAGTCTGGTTTTTCTGTTTGATCATCCTGTCCGTACTTTATTCGACTCTGGCGCATCACATTCGTTTATCTCATCATTATTAGTTGAGTCACTGCACTTAGACACCAGTCTAGTAGATGATCCCTTGGTTGTTTCAAACCCAATTGGGGGCTCCATTTATTTGTCCATGATATGTTTAGGTTTGAAGATTTCCATACTCAGCGTTGAGTTTAGATGTGATGCTTTTGTTTTGGGCTTCACGGGCTATGGGTTAATTTTGGGCATGGACTGGTTATCCAGTAATGGTGTCGTTCTTGATTGCGAAAGGAGAGTTGTTAGGCTCATGACCCGCTTGGGGAACACTCTCGAGATCTCTTGTAATCCCATGAATGCTGTTATGCTAAGTTATCTTGAATCACTTGACGCTTCGGTCGAGAGTTTGCGATCTGTTAGATTGGTCCGGGAATACTCGGATGTGTTTGAGGAGGTGAAGGGCTTACCTTTGAAGCGGGAGATAGAGTTCTGAATATATCTGGTAGACAATGCTAAGCCAGTATCTTTGCCAGTGCGCCACATGGCTCCTCGTGAGAGGAGGGAACTCAATAAGCAAGTAGGGGAGTTGCTTGAGAAGGGGTTCATAAGATGAAGTATATCGGAGTGGGGTGCTCCAGTGGTTTTTGCCACGAAGGTGGATGGGTCTCTCAGACTTTGTGTAGACTATAGAGAACTCAACAAGTTTACAAAGAAGAATAGACACCCATTGCTGTGGATTGATGATCTCTTTGATCAGTTGGTTGGCGCCTCAGTGTTTTCGTAGTTGTACCTAGCCACGTGGTTTCATCAGTTGAGAGTGGCTGAGGATAGTATAGAGAAGACTACCTTTAGGACTCCGGATGGTTTCTATGAGTGGCTAGTGATGCCCTTTGGTTTGACGAATGCCCCTGCATACTTTGTTGATTTGATGAGTAGGGTGTTCAGGGAGTACCTTAATAAGTACGTGGTGGTCTTTGTGGATGACACCTTAGTATTTTCTAAGAGTGAAGAAGAGCATGCCCTACATCTTAGGGAAGTGTTGGAGACTCTTCAAGCGCATAGCCTTAAGGCTAAATTCTCTAAGTGTCACTTTTGGAGGAAGGACGTGCGGTTCTTAGGGCACGTGGTCTCCAAGGAAGGGATAGTTGTGGATCCCGCGAAGGTTGTGTCCATCCAAGATTGGAAGGTTCCGAAGAATGCTACCGAGGTGAGTAGTTTCTTGGGGTTGGCTGGCTACTATAGGAAGTTTATCAAGGACTTCGCGAAGATATCAACCCCATTAACTCGCTTGACAAATAAGAATCTAGTCTTCACATGGGACGTAGATTGTGATGATGCGTTCCAACGGTTAAAGAGAGCTTTAACCACAGCTCCAGTCTTAGTGTTGCTAGATGGGAGTAAGCCATTTGTTGTTTATACCGATGCTTGTGGGACAGGACTTGACGTAGTCTTATTGCAAGAGGGAAGGGGAATAGTCTATGGGGGAAGGCAGTTGAGAGCGCATGAGAAAAATTACCCTACACATGATCTAGAGTTGGCCGCTATTGTTTTTGCGCTTAAGACTTGGCGCCATTATCTTCTTGGCGAGAGGTTCGAATTGTTCACTGACCACAAATCATTGAAGTACTTGTTTTCTAAAAAGGATTTGAACTTAAGGCAACAAAGGTGGATGGAGTTCTTAGCATCCTATGATTTTGAGATAGCATATACCCCTGGCAAGGGTAACGTGGTGGCAGACGCCTTAAGCAGAAAAAGGTTGTCCTTGAGTCCATTGTTCGTGGAACGACGAAGCTTGGAATTTATCTTGATGTTTGACTTCAGACCTTCCGTTAACTTTGTACCCTGAAACACCCCACCTCCGTTAGGGTCACTCTCAAAGGGAATGCCCTAATTTTGGTGGAGGTTTATAAGTACAAGTCACATATATACAAGACAGATATAAGAACACATATTTGTAAAACAGCGGAAGAACAACAAACTTTATTTCATTAAATCAAATACGTGTTGCAACAACATCCTTTCCTCAACATAACATAACACTTTCATAATCTGTCTTGAGTACATTATTTAAAGAAGCATAAATAAAACATAGATAAACTGCAAAAGCCCTTTAGTGGATTGTCCAAAGCCATAGTTCAAAACAGGAAAGTCCAAGCAATACATTTCTCTTCTTCAAGCTGGATGTTGAGGCAGGTCAAGCTGCTGTGTTCCCTCCCTGAGGACCTGGGGGGGGGGGGGGGAAACGGAAGAAAGAAGACGAAAGAAAAATAGAGTCAGACATAAAGCCTGAGTAAGTCTAGTACTACTTTGTCTATGAATAAAGAACTGGGTATGATAAGTAAAACAGGAAGTGGGCAAACACTATGAACTTGGTTAAGTTATCTAGGGTCGAATATACTATCGTACCCCATGTTAATCTCTGAACCCATATAAACTAGTTTCCAATTTGCACCCCATAATCAGGGTGATGTGATCCATTCAATGATGATCGGCTCCTACTCGCATAGTTACATGTGTCTTACGGCCCCCGATGTCTGTAGTTACCTATGCTGGTCCCACCATGGGGTGTATCAAGTCCCATAGTGGCAACCCGACACAACCTTAGAGTGCACAGGTATGCTACTGGTGTCCAGTGCCTTATTTTTCTGCTCCGGAGTGTGTGCACGCCCGCACTCCGTTAGAACCTACACTGCTACACCACCGCCGTCGCTTTGACCTCTTACAATCAGCCCAGTAATCGTGCCCCACCCTGCCTAGTTTCAGGGTATCCTGATACACCTTTTAGGGTTACTGCTGAAAAGGGTCCCACGTTACTAGGTTTTCTATCTCTAGCCAACATGCTAAGTTGGTTAAGTGTTTCTAACCTAACCCCCACCAGTCCGTTTTAGTTTAGCATGTTCCATTTTGATTAAGTCTTTAGTCCACTTAATCCTAACAATCCTGACTCAGCCTTAATTGTCTTATTAAGGCCCTGACCTCTCACATTAGACAGGTATTGTTGTGGCTGCCTGTTGCCGGTTGGTTCCGGGCAGTCTTACGCCACAACTCAGTCTAACCTCGGGTCCTTATTGGGCTCCATGTTTAAACTCTCACATTGGATAGGTATTGTTGTGACTACTGGACAGCCGGGCGGTTCCGGGCAGGTTTACATCACAACTCAATCCAACCTCGGGTTAAACACATCGTATTTTCTACATTTACATATCTTGTCATTCTTCTTTATTTATATGTAAATATTTGCGGCCCATTATTAAGTAAATGGTGTAAAGGTTACACCAATCATGGGCCCAACCCATACTTGAATTTGGGCCCTTTTATTTTATATTTTCATTCATTAATTAATTTTAACCCAACGTTATTTTCCCCCGTTTTACACGTCCGTTCATATATATTGGGCTTAGCCTTTTAAAGCCCAATTTAGCCATGCGAAAGGGGAGGCTTATGGCGTATACACAAAGAGGGGAAGGTGAGCGCATGAACTTGCAATACGACGTTGGAAATACAAAATAGAAATTGGTGTACTTGCATAGTGGTAACATAGGTGACATGAATCAAAGCATGTGAACTTGCATAGGTTTAACTACAACATGAACCTATATTCTTATTTAGGCATATTGTCAAACATGAGCATGTCGTAAATATTTCTAGCATGAGCATAGCATAATGTCAAACATAAGCATGGCATAAATACTTTTGGCATAAACATAAACATGTCATGTTCATAAGGTTTCTACATGTTTACAAAGGGGATACTTTGTTACCAACACAAAAGCATAGTTCAACTTAATCATGGTTTAAGTCCAATCACATAACGATGGTACAAACATACTTATGCATAAATATTCCTAATCATGGTGTTTGTTTTAAAACTTGCAAAAAGGCAAAAAGGGATTTTTGAGTCTAGCCTAGGCCATGTCTCACATATGACATCATATAATTCTTTAATCAAGATAGACTTAATCATAGATTTCAATTATGCCAAATATCATTCATAGCCTAGCCATATTCAAAAGTTTTGCAAAAGCATGACTTAATACATGGATTATGGTGTCAAAAATTCCAACATAGTTTCATATGAACTATAACAACCAAACTTGTTCCAATTACTTGCAAAATGATTTATGCATAAAATATACATCATGATGGCATAATACCAAAGCCCAAACTTGCATAAATTTCACTCAACTACATACATGTAGCTTCAACATAGATTATATAATTGGCGCAATATTCCAAACGTATATATGCATAGAACTACCGCATGTAGTTCTTTATAACATGAATAACATAATTCAAGAATATCCAAACGTATATAAATTGATAAGAACGCACAAATATGAATTACTTCCATTGCCATAATTCAAGCATACACATCAACACAGTTGTTTATTTATACCAAAGTAATACTCTACTTACAATGGTTGCGGCGAATTCTCTAATTAAGAGATATGATTCCTTTGTTGAATTGATTGGCTTTAGGTTGCTTGAATTTGCTTTAGGCTTAGAACTTTCTTCCTAACTCTCTCTCTAGTCGGCGGCTATTCTTTGTCGTTCCTCAGCAACATGGCGGCTATAATCTTATTTTGAATGAATAGATTAGGGTTTAGTCTAGGGTTGTTTATATAAAGGTTAGGAATTGATTAGGACCCTTGATGTTGCTAGGTTAGATCGTAGCCATTCATTAGGAAGAGAGACCAATAAAAACCCGCCACCTAGCCCTAATGACAAAGCAGACCACAGAAATTCGACCGCACACCGACCTGGCCAGCCAGGTTGACTGGGCTCGACCAGGTCGATACCCCTGTCGACAGGGCTGTCGACAGCCCTGTCGACATGGGTAGCCCAGGTCGACAGCCCAGTCGACCTGGGTGGCCCAGGCGGGTGTTCTTCCACCCTGGCCCAATGGGCCCGATTTTAAATTATTATTTTATT
Source organism: Allium sativum (assembly GCA_030737875.1). Classification (NCBI taxonomy): domain Eukaryota; kingdom Viridiplantae; phylum Streptophyta; class Magnoliopsida; order Asparagales; family Amaryllidaceae; genus Allium; species Allium sativum. Next base: position 69,617,980 of record CM060909.1, on the reverse strand, counting down.
CTGTTTGAATTTTAAATTTGATTCAAAACTTCCGAAGGCCATATCTTCTTCATACGGACTCCGTTTTTCGAAAACTCGGACTCTATTTCGCGTATTTTTCCGAGACGAACGCAATGGCGTATTCCGTTTCCCTTAGTTCTTTGATTTCAGATTAATTATACTTTAATTCATGAATTTCACAGTTATAGAATTCTCGGGGTGTTACATTCTCCCCCACTTAAAAGGATTTCGTCCCCGAAATCTTCAAGTTAGGAGGAATGTATATCCTAACATCCAATCATCCATCTACTCATCCATCAAACACGAGCATCCATTGTCCTTAAAAGACTTCTAATGCTTCATGATCATATGCGAAGTGTGTGTATATGAACTTATCTAATGCAAAATCAGGCGGTCTACTGATTCAGTTGACCTCCTTGATGCGAATTATGTAAGTGCCATGAATCCATTACGTATGCAAATTTTCCTATTCTTGATTCTACATGAGTGCACAATCATTCAATACAAATGCAACATCCATATGACAACACATTAAAGTTCAACCACATACGAATACAAACATATATGCATATGCAATATGAAGTGACTGAGCCGATCTAAAACCTAGATTGTGTGTGTATATGTAACCACGAGCAACCACTAGCAATCACTTGCAACCATTTGCAACCATTCATACATAACATGTTTCAATTACATGTTTCCATCCAAAGAGTTTCTACCTAAAAGATACGGTCGAGGAAATATGCCTAAAAAGACAGATGAAAGCGCAACTTAAGGAAAAAGAAAGATCAAGGATGTACCCTCGAACAGAAAAGGGTAGGCAGTGCGTATTCTAGCTTCAGTTTCCCAAGTCGCGTCTCCCTCGGCGTCGCTCCACTGAACTTTGACGAGCTTGACTTCACGGTTGCGTAGCTTCTTCATTTCCGTTCCTAAGATGCGGGTTGGAACTTTCCTTATGGTTGCTTCGCGTTCCACTTCGGCCTCTTCGAGGATATTCGGCTCTACCACTTCAGCAGACTCGTGTAGACATTTTCGGAGATGTGAAACGTGAAAGACGTTGTGGACTCCAGCCAACTTCTCGGGTAGCTCTAATCTATAGGCCATTTTCCCAATCTTCTCGATAATAGGAAATGGCCCTACGAATCTTGGCGCTAGCTTTCCTGTGGTTCCAAAACGAACAACGTTTCTTAGCGGTGATACCTTGAGAAAAACTCTGTCTCCAACTTCGAATTCAAGGTCGGTCCTCCTCTTGTCGGCATAGGACTTTTGTCTGTCTTGGGCCGTCTTCATTCTTCTTCGTATTAAGTCTACTTTCTCTGAAGTCTCTCGGATCATGTCTGGTCCAAGTATAAGCTTATCAGTAGACTCCCACCAACAAGTGGGCGATCAGCACGGTCTTCCATATAAAGCTTCGAAGGGCGCCATTCCTATGGTTGCTTGATAGCTGTTGTTGTAGGCAAATTCCACCAAAGGAAGGTGGTCTTCCCATGTCCCTCCGAAGTCAAGGACGCATAGCCTTAAAAGGTCTTCCAAAACTCTGTTCACCCTCTCTGTTTGGCCGTCGGTTTGGGGATGATAGGCTGTGCTCAAGCATAACTGCGTTCCTACTGCTTCTTGCAGACTCCGCCAAAATTCGCTGGTGAAGATGGGGTCTCGGTCACTAACAATGCTAGATGGTATTCCGTGGAGTCGCACGATTTCCTTAAGATAAAGTGATGCTAGGGATGAGGCAGTTCTTTTACTTTTGACAGGTAAAAAGTGGGCGCTTTTAGTAAGCCTATCCACTATTACCCAAATGCTAGTGTTGCCTCTCCTAGACCTAGGCAGCCCATCGATGAAGTCCATTGAGATGCTATCCCACTTCCACTGCGGGACCTCCAGAGGATGTAGTAGTCCGCCAGGCTTTTTCTGTTCCGCCTTAACCTGTTGGCACACCATACATTTAGAAACGAATTCTGCCACGTCCTTTTTCATGCCATTCCAAAAGAAAGTCCTTTTTATGTCTTTGTACATTTTATCCCCGCCTGGGTGTATCGTCATCTTGGAGTGATGTGCTTCCTCGAGAACCTTCTTTATTAAATCGTTTGACTGTGGGACGCATAGTCTTCCGTCTCGCCTTAGCAAACCCTTATCGTCGATGGAGTATCTGTTGAGGTGACTTGAAGTCTCACCCCTAATTAGCCTATCAATTATTTCCACAAGCTGAGGGTCTTCGCGTTGTGCTGTCCCTACTGAATCCACTAAAGTTGGGCGCACTTCGAGAGATGCTAGCAAGCCCGGTACGAAATCGGAGGAAGGCCTAAAGTCGAAACTGGCTATAAACTCTAGGCTTTGTCTTTCAACAAACAACGGGCTTAGGGTCAATTTCTTTCGGCTCAACGCGTCTGCCACTACGTTGCCTTTGCCCGGAGTGTAGGAGATTTCGAAATCGTACGAGGCAAGAAACTCCATCCATCTTTGTTGCCTCAAGTTAAGATCTTTCTGCGAGAAAAGATATTTCAACGATTTATGGTCAGTGTAAAGTTCGAACTTCTCACCTAGGAGATAGTGTCGCCAAGACTTGAGTGCAAAGACGATGGCGGCTAACTCGAGATCGTGGGTTGGGTAGTTCTTTTCGTGCACTTTCAACTGCCTCCCGCCATAAGCTACTACCCTTCCTTCTTGCATTAAGACGGCGCCTAGCCCTGTCCCACATGCATCCGTATAAACAGTGAACATCTTGCTCCCATCTGGCAGCGTCAAAACTGGGGCTGTTGTAAGAGCCCTTTTCAGTCGTTGGAAAGCAAATTCGCAATCCAAATCCCAATTGAACACTAGATTCTTCTTGGTCAACCTCGTGAGCGGAGCTGAGATTTTCGCAAAATCCCTTATAAATTTTCAATAGAAACCTGCTAGACCTAAGAAGCTTCGGACCTCAGTCGCATTCCTTGGTGTCTTCCAATCTTGTACCGCCACTACCTTAGCAGGGTCCACTGCTAACCCTTGTTTAGATACTATGTGCCCAAGGAACCTCACCTCTTCTCTCCAAAAGTGGCATTTGGAGAATTTGGCTTTTAGTTGATGGACTCGCAAAGTTTCCATGATTGCCCTTAGGTGCTGAGCATGTTCCTCTTCACTCTTTGAGAAGATAAGGATATCATCTACGAAGACCACTACGAATTTGTTGAGGAAATCTCTAAATACCCTACTCATTAGGTCCACGAAGTACGCAGGTGCATTTGTCAAGCCGAAAGGCATGACAAGCCATTCAAAGAAGCCGTCTGGGGTTCTGAACGCCGTTTTATCGATGCTATCTTCAGCCACCCTTAGCTGATGAAAACCGGTTGCTAAATCGAGTTGGGAGAAAACAGACGCTCCTCCTAATGAACCCCTTTTCTAGAAGCTCTTTAATCTGTTTACTGAGCTCTTTCCTTTCTCGTGGAGCCATATGTCTAACGGGCAACGCAACGGGCTTTGCATTATCTACAAGATATATGCGGAAGTCTATTTCCCGCTTCGGAGGCAAGCCCTTCACCTCTTCAAAGACATCCGGATATTCCCGGACCACTCTAACTGATTGCAAATTTTCAACGGAGGCATCTAGCGATTCAAGATAACTAAGCATAACCGCATACGAGGGATTACAAGAAATTTCCAAAGTATTACCGAGCTGGGTTAGGAGCCTAACAACCCTTTTCTCACAATCAAGGATGGCCCCATTACTGGATAGCCAATCCATACCCAAAATCAAACCATAACCCGAAAAGCCCAAAACAAAGGCACTACATTGAAATTCAACACTTAGGATATAAATTTTCAAATCCAAACAGATCATAGACAAATGAGCTGGGCCCCCAATTGGGTTTGAAACAATTAAGGGGTCCTCTACCATACTAGTTTTTAGGTGCAGAGATTCTACTAAAGCAGACGAGATAAAGGAGTGTGACGCGCCAGAATCAAATAAAGTGCGAACGGGGTGATCATAAAGATAAATTACGCTTTCTACAGAAGTATTTATACCTCGCTGTTGCAATGGTGGCGCTTCTAGCACATGAACCTGTGCCCCTGGGGTGGATCCAGCCCCCTGCCCCTGTCCTCGTTTCTTTGGGCAGTCCTTAGCCCTGTGGCCTGTCTGACCACATGAAAAGCACCCACCATTCTCCTTGGCCTTCTTTTTCCGGCAGTCCTTTACTAAGTGCCCCATTTTGCCACAGAAATTGCACTTCCTCTTCTCTTTGTTGCCTTTTCCTCCTTTCTTAAAGTCCGCCTTCTTAGGCTGCAAACCATCTTTCTTCCCTTGAGAGCTTTCTGCCTTTGTCTCCTTCTTGCCCTTATCCTCTTCATTCAGCAATGCCATTTGCACCAATCTTTCATACGTGGCTCCCATGGGTATATGGGTCATGGCCAAACTGTGTAATGGCTCATTCAACCCTTTGACGAAACGGAGAGCCTTCTTGTGCGGGGTATTGACTAGGTCAAGCCCAAACCTAGCCAGCTCATCGAACTGATTCACATACTCTCTGACAGTCTTGTCCCCTTGCTTAAGAAATAAGAATTTTTCCAACTGCAAACTTCTTTCTGCATCTGAGAGAAATTTAGTCTCAAACCTTGCCCTAAAGTCCTCCCATGTCTCCACTGGTCTTTCAGCATTAGTGACTTCCCACCAGTAGGAAGCCTCGCCCTTCAATAGCCACACTGCCAGTTGTACTTTTTGCCTATCCTCTACCTCAAAGATGATGAATAGGTCTTCAGTTTCTTTCAGCCAATTCCTAGCTGCCACGAAGGACTCAGTTCCATGGAAATCCCTTCCTCCCATAGCTTTAAAATCTTTACATATCTTAGCAAACGTGTTTCCCCGAGGAGGAGGTGGAGGAAAAGGTGCTGCTGCAGCTGGATGATTTCCTTCCGCTGGGGGAGGAGGAACGGTAGGACCTGGCTGAGTGGCCCTTGCTTCTAAGAACCGTCTAAACCAACCAGGTATTGGTACCCCTTCCGGCAAGTTAAGTTCTTGGGACATGCTGAAACAAAAAGGATAGATTCAAAACGAAGGATAAGAGATAGTTCCTATGGCTTTGGGGAGTGGACTTTTGCCTTTTTTTTTTTTTTTGAAAATAGTATTTTTCTTTTAAAAATGCTTCTTTATATTTCTTTTTTTTTTTTTTTTTTTTTGAACATAATTTTTCAAAACTTTTTATCTTATCTGGTAAACCTATGCTCTGATACCAAGTGAAACACCCCACCTCCGTTAGGGTCACTCTCAAAGGGAATGCCCTAATTTTGGTGGAGGTTTATAAGTACAAGTCACAGATATACAAGACAGATATAAGAACACATATTTGTAAAACAGCGGAAGAACAACAAACTTTATTTCATTAAATCAAATACGTGTTGCAACAACATCCTTTCCTCAACATAGCATAACACTTTCATAATCTGTCTTGAGTACATTATTTAAAGAAGCATAAATAAAACATAGATAAACTGCAAAAGCCCTTTAGTGGATTGTCCAAAGCCATAGTTCAAAACAGGAAAGTCCAAGCAATACATTTCTCTTCTTCAAGCTGGATGTTGAGGCAGGTCAAGCTGGTGTGTTCCCTCCCTGAGGACCTGGGGGGGGGGGGAAACGGAAGAAAGAAGACGAAAGAAAAATAGAGTCAGACATAAAGCCTGAGTAAGTCTAGTACTACTTTGTCTATGAATAAAGAACTGGGTATGATAAGTAAAACAGGAAGTGGGCAAACACTATGAACTTGGTTAAGTTATCTAGGGTCGAATATACTATCGTACCCCATGTTAATCTCTGAACCCATATAAACTAGTTTCCAATTTGCACCCCATAATCAGGGTGATGTGATCCATTCAATGATGATCGGCTCCTACTCGCATAGTTACATGTGTCTTACGGCCCCCGATGTCTGTAGTTACCTATGCTGGTCCCACCATGGGGTGTATCAAGTCCCATAGTGGCAACCCGACACAACCTTAGAGTGCACAGGTATGCTACTGGTGTCCAGTGCCTTATTTTTCTGCTCCGGAGTGTGTGCACGCCCGCACTCCGTTAGAACCTACACTGCTACACCACCGCCGTCGCTTTGACCTCTTACAATCAGCCCAGTAATCGTGCCCCACCCTGCCTAGTTTCAGGGTATCCTGATACACCTTTTAGGGTTACTGCTGAAAAGGGTCCCCCGTTACTAGGTTTTCTATCTCTAGCCAACATGCTAAGTTGGTTAAGTGTTTCTAACCTAACCCCCACCAGTCCGTTTTAGTTTAGCATGTTCCATTTTGATTAAGTCTTTAGTCCACTTAATCCTAACAATCCTGACTCAGCCTTAATTGTCTTATTAAGGCCCTGACCTCTCACATTAGACAGGTATTGTTGTGGCTGCCTGTTGCCGGTTGGTTCCGGGCAGTCTTACGCCACAACTCAGTCTAACCTCGGGTCCTTATTGGGCTCCATGTTTAACCTCTCACATTGGATAGGTATTGTTGTGACTACTGGACAGCCGGGCGGTTCCGGGCAGGTTTACATCACAACTCAATCCAACCTCGGGTTAAACACATCGTATTTTCTACATTTACATATCTTGTCATTCTTCTTTATTTATATGTAAATATTTGCGGCCCATTATTAAGTAAATGGTGTAAAGGTTACACCAATCATGGGCCCAACCCATACTTGAATTTGGGCCCTTTTATTTTATATTTTCATTCATTAATTAATTTTAACCCAACGTTATTTTCCCCCGTTTTACACGTCCGTTCATATATATTGGGCTTAGCCTTTTAAAGCCCAATTTAGCCATGCGAAAGGGGAGGCTTATGGCGTATACACAAAGAGGGGAAGGTGAGCGCATGAACTTGCAATACGACGTTGGAAATACAAAATAGAAATTGGTGTACTTGCATAGTGGTAACATAGGTGACATGAATCAAAGCATGTGAACTTGCATAGGTTTAACTACAACATGAACCTATATTCTTATTTAGGCATATTGTCAAACATGAGCATGTCGTAAATATTTCTAGCATGAGCATAGCATAATGTCAAACATAAGCATGGCATAAATACTTTTGGCATAAACATAAACATGTCATGTTCATAAGGTTTCTACATGTATACAAAGGGGATACTTTGTTACCAACACAAAAGCATAGTTCAACTTAATCATGGTTTAAGTCCAATCACATAACGATGGTACAAACATACTTATGCATAAATATTCCTAATCATGGTGTTTGTTTTAAAACTTGCAAAAAGGCAAAAAGGGATTTTTGAGTCTAGCCTAGGCCATGTCTCGCATATGACATCATATAATTCTTTAATCAAGATAGACTTAATCATAGATTTCAATTATGCCAAATATCATTCATAGCCTAGCCATATTCATAAGTTTTGCAAAAGCATGACTTAATACATGGATTATGGTGTCAAAAATTCCAACATAGTTTCATATGAACTATAACAACCAAACTTGTTCCAATTACTTGCAAAATGATTTATGCATAAAATATACATCATGATGGCATAATACCAAAGCCCAAACTTGCATAAATTTCACTCAACTACATACATGTAGCTTCAACATAGATTATATAATTGGCGCAATATTCCAAACGTATATATGCATAGAACTACCGCATGTAGTTCTTTATAACATGAATAACATAATTCAAGAATATCCAAACGTATATAAATTGATAAGAACGCACAAATATGAATTACTTCCATTGCCACAATTCAAGCATACACATCAACACAGTTGTTTATTTATACCAAAGTAATACTCTACTTACAATGGTTGCGGCGAATTCTCTAATTAAGAGATATGATTCCTTTGTTGAATTGATTGGCTTTAGGTTGCTTGAATTTGCTTTAGGCTTAGAACTTTCTTCCTAACTCTCTCTCTAGTCGGCGGCTATTCTTTGTCGTTCCTCAGCAACATGGCGGCTATAATCTTATTTTGAATGAATAGATTAGGGTTTAGCCTAGGGTTGTTTATATAGAGGTTAGGAATTGATTAGGACCCTTGATGTTGCTAGGTTAGATCGTAGCCATTCATTAGGAAGAGAGACCAATAAAAACCCGCCACCTAGCCCTAATGACAAAGCAGACCACAGAAATTCGACCGCACACCGACCTGGCCAGCCAGGTTGACTGGGCTCGACCAGGTCGATACCCCTGTCGACAGGGCTGTCGACAGCCTTGTCGACATGGGTAGCCCAGGTCGACAGCCCAGTCGACCTGGGTGGCCCAGGCGGGTGTTCTTCCACCCTGGCCCAATGGGCCCGATTTTAAATTATTATTTTATTCTGTTTGAATTTTAAATTTGATTCAAAACTTCCGAAGGCCATATCTTCTTCATACGGACTCCGTTTTTCGAAAACTCGGACTCTATTTCGCGTATTTTTCCGAGACGAACGCAATGGCGTATCCCGTTTCCCTTAGTTCTTTGATTTCAGATTAATTATACTTTAATTCATGAATTTCACAGTTATAGAATTCTCGGGGTGTTACATACCCGGTGTGCTAGCATCCTTAAAGGTCAGACCTACTCTTTTGGGACGGATTGGCGAGGCACTGCGGGACAACCCACAGTTGGTTGAGTTGGTAGAGAGGCTCATAAGGGGGGAGTCGTCCAGCCATTTGAGTAGGTACACCCTAGATGATAAGGGGTGGTTGCGTAGAGACGGTAGACTTTGTGTACCGCAAGATGAGGGTTTGAGGAATGCTATACTTGATGATGCACATCGTTCGAAGATGACCATTCATCCCGGTGGGGACAAGATGTACCAAGACATGAAGCGAGTTTTATTTTAGGCCGGTATGAAGAAAGATGTGGCTGAGTATGTCGCTAGATGCTTGGTTTGCCAACAAGTGAAAGCGGAGCAAAAGAAACCCGGTGGGTTGCTTCACCCATTGGAAGTTCCGCATGGAAGTGGGATAGCGTCTCGATGGATTTTATTGATGAGTTACCGAGATCGAGGAAGGGTAATACGGGAATTTGGGTTGTGGTAGACAGACTTACTAAGAGCGCCCATTTCATACCCGTGAAGAGTAAGAGGACGGCTCCATGGCTAGCTTCAGTTTACCTTCGAGAGATAGTTCGGTTACATGGTGTACCTTCTAGCATAGTGAGCGATCGAGATCCTATCTTCACTAGCGAGTTTTGGAATAGTTTGCAAGAGGCAGTAAGGACTCAGTTGTGTTTGAGCACCGCATATCATCCTCAGACGGACGGCCAGACCGAGAGGGTGAATCGTGTTCTAAAAGACCTTTTGAGGCTATGTATCTTAGATTTTGGAGGTACATGGGAAGAGCATCTTCCATTGGTGGAGTTCGCGTATAATAACAGCTTTCAGTCTAGTATTGGCATGGCTCCATTCGAAGCTCTTTATGGAAGGCCTTGTCGGTCACCTACATGTTGGTGGGAATCTACGGATAAGATCTTGCTTGGGCCCGGTATGGTTAGAGAAACTTCGGAAAAGATTGATTTGATTCGAAGAAGGATGAAAGCGGCGCAAGACAGACAAAAATCTTATGCGGATAAGAGGAGAACAGATCTTGATTTTGATGTTGGGGACATGGTCTTTGTCAAAGTATCTCCATTACAGAATGTTGTTCGCTTTGGGTCCATTGGAAAGTTAGCACCAAGGTTTGTAGGACCGTTTCCTATTAAGGAAAGGATTGGACAGATGGCATATAGAGTGGATTTACCCGAGAGACTTAGTGGTGTATATGACCTATTCCATGTGTCACATTTGAGGAAGTGCCTACATGAGACCGCAGAGGTGGTAGAGCCGAGCTTGCTTAGAGAAGTGGAGGTAGAGCGTGATGCGACGATTTGACGAGCTCCTACTCGCATCCTTGGGTCAGAGATTAGGAAGTTGAGAAACAGAGAGGTTTAACTAGTCAAAGTGCAATGGGGAGATGATGAGAGCAACGCTACTTGGGAGACAGAAGCGAAGATGCGTTCACTGTACCCATTTCTTTTTGAGGGTATGTCTTTTAATTTCTCCTTTATCGTTTGTCTAGTTCTTATCTTATCTTTAGTATGTCCTCTCATTAGTACCTTTGACCTTTAGATAGGGTAAACCTATGGTTGAAACATGTGTTTGAGACATGTTATGATTGATGGATGCGTGTGGATGCAAGTGTTTGCTAGTGGTTGCTCGTGGATGCATATACACACACTTTAGACACTAGATTGGCTTAGTCACTTCATATTGCATATTGCATATAATTGTGTGTAGGTAGCTATATTAATGGATGTATAATGGTTGTGTTATCATATGGATGACGCATCTTGGTGTATGGTTGTGCACACATGTAGAAATAGTATGTGTCGATAGGGTTCTTTCGCATACATATTGGATACATGGCACTATCATGGTTTGCATTAAGTAGGTCAACTGAACCAGTAGACCGCCTGATTTTGCATTAGACAGGGAACATATACACACACTTTTTGCATATGTTCATACAGCATTAGAAACTTTAAGGACAATGGATGCCAGTGTTTGATGGTTTAGTAGATGATTGTTTGGTTGGTAGGATACGTTCTTCTTGACTTAGAGATTTCGGGGACGAAATCCTTTAAGTAGAGGAGAATGTAACATCCCGTATGTTGAATAACATGTTATAATATAAATCAGGGCAGAATTAAATTTTAAGATCTGAATCAGGGGAAACGGGCTATGCCATTGCGTTCGTCTTGGAAAAATACGCGAAATAGAGTCCGAGTTTTTGTAAATCGCAGTCCGTATGACCTAGTTATGGCCCATGTAAGTTTTCAGAAAATTCTAAGTTCAAAACAAATTTAAATTTCAGGTTCAAAATTCGAAAATCAGGCCAGGCGGGCTGGGCGGGAAAATTCCCGCCAGCCACCCCAAGTCGACTGGGGAGTCGACTTGGGAGTCGACACAGCAGGACCCAAGTCGACTGCCCAGTCGACTTGGGAGTCGACACAGGTGGCCAGGCAGGTTTGGCCTGGGTGCACTGTTTTGGCCGTTGGGCGGTGTTTTGAGGCTTGTGACGAAATCTGATGGCTCTAACCTAAATTAGGGTTAATCTAAGGGCCTAAACTACATCCTAAATCTATAAATACACCCTAAGACTACCCTAATCCATACTAAAAATAGATAAAACGTCATCATGCCGTCAAAATGCAACTTAGAAGGAGCCTCCACAAATTAGAGAGGAAGATAGCTTCTCAAATCAACTCTAGCAACTTAATCTTCTTCATAGGAGTGCTAATCAACAAGTAGTGAGTTTCTATTCCTTTAGCAAGCAATTGCTAAACTAATTATGATAGGATATAATGAGGTTATGGTTATGTATGTGGATCAATGCAAGTTATGTTATCATATGCTATGTGCTCATGATGTTAGTTATGCAAGTTTTATGCTATATGTCCATGATGCTAGTTATGCAAGTTTTATGCTATATGTTCATGATGCTAGTTATGCAAATCACTATGATAAACATTGATCCATTATGACACCATGTTATTCAAGTTTGGTGTTTGATTATATGCAAGTTCATATATGATATGTTATGCAGGTTTGGTGTTTGATTATATGCAAGTTCATACATGACATGTTATGCAAGTTTGGTGTTTGATTATATGCAAGTAACATGTGCAAGTTTACACCTTTGTATGATATGCATACATATGCAAGTTTACCCCTTTGTATGTCATGCATATATATGCATGTTTACCCCTTTTTATGATATGAGTAACATATGCAAGTTCATCCCTTTTTAGACCTATGACATGTATGCAAGTTTATCCCTTTATGATAGGTCTATGACATGAACATCTATGCAAGTTACCCTCTTTATGACATATGTGATTCATGCAAGTTTGGGTTGATTATTTATGCTAGTTGGGTTTGATGCTATGGTCATATATGCAAGTTGACACATTTAAAATCCCATGTTGATGCTAATGTTATGCTAAGTTGAACCCATTGTATTTGTGATGAATCTTCCCTTTTAAGTATGTCATGTTAGCGTATTACGTGGGGAGCGATGGGGTTAATATTCCTGTTAACAAAATTGTGGTGAAATTGGTATGATGTTGCATACCATAAGTGGATGGACATAATTGAGTCAATTATGTACATCATTAAATTGGAATTAATTAGGGAAAATTAATTCAAAATATGGGGGTGATTAATTAGGTGTAATTAATCGACTAAGACACGAGGTTGGACCCTTTTGTAGCATAAGACTACCCGGACCCGACCGGCAAATCCAGCGACTACAAGTGATTGGCCCAATGTGAGAGGTCTTAGGCATAAACTATATATGTGACAAGTGTAAAGACACGAGGTTAGACTCTGTTATGGCGCAAGGCTGCCCGGACTCGACCGGCAAATCCAGCTGCCATAAAAGACAGTCTAATGTGAGAGGTCTTTACAAAGGTTACGGTCTTAATCAATTAAGAAACACTTAAACAAATAAGCATGTAGTGGGGCATGAGGGGTTAAGTGGGTGCCTTGGGTGGCATGTGGAAATCTAGTGGTTGCCTTGGGTGGCAATAGAAAATACGATTAGAATACTTAACCAAAGTGGAAAGATGTAATTAAACATGACTAAAGGGTTAAGTGGGATACACTAGAGGGAGCAAGCTTAGGTGGGTAGCTTGCGGGGGCGCATTTCAACCAGTAACCCATATGTATCTTTGTGGGCTCGACCCTTGTCGAGGACGGGACACGCGTACTGGGCTTGATTATAAGAGGCCAAAACGGGTTAGCGGTGGCAACGCAAGTCCAACGGGTTTCATATGCGTGTGTGGGCCCGGGCTGGTAGGTAAGACGTTGTTGCATCGTGTAGGTATAAGCCGTGCACCGTTGGTTGTATCGGGTTGCCACTTTGGGGAGTGATACACCCCACTGTGGGGCCAGCACGGGTATCTACGTTAGGGAGCCGATCGCTTGGGGAGTAGTGGGTACACCTAGTGGAGATAGGGGCAGACGACACCTATGTGGTCAGCTAGGGGTACACAAAACTACTAGTTATATTTTCTAAGTCCATGGGTGAGATCAACCTTTAAGTTAGGAATGACTGGTGTGGTGCAGTGTAGTAATTATCCTTGGGTGGGTAGATGCGTCCTTACCGATATCTTAGTTCATCCTATGTCTAGTTGGCTACTTAGTGTAGTCATTTATCCCCAGTCGTTACCGTACCAAGTTTATATCATACCTTAATTACTTTAATGATTGTATTGTTAAAGTTATAGGACTCGCTCAGACTTATGTCTGACCCCGTTTTTTTTATCTTTTTCCCAACCCTCAGGTTCTCAGAGTGGGCCTAGCACTAGTGGGCTTTGATCAGATTGCTTTATCTATCTTTTGGAGCTTGGACCGTTGATGTAAAGCTCAGCTTATCTTTTCTATTATGGCTATTAGTTGTGTAGTGGGATTATGTACTTATGTTTTTATCAGGATAGATATTTAGTACTTGACTCTTGTTTTATGGTTTCTTTATTGTAACCAAACATGTTTAACTTCTGCTGCAATGAAATGATGTTTTAGTTAACAAGTATTATTTATATCTGTCTTGTTGTAATTTTTCTGTTCTATATTCATTTAAAATACTCCACCGAAGTTAAGGCATTCCCTTAGTGAGTGACCTTAGCGGGTGTGGGGTGTTACATTAGCGGTAGTCTCACCACTAATTTCGGAGATCACATTCTCCCCCATAGCAAGTTGAAGAGTAGTGTAAGCCCAATCCTCCATCTACTCTCTCTCAACATCCAAGATATCACTTGGTAATAAGTGAGTATCAAATACTACTCGGTGCACCCGATTCCGCCTAAGAATCACTTTCATTTTCCATTTCCACTTCTCAAAGTCATTATCACCATTCCACTTGTCAATAACCAATTGAGAACCCGACGCCGCATACGAACCCCGTACATAAGGCACCACACTATTCAAACTTCTGGTTGAAGGACTTACCGAGCTACTATCCGTCTCCGGCATTTTCACAAACACCTAACAAGCACCAAAACAGCTCCGATACCAACTTTCGTAACCGTTGTGATTAATCTGATTCAAGACCACTCGAATACGATATCTAAACCACAATGCGCTTGCGGAAGACTAGATCGTTGTTAGACTTGCAAAAACAACCAAAGCAATAACTCTATTCACAAAACCAATATCAACCAATCACGAACAATCCAAATCTCAAACTCAAGTAAGAAACTAATGACAAAGTAAGAAAACTAAATCACACAAGGATTTATAGTGGTTCCACTAACATCTTGTTAGTGTACATCTACTTTGGAGAGAGTATTTTATTACCACGATGAAAGGAATACAAGAGATTGATCCAGTAACCACTATATTTCAATATAGAAAAGAGTTTGAGGAGAATAGAATTGAAGAATTTGAATCAGGTTATAAACCCTAATTCTCCCTTGAGAATAAACCCTTGATCCCAAATCAAGTCTTCAAGCTCCTTCCACTAACACCTCAGAAAATAGCTTATATAGGGATAGGCCAATTACCTAAATTTCCCCCGTATCTTCACAAATCAACTTACAAGGTTTTCAGCCCAAAATAGCCCAATTCAATATTCAGACGTCTGTCATGGGAGGTGACAGACGTCTGTCTCTCTGAGGGAATTATTTGGGCTCTAGCTCTCAGCTCAGACGTTTGTCGCATCCATGACAGACGTCTGTCCCCCTCTCAGACGTCTGTCGTGGGGATGATAGACGTCTGTGGAAACTTTCGGGAAAATCCCCCTGTAGTGACAGACGTCTGTCGTCCCATACAACAGACGTCTGTCGCACCGTACATAGAACAGCTTACTCATTTTAGCTCATATCTTCCTCGTGCGAACTCCGATTTGCGAACGATTTTATCCTATGCGAAGCTATCTTCAACCATTTCAATCTACCATATACTATCACATATTACAGCAAACTGAAGCATCAATGTCCATAACATTCTCAGCATTAGAATTCATTTTAGGAGACCATACTTTGATTGACTTACACCCATTTTTAACATGCCCAAAAATATTAAATTCAGAACATACCAAGGAAACCCATTCATAATCAATTTTTTGCCATACTATATCACCCTTAAAACTTTGAATAGACACATAGTCAGGAAACTGAAAATCTGAGTTCACCTCAATTAAAATCCTAGCAAAAGATATACGAACCACATTCTCCGTAGAATTGTCTAATTTCAAAGGTTTACCCAATAAGGAAGCAATCCTACTTATTCCTTCAACAGACCAGAAATCTAATTCCAGGTTAGGAATACGTATCCAAATAGGTAATGCGTGTAGAAAATCTCTATCCAGTTTCATACGAGGGACCCATTTTTTCATGATAATTAATCTCTTGTTATAGTAATAAGGTCCTGCGTTTAAAATCCTCTCACAATCTTCTAAACTTTCACATTTGAGAATGAAAAAGCCATTTTCCCTAGAAAATAATTGATATCTACCTTTCAAATCCCAATTTCGATCAATATATTCCTTAAGAAAATAGTAATACGACTTACTTCCAAATACATAAAACACTATTGAATTAAACCATCTCTCCCTCGCTTTATTCGTTAATTCCTCATCAATCACAGCTATTCTAAGATTATCGATAGTCGTAGGTTCAATAAAATTGAGCTGGATAGAGGATTGATGGTAATTATTTTCAGCGACAATGTCAATCCATGATTTTGACTGTTTAGGAGAACCTAGATAAACAATATTCAAATCTTTGGCAGACAGATCTGGAAAATCTTTCTTCGAACATAAATCAGGAGATAAGGATTTACTTTTAAATTGAGGTCTCCCTTGATCTGTATGTTTCCCTAGAGAACGAGGATCTGGAGGAACGATCGAGCGTTGATTAGAATCCAAGTGATAAACCAATTTTGTTTTTGAATTTGGGGATTTTGGAAAACTGGAAGTCGCCATTATCGGTTCATGAAAAGTTTTGTTTATTGCCCACCAAAAATTTAGTTTTAAACTTTAATTGATTGTACATAAAGCAATATAAATCGGATTTCAGTAAAATAAGAAACGTTAGAATCTATTTAATTATATCTTTCTAACGAATGTGAAATTTTTTGATTTCATATTATAAATCGTAAGTTATGTCCAAATTAAACTTTAAAATAGTCGTTATGGAATTTATTGATAATTTAATATTATTTAAGCACTTAAAAATAGCCATCTTGCAAACGACCTCTGTTTTTGGTGAAACTAATTTTTTTGGATCCAGAACCTCAAATTATTGTCAGGTTTAAAATTTCAAGTCAGCTGGAATTAATATCTAAGCATAGTAAATTTAAACGCTTGTTCAATTTCAATTGAAATTTAATAAGCTAGTAAAAGGCCATTTTCAAACGGCCTCCAAATTCAACGAAATTAATTTTGTCAAGACCGTATTCATAAAACATAGAGAGATTTCAAATTTCATAATTTTTGGAGTCAATATGTGGTCGTGATAAATTAAAACGTACATTGAAAATCGATTTTGAATGTTATATTGATTTATATATCAGTTTTGAGATAAACTGATCAAAACAGTCGAATTGGCTTACGAAACATATCCCATTGTGTCCGGAATGGATGTATTTGGGTAGGGGCGGCGTTCATTGGGATTCATTTGGAGTTCGAATGCGAAATTTCTCTTTTAAGAAATAATTAAAATTAAATATATTATAATATTTATATATTTATATATATACACCCATATACTATAATCAAACCCTAAAGCTAAGTCATCCATGGTCAATTTCTTCTCCACCCGCCTTCTACTAATGATTGATTCACGAGCCCCCAATTTTGACGCCTCTGATATCCTTTATGATGCAACTGACGGTGATAACCCCTAAAGGGAAATTGTTCAGGATGGCCAGGGCTAGCTGTTGGTGGAGGTGCACGACCTCCGGTGGGCTGACGAGGGCATGGCGGCGATTTAAAGGGCGCATAGTTTTAGGAGAAATTGGGGAGCACTGGTGATTGTTGGAGGATGGGATGGGTTGGAATCAGCGGAGCAAGGACAAGCGCACGTCAGGGTGGCGGTTGATGGTGGCCCTGCGTGGGTCAGGTAGCACAGTGGTTTGGGTTCGACCGTGAGCATAGGTTTACTGGCTTCAGTTTTTGAATAATGGGGGAAGATGTAACTATTAATTTAATTAAGTTCTAATTATTCTATGTTAATCAAATAATGTAATTAATATGTAAACTGCCATATCTTGTTCAAATCCAGACGGATTCGATGATTTCAGATATGTTGGAATTGTGACTACGAGATCTACAATATGAAACTGAATGGAGGTAATTTGCAGCTAGTTACAAATTATGGCTAAATTAAACGTCTAGTTTAATTTATTAAAATAATTATTTTATAACAATTTCAGAACCAATCAATGTGAGAACTCTCTCACTCAAATATTTTGTATAATTATTTATTTTTATAGCTGGAAACATATTAATTGACTATGTGGATTTTTATCTGTTACATGTGATATCCCTTGAGTTCAACACATGAACTATTCACCAAGTATATTTGTTATTAGAAACGTTGTTTGAATATATGACATTCGTATTTCAAACAATGTGGATGGAAACTTTGTGGCCTTAAATTACAATGGATGATTATTTATGTTTTGTTGTGAATGTGAATTTGAAATGATTAACATGTTAAAACGATGTTAAATTATTTATGGTAGTTGAAATTGCATTAAAAATCCATTTATAAGTTGAACGACTTATTTATGTTCACTAATTTAAATAATATCGATTAAATAGAATAAATAATTTATTAATTAATTATTTGCTGGTTGAAAACCACACGCGGCTATTGGGATGATATTTGATTTACACTAATCCCAAGTGTTTATATTTAATGTTAATCGATTGATTGACATGCCAATATGAGTGTTAAATAATTATAAGATTTATAGGGATGTAAGTGCACTTTGGATGCGAATTGGATGTTTAATAGTTGTTTATAACTATTGTAGAATACATGTGATGTATGAAATCCATATAATTGAAATTATATGGTAATTGGTCGAATCTCATTTCATTCCAGAATAAAACGAATATTTTAATATAACATTCATTTAATAGTGAAGTTTAGTTTTGATGTCCGATTTTGGATGAACACAAAATATTAAAATTGACTAAACAGTGAAATGTGCAATTTTAAAAATAAACGAATGAAACGAGTTTTTAAAGATGATTATATATATTTTATATTATTTATAAAAAAAAAAATTCGAAGCATTTCGTTTTATAATTAAAATTTATAAATTGGATTTGTGCTTGAATAGAACGCATCCCACAGCGACAGTTCGTGAACTTCAACCCGTAACTTCAAATTGACGTGCCGGGAGATCCAACTGTCAGATTCTCCTAATATTTGAACTTTTAGAACTGTAATGAAACGAACTTTCTAATAAAATAGGAATTTTTTAAATCCAACTGTTAGATTGTAATTTAAGCCCAAATCAATTTTGGAAAAGGTCGCTATGAATGCATTTTAGTGGACGATATTGGAAACCGACTGTAAGGGCCTTAATAAAATTATTAAAAATATAAATAAATTATATAAAATCATAATAAATGTTTTGGAAATATTTTTGGACGAAATAATCCATATTTGAAAAGATAAAAGATATTTTTATCCGAATGAACTAGTTAATAACTAGAATAATAACCCAACGATTTTTAGAAATAATAAATTGGACGATAAATTGTTTTAACATAACCAAAAATTTCCAACATATAAATTGGAATGGATTTGAGTGAAAATTATCTTCAGGTATTTTCGATATTGGATTCCTTGATTATACGGATATCGTTATTCCAAAACGATATCTGTTTATTTCAAAATTAGGTATTGAATGTTAGTCGATATGATTTTCATTTAAGACCTTATATTTAATATAAAATGGGATTTTGGGTTTGTCGTGAATGGTATCTTCATTAATACTATTCTTGAACCCATTAGTGAATGGAATAAATCTTTTAATTAAGGTTTAGAGAATTTTTCCAATCTATTTAATTAAATTGGAATTGAATCGAATTCGAGTGAATAATAATCAAAATGGGCTTCTATAAAGGAAGGCCTTTACTATTTATGAAATTTAAATGGCTTGGCCATTATTCCACTTGCAGTGTTGGTCAGATACATAAATTTATATCAATCATAAATTTTTCAGATTTTCAAATATTCCATATTAAAGGGAAGATGACTTTGGATTTATTGTGAATGGTGTGTTTACATGACATTTGTTCTTTAACCCAATTAAAGACAAGATAAATTTCCTAAAGTTGAATAATCATTTAATAATGATTTTTGAAGATTAAAAGTAAGTAGAGTTTTAATGAATCTTTAATTAGATTGAAATGTGAATGAGGTAATTAAATTTACCGAATTCAAGAAATGTTTGAAATGGAGTACCACCAGTTTTACTCCATACGATAGTTAAATTTTTAATTAGATTTGAACATTAAATGGTAAATACTTTTACCGATAACACAATGGGTGTAAGGTACGGAGTACTACTAGTTTTGCTCCATGGGATGAATAGGTTGGGACTGGGATAGTAAAATGAGAGATTACTTCGGTAAGGCTCGTTAATCCCGATTAGTTGATAAACCTTAATTTGGTTTAAGTTGTGAAAAGATATTACAAAATCTTTTGAAACGATTTCTAAGGAATGGACTAAACAAAAATTTTAAAAAAGATAATCTTTGATAAAATTAATGGGAACCTTTCCCAAAGATAAGAATATTTGAATAAAAGAATATTCTGGATTGGAATGAGGCGTATGATGTGTTTTTATATCACTTGATTATAAGATATGCAAGTTATTCAGAAAGACCGGGCTTAACCCATTCTGAATAACTGATATGATGATAAAATACTCGAAGATATAAAGATGGTGGTTGAAGATCGAAGATCTTCACATCGTTAGGATGCTTACTGATGTCTTGATTGGGCTGTACACCCAATACGAGTTAATAAGTGGTGATCATCCAGACGTACTTGGAGATCGACTGGATATGCGAGGGCCAGTCTCCTGTATTGGACATATGGGATGAGGAATAAGGTGCCTCCAGTTTCATTCAGACCTAGAACGGACTTGCAAATGAATTGTATGTCTGACATTGTACTTCATGCTGTATTTGTTGATCTCTGCTAAGTATATATATGTTTAGTGGCTAAGAATTTATTCTCTTGCTTAACACCCTTTTCTGAGACGTACGAGCTCAGAGGTTATATATTGGTAGAAATTAATGGCATGGTATAGATTGACAATGTGTCATGCTAAGATGCAATGATCAAGGCTTTTGTTGAAAACAGAGTCTTGTGGATGATGATCAAATCACAACTATAATATATCACAGCTTTGTGTAGCGTTAATTCGTGAGCTTCACACCCCGGTATGAACCAAAAACAGGATGAGGACCGCAAGGAAATGGGCCTACGTTGGTTTTTAGCTACAAGTGATGTCATGGTATGGAGTCTAGACATTTTACTTATGTGGATGTTGGATGACGGATAACGAGGTACCTCGGATTTGATTTGGCCACACAAGGCCCTTGATGGTCGACGCGCTGACTAGGTGAAAGGTCCGATAGGACCAGCGAATGTATTATTTATGGGTTTACCAATCGGCGATGGCTGTTCGGCCTTGCTGCTCCAAGGGACACATGTTGTGTTCCATGGGACATATGCTAGAGTGTCCCGAAGTCGGATGAGGAAGATCCCTTGCCTCGGTTCATAGATAGAAACCTAATTTCCTATACGCAATTTTACAGTTTTAGTTGTAAATCTATATGGCGACATAATATTATAGTACCTATGTTGTAACGAACTAGGATTTTTGACCTAGATAATCGACATAAACCCATGTTAATTATTCAGACATCGAACATTCCAGATCCTTAATAGAAAAAAGTTAGAGGGTGATAAATAGATAAGATAGAAAATTAGAATAGAAGAGGAAGAAGAACATAACGACAGAACCAAAGTAATACGAATCTCACAGCGGAACAAATAAAATATAGTATACAACATAACTTGGAAATACAAATCTGTCATTTGTATATATGTACAAATCATCATTATAGTACAAAACTTACACCATAGCGGAAATAAACAATGGGTATATAATCCTGAAGCCTCTTGCTCCATCTCCACAAGTATATCTGTAAAATCCTGACCACTTGACTTCCCATACAAAATTGGGCACCCAAGAGTTTGGGGATAACAAAACAAAATAAACTCTGGGTCAGTCATAAGACTGGTGTGAGTAAACTCCAACCATTTGTTTAACTTTTAAAATCCTTTTAAAAGAAAGAATAATCATAAGATCAATCCACACATAAACACGATGGTTTTTACCATACAATTACCCAAAACATTCTTTAAAAATCCATACTCTTCTGATATTATAATAATGTCTAAATCAAATAAATAGCAATCTACTGGAACACTTCCATCTCACGTTCCACATATATATAATATACAATCAAAAACTGTAGGCGCTTATTTGGTACTGGATTCCAATTGGCAAATTATGAGACCACCTTCCGACAGTGTATCTCTAGAAAGGAATGCACCGGGATCAACAAGATCTTCTTGTAACCTAGGCTAAATATGACTGGTCACTCATTTCGCTTGAGTATACCGAATGTATTATCACCAACGGTTGGGATCAGCAACCATTTCCCGAAAGGGACAACATCGAAATAGTTTAAAGAAGCAAATAGATTTTCTCTAGATCTGGTGACAATACTCCCTGGTTGTAAGGCTTGAGGTCATAATGTACGGACCACACATTTATTTACTTTGAATGTCACATCGTCTTACCCGCCAAATCACAAATTGATTTCTCCAAAAGTACTACAGGTCTACAGCTAAGAGAAACGAATTCCTCTGCCACCAAACGTAAATACATTTGAAGAGATCAACTTATGCGATCTGTTAAATATACTCTGTTAGACATTCTTCCATACTAGTCGTCCTGGGACCAGACAAACCGAAGACACTATTCTATAAATCCACCTTACGCAATTTCTACCTCGGATTTGCCAGAACAGCACTTGCATAAACTCCATCTTGAATTATCTTGATCGTATTAGATTAGCAACGCTAATACCCATACGGAGTGGTTTCCAGAAAATAAATTTGATTCTGGTCTCTCCATATTGAAAACAGAAAAATGGTCAAAACTTTGATAGTCGGTTATTTAACTGTCAAAGGAAAACATTCATACACACAACGATCTTATTTCCAAATGGAAATTTTATTGATCAATCGACATTTTCCCCTTTTTAATAAATTTATCATTTATTTGTTCATTTCCCCATTTCCATATATTCATAATTCCTTATTTTTCTAACCATAGAAAATATATGTTAGTAACATTGGAAAACATTTCCATTCCGTATTCACACATCATTATCCTCCCATATCTATTAGTCTCTAGCTGTAAACTAGCAAGAGAACAACTTCCTAAGTATCAACCCCGAAGGATGAAACTAACATCAGATCGATACCCAAGAAACCATTCAACTTAACTAGTCTCCTGTAAGTTTCAAATTTCCATAACTCCATTTCTTATCTTCTTATCAAATCACTGCTTACACAACTCTCGGATTCAATTTACGAATCCAATTATTTTATGAAAAACATTGGTTATAACGATAACGATATAATTCCTACTTTCGAAATATTTAACTTCAAAATATAACTTTTATTCATTTATTTGTATAAATAATAATTAATTAATTTATTAAATAAATAAATCTTGATTTAAAAAAATGGAAAGTAAATAGTACTTTCCTACATTCAATATAATCGAATCCCAATGTATAATTCTCTCTCAATAATCTCTATTCTATAACTCTCTTTCAAATAAACTATATTCGATAATCTCTTTTGAATAAACTATATTCGATAACTCTCTTTCGAATAAACTATATTCGATTATCCCTTTCGAATAAACTGTATTCGATAATATCTTTCAAATAAACTATATTCGATAATCCCTTTCGAATAACTTATATTCGATTAACTTTCTTTCGAATAAACTATATTCGATTTACGTTCCGAACCTCCAGAATAATTTACCATACAGGTCAACTCAATTTCTAAATTCATTTTTGAATTTAGTACTTCCCAACATTTATCGGTTTCCTTTTATAACTATTTTAAATCTACAAAAACGCTTGCTTTTAAATTGTTATTCACTTTAAAACGTGAAAATTATTCCTTTATAGGAAACTAGACTCGTTTATGAATTCAAAACTTGATTTCATAATTTAAATAGTAACATAGGTTTAAACTCCAATTATCGAGTCATTATATAACTTCTTATTCACATTCCAGTTTATTTATCAAATCTTGTTTATATGTCAACTTCATAGTTTATTTTATTTGATGAGTTTATAATTCTCTATCATCTTTATATTCGATAATAAAATATTGGTTTCAAGCCGAATATTTATTATCATGTCAAATCCTGATTTATTCAATATAAAATTACTTAAAATAGATTATTTTATAACATTTGGCCTAGTCGAATTCTACTTACAAATCTTAATGGATTTTATTTTAATCCTATTCACATTTTGGACATCAAAATAAATTCCATCGCTTCCTTTTTAAAACTACTCCAAATTTCCAATTTTAAATTCACTGCTGAATTTACAATCCAAATTATCCACTTATATTTATTTTTTATTTGATTTATAAACATTGTTTATGAACATTGTTTATAAACACATTACTTGTTTTTATTATTAAACAAGTTATTTATTTCTAGCCATTCGAAATGTCATTTCTATTTTTAAAATAAATTTTCCCTTTTTCAAATTCATATTTCATCCTTTATAATTCCCTTTATAAATGTTAAGTTTACATTCCATTTTCAAATATCGGTGTTAAAACCGATTTTTACTTCTCTATATAAATTCAGACTTATATATTCAATTTATCAAATGAAAAATATTTTTCTTAATTTATAAACATCGTTTATAAATTATTCTTCTCAATTTATCTGTTAAAAACAGATTCCTATTAAATATTTACTTTAAATCGATTTTACCATAATTCTTTTATATCTCGCCAATTCCCTTTTATACTTCTTTTAATTTCCAAAACTATATTTATTCCATAAAGTTCTTTATTTACTTCTTTTTATTTCCATTAAGTATTTTAGCCAAAAACGGCCTTTTACACTTCCATATAACTTTTAATAATTTTATACAGAAGTTCCTTATTAAATTTTGAAATATCTCCTTTTATACAATCCATTTGATTTTATAAAATTCTAAAATTCAATATCCACTTCAAAAATTCCTTTTTACAAAATCCTTTGAATTTATACAAACAGTTTTGTTTCAATATACACTTTGAAAATTTTCTTTTTGCATTCTAGTTTTACTTATGGCATTTAAAATACAAAATAAAAAGACCAGTGTCATCATAATCAACCACGTATTATATATCACATCATATATCACAATATATGAAAACAAACAGCATTTTAAATATTGAGGAATCCTGGTGGATCCCTCCAACCTGTTTCCCTACATCCACAGATGTTAAACAATAAATAACATCAATTTCATTTTAGTTTGAAATATTCTGGTAAACATGATCTATACTTAATTAACGATATATATAACTAAATCTATAATCTCAACCAAATAAATTAGCAGTTCATCAAAACAATCAACACACAACAATCAACCATCGTTTATCAATTCTAAAAATACATTATAATATTATAACTGGGCAAAGTTAGTGAGTTTACTCTCATTGGATGTTTATCGTTAAATAACGATAAACTGTCACTGATTCACACAGACATTTAGATCTGCCATAATTTGTAGCAGGCTCCAATTCATTCCAAACCTGTTCCATTGTGTAGTCGTCGTCCCTACGATCAGAAAGGATCTGACCATTCGAAATTCTGACATCGTATGGCCAAGGTATGACATTTACAAATTATTATATGTATTTTAAATAGTTTTAATTTAAATAAACTTTGTTATTTGGGCCTCGCCATTGAAATAAAGCCCATACCCTTTATAAATACCCAGACCCGCCCAGACCCGCTCGTGTTCATCATCTTTCTTTCCCGAATTCCACTTTGCTCCATTTCATGCCATTCACGCAAACTCAAATCCCCAAATTTCCTTCGATATCCCATCGTTGTCAAAACCAATTTCACCTTGAAACTCCTCTTCCATTTCCCTACAACTCCATATCAACAACATCCAACTTGCCTCAATGTCGTGTATCACGTCATCTAAGGTTTTCGAGCACTGGTACGGAAATCGTGTGACATCTTTATGTGACATTTCTCTTGAAAAATTCACGCAACCATAAGACTATACCAGAAACTCGAATCCAAACTTATATCCTGCTAACTCCTCCTAAATCGTGGAAAAACCCCAACCCTAGCTGACATTCGCAAAAGACAGTGAACGAGAATGGGCATCGAGCCCGTCAAAACTTATACCACATTGAAGAGCACTCTACTAGCAATCCATATATGTATATATATTTCATGATTTTCAGTATTTGATTTTGAATTTCAGGATATTTTCAAACTCTCATTTCTTATTTGGGATGGCGGATGGAATTTTAGTTTGCAAGTGACTAGAGGATGAGAATGAATTAAGGTTAAGGAGGCTGAGGAATATTTATAGGAGTGGTATATTATTTTTATATTCATTATTTTATTGATTTTTATTTCACTGTTATTTATATTTGTTGATTAAAAATCCATATGATCCCATATAATACCCAATTTCAGTGAAACTGGACATACAACTATAGTTTGACATTACGGACCCAACAAAACTTGGTTCGTCGAATTCTGAGTCCGTTTGCTCACACAATGTATTTTTAAAGCCAAATATTTGATTGCTCTTTACAATAAATCCCGTACGGCCGCATACTAACTCCAGAAATCACGAAAATTGAAATCTAGCAATAATTTAAAATTCCGGATCCAACAAAATTAATTTCGTCGAAAACAGAGATCCTTTGCCAAAATAGCTATTTTTAAGGCTCTAAATAAACCAATCAAATATTAATATATTTAAAAAAATTTAATTTAATATTAATAAATTAATATTATCGTATATGTACGCATAGAATAGTATCCAGCTCCAAAATAAACATAACGGGATATATAACTCGTTATTTCAAAATTCCAAGTTATAACGATATTAAATTTATATAAAAACCCTTTTAAAATATAAATAAATCGTTAAATTATAATGAATTCCATAGTGACTATTTGAAAACTTGATTTGTACATAACTCATAATCTACGCGACGAAATCCCAATTTTTTTTGTTCCATAAGAAAAAAATAGTTCACCAGATCCGAACGTTTCTTATTTCAAAGAAATACGACTTAAAACGGATCCTGTATATTCAATTAAAGTTCAAAACTCAATATTAAGAACTACCGCGCCATTTCGAGCTCGACTATAATTATAATATAATTAATACGTTCAAACATCGTTTATTAAATAGATTTGTTATTATAATTCGAATCTAAACTCAACCAAATCTCTTATACTATCCAATTCACACAAAATTGTCAATCCAACTTAATTCCGATTATTTCGGAATTAAATATATTATTCTATTACCCATATTAATTAAATATTCAATATTATTTAATTCAAGTCATTTTAATTACCTAATAAATATTCAAATAATTAAATTAATTAATTATTAAACCGTAATAGAATACGGGACGTTACATTCTTCCCTCCTTAAAAGAAGTTCGTCCCCGAAATTACTAAGGTAGAAAACAAACCCTATTATCTAGGTTAAAAATTATTCGTTTTACTTTTTAACTTCAGTTTCCACTAAACCAAGTAATTTCAGTTTAATTGTTAATTTATTCTTACCAACGAAAATTTTCAAAAATTCTGAAAATTTTCTAACACCTTAAAATTCTGAAACATTTCGCCAGCACCTCCTTTGTATTGCTCAATGGCTCAAACTCCAACTTGCCTCTCCAGGCCCTCTCTATTCAAAAGAAAATCAAACAGACAAGCGGCTTGCCAAATCGGCTTGCAAAAATCTCATACCAATTAGAATATAAACTTGTACCTTTTTGTCAGGCATATCATTATATAATTTCCATCTACTACCAATTCAGCATATACCAATGTCATCCCAATCAAACTCCAATCAATTTAATCCTCAACATAATTATTTTCTTATACCCTAGTCGAATTCCATCCTCAACTCAAATCCCATTCTCAATTCCAATTCTTAACTTATCAATTCAACTTACTTAACCTCGTTAAGTTGTATCCATATATTTCATTAACCAATTAATTTCCCTAATCAATTTTCTTCATCCCAAAATCACAATTCTGATTTTTGTTTTAGCAATCAATCCATTTACTTACCCGAGTCTAATTATATAGCAAAATCCAACTTTACTCGATATCAATCTATTCTAATTCAATTTAATTACCACATAAATGGCTTTATTTTAATCTCAATTTATTTTCACAAATTTCTATTTAATTTGATTTTATTTTAAAGAATCTCTCTCTGGGAATTTTAAATAACTTTGTTTTTTTTAAACCAAATATTACTTTTTGGATTTCAAACAACTTATTTCCCAAAACAATCCAACATAAAATCTTTGGTAGTAATCCATCACTTTCAAACTCGAAAATGAACATTGATGATGTGGCCAGCATCATCAGAATTATTTCCTAGTGACTGAAATGAGTTCAATACTATATAACTTTCCAAAACTCATATTTAAACATTTCCATTTTGAAATTATTTCAAAATATCCTTCTCAATGTTCGTAAAACAATTTAAAATCTCCCAGGTTTTAAAATTCTCATATTCAATCCAAATCTATTTACGAACAATTCTCCAATTTTAGGAGTTTTAATTCCAATTCTGATTTAAATTCAGATTTAATTCATCTGATTTCATATATTACACTTATAGGAATTCAGATTGGTTATTTATTATCATTTCAATTATAATCTTATTCGATTAAAATAATGACCAACACATCAAATATAATAATTCCAATATGTATACTTCTTTATATTAAAATATACTTTGAGTAAAATTATTTCATTTACCCTCTTTTCAAAACATACTATGTCGGTTCATCATACTCGAGCGTTTATAAACCCCTACCGATATAGCGGATCAAACTGATCGACCAGAACTCATAAACAAATTAACGAGTAAATCTCCATAATATAAAACAATTTTTTATAAAATCTACAAATATACACTCTACTCAATTTAGGGTATTGCTAACCCCATCTCTACTGAGTCACGCCACATAGCCAAGGTAATCACTTAACCTTTAGCTCTGATACCACTGTAACGAACTAGGATTTTCGACCCAGAAAATCAACATAAACCCATGTCAATTATTCAGACATCGAATATTCCAGATCCTTAATAGAAAGAAATTAGAGGGTGAGAAATAGATAAGATAGAAAATCAGAATAAAATAGGAATAAGAACATATCAACAGAATCAGAGTTATACGAATCTCACAGCGGAACGAATAAAATATAATATACAACATAACTTGGAAATAAAAATCTGTCATTTGTATATATGTACAAATCATCATTATAGTACAAAACTTACACCACAGCGGAAATAAACAATAGATATATAATCCTGAAGCCTCCTGCTCTAGCTCCTCAAGTATATCTGTAAAATCCTGACTACTTGACTGCCTATACAAAATTGGGCACCCAAGAGTTTAGGGAAAACAAAACAAAATAAACTCTGGGTCAGTCATGAGACTGGTCTGATTAAACTCCAACCATTTGTTTAACTTTTAAAATCCTTTTAAAAGAAAGAATAATCATAAGACCAATTCACACATAAACACGGATGGCTTTTATCTTACAATAACCCAAAACATTCTTTAAAAATCCATACTCTTCTGATATTATAAAAACGTCTAAATCAAATAAATAACAATCTAGTGGAATGCTTTCATCTCACGTTACACATATATAAATAATATATAATCAAAAATTGCAGGCGCTTATTTGGTAATGGATTCCAACTGGAAAGATATAGGACCACCTTCCGATAGTGTATCTTTAGAGAGGAATACACCGGGTTCAACAAGAACATCTTGTAACCCACTCTAAACATGACCTGTCACTCATTTAGCTTGAGTGTACAGAATGTATTATCACCAAAGGTTGGGATCAGTAATCGTTTCACGAAAGGGACAGCATCAAAATAGTTTAAAGAAGCAAATAGATTTTCTCTAGATCAGGTGACAATACACCCTAATTGGGAGCTGCCCACTTAGCCATGCGACCTACCCGATTTTATACCATTTCCTGGTTGTAAGGCTTGAGGTCATAATGTACCGGTCACACTTTTATTTACTTTGAATGTCACATCGTCATACCCGCTAAATCACAAATTGATTTTCCAAAAATGCTACGGGTATACAACTAAGAGAAACGAATTCCTTTGCCACCAAACATAAATACGTTTGAAGAGATCAACTTACAAGATCCATTAAATATACTCTGTTAGACATTCTTCCATACTAGTTGTCCTGGGACTGGACAAACCGAAGACACTATTCTGTAAATCCATCTTAGGCAATTTCTACCTAGGATTTGCCAGAACAGCCCTTGTATAAATTCCGTCTTCAATTATCTTGATCGTATTAGATTAGCAACGCTAATGCCCATATGTAGTGGTTTCCCGAAAATAAATATAATTACGGTCTCTCCGTATTTACAATGGAAAAATGGTCAAAACTTTGATAGTCAGTTATTTAACTATCAAAGGAAAACAATCATACACACAACGATCTTATTTCCGAATGGAAATTTTATCGATCAATCATCAATCAATTTTTTTTCCTTTTTAATAAATTTATCATTTATTTATTCATTTCCCATTTCCATATATTCATAATTCCTTATTTTTCTAACCTTAGAAAATATATGTTAGTAACATTAGATAACATTTCCACTCGTTATTCACACATCACTATCCTCCCACATCTATCAGTCTCTAATTGTAAACTAGCAAGAGAGCAACTTCCTAAGTATCAACCCCGAAGGCCAAAACCAACTTTAGATCGATACCCAGGAAACCATTTAGCTTAACTAGTCCCCAGTCAGTTTCAAATTTCCTTAACCCCGTTTCTTATCTTCTTATCGAATCATTGCTTACAGCAACTCTCGGGTTCAGTTTACAAATCAAATTCTTTTATGAAAATCATTAGTTATAACGATAACGTTATAATCCCTACTTTCCTAATATCTAATTTCAAAATATAACTATTATTCAATTATTTGAATAAATAATAATTAATGAATTTATTAAATAAATAAATCTTGATTTAAAAACCAGAAAGTAAATAGTACTTTCCTACATTCGATATAGTCGAATCCCACTGTATAATTCGCTCTCGAATAATCTCTATTCTATAACTCTCTTTCGAATAAACTATATTCGATAATCTCTTTCGAATAAAATATATTCGATAACTCTCTTTCGAATAAACTATATTCGATAATCCCTTTTGAATAAACTATATTCGTTAATCTCTTTCGAATAAACTATATTCGATAATCCCTTTCGAATAGGGCTGTAAATTTTGTTCGAATGTCCGACGTCCGTTCGTGTCCGTGACCGAAATACGTCCGTCCGATTTTCATTTAGGACACGAGTTAGGACAAAAAAATTTGTACGAAAAAAAAATCATGTCCGGTCCGAGCTCGTCCGAATTCGTCCGAATTACTTGTAATTCGACATATAGTTGAGAGAAAATCTAGTAAAATGTACAAAATGTGATATAAATAGCCATGTTCGACCGAGTCCGATCAGTCCGAACATGTCCGTGTCCGACCGATTTTATTTAGGACACGAATTAGGACAACGAAATTTGTCTGAGAATTTTTTTGGTCCGGTCCGTGTTCGGTCCGATTTTTTTTAGGACAGAAACTGAACACACCTCCGTCCGGTCCGGTCCGACCGATTTACACCCCTACTTTCGAATAACTTATATTCGATTAACTCTCTTTCGAATAAACTATAATTGATTTACATTCCGAACTCCAGAATAATTTACCATTTAGGTAAACTCAATTTCTAAATTCATTTTTGAATTTAGTACTTCCCAACATTTATCAGTTTCATTTTATGACTATTTTAAATTTGCAAAAACATTTGCTTTTAAATCGTTATTCACTTTAAAATGTGAATATTATTTCTTTATAGGAAACTGCACTCGTCTTGTCAAATCAAAACTTGATTTCATAATTTAAATAGCAACACAGGTTTAAACTCCAATTATCGAGTCATTTTATAACTTCTTATTCACATTCCATTTCATTTATCAAATCTCGTTTACATGTCAACTTCATAGTAGACTTTATTTGATAAGTTTATAATTCTCTACCACCTTTATTTTCGATTATTAAATATCGGTTTCAAGCCAAATATTTATTATCTAGTCAAATCCCAATTTATTCAATATAAAATTTCTTAAGACAGATTATTTTATAACATTTGGCCTGGTCGAATTCTACTTACAAATCTTTATGGATTTTATTTTAATCCTATTCATATTTTGAACATTAAAATAAATTCTATCGTTTCTTTTTAAAACATCTCCAAATTTCCCATTTTAAATTCACTGCTGAATTTACAATCCAAATTATCCACCGATAATTATTATTTATTTGATTTATAAACATTGTATATAAATCATGTTACTATTTTTTATTATTAAACAAGTTATTTATTTCTAGCCATTCAAAATTTCATTTCTATTTCTAAAATAGATTTTCCCCTTTTCAAATTCATATTTCATCCTTTATAATTCCCTTTATAAATGTTAAGTTTATATTCTATTTTCAAATATTGGTGTTAAAACCGATTTTTTACTTCTCTATATAAATTCAGACTTATATATTCAATTTATTAAATGATAAATATTTTTCTTAATTTATAAACATCATTTATAAATTATTATTCTCAATTTATTTGTTAAAAACAGATTTTTATTAAATATTTACTTTAAATCGATATTCCCATAATTCTTTTATATCTCGCCAATTCACATTTATACTTCTTTTAATTTCCAAAACTATATTTATTTCATAAAGTTCTTTGTTTACTTCTTTTTATTTCCATTAAGTATTTTAACCCAAAACGGTCTTTTACACTTCCATATAACTGTTAATAATTTTATACAGAAGTTCCTTATTAAATTTTAATATCTCATTTTATAAATTCTATTTGATTTTATAAAATTCTAAAATTCAATATCCACTTCACAAATTCCTTTTTATAAAATCCTTTGATTTTATATAAATATTTTTGTTTCAATATACACTTTGAAAATTCTATTTTTTACATTCCAGTATTACTTACGGTATTTAAAATATGAAATAAAAAGACCAGGGTCATCATAATCAATCACAGATTATATATCACATCGTATATCACAATATATGAAAAAAAACAGTATTATAAATATTGAGGAATCCTGTTGGATCCCTCCAACCTGTTTCCCTGCATCCACAGATGTTAAACAATAAATAACATCAATTTCATTTCAATATGAAATATTCTGATAAACAGAATCAATATTTAATTAACGATATATATATAACAAGATCTGTAATCTCAACCAAATAAATTAGCAGTTCATCCAAACAATCAACACCCAACAATCAACCATCATTTATCAATTCTATAACTAGGTTATAATAATATAACTAGGCAGAGTTAGTGAGTTTACTCACATTGAACGATTATCATTAAATAACGATAAACTATCGTTGATACAGACATTTAATTCTGTCATAGTTTGTAATGAGCTCCAATTCATTCTAAACATGTTCCATTGTGTAGCCGTCGTCCCTACGATCATAAAGATCTGATCGTTCGAAATTCTGACATCATATGGCCAAGATATGACATCTAAAAATTACTATATGTATTTTCAATAGTTTTAATTTAAATAAACTTTGCTATTTGGGCCTCGCCATTGAAATAAAGCCCATACCCTTTATAAATACCTAGACCCACCCGGACCCATTCGTCTTCATAATCTTTCTCTCCCGAATTCCACTCTGCTCCATTTAATGCCAATCACGCAAACTCAAGTCCTAAATCTCCTTCGACATCCCATCGTTTTCGAAACCAATTTGGCCTTCAAACTCCTCTTCCATTTCTCTACAACTCCATATCAACAACACCCAACTTGCCTCAATACTGCATATCACGTCATCTGGGTTTTCGAGCACTACTGTGGAAATCGTGAGACATCTTTATGTGCCAATTTCTCTTAAAAAATTCACGTAACCCTATAATGATACCAGAAACTCGAATCCAAACTCAGATCAAGCTAACTCCTCCAAAATCGTGGAAAAACCCCACCTTGGATGACATTTGCAAAAAACAGTGAACGAGAATGGGCATCGAACCCATCAAAACTTATACCACATTGAAGAGCGCACCACCAGCAATCCACACACACACACATATATATATATATATATTTCATGATTTTCAGTATTTGATTTTGAATTTCAGGAGATTTTCAAACTCTCGGTTCTTATTTAGGATGGTGGCTAGAGTTTTGTTTGCAGTTAACTAGAGGATGAAAATGAACTAGGGTTAAGCAGGTTGAGGGATATTTATACCGGTGGTATATTATTTTTATATTCATTATTTTATTGATTTTTATTTCATCGCTATTTATATTTGTTGATTAAAAATTCATATGATCCCATATGATACCCAATTTCAGTGAAACTGGACATACACCTACAATTTGACATTACGGACTCAAAGAAACTTGCTTCGTCGAATTCCGAGTCAATTTTCTCACACACCGTATTTTTAAAGCCAAATATTTGACTGTTTTTCACATTAAAATCCTGTACGGCCACATACTGACTCCAAAAATCACGAAAATTGAAATCTAGCCATAATTTAACATTTCGCATCCCACAAAATTAATTTCGTCGAAAAAGGAGGTGGTTTTCAAAAATGGCTATTTTTAAGGCTCTAAATAAACCAGTTAAATATTAATATATTTAAAACAATTTAATTTTATATTAATAAATTAATATTATCGTATATATACACAAAGAATAATATCCAGCTCCAAAATAAACATATCGGGATATATATCTCGATATTTCAAAATTCCAAGTTATAATAATATTAAATTTATATTAAAACCCTTTTAAAATATAAATAAATCGTTATAAATTATAATGAATTCCATAGCGACTATTTGAAAATTTTATTTGGATATAACTCACAATCTACATGATGAAATCTCGAATTTTATCTTCCATTAGAAAAATATAGTTCACCAGATCCGAACGTTTCTAGTTTCACAGAAATCCGACTTAAAACGGATTTTGCATATTCAATTGAAGTTCAAAACTCAATATTACGAACCACCGCACCATTTCGAGCTCGATTATAATTATAATATAATTAATATGTTCAAATGTCGTTTACTAAATAGATTCGTTATTATAATTCGAATATAAACTCAACCAAATTTCTTATAATATCCAATTCACACAATATTTTCAATCCAACTTAATTCTGATTATTTCAGAATTAAATATATTAATATTCATATTAATTAAATAGTAAATATTATTTAATTCAAGTCGCTTTAAATTACCTAATAAGTATTAAAACAATTAAATTAATTAATTATTAAACCGTAAAAAAATACGGGACGTTACATATGTCGTCTATGATTGATACATTTATATTCGACGTTGTTTTATGCACTATGCACTAATAATAATAAAAGATAAATTTCACGTGTCAAGCGTATATGGCCATTATAAGGTAAAACCCTATCCTCTAGTTTGTGTTGCATTATGTGGTGGGACCTGAGTCTTATAATGGCTTCATTTTTCCTTTTTAGCATCACATTGTTTGTTTTATGGTATTCTTGGGAGAAAACCCATTCCGTATTATACGGCGTGGTCTCTTGATTTACCCAACTTTAAAATAAAGTTAATAACTGTTTTAGTTCTCACACTAGTCCCATGCCTGACTTGGAGTTTATTGTTTTCCCACCTAAACTCTGGGTGTCCATATTTTCCACACGGTAAGCTAGTTGTTTTGATTTGCAGATATTTCTTTTCATAGGATCCTGGATAACGACTGGAGCAATACTATGGAATGCTTTGTATCCGTGTATTTCTTTCAACTGTGGTAGTTAATGTTTTCCACTGCACATTATATTCATGTATTATTTTTCCGCTGTATATTATTTATTTGTACTCTGATATCTTGTACTATGATGTAAATTGTTGTAGTAACAATGAAATGTTCTCTTGTTTTATGTTCTGATGCGTCGTGTTTTCAAAGCAATCTGTCTTCTTATTCGGTTTAGGTCGACCGGGAAGTATGGGTCGTCACAGTTGGTATCTGAGCTTTGTTTAATAAAGCAGAGAACAAGACATATTAGAACCGGACGAAAGAATTCATCAGAAATAGGATTAGTTACATCCTATATGAATGACTCGTTAGAGATAGGGTCAGTAATACCCTAGGATGAGTTTGAAGTGTGATATTTATAAAAACGAATTTAGTTTCGAAATTTATATCTTATTATAAGTATATGAGTATTTTATTTATTATTGAATTTGGACTAACGAGTATAAGAACATTTTGAATATATGCGTCATGAATGTATATTCGAAGTCTCAAATATACTGGGTTTATTGAATCACACTCTAGTCGTCCGAGGATGATTCTAGTGATTGATTGATCATCATTAGTGTTTATCTTTGAGTTTCGAAAGTGGGATGTCTACATGATTCCAATTGACTGGTGTGAGAACAAAAAAATTAGCTAGAGTTTATTGTTTTTGATTTGGCATTGAGAATATGATTTTAAATATATAAAAGTTATATATTGGAAAAGCTAATCAACTAATTGATTGCTGGTTGTGGTGTTTAATTATTAAATTTAACTAATAAAAATATTGGAATAATAAAACCAATATGAAAATGGAAAGTAAAATTAAGCCAAATCGAATATAATGTTGAATTAATTTGAAATTAGTTGGAATTAGATGTGTTTGTGTGTATGTGTGTGCGTGTGGGTGTGTGTGTGTGCGCGTGTTTATATGTATTGAAAAGGTTATTGCGTAGAAGCTAAGAAGAGGAATAAAATTATAGGCCCAACAAATAGGCCCATATTTATTGTATTTACTAGGTTTGATGATTTTATGATCCAATTGGCTAGCCGCTCGGCTTTTTGATTTTTGCTTGATATATGAGAGCCTATAGAGGCCATATGTAGATGTACCGATCAACCCGTACAAAGGAGGTTATGGCCAAAATTTTCGAAAATTTAAGGCATTGGCCAAATTTCGACAAATGAGAAAGTTCTTAGAAACTGAAAAGTTGAAGAACTTGAATCAAGTGAAGGTAAAGTTAGTTAAGTAAATGACCTTCGATTCTGCCTTCCTTTTCAGAGAGGGAGATTGTAACAACCCTGATTTTGGAACTAATTTAAAATTTATTTTTAATGGATTTTAAATATTTAAAATGATTTATTTTGAGAATTATTGACTTAAAATTTATTTAAAACGAAGTTTGAGCGCATAAATTTGAAATGTAATTAAAACGAACTCGTAATGTCGCGGTAGTTTGAAAATTTAGTTTTGAACTTTAACTGATTATACAGAATGCAATATAAATCGGATTTCAGTAAAACAAGATACGTTAAAATCTATTTAATTATATCTTTCTAATTAATGAGAAAAATTTATATTTCATATTATAAATCGTAATTCATGTCCAGATTAAAATTTAAAATAGTCGCTATGGAATTTATTAATAATTTAATACTATTTAAGCCCTTAAAAAATAGTCATTTTTCAAACAACCTCCGTTTTCAATGAAACTAATTTTATTGGATCCAGAACATCAAATTATTGTCAAGTTTAAAATTTCAAGTCACATGGAATTCATATGTAAGCGTAGTAAATTTAAACGCCTGTTCAATTTCATTTGAAATTTAATAAGCTAGTAAAATGCCATTTTTCAAACGACCTCCAAATTCGATGAAATTAATTTTTTTAGGTGGTATTTGTAAAACATAGCAAAATTTCAAATTTCATAATTTTTGGAGTCAGTATGTAGTTGTGATAAATTAAAACGTACGATGAAAATCAATTTTGAACGTTATATTGATTTATACATTAATTTTGAGAAAAACTGATCAAAACAGTCGAACTAGCTTACGAAACATATCCCATTTGTCCACAATGGGGGTATTTGGATAAGGGCGACATTCCTTCGGATTTGTTTGGAGTTCGGATGCGAAATTTCGCTTTTAAGAAATAATTAGAATTAAATATATTATTATAATATTTATATATATATACCCATATACTAAAGTCAAACCCTAAAACTAAGTCTTCTGTGGTCAATTTTTCTCTAGACACCTTCCCAATAATGAAAGGTTCACGAGCCACCAACTTTGATGCCTCCGATCTGCTTTATGACGCAACAGACGACGATGACCCCCGAAGGGAAATTGTTTCGGACGGCGAGGGCTAGCTGCTGGTGGAGGCGCTCGACCTCTGGTGGGCTGACGAGGGTGTGGCGGCGGTTTAAAGGCACAATTTTAAGACCATCGCATCAATGTAATATAATCCTTTTAACCAATATATCCAGGATTAAACTCGACGCAAGGAACGTATTATTCTCTTTATAATTTAATCTTTTTATCTTGGTCAATGTGTGGACTATATAGAACAAACCAATATTTGAGCACGACCTTACATTTCATAGTCTGGCTCAATCAAGAGACCCGTGGATATCACTACTTGTATTGTAGGGTTAAATACCATCTAGATGATTCATAACCTTCAATCGATTCGAGATGTTTCTGATAATCACCTTTATCGTCTACTCGGTTAAAAGTAACTTTTGATTGATATCCAAACACAAATATCCTCGAATAAAATTATATTTATTTCAGGTCTAAAGACCATTACATCACTGTCGCTATGAGAATAACTTATAATACAATTAATTATAGTCCATGAAGTTTTCTCATGTTGGGTCAGCCCAATACGCTATTCTCCAATACGTATTTATGTATTGACATTAATATAACGTATATTAATTATCAATGAGATATGATCATTAGTCAATAACCATACTAGTCTCAATGTTTATTGTTGTCCTATATAAACAATAAAACTTGACTAGGACATTTAAGAATTATAATGTTTATTATTTTATTATATAATATCTTGTTCAATTCACTTACTTGAAACTATCTAATTCTGTATTTATATTCTAAGGACTTATATTGTGTTAATATTTATATTACGCAGTAAATATAACATAAAATAATATTCTATTCAAAATAAAATATAACATCAACAATGTTATTATTCACATCAAATGAGTTTCCTATAGGGCAAAAACTCTAACATAAATACAACTCGTCCTACCTAGAAATTGCCTTTTGAAATTGAAATTTTGCTTTTAAGTCTAACAGAAATTGCCTTTTAAATGCCTTTTAAGTCTTTTTATGTTTTAGTATCATTTTTGAACATACTTATATATGCTAAGAGTGCTTATACATGCTGACAGTACTTATACCTATTTGTATATGCTAACTAACTTACGTATGTTTATGCTTCTTCTTGACAGGTGTTTAAGTCAACATATACCCACTTTATGGTACTTCTAAAATACATCCTTTTTATATTTAAGTTGATTGTTTAATTGAATAATGGTTAAGATGGGTAGATGAATTAAATCCATGATTTTATATAAGTAAAATCCATTTTGGGATGAAGGAGTGCTATTCTGGTAATAAATCGGAGATGTGCAACAGAAACAGGCAGATGTTTCAGCTGCACAAAAATTTAACAAATCTATAAATGGAATTAAGGGATGGTAATTATTACTGATAAATGAATGGTTGTTTAAAGATTAATTGCCCTGAAATATAAATCAAGTAACTAATTAGCGAATTGTAACATTGGGTTAGTTTATTTGAAGTATTGGTGATAATTAACAAATAAAAGAAACAACCATATGCGAACTAAAAATTTGGTGATTATCTTTCGTGTTGAATTATCTGTTGGGTATTTAAAGTGGTTCTGATCGATACTTCTGATCAACAATATTGATAAGAATTTCTTAGAACTTTATAAGAGACAATTGAACATATTATTTTGTAGGTTACAAAATGAATTTTTGGATATAATAGTAGAAAATATTTGTGAGACTGGTATTAAACCACTACATTAGTTTAAATTTGGACGGCGAGGCGATAGAGATTTTTTGTCGACATCGCAACCAAGTAGCATGACGAATTATGATCAGTGAGTGGTTTAACATTGCTCAAAACGAATTATGGAATTATTTGGTGAAAATTTATACTCTGAAAATTTTTAGGTGAATAAATATTGGTGTTTCTTAAACTAAAAATGTTTTTAAATTTAAAGCAACCTTAAACATAAGTGGTATTTTTAGAATACTCACTTTTATAATCTAGTTATGGGATGGTTGCAAAAATCATATTGGAAGTGCAAAACGGTGAATGACGAGGCTATTTGATATTACAATCAGGTTAGAAGCCATTATTAGGAGAAATTAATAGAAAAGTGATGACGTGGAAGCATTTCTATTAACTTAAAATCGGATGGAGAAGACGTGTATTCTAGGAAATCTGTTATGTGAAGGATATGCTGTAAGTTTTGAATTATTGAGATATGCTATTGGGATAAGAATTTAAAACCGTTATGTATCAAATATTTTAAAAAATAATTCAAACTTTATCGAGTTAAGGTGTTGTTATAAAAAAAGAGTTTGGGAATTTTGGTGTTGTTAGCGTAAGCTAAATGTTTATAACTAAACGAAATTAAGTGGTGTCATTCGTAATTTTTAGGGTAAATATTTTTCTTAAAGAAATTGTGATGATGTAGTTTATTTAACGGGGGAGTCTGTAACAACCCGGGTTTTTTGTTACCCAAGGTAAGCCGATTCTGGTTTATTTTGTGATTTTTTTTAAACTTAGAAGAAATAAAATACGAGTTCTTAAGCCTAACTTGTATCATATTTTAAAAGAAAGAATATAGAATTTGTGATCTTTTGAATTAAGTATAGTGGAATAATTAAATACTCTTTGTATAATAAGAAATTTATTCCAAGCCGCGTTTGTAAATTATAACTTAATGATTAATGTGAATATAAAAATAATACAATATTGATTAGCAATTAATATTTGAGTAGAAATATATCTTCAATATAAGATATAAGTTATTTTAAAAGAATAATTAATAAATTATGGATTTATGTTTTCAAACGCAAGTTGTATTTTTTCACAAAATAAAATAGAGATTGTGTTTTAAATGGAATTTGTAAGTGGATACACAAATTTAAGTAATGAAATAATGATTGATTTTTGTCAAGATGGAAATATAATTGTACACTGTTGTTAAAAGTGAATTAGTGGCATTAGCAGATATATTAGTGAATTAGTTGGATTTTTATCAAAATAGAATATTGATGGATAATCAATCTTCGAAGGTTGGTAATATTTAATATAGTTAGTCAATTTAATTTTTTCAAACAATAAGGTGTGTAAACTTTATTTTAGAAATATAAATAAGTATTTAATATAAAATAAGTATTTTGGCAAACATTTTATATTAAAGTATTTGTGTTAAAACTAGTGGTTAAAATGTCTTGAAAATATTATAACATATTTGTGCAAAATTTGTAAAGTTTAAACCATGTTGTAGTGTGTCATGGGTTGTAAATTTTGTTAAGAGGTCTTAAACTTGCGTAAATTGGGTGTATAGTTTAACCAAAAGAATTTGCAACACTTCATGCATCTGTAACACCTTAGCTTACTGGGTTTTAGGTTAAGACCGAAACCCAAAAGACTTATCTGGAGAAAAAAAGAGAAATATGTTTTCTCTCCTTTCTCCCTCTACTTATATTATTGCTGCTATAGCAATTCCCACGAAAATGACAGCCTCCTCCTTATTCATCCTTAAATCAAAAATCCCAATTTAATTGGAAAAGAAAAATGATGTAAATCTCTAGCCTTACAACAAGAATCAAGTTTCAATCAGCAAATATAATCAACGAATTTCTAGAATCAAAGAAGGAGAGATTATAGTAAACATTAAAGCCTTACTTGTCACCGATTCCTACTTCTATGGGTTTTGAAAGCTCTAAGTTAACATGTTGCAAGCTCAAACCACATAAATTCCTTCTTTTCCAATCTCAGGTGAGTTTTTGAAACTCACATAATCTAATTTACAATGTTTTTGTGTTTGATTGTTTGTTTTTGGTTCATCTTAGCTACTAGAAACCATTTACTGTAATTGGAAAAAGATACAGTAAATTCGCAGTACTAAACCTTTTCTTGTTTCAATCTTTAAAACCCCTTCCACCTTCAATTTATGTTGGTATGGTGTAATCTTTGTCTCAGTTTGTTATCGAAGTTGTGCACTTGCCATTGAATCCATTATATGCCTTAATTTCACATTTAGTTGTTTCAGAAATCGATCTAAAGTTGAAGGCGAAGCCGGTTGAAAAACCTACATATGTTGCGTGCTAGGGGTCGACACCCAGTTCAACTCCAGGTTGACCGTGTGGTCGACTATGAGGTCAACCGCACTGAAGTCCAAGTTGACTCTTAGGTTGACCTGTTACTGGAGTTGCACAGGTAACTCTAGTGGCTTGTTGGGTGGTTGTTTTGATTTTCCAATAGTTGATTCTTGGTTTTTTGATGAAGTTCTATATTGTTTTGGGTGATGAAATTCTATGGCTTCAATGTTATTATTATAAGCCTATATTATTATCGAATTGGTGTTTCGAATTCATGGCTTCATGTTGATTTTTGGACTAAGTTCCTTGTTGAATTTTGATGAATTCATGACAGTGCACATTTTATTAAGCGATTTTCAAGCATACATATATATCCGGGTTTTTCCTATCTCCTTGAGATATTATTTTTTGTTTTAGTCTTGAAATTCATTTCAAGGCTATGTAAAATATATTTTCTGATTATACAAATTGAAAAAAAAATAAACTAAGTGGTTCTGAAATTTTTTTATGCTTTCATTTCCACTGGATCAAGTATTTTCTACATATATAAAATCACACGATTTCTACACCCTTCGAGAAGGCGTGATTGTGATTAAATGATAGTGTAAACTTTGTGGTATGGGACATGAAGAAATACAATGTCGGATAATTACAAACTCGACGATCGAAGAAAATTGTTGATTTTTAGTATGAAGTAGACTAACTTCTGGTGAATCGATTAGTGAAACATACAGTATGGGACTTATTGCTTTCACTTTTAAAGTTACTATCTGGAAGTCTGTGACATATTGTTGTAGTGCCAGTACTTTCTTCCAAGTGAAGCCAAACTCGGGGGGAATCTTATATACATATTCTCTTGACCGAAGTGGTCAAGTACACCTGATCGACGTGGGTCGTGGGAAGTCGTACTCGGCCAAGACAGGTCGCAGTAAAGACATTAGATTGAGATGGGTCATTTAGTGGTTAAACTCGATTAAGAGGGGTCGTAGTAATATTACACTCGACCGAGATGGTACCTAGGAATATTACACTCGACCGAGAACGGGTTGTGATGAAGATGTGCTCGATTGAGACGGGTCGTAGTAAAGACCACCTAATCGAGATGGATTGTAGCATATGTATATTTGATCGTGATGGGTTATGTTTGTGTTAAGCTTAACCGAGATGGGTTGTACTAGCAGTTGATTAATACATATAAGATAGCTTTCCTTTTTTGACATTGTTAGTAATTTGGTTGTTTGTATTCATTTTATGATGCTTTGGTGTTTTAGTGATTATTGATGTTTTGGATCCAATTTATGATGGTTTGTTGATATTCTTAGCTATAGAGCTATTTTGATGATGTTTAAAAATAGTTATTAATGAGTCGATTAAACTCGCATATGAGTTTATAAGTTGCCTTTTTATAGAGTTTTGGGTTATTTCGCGATGTTGAAACATTGTGCTTAGCCTGACGCGTTGCACCCTGTCACTGGGAAAAAAAATTCTTCTATGTAATTAATTACGTTGTCCTTGAGATTGTATTGGCTGCTTAGCCTTAATCATCTTGGAAATCAATTGTTGTCTTGGGCTATATACTTCCTTTTTTGTCGAAAGGAACTTTTATCTATATGATTTCATATTCCACCTATCGTATTATTAACTAATATTTAACTAGATTGATCCGCATATGTAATACTCAGTTCAGTTCGAGTTGTTTAGGTAGCATCTTGTTGCTGATTCGTGATCGGTGGATCTCTTGGACTACCTCTTTGAAGTATCCCCATGTTGTGTATTTACGCATTCGAGTCATTGTATCTTTATCGTTTGGAGATTGTTGTTCTATATATAATTTATGTATAACCATTCATGATTGCAGCATATATATATATATGTACACACACACACACGTCGTATTCTGTTGATGCACCTATATGTATTTTGTTCTGTGATCTTTATCTGTGATATGTTGTAATTTGTTTTGAAAAAGATCCTTAGCCAATGTTATATTAGATGGATTGAATTTGTCGATCCACTTGAAGTAAGAAAGAAAAAATTATATACCCTATCGACATATTTGATACTCATTTAATACAAAATTACGGATGATCGTCCTAACCAGCCCTACTATCTGCTCGAATAGATGACATTATTTCTTAATGCTCTTTAGTAGGGTAGGTCTTTAGGTGAGGGTGCTATAGAACAGCTCCACATGCTCATCAAACTTAACTCTAATCTACAGGTTTAGGATTATCTAGAGTAATAAGAAGTAAAAAATAAAACTCTAGGTCATACAGAAATCCGGAGAATTAAAGGAACACTCGGTATGAGGAATCATATTTGACTAATTTCTGCATCCATAGAGTCAGCACATAAAAATATACTACTATGTGACATTATCATCATGGTTTTACCTTGCACCAGAGTGGTAAAGGTATCTAAATATCTGCATTTGTGACATCTACCTTGTGTGATAGTGATAAGCCAAACATAATATTCATCATCCATTTTTACATTCACTAACTCAGTGAGTTGGATATACGATAAAACTATGTTCCTCAATAGTCAAACCCATGTCACTCAGTAGGCCAAGTAACTAGAACTCCCATCGTATGCTATCCATGCTATAATAGTCCTCCATCGTATGACAATGGAGGCTATCGTATCCCCAAATGGAGCATTTATAGGCCGTCATACGCCAAATAGACATCCCCATAAAATACCTTTGCTTCTTGAGTGCCCTTTTGAACCTTGTACTATCAGCGATCACTTTGCACACGTTCCTCCCTTTCCCCGCAGTTGGGCTTTCCTTGTACTGTTTTTCATCGCTCTCATCCAAAGCCGTTTCGGTTTGGAACAGCTCTAGATCCATTGTTTGTCATAGAATTGATCTTTCCCGTAACCTTCCTCTTACAGTCCCATTATCTTGAATAATTGCCCTATCTTCTTGACTTATAGTAAC
Source organism: Allium sativum (assembly GCA_030737875.1). Classification (NCBI taxonomy): domain Eukaryota; kingdom Viridiplantae; phylum Streptophyta; class Magnoliopsida; order Asparagales; family Amaryllidaceae; genus Allium; species Allium sativum. The sequence continues at coordinate 69,573,399 of CM060909.1, read as the reverse complement.
TCACTATGTCTCTCGGAGTTTAGCTAGTCGTTATTGGAATCGTTCTTCAAGAGTTAAAATTGTTGGGGAAACAAACTGTCGAATGGACTCCTACACCATTGATGACAAACCAAACATTACCATTAAGCTCTAATGGGCCTCACCACCACTCGATAGGTATCGTGCGTTCCTGGGTAAACATAGTTCAGTTCACGATCTCAAATAGGGGCTTTAGCCAATCCGATTTGATGTGTATGACACACTGATTTGAACAACTTAAACCTCCAATATATCTGATGCCATCTGCCTTCTAACTAATTCGATTCAAAGTACTAACCTTCCTCACTGATCCAAAGCCATCCATCTTTTCATCGATCTGATTCGAAGTATGAAGCACCCACACTGATCCAAAGCCATAAATGTTGTTGATCCGAACTTTTATCCGTCATATTTCCAGCATACAAACTCCAAACCCACTCAACACTCGACAAATAGTATCGGTGGAACATTCTTTTCATCTCTACAAATTTGCACACAAATCTAGGCACTTTTGAATTTTATACTCTTTTTGAAAACCATTATTTAATCGTAAATATAAGTACCCATTCATTGGCATTTTCGCATGTCAAATCAAAGAGAAATCATGAATACAATCATGCATAAAAAAATAAAACATTCAATACATCTAAGGTAGGAATCTAGGACTTCTGTGAAAAGGTATATACATCCAAGTAATCAATTTACATAAGTTTTGAATGTTAGATATATGATAGGAATCTTGGACATATTTGAAAAATGCAGTAATGTGATTCTAGAGAATAGATAAAAGGATTTCTAACAAGTTTTAATTAAATTTTAGAAAATATATAGATTTAAAAATATCGTAATAAATAAATGAGAAATTAAATCATTATGTTTTTCCTACATGTCTCATATCCGAGAAACTCAGGATCTAAGGTGAAATAATATATTAAAAAGGATTCTTCTCTCCTAAAGCGGTGGATCTTCTTCTCTAGATGTAGATTTGAATTAACTAATTTTACTTTGTTAGTTTAGTTCAAATTTCCTTGTTTTTGGATGTAGATCTAAAGAAAAATATTTTTAACGGAGGTTTGGAGGTTTTGGAAAGAATACAATAAAAGAAACGAAATTACAACCTCATCCTCTCTTAATCCCGAAATAAATGGAGGTCCCAACATTTCTAACCCTTAATTGTATATTAGACTGTTTGAAATTCAAAAATACTTAAAACTTTATCTCTCAATCAGTAAGCCTATTTTCTTAATGTAACAGTTCTACAGAGAGGGAAATCATCATCCGAATCCAATGGAAGTGGTTTTAACTTTAAACTTTTCTTCAGTCAAAAATTGTGGATAAAATAAGATTTCGTCAGGGACAAAACGACCACTGAAAAACTCACCGAAAATTCTAAATGTGGGAAATATCCATAATAGTCATTTCCCAAGATTATATAACAATACAACCTTATATAAAAAATAATATTTCTTAATTGTGATAATAAAACACGCAAAACTATGAGTCATTACAGTATAATCTTAACAGAATCTTTAAGTTGTCCCATTGATGTGTAAGATATTAATGAGGTAGTTATTTGTCTTCAATTAGAATGCTAATAATCAAATGATGCACTATTTAATATGCTATAATTTGTTGAATGTAATAGTAATAAAAAAAATTGTCCAAAATATTTGCGAGTTTAATGGAAAATAATGATTTTAATACTTTTACCGATAAAGTTAGCCATATCGAATATTTATTATCCATTTATCAAAGGTTGAATTTATTGTCTTATATTGTTAAAAACATACATTACTTTGACATATTCATTAAACATGGTTGATCGTATATTGATATGTATGACTTTAAATAAATCACTCCAACAAAATATGATATTTATAACGCCATTTAATAACACGTTATGCTGAAGTGTTATTATTTACATTTAATTATTTACTTTCCAAGTAATTTTGTTTTAACCATACCGCATAATGCTCACATTTTCTTACCCCTCATTTCGTGTCCCTCCAATTTCATGAATTCTTTTCCCCCCTTCCCACAAAACAATTTCGCCTACCTCCAAAAAGCAACGGTTCATTCCTTTACGTTATGAAACCCTAATCCTCGATTTCGATTCTAGTAAGCCATGGCCGATCCGAAACTCTCTGTATCGCTACCATTGGATTTCGACATCTTCTTTAACCTACCATTCGATTTCATGATTAGGGTATCCTCATTTAATTTTTGGTTGTTACGAAATTTTATTTATCTTCCACTACATCAAGGCTTTTCGGGATGGATGCTTTAAACTTAATTTCAGATCTTTCGAAAAAGTGATGCTTAAACCCATTTGTTGAAAGGAAAAACGTACCTGAGATGTGATTGCATCAGCTGATTTTAGTTGAATTTTTGCCATACTTTTTTTTATACTCAAACGCTAAAGATTGGTTTCTCCGAGCACATGTAGAATCACATGGTTGTAGACGTTTGCTATGTTTTTTAACTCTACCTTGGAGATTCCTCTTGCACATCACCTGTTTGTTAAATTGCATGTCCGTGTTTACTATCGCAATGATCATAATATGTGTTTGAGCTTGTATATTCATCTGTATACTCTTTTGGCATAAGATGTTACTGAATGTAATTTGCTTTTGTGTTATGACAATTATCATTAGTTTATAACTGGAAATAATTTTCTGGTAATAACTCAACCATTGCTCATCATGTTTTGAACCTTCTGTCGGTAGCCATGTAGTGTGACAAAAAAATTGTAAGATTTATGATTGACTAACTCCTTGTTGTTCGAACATGGTTTGACTGTTTAACAGGTTATATTTCCAGCACTTGAAAGGCATGTTAAGAATATTGTGTTGAGATTTGTGATACGCAAATCACAAAATTGTAGGCAACAAATTTTCTATGTGGATCCATTTTTGGTGGAGATATTTGTTGCTACTTTTGTGGGATATTTGAAAATGAAGGCAAGGATTATTTGGTGCTTATCCAAATAGATATATGAGGATATATTTGAGATATATGAGGATGATTTGGGTGACAAGTTACTCTATAAAAGGCCTACATGATATCTTCATTATATGGTGGAAAAATTTGTCATTGTTCTTCATTATCTTTCTCCTCAAATTGTTTAGCCATTAGATATTCACTTCCTATTTCTCAATAAGGTTATTGATTCAAGTTGTGTTTGTTTGACGATAGTTGAGATCGGTTGTAAACAATATTTTGGTGAATCAATAAAGAGGGTGGTTGGGTTGAATATCGTGTGTTCATATTTCCGATATTTTTTTGTGTTGTTGTTTGTTATTCAATCACATTCATCTTCAAGTGATTGGGTGAAATAGAATCATTTTGTTTTTGGGTGTTTTGTCAAAACTTCTGCTGCGCACAAAACCCCAACAGTTGGTATCAGAGCTCAGATCACCGCATAGCTTGGAGTGTTTGTTGGATTGGAAAAAAAATTGATTTTTTGTTTGAAAAAAATTGATTTTTTGATGTCGGAGATGATGACGTTGTCGAAGATAGCAATTTTGAATGGGAGGAATTGGGGTATATGGAAGCCGAAGATGGAGGACGTTCTATATCTCAATGATTTGCATGATCCCATTGATGGAAATGGGGAGAAGCCCTCGAATATGGATGAGGGAAAGTGGAAGAAAATGGACAAAAAGGCGATTCCGTAGATTCGCCAATATTTGGATGATTCTGTGTTCCACCATGTGGCTAGTTGTGAATCCGCAAAGGCGTTGTGGGACAAATTAGTATCGCTATATGAGTCAACGAGTGCTACAAGCAAGGCTTTTCTGGTTCGAAAGTTGGTGCAACTCCGATTGGATGAGGTGAAGTCTGTTGCAGAGCATTTGAACGAGTTTCAAGATGTCATCAATCAATTGGCAAATATGAAGGTCAATTTTGATGATGAGTTGCAGGCTCTTTTGTTGATGAGTTCTCTTTCGGAAAGCTGGGAGACTTTGGTTGTTTCATTGAGTAATTCCAATGCTAATGGAACTATCTCTTTGGAAACGGTTCAAAGCAGTCTTTTGAATGAGGAGCTAAGGAGAAAAGGGTCGGAGTTGAAATCGGTTCAAACTAAGGCGATGGTAGCCAGGGACTCAGGTAAAGATACAAGGAAGAAGAAAGGTGCTATCTTTTGTCATTATTGTGGTAAGAAAGGCCACAAGCGCAATGATTGCTATTCATATATACGAGATATGAAGAAGAAGAAGAAGGCGCAAGGTGATAATAATAGTGATGAGGCACAGGCAGGCTTTGCTGAATGTACCGAAGGCGATTCTTCATGTGATGTCCTATTTAGTGTTGTGGAGCCTTGGAAGATGGATTCAGGAGCCAGTGTTCACATATGTCGAGATGTGAAATGTTTTCTTCGTATGAGAAGAATGTTGGCATGATAAAGACGGCCAATGGAGTAGAGCTACCCATTTGTGGAGTTGGAGCTGTTAGGTTTCAGATGCATGATGGAGTGGAGAGAGAAGTTGCCGGTGTTAGGCACATACCTACTTGTTCGCATAACCTCATATCTCTCAGTCAGTTAGATCGCCGCGGTTGCACTTATGAGACTCGAGGTGGAGTTTTGAGAGTGAAGAAGGGTGGTTGTGTGATGATGCGAGGAGTTTTGGAGGAGGGAAACCTATATAGTTTGGTCGGTTCAGTGGTCAACAGTGGAAGGTGGGTGACGGTTGAAGAGCCTAGTCCACAGCAAGGTGGAGAGGTTAATATGGTCACTGCTGATGGTCCTAAGGTGGAGGATCATGGTATCAACAAGGGTCTAGATGTTGATGATGCTCGAGGGATCCCGGAGATGAAGAGATCATGTCAAGCGGAAGACGGATGTCGAGTTGTGAAATCCACAAAGACAAGATGGAGGTCTTTGTGGTATTACAAACGCTTTTAAAGATCGCTATTGGTGCGGTGCACAGATGAGGAAGGTGCACCATTAGTGGGCGATGGTGGAGGTTTGTAATGATGTTAATTGAGGAAAGAAGGTTGAAAGTGAGAGCTAAGTTGGCTAGTGTTGAGTGGAGGTGATGTTGTGATTTGGTATCAAGGTGGAGTATTGAGATTTGTGATACGCAAATCACAAAATTGTAGGCAATAAATTTTCTATGTGGATCCATTTTTGGTGGAGATATTTGTTGCTACTTTTGTGGGATATTTGAAAATGAAGGCAAGGATTATTTGGTGCTTATCCAAATTGATATATTTGAGATATATGAGGATATATTTGAGATATATGAGGATAATTTGGGTGACAAGTTACTCTATAAAAGGCCTACATGATATCTTCATTATGTGGTGGAAAAATTTGCCATTGTTCTTCATTATCTTTCTCCTCAAATTGTTTAGCCATTAGATATTCTCTACCTATTTCTCAATAAGGTTATTGATTCAAGTTGTGTTTGTTTAACGATAGTTGAGATCGGTTGTAAACAATATTTTGGTGAATCAATAAAGAGGGTGGTTGGGTGGAATATCGTGTGTTCATATTTCCGATATTTTTTTGTGTTGTTGTTTGTTATTCAATCACATTCATCTTCAAGTGATTGGGTGAAAAAGATTCATTTTGTTTTTGGGTGTTTTGTCAAAACTTCCGCTGCGCACAAAACCCCAACATATTGTACATGCATATTCTTTAGTGCACAGTGTTGAGAGTACCCTTTTTAGTCGGTTGTTTGGGCTTCAGATTTTTAGTGCTGATAATGAACTCAATTTTGGAAGAAAGCTTGCTTGTTGCATGACATTGGTTAACTAACATATGTCTAAAGAAGAAAAGCAGGTAATGAATTATGAATTTGTTTACCAAGTATTGTTTGTGGCATTAGTGATGGAAATTCAATATAAATTATGCTATGTGTATATGTTAAGAATGGTGAGACCAACTATTTGCTTGTGCAACTAATTAGATAAATTTTAGTAACTCAGCCGATAATTTGTCAAATTTTGCTTACCTATTGCATTTCCAACTGTAAATGGTTGTATTATCAGTTTTATCTAAGTTGACATACTTGTTTCGTGAGTGCAATTGCTTGCCAGCTTCCTAGTTGAAAGATTTCCACTTATAGATGATTAGTTTCTTATTTTAAAAGTTCCCATTTAGAAGTACCCATGTGGAAATAGAGTAGAAAAGTCACTCTACTTGCATTTTTGTTTATGTAAAATTCATGTTTATGTCTGAATACTCCTAATGTCAAAGATGATGTAGTATTGAGTTATTAATTTATTAATTCGATAAACTTTTTCGTGGGTTTTCTCTTTTCTTTTCATTCTACTGATTTACGTTAATTTTTGTTGTGTCCGATTATCCTCTTCCATATCATTCTAAAAATCCACCTATACAATGATGGTGTTGCAACATTATTATTTGATAGAATAATATGTTACAAAAACCAGATTGAGTTTTCTACCAAGACTTGTCAAGTAGACTTATTTACCATCGGTCAGATTTACTGATTGGTAGTAACTAGAAAATAAAGTGCCTGTAGACCTAGGGACGGAGCCAGAATTCTATTCCAATGGGCTAAATTAAAGAGGGGTTGTTCGACGACGAATATTCTATGAATTAGAATACCGTCGCGAAGTGTAATAAACCGCAAGCGCACGGCGTACAATTATTAGTACGTGGCGAATACGAGTCGATCCACCGGGAAAGAAGCAATTCTAATTTTATTCAATCAAATTAAACCGAATTCGAGTGAAGATTTAATTAATAAAAGCTAATAAAAAAAACTATAACTAAGTTGAGAGCTGAATATGAAATGAAAACAATTTAGAGGCAACTTCACCCTTATGACCACATAAATCAACATACAATGATTTCATGATCTCTCATTTGATCTTTTGTGTAATTAGTTGGTGCATTTATCATAAGCACGGCCTAATGTGTCATTAGAGAACACACTTAAACCGTCAAACTCTAACACACTCTCTAATCCACAATTATACATTCATGAAATGACAACAAAAATGAAACTAAAATTTACTTTAAGCAAATTCTATTTACTATTAATTTAGTAACATAGAATATCAAATCTTGAATTTCAGCCACACTTTAATTACCATATTCATATATAGATGAAGAGGTAATCTTGTGTTTATGTTGACTAAGCATAGCCTATTTTGTTGTCAACAAACATAGACTATCAAAACCAAAACTCAACAACAATGTAATTACTACTTCAATCATTCCATTAAGCATAACAAGAGATCATAAAACCCAGAATATGTTGCATCAACATAATCAAGAAAGCTTCATTACCCCTAAATCAAAGGGTTTAGCCTCTCATGTTTGTTATTCTAACAACAGAAGTAGATTCCAACATTAACAAAAACAAAAGAAAAGCAAAATAAAGTACAAATCTATTCTATTTGCATAAAAGAAGAGAACATCTAAATAAAAGATAACTAATTGAAATTGCAAAAGAGAAATTACATAAAAAATGACTAAGAAGCCATTGAAGGAAAAAAAAAAATTGATCCTACAAACTAACTAAAGATAAGGATAGAGAATAAGAGAGAAATTCGAGAGGATTTACATCACATAAAAGGGGTATATATACACATGTTCTAAACCCTAAAATCCAAGTTATTGGGGACTACCAAAAGTACCCCCTTCATGAAGCTACAATTTTGTTTCCATCCACTAATGAGTCATGTAAATTGTATGAGGCCTTTAATTGCACCATTAAGGAAGGAGAGATAATAGGTAGGTGGGGTCCTCCATTAAGTAGTGAATAAACTAATTTCATCTCCTCTTGTATATATGCATGCTTTTCTTTATAACTTCATATGCAACCATCATTTTTGCTCCAAATTTCCTATAAGAGGCAACAACATGGACCAAGTAAATGATATCACAAATTAAAACAAGCACAATTTACCGTTTTACACTTTAAATGAGGATGAATGCATGGTAATTTGATAATTTTAGATTTTTGGTTTAAAACATGTAAAAATATCCCTTTATGTTATTTAATTAATTAAAATAAGAATAAATGTGTGAATATAAATTTGCATATTTACGTGCGCATCAAATACCCCCACACTTATCTTTTTATTCGTCCTCGAATTAAAAAAAAAAACTAAGATATGTCACACTTTTGTAGGAAACACGATTGCATTTAGCGTATGCAACAAGCCGTTAAACCTCTGGGTGTCCCCAGTAGGACGAGTGTTGTCTCGTGAGGGTTTTCAGTGGATACTACCCACAAAATCCAAATGTTAAATGAAAAAATATTTACAAAATGTAAGATTAGAAAATATTTACAAGACGAATGCAAGCTTTTAAAGGAATATTTACAAATGGATAATTTACTTTTAAATATTACACGAATGAGTTAACACAAATTTGGGTCGTCACTATGAAATTTAAGTCCATTACTAATCAAAACTTCAAACAACAGTCATGTTATCATCACAAACTCCTCCAGCTTGGCCAGTTGTTTTGGTAGAAACATAGTGCAAATATGAAATGAATTCTATAATCGATATCAACAATTGTAAAACGGCTTCTCAACTTCCTTTTTGTTAACACGTTAGGTCGAATAAGTGAAGAGTGTGCTTGGATTTCAAGTGCTTACTCTCTCTTTATTACAAAATATTTACATTATTAGTATTTACAAACACCTAACCGAAAAGACCAAGGTATACCATCCGTAAGAGTTTGGGACAGAGCTTGGCGGATTGTGCAGACCGACGCTGACTTTGTCAACAAAATGTCGGTAATCCTTAGGTGTCCAACTCATAAAATGAGACCAAGATATACCGACGCTGACTTTGTCAACAAGGTGTCGGAAAGAGCTTGGCGGGTTTGCACACCAACGCTAGATGTACCAGCAATGTTGGATACCCTTGGATAATTATAAATATATATACACTTTTTTTTTCTTCTTCTTTTTTTTTTTACATAAGAGAGAGAGTTAAGCGAGAATTTCTTAGCACAACTTCACTTAAATGATCTAAAATGTTATCACAAGTAGACTAAATCAACCATTCATTTAATCGGATTACAATTCAGAACACATTTTATACTCATCACCTACGAATTTCCCAATATACCAGTTACACCAAATTTGCTCATAATTCAAACTTTCCTTTCATTATCCGCTAAGAGAAGTAAATTTCCAAATATTTAAATCGAACGACCAAAATTATATACTAACTCCATCACGTCTTATTTAAAAGTAAATAGAAGTGCAAAACTTTTACTTTTTTTTCTGTTTTTTTTTTTTTGAGAAAGAAAGAAAGAAAGAACAAAAATGCACAAAGATAAAGGGATAAAAAATGCTAACTTAAACTATGCAAAACAGAATGAAAATGAAACTCCCCACACTTGATTTCGACTGTGTCCTCGCAGTCAATGCATGACGCAATGAGTTGAACAGAAGAGAAATATTTACATGTTTACAAAGAAAAAAAAAAGGTTTGTGCGACTTACCAAATATGTGTGTAGAAAATATGTAGTCATCGAATAGATGAACCGGTCCACAATGGACCAATGGATCAGCCTCGTAAGGATTATGAGACACAGATTAAGCACAGAAAACCAAATCATAAAGAATTTTATATCACATTTCAGATTTGGAAAAACAAATTTTGTTTTTTTCAAAAGTTTGAGTTGCTAATTTTAAAATTTTGAGCTTACAATTGATCCGAAAATCAAATTGAATTTCTATAGCAACTACAGAGAGGTCAGTGAACCGAGGTTCAGAAAAAGTTTCAAAAACAAAGTTTGACTTGATTAAATGATGTATAAATTGAGAGATATGTGCGTCATTCTCCCCCCACACTTGTTTTGAGAAGTATTGTTTAGTTTTGCTTTGATATTTGAAATTTTGTTAACTAAAGGTTCATTTGTAAACCTAAAGTTAAAACCAAACAAATGAAGTTTCAGTAAATTTTGGAATCGTGTTATCTCAAAAATAGTGTTATTCCAAAAAGAGTTCATGTACTGCAGAAATTTATCATTGAAAAACAAGTGATCATAGTGAGGTTCAGTTGAAACGATTAAATCGCAAGGAGTTTCAACGGTTTTGGAAAAATCATCATTGTGTTCAAGATCACATTCAGCAGTTTCGTTATTATCAACCTCAAGAGTTTCAAAGTTTTCAAACATTTCATTTTCAGTTTCATACCCAACAACATTATCGTCAATCAATTCAAAATTTTTTAGCTCATCAAAGTCGTTCTCACTTGAACAGTTGTTAACAACTTCATCATTTTTGTCAAGTTGACAATCTAAAGTTGCTAAATTTTCAAAATTTTCAGAATCTGATAGAGGAAGATCAAATTGAAGATTAACGTCTTCGTTTTCAAGAGAATTTAAATTCAAATCAAGCACAGGGCTTTCAACAACTTTATTAAGTTTTTCATCAATTTCAAAAGTTGTTAGTTGAAAATCTTCGATTGTGGGCAAAGATGGATTTTTATTCGAATCGTCACAAGTTTGGATCCGATTTTGTTTCTCATGAAACTTCAAGTAATCGTCAAGTATGTTCGTTTGCTCAACAAAATCAAATTTATAATTATTTACATGAGAATTTTCACTTTGAAATTGTTGAGAACAAAAGTTTTCAGTAGCACCACAATTGAAATTATTCCCGTTGCCAAAATCATTTGAAAAGTGATTTACATTTCCATTTTGAATTTGAAATTCATTTTGGAGTTCAAAATTAAATTAGCAAGGGTTATAATCATAATCATTTGAATTTGGATGTGAAATCGAATTTTGATTATTTTGAAAGCTTTCACTTGAATTGTTGCACATGTATAACTTACACAATTCATTTATTTCTTTATTTTGTTGTATGCTCATTTCAAGTAAAGATTCAACATGTGTTTCAAGAGTTGAGGGCTGATCATCATTTTTGAAAATTTGGTGGTGTACAAACGGGATTATCTTGAAAATTTGGAAAAGTTGGTGGCGTAAAATCCAAATTGTTTGTACAATAGTTGTTATTAAAATATCCATATGTATTTGGTGTAAAATTATATGGATTATATTGATTTTCACAACTATCGTAAAATCCGTAGGAATAAGGGAATTGAGACATTTTCAAGAAAGCGCTTAAAAAATGTGTTAAAATTAACAACTTTGGATTATATGAATACAAGTCTAGGCCAGGTTCGGACAGGGATTATCAGTGTGCCACGAATCACCGTAGAAACACGACTGAAGGTTTAAGAACCTGTTTGAGTTCTAGACTCTACCGTTCCTTAGACACCTTAGAGAGTATCAATCCTAATTGTCAATTTAACGAATATTTTGTCCTATGAGCTTTGAGGAATCCTCGATTTGATTTCAAAAATAATGTTTTCCACGTTTGTTTTAAAATTTCCAGCCACAAATCAACAGGCAAAATAATCCATCACAGACAGTCACAGAATAATAATTGCAGAAAAAAAAAATTACAAGCAAGCCGATGCCCTGCAGAAGATTTTTACAAGCAATTTCAATATATTTTTCTTTGCAGCAGAGCACTTGTAGAGTTTAGGAATCACTCACAGTGGGGTATGGCTGTCCTTCCAGAGCTATGAGACTTTACTGTTTGCTTCGTTTGACCCTAGAACTTTGTTAGCTTTGCTTGAACGATTTTCTTCACTATTGGTTCTTTGATTCAATTTTTGGAGATTTCACTTTTTTATCTGATGAGTTCTGCAATACCTAGAAATCACACTACCAAATAAAAGTCTACAAGCACAAATCAGGCACATCCAAATTGAAATCAGAGCGTGTAAAATTATTAGCAATTATTTTTTTTAAGCAGCAATTTTATTTATTAGCAAGCGTGGCAAAGCGGCGTTGTTCCTTCTTGATCTTGCAACCTGAAAGGGATTAAAACACAATATATACACAATAAAAAGGATTTTTTTTTAAAGAGGAACAACAAAATAAAACAAACACACAAGATAAACAAAAAACAAAGTGACACAAAACACAACAAGTGAACAAACACTAAATACAAGAACAAGATTTTTTTTTTTTAATAATAAGAACAAGAAAACTAGCACCCACAAAAAACAAATAAACAAAAGTGAAAACAAACAACAAAAGTGGAGGAAGAATTTGTTTGCGTGGTGAATGATTTGGATAAGAGGAAGGGGAGAGGGCTGTGAAAAGGTAAGGTGAAGGGACAGAGAAGAAGTATATGGTGGTGGATGGGAGAAGAGTTATGAATTGAGGAAAGAAGTTTTGTAGATAGAGTGAGTGATTTTTGGTGAGGATGTTGGGGTATATTAAGGCAGAAAGGGGAAAAATTACAGAGGAAGGAAGAAACAAAAATATGGCAAGCAATAAATTGTTTTTTTTTTTTGTGAAGAAAGGAATTTTTTTTGGATAAAAGTTGGAAAGAAATCAAAGAAAGGATAAAAATAAAAAAGAAAAATGGAAAGATTTTTATTATGTGTAAGAATTGAAAGTGAATAGAAAGGGAAAAGAAATAAATTAGAGAAAGGGAAGGAATAAATGAGTGTGGGGGTATTAAGGCAGAAAACAGAAAGACAATTAATGAGAGAGGAAAAATGAAAGAAATAAAGGAAAACAATTGGAGAGAAGATTGAGAAATAAATTAGAAAAGAAATGGCAAGTAATATGCAAGGAAAGGGAAGGAAAGAAATAAGTGAGAGGAAAAGAAAGGGAAAAAAATAAAGTAAATTGGCAAAAGATTTTTTTTTTTTAGAAAAAACACAAAATAAAAACACACACGAGAAGAAACAAACACACAAACACAAAATGAGAAAAAAAACACACAACTCTTTTTTTTTTTTTTTTTTTTTTAGTGAACACAAAAACAAGCACACACAAAATGAAACAACAAAAGATCAAAACAAAACAGAAAACTATGAACAACACAATTTTTTTTTTTAGAAAAACAACAAATAAGAAAATTAACTCGAAGAATAAAACTAAAATTAAATTCTTTCCCCGGCAACGGCGCCAAAAACTTGTTCGACGACGAATATTCTATGAATTAAAATACCGTCGCGAAGTGTAATAAACTGCAAGCGCACGGCGTACAATTATTAGTACGTGGCGAATACGAGTCGATCCACAGGGAAAGAAGCAATTCTAATTTTATTCAATCAAATTAAACCGAATTCGAGTGAAGATTTAATTAATAAAAGCTAATAAAAAAAACTATAACTAAGTTGAGAGCTGAATATGAAATGAAAACAATTTAGAGGCAACTTCACCCTTATGACCACATAAATCAACATACAATGATTTCATGATCTCTCATTTGATCTTTTGTGTAATTAGTTGGTGCATTTATCATAAGCACGGCCTAATGTGTCATTAGAGAACACACTTAAACCGTCAAACTCTAACACACTCCCTAATCCACAATTATACATTCATGAAATGACAACAAAAATGAAACTAAAATTTACTTTAAGCAAATTCTATTTACTATTAATTTAGTAACATAGAATATCAAATCTTGAATTTCAGCCACACTTTAATTACCATATTCATATATAGATGAAGAGGTAATCTTGTGTTTATGTTGACTAAGCATAGCCTATTTTGTTGTCAACAAACATAGACTATCAAAACCAAAACTCAACAACAATGTAATTACTACTTCAATCATTCCATTAAGCATAACAAGAGATCATAAAACCCAGAATATGTTGCATCAACATAATCAAGAAAGCTTCATTACCCCTAAATCAAAGGGTTTAGCCTCTCATGTTTGTTATTCTAACAACAGAAGTAGATTCCAACATTAACAAAAACAAAAGAAAAGCAAAATAAAGTACAAATCTATTCTATTTGCATAAAAGAAGAGAACATCTAAATAAAAGATAACTAATTGAAATTGCAAAATAGAAATTACATAAAAAATGACTAAGAAGCCATTGAAGGAAAAAAAAAGTTTTTTTTTGATCCTACAAACTAACTAAAGATAAGGATAGAGAAGAAGAGAGAAATTCGAGAGGATTTATATCACATAAAAGGGGTATATATACACATGTTCTAAACCCTAAAATCCAAGTTATTGGGGACTACCAAAAGTACCCCCTTCATGAAGCTACAATTTTGTTTCCATCCACTAATGAGTCATGTAAATTGCATGAGGCCTTTAATTGCACCATTAAGGAAGGAGAGATAATAGGTAGGTGGGTCCTCCATTAAGTAGTGAATGAATTAATTTCATCTCCTCTTGTATATATGCATGTTTTTCTTTATAACTTCATATGCAACCATCATTTTTGCTCCAAATTTCCTATAAGAGACAACAACATGAACCAAGTAAATGATATCACAAATTAAAACAAGCACAATTTACCGTTTTACACTTTAAATGAGGATGAATGCATGGTAATTTGAGAATTTTAGATTTTTGGTTTAAAACATGTAAAATTATCCCTTTATGTTATTTAATTAATTAAAATAAGAATAAATGTGTGAATATAAATTTGCATATTTACGTGCACATCAAGGGTAAATAAAATAGATGAAAAATAATAGATCTAAATAATATAAAAAATTGCAAGTAATAGTCCATGAATGGGTCAAAGCATCAGCATCTTGAGTAAATGGAGACTATGGTGTTGCTTTCTTTTATGTTGTTTGCATGAGGAAGAAGAGATGAAGTACCATGTAATTTTGGTTTGTTGGACAACACAGTTTCTAATTTATGGGGTTGAAATATAATATCTGGTGTTTAGAGCACCCGAGCTATAGCCCAGGCAACCAAACACAGATCCGTCTGTTCCTGTACCTACGAGGCACATTGTTGTTAAAAATCTTTGGATGTAAGGATTTAAATTCCAATTCAAATTGGATCTCTCCTTTTGCGATTCAATTCATATTTTGATTCAAACTTAACTAAAGCTACCACTATAAAACACTAATCTCATAATAACATATTTAATATACTTATTTCATAATTCCGATTATGATGTTTTCAAAACAAAATAAAAATGAAATAAGAGATAAAACTATGTTTTTAAGTCTCGTTGTAGAAGCTCAAACATCATCAAATTAAAAAGCATGTACAAACCTTGAAATATGGATTGTTATAATCTACGATTTGAATTATGTTTTGATTTAAAGTTCATATTTTAGGATTTATGATTTAAATCCCATTTTAAAAACCTTAATGAGGTACAAACAATATTTACGCGGCCTCAAAAGTGTATCGTTGGGAACAAAATTTCAGACTTTCCTAAATTAAATCCATGATAGTACTCTGGTTATAAGGCTTGTTCACTCTTTCACGATGGATGCAAAAAAGCGTGCGATGAAGAAATCTTCTTTTTTGTGGTGTTCACAACAAGGTTACGTCACATATAAAATGTAAGGTCTAATGTTCAAATTATTTTACATGGAGTTCAGTACTCTTCCCATGAGGTCAATTTTAACTATTTTGACTGGTAAACACCTACACATATGACTTGCCTATGAAGCACCTCCTTATCCGATTACTATATTCTTGAGCTTATAAATTGCTAGTGCATCTTGTTTGTTTACTAAAAGGACAAAATTTTACTTCATTGTTATAGGTTATCTAATAGATTGAAGTAAATATTTTAGGTATGAATCCGAGATAATTAGAAATTGTTCACCTTCCACTTCTAGCCTTTTAGGTCATGTACACCTTGACATGGTATGCTTGACTGGCATATCTGTGATAAATAAGTTTTGCTTTTGAATATTTTTGACATATAGACACTGCTTTCTTTGTGTAACAGATGAAGCCCGGAGTTTTCAATCAAAGCGTTGATGAAATTCGTCACAAATGTGAAGATCTCATAAATATTTGCATGAAGAAGAAGCACCGTCATATTTTCAGCTGGATAGAACTGTCTTCTAGGTTGATCTTTCTTCATAATTGTGTTTTGGTTATGAACTTCATCTTATGTTTCTCCATAAAGATCTGTAATTTTCAGTACTGCTGTTACTTTTAGTATGTTGTATTAAGAAATAGATAGGCATTTTATTTTCTTGGGAATATTCGAACCAATCTTTGGTTTAACATATCATATAGTTCTCATTCAAAGCGTATCATTTGAGTATAGAGGTTTTTTCCTTACAAACTTCAATTTTAATGCATCTGAAGGTGGTATCCTCATGGATAAAAGGAATAAACACAGGATTTATATGTTTTGAGAGCCAACATGTCAGTTTATGGAGCCAGTAGGCAATCCTGGACTCGAGATCACACTTGCATTATTTCTGTTTTGTTTTCCTTGTATGTTCAAAGCTTAGGATGGAATTAGTTGGATAACATGACTTACACGAACAATGTGTGCATTGGAAAAACTATACATGCAAGTTCAAAATATTAGTACAATAATGTTTTTGGAATAACGGTCACTAGATTCTATCAAGTGCATGTTATGTCTGTGAAAATATGTATCATTACTTATTAGTGTGACAAATGTTTGCTAATACTTAAGGGTGGTAGAGTATTGTTACAATATCTCTTATTTTTTGTGTGTAATTAAAAACACTTGAACATTTTTCAATTAACAGCTCAAAGAAAATGCCATACTAACAAACCACTTGCTATGTTGAGACCAAGTGCACCACTTGGAGCTGTTTTAGCTTTGCTAGTTCAAGGTGAAGTCTTCTCTCAAAAAAGCTATATTGGGTTTTGTGGTTTGGGATGTTGTAAAGGTTACAAGTGACATATGTGTTGTTTTCTTTATGCCCACCATTGAGTTCATATATGTTGTTACACCAATGGTTTTACCTCTAACGATTACGTTGTCAATTTATGTGCAAAATCCTTCATTTGGTTCTTATCACATATTATAGTTTGACCATGACATGAGAGGTTGTTTCCAACATGGAGTGATTCCCCAAAGAAACTGGCAATGGTATTAGAATGCTTGAGCATTTGACATGATGACAATAGTTGTATTCATCACTAGGATACTGCTGTATCATAACAAGCATCTATTTTAGCCCAAATTTGAAAAGTTCGTGATCTAATTCCTGTTTCTAAGACATGCTACCTCTGATATTGGAAAAGTGTAAGTGTAATATTTGTGTTATGCATACTATAGCTTCGCTTGATATGGTAGTTGTGCGATTCTTTAAGGCAAAATCAAGTTAAAAATGTTGGTATTTGCTACGTTAATGTTGTGCACTATTCGCTATAGGTCTAGTATCGTTTACTGGTGTGTTCTTTTTTAAGTATATTTCTTGGGATGTGGTGTTGTACTCTACTGAGAACGCCTACAATATATTATTTTGTTTTATGATTTGTTTTTATTTATGACAGCGTAAATGTCATATTCAGATACACATTTGTGGTAATGGAAAAAATTTCTTAGTAAGACCGGAGACTTGGTAGCAACATATATAGAAGTACACAAAGATAAAGTTCTTCAGGTTAAAATTTTCAAGAAGATAATATGAGCATTTGATTTTTTTTCCAACTTCTTTTATAATTATTAGAGCTAATCATGGTACATAAAGATTAAAATATTAAAAGTAAAAAATAAAAATGTTGGATTAACTTTTAATGAAATTTAACTAAGGAGGCTTTAAGCTTATTTGGATATTTTCTTTTGGATGGCATATGAAATCTTTTAAAATCTAAGAACAATTTTTGCTATTTGTATTCGAATTTCTCCTGAAATTTGTTTGTTACTGTATTCAATATAAATATAATAACAAATATAAAATGGGTAATATATGGGAATGGAAAAATAAGTAATCACCGATGAAACTAAATGATGATTTATACAGATCTAAAAACTAGTAACAAAAAAAGGAGAAAAGTACAGTAGAATGGATGAAACAAGTAATCGTTGTCAAAGTCGAATGATGATTAGTATTGTGTCATAAATTGATGGAGGTATTGTAATAAATGGTTCTCTTCCTTGTAAACTTGAGTGCCTATTGGTTGAGCCAAATATTTGTATGATCAGAGACAGAAAGGTTAAAGTTTATTCTTAAATCACAAGTGTACACCAAATTTTTGCTAGATAAAGCATTTAAATGTTACTGTATTGGCCGATCTGTATATAAGGTCAGAACAGAAAATATGTAACCATAATTTAGGTTTGAAAATTAGTTACAACTAACAACCAAGATGAGAAATGTTATTGTTACTACATGCAGTGTCTAAGAGCATCTCCAACAAAGGAGAATTCTTGCTCTTAATTGGTAATATCCCGGCTTATTTGGTCCCCAACAAATATTACTTTGTGTAATACTCAGGCATATGTTACGGGACCAACTCGCACGTCGACTTTATTGGCTCGTCACATTGCGAGTCGATTTTTTCGGCGCACGCCAATAAAATTTGCTCGTTACGTAATGAGCCGATAAAGTCAGCACGTCATACATTTAGATTTTAAATATTTGTTTTCCTATCCAAGCTATTTTAAACATTTAGAGTGGTAAAGGTATTTTAAATATTTTAATATAAGAAAATAAAATAGGTATTATTTTCGTACACAATAGTTACGTTTAGGCAGACCGAAATAAACTAATTTTGCTTCAAAACAAAATAATAGCTGGCTAATAATCCGTACAAATAAAATAGAACGCAATTGGTAAAATAAAAAACTACAACATCATTATTGCATAAAAGATCGATAAGTTATGACCATCATAAAATAAAACACGAGTTCGGACAAGCAAGCTTCATAAATAGGTATCGCCATATTGGTTCCATAAATGATCCATAAGATCATTCTGCAGCCGGATATGGAGTTATGCATCTCTAAACATAACCTGACGGTTCAAATGGATGTTGAAGTCCTCTTCGGTTAGCGGTGTGTTTTGTCAGAATACTTGGGGTGGTTGCGATCCCCTTCGACTTATGGATGATGAACCGTAAGTGCAGTTGTCGTTGAAGTAATCTTGAATCAGAGACTTATGGTATTTAGCATGATTTCGGTGTATAAATCTCCTTCCAGGAACTGATCCCCCTCGACTTATGGATGATGAACCATAGGCTTCATGGTATAAGTCCAGTATTTCTTGTATTTCTTCTGCTTCCTCTTAAAGGATTTCCTCTTCCTCTGAATTGTTGTTAAAATCCATGATGTATGTCATAAAATAGGAATCCATTTTGTGTTTGTGAATGTGTTTGGATATGAGATATGGTTGCGACGTTGTTGTTGTATATAAGGTATGAGGTCTTGGTCAATGGGTAGCTTTATTGGGTGGAGTGTGCTCCTTTATTGGACAAAGTGCTCCTTTATTGAACAAAGTGCTCCTATATTGGACAAAGTGTCGTTTTATTGGACATGGTGCTCTTTTATTGGACAGAGCGCTCCATTTTTGGACAGAATGCTCCTTTATTGGATAGAGAGCTCCTTTACTGGACAGAGTGCTCCTTTATTGGTACGAGTGCTCCTTTATTGGTATGAGTGCTCCTTTATCTGTACGAGTTCTCCTTTATTGGTACATGTCTTGGTCTAGTTCATAGTGTGCAGGATCGTCCACGTAATAGCTGCCTACGAATTTATGTGTGTAGGGTCGTCCACGTAATGTAGCCAGGGAATTTAACAAGTAGGGTCGTTCACGTTGTAGTTCGTATTGAATGCCAAGCCAAAACGATAGTCAATAAAATTAAAATCCTTTATTTTATATTGTTTTGACAAATAAATAAGATTTCAACGTTTCTTGTTTTGAGATGTTTTGAGAAAGTCCAACATATATTGACTCTTGTACAACCATTTAAAGTTCAAAACTTAATATGACTAGCTACGTTACTAAACGATTGGACGTTTCACATATGGCATTGTTTCCCGTGCGTGTAGTGCACATGGCATTAACAGCGTCCAGTGCCAATGTATAGTGTAGATTTTCTATCATGGCTACAATGGACAGTGACTGGTGCATAGTGGAGATTCTCTAGCACGGACGTTTTGTGCATTGGACTACGCGTAATATTTGTATTATTAAAGTGCATATCCTTATGTATCCCAGTTTTTAGTAATGAACACAACAATAAGATAGTTTCCACATAAGTATATGAAATACAATATTATAAAATTAAGAAACGCCAAACTACAATCACACGAACTACAACAACTGAACACATAAACATCAAATTCAAAGTACAATAAAACACAATAAGATAACTTCCACTTAGATCTACCACGGTCGCGGGTAAAATCGAGCTCTAATCGGCTTAGCAACAATTTGTTCAAGCGTCTTATTTCGGCTTGCGCTTTCAGTGCATATTGAACTCCATGTTCGCACATTGGAGGGTCAATCCACTGCTTAAAGTAACAATAATCAATTTCACTAGGAAAAACCTTGTGGTCCTCGTAATCTTCCCAACCGAAAAATCGAGGACGAGCATTTTTTTTTCAGTTTCGAAACAACGACCACCGATTCTTCTCTACAATGGTAGAAAGGGTTGGATCCATGAGGAACTGGTGACTCGACAATGCGCCCTTCAACTAACCTTTCTTTTCCAGGTCGTTGATTTGCTACCACCTCATCGTCATTTCCGAAGTTCGCCATGGTTGAGCCTACACTTTCTTTTCCTTTTTCAACATACACTAATAAGGCAACTATACTGTTTTCTTTTCACGTAGAAGGCTGAAACGAGAAAAGAGGAAGGAGTAGGCGGCTGGAAGAAAAGAAATTACGAATGAGGGTTAGCCTGTTTTGAAGTAAAGAAAATAAGCCGCTATATATAGCGAAAAATAGGGTCGTCCCCAACGATATTACAAGCGAAAAACTGGGTCATCCCCACCTATATATAGTGAATGGAGTGTACATCGTGTCATGCGTCGCTTTATTGGTTGAATTCCAAGCCAGACAATTTTACATTAAATAAAAATTGTTTAGTTTATCTAAATAAACGTTATAATTTATAAAGGAATTCCATAGCGACTATTTGAAAATTTGATTTGGACATAAAACAAAATCTACAACATGAAAACTCTATTTTTCTCTTCCATTAGAAAAATATTATCAATTAGATTAGAACGTTTCTTATTTTGAAGAAGTCCGACTTAAATTGGATCATATACAAACAATTAAAGTCCAAAACGTTATATTACGAACTACCATGCCCCTGTAGTTCGTTTTATAATTAAATTATAAATTAAACGATTCAAACATCGTTTTATAATTGAACGTTTCAAACATCATTTAACATTACACAGAGCATCATAAAATATAGATAATAAAAGGTCCAGTACACAGAACATCATAAAATATAGTTGTCGACAATAATAAACATAAAATGTATATAATATAGTACACCATGCATCAACATGACATATGAAAATGAGAAAGCATGAAAGAATAACGTAAAGTCCACTACATCATGCCATACACATATATACATCATGATAACAAAAATAAAATATCATTAGCAGGATCCTCATGAAAGTCACCCTAAATCCACAGCATCATCGTGCTCAGACTCCTCACCATCCTCCTTCATGTCATCCCCGCTATCTGAACCGTCATAATAAGGAAAATCGTCATCGTCACCACCTAATCCTTCACCCCACCTAATCCTCCACCCCCTCCCAGTCCGCCATCAACACCTAATCCTTCATCATCACCTAATCCTCCAACCCCTACCGGTCCTCCAACAACACCTAAACCTCCACCAGTACATGACCCTTCAACCGTACTTGATGCTCCTATATCGCCACCCCCTACTGCTGGTAGTCTGGCCTTAAGTCGTCGATCTGGTCTTGCAAACCCTGAACTATCGCCTGGTGCTTCTGATATAAGGACTGAGAATGTAGTAGGGTCATTTCCTGAATAGCGGCAATATGTATCCTATGCTGGTCTAGCTGGGGTGCATACTGCAAATATAGAACATATAAAATCAGTTTCTACAAATTAGAACATATAAGGTAATAAATCCACAAGTAAGTAGAATACCTCATGTGCCGAATATAATCCAGCAGTAGGGACACCTGCTACCATGTGAGCAGGTGGGTAGATAATAGGCAGGGACACTTGTGTGCCGCTGAGATCAAATATCTGAAATGTGTCGGGCAGAGCGAAATCCATAGGCTGGTCGGAGATCTATGAAGGGGTCGGGTCTAAAGTAAATAGTGGAGGAAGAACTCTACCAGTAATCAATCGGGGACCAATGTAATCGGAGTTCACACCCCGATATAATCCGGCAACAAGTACCGCCTAGGAGCTACCCGAACCCAATAAGGATCAAAATCTGCGTCAGCTATGTAAAACTCGGTCGTATCAAGCCATCCTCCCTGTCTTAGACCCTGTATGTATTGTTTCCCTATTGAATGACGTGGCCCGAACATATCATCGGGAAGAGGTGGATCCTCAGGTACGCGCAATTGGCCGGGGCCCTGATAATAACAGTGATCGCCCAAGTACCAAATAGGAAGGTGGGCCGGTGGGAGTAAGAGGACATGGCGAAGAGATAAACAACATGCAATGACGAGTGAGTGGTCATCAGGTAGCAGGCCGCCTGCTGAAAGTAACATCTAATAAGAAATCCAAGGTGCTTGTAATTTGTTGCCCCTCTCCCTCAAATCTAACTAAGTACGGGCCTTCATCAAATCGTGTCTCACACCAGTAGGAACACGCCATACTAGGTGACTACTCTCCCATCTACGCATACGTGGGAAAAAGGACTCCGCGGTATGACTGGCGGTGGGCAACATGGGTGGATGCATGTTGGTCGTGTACTCGTAGTACCAGCACGACAACATGTACCAAAATCCAAACAACTGCTGAACCGCTCCAAAAGCGTAAGAGTCAAGAGCGGTATACAGATAACCCAAAATAGCAATGCCCCAATCAATCATTGGTAGCTGATCTAAATTGGCTAATGCTGCTAGATAGCCCAATCTAATCGTACTCTGTTGGTTCGAAAAGAATGTTGAACCAAGGAGATATAAAATGGTGGCTGGTATACTGTGTCATGGAAATCCACTGCATAGAGATGCGCTGTAATGTAATCAAGTAAATATGTGAATGAAACGCCACCATCGAAGATATGAGCCGCAGACAAATCTAGCAAATACTGCAGGTAAGACTCGGGTGACTCATAGGAGGTATCGAATGGGCAGAAGACTCTATTAGGGCGGCCAATCTCAATTCCCGAAAGCATGTAAAAATCTGCTAGGGTGATACCTATCTTAAAATCGGGGAAGTGAAATGTGTGTGTCGTAGGCCACCATCTCTCTAATAAGTACTAAAGGTCAATCGAAGGACTGGGGAGGTATAATCTATAAAAATAGTCTGAACGGACTAGCCAGTAATCTCTCTCGAATATGTAATGGTAATATGTCAAGGGCCTGTGTGTTAAACTTCGCCCAACTACCGCGAATGTAGATGTAAGTGGCCTAAATGTTAAAATTATAACAGCTCAATAACTATATAATCAACAGTTCATACTACTAAAAATTATAACGTAAATGCACTAAAATATAACTATAAAACTTACAGGTCATGCTCCCTATGTAATATGGTAAACTATCAATTACTATATAATCAACAATTCATACTGCTAAAAATTATATAGTAAATGTATTAAACTATAGCTCTAAAACCAACAGATCAAACCCTCTACGTAATATAGTAAACTATTCAGCAGTTCAATAAATATAAATGATAAAATTAGAATTTATACTGGAACAGTGGCGAGCGTGGTAAACGAACGGTGCATGTATCACTATGGCAACTCATGAAGGATCCGTAAGTCCTCAATCATTGTCCCCGCTGGTGGAGGAAGATGCGCTGGACCAGCTATGTCGTTCAGTTGAGCGGGACTGTACTTCTCGCCATCTTCGTTACGCGTGGCAGCATCCCGGCGTCCAGAACGATAAAAAAAATTAAAATGAGGAAATTTGGATACGTGTGGAGAGATCAAGGCCTCCTTCACCGTACTTACAGGCGCGGAGCCACGCACGCTAATAAAATCGGTTCGCGAGCGACGCATCGAAAAAAATCGGCATATGACTGTTGGGGGATATCAAAAAGTATCTCCCTGAATGTTACGGGTTGTAATATTACGACCCGTAACCTTGTTGGAGATGCTCTAAGGACAACATAGACTGAAGTCTAAGGTTATAGTGTAGGTACCCATATTAACAAGATCAGATATGTACTGGACATATTAAAACTTTAAAATCATCCTAAATAAAACAAAGTAAATCATATACTATATGTTTGTCGGACGAGTTGCGACTGGAGTTCTCTGGAAATGGTGACTAGTTTGCTTCTTTCCCCCTTTCTTCCTCCCTCGCATCTTCTTCTTTCCTCTCTAATCTTCTCCTCTTCGATCGTCTATTCCTCTTCCGTAGTTCTAGTTTTTGTTATAACTGAAGAACTTCAGATTGCGCTCCTCTCAACCCCTTTCTTAGATTTATGCCACCGCAAAAGGATCATTCTTGCTCGAATTAACAGTTCTTATGATCCACTTGGCGAGGATCTTGCGCAGAGTCTCGATTTCATCTTTCTACTTCGTCGCTGCTCGTATCTCCTTCACTTCCTCAATACGAGATTGCTTCGCAGCCGACCGAGGTCTGATGTGGGGTTTCTGCGGTCTAGAGTATTCTGGTGAGCTTCGTTTTGTCTGTGAGTTTCTCTCTTGAGTGGTAGGCGTCTCCTGTGTATTTTAGGTAAGCTACTTGTTTTGCGGTTGGAACTGTTTTTTGGGTTATGAGGAGCTTTGGGTGTTGGTTATTTTTTCTCTGTTTGGTTCTTCATATGATTGCCGGTACTCCATGTGATAGCCTTGCTACAATCTTTTGTTGGGTGGAGCTTCTTTCTGCCTCCAACATCTGAAGATGCTACAATGGTATATGTCATCGGTTTCTATGTAAAGTTAGCATTGCCTTGTGGCTTGTTTCTTGTGGTTAATATTCCACTCTCACTTGTGTGGTGGTGCTTCTGGGCTCCCTGGCCATCGTATTGTACAGTCGACAGGTAATTGCTATGGTGATTTGGGTTAGGTAATTTGGTATAGGTCATATTGTTGAACTTGTTGTGTACTTTCTTCTTTGAAGTTCACTGGTTTACAGGGTAACGTGTGTTTTGTCAAAGCACTGTGCGATAGTTCAGGTGATGGAAAGTTTCTCTGCGGCGTCTACTCGATGTACTAGCATAGTTTTGTTGTTTTATTGAGTGGCTTAATGTATCTGCTTTTCTCTGTTTTTGGGTATAGTAAGTAATATTTTATCAAGTAATAGTGTGTATGCCTCCGTGCCTGAAGTGCCCAGTGTAAAATAGTAGTCTAGTGTATAAGCCAGCTTCTATATTATAATCTAGACTAGATTGAGTGGACAACCCACTTTAAATGCCGTATTTTTTTGTAGACTAGTTAAATTAGGCTAGCTCCAGTGCTATAAGCCTGTAAGGTTGAGTGGACATAACACTTTAAATTCCGTTAGCAGTGGACAGTCCACCTTAAAAACCGAATTTAGTTGATTGTAACTCCAATCACCTGTACTATACTGAATTTTTTTATTGGTTATAATAAAAAAATGGCACTGCCCATTATAAAAAACTGGCTCGCCTTGCAAAAACAATAAAGTAAATCTACGCTCAGACATAATTTCGTTTTCATTATTACCATTTGCATTATCGATATGCTCAACGAGGACTTAGAGTTCATCCTATGTACGCTGTCGATATTCCACAAGTGGAAGAATTATTTAAATCCGTGATAGCTATTTTCATCAAATCTGCATCTGATGGAATTTTTAACCTCCCCATCAACTTCTTTAGTTCTAGTTGACGTTTTTGCAGTTCATTTGCAGATAGTCACTGAACATCTATTTCATCTTCTTTCAGCTTCTCAGGATTAGACTGGCCTATAGCCCATTGAAGCATGTTATCAAGAGAAGAAAAACCTCCATCCATGTTATCAGAATCAATATAAAAATCAAATGGATCATTCTGCTCCATTATTCCACCGTTGGAATTCGTTTTGTTAAGCTTCTCCTCCTCCACCGCCATTGACATGAGAAATATTTGGGGTATTGTGAAGTAGATGTAAACAAAGGGCTTCGCCATTAAGGTAAAATAAAAGAGCAACAATACAAGCATGTGGTTTTTGACATAAGCATTTGATTTAATAAGCACTGGGTAACAGCAGGGAATCAACATTTTTGTCCACCGGCTTTTTGGTCCGGTTCCTAAAAGTACGTAAGGCGTGCTCGACTCAACGTATCGCGTATGGTCAAGACAGGAATGTCGCAACAAAGCAAAGGAAATAGGTCAAGAAGGGATCGCGCCAACAAGGACCTCACTGCTCCTACAAAACATCTCCAATCCATCACCTCGAACACCAGAAGGGCAAAGGCCTTAGACTCAACGCTCATTGTCCTCTTTCCATGCACTCCTCGTACCCCTAGGGGTAAGAATTTCGTACCCCTTCGGCGATTTTCTAGAGAGATATGCCTTGGGATACGACATAACCAAAGCTTGCCCCAGCAAGCTCCCGGCTATGTTGATCACCTAAAAATAGCTGATGGCATGTTTTTGGTTGATCACTCCATGGTGTAAACCCCAATCCTTTTTGTCTCTTTTCCCACTCCTTTTATCCCTTTTTAATTTTCACCCACTCCTACCTACCCTCACCTAACCGCTCACTATAAATACCCCCTCGCTTCTTACTTTCAAGGGTTTGGTCAAAGCTCTCTCCCCCAAGCTTTAATGGCTTCCATCTTCTTCAGCCAAGCCTCCCAGGCACCTTCCTTCATCATGCAAGGAAGAAGACACATATGCTTAGACTCACGAGCATACTCATAAGGGTTTAGCCATGCTTTCGGACATTACACCATCTTCGGATATTTCCGGACCTCTCGGACATTATTGATCAGGTCAACATCTCTCCTGCTCAACGAAGAAGAAGAAGGCCTCGACTCTGCCTTCCTGCGGACATCGAGCCTCGACTCCACCTCCTTCAGACCTTGAGCCTCGACTCCGCCTTCCTCGGCCTCGACTTCTCCTCCCTCGGCCACGACTCTACCTCACTCGGCCTCGACTCCGCGTCACTCGGCCCCGACTTCGCCTCCCTCGGCCTCGACTCAGGCTCGCTCGACCTCGGCTCCGCATCGCTCGGCCTCGACTTCGCCTCCTGCAAACACCGAGCCTGGACTCCGCCTCTTTTGGACCCTGAGCCTCGAATCCGCCTCCTTCGAACACCGAGCCTCGACTCTGCATCCTTCGGACCCCGAGCCTCGACTCCCCCTCCTTCAGACATCAAGCCTCGACTCCACCTCCTTCGGACCTCAAGCCTCGACTCCACCTCCTTCGGACAATGAGCCTCGACTCCGCCTCCTTCGGACCCCAAGCCTCGACTCCGCCTCCTGCGGACACCGAGCCTCGACTCCGCCTCTTGCGGACACCGATCGAGCCTCGACTCCACCTCCTTCGGACACCGAGCCTCGACTCCTCCTCATTCGAACACCGAGCCTCCACTCCGCCTCCTTCGGACACCGAGCCTCGACTCCACCTCCTTCGCACCCCGAGCCTCGACTCCGCCTGCGATCACCGCCCATAACCTCTACACTATACAAGAGGAATAATGCATTGAAGGGTGTGCCAGGCAGCTATGACGATCATTAGAGTAGGTAAACAACATCGGAACCTGTCGTAAACTCACAGCGCAAGGATAAAATATAATAGAACATATACAACAAGTAGTGATAGTAAAGCAGAAAAACACTAAACTTTCATAACAACTAGAAAGTATTTCCCATACACAAGGATAACAACAATAGTGCTTGTACAATTTGCCTCACTATAACAGGCAGAGAAATAGCAAACAGCGAAAACAGATACTAGATAGTAGTAAAGATAGTACGACAGCCTCCTGCTCGCCTCCGAACAGCAACACCGTCCTCACTAAGCTATCACCTGTCACCTTCCACCTTGTCTGCCCATCCAACAATTGGATGAACAGCCAAGGTAATAAGAGGGAAACATAAAACCTTGAGTC
This sequence comes from Allium sativum, assembly GCA_030737875.1. Lineage (NCBI taxonomy): Eukaryota > Viridiplantae > Streptophyta > Magnoliopsida > Asparagales > Amaryllidaceae > Allium > Allium sativum. The sequence continues at coordinate 69,545,494 of CM060909.1, read as the reverse complement.
AGACAACAGTCTTAGTGAGCAATAAAACAACTAACAAACTTCATTAATAAAGTATATGAGAATGGTTAAATAAACGAACTTATCTACCCAGCTCCAGAGAAGAACTTACACTAACCTTCCCCACAGCATGACAGTGATAGCCTTTATGATTCATACATCCAAAGGAATAACAATCCAGATATGGAAATCGGAACAACCATTCATACATGGAAAAAACAACTCAACCATCATCACAACAAAGCATTCAAACATCCATGACTGACTCTGGCTATCACCGCCAACCTTGCTTTGAAACCATCGTTAATCGTATGACTGGCTAAGAAACTTGCCATCAATTGTCAAGTGCCATACAACGAAACCCCGGTCTAGCCAAACCCCACACACCATACAACGAAATGTGTTTGGGCCACACAACGAAACCTAGGGTACTCGACCATACAATGAAATCGTGTAACCCTTGCTTTGAGCCCTCTAGAACCTACGATAACGATAATCTTTCGGCCTTCGTCTCTCTAGTCATTATCAATTATGGCTATTAATTAGCTCAGAACACTTTTGAGCTATCACTTCACACGAACTCAATACATCTTTAAGTTGTCCTTTTATATGAACTCAATGCATCCTGGAGTCATTCCCACATTCGTTGCATACGACGAACAACAAACAAATCACATCACTTCAAATACTCCCATTTGAAGTTTCCTTGAAGTCACAACATCATTAGAAATGTCACAAACCAGAAATTTCCACCAGAAATACCAACCGAACTCATTTCGGACCAACCGAACCCATTTTGGACCTACCAGGCCGCTTGAGGCCAACCAAGAATATTTGGGACCGACCAGCCCAATTTGAGACCAACCAGACCACTTGGGACCAATCAAAACAACTTGAGGCCGACCAAAGCAATTTGAGATCGACCAGAGCAACTTGAGGCCGACCAGAACCCTGACTTGCTCCTCAAGCCACAACTTGACCGACCCGACCAGCTTGAGGCCGACTAGAAACCTGCGTACCTCCATTCCAACTCTGATTTTGACCAAAACTTCGCCAAACGATACATTCGACGAAACCAACTCATCCAACTCACCAAATAAAATGATAAGCCTGTCGTAACATTGCTAACAACATGAGTATGACGATTATCACTAAAATGATGTAAGTTTCACCAAAACCATTGAGATGAACATATGATCAAAACCATGGATCTAACTTACACATTCACATGAAATATCATAGCAATTGCCTATCTAAACTTAATAAATCAAATCATAGGGTGATTTATATGAAAATGGCTTAACCAATGCATAGATCTAGGGAAAAGCACTTGAATTTAATGAAAAACATGATCAACTACTCATATACTTCATTGAATCCATGTGAGAGATGTAAACCACTCACCAATTCTCCAAAACAAGCTAAAAAGATAGAAATAAGAATCCGAACCGTGAGTACTTGAACTAAATCCTTGATCCAATGAATTCGCCCTTGAAACGGTGTAGATTTAGCCTTGAATGGTGTAAATCTTCGATTTCCCTCCTTGGAGGATTTATAATGGTGGAAAAGTGTTTAGAGCAAGGAGGAGCACAAGGCACCAAATGAGAAAATGGAAAATAAAAACCCTTTCCCACATCCCGTACCCCCTATTTATAGTTTCCACCAGCCCACTAATGGGCCTCCTCCAAATCAGCCCATTAGGCTCCCAAAACCTGGACAACCAACTGAAAAACCTTAAAACATCAATTTCTCCCAAACCGCTGAACCAAATCCTTAATGTAACCACTCTACGGAAATGCAATCTTCAATTCCTTTCCAATGGCCTAGGTCTCACCCTCTAATTCGACCTGAGTCAAAAGTTATGCCCTGTACAAGGCTGACAGGGGCAAAATGGTCACAAAGAAAACCAGTAAAAATTATGGACATGTCTCACATCTGCATAAGAAACATATTAAAAGATGAGAATGATCCAACCCTCAGGGAATAAAATAAAAATATTTTACGATCCTCCGATACGTAAAATGCGGGTTGTTGCATTTTCCCTCCCTTGGGTATTTCGCCCACGAAATTCCAAGGAAACGCAAGCAAGCACAATAATTCCGCATGCCTATCATCCATGAGAAGCCAACTCTATCACCCAAACTAGAAACCATCAAGCCATGCATCTATAGCCTTATCCTAGCATGCAAAATTCTGTCAAACAACAACAAGATACAACGATTATACGTTATCAAAGGGTCCTACCGACGAAGAGTTATGGATGAGTTGCCCTCATGCTCTCTTCCATCTCCCATGTACAATCGTCAACATCTTCACTCCAATGTACCTTGACTAGCTAAACTGTCTTCCTCCTAAGTTGTTTTGTGTCATTCCCACAACACGAAGCGACTTACGAGGTTTCGCCACTGCGGTCTCTACTTCCAAGTCTTCATACTGCTCTGGAGATACCACCACATTCGAATCGTGCATGAATTTCCGTAGAAACGACACATGGAAAACAATATGCACACTCGACATCTTCTCGGGCAACTCCAATCTATCTGCGAGCTTTCCAATTCGGTTGACTATCGGAAATGGTCCAACGAACCAAGGAGTCAACTTTTCTTTACTTCCAAATCGAACCACATGCTTCAACGGCGAAATTTTCACGAAAACCATATCGCCTATGTCGAATTCCAATTACTTACGATGCTTATCGGCGTAACACTTTTGATGGTCTTTTGCTTCCTTTATTCATTGCCGAACGATCTCGATACAATCTGAGGTTTCTCCAATCATCTCTTGCCCATGTACCATCTTATCTCCAGTTTCTAACCAACAAGCTTGAGAATTGCATGGCCTCCCATGCAACGCCTCGTATGGTGCCATCCCAATACTCGACTAGTAGCTATTATTGTATGCAAACTCAACTGGATGTAGATGGTCCTCCCATGTTCCTCCGAAGTCTAACCACAAGCCCTTAGGAGATCTTCCAAAATTCGATTGACTCTCTCGGTCTGAACATCAGTTTGGGGATTATAAGCCGTACTTTAACACAACTTGGTTCCCAAAGCTTCTTGCAAACTCTTCCCAAATCCACTCGTGAATAATAGATCTAGGTCACTCACTATACTCTTTGGGACACCATGAAATCGAACTATCCATTTCACATAAAGCTCAGCCAATTTCGATGCCGTCCTAGTCGACTTGGCAGGAATGAATCTCACACTTTTGGTCAAGCGATCCACGATGACCCAAATTCCTACATTTCCTTCCCTGGTTCTAAGTATTCCATCTATAAAATCCATCGATATTTTCTCCCACTTCCACGTAGGAACTTCCAATTGCTGAAGCAAACCACACGGCTTCTTCTATTCAGCTTTCACCAACTGACAGTTCATGCACTTGGAAATGAACTTTCCAATATCTCGCTTCATCCCATCCCACTAGTAAACTCTCTTCATGTCCCGATACATCTTCTTACCACTGGGATTAATCGTCAACTTTGACTGATGACATTCTCTCAGAACCTCATCTCTCAATTCATCGATATTAGGAACAACTAAACGTCCTTGCTTCCGAAGCCAATCTTCTTGATCGACTTCGAACTCTTTATCTTCTGTTTCTAGTCCCCAGATAAACTCGACAAGCTTTGCGTCTCGCTTTTGGCTCTTGCCAATCCTCTCGATGAGAGTGGGTCTTATCGATAAGCTTGCCAACATTTCAGGTTTTTACTCACACTTTGGCCTGAAATCAAACCTTGTGAAATACTCAAGGCTCTTCCATTCAGAAAGAATCGCTTCCAAACCTGCGTGTCTTCGACTCAATGCATCTGCAACTACGTTTCCCTTGCCCGGAGTACAGGCTATACCAAAATCATACGATTCTAGAAACTCTAACCATTGTTGCTGCCGTAGATTCAAATCTTTTTAGGAGAAAAGATACTTTAATGACTTGTGTTCCATAAGCAACTCGAATCGAACTCCCAACAGGTAATGTCTCTAAATTTTCAGAGCAAATACAATCGCTGCCAACTCCAAAGCATGAGTTGGGTAGTTCTTCTCATGTGGCTTCAGCTGTCGACTCGCGCAGGCCACAACCTTATCCTTCTGCGTTAGCACTACTCCAAGTCCTGTACCATGTGCATCGGTGTATACCACCATCTCTTCATTCCCACTTGGAATGGTCAACACAGGTGCAGTTGTCAGTCTCTCCTTCAGGATTCTGAATCCTTGCTCACACTTTGCATCCTATGTCACTTGGTTCTTCTTCGTCAATCCTGTTAATGATGCAGCTACCTTGGAGAAATCCTTGATAAAACGTTGGTAATAACCGACCAACCCAAGGAAACTTCGAACATCCGTCGCATTCTTAGTCATGTCCCAGTCCAGGATTGGTGCCACTTTAGCGGGGTCAACCGCTATCCCATTTCTAGAAATATCATGACCTAAGAACCTCACTTCATCCTTCCAGAAGTGACACTTGGAAAACTTAGCTCTTAGCTGATGCTTTCGCAAGATCTCTAACACAACTCTCAAGTGCGTCTTATGTTCTTCCTCATTTATGGAGTAAACCAGAATATCATCCATGAACACAAGCACAAATAACTTGTTCAAATGATCTCTGACCCCTCTGTTTATAAGATCCACAAAATACACAAGCGCGTTAGTTAACCCAAATGGCATCACTAACCACTCAAAAAACCCGGATGGTGTCCTAAAAGCAGTCTTTGGCACACTATCTTCAGTCACCCTCAATTGGTGAAATCTCGTTGCCAAATCCATCTGAGAAAACACTTTAGCTTCGTGATGCTGATTGAACAAGTCATCAATCCTTGGCAATGGATACTTGTTCTTCTTAGTCACCTTGTTCAGCTAATGATAGTCTACACACAACCTTAACGAGCCATCTGCCTTGGTTGCAAACATGACCGGTGCGCCCCCTTCAGAAACATTTCTCCGAATGAATCCCCTCTTAAGAAGGTATCGAACTTGTAACTCCAATTCTTGTTGTTCCTTAGGCGCCATCCGCCTAAGAGGCATAACGATTGGTCAAACACCCTCGACCAAATCGATTCTAAACTCAATCTCACGATGCGGCGGTAACTCTTTGACCTCGTCAAAGACATCCTCATACTCATTAGCGATCAGCACAGATGACAAGCCTTCTTGTGGAATCACAAGCGAATATAGATAGCTAACGAAGACACCCTCTTCGCGCTTACACTTTATCAACACCTTTCGCCCTTCCACATCCCCGATCGTCACCTCTATCTTCTCGCAATTCACCCTTGCTGCATACCTCTTGAGCCAATCCAAGCCTAAGATGTTCCCAAACCCAGCGAAATTAAGAACAAAGCAATCACACACAGAAGAGAAATCATGACTCGACAACACTAGACCACGACACAATATGCACAAACTGGACGAACCCAAACTGGATTTGTCACGGTCAGTGATCTATCACAAATTTTGGGTTCCAAACCCAAGCGACACACAAGCTCATTGCAAATGAATGAATGTAATGCTCTAGTATCAAACAAAACTCGAACTGAAATACCATGAATAGAAAGGGTACCTTGCACCACGACACCCTTTCCTTTCTCCTCAACAGTAGGAGCTTTGGAAGAAGATGGCATTTCCCCTAAAGCATACGCCTTAACCACTTGCTTCCCTTTGGCTGATTCTGGACAATCTTTCTTCTCATGTCTTGGCTTCCCACACTTGAAGCACTTCTTTTCAGCTTTAGGGTTCTTACAATTTTTGGAATAATGGCCTTTCTGCCAGAAGTTATAGCAGGTCACTTCTCTTTTTTGCTTCTTTTGACCATCATGTCCCTTCTGTTGTTGCTGCTTTCTCTTCTTGTTATTACCACCTGGCTGTGGCTTCTGTTACTCCTTAGTTGTAACAACAGACACCTTCTTAGGAAACATACTTTCATGCCTCAAAGTCTTCTCGACGATCTTTTCAAAGCTATCATCGAGGTGATCCACAAGCTGATCCCCAAGATATTCATCCAACCCCAAGACAAACTTCTCGTTCTTTTGATAAGGAGTATCCACATATGAACTAGTATACTTCAACAAAGCCTCGAAGTCAGAAATATAGTCAAGAATTGGGCGACCATTCTATTTAAGATCCACGAATCTCTTAAATAGAATAGAATTTTGCACGTGGAGATAAACTTTGCTTCAAATTTAGCTTGGAACAACTCCTATGAGATATCCTCTTCAAGGGTCTCAAATGTGACAGAGTTCACCAGTCCATTGCTCTGCCCTCTAACTTCCTTGATGCAAGCTTCCTCTTGGTTGCATCATCAATGCCCAAGTCCTTGAAAATTCGAACACAAGTATCCATCCACCTCTGGACTTCTTAAATTAGTTCAGTGCCCTTGAATTTTTTTCCTCATAAGAAAAGTCTTTGCATAACTTTGCAAATTCTACAGCTTTAGGCACTGGGACTCCAACCTCGGCCGTAGCCGCCACTGGAGGGTTCCTTCGAAGGCATGTTTCCATCATAGCTTCAAACATGGACGGGCTGTCATGTGCCCCGCCATTACCCCCTCCGGAACTAGCTTCCCTAGCAGTGTGTCTTGATGGTCATCTACTATTCTAGATCTGCAAATTAGAATGATTAGCTACTTACAAGAAAAACTGCTAAAGGAAAACAACCGCTACCACTTTATATGCTAATATATATAGTAAGAATCCAAATGAAATCTACAAGTACGTCTTTCATATGTTATTACATCTTTGAACATTGGCTAAAATTGTTAACCAGAGCTTTGATGCCAAATGTGACGACCGCCCACAACCCCTGCACTAAACAAGATAAATAATGCGCTGAAAGGTGTGCTAGGCAGTTATGGGCGATCATTAAGGTATGATACATAAGCGGAACCTGTCATAAACTCACAGCGCAAGGATAAAACATAATTTAACATGTACAATAGGTAGTGATAGTGAAGCAGAAATACTAAACTTTCATAACAACTAGAAAGTATTTCCATTACACGAGAATAACAATAATAGTGTTTGTATGATTTGCCTCACTACAACACTCAAAGAAATAGCAAACAGCGAAAACAGATATTAGATAGTAGTAAAGATAGGATTCCAGCCTCTTGCTCGCCTCCGAACAACAACACCGTCCTTACTAAGCTATCACCTATCACCTGCCACCTAGTCTGCCCATCCAACAATCGGATGAACAACCCAAGGTAATAAGAGGGAAACATATAACCTTGAGTCAGACAACAATCTTAGTGAGTGATAAAATAGCTAACAAACTTCATCGATAAAGTATATGAGAATGGGTAAATAAGCGAACTAATCTACCCAACTCCAGAGAAGGACTTACATATGCCTTCGCCACAACATGACAGTGATGGCCTTTACGATCGATACATCCAAAGGAATAACAATCCATTCATGGAAATCAGAACAACCATTCATACATGGAAAAAGCAACTCACCATCATCACAACAATGCATTCAAACATCGATTAGTGACTCTGGCTATCACCGCCAACCTTGCTTTGAAACCATAGTTAATCGTATGATTGGCTAAACAACTTGCCATTAATTTTCAAGGGCCATTGAAACCACGGTTCTAGCCAAACCCCACACACCATACAACGAAATGTGTTTGGGCCATACAATGAAACCCAGGGTACTCGACCATACAAAGAAATCGTGTAACCCTTACTTGTAGCCGGCTAGAACCTATGATAACGATAATCTCTCAGCCTTCGTCGCTTTAGTCGTTATCAATTACAACTATTAATTAGCTCAGAACACTTTAGAGCTATCACTTCACAATAACTCAACACATCCTTAAGTCGTCCTTTCATATGAACTCAATGCATTCTGGAGTCATTCCCACATTCATTGCATACGATGAACAACAAACAAATCACATCACTTCAAATACTCCACTTTGAAGTCTCCTTGAAGTCACAACATCATTAGAAATGTCACAAACCAGAAATTTCCACCAGAAATACCATCCGGACTCATTTCGGACCAACCAGACCCATTTTGGACCAACCATGCCACTTGAGGCCGACCAGGAATATTTGGGACCGACCAGCCCAATTTTAGACTGACTAGAGCAACTTGAGGCCGTCCAAAGCAACTTGAGACCGACCAGAGCAACTTGAGGCCGACCAGAACCCTAACTTGCTCCCCAAGCCATAACTTGACCGACCCGACCAGCTTGAGGCCGACCAGAAACCTGCATACCTCTATTTCAACTACGATTTCACCAAAACTTCGCCAAATGAAACATACAATGGAACCAACTCATCCAACTAACCAAATACAATCATAAACATGTCGTAACATCGCTAACAACATGAATATGACGATTATCACTAAAATGACGTAAATTCAACCAAAACCATTAAAATGAACATATGATCAAAACCATGGATCTAACTTACAAATTCACATGAAATATCATAGCAATTGCCTATCTAAACTTACTAAATCAAATCATAGGGTGATTTATATGAAAATGGATTTACCAATGCATAGCCTAGGGAAAAACACTTGAATTTAATGAAAAACATGATCAACTACTTTTACACTTCATTGAATCCATGCGAGATATGTAAACCACTCACAAATTCTCCAAAACAAGCTAAAAAGATAGAAATAAGAATCCGAACCGCGAGTACTTCGAACCAAACTCCTTGATCCGATGAATTCGCCCTTGAAACGGTGTAGATTTATCCTCGAATGGTGTAAATCTTCGATTTCCCTCCTTGGAGGATTTATAATGGTGGAAAAGTGTTTAGAGGAAGGAGGAGCACAAGGCACCAAATGAGAGAATGGAAAATAAAAACCCTTTCCCATACCCCATACACCCTATTTATAGTTTCCACCAGCCCACTAATGGGCCTCCTCCAAATCAGCCCATTAGGCTCCCAAAACCTGGACAACTAACTGAAAAACCTTAAAACATCGAATTCTCCCAAACCGCTGAACCAAATCCTTAATGTAACCACTCTACGGAAAGGCAATCATCAATTCCTTTCCAATGGCACAGGTCTCACCCTCTAATTCGACCTGAGTCAAAAGTTATGCCCTGTACAAGGCTGGTATGGGCAAAATAGTTACAAACAAAATCGGTAAAAATTATGGACATGGCTTACATCCCCTAAGCAACATATTAAAGGATGAGAATGATCTAACCATCAGGGAATAAAATAATTTTTTTTTACGATCCTCCAATACGTAAAATGAGGGTTGTTACACCGCCTCCTTCGGACCCCTAGCCTCGACTCCACCTCCTTCGGACCTCGAGCCTCAACTCCGCCTCCTTCGTACACCGAGCCTCGACTCTTCCTCCTTCAGACACCGAGACTTGACTCTTCCTCCTTCGGACATCGAGCCTCTACTCCGCCTCCTTCGGACCCCAAGCCTCGACTCCGCCTTCTTCGGACCCCGAGCCTCGACTCCACCTCCCTCGGCCTCAACTCTGCTTCACTCAGTCTCGGCTCTGTCTCACTCGGCCTCGACTCTGCCTCAGTCAGTTACGCTACAACATCGACAACTCCTCGACTACTCTCGCTCATCAAGGAAGATCGATAACAAGGACTAAGAGGATAGTGTTAATCATTATAGCTTCTTGTAATAGTCTGGTTGTACTTTGTTGTGATGGAATGAAGTCAGTACAACCTTCAAAGTGAACGGAGGCCTCGATGGGACTTCACTCGGTCTCAACTCCGCCTCACTCGGCCTCGAATCCACCTCAATCAGCTATGCTACAACATCGACAACTCCTCGACTACTCTCGCGCAGCAAGGAAGATCGATAATAAGGACAAAGAGGATAGTGTTAATCAACATAGCTTCTTATAATACTCTTGTTGTATTTTTTTGTGATGGAATAAAATCAATACAACCTTCAAAGTGAACGGAGGCCTCGATGGGCCGAACCACTATAAATAACTGTGTCCTTTACTTCCCCGCACATTATTACTGCATTCCTTATAATTCTCCGCTTTGGACAAAAAGTTTCAAATTTTCGGAAGTCTCTGGTGTTGACGACAATTTTAGGCGTCAACATTTAGTGCGCCAGGTAGGGGAGAGTAAAGCGCGCACCTACGGTTGACTTTTTGTCACTTCCTTCGACGAATCGAAACCTCGCCTTTCCTTCTATTCGACGCCCAAGACATTGGATGCTGCTCAGGTTTTCCCAAACTTACCAACCAAGGCGATCGGCAATGGTGAACAAAGGAAAGGACCCCATAGTCGGATCTTCCACTGTTGATTCTGATTCAGAATTTCCCCCTCAGCCTCGACTCCCTAAAGCTCCGAATAACCTTAATGCGTCCAACCTCGACACATCCATCGATCAAGCCCAGTTTAACGAAACATCAAGGAAGTCGAGTGTGACTCGACGATGCCTTGTCGACAAAATCCACCATAGCATCGGATTAACACAACGGCTTCTATCATATAATCAACGAGATATCCTCCGCCTCCAGGAAGACTTGGGTGCTCATCCTCCATCAAATAATGCCTTCAGTCAAACTCGACGAAGCCGATTTTTCCCACCAATTCATGACCACAAGTTTGTTTATGCTACTCGGATTCCATCTTGTTCACCGAGCAGGTTTCTCGACAGTGGCGAGAAAGGGGAAAATCCATCCTTGGTAGACCATCCAAAAATTAACGAGGCACTCCGATCCATCAACGACCTCTTCCCAACATCTTAACCACTGGTGATGTGGCATTACCTCCGGCCCTCGAGGTCTTGGTAGCTGAAGTATGGCTTCTTGCGCTTACCCAAAGATTATAAGTAACCAAGCGATGGCTTAAAGCCCAATTCAGAAAAAATAAGGAGTTATTCCAACGAAATGCTCAACAAGGCCTTTCCTGTCTCATAATTAGCAAAAGCGCATCATGAAGAGAACTCGGATTTGTTTCTTTATCACAGATTCCCATCTCGACTTCGATGCGCTTAGGTCCCTTTTATAAACCTGCGGTCGAGTCCGCTCACGATAGCTAAGCAACAAAGAATCAAATGACAGAATGTGGTGGATAAGTTCCACCGATCCATCTTTGGATTTCAGTATGACTCAATTGCTCTCTTCTCACCATGGTGTTAAGAGTAGGAAGCTCGACGTTATAATCAAAGATCAAGGTGTAGAAGGGGGAGGAAGTCAAGAACTCTCCTCGACCAGACCTCCATCGAAATACGTCACTCAGGAAGGCGTCGACAGAATGATTAAGAATTTTGCCACAGATTTGAAAACTCGACTCGAGCGTTAGGAAGAAGCTTTCAATACCTTCCTCGCCCGAATTGAAAACAGAATAAGAAGTACTTCAACGCCGACTGGCCTGGCGTACACTATTGGGACAAATATCAATTTTCGTCCACCCATGGCTTGGGACTTAGGGGCAACCCTAGAAAAACTAGTTGGCCGACGCCACTCTTCGGAATGGTGTCAGTTCCACTACACTCAGGGGCACCCCAAATCATGATATCGCTCCACCCCATGACACTTTGGTTGGTCAGCTTGCGGGTCCGCCGTCGAAAATGTTGCTCAAGAGCCAACATGCGCAGCTTTGGATAGTAGTGCTCCCATAGTTCCGGGAGTCAAGGTTACGCCCGTCGTGGCCCCTCAAGTTGGTATACCACCTGATTCCGAACTTAGAGCATGGACCGATCAAAATCAATCAAAGATTCAGGAGATCTTCTGCACCAATGCAGACTACTTTTTTTGCCGAAAGTTAGCATAAAGGAATTGATCTTCTCACCTCAACACCTGCCTCATAGCGACGCCCAGAGCCCCAACGACTCTAATTCCGCCGCTCTGCGCAATCTTGCTCACGCCGACACCATCAAAGGTAGTCGCAACAATAAAAGGAAGCATCTCCGACATCCATCCTTCCTCAGTTATACTTCTCTCAACGACACCCCTAAGAAAATCTATCTCGCAAACTGCAATTCCTAACCATGCAAAAGGCCAAGACCTAAAATTTCGACGAGCACACCACGAGACTCTACAGAATATTGTAGGTTCAACAGCATCCGCAGACACAACACAAACAAGTTTCGCCATTTGCAGAACAACATAGAGGAACTCATCCGCAGGGTAACTCCGAGCAACTCAATGCTCATCAAAGACTCCCACTGCACGGGATCTCTGAGCTACTCGACGCTCATCGAGGGTTCCCACCACGTGGGACCTTCGAGCCACTCGATGCTCATCAAAGATCCGCACTACATGGGATCTCTGAGCCACTTGACGCTCATCAAAGATTCCCACTAAACAAAACCTCAACTGACGATTAATCCCTCTATTTTGTCACTCTGGCTCATCAGGACTGTGGCAACAATGAGCATCCATGCCTCACAACTCGCCTCACGTGGGTCACCTTTTGCACCGACTTAGTTGTTATCAACCTCAAGTGCTGTAAGCCTTCCAAATGGCTTTTGTCCGACCGATGGTCAACTTTTATGGCTAATTCGCATACACGAGCGTGCTACACTGGATCAACGTCTCAGACTCGGGAACCAGTCCCCCGGATCAAGCCTTAAATCAACGAGTAGCCTGATACTTCAACTCCAGAGTCTGCCATAAGGACCTCAACATCGACGACTTTGTCTTAAAACGCGTCTTTCCTTCACCAACAGGCCTTGCTCCACGTTAGGAAGGCCCGTACTCCATACAACGCAAGCTCAGTGATGAATCTCTTAAACTTTCAACCGTGGACGGAGCCGAACTATCGAGGGCATGGAACAACAAACATCTCCGCCGCTACTTTACATAACATAGCGTACAGTTGTTTATGCCTTCCAGCAATATCTTGTTTTCTTGCAATTCAATACATTATAAAGGCTATTACTGCCAAAGTTATCTGTAGAAACAATGTTCATTCCTGTCTCCCTTCCATGTTTACTCCACACATGACATGTTTGATCAATCCTGACAACCAGCTTGCGTGCAAACATTTGATCGCCGCATCGGCACCCCGAGCACGGGAGCCGGTGTCGCCATCCAAACCTTGAGACAACATCGAGGTCAACTAACACTGCCTACGACTAGAACCCCGATCACGGGAGTCGGCAACGCTACTCGAGTCATCGCCCCGCGACGCGACCGAATATAAATAACCACTAACTCGAATCTCGACCCTATGCCGAGACCGCGAATAAATCATTCTATGCCCAAGTTCCATGCGACTTGGGGCCACTTAACAGCTAACCTAGTGTGATGCAAAATTCTCACCTAGCTACGGGTGTCGGTCGAATCTTGGCGCGGCACCGAGACCGACCTTAAATCGTTTCTTCCCTGAAGCTCTCAAGGCTTAGGGGTAGCCCATGGCCACGATTAGAGCCTACGGGCTGATGATCCTGGCTACTCTTTTTGACGAATAAATGACGCCTATCGCCCGCACCTACCAGAAGAACGACGGGAGAGCCCCCCACCGGGCGGACCGTAAATCGCGACATCATACGCCTTCGCTATAATTGGGTCTTACTCCGGGCATCCCAAAATAGCAGGCGACTAGCCTAGCTTCGGAAGCTACGGGTTTCCTGAGCTGAGGGAAACTAACTAGAAGCCAGCACTCTATCACACTCCTCTGGAATAATCGACCCAGAGCACGGTCTCCGATTGCATTTTTGTTAAGTGTAACGACAAGTACACTCATGCAAGTACATGACGTTGGAAAACATGAGAAAAACATCCGAACACTTGACACAAATCGCGATCTTTACTGATTCATATTTCATTTTCACACACACACCCCAAACAGACTACATGTCTAATATCTCTTCTCTCTGATGAAAGGGTGTACATGAATACCACACCATGTTTTTAAGGACCCAAACCGAGGACTGCACTAGCATATACTATCGGTCCACCTAACCCAAAGTATCTATAATTCCTTTAACAATTACTTATGCTAATTATCTTTCTCTTTTCTTTTCTTTTTTCTTTACAGGTTCGACACTTGGTAGGCCACCACTAATGATGGGCACCTTCCTTCCGGAACTGCTACTTCCTCCTCTACCCGTTACAGGAGTACCGGATTCATGCGACATCGATGCGTGCCCCGCCATCATCATCGCTACTTGTAATTATCATAACCTCCCCGACGACAATACATCGCAACGGCTTAGGGACGATGTAAGAAGCAAGGACCAATGCATCCTAGGTTTTTTCCTAAGCCTTCTTGTTGCCCAGCTCCGTTCTCTTCTCGGTATCTTTGGCGGCCTTCTAATCGACTAGCTCCCTGGTCTGGAGTCGCGTAACTGCATCCGCTTCAAGCTTTCTAAGGGTCCCCTTGCCCTCTTTTGGCGGGCATCACCGGCGACTTTCCTTTTTTCTAGTCTACTCAGAGGCCCTCTTCTTCTCCACCTCAACATCGGCCTACTTCTTCGCCACCACAGCGGCAGATTTCTCCTCGCCATCTTGCCTAGCCTTTTCCTATGCATCTTGTATGGCAGCCTCATCTTGTCCCTCTTCCTCTCCAGCTCCTTAGACTTTGCCACCAGCCGTGCTTTTCGATCTTCCACCTTAGCTTGCATTGTTTGCATGCTTACATCATCTACGCCCGTCGCATGAGCACTTCAGCCAACCATCTCTCCTCCTCCAAGGAGACTCATATAAATGTGGGAGCCCGAACCTATGGGTTCTCCTACTTCTCCAGATTGATCTTGCTATAACTCCAATCGGGACTCCGATGCTTGAGGAAGCACAGGAGCAAAGCCTGATGTCAGCTCCGCTCCAATGGGGGATGCCCAGGAGAGAGGCAACTATTTGACTTCTGAGGGTCCGTTGCTCGCATCCTCTTCAGTTAGTAAGTACTCGAGTTTGGGGGAAGTCCCCTACCTATCCTTGCACCAGCCTACTCATCATAAGGCCTGAGGAAGATCCCTACCAGCTCCACGTTCTTGAGTGCCAAATCCGAAAGCCCTCTTACCTTTCATATTTATCTTCTCTTCTCCTAAAAACCTAAAAATTCCTCGAACACCCAAAGTACAAAAGCATAATTTTGTACCCTTCATGCCTTAAGCTGATTTTCCGTTCAAAGAAGAGAAGAAAGGAAGCAAGCGCATCTATGGTATCGACACACTCCAAGCAAAACCTTCAGGATTGAAATTCGGGACCATAACCTAGCTATGGTCACATTCATTTGTCTTCAAATATTCCACTGCAAAGCCAGTCACGGCTCAGCAACTAGTTGAGTACTCGCCAAATGCCCAGCAACCGAAGCACACGCCCTTGACATTTGGGTCCGATCTCTCCCCAAAGGTAAATCTACACGATTACATGCCACATCATATGTGACGTATTGTCCTTATAATGACACTCATGTACACGAGTCCCCGAAACTATGACCGCTGAGACCGGCTTGCACTTATGGACAATTCATGGCTCTACTTTGACCATTGAACAGTTCCATGCCTATGAACCCAAGTGATTCACGGGACACACCAAGCCGTCAGGTTCTAGTTCAAAGACAATTCGATAGACATATTATGTGGTTGCACGCCACAGCTACGGCGATGACTGCACAAACATGTTTCTGAAATATGAATCGAGCAAACCGACTTGATTCGTTAACAAATGTGTGCTCGCAAGCCTTAATGGTTCAAAAAACTCTTCGAAAGCTAAAATGTGCGATTGCAAGGCCTTGGAGTGCAATTCACCTTCACGTTACCCATTCCAACTTAGATCGCATTGCGCGAAGCCACGTGCAAACGTGTGAATGCATATGCGGTCTAGACCCGACAACGAACCGTTTGCACTTTGATGCAATTGGAAGTCAGCAACTAACAATCAATCTATCTAACCTTCAACAATTAGGCTCCTTGGGCAGGTTGACACATAAGCACAAGACTCAGGTGAGTCAAAGCTCTTAACAACACTGAAGTCCAAAATTCATACCAATAGGTTTCAATGATGCACCTCAAACGCTCCGAAGCAATGCACCCCCGGCATACAACTCAAGGAAAAGGTCACGACCAGTCACTAAGCATGCTATAGAGATCTTTCCGTCAATTGCCATACTTGTCTTACTTCAAAGCACTTCTCGTTCATACAAGACATACTTGAGGGGGAAAATGTTAACCAACTTTTTGGTTCGGTTCCTAAAAGTACGCAAGGCGTGCTCGACTCATTGTATCGCGTATGGTTAAAGATAGGAATGTCAACACAAAGCAAAGGAAATAGGTCAAGAAGAGATCGCGCCAACAAGGACCTCACCGCTCCTCCAAGACATCGCCAATCCATCGTCTAGAACCCCGGAAGGGAAAAGGCCTTAGCCTCGACGCTCATCGTCCTCTTTCCATGCACTCCTCGTATCCCTAGGGGTATGAATTTCCTACCCCTTCGGGGTACAAAGTTCGTACCCTACGGGGTTCGAAGTTCGAACACCACGGAGGGGTTCGAGTTTCTGGGCTTCGACGCATCGGGTTTCGAGATTTTCTTGAGGGATATGCCTTGGGATATGACATAACCAAAGTTTGCCCCGGCAAGCTCCCGGCAATGTTAATCACCAAAAAATAGCTGATCGACGCATGTCGATCACCTATTTTTGGTTGATCACTGCATGGTGCAAACCCCACTCCTTTTTATCCCTTTTCCCACTACTTCTTATCCCTTCTTACTTTTCACCTACTCCCACCTACCCTCACCTAACCTCTCCACTATAAATACCGCGTCATTTCTTACTTTCAAGAGGTTGGTCTAAGCTCTCTCTCCTAAGCTTTAATGTCTTCCATCTTCTTCCCCAAAGCCTCATAGGCACCGTCCTTCATCATGCAAGGAAGAAGACGCATGCGCTTAAACTCATGAGCACACTCATGAGGGTTTAGCTATGCTTTCGGACATTACACCATCTTCGGATATTTCCGGACCTCTTGGACATTGTTGAATAAGACATCTCTCCTACTCAATGAAGAAGAAGAACGCCTTGACTCCGCCTCTTGCAGACACCGAGCCTTGACTTCGCCTCCTTAGGACCCCGAGCCTCAACTTCGCCTCTTGCAGACACTGAGCCTCGACTCCGCCTCCGTCGGACCCCGAGCCTCGACTCCGCCTCCCTCGGCCTCGACTCCACCTCCCTCGACCTCGACCTCGACTCTGCCTCACTCGGCCTCTACTTCGCCTCACTCGGCCTCGACTCCGCCTCACTCGGCCTCCACTCCGCTTACCTCGGCCTCGACTCCACCTCGCTCAACCTTGGCTTCGCCTTGCTCGGCCTCGACTGCGCCTCCTACGGACACCGAGCCTCGACTCCGCCTCCTGCGGACACCGAGCCTCGACTCTGCCTTTTTCAGACTCTGAGTCTCAACTCCGCCTCCTTCTGACACCAAGCCTCGACTCCGCCTCCTTCGGACCCCAAGCCTCGACTCCACCTCCTTCGGACCCCGAGCCTCGACTTCGCCCCCTTCGGACACCGAGCCTCGACTCCGCCTCCAACGGACATCGAGGCTCGACTCCGCCTCCTTTAGACCCGGAGCCTTGACTCCGCCTCCTTCGGACACCGAGCCTCGACTCCTCCTCCTTCGGACACCGAACCTCGACTCCGCCTCCTTTGGACCCCGAGCCTCGACTCCGCCTCCTTCGGACCCCGAGCCTTGACTCTGCATCTTTCGGACCCCGAGCCTCGACTCTGTCACCTTCGTACCCCGAGCCTCGACTCTGCCTCCTTCGGACCCCGAGCCTTGACTCTGCCTCCTTTGGACCCTGAGTCTCGACTCCGCCTCCTTCAGACCTTGAGCCTCGACTCTGCCTCCTTCGAACACCGATCCTTGACTCCTCTTCCCTCGGGCACCCAGCCTCGACTCTACCTCCTTCGGACCCCAAACCTTGACTCCGCCTCCTTCAGACCCAGAGCCTTGACTCCGCCTCCCTCGGCCTCGATTCTACCTCACTCGGCCTCGACTCCGCCTCACTCAGCTATGCTACAACATCGGCAATTCCTTGACTACTCTCGCTCAGCAAGGAAGATCGATAACAAGGACTAAGAGGATAGTGTTTATCATTATAGCTTCTTGTAGTAGTCTTATTGTACTTTTTTGTGATGGAATAAAATCAGTACATCCTTCAAAGAGGACGTAAGCCCCGACGGGCCGAACCACTATAAATAACTGTGTCCTTTACTTCCTTGTACATTATTGCTGGATTTCTTATAATTCTCCACTCTGGACAAAAAGTTTCAAATATTTGGAACTCTCTGTTGTTGTTGACAATTTTTGGGCGTCAACAATTTTAATACAAACTGAAGAGGAAAAAAAATCTTGATAAACCCACTTTTTTCCTTACTTTAAACTTCACTAGAAAACGTGCTAGGAAATTGATGTTATGCTCACTTAGTAGCATCTTATGAATAAATTCTTTAGACAGACAATCTACACATTAGACCGCTTCATTGGGAACATCAGTTTTTTACTTTTTGCCTTCTCTTGTTACATTGTATATAATGTATGCTTTAATATCTTAATGTTGATGCCATCTCACACTTGTTCAGCTCGAGTTAGCTCAGTACCAATCGCAAATGACAATGATTCTTTGGTTGATACATATTCTAGGAGGTAAAATTTTACTACAACACTTATCATTGCATACTTGCTCTTTTATTCACTAAAATGCTGTCACTATTATCTACAGTGACATTGTTGCATTGGCAAAAGATAGTGTTTACACCCAGATATCTTACTTGCTATAAATTGTTACATAATTATGTTACAAGTGCTCTCCCGTTGTTGGTGGTTTAAATTGGCAACGAGTGAAGAAAGATAGTGTGAGATTGCCTTGATAAGCCCATTTGACTTTCTTCTTACATGATACAGCATAAATATAGCATACGGAAAATGTTAAAACTCGTAAACCGCAGAACCAAGGTTAAATTTAGGGTTCTGGATGGAAGTGGGATGATTTGAGTAGTGAAAAGAAAGATGTTTATCTTTTGTATTTTAGTCAACTAGCACGAGGACACGGTCTTTATGCAGTATCTAACTAATATGTATTGCTATTGGATATTGAAACCTAAAGTTTTTATTCGCTATAGACATGGTTAGAAGGATGAAGGATGAGATAACATGTGATGATTGAGGAATTGAGAGGTTCGTGTTATTAATTGTTCAGGGATGGGGAGAGAGGTAGAAGAATAGAATATCATAATTGATATATGGATGGAACTGAAAGATTTTAGTTTTTGTCTGTAGAGATGACTTCTCGTTGTTTTTCAAAAGCAAAGAAGTGCATGCATGCTCCCCCCCCCCCACCGCGACACACACAAATGTCGACTATTTTTGTCGGTATAGATGACTTATTGTTGTTTTTCAAAAGCAAAGAAGAGTATGCATGCTCATCACACACACATGTCGACTAGATTTTAAGTGTGAAAATTGTGCCATGCAATCATAGGCTAGAAGCGAATGTTCCATACTTCGATAGTCAAAGATGTCAGATGTGTCTCCACTGTGATCTCTCGCTTAAAGTTCACGAGCGATTGGCAATTCTAGGTACAAATAAGTAACAAAATAATGCCATTCGAGTAATTTGTAGTTAAGTTTTAGACAAGCCTTAACTAGTGGTGTAAGTAACATAATTATGTGAATGCTTTTTTTGACTTCAGAAAGTAGCTGACTCAGCTATGTTTTAAAATTTACACATTCATTATGCTGGAATAATACATAACAAGGGGTTGCACGATAATAGTTTATCACAATGATGTGAGCATATTATTTTGCTTGTTCGGATAGCCATGCAAGAATGGATGCTATAGGGAAATAAACACACCAAGATTTTTATGCATAACCACGTCAAATTTGTTGTCTTTTATGTACGTTTGTACTAGTTGAAGGTTACATATTTTTTGAATGTATTTCAAAGGAGTTAGATTATTTAAGACATCATCCTATTTACTTCCATGGTTATTGAATTAATTTCCCCATAATACACCTTCATCTATTCACGTCTACTTATTTCCCGAATGTTTCCCCTGATTTGATATGATTGCACCATTATACATAAAAATTTAACACCCGCTGATCCAATCTATATGTGAATTCTAATATTTATTCACTTAAGTCTTAAGTATTTTTAATGTTATATTTACCTTATGTTATGAGCTTTACCGTTTATCAAGGAAAAAATCATGTAGTACCTGATGCCATGAAATTCATTCGCATGGAGCTATTTCTTAAGGAATTACAATTTTGTCACTTATTTGTGCAAGTTTCGTTGCATCCACAAACAGTATTCAACAAGCCTACTTGTTACAAAAAAAGTTTATGGTCTTACACTACATACAACTAACAACAATTTTTTAAGTTTACCTTAACCATACATGTAACGACCCAGAAATTTCGGCAAATTGAAATAGAAATTAATTAAGGATTTCCCGATAAATAATTAATTTTATATTTGTATTCAAGATTAAAAATCAAAGTTCATTGGTTTGAATATGAATTTAATTCGATATTAAATTTCAGAATAGCTAATCGAAAATCAATTATTTACTTGTAACTAGTCGAGAATAAAATTTGTTTGATATTTGAATTAGTTTTTTTATTTCGTCTGGAAAATATTCATCATTGAATTTAAAAATATACGATTAATTTGAAATTAAACGTTGTTAAAATTAAATAAAATTGAATATTTTATTGTTGAAATATATGGAAATTTTCTTGGATATGTGTGTATATGTGAATTGAAATTTGACGTTCATACTGGGATCGAACAGAATTATTTTGTGAACAAAAGAAATAAAACTGGTTAACCGATAAATAATTTATAATTTAAATAACAATTGTATACAAACAGAGTCGGATTAGAACCAGGATAATTTTATTGCAATCACAATGCGAATATGAAGTGGTACATATAATTTTTTTTGTATTGGGAGACTGTGTTTACGGTACGAATATTGAGCATTCAACGTCAGATTAGGGTACGGTTAAAGTATAACCTACCTGAAAAAAACCTACCTTAGTTAAAACACATGCCGACCTACATACCTAACCCTAAATCCTCCCGATGTTACCTCGTTCTTATCCTCTCTTCTTCTTATTCTATAAATCAACGCTTTTTTCCCCAATTTTCTTCAAGGAAAAATTGTTCCACTTTCCATTTCTTATGTCCAATTACTCCTCTCCCTAAAATCAAAACTCTCAAAATCGAAATAAACTCTTCCTTCAATTTGGCTGACCCTTTTCCTATCACTTGACCGCCGCCTTCAGTTTTCACCACAACCGCAGATTTCCTACAGCTCCTCTTGGCTACCGCAAGTCTGTCCAGCGCCTCTGGGCCACACACAACCCCCTCCATCATCAAAGCTTCCAAGTCTCTGTCTTTCACAAACCATGCAAGATTGACTCCTCGCTGCAAAAGCAGTGCCGACCTAGCACCATCCATTTTGGCAAACTGATGGCATCGGCTCCTGGGCTTGCACTGGTTCGCTCCTCCTTTCAATTCGAGTAGCCTCATCTGCATCGCATACTAAGGTGAGTTTTTTTTAAAACTCACGATTTACTAGGTTCAGGAGTTTAACTTTAGTATTAAACTGGAATGATTTGGTTTGACGGTGTATGAATTCTGCGCTTGCACAATTTGAGTCGTTAATTGACTTCCTGTAAATAATTAGAATTGACATCTTGCCTAGAACATATTATGTGATTTCTGGAAACCACCCCTTGGCCCTGGTGAATGTGATTATTTTCTAGAAATGGTACTTCGATTTTTTGGAGGAATATTTGCGTGTATGAAACTTAGATTAAATCAAACTCAAATTATGGAAATGCATAGTATACGTTTTATGGGCTGATGATATAACTTGGAATTCACAGTTAGTATTCTGTGTTAGTCATTAATAAATATGGTATCGTAAAACTCAAGTTGATTCCAACTTGATTTGTTGGAAACATGGATAAAACTTTGCCACAAATTGGTTATATGGTTTTCTAGGAACATCACATTTTATGTTTACATAATCGTTTTGCAACAGTGTATCGCAATATCTAATGTTTTCATAATTACTTTAATTGTAATTTATAATTCTAGCAATTTATGACTGTATAACTAATTTAGGTAAGAACCGTGTATAAATATTAAATCTTGGAATCAGTTTCTCGTACACATATTAACTGTGTTTGCAAGCCTTCTGCTGAGTTTCAACTTTAATCTAAAGAGCAGGGTTTTATTTAATGCTATTTGACAAGTAAGAAAATTGTGATAAAGTGTTAGTGAATAAACATTATTTCTAAGACAAGTTTTTTATGGTTATTAAAAACATGTAAGGATGTTAGGAAGCTAATAAGGGACTTTTTGCGTTTTATTCTGGTTTAGGTTCGTTTCCTGATTATAAACTTTTGATGCATGGTATATTTAGTGGCAGAAACTTTTAGGAACTACGTGGTATATTTTCTGCAAACACTTCGTTGTTTGTAAGAGTCCCTCAATGGCTCAACATAACTTGTACACTCTAACTTGGTATATAATTTCCAGTATAGATAAATCTATTTTCAGTCAGACTTAGAATTGAAATGAAGTTGATCGTACAAGATTTAAAGGTTAAAGTCTTTTGTCTGATAGAAAGTTGGAAACTTGTTTTGAATCATACTTCCTAATACAAACAGTATGCCTTAATCAAATGTTTAACGAAGTTTCAAAAATAAAAAATTTAAGCATAAATAATTGATAATTTGTATAACCTTGCGGAAACATGCTGCAGTTAGAAATACATTTTATATGTTGGTTACGCTAGAAAATCAACTCATTCATTAAATATCATCATCATAGATCTATGAGTGAATGGTGACATATCTAAACTACATAATCAGTTACTGTATAATAAATTAATGATATATGTATCTGGTGACGAGGCGAAGAACAAGTGCACCTGCTCATTTGTATTTTAGTACCCATATTTGTGGCCATCAGTGAACACATGTTGTTTCCTTTAGTATGCACATAATTGTATTTTAGTACATTGTTCACCAGAATATATGAAAATGCCCATTTGTATACTTGAACCATTGTTGAAACTGTCTTGGCATGAACTAGTTTCACGAACTGTACCATTTATATATGTTAAATTCAAGAAATATTTAAAATTTGGAGCAACTTGCTTTTTTGCGTGTCCCCTTTTGCATGCCATGTCCACATTATATCACTTGTGCTTGAAACCTTAAACTGAGCCTAAACTACACCCATCTTTGAACCTCTGAGACACATATTTCTAGTCGGTGCGTACTAATTTCATTTACTAAAGATATTTGGCCGTTGGACACATATATCTTTGAATGATAACATTGTATAACTACTAGACCTGTCTTATTTCAAACATATGCAACTTAACCTGAACATATTAGTTGACAGTGCATTGGTTTTATTAAGCCATGATACCATTGTATGGACATATAGCCGACTGCACTTGTTGTAGCTGGAATGATTTATACATCATCATTTTGATGCACTATGTATTTCATATTTTTTTAATCTGCACATACGTATTGGCCGCGTGTGTTTCTACCTCTCTGGGTACATATCATTTTACCTGTTCTCAACATATTTGTATTGATGAACTTTGATTTTATATGTTCACACTCACAAACACGCACACACACACACACACACACATATATATATATATGTATGTATGTATGTACGTATGAGTGTGTACCTATGCATTAAATTACGTCCATTTAAGTTAGGCCTTGTTATTTATGAAAAGGGTGTTTGAACTCTGTTACCAGCCCTGTGGATCTGTCCTATACTTGATATTTGGGGTCGTAGGATGTTGGGGCAGCGCACACGTGTACTTATACACGTGTGTACGTGCATGCTTTCGTAACCACTTGTCCCTGAAATAAAAACTAATATACACAGATATTATATTTGGTACTGGATAGATAATACACCTGTGCGTGCTTGAATATATAGATATTCAATGTGAGGACTAAATATCACATTCAGTTTCTACTGAAGGTAATTTACTTGAACTATGATTAATCTTGACTCGAGTGTTTTATGTTTTTGCATGGAATGCTCGGGTCAGACTCTGAGTGTTACAGATTAAAGATTCCAGCTTGGAATTCGAAGATTGGCTAAGGTGGGGATTCCAAAGGTGACGCAATCTGAAGATTTAGTACAGTTAATATTTTCTTGATTTCAAACTGTATTTTCCTTCCACTATATATAGAAAAAGATTGTATCAAAATTTTTGATTAATATATAGAGGTTTCTTTCGCTGTTCAATAATGTGTTGTTTATTTATTTGTGTTTTCTGTGTTGATTCAGTTTTATACTCTGTAAGCTAAATAACAATCCGTCGATTTGAACGTTTTAAGTTGGTTTAATTTAAGGTCTACAGCAGTCAAAAAGGCAGGACGTTACAATACAATGTGGTTGTTGCACTTGTTGTTCAATTAACCTGTTGATTCCTCCACAAATAACTTTTTACTTGATTTTTTTCATTCTATTTGATCATAAGTAGGTGTTACCCATATCTACACCTCAAAGACGTTGATTAAATATAAGAAATAGTTCACGAACATCGACACTTCACATATATCATAATATCTTTATGTTTTTAACCTTAGGATTTGTTGTTAATAGTCCAATTTATTCATCGTAGACATATGTATACAGATAGTTGTTCGATCACATAATGCAAGTCTACATGTTAAGAAATGGCTGGTCAGATAGGATATTGTTAGAAGGATCCTCAACAATCGGCTTGTCAGTCCCTTATTGGCATACACAATCAACTTCCTTTATTGATAGTAAAGATATATGTTATATGCTAAAAAAAGGATCTTAATCAAATACATTTGCAAGCAGAATTGCTTTGTAGATGGAACCTGGAAGAAATTTGTTATTGCAGATAATTGATTTTCTTTTCATATTCATATTATGGATACCTTATTTGCATTATCATGTGACATAAAAGGCATGTTTTGCTGCCTTTTGCTTCAGGACTGCAAGTTGGAGATCATTAGTTGCTAGGGCAATTGTGGGACCATCAATGCTATTAACAGGATCAAACACACAACATAAAAGATTGGCATTATATATTCTTATGAGAGCAACTGTACTTGATTCACGTTGTGGTATAAAAAGCAAAAGATTTGGGGAATTTTATAAACCTCTGTCTTGGTCCCATGCTGATATCTTTCTTATGTGTCTTGCTTCTTCGCAAATTCTATAAGCTTTCTGTACCTTATTCATCGACACTTGTGTTAATAGTTTAACATGTCATTCATTTGAACATAGGTTGAATGATGCTAATAAGGTGCGATTTCAGGAGTCAAGTTATCTAAATTAACAGTATAGAGGCTTTATTAGTGGTTATTGCTAAATAATAAATCTTTATTGTAACGACCCGGAAATTTGGAACCAATTTAAAATTTCCAAATTTCATAAAGATCGGAATTAATTTGGATTTGGGCAGGAATAAAATTAAAATAATCCAAAGGGAATGAATTTTGGATAAAAAATAGTACGTTTACAAAGGAAGTAGTAGCTAACGAACTCGGATTTCGATGAAATTGGTTTCATTAAATCGGAAATGATGAAATTAGGTAATCAACCAAGATACGTCAAAAATGGCATCCGTTAAATATGTTAGATTCACAAAAGACTCAAAATTTGAACTAAAAACGGATGATTTTGAGGATATCTTGAGAACGAGATATCGCTAGATCGTGAGACCACCTCCGTTGGATCCGGAATAGTGAATTGTAGTACTCAGGAAAGATTCGGGTAAAACGGCATCCGTTTGGGGAGAAGAAAAAAATAAAAGGCCAAAATTTGAACTAAATTTTGATGGTAATTGGAATTTGATAGTCCTAACGGCAAAACTAAAACCTGAGACCTATCCAGAAAAATTTAGAACATAGAATATTAGCTATGTATGAAGTCTGGGAAAAATCCTATAATGGATATAAAAAGTTATTAAGATAACAAAATTAAAATAAATCATATGAAAATCCAAATGAACTCCGATTTTTGATTTGAACACATAGGATTGAAGTACGTTAGAAACCGGACGATACGATGAAAGAATTTCTGAAAGCCGTTATCATTCGATACTCCTACGTGAGGTTGGAAGGTGTTTGAGAAAACACACTTTACTATTTGAATGGATGAGGATGAATTATATCCATTCATTTTCCATCCGATTACGGATTTGAACACATAAGATTGAAGTACGTTTGAAACCGGATGATATGTGAAAGAATTTCTGAAAACCGTTATCGTTTGATATTCCGATTCGAGGCTGGAAAGTGTGTGAGAAAACAAACTTTACTATTCAAAAGGATAAGTATGAAAGTGGATAAGGATGAATATAAGCCATCCATTTCTCTTCCCTTAGATTTGTGACATGTCACCAATCCATGTGACTTTTTAGGCCATAAAAGGACCTTTCTCCTCTATTTTAATCTCACTTCCACCTTCTTTAATCTCCTTCCTCCTCTCTCCATTATTTTCCCACGTTTTTCCCTTAAAATAAATTAAAAAAAAAGATTTTTCAAGAAACTAAAGAATAAAGAAGGGAGAAAAGCTAGGAGAGGATATATACATCCTAGGCGAAGTTCTAGAAGCTTTTAGGTGAGAAAAACTAAACTTTTAAATGGTTTTTGTTACTTGATTTAATTATCGCATGCAAGGTGTTTATTGAAATGTTTCTTAGAGTTTTGTTGGTGAATTCATGATTGATTTGATGATAAATGATTGCTAAAAATCCTAAATAGGTTCATGAAGAAAAAATGGTAGCTTGTTAGGAGTTTGGAGTGAAAACCTTTATGTTAGGTTCATAAGGTTGCACCCTTATGGAATATCACAAACATACATGACTTGATTTAATTTTGGTAATGTGTTGGGTTAGAAAATGATGATAAACTCTTAAAGATTCATTCTTTATGGATTAATTCACATAAAAATGTGATTTTGGTTATGAATTCACCATTATATAAAAGATAACCTATATGCACATAAGATGTTCGATGAAATGCATAAAAGAAAACTTTTATGTAAATGGTCGGGAAATGGTTACGAATGGTTTCTAAGTAAATCTTAGTTAGGTTTGGGGATGAAACTCTTTAGTTCAGTTCAAAAAATGTCACCTTTGTAGAATATTAGAGGTATACATGCTTTGGTTGGGTTCGCTAAATTATTTGATGTGATAAAAGATGATGAACCATTAAGGTTTTGATCCTCATGTGTAAAGATGGATTTTGTACGAGAAATTAATTTGTAAAAGGGGCTTTTAATATTGATTTAAAGCATACACACAACATGTTTGTTAAAATGTATCAAAGAAGTCTAAAGGGATTTTGTAAGGAAATCTTCATGGATTAGGATTGAATTTAGTTCCTTAATACCCTTGTGTAGTATACATGTCACCATGTTTAGGTTATGAGCCTAATTTTTGGAAAGTTAGTAAGCTAATTCCTTATTTTGTGATTAGCAAAACTTGTCGATAATATAGGTTAGTTTGGTAAAGGTTAGGAAAGTAAAACATGGCCTAAATTTAGTTAAAGACATAAAGGAACCTTCTTTATGTTTGGATTCATTTTAAATTTAGAGATCCTAGTTTCATGGATGTGTATATTTGTGGAACATAAGCTAATGGACATGAAATCATCTTTTCTGGTCATTACTCAATTATTATTCATTTGTGAATATTATTGGTTTGGGATGTCCATGTTTGCATATTTTGTTTTGAATGTTTGGTGGTTGGATTGGTTGTATTGGAAATGGTTGTGAATACCATTTGGTTGTTAATTAGTAAAATGGAACCTAATTATGACACCGACATATGATCTTAAATAACTATCGAGTTTAGCTACAAATCGTTAGACACATGACATCTTGTTTATGTTTATTGAATGTTTGTATATACCCAAATTCTCGGATATACAGAAGTTGAATGAGTCTCATTCCAGAAATTGGATTTTAAATGATTATTTTAATAGTAATATAATCTGGAGAAATGAAAGTATTTTGGATGAATGAATAATGGATTAAATAATAAACACCTATTTTGGTTGAATATGCGGAAACCATGAGTAAGTCTGTCCCTATTGTGAGATCCGGAAAGATAAACGGGGTGTTTAACAAGGTAAGGAATGTTGCAACTAGTGTGCTGAACTTTCCTGGCTAATGTTTATTGATCTGGGCGAGGATCAGAATGGATCGAAAGGAAAGATCGTATGTTCATTTAGCAGTTTATTAACGTTAAATGTAAGGAAGATATTCATCTTTGTATAATGAATCTGAATTGAAGATACATGAAAAACTGGATTTTTTCCAATTAAATTAAATTGGAATCAAATGGAAACTGTTTTGGTTAAAGGTTGGGATAAGTCTCCATAGAAGAAGGCTTAGACTATTTGAGGAATTTGAAAGGCGCTAGCCAATATTCCTCTTATAGTGTTGGTTGGATACGGAGATTGATATCAATTGTAAGCAGATATGATTTACGTGAAGATTCCATTTTAAATGGAAGTTGATTTTGGGTTTATCGTGAACTGTGTTTTAAGTAACATTGGTTCTTTAACCCAGTTAAAGACGTAATTAATTTCCTAAGATTGAATAATCATTAAGTAGTGATTTTTGAGATTGAAAACTAGGTGGAGTTTTAGTGAATCTTTAACTAGATTGAAATGAGAATGAGGTAATTAAATTTACCAAATTCAGGAATTGTTCGAGAATGGTGTACTACCAATTTTACTCCATGCGATAGTTAAATATTTAATTAGATTAAAAATGTTGGATGGTAATTGAATTTACCTGTAACACCATGGGTGTTAGATATGGAGTACTACCAGTTTTGCTCCATGGAATGAATAAGTTGGGATTGGGATAATAAAATGAATGGTTACTTCAGTAAGGCTCATTAATCTCGACTAGTTGACAAACCTTAATTTGGTTTAGATTATGAAAAGATATTGTAAAATCCTTTGTAATGGTTTCCAAAGAAAGATTTAAACAAACGTTTTAAATGAATTAAATCTTTGATAAGATTTGTGGGAATAATTCCCAATTTAATGAATAAAAGATTGGAATGGATAAAGGCGCTGGAATAAACGTGTATTCACGTATAGAAATGACTAAATAGTCATAAAGTTTGACTGGTTGAACTGAAATTGGATTTCAAATTAAGTAATCATTAACGAATGATTTTGACATGTTAAAGCTCATTACAGTTTTAATAAATGTGTTGAGAAATATTCCAATAGAATGAGGCCATGAAATCCTGTGTACCTATTGGTTTTAAAGATTCGCTAATTATTTGGAAAGGCCGGTTTTTACCCATTCTGAATAATTATACGACGTGATGATGTTGTCAAGATATCGACGACAATGGGGGAACACCCAGAATTCTTCACATCGTATGGATGACATGTTGATGCTTGGGTGACGGCCTATATGAGGTTAAAGTGACGACATAATTTGACCGTACTTAAAGTGATTTGGTTTGCAACGACTTGCACTCCCAGGCGGGGACGTGGAATCAAGTGCCTTTGGTTTCGTTCCTACTCCCGGAATGGAATTGTTGATGGATTTCGTGTCTGACACTGTATTTTTTTAAAATACAAACTGACATTTACTAAACATACATCTGTTTGGTAGCGGAGAATTTATTCTCTTGCTTAACACCCTTCTTTGAGACGTACAAGCTCAAAGGTTGTATGTTATTGAATAGCAATTTGTGTTTTAAGGAATGATAGTGTGGCATGATAAGTGGAAATGATCAAGGCTTTTGTTGAAATGCAAGGCCTTGTGGTTGAAGACCAAAGCATGGCTTAAATGTGTAGCTTAGTGCATGACGTGACTTCGCGAGCCTCACAACCCAGAATGAGCCGAAACAGGATTATAGACCGCAGGGGTAGGGACTTAACGTTCCATCTAGCAAAAGGTAACGCTAGGGTATGGAGCCCAGGCATTTACTTATGTGGTTTGTTGGATGAGGAGCCTCGGTCAATATACCTAGATGACAGTCTACACACAGACCGAGGGACGTTATGTTCAGGCTGTTACTTTAATCCATGAAGTATGGTGGACCAACCCTGCAGTTCTAGAGGAGCCAGACGGGATCCTGGAACTTAGCTGGAGGATCCGAATCGGATTTGGAAGATCCTTAGCCCAAGCTCATTGATGGAAATCGAACTTCCAATATGAAACCCTTTACGATTTTCAATTGTATACCTATGTAGCCAACATAGTGGGATGTGGCACTATGCAAGCTAAGATTCACAAGTTTATTTGCGAAAGAACTTCTGACACCCAAGTCATTATAATAATATCAAATGTTTTCATTTTGAATTATATCAAGCATATTTTGCGATTATAAGGAAAATCCCTATCCTCTGGTGTGCGCTTGCATTGTGTGATGGGATATGGGGCTTATAATCGTTCATTCATCTAAAGTCATGTTTTCAAAACCTGGTTTATGGTTGCTATGTTTGGTTCTGGTTTCTATGGGTATGCACGTATCCTTGGGAGAAAACCCATTCCGCGACATGCGGCATAGTCCCGAAATACCTGATTCAAATTAAGGCTAAGTATCAGATTAGTCAATAAAGTTTTCTCACCACAGTCCCATGACTGACTCGTAATTTGTTTTTCCCTTGCAAACTGCGGGTGCCCACAATTTCCACACGGGCAGTCTTTTAGTTTGTTTTTCAGTTTTTTCGAGATCAAGCTCAAGCTTGAAGACTTGGAGTTCCAGAGAGAGATGGAATTTCATATGAAGGACGGACACACTTTAGCATCAGTATATTATGTTAAGTCTTCATGGTGTAATGGCATGTAAAATCAAATTTGTATTCAAAAATGTTTCTGCTGCAATAGTATATTCTTATTATATTATCTGTTTCGCTGTGAGCTTTGGATTCCGCTGTGTTTGCTATGATAAACCCTAATGAAACATACTTTTTCTTACCTTGAATCGACGTGGGTTTTGGTTTCTGGTCGGTTTAAAGAGAGTGCAAGTGACGGTTATCACAGTTATGTGCACTATAAATTACAGGGCTACATGATTACATTTTGAAGTTCTGCATGTTAAATATGCTTTCAGATCATATATGGATGTACATGTAGTGATAATGCAATGGTGATGTTCTTTGACCTATGCGTTTGAACAGTGAATGTGTGGGATAGAGATCGGATGGGCAACATGGTTGTGGAAGTTTGATGGAGAAGAGCGGTTGGTTAGGGTTTTCTTGTAGACTTTAAATTTGAACTATGCTTTTTTTTTGTTAACTTAAATTGACATTAATATTTATTTTTTTGAAAATGTATTCACTTTATTAACTACTAAAACCGTACCAGAAGAGATTAGCATAATAACCATTACATAAGCAAAAGCGAATTTTTTTTAAAAATACAAGTAAATTTAGATATAAACTATCATCAATCAACCCATAATGAGGCCAACATCCTGCTAGC
This sequence comes from Allium sativum, assembly GCA_030737875.1. Classification (NCBI taxonomy): domain Eukaryota; kingdom Viridiplantae; phylum Streptophyta; class Magnoliopsida; order Asparagales; family Amaryllidaceae; genus Allium; species Allium sativum. The sequence continues at coordinate 69,514,088 of CM060909.1, read as the reverse complement.
GTGCAATTCGCACTTCTCATGAGCCCCAGGCTACTTGTATCTTGATTTTCATCCAATCGTCTCCTTTAAAAGAAACCATCCAATACAGCAATTTTCTTCAAAATAAACTCAGCAACACCTTTCCAAACCATTAGCAATTCAACCTCATTTCATCTAGACCATCCACCAGAGTAACAACTAATCAACTACAATCTTCATATGAAAACATAATATGGTACATGTTAACGGCAAAAAATGTCGTAAACACCAAAGATTCCTATTGTTAGGAATAGTTAATTTGGTCGCAAGACTAAGTAAGAGAAAGAGGTAAAAGACACAAGAATTTATAGTGGTTCGGCCGTGGATTAGGCCTACGCCCACTTTGGAAGGATGTTGAACTTTTATTAATCACTCAAGAATTACAAGGCAGAACCATGCTCATTACATTCACTTTTATAATTGTCATATGTTAGGTATTTGGGAAAAAGAATATTCAATTCTCCTTCTTCCTCAAATAGGAGATGCCATTAATGAGGCTCATGAAGCTCTAGGAAGGTCTTAAGTGAAGAAAATCCAAACCCTTTGAAGTGTGAGGCCATGGGCTATTTATAGGAGTGGGAGTAGGTAGGAGTAGGTAGGATTAGGTAGAAATAGGGACTACATGCAGAAAATTCAAACCCACCACCTGCGCACCTCGAAATTTCACCGCTGGGTTCGGAATTTCGAACCCAAGCATGGGTGAGAGATTTTGCACCCTCTGGGCTCGGAATTTCGAACCCAGGAATGGGTGCAAGATTTCGCACCCACTGGGTTCGAAATTTTGCACCTGCTGGGACCGAAATTTCGAACCCAAGCATGGGTTCGAAATTTTGAACCCAAGTATAGGTACAAAATTTCGCACCCGGCTGGGCGCGAAATTTCGCACCCGGCTCGGTGCGAATTTTGCACCCGGCTGGGTGTGAATTTCGTGTCATGCTTGGTGCGAAGTTCTTCCAAGGTGCGTGAAAATCCCGGGACTCGGTGGTCGAGGCTCGTTACTCCTTCGGGGTCCGAGGCCTTGGTTTGCGGATGTCTTGTGGATGCCGTGAGGTTACCAGCGGTGTAGTCCATTCTTGATCTTGTTTCCTTCACTCTTGTGCGTCCCTTTTTGGCTTCAGCTTCACGAGGTACGTTGGATTGAGCGTGTTTGATGCTCTCCTGGGAACCAGACAAAAAAGCCAGTTAACATTTGCCCCCCAAAGTATGTCTTATCTTTGACATGATGTGCTTTGTGTTGGTTGAGGTAGTGGCGAAGCTGTTAATTTTTCCTGTAATTCAAAAGGTAAATAGGTGTTAGCTGTGGGGCTCATTCTCCATGACGGTGTAGATGAGCCGTCGTTTAGAGGATGCGTCGCGTCCAAATCGTTAGGTGACCGTAGTGCGTAGCCTCCGTTCGGCATGCACATGCGTGGAGCACGCGCACAAGAGAGCGTGTCACGGCGCTTTTGATCCTAGAGGTACGATGATTGTCACCATCATCATTCCTTTTTTTTAGTTGGGGTTGGAAATTTCGAGCCCAGGGGGATCGATATTTCGAACCCAGGGTTTCGGAAATTCGATCCTGGGGGTTCGAGATTTCAGGCCCAAGGGGATTGAAATTTCGAGCCCAAGAGGATTGGAATTTCGAACCCCAGGGGCTCAGAAATTCACTCCCCTAGGGCTCGAAATTTCGAGCCTAGGTGTCCAGAAATTCGATCCCCTGGGGCTCGAAATTTTGAACCCATGAGGTTAAAAATTTCGAACCCCGTAGGTACAAAAGTTTCGAACCCACGCTGGAATGCGAAGAGACACGATTTTCTTTATAAATAAGGCCCTCTTCACCTTTTTCCTTCTACATTTTCTTTTTCTAACCGCCATTGCTGAATGCTTCGAACCCGATAATTTCGAGCCCAATAATTTCGAACCGAGCTAGGTGAGGCCTTGAATCGAGGAGTTGAGAAGGGAGGAGGTCGAAGGGCCGCAGCTGAGAACTCGAACCCTCGTGGGTTCGATCTTTCGAACCCAGCCAGGTTCGATGCCTCGAACCCGCCTGGGTTCGAATTTTCGAACCTCACTGGTTTTGAATTTTCGAACCCCCCGGGTTTGAAGTATCGAACCCTTATGGGTTCAATTTTCGAACTTCGTAGGGTTCAAAGCATCGAACCCTTGTGGATTCGGATTTTCGAACCCTGTGGGTTCGGATTTTCGAACCCCTTGGGTTCGAATTTATGAGCCCTCTATCCGGGTTCGAAAGTTCGAACCCAGAGAGGCTCGAATTTTCGAACCCAGTTGGGCCCAGAATTTTGAACCCTTATGGGTTTGAAATTTCAAACCTGGAGCTCGAAATTTCGAGCCCGACATTGTTTGGGACTTGGTATTTGGTGTGTCGGGCTTCCAACTTGTCTTGCCGTTGGATTTCGACTTCCGAATATCCGTCTTTGGATTCGCATGCTTACCGTCGATGTATATATCATTAACCGCACGAGCGGGGCTCAAGATTGTTCACATAGAGTAGAGCATACAATCGGATCGGGACTTGGACTATTATGAATTGTCCTGAACTTTCTTTATGTAGCTTATCCTTGCATCGCATTATATGCACATATTAGTTGTCTCCAACACAAGGGTACAAGTCACTGTACTTCCCGTTCTAACACTAATGCATTAAAGTATATTAGAGATGCAGACCAGATCAAGGACCGGAAAGACTATGGAATCTGAGGCTTCCAAGCCCGCCTCACACACATCCGACCCTACCCCTAGAGGTATCTCGTCTGGCTGCGAGCTTGAGGCCACCAACGAAGGATCGACTCCTTCTCATTCAACCAGTTCGCCCGAAGCGTCTGAGCATGGGGAGCAACCTTAGCGACAATATTCCCCGGTCGTAACTGAAGATGCCGAGAATGTAGATATCATGGGCGAGGATGAGCCCACTCCTTCGGTGGCTCCGGACATGTTGCCCGATGCGGTGATTTTGGAGAATCCTACCGACTCAGTGCAGTCGTGTATGGATGCTTCCATGGATAGGAAAATGGCGGCATGATTTAACATACCGACGAACGATGCCCATGCCCCCGGGAGAGATGGCAGAGCCCGTGTGTCGCCCGAGGGTTTTACTGTCTGGGACCGACAAGCTTGCCTTGCTGGGTGCGTGCACCCGACAAATAACTTCATTCGGGACATGTTGTTCTATTTCCATCTCGCGCGGTCACAACTACATCCTAATGCTTATGCCTCTCTCGTGGGTACTTATGTTCTCTTCCGCGATTTTTTTCATAGGGAGCCTACTGGGGAAGATATTCGATACTTCTTCCACTTAAGGAAAACGAGCACTGCCTCCCCTTCTCAATGGACTCTGGAAGCATAGGCTACCAAAAAATTCTTTGTCGGGATGTGGCCCAGGTGGTTTGTGTTTAAGCGCGAGTGGTTCTTCATTAGCTTCCCTCCCGGATTTGCCAGAAGGTGGATTGAGGGAAGTAAGTGTTTCTCTAACTCCGATCCTTGCTGTAATTTTAGGATTCCTTCCTTTATTCATGGTTTTGAACGGGATATGACAGGAAATCCAAAGGCACCGACGGGGGATGAATATCTACAATGCCTCAATGCTTTGCGGGCAATACCTGGGAATCTCCGTGATACCAGTATCTTGATAAGTCACAATCGCCTCCGCCGCGGTAGGCTGTTGCCGAACAACCGGGTTGTGATCAGGCTCGCGGTTGCTATTAGTGTGCCAAAGGAGGGAGTTGCGGCGGGCTCTACACCTATTGGGGGGAAGAGAAAAATGCCCCTCGTTGGAGGGAAATTGCAAAGGACTACTCCTCCTCAAGGAGATGTGCACGGGGGTGAGGTTCATGGTCAAGAGGAGGTTGCCAGAGATGAGGGGTTGTCGAGCACTCCGTCCCACCTCCGATAGGGGAGGGGAAAGGAGTGTTGGCTAGACCGCAGTCTCCTACGACTCACTCAGGGGCCACTGCCTCACTTGAACCTATGGGCCGGTTTGATGGCTTAAATGGACTTGCTTTAGTAGTGACTCCATAGCCGAATACGACGAGCCTGGAAGAACTTTCCTATGCTGCTGAAGGGTTAACTCCCCTAGTTGAACCACAATCTGGTCTGTTCAGAGAACACTTAGGGCATACATCCATAACACAGCATAGCATAGTTGCCTATGTGAGTTACCTGACTAACTTCGGCTTGTTCCATTGCCAGGTGTCATGGAAGGAGGACGTGGTGGACAAGGTTACGGACGTAGGGATCGGAAGTATCCCCAGAGTTCTTTTGAGCGATTTCCAAGATCTGCCAGCCTGTACGGTGCCCCACCTTCGTTAGAACAGGGCAGCGATCATCGAGACCAGGATCGATCTAGGCAATCTACGACACCTCCTCCTCCTCCTATTCGTGTGTTTGTGGGAGATAACCGACTTAACATAGGTGGCTCTCGGTCTTCGCCTTCGATAGCTCCCCCGTCGGTCGCACCTCCGGCTCCCGTTCATCTTGCTGGGGAAAAGGGAGCACCTCTTATCTAGCCGAGGACAGAGAGAGACCAAGATAGAGATGCTAGACTTGACAGAACCACAGTTTCAAGAGCTGATTATATAGGAGAGAAGGGCATTTTTGAAACTTCATTTCCTCGGTACTACTTCGATGAGTTGAGGTTTGTCCTTGACCTCCGTCCGTCTCCTAACAGACAGTCAAGGGAGGTGTGGATGCATGTGAAAGCTTCATATCATCAAACCAACGAGTTCAACAAGTATTCCTTTTGGCTTTTGGAGCTAGTTACAAAAAAAAGAACCTGCAGCTTGCTGCCGAGAAGACCACCGCTGAAGTTTTGAATAAGAAGATAGGTACGCACATTCCCCGTATCGTAAGTTCTCTTTTATGCATTGTCAGCCTCTTTTACGTTAGCTCTGTCGTTGCAGCTGAGCTGATGCAGGCCCATGATACCTGAAGAGGGAGTCGGGGCATACCATCTCGAATTATAAAGCCACCGTTGTTGATCTAAATACCGAGACCACTGCTCTAAGAAAGGACAAAGTTGATCTAAAGCGAGCGTGTGATGTTTTGGAAAAAGACAATGCGAGGGTCACCGAACTCCAGAATAACAACGATGCTTTGTGGGAGGAAAATGAGAGGTTGTGGGCTGAGAATGCCGAGGTTGTTGAGTTGAAGAGGCAGCTCGAGGCGATGAGGAAAGCGAAGGAGGACGCCGAGGCTAGCAACAGGGATGTGCTGAGCGAGCCCAAGGGTATAAAGGTTGAATATCTAAGGGAGATAGAGCTATTGAAGGAGCGGCTAAGAGATGCAGAGTTTCGCGTTGGTTCCTCCTTCCAGGAAAGTATTCATAGTATGTATGTCAAGGCCTTGAGATTCCGAGGGATTTCGTGGGTCGAAGACTATCCTCGCGCGCTTTCCAGAACTTGGGAGAGGCAGGCCCCTTACGAGGCCTTCTTATGCCAAGTGGATGAAAGCACTTTAGATGAGCACCAGTTGGAGAATGTTCTTCTGGACAGTGGTGAACATGAGAATCTGGAGGAAGGGAGGAGGCTGTTGAGAGAGGATGCTGAGAATGAAAGGTTGGTGAGGCTCGCTAAGGAGAAGGGGAAGTTTGTGCCAACCGATAGCATGGCCATGATAGAGACATTCACACGGGGGAGTTCTTATCATCCCCCGGACCCTGGATCTACTACGGTGGGTGGTCCTGAGGTTCTGGCTCAAACTGCTACTTAGTACAATCCCGACTTCCAGACACTAGGGAATACCAGTTTCACCTTACCTATCGCCGCAAGTACCCTTCCTATCATTCCTACGCATCACGTGACCCTAGGTAAACTCTTCTTACCCTGCATCCCTGAGGATGAAGTGATTACCGAATTTGTGGACTAAAAAGGTTGGTCTTTGCTATGCAGTTCCTCCTGAGTCCACGACGGCTGTGGACCCCACCCCTGTGATCTCACAGGTTATTGAATTTGGGCCCGGCCGCATGGGAACACAGTTTAGAGAGGGCAGCGACCATCTTGACACTTTTTCTGACATAGGGGTGACTCCTAGCATGGTGGACATTCTCAACGAGGAAGTACAGGTGGCCGATGGATAGAGCGCCATAACCAGAGGTCTGGTGGACGTAAATGTGTCCACGATGTCGGCTATGGTGGCAACTCAAGAGGCCAAGGTGGTGGCCCAGCATGAGAAGGTGGAGGAGACGGAGAGGGCTGAGCGGGAAGGAAAGGAGATCCCGAAGAAGAGCAAGGTCGTGGCAGGTCCTGCTGCTAGGAATGTCCACGTTCCTACGTCGTGTGTCATTACTACTGATGTCATGAAGATCTCCAGTGGTGATGGTGCAGGGGGTCGTCGGCTCTCTGTTACTCACGAGTTGGTTACTCCCCCGAAGGGTCGATCGAGCAGAAAGGAATCTGGTCGGAAGTGGTCTAGTACTAGTGACGAACCATCGAGTGCTGAATCTGCAAAAAGGCACAAGCAAAAGAAGAAAAGACACGATTAGTGTTAGTAGCTTAAGTAGAGGTTACCGTTATTTTGATAGTGTAGGCCGATAGTTTACACGAGTACGACCCTCGCTTTTGGTTTTTCAAGGCACGGTGTGGTTCTCATGTACACCCTGTCATTAGAAAGTAAAAGTGTTAGACACGTAGTTTGTTTAGCGTGTGTGTGTGGAAAGGAAATATGAATTTTTAAAGATCGCTATTTATGTTAAGTGTTCGGATGTTCTTTTTATGTTTTCCAGCGTCCTGTACTTGCATAAACTTACTTATCGTTACACTTGCCACAGAATCGATTAGGTGTCGTCTCTGGGTAAATTATTCCAAAGAGGTGAGGTAGAGCGCTGGTTTCAGTAAGTTCCCCTCAGCTCAGGGAACCCGTAGTGTGCGAAACCAAGCTGTGCGCCTTCTATTTTGGGTGGCCCGGGGTTAAACCCAAGTATAGCGAAGGCGTAGGGCGTCTCGTTGTGCAGTCCACCATGTGGGTTGCTATTCCGTCGCTCAACGGGTTGAGGCAAGCCACCAAGCGTCGTTTGTTCGCCGGCTTAGTTTTCAACCCTAATCATCAGCTCGAATGGTCCAATTGCGGCCACGGGCTTCCCCTAGCCTTGAGAGCTAAGGGGTAGAAATGATTTAAGGTCGTTCTTGGTCTGCGCCGAGATTCGATCGGCACTAGTAATCGGCGGAGAGAGAATTTCATCGATCTTAGTTGGTCGTTGAGTGGCATCAAGCCGCCTGGACTAGGACGTGGAACGATTTATCCCCGGCCTCGTCACTGGGCCACGGTTCGATTTAGTGGTTGTTTAGACTCGGTCGCGCTGCAGGCTGCCGATTCGAGTAGTGTTGTCTGCTCCCATGCTCGAGGTGCCCGGCATAGTCAAGTGTCTCAGACTCGATGTTGCCTAGAAATTGAAACGGCCGCACCAGCTCCCGTGCTCGGGGTACCGATGCCGAGGTCGTTGGCGTGAATCGAACTGGTTGTTGGAAAACAAGACGCATTATGCGAGAAGTAAACAACAAGGAGATAGAAAATTGAACATCTTTTCTATTAATAACTTTGGCAATAATAGCCCTTACAATGCCTTGGATTTCTAAAAATACAGAACATTGTTTGAAAAGCATAAACAACCATAAACTGAGTTATGTAAAGTAGCGGCGAAGTTGTTTGTTGTTCCATGCCCTTGGGAGTTCAGCTCCGTCGACGGTGGTGAGCCTGAAAGTTTCATTGCTGAGCTTTTGATGTATGGAGTACGGGCCTTCCCAGCGAGGCGGGAGGCCTGTTGGCTGGGGAAAAAAACCCACTTTAGAACGAGTTCGCCGATGTTGAGAACCTGGTGGCGGACCCTGGAATTGAAGTATTGGGCTACACACTGTCGTTGGGCAGTGGCTCTGATATCGGCCTCATTCCTTTTTTCTTCCAACAGGTCGAGTGATCCCAGGAGTAAATCTTGGTTCGTCTTTGGATCGAAGTACGTGACTCGATGGGATTGTAGCTTGAGCTCAATGGGAATGACGGCTTCAGATCTGTATGCGAGGGAAAAAGGAGTATGACTGGTTGATGTCTTGTGGGTGGTGCGGTAAGCCCATAGAGCTAGAGGGAGTTCGTCTGCCCACATGCCCCCAGCCTTTTCTAGATGTTTCTTGATGATGGATTTGATGACCTTGTTAACCGCCTCGACTTGCCCATTGGCTTGAGGATGAGCCACCGCTGAGAAACTTTTATCGATGTCGTGGCACTGGCAGAAGGCTTTAAGCTCGGTGCTCTCGAATTGAGTGACATTGTCGGAGATGATATCTTGGGGCACCCCATAGCGAGTAATGACGTTGCAGACCACAAAGTTAATCATCTTCTTCGTGGTAATAGTGTTGAGAGCTTCAGCTGCGGCCCACTTGGTAAAATAGTCCACGGTGACGATGGCGTATCGTGCCCTGCCTCTAGCCATTGGAAGAGTTCTGATGATGTCGATTCCCCACATGGCGAATGGCCACGTGCTAACCATTCGAGATAATTCGGTAGGCGGGGTTCTTTTAATTTTGGAGAAGCACTGTAATTTATCGCACTTGCGAGCGTAGTCTGCGGCGTCTTGATCAAGCATGGACCAGTAATAATCGTGTCTGAGGATCTTTCATGCCAGGATCTGCCTCCTAGTGTGATCGTCACATTCGCCTTCGTGCACACTGTTTAGCACTTGGAGGGCATCGAGCAGGGGAACGGAAAAACCTCTACGGTAGAGTACCCCGTCCATAAGAAGTTAACGGGCCGACTGGCGGGTGAGCGCGCGCCTTTCCTTGTAGTGCTTTAGTAGGATTCCGTGCTGCAGGTGATTTCTAATCGGTGTCATCCAAGATTCGTGCTCGGGTTTGGTGCTCATGATCGTCTCATCTTGCCCTTGGTTGATGCTTGGAGAGTTGAGGGTTTGAACCGGGGAGAATCCGTTAAGCTACGGATCCTCGGAGCTTGCCATTCCGACAAGGGAATTTGCTTTTTCATTTTGCTCACGTGGGATATGGGTGATGGTGAAATGTTCGAGGTAGATGAGTAGCTCCTGAACCCGGGCTAGGTAATAGGCAAGCCGTCCCTCTTTCGCTTGATACTCTCCTAGTACTTGTCGGACGATAAGCTGTGAATCGAAGAAGATGTGGACGGTCTCTAGCTTGAGTTTGATCGCGATTCTAAGCCCAGCGATTAAGGCCTCGTATTCCACTCGTTGTTAGTAGTAGAGAAATTTAGTCTTAAGGCGTAATACGTTGGGCGTTCTTCAGAGGTGATGAGCACGACTCCGGCCCCGGAGCACTTCCTGTTAGAGGAGTCGTCTACGAACAATTTCCACTGGGCGTTGGGAGCCCCAGCTTTCTCGGTGGGAGCCTCCTCAGGAGCTGTGAATTCCACGATGAAATCTATGAGAGCTTGGCCGAGGATGGCTAATCGGGGGATGAAGGTTATCTCGAACTGTCTTAACTCTATGCTCCATTTTAGTAATCGTCCTGACGCCTCAGGTCGCTGTAGGACCGGACGCAGTGGCTGGTTAGTGAAAACTTTTATGGTTTGAGACTGGAAGTACGGTCGGAGCTTTCTAGTGGAAATCAATAAGCAGAAGGCCAGTTTTTCTTGCTTCAGATAGTTCTTCTCTGCCCCCGTCAACCGCTTGCTGATATAGTAGACGGGCCGTTGAGTGCAGTCTTCGAGGCGTATTAGTGCCGAGTTGATTGCCTACGCAGAAACATCCATGTAAATATATATAAGTTCTCATGGTCTATAGGCTTAAAAAGAATGGGTGGTTGCTCTAAGTGATCCAGAAGTTCCTTGAATGTGTAGACGCATTCGGGGGTCCACTAGAAGTTGCGTTTCCCTTTTTGGAGTAAATCGAAGAAGGGGATGCACTTGTCGGTGGCCTTAGAGATGAACTGACTTAAAGCGGCGAACTTTCCGTTCGAGCTTTGGACATCCCTGATGTTCTCGGGGACCCGGATGCCCCCAATAGCTTGGATTTTTTCCGGGTTATCTTCAATGACCCGAGAATTGATAATGAAACCCAAGAATTTTCCCGAGGTGACTTTGAAGGAGCATTTCAAGGGTTTGAGTTTCATGTCGTACTGCCGAAGGACATTGAACATTTCGAAGAGGTCATGGACATGCTCGCTTGATATTTTATATTTTATCAGCATATCATCCACGTATAGCTCCATGGACTTTCCAATTTGATTTTTAAAGAGTCGATTAACCATTCGTTGGTAAGTAGCACCGTCATTTTTGAGGCCTAAGGGCATAACACGGTAGTAGTAGAGCCCGAGGTCGGTTATGAAAGAGGTATGATCTTGGTCGCGGAGGCTCATCGGGATTTGGTTGTAGCCTGAGTAGGTATCCATGAAAGATAGTAGCTGATATCCGGCAGTCGAGTCGACTAATCGGTCAATCTTCGGGAGCGGAAAGCTATCCTTGGGGAATGCCTTGTTCAGATCGGAGAAGTTGACGCATGTTCGCTATTTACTGTTGGCTTTCTTAGCCAGAACTGGATTGGAAACCCACTCGGGATAGTCAGCTCCGCAGATGAAGTTATTGTTGAGCAGACAGTCTACCTCTTCTTCGAGTGCCTTGGACCTCTCAGGCCCTAAAAAGCGGCGCTTCTGTTTAACTGGAGGTATTCTGGGATCTAAGAAAAGGGAATGGCAAGCAATTGCGGGGTCGATGCCCTTCATGTCAGAGTGAGTCCATGCAAACACTTCTAAATTGGCTTTCAGGAAGCATATGAGATCTTCTTTAATTGCTGGGTCGAGTTGTGACCCTACCTCCAATACCTTTGTTGGGTCGTCGAGGTTGACAGTAACGTCCATTATGGTTTCGACCGGGGTAGCCCTCTCGTATTCGGGCTCTTCGTCCTTCCGTGGGTCAAGGTCATCGGAAAGACAGTAGTGGCGTCTGAGCCGGGGCCCTGGCACCGCTGTTTGCTATGCTGAGACGTTCTTGGCGCAAGAAGGCGTGGGTACGGCTTTACCCCTGTCCTTGTTGCATGCGTTCTTCCATTCTATTGCATGGCATTCCCTGGCACTTACTTGGTCGCCCTTAACGGTTTCGATCCCATTTTCTGTCAGGAATTTCATTAAGAGAGACCATGGTTCCATGTAAACTCGGAATTCAGTGAGAAAGGGGCGCCCTAGGAAAGCGTTGTAGGGGGAGTCGATGTCTATGACCATTAAGGTGAGAATTCGGACTCGGCTTCGCTCACCCTCGCCAAGTTCTACAGGTAGTTCGATCATCCCTACAGAGGAACTAGAGGCCCCATTAAAGCCGTGAGTTGCAGCATGACATGGCTTCAAGTCATTTGTTTCCAATTTCATTTGATCGTAGGCGGCCTTAAAGATGATGTTGACCGAGCTCCCTGAGTCGATTAAAACCTTCCAAATGGAAGCGACACCAATCTAGGCAGTGATGACTAATGGATCAGTGGTTAGGATTTCCACCCCCGTCGATTCTCTTTCTCGGAAGATGATGTCGTCCGACAAGGTCTTTTGTAGCTTAGATGGGATGGACTCAGGGAGAACGGAACAAGCTTCGTAAGTTGCATACGTTATGTAACTCACATACTCCTTCATTTTTCAGAAACTACTATGTGTAGGGCAAGGTTCGCCACATATGGTATTGATCACGATTCCCCGTCTTGGGTTAGAAGGTCCTGGGGCTCCCTTGGTAGCTGCTTGTGGAGCTGGTGCTGGAGGTTGCGAGTTTACTTCAGGGGGAATTGCTCTTGGACATATTGCTCAAGCCATTTCTCACGAATAAGTTTCTTGATTGCATCCCTAAGTTGGCGACATTCATTACTATCGTACCTGTACACGTCATGGTATCAACAGTGCCTCCTGGTGTTCTTATCATAGTCAGTTGATTCTCTGACGCACGGCTTCTTGTATTGCAGGGTGTTACATGTTTCCAAGTAGATTGTCTCTATGTCTTCATTCAATGGGGTGTAGGTCTCGAAAGCTTGGCGAGGGTCGGGCTTTCTCAATTCTACTGGGGCTTGCCCGTAGTTTCGTCCATCCGGCCTGCCATTGTTTGGTTTTTGCCTATGGGGACCTGCCCCCTGTTTTGGTCAAAGGGCTCCCTGCCTCACCTAACTCTGAAGTGGTTATTGGCGGTATCTGCTTGAGGGTCATTGGTACGACTCGTGGCGGAAAGCCTGTTCCGCCTTGCCGCTTCTTGGCATAAGTATTGCTATGCCTTCTTATAGAAGGCGTCGAGGCTCTTTGGCAGCTTTTGGTCGATCCAGGCTCTGAACTCTGAAGTAGGGAGGACACCCTTCGTTAGCTGAAAGAGTGTGATGCGAGGATCTGGATCTTCGACCTTGGCGAGAGCTATGTTAAACCGGGAAAGGTAGCTTTTGAGCGATTCAGGGGGCCCTGATACAGGTTGGATAAGGTGAGGGCATTCTTCGGAGTTGGGATATGCACCCTGAATTGCTTGACTAGCTCTGTTGCTAATTTTCCGAAGTTGTTAATGGAATCAAGTGGGAGGCGAGAGAACCAAAGTAAAGCGATACTAGATAGGAAGACAGGGAAGCATTTGCATTTGGCTGGATCATTACCCTGACTTGAGTCCATTTGCCACTCATATCGATTCAAGAAGGCGCAAGGATCTGTGGTACCATCATAGAGTGGCATTTATGGCATGCCAAAGCACCTCGGCCACTCGGCCTCATTTACTATTCTTGTGAAGGAGTAACGCCTAATGTGAGCTTCTCATGCGCCGTGGGCACCCCCTCACATCTCCCACATGACCCTTTTTATCACGTAGGGGAGATAGGTCGGGTGTGGATCCTCCATTGGATCCATGGGTTTTGACACGGTTCCGGAGTCCTGTTGCGAGGCCTTCTTCAATGATGGATGTCCGGATCGTCATCCTCCATGTCCTTGACATCTATGATTGGGTCCATGTGCGGACGTTGAGGTGGAGCGGGGTGATGCGGATCCTGCTCTAAAGGAGCGCAGGCTAATGGAATAGCGGGCCCTTAACCCTGATTAGCGACCCTTGGGTTGTGTCGAAGAAGAGGTTGGTTTGTAGGACCGAGTTCGTTATTGATAATCAAGTGAGAGCGGTCTCGATACTGTGCCACCTCTCTATATGTGACTGTAGTTTTGTCGCCGTTGCCATTCCCATTCCCGTTGGCATGACCGTTTCCATTATCGAGGGCATTGGTACGAGCGGCGACATTGTTGATGAGGATGAATCTCCTCCTTTGGTGTGGTCCCCTTGACTCGGAAGAGGAAGTTTCCAATACAGTTGGTTGTGGTCGAGCATTGGTCCGAGTTAATTGAAGTCGGGTGACGACGCATTGACTTTCTTGAAGTTGCCGCATAAGGCCGATATTATCCATTGCTGCTTGGTTGAGATCGACTGCGGTGCTCTCATATCTTTCATTAAGCGCGCGAATTTGAGATTGGATAACGGACGCTTTGGGGTCCACAACAGGAGGGATGGTTTCATTAGGGCCGGCACTTCTACCTGTTGAGGTTATTGGGAGGTACCGACCTCGGTTGCGGCTGAAGAGCCGACCGTTGCGTTCTTTGACATCTTTACCATCGTAAGCAGACTCAACAGCAGGTTGGGCAAGGAATCTTAAGCTTGTCGAAGTCAAGATGATAATGTGGAAGAAAGACGCAAATCTTGAATTCAGAGATTCTCAGTGAAAGCACCAAATGTTGACGGCAAACAATGTCGTAAACACCAAAGATTCCTATTCCTAGGAATAGTTAATTTGATCACAAGACTAAGTAAGATAAAGTGGTAAAAGACACAAGAATTTATAGTGGTTCGGCCGCGGATTAGGCCTACGTCCTCTTTGGAAGGATGTAGAACTTTTATTAATCAATCAAGAATTACAAGGTAGAGCCATGCTCATTACGTTCACTTTTATAATTGTCATATTCTATGTATTTGGGAAAAAGAATATTTAATTCTCCTTCTTCATCAAATAGGAGATGCCATTAATGAGGCTCATGAAGCTCTAGGAAGGTCTCAAGTGAAGAAAATCCAACCCTTTGAAGTGTGAGGACATGGGCTATTTATAGGAGTGGGAGTACGTAGGAGTAGGTAGGATTAGGCAAAAATAGGGAGCACACGCAGAAAATTCGAACCCACCACCTGCATGCCTCGAAATTTCAAACCCGGGCAGGGTTCGAAATTTTGCACCCACTAGGTTCGAAATTTCGAACCCAAGCATGGGTGCGAGATTTCGCACCCTCTAGGCTCGGAATTTTGAACCCAGGCATGGGTGTGAAATTTCGCACCCACTGGGTTCGAAATTTCGCACCTGTTGAGTTCGAAATTGAAAGTGTAGACGTGTACGTGATAGTATGGTATACAAAGATCGTGTAATATGGTGTATAACACTCAAGTATGAAATGATAGTTAATCACAGATATAAGATAGTAAATGCAATAAAAATATAAAAATCACACCAGGGATTTTTATACTGGTTCGGAGCACCGTCCTACGTCCAGTACCAAACTTTCTTCTGGAATTTCACTAACAATCTCCTCACTTCACCCGGAGGAACAGGTATACAACACCCAAGCAGCCGAAAGGGATTTCATGCCTCTAACAACCCGAGGACTTCAATACTTTCCTCTTACAACACTGAGGACTTCAACACTTGCCTGATCACACACAGGACTTCAACTAATACAATGGTTTTGACTGCTGCTTTGTGTTCTTGATTCAACACGAATAGTCAATAGTTTGAGTACAATCTTCCTATAATCTGATCCTCGAGTTTGTACTTTGAATGCATAGATTTAAGGAAGTAGAATGCTTGTTGAATCAAATGATATTAAATTGATTCAAGGATTCAACAAGTATTTAAATTTGGAGAGCTTTTGTTTTGCAAAGAGTATGAAAATGCAATTCAGAAATTAGAGAGAATATAGAATGATTCGGTGAATTGAAATGATGATTTCATGATGTTTAAGTAAGAAATAAACAGTTGTAACCATTTGTGAAAAGTTACAAACAATAGTTATGATCGTTGGTGAAGAGAAAGAGAAGCAATTCTTGAAGAAATGGAAGTGTCTATACGAAAGGTTGCTTCTGTTTAAAAACGGTCGACAGGTTAAAAATCACCAGTCGACTGGTTGAATTTAATTAAAATTAAAACTTCTAGAAAAATAGATGTTATGTGTAAAAACATACTGAACGATCGACCGCCCATATTTGGACCGGTCGACCGGTTTATGGTTGTGGACCGGAGGTCCTCGGTCCACAGTCTAGATCGCTCTGCGCTCTTTCCCGGTCGAAGCTTGGACCGTTTCGGCATTTTCTATGATTTTCAATTTCTCAACTATACAGATTTCAGCAATGAAGATACGATATAACTTTTTGTGCATTCGTGTTATACTTTGAGGATAGATTTTAACATATTTCTAACACGACTCAAAGTGTATACATATATATATAACCTTATCTCTATGAAATGATCTTCATTGCAACTTTATATTTTGGCATTGATCAAAAATCTTGTTCTCAACATTCTCCCCCTTTTTGATTGATGACAACATCTTGGATTTTCTCCCTCTGAATATAAAGCTCCCCCTGAATTTCTGCAACATTTGTTAGCTCATAATATAAATAATCTTACCTTTTGATTCCTACGTTAACAAATGTTAGTACACATATACTATTACCATGTCAAGTACATAATTTTAAATGATAGTATATGTAACATGAATCATGAGAGAAAATATTTCTCCCCCTGTGTCATCGATTAAAAAGAATAAATACCATAATAAACACAGTAATCGAGAGTAGTAGAGAATACAAATAATTATAGCACCTTTAGGAGATATTGAATCATGTGATTTTTTTTTATGAGCTGAGTTTTCAAAGATATTTAGATATACCGAATAACCTCCTCTTTGTGGTGGTGTACATGCAAAAAATATGACATATATAGTTTTGGTACCCACTTGCATTGTTTGGGTCCAAGGGTTAGATGGAAGATAACAATACCAAAGAGGGTTTAATGGAACCTTTAAAGATAAAATTTTCATTATTAACTACTGAATCAAAATAATCATCGATATATTTTTCTCTGTTTTTCCAACTTATAGGAACCCAAATACTTAAGTAATCTCTTGTGATATTCCTTTTCGTACTTCTATATTTATTATAAATACCGCTAGTCATAGAAGTATTATAATTTCTATAATAATTGGGTCTTGGATGTACAATAGTACTAGCAGTGATATTCTTATTGTACATAAAAGCATATCTAGTACTATTTCTATGATTGGTTTCTTGTTTCTTATATCCCAAACCTTGTTTATTTGAAGCAGGTTGTGAACTTTCAATGATTTTTGTCAAATTTTCTTGACCTTTGTTGAAGTTAAAAACATTTTGAGTAATATCATCTAACTTGGTTTGTAAACTAGCCTTTTCTAGGTCCAGAATTTTGACTTTTGCCTTAAGCTCATGATTTTCAGTAGTAAGAGCATCATTTTTCTCTTTTTGAGTTTCAATATCTTGACTCAAAAGAGATAATTGAGAATCAATATTAGATGATGATTCTTGATATTTTTCAAGTTCTTCTTCTAATATATTCTTCTCATCTTTTAACATATCTCATTCTGCTCTACTCAAATCAGCTTTGGCTTCTTTGTATTGTCGTTTCATGTCTTTAAATTTAACTGTCAATTCAGCATTAATATCGAGTACTTCATCAAATGTAGGAATTTGTACCTCATCTTCTGCTGCCATGAAACAAACATTTGCTTGTTCATCCTGTGTGTCACTTTCACTTTCCGATGAAGACGAGTCTGAATCGTCCCATGTAACTGAGAATGCTCATTTCTTTGATTTGTCCTTTTGTTTCTGAATTTTTCAGTTTCTGGCTTCTTCTTTTGCTCCGGACAATCCTTGTGCATGTGCCCCTTTTTGTGGCAGTTAAAGCATTCTATAGCAGATGATGATGGTTTATTTGGTACAGTCTTCTTTTTGCTATAACGACTAGTTTTTCGTTGCTTTAGGAATTTTTTGAAACCTTTAGCAATGAATGCTAGGTCATCATCTTCAGAACCTGATTCATCTTCATCTTTTTCAGCATGAAATGCTACATTTTTCTTTTCTTCTTTCTATTCTTTTCTAGCCTACAAATTAGCTTCATAGGACATTAGATTTCCTATCAATTCATTTGGCTTCATGACGGAAAGGTCATTAGCTTCTTCAATTGCTAATACTTTTCCTTCCCATTCACTAGTCAGAGAATGATGGACTGTCGAAACAACATCAAAATCTGAATATTTTTGTCCTAAACCAATAAGTGCATGGTGAAAAGTTTGAAACCGTGAATACATATCATTGATTGTCTCATTCGGCTTCATTTTGAAATTTTGTAACTGACTCTTCAGCATGGCTATTTTGGCTTGTTCAACCTTGTTAGTACCTTCATGAGTGGTTTTCAGTGTTTGCCAAATTTGATATGGGGTGGTACAGATACTAACACGGTTATATTCATTTTGATCTAATGCACATAACAACAGATTTATTGCTTTTGCATTTACGGCTGCTGCAGTTTTCTCGGCCGGTGTCCATTTCGAATAATCAGTTATAGGATTTATTATTTCCTTTTGGGTAGCATTCCAGGCATCATAGCTATTTAATTGCAAAAAAATGACCTACGTGTTGCCCAATAGCTATAGTTGATACCATTGAAGAATGGAGGTCTTTGTGTTGATTGACCTTCCGTGTAAGTGTTAGTACTAGTGCTTGCGTTATTTGCCATATTACTAGAATATATCAAATAACTGTGTTACGGTTATATGATGACCGTGCTTTGATACCAATTGAAAGCGTAGGCGTGTACGTGATAGTGTAGTACACAAGGATCGTGTAATATGGTGTATAACACTCAAGTATGAAATGATAGCTAATCACAGATATAAGATAGTAAATGCAGTAAAAATAGAAAAATCACACCAGGGATTTTTATACAAGTTCGGAGCACCGTCCTACGTCCAGTCCCAGACTTCCTTCTGGAATTTCACTAACAATCTCCTCACTTCACCCGGAGGAACAGGTATACAACACCCGAGCAGCCGAATTGGATTTCACGCTTCTAACAACACGAGGACTTAAATACTTTCCTCTTACAACACTGAGGACTTCAACACTTGCCTGATCGCATACAGGACTTCAACTAATACAATGGTTTTGACTTCTGCTTTGTGTTCTTGGTTCAACATGGACAGTCAATAGTTTGAGTACAATCTTCCTATATTATGATCCTCGAGTATATACTTTGAATGCGTAGATTTAAGGAAGTAGAATGCTTGTTGAATCAAATGATATTAAATTGATTCAAGGATTCAACAAGTATTTAAATTTGGAGAGCTTTTGTTTTGCAAAGAGTATGAAAATGCAATTCAGAAATTAGAGATAATATAGAATGATTTAGTGAATTGAAATGATGATTTCATGATGTTTAAGTAAAAAATAAGTAGTTAACCATTTGTGAAAAGTTATAAACAATAGTCATGATCGTTGGTGAAGAGAAAGAGAAGCAACTCTTGAAGAAATGGAAGTATTATACGAAAGGTTGCTTTTGTTTAAAAATAGTCGACAGGTTAAAAATCACCAGTCGGCCGGTTGAATTTAATTAAAATTAAAACTTCCAGAAAAATAGCCGTTATGTGCAAAAACACACTGACCGGTCGACCGCCCATATTTTGATCGGTCGGCCGGTTTATGGTTGTGGACCGGAGGACCTCGGTCTACAGTCTAGATCGCTCTGCGCTCTTTTCCGGTCGAAGCCTAGACCGTTTGGACTTTTTCTGTGACTTTTCAATTTCTCAAATATACAGATTTCAGCAATGAAGATATGATATAACTTTTTGGGCATTCGTGTTATACGTTGAGGATAGATTTTAACATATTTCTAACACGACTCAAAGTATGTTTATATATATAAAACCTTATCTCTATGAAATGATCTTCATTGCAACTTTATATGTTGGCATCGATCAAAATCATGTTCTCAACAGAAATTTTGAACCCAGGCATGAGTTCGAAATTTCGAACCCAAGTATAGGTGCGAAATTTTGCATCCGGCTGGGTGCGAATTTCGCGTCATGCTTGGTGCGAAGTTCTTCCGAGGGGTGTGAAGATCCTAGGACCGGGTGGTCGATGCTCGTAACTCCTTCAGGATGTCTTCTAGATGCCGTGAGGTTACCAGTGGTGTAGTCCCTTCTTGATCCTGTTTCATTCACTCTTGTGCATCCTTTTTTGGTCTCAGCTTCACGAGGTACGTTGGGATGAGCGTGTCTGATGCTCTACTGGGAACCGGACCAAAAAGCCGGTTAACAGTACACATGTTTTCATAATATCATATAAAAGACCAGAAGTAATTAGCCCTTAAAGAAGTAAACAACACATAAATCAACAAAAATACAAATCCAAAACACTAAATCTGGTTTATGAGTCACAACGCTGTGAATCAATCTTAGTCCCCGATTCAACGATTTAGCATAGTTAATCCAAATGCCATTAAATATATATAAGAAAGCTGCTGATATCTGGATGGATCTGAGTATCAAAAAAGAAAGAGCTTCTGTGTTTTCATGCTGTATATATTTAGCTTCACTCATCAGCAGTGAGATTCCATAAAATACAACAAATGCTACAGTTCCAAATACTAACCACTGTTTGAGGATGAAAATTGACATTAATATGCAATTGAAAACATATATATTGAACTTATTTTTTGTTAGTTGATCCTTTATCTTGCTATCTTGAGTATGTGTTACATTTGTTGAGTATTATAATTTCTTGTGTCATATACTGCTTTTGAAATTGGTTTGAAGATTCACTTGATTAATATTATTATAATATATTGAAAAGCGTTATAATAGATAATATGATACAGAAGCTATACAGTGTTATAGCGCGATAAATCCGCTGTTGAATTGATATTTTATAGCAGCTATACAGTGTTATAGAAATTCATTATTTTCATGAAGAATGACATGCTTTATAGCGGTAATAATGAGCTACTATCCTTACGTATCATAGCGGCATATTACCGCTATAAAATCATACCCTTTTATAGCGGCAGTTTCAGTGTTATAATTATTCAACTGTTTTTTATAACATGTTGATATACAACGCTTTTTGGGCCGCTATAATTTTGTTTAGTAGCGGCTATATGCCGCTATAAAAGACTATTTCTATTGTAGTGAATATAGTAGATTAATTTATGAAATATATTTTTAAAGTTGGCATTTAGAATCATCATAATATAATAAAAATAAATAACATATATTATGCATTTTACGAAGAGTTAATCATTTATATTGTTGCATTTAAATGAGAATATTTTTCTCTTTGTATTCTTCCCTGATTATTGGTTCATATTCTGTTCTTTCCTTATTTTTTTCCTTTACATTTATTTTCGTTGTAACTCTTTCCTTAACTTGACAAAAAAAAAAAATTCCCCTGCATCTAAGTTAATCTACTATGTTATATGCAAAGTTCAATGTGTGACCATTGAATTCATTCTTCACATTTATTCTCATTTCTCTTACTAAATTAATTATTATTAATTTAGGTGCCAATTTACATTTAGGTTCTTTATTTGTTCTATATTTATTTTCAAGATGACATACTAATCTCTTCTAAAATCTTACATGAAATGTCCAAATTACTCATTAATTTTGAAAGAGAAACATCATCCTTTAATTTATCTCTTCAGCACCTTCATTCCATTTCCCCTTGTTCTCTGTTATTCTACTATCAAATTGTATTTCATTTTTTATAACCATGACATTCAATGAGATCAAATTGATTCTTATGTTGAATATTTTCATGTTGTACTCTACCCAATAATTCATCGTCTCTAATCCAAAGACTAATTTTTCTTCGAGTCACCTTTAATATCCCACTCTTTACCAAGGATTCTAACATAGTCCAACAATCAACACTATATGGCTTTATTCCTTATAGCTTAAAAGGATCTAAGTCCTCTGTTTTGTACTAAAAGAAACTTAACTGCAATAATCATTACGTACTTTTTCATTTGTAAAATTTTCAGTTCTTACTCAAACTCTTATCTTTAATATATTAGGCATATTTCTGATTTGAATTTTCCATTCGAGTTGATCTAAACATGTCGAGTTTTTAATTTTAATAATGATTGAAGTTTGTTAGTAACAATAGTATGCAGAAGGAGATCAACGTAATCAGATAACGATATAATCGTAAAATCGAATGGGTAGCTATGTACATAAACTAAGAATACAATAAATAAATCAAAATTTGAAGTAAATTAGAAAACTGACTTGAATACAAAGAGAGAGGCTTGCATGAGCAATGTCATAAGACATAATTTCGCCCCTACACTACTGTTGTTGATGTAAATGTATATCTAACTTGCAGGATATAGCTCTTAATAGAGGGCATTGTAGAGATGCCTTTGATACAAGTGAACATCATTATGTGCCTCAGTTTGATATCAAGAACAAAGATGGAAAGAAAGAAAGAATTTTGCATTCAGCCTGAACGACGTAGGCACTTATATGTAGGCACCAAAGGTGTGTCGCCGTTTGCTCTAGAAAGAAATTATTATGTCTGTTCTTTTTAAATGGACGGCCATAAGGTTACAAAAATCAAGAAATAAAACTTCCCATTCCAGTGCAACAGGCCCAAGCGGCAGATGGCGACCCAATTAATCGCAAGACCCCAAGAGGCCCAAATCCTAAGTCCCTTTCTTTAATAGTATAGTATTAATATAAGTGTCTTCATGCCTTCATGTCCTCATTCTCTTTTTATTTTATATTTTTAGCTAGGCTAGTTTATATATCGAGAAGTTTGCACAATTATCCCTTGTTGTAGAACTTTGTTTTGACTATTTCCAACAATACCCCACATTTGAATAGAAAACAAAGATTTTAATCGATTCTCTCAGTCATTAGAGAGTAAAACTAGGTATGTATTAGAAGAGGTGTCTTTTGAACTTGAAATTTTCATCGTGATCACTAATCGGATTTACTTTGCAAAGTAGTGATGTAATTTCTTGAACTATTTGCTCTTATAGTAAATCAAGACAATAAATGTCGCACATACCAACTTTAACACATTTTAATTCATTCAGTTTGCTCATTTTCGTCCTATATAGATGTTGAGTTTATGAGAGCTCCAGAGAGTTCATCAAAATAACTCTCATAGATGCGACCCCACATCACTATCATATAAGTAATACTAATTTAAGAATATCCTTCCATATTCATCTTATTGTAAGATATTAGTAATATTAAGATTGACAATTCATCCTTGTATTATTGAAGGAAACACACTTCAATCATCATAGAAATGAGTAAGTTATGTGTTTTTCACTACTCAAGATTTCTCTAACTAGTTTTCCTATTGAACCTAGATCATGGGATCTTCAATTTACTAGGTTAGGTTTCCATCAGGTCAAACCTCACTATATTGGCTTTAAGCCCATTCCTCTCGATATAAAGACTATGTGCTCCTTACATAGCCCTTTAGTCAAAGGATAGACTATATTTTCCTTTGACTTCACATTATAAATTGTTATTACTCCATTTTGAGCAAGTCTTTAATAGTTTCATGCTTTTTTTGTATATGCTTGTACTTTCCAATATAAAAAAAATTAGCGGATGTGATTGAAATGTCGGTGTGTACGACTTAAGCAGGATCTTGAATATGGCTATGTGGAATATGATATATTAACTTGTATTATACAATAGTTATGCGAATAAATATTCGCAAACAAAATATATCATAGATAAATGTAAATGCTGTAAATAAAGTAAAGACACCAGGAATTTTTATATTGGTTCGGAGCACCGTGCTACGTCCAGCCCCAGATCTCCCTCTGAATTTTCACTAATCAATAACCTCGCTTCACCCGGAGGAACATGTTTACAACACCGGAGCAGCCGAACGGGATTTCACGCTTCAACAACACTGAGGATTTCTACACTTGCCTCTTACAGCACTGAGGACTTCAATCACGACGAATACAATTATTTGTTGAAAACTTGTGCTCTTTACAACATGGATTTGTCACTTGTAGTACACCCTTCCTATAATCTTATCCTCAAATTGAATTTGATGTATGTGAAGATTTGGAAGTGGATATCATATTAAATCACAAGAGTATTAAATAAGTACTGAGATTCAAACGATATGTTGTCGAATATGTGCGCTTTTAGAATATCAAGTGTAAGATAAGATAGATGATAGAATTTTCAGTTGTTTGGATGATTGTTTAACGATGTTTATATAATAGATAAACAGTTGTAACCATTGGTGAAGAGAAACAAAGAATAGAAATGATCTTTGGTGAAAAGGAAGAGAAACAACTATTGATGAAGGGAGGTGTCTATTCGAAGAGTTGTTCTCTAAAAGAAAACGGTCGACAGGTTAAAAATCACCAATAGACAGGAATTTGAAAATATATATACATTTTATATATGTGTGCATGTTCGTTGGGTTTTCTGGGCAGAATCGGTCGACCGCTGGTATTTGACCGGTCGACCAGTTTTGACCAGAAAACTATATGAATGTGCACACACACATATTATATATATATATATATATATTCCCAATACTGATGGATATGATTATTTGAGGATAGATTTTAACATTAATAACACTATAAATCACCAAATAATCAACCTCTAATATAAAATACCATATGAAACTCTTTGTGTCTTTGTTGAACCATTGATCATCTCTTTTTGTCGATAATGAATCATCTCTTTGTCAGTAATCAAAACTTCATGCATTCCTTAACTCAACATTCTCCCCTTTTTTGATTGATAACAACATAGATCTTGAAAATTTAAGAATTCCCCTGAATTTAAGCACTTATAATATAATTCTTGCATAACACTGTTAGTACCACTTTTCTCCCCTTTGTCATTGACAAAAAGGAGTAGATAAACAAAATAGATAAGAGTAAATATGATACCATTAGATGAAATACATACCATAAAACATAGTAATCGAGAGTAGTAGAGAATTCAAATAATTATAGCATTTTTAGGAGATATTGAATCATGTGATTTTATTTAATGAGCTGAGTTTTCAAAGATATATAGAGATACCGAATAAACTCATTTTTGTTGTGGTGTACCTGCAAAAAATATGACATATATAGTTTTGGTACCCACTTGCATTGTTTGGGTACATGGGTTAGATGGAAGGTAACCATACCCAAGAGGGTTTAATGGAACCTTTAAAGATAAAAATTTCATTATTAACTACTGAATCAAAATAATCATCGATATATTTTTCTCTTTTTTTCCAACTTACAGGAACCCTAATCTCTAGTGATATTCCGTTTCGTACTTCTGTATTTATTATAAATACCGCTAGTCATAGAAGGTTTCGAATTTCTATAATTATTGGGTTTTGGATGTATATTAGTAATAACATTGATATTCTTATTGTACATAAAAGCATATATAGTGTGACGGCCTGCCCCGCACCTGCTGGCATTTCCTCCGAAAGTGCGCTATACACATGCCCGACTAGCACGGAACGGTCGCCAAAGAAAGGAAAGAAGAGAATGAACTAATTGAAAACCTGTAGAATGTCTCACAACGCGTGGAACAAAATATAGTAATAATATAATCTTGACATAAAATAGACGAGACAGTGCATAAGCTGAAAACTAAACCAACATAGCAGCGGAAATCCAAATATAGCTTATGATCCAACATCATTATTATAACTTTAAACTATCTCTAAAGCAAAAGAAAGCTAAAGTAGAAGATGCACTACTAATGCCCAAGCAGTGATCTTCAACAACACAGGGAGAATACTATATGTATCATACGTGGAAGCCTCCTGCTCATCTCCGAATCAGCTACTCGTGCATACCCAGCTAACCTGTCTCTAGTATGCTCGTGAGAGCACCTAGAGTAATAAGAAGAGACATAAAACTCTGGGTCAGACAAAAAGTCTGGTATGAGCGATAAGCAGCTAAACAGAACAAAAACAGGTATACTAAACCATACCTGAACCTGGACCTGCAACCAAAGAGTTAGCACTACATACCGTACAATACTCTAAGGTGCCACTGAACAGATGGTGTAAAGATAAAGGGGGTGGGGGTGTGCATGTCATAATGATGGCAAACAAATCAAACATAGCAACCATCCTCACATCTCTCACTCGGTGCGTAAAGCATACGATATCTACTGCTTCGATCACTAGACCCATCGAAGTAGTGACGGAGTTCGACTTGTACAACTACTGCTACTACCAAGCTCACCTCATGGAGCCATGACCAATCTTTACAAATGACCTCACTTCATTGGTCTATAGCCCTTTAGCCGTACCTAGGCCACTATGGCCCTGAATCCGTTCATGTACTCCCTACACATAGTGATCCAAAGTTATAGACATCGACAACCCCTTAGCACACGTCCCGCAGCAAAGCCCAACTCATGAAGTCGACTCGTTGGTTCCCAACTAGATCCTGAGTACAAAATTCCCATTGGACTACCTTTGCATCTCGGGTTTTGGTCGTCACCTTCTTCTTCAGATCGGCCTCCATTTCTTTGCTTCACTTTGCTTCAAGCCGTGGTCATCAGCTCCTCGGTTCAGATCGTGAGTCAGCCTCCCTCGGTTCGGTTCGGTGCCCAAGTTCCATCGGGTCGTGCTTCCTCACCTAGGTCGGTTCGTAAAAATGCTCCAGGCTCGTGCTTGTCATGTCAGCTGGAAGGCTCCCTGGTCGGAGGTCGGGCCTTCATTACCAATTCGGATCGGGGATCCTCATATGCGAGCGGATCGGTCTTGGTCACCCCTGGCGGATCGGGTCAGGTTCCTCAAGCTTCTCCATGGTGCACCGGTTCGAGTCGGAGTGGCATAAGAGAGGAGGATCGGGTCGTGGTTTTGGGTCCAGATCGTCTCGTGGATACAACAGCTTGGAGGGGCGATTCGGTTCGGTCTCCTTCCTCCGATTCGATCCGGATCAGCCAAATTCCTACACTTTTCCAGCGACTGTTTACACCATTCGACGGCGTTTTCGACCAATATAACACTTCTAGACAATCACAAATCATACCATACAGTCGTAACAGCATGTACAATTAATCATAAACACCAAAACAACAACTATAGCATGTAAAATGGATCAAACATACCAAAAATCCCATATTTTCCCTTAAGCATGTTTAGACAAAACTAATGATATGATTAGTAAAACTTAACCAAATCAAACCAAATTTCTAACAGAGGTCTAAAACATTATTTCAGAATTTATAAATATTTTTCTAGAAGTTATTAATGTATAAATTTGCTAATCAACACTAATTACCCCTAATTAACCGTAATTAGTGAGGAACTATGCAAATCACTCACCTTGGCCACAAATAAAACCTTTAGAACTGAAACTCTACTGTTTGGGCGTGAATACCAATGCAACATTGCAGCTCTACCTCGATTCTTGTGCTAACCCACCTTGATTTGATGTTGCTAAGCTTAATCCTTGATTAGAAAGTGATTTGGAGGTGTTTTAGAGGTTGGAGGCCATTGTTAGGTTGAAGAGAGGATTTGTGGCGACTGGAAAATGAGTGAAAAACTGAAATCCTAACCCTAGCAGCCCTCAAATACCTCTAATCCCGAAATTCCCTATTGGGCATAGCTGTTAATCACCCGGTTAAGCCCAATTAAGTTGTTTTTCACTATCTGAAACTTGTTTCAGCCATATCTCCCAAACAATAAGTCCGTTTGGCTAATGTGACCACTCTACAGAATTGTAAACCATCATCCGGAGCCAATGGAAATGGTTTCAGGTCAAAACTCCTTTCCAATCAAAAGTTGTGGCCAAAACAGTATCGGCTAGGGGCAAAACGATCATTTAAAAATTGGAAAAAATCATGAACATGGGAAATGACCCCAATAGTTGTCTCCCAAAGTTACATGACCATACGACTTCGTATGTGAAAGAAATAAATATTCTACGATCTTTTGATGCGCAGAATGCGGGTTGTTACACTCTCCTCCCCTTAAGAAATTTCGCCCCCGAAATTCCCTAACCCAAAACAAACAAAGGATCCCTCATGCCTACCAGCCACAAACAACAATCAAAAATGCAAAACAAACAAAACAAGCCTATCCTAGCATGCGGAAAGACTAAATCGAAGTTAAAATCTTACCAGGCGAAAAGTTCTGGATACGTCTTCCTAATGCTCTCCTCTGTCTCTGAAGTACAGTCATTCTCATTCTCGCCCCACTGAACTTTGACTAGATTCACCGCTTTCCTTCGTAGTTGCTTCGTATCGTTCCCAACAATACGCAGAGGCTTGCGGTTCCCAACCGCCTCAGGTTCAACTTCGATATCATCCAACTGATCAGGTGAAATAGTCACATCTGGGTCGTGTACGAAGTTTCTTAACTGGGAAACATGAAATACGTCGTGAACTCCTGCCATCTTCTCTGGTAATTCAACTTTGTATGCCAAATTCCCAATTTTCTTAAGAACTGGGAATGGACCAACAAATCTTGGTGCTAACTTGCCTCTCCTGCCAAATCGTATTACGCTCGTCAACGGAAAAATCTTGACAAACACCTAGTCGCCAATGGAGAACTTCAACTCTCTTCTCCTCTTAACAGCATAACTTTTCTGCCTATCTTAGGCAGCCTTCATTCACTGTTGGATAATCTTAATCTTAGATGAAGTTTCTCTTATCACATCGGGTCCAAGCACAAACTTCTCACCAGTTTCAACCCAACATGACGGTGAGTTGCACGGTCTTCCGTAGAAAGCTTCAAACGGAGCCATTCCAATACTGGATTGATAACTGTTATTATATGCAAACTTTACTAGATGCAAATGGTCATCCCATGATCCACCAAAATCCAATATGCAAGCTCTCAAGAGATCTTCTAACACTCGATTCACCCTCTCTGTCTGTCCGTCAGTTTGAGGATGATACGCGGTACTGAGATGTAGTTCTGATCCCAACGCCTCTTGTAAGATCTTCCAAAATCCACTAGT
The DNA here is from genome assembly GCA_030737875.1 of Allium sativum. NCBI lineage: Eukaryota > Viridiplantae > Streptophyta > Magnoliopsida > Asparagales > Amaryllidaceae > Allium > Allium sativum. The sequence continues at coordinate 69,486,082 of CM060909.1, read as the reverse complement.
GAACAACGGATCTCGGTCACTCACAATGCCTTTGGGTATTCCATGAAACCACACTGCCCACTTTATATACAGTTCCACTAATTTAGCTGCCGTCCTGTTTGACTTGACTGGTATAAACCTTGCACTCTTAGTCAATCGGTCCACAATCACACAAATGGTATCATGGCCCGATCTAGTCCTTGGTGACCCATTAATGAAATCCATTGACACTTGTTCCCATTTCCATTCTGGAATTTCTAATGGTTGTAGCAAACCACTAGGCTTCTTTTGCTCAGCTTTAACTAACTGGCAGTTCATGCATTTGGATATAAACTTCCCAATGTCTCTCTTCATCCCTTCCCAGTAGTAGGTCTGCTTCATGTCTCGATACATCTTGTTACCACCGGGGTGTATAGTCAGTTTTGAGTGATGACATTCCCTAAGCACTTCATCTCTCAATCCGTTGACATTGGGTACAACTAGTCTTCCATTCTTTCTAAGCCATCCATCTCGATCAAGCCCATACTTGTTCATCTCTCCGTTGATTTCCATCCCTAAATTCGAGATGATTTTCAATAGGTTAGGATCGCTCCTCTGACTGGAACCAATCCGCTCAATCAAAGTGGGTCTGATCGTTAAACTTGCTAACATTTCTGGATCCAATTCACACTTTGGTCTGAAATCATACCCAGCGATGTACTCCAATTGCTTCCATTCTAGAAACATAGCCCATAAACTGGCTTGTCTTCTACTCAATGCATCGGCCACCGCATTGCCCTTTCCTGGTGTATATGCGATGTCGAAATCATAGGAAGCCTAGAATTCTAACCATATTTTTTGTTAGAGATTTAGATCCTTTTGGGAGAAGAGATACTTTAACGATTTATGATCGGTAAACAACTCGAACCTTTCTCCCAAGAGATAATGTCTCCACATCTTCAGTGCAAACACGATCGCTGCCAATTCCAAATCATGGGTAGGGTATCTTTTCTTATGCGGTTTCAGTTGCCGGCTTACATAAGCTACAACCCTACCTCCTTGCATCAATACAACACCTAGTCCGGTACCACATGCATCTGTGTATACCGTCATCTCTTCATTCCCCTTAGGAATGACTAACATTGGTGCACATGTCAACTTGTCCTTTAGACTCTTGAATGCATTCTCGCACCTTTCGTTCCAGACGAAAGCTTGATTCTTCTTGGTTAACTGAGTCAATGGTGCTGCTATCTTGGAGAAGTCTTAGATAAACTTACGATAATATCCAGCTAATCCCAAGAAACTTCTTATGTCCGTTGCATTCTTGGGCGTAGACCAATCTTGTACCATAGCCACCTTCGCAGAGTCCACGGCAATACCATTCTCTGAAACAACACGGCCCAAGAATCTCACTTCCCTCCTCCAGAAGTGACACTTAGAAAACTTTGCTTTCAATTGGTGTTTTCTCAACACCTCCATCGCTATCCTCAAATGTTCCTTGTGTTCTTCCTCTGTCCTCGAATAGACCAAAATATCATGCATGAACACAAGGACAAACTTATTCAACTGATCTTTGAATACCCTACTCATAAGATCCACAAAATATGCTGGGGCATTGGTCAGCCCGAATGGCATGACCAACAACTCATAAAATCCAAGCGACGTACGAAATGTCGTTTTAGCTATACTCTCAGCTTCCACTCTAAGCTGATGAAAACCTATCACGAGATCCAACTGAGAGAATACTCTCGCGCCACTCAACTGATCAAACAAATCATCTACCCGCGGTAGAGGATACTTATTCTTCCTCGTCACTTTATTTAACTCGCAGTAGTCTACACACAAACGAAGGGAACCATCCGCCTTGGTAGCAAACACAACTGGTGTTCTCTATTCAGAAATTTTCCTTCTGATAAATCCCTTCTTCAAAAGATTGCTGACTTGCACCCTGAGCTCTCGCTGCTCCCTTGGTGCCATACGACGAAGTGGCATCACTATAGGTCTGGCATCTTTCACTAAATCAATACGGAACCCAATCTCTCGCTGTGGCGGAAGCCTGGTCATTTCCTCGAAAACATCCGGATACTAGCCAACCATGGGCAACCTTGACAACTAACTATGCGAGATGTCGAGGGAATTTAGAAAACTAGCCACTACCCCCATCACCGGGTAGACCACCAAACACTACCCTCCGCCCATCATCCGCTCTGGCTGTCCCCAAAAAGCCCTCACAGTCTACCACTACCCCGTATCTTTGGAGCCAATCGACTCCCAAAATAATGCCAAACCCAGTAAACCCAAAACAAAGCAATCACAAACAAACATGCATCCATGACTCGATAAGACCACATTACGACAAATCATGCTAAGGTTAGTTGAACCAACAATCGGGTTCGTCACTACTAAAGGCCTATCGACAATCTCGGGCTCCAATCCCAACCTATCTACCAAGTCACTAGATATGAAAGAACTGGAAGCCCCGGTATCAAAACAAAACTCTAACAGGATCATCATAAACAGAAAGCATACCTTGAATAACAACATTATTTCCCTTTTCGCCGCAGTTGGGGTATTCGACGAAGAAGGAATAGCATTAAGAGCATATGCTTTCACCATCTTCTTTTCTTTAGGGGGTTGCGGACACTTGTCCTTGTGATGTCCCACTTGGCCACAGTTGAAGCACTTACTATTCGTTGGCTTGGCCCGACACTCTTTGGCATAATGGCCCTTCTTACCACAGCTGAAGCACTCAACATCTTGCTTATTCTTTTTCTTCTGGCCATCCTTGGTCTGATTCTGCTTTCTCTTATTCTGAGAACCACTATTGCCTCCACCACTTGCTTGCGGCTTTGGCTCCTCTGCAGATGCAACCTCGGTCTTTGACTTAGGGTAAAGACTCTCTGACCTCAATGCTTTGCCATAATCGATTCAAATGTCTCATCGATGTGGTTAATAAGCCTTTCCCCCAAGTACTGATCCAAGCCAGTTATGAACTTCTCATTCTTCCTCTCGGCGGTATTAGTAAGAGATAACCCATACTTCGACAAAGTGTCGAATTCGGCAATATGCTCCGAGACAGCTCTGCCATTCTGCTTGAGTTCCAAGAATTTCTTAAACAGCACTGACTTCTGAGCAGCTGGAATAAACTAATAGCTAAAGCGAATCTTAAACTGATCCCAGGTAATCTGATCTTCGGGAGTAGCTGCCTTTATAGCATTACATCAATTCATTGCCCGTCCTTGCAGCAGACGGGATGCTAGCCTTCTCTTCATCGCATCCTCGATACCCAAATCTTCGAAGATACACTCGCAGTTATCCAACCAATCCTGAACATCCGTAGCCGACTCCGTTCGGAACGGCTTCCCACCAAGACTAGCATAATCCTTGTTCATCTTGGAAAAATAGGCCCTAGGCGCCTGTACTATTGGACCACCACCATTACCACCATTGGGAGATGCCCTCTGCACATCGCTAAGCATCTCCTTCATGAGGTCAGTAAACATCGTCCTCATGTCAGCAACATTCCCATTATTGGCTGCCCTACCGGCACCTCTTGTGTATCGCACTACAACAGAAAAGGTCTTTTATAGCGGCCTAAAACCGCTATTAATGAAAACTATAGCGGTTCGATAACTGCTGTATATTGACATGTTATAAAAAACTCTGAAATATTTGTAACACCAAAATTGCCGCTATAAAAGAGCATAATTATATAACACATGTTTGCCGTTATGTTACCTAAATACAATAGCTCATCATTACCGCTATAAAACATATAAATTTCAATAGAAATAACAAAATCTTTATAACACAATATAGCCGCTATAACATGTTTATTCAATAACAGCTATATCACGCTATGTATCAACATGTTATAGTATATTTATAATGCTTTTCAGGAGCAATATCTATACATTATATTTTAATGATAACAACGAAAATGAATCTTCATAACAATTTGAAAAGCAATGTACGAACAAAAAAATATAATAATTAGTAAAATGTAACGCATATTCATAATAACAAAAAAGTATTAATTAACAAAAAATAAATTAAATTCATGAGTTATTCAATACATTTGTTTTCTTAAATAACATAAAAAACAAATAATTACAAATTGATCTTCTTTTTAGCAGTTGTTTTGTTTTGTGCACCACACATCTCAACACTCAATTCCTCACCCAACACTTCATCTAATCAGCACTTTCTTCCAATTTGCCTTCCACCTGAAATCAACTAACCTTTCACAACCCGCAAACATTGTCACCTTCTAATCCTCAACCTTCCATAATCCAAAGTGCACTTGGTAGTGCCTGCACAACACATATATGGTGTAAAATGGAAATGATATTCTGAGAGAACTAAGCATATGCTATTATTGTATATATATTAACATAAGGTAAGTAGGAAGGACTGACTGTGAAAGGAGCGCCACACACATTGCCATTCAGAAACTTGGTTTTTAAGGTTGGTTACCGTGGCCATGTAGCCACTAACGCCCGCTGCAATAAGGTGAAAAGCAGCATGCCCAATAGCCTACCACAATAAATTCAAATGGTTCATGTTTAGACGAAAAACTGTGAATCACTTCGAGTAATTAAAACAATGAAGTTTCTCACGTTTGCATAGTCACAATCAAATTTAGAAGGAAAAGAACCTCATGCTTGAAAACCAAAGAAATGACAGACTGCGTTGAACTTTTCCCTTTGTATATGCCATTTTTCTGTCAGCAGTTGATGTCAAACAACGAATTAGTATATAGATGGTAGAACAGTGTATACTCAAAGCAATTATTTTGGATAATGGATTATTAACAGTTTGCATTTCCATCTCTGTTTCCACTAGTTGTGCTAAAAGTTTTTTAGTTTCAATCTGTAATTATATTAAAATTCAGTAAATTAAATGGTACGGATTAAAAACAAGGACAAAGCATTTATCAGTAATACCTTTGATAACTGGGAAGATTCATCTGAGTCTGGGAAAAGAAGTAGATGTATAGAACAGACGAGATTAAAATTTCAAAAAAAGAGGTGAATAGCAATTATACAAAGAATGCTTTATTTCTGACAAATGGAAGCAATGCAGAAAAATACATGCTAACCAAGAAACAATGCAGAAACGAAGGTTCATCGAGATCATTATGTTTACTGATTAACCAAAGTAAACGAGCTTTATATGATAAATTAGTGACATACCTGTTTCTTAATGAATGGAGGCATAAATTCGAAAAGCGCAGATGCCCAAGGAGATAAGTTTGTTGAGATGTTCTCAGCCGTTATTCCATTCATTAAAAGGACATGTATTTCCTGAAATACAGACATGGTTACTAATCGTATCGGACAAAAAGAAATTTTATTCATGTGATGCACAACAATGAAAGATACAGAAATGCACAAAATATGTCAATAAAGATGTGAAAATAAAATATTTAGAACTGTGCAGTTAAGACAGTCATTCAAGAATTCCATGGCGGTGAAAATGAAAAAAAACTACGATGGGGATGTGGTGAAAAATAATGGAGCTGAAATTTTTTATATTAGATATAAAATTCAATTGTAAAAATGGATTCATCATTAGTTCCACACGTTTGATGTGGAAAAAAGAAATGTCATTCACTCTTGATCCAAAAATGCATTAGTTCATGCAGTTTAGATTTGGGAACTATAAATAATACTCTAATTTATGTTGGGTGTTTGGGCTTAAAACTTGAACATGTAGATCACTTTTGTTATTCGGACTTACAAGAAAATTGGTCAAATTAATGTTTTTAATATTAAAACTGCCAAAATAGATGCCAAAAAACTGAGATGTAGTGGGTTAGCTATAAAAGTGGTTTTTCAGCAGGTCGCTATTTAAGAGTGGTAAACCATACAAACATAACAGTCTGAGACTGCTAAGCACTTTAGTCCTAATGTAGAAGAGATTTTGCCAGCTTTAATTGGATAACTGCAGAGTAAGTGCTATTCTGTTTTGCAATTACCTATAAAAGGGCATATACTTCAGGTATACTTTCGATAAGACCCTCTGGCAGCAAAATAACTCCATGATATTTGTCTGAAATTGAAATAATTTCATATCAGCCAGACATGATGAATAAATAAAGTGTGTAAAGATGATAACTGTAAGTTTGTGAATTATCTTGGTTCAATTCAGTATTCCTTTACAGGAGGAGGAATGTTTACAAAAGGTAACTTGTACAGTTGAGCATCTTCCTGAAATTTATTATTACAACAATGTCTGTGACTTTGTATTCCTGTTTGATTTGTAACTCCAACATGTATGTAACATATGTGATCCAAACAATATCTAAACGCTATTGGAAGGTCAAAATTGGTTTAGGAGGAGAATATACATCTGTATATGATCAATGGAAAAGTCATAGAGCAAAAACATGAGCAATTATCTAGTATGCATACATACATACACTGTTTCAGATATCGAAAATGTCGGCTGATATCTCGGCCGGTATCTCGTTTTCATCTCCCCCCGAAACAAAACAACAAATATCATCATAAAACTCGTTTGGAAAATATCGGTCGAGATTTGGAGATATCGCCCGATATATCGCCCAATGCGAGATCTTCAAAAATCACCGATATTTCACGTTTTTTCTTAGCAACGGTTAATGCTTAAATACCCGACCCGCAACCGGTTTACAATACCTGCTAACAGCCGCTACTTTGAACCCTTTTCAATTCTTAACCCTAAAACGAAAATAATCCTCGAAATCCAAGAGCATCCCATGTCCTTCTTCCATCCACTTCGACGAACAGTGTCCTCCTTCCATCTTTGACGATTTCGGCTCCCCTTCGGAGTGCAATATTAGATTATTGATTATACATATACGAACATACAAAGATTCTTGATTACATGAGAAAATGCACCAACCAAAATGAATTAATTAGACTAGGGCTAACAAGATTGCTACTTCGTTTCTTTCATTGCAAAGTCTTTTTGAGAAAAAGAAAGAGTCGAGAAGAATGATCATGTCGGACGAGTGGACTTCATTTTCTCAGTCTAAGTCTCTGCTGCAAGCTTGCCTGTGCAAATGCAGTTGCACAGGAATAGCAAGCTAAGTTTGTTGTTCGAGTGCAATTGTACAGTCAGTTGCATCGGAACAGCAAGCTAAGCTTGATGTTCCAGTGCAATTGTACTTGCACGAGAAGAAGCATTGCCTTCTTTTTTTTTTTAGAAAAAAAAAAGATGTTCAAAAACTTGATGAAAGTATTATCTGCTTGATAGAACCTGCTTGTGGACCTTCTTCTTTTTTTCTTTGCAGACCTTTTTTTTTCTACGGACCTTTTTCTTTAAAAGAAAAACATATGTTCAATGTTTGCTGGTGCAAGCTTGCACCAGCAAGCCAATGTGTTGGCTTGCTGGTGCATGCATGCACCAGGAAGACCAATGTGGGATTGCTGGTGCAAGCTTGCACCAGCAAGCCTAATGTGGGATTGCTGGTGCAAGCTTGCACCAGCAAGCCTAATGTGTTGGCTTGCTGGTACATGCTTGCACCAGCAATCTGCGCAAGCCAATGTGTTGACTTGCTGGTGCAAGCATGCACCAGCAATCCCAATGTGTTAGCTTGCCGGTGCAAGCTTGCACCAGCAAGACAATGTGTTGGCTTGCTGGTGCAAGATTGCACCAGCAAGCCGCAACCTTGAACATTAAAAAGAAAAAAAGAAGAAGAAGCCCGCAACGCAAGTTTATGCCTAATTTAAAAAAGGCAATGCTTATGTTTATCTATTTTATTATAGTTATAATATATTATAATGAACCACTAGTGCAAGTTTTATGTTTCATTTTAAATATGCATGCATTTCAGTTTATCTGTTTTCTTTCCAGGTCACTAAATTAATAAAAAAATTCAAGGTTTTGGGATCATGTCGAGGTTGCAGTTAGAATCTTTGAACCACTAGTGAAAGTCCTGCGAAGAGCATATGGTGATATACCATCAATGGGATGGCTTTATGGAGATTTAGAGAATGCAAAGAATGAGATTGTTGAAGTGGTTAATCATAAGGAAAAGAAATACCTAGCGGTTTGGGCAATAATTGATAAAAGGTGGGATAATAAATTAAAAAATGAGTTGCATTTGTGTGGGTACTTCTTGAATCCATTTTACTAGTATAGTAAAAGAGAAGAAACAGAGAACAAAATGGATTTTATGGATGGATTTTCTTCCTGCATGTTTAAAATGTACAAAAATGACCATGCTACTCAAGACAATATCACTAAACAATTGGGTATTTATCAAAATCAAGAAGGGTCTTTTGGAACTGGGCATGCCATAAGGCAAAGAAAGAGCCTCTCCTTTAATCCGGGTAAGTTTTTCACTGCAATGATTTCTCGTTTATTTTTTAATAAAACAATTTGTTTTTGTAGTTACTTGGTCGAAAATGCATGGTGGATCCGCACCAGATTTAAAGAAAATGGCTATTAGTGTTTTAAGCTTGACTACTAGCTCTTCGGGATGTGAGAAAGCATGGAGCTCTTTTGAGATAGTAAGCAAAAAGTATCAAGTTCATTTTGTACATCAATTTAATGTGTTATAAGATACATGGACATCAAGTATCTCTTATCAGCAAGCATACTTGGACAACAAATACTACAGCAAGTCCGTTTTTGTAGTTTGTAAATTTAAAGTTTTTTGTGCATCTTAGACTTGGACAAGTAAATCTTATACCTGGAAAGCAAGTATACTTGGACAACATATATTATAACTAAGTCTATTTGTCCTTTTGTACATGCAAATTTGTAGATTAATGTCCCTTTTCTGTTAACTTATTCAATTATAGTTTTTTTTGTCTTTCAAGAGTTCAATTATAGTTTATATGTATACATTAATATATTTGATAACATATGTTGTCTTTTTAAAAATTACAGGTTCATACAAAAAAGAGAGACAGACCGTGATGCTGATAAACTTAGAGATTTGGTGTTTGTTAAATTTAATTCCCAACTTAAAGCAAAATTTGGCACTAGCATGAAAGATGCACTTGCTTCTCCCAACTTCCATTTATTCAGCTCTCTTTTTTTCTTGTCTTACTGAAATCCACCACAACCAACGGATTTCAAAGTCGTCGTACCAGGAATGATTATTTGGTGTACTTTTGAATTATTTTTGTTACTAGTGCCAGATTTGAAAAGCCGACATATACGAAATTGGATATCAAAACACATATATTTTTATGCGTACTTCAGCTTTGTAAACGCATTGATTTTTTTATGGTATTTTTGATGAAAAGATAATCGTTTGTGTGGAGTAGGTTGTTATGATTTTTATGGCTGTTTGCACACTTTATTAAGCAATTGTTGATTGATATAAATTCTTTTAAACAGAACAAGAGATGACATTTTTGATATTTGGTAGAGTATAATAAAATATAATATGGTCTAATTAGCGTAATTTTAAGTATTAGTTTGAATTTATGTAGTAAATTCCATCTGTGGTAAACACTAGAAAAAAGGTGCAGTTAGCTACTCTCACAAAAAATGCACTAGGAATATTTTGTTTGGGGTTCATAATACCTCAGCACAAAGGGAATCGGTGCACATATTGCTGATAAGCTGAGAATTAACCTACAAAAATGCAACGCATGATGAACTTGTGTATGTGTCTATAACGATAGAGTATAAACTACAGATATTCACCTTGCATGTAATATCAAACCCAACATTAGCTTCAACAAATTGAAGCATTTGTGCACATCTCTATAAAGAGTAGAGAGTATAAACTACATATATTCACCTTGCATATAGTATCAAATCCAACATTAGCTTCAACAAATTGATTCTTAGGTCTCCGCAAAATGTTACTGGAACACCCATAACCTAAATAATTAAAAATGTGATATCAATACACTGTTTCATATATTATTTTAAAATGCAGTATATGTGCAAACATTCTTATTCATATATTAATTCAAATAGATAACTAAATAAGAATATGTGATGAAATTTGCATTTGCAAATATGAGGCATAACAACTTGCAAAGATAAACTACGCACCTTTGTGGAGCATTTCTTTTCTGCAAATGTCTCAGCAAGCTGAGCTGCATCAAAGTTGGATGTCACACCTACATAAGAAAAATAAACATATTTAAGATACATAAACAGATCTGCTACAAAGTGATACTACTCTTCTAAGTATACCTCCAATAATCACCAACCCATCAAAATTAAGCTTTTGGCATGAAGCCAATGCCGCATTCACTTGCTCAGTTGTTCTTATCTGATCTTTTGTCCTCCCAAGAAAGCCATAATCCCCTGATTGTTAACATGAAGGACTAAGTTCCAACAAAAAAAAAATTATGCAAATACATGTAAAAACATATCTCAAAATAAATTTAAGGGAGATGACTAAAATATTACAAGGTAAAGGTTGTTCCATTCATTCCCAAAATAAATAAATAAACAAATAAATATGTGCTAAACCAAACTGAAGAAATTCAAGTCATTCCCGGCCTTGATGCAAAAGAAGAAAATTATTTTTATTTCAGATTCAAAAATTATATAAGCTCTAACAAGGCAACATTTACATTAATTGTTATGTCACTGAGTAACATGACATCATAATTTATGAAACAAGGCCTGCAGTATAATTATTTACAGAAAATACACTGGGATTATTAAAAAAAGAGAATAACAGATGCATCATTACTACATCAGTAAAGTACAGCTAAGGTTAAACACCTTGGTTGCGATAATTAGAGGTAAGATATTCTGTGATCTCAGTAGACTTCTGTGCAAATAAACCTTCAGTTCCTCCTGTTGGAAAACAGGGATCAAGAGCAATTGTTAAACCAAAAGTTGATGATTTATAACGAAAAAAAAAGTAGCCTGTATATGCATAAGAAGATAACATTTTATACAACAAAGAAACATATCAAGTTCGGTTCCCATCGCGGAATCTGATCAAGTTGCTTTTAGGATTATGTGCATCAAGCAGTCCACAAATAACATTGTGTCCTCCAGGAGATTGATGACCGCAGAATACTACTCCAACCCTGATCATCACCGTAAAACAAGGCTATGATATTAACTTAACAAATACATTAACAAATTAGGCTGACAGAAATTCAAAGCAATATAATTCTCATCACTCAATGAAAAAAGATGGCAAAAGAATTCAACCTCTGGTTTTAAGCAGTGTCGATTTTTGCCTATCTATAATCTACTTTACAATAAAATGCATATATGTTGTTAAATATATGCTTCCTTGTTTTCTTAAAAAAAATGTCAGTAAATGTAATGCATAAATCACTCCAAATATGTTATGTTCTGAAGTTATATTTTCAATCCAAAGGTTCTAACATTCTTCTCAAATTTCAATTTTTTAAAAACCTTAAAGGAGCTTTTTCTTTAGGCCTTTTTCCATATATTTTACTAACTAGATTCACAAAATGCACCAATGGCTTTCCATAAGTTAAAGGAAACGATCTCTGAATCGACTGTGCATCTAAAAGATCTGTCACAGTAGTTGCTTCTCCAAATTCAATTTCCAAATTCGACCAATAAAAGATAGAAATTCCAAATTATAAATAAATTCTCGTTATAACTATCAGAATGACAGAGATGAGCGAAACAGAACCTGAAGACAAGGGGGTAGTTCAGGTTTATATTCAATCCGATTTTTTTGCAGACATGATAACTCCATGCCCGATTTGAATTCCATAAACGAATTATAATCTCGTATATTTAACGACAGAAGAGTGAAATAGCGAGGCAGGAGAATAATAAGGAGAAATCAATTTCCTAATCTTAACAATTCCGTTTCATTCGGCCGATATTTTCGCATCTACTTTTTTACTCAATCTTCACTTTGTCCTTTTGGATTGATTTTCCATTCTAAGTCCTGGTATATATGAAATTGATTTTCATATGATAATCCTGCTTACATTTCACAAGTAAATAACTAACTTATATGAAATTTGAAATTTGATTTGAAAAACTTGGGTTTTCCTGACGAAATAGTCAACTTATTTACCACTTACTCAGCAGCAAATCCGAAACACGAAACGCGAGAACCCGCCCTAGCTTCAACAGATCGATTGAGGAGATTGGAGATAGAAGAGTTTGCTTTCTTCGATTGGGTGAGGAGATCGGAGAGAAACAACCAAGTTTTTGTGAGGCAAAATAGTTTTGGAGGGAGGTGAAATGATTTTGGAGGAAGAGAGACAACAATTTGGAAAGTTGGGGGGAGACCGTGAAAATTTTGGTGAAGGGGAGCGTTACGCGTGAAGTTAAGGGAGACGCGAATAATTTTTAGGAGAGAGCGGTATAAATGATAACGGTTCAAAATAACGTGTTATTAAATAGTGTTATAAATAACATATTTTGTTGTAGTGTCGGCTCATCGTTCAATCTTTAAAGAGAAAACGATCAACCATCTCCATAGTGGTGCTAGTGCAGTGCGACTTCATCCTTAGCTATACTAATAGTATATATATATATATAGCTTTTAAAAATCAAAATAATCAAAAATACGCGCTCTCATATACGTATACTATCTCTCCCTGATGACTTCCCTAGGTTAACCACGCAACCTAGAGCTCTGATACCAAGTGTGACGGCCCGCCCCGCACCAGCCGGCATTTCCTCCGAAAGTGCGTTGTACGCATGCCCGACTAGCACGGAACGGTCGCCAAAGAAAGGAAAGAAGAGAATGAACTAATTGAAAACCTATAGAATGTCTCACAGCGCATGGAACAAAATATAATAATAATATAATCTTAACATAAAACAGGCGAGACGATGCATAAGCTGAAAACTAAACCAACATAGCAGCGAAAATCCAAATACAGCTTATGACCCAACATCATTATTACAACTTTAAACTGTCCCTAAAGCAAAAGAAAGCTAAAGTAGAAGATGCACTACTAATGCCCAAGTAGTGATCTTCAACAACACAGGGAGAATACTATATGTATCATACATGGAAGCCTGTTGCATGTCTCCGAATCAGCTACTCGTGCATACCTAGCTAACCTGTCTCTAGTCTGCTCGTGAGAGCACCCAGAGTAATAAGAAGAGACATAAAACTCTGGGTCTGACAAAAAGTCTGGTATGAGCGATAAGCAGCTAAACAGAACAATAACAGGTATACTAAACCTTACCTGAACCTGGACCTGCAACCAAAGAGTTAGCACTACATACCGTACAATACTCTAAGATGCCACTGAACAGATGGTGTAAAGATAACGGGGGTAGGGGTGTGCATATCATAATAATGGCAAACAAATAAAACATAGCAACCATCCTCACATCTCTCACTCAGTGCGTAAAGCATACGATATCTACTGCTTCGATCACTAGACCCATCGAAGTAGTGACGGAGTTCGACTTGTACAACTACTGCTACTACCAAGCTCACCACATGGAGTCATGACCAATCTTTACAAAATGACCCCACTTCATTGGTTTATAGCCCTTTAGTCGTACCTAGGCCACTATGGCCCTGAACCCGTTCACGTACCCCCTACACATAGTGATCCAAAGTTATAGACATCGACAACCCCTTAGCACACGTACCGTAGCAAAGCCCAACTCATGAAGTCGACTCGTTGGTTCCCAACTAGATCCTGAGTACAATCTTCCCATTGGACTACCTTTGCATCTCGGGTTTTGGTCGTCACATTCTTCTCCGGATCGGTCTCCATTTCTTTGCTTCACTTTGCTTCAAGTTGTGGTCATTAGCTCCTCGGTTCGGATCGTGAGTCAGCCTCCCTCAGTTCGGTTCGGTGCCCAAGTTCCATCGGGTCGTGCTCCCTCACCTGGGTCAGTTCGTAACAATTCTCTAGGCTCGTGCCCATCATGTCAGGTGGAAGGCTCCTTAGTCGGAGGTCGGGCCTTCAATACCAATTCGGATCGGGGATCCTCAGATGCGAGCGGATCGGTCTTGGTCACCCCTGGCGGATCGGGTCAGGTTCCTCAAGCTTTTCCATGGTGCACCGGTTCGAGTCGGAGTGGCACAAGAGAGGAGGATCGGGTCGTGGGTTCGGGTCTAGATCGTCTCGTGGATACAATAGCTTGGAAGGGCGGTTCGGTCTCCTTCCTCCGATCCGATCCGGATCGGCCAGATTCCAGCACTTTTCCAGCAACTGCTTACGCCATTCGACGGCGTTTTCAACCAATCTAACACTTCTAGACAATCACAAATCATACCATACAGTCATAGCAACATGTACAATTAATCATAAACACCAAAACAACAACTATAGCATGTAAAATGGATCAAACATACCCAAAATCCCATATTTTCCCTTAAGTATGTTTAGACAAAGCTAATGATATGATTAGTAAAACTTAACCAAATCAAACCAAATTTCTAACAGAGGTCTAAAACATTATTTCAGAATTTATAAATAATTTTCTAGAATTTATTAATGTATAAATTCGCTAATCAACACTAATTACCCTTAATTAACCATAATTAGTGAGGAACTATGCAAATCACTCACCTTGGCCACAAATAAAACCTTTAGAACTGAAACTCTACTATTTGGGCGCGAATATTAATGCAACACAGCAGCTTACCTCGATTCTTGTGCTAATCCGCCTTGACTTGATGTTGCTAAGCTTAATCCTTGATTAGAAAGTGATTTGGAGGTGTTTTAGAGGTTAGAGGCCATTGTTAGGTTGAAGAGAGGGTTTGTGGCGGTTGGGAAATGAGTGAAAAACTGAAATCCTAACCCTAGCAGCCCTCAAATACCTCTAATTACGAAATCCCCCATTGGGCCTAGTTGTTAATCACCCGGTTAAGCCCAATTAAGCTGTTTTTCACTATCTGAAACTTGTTTCAACCATATTTCCCAAACGGTAAGTCCTTTTGCTAATGTGACCATCCTACGGAATTGTAAACCATCATCCGGAGCCAATGGAAGTGGTTTCAGGTCAAAACTCCTTTCCAATCAAAAGTTATGGCCAAAATAGTATCGGCTAGTGGCAAAATGGTCATTTAAAAATCAGCGAAAACCATGAACATGGGAAATGACCCCAATAGTCGTCTCCCAAAGTTACATGACCATACGACTTCGTATGTGAAAGAAATAAATATTCTACGATCCTTCAATGCGTAGAATGCGGGTCATTACATATAGTACTATTTCTATGATTGGTTTCTTGTTTCTTATATCCCAAACCTTGTTTACTTGACGTAGGTTGTGAACTTTCAATGATTTTTGTCAAATTTTCTCGACCTTTGTTGTAGTTAGAAACATTTTGAGTAATACCATTTAACTTAGTTTTTAAACTAGCTTTTTCTAGGTCCAGAATTTTGACTTTTTCCTTAAGCTCATGATTTTCAGTAGTAGGAGCATCATTTTTCTCTTTTTGAGTTTCAATTTCTTAACACAAAAGAGATAATTTAGAATCAATATTAGATGATGATTCTTGAAGTTTTTCAAGTTCTTCTAATATATTCTTCTCGTCTTTTAACATATCTCGTTCAAACTCTGCTCTACTCAAATCAGCTTTGGATTCAATGTGTTAGATCGAAATTTGGACCTAACACCCAAATTGTTATAAACTATAGAGAATTCTAAATGAGGAATAAAGAAAAAGAAAAGAACACTCAGAATTTATAGTGGTTCGGCGTTAACGAGCCTACGTCCACTTTATATTTTATTGATTATGCTTTAAAAGCTAGTACAACAGTGATTTCTCTCAATATTTCAGTGGTTTGATAACAATGGCGGACTCAGTATTCACTATTGCCCAAAAGATCCCGAAAAATGCCAAGCTCTGGGCTATTTATAGCTGATTTCGTCGGACGGATCGTGGACACGTGGCACGAATCCCGAGATTTTCGGATCGCATCGCCACCATTGGAGAAATAGTCAAACTAGCCGTTGTGAACAGGTGTCGTCAGATCCATGCGATTCGGATCGCTAAAGACCAGCTCGTGGTTGAACGGGTCAGTGGGTTCGGTTCGTTGCAGGGGATCGGATCGCCTAGAGGTGGCGTTCGTCGACGAGACGAGAGCGATCCGTTCCCTGGGCGAGTCGATAGAGTGCGATCCATTCCTGGGCGAGACGATGCCGTGCGATCCATTCTTGGGCGAGACGATGCCGTGCGATCCAAGCGGGGCGAGACGATGCCGTGCGATCCATTCTTCCACTTTCCTGGAGGACTTGGTTTCCTGATTTCCTTTCACGAATGATCCTGGATGGCTTGGTCGAAAAAGCAAGCCAACATTTTGCCCCCTCGAAGTATGTTTTATAGATGATGAAACATGCTTCAACGAGATTCATTGATGCTCTCCTGAAAGGATGCAAGTTTACAGTCGCATTGGTTCAAATTGACACATGGATGGATCGGATCGCCATAGGACGACACGGTCCGATTTGGTCATCTGCTCGTCGCGTGCTGAGTTCCTAGGGTCTTGTGCGATACGGGGCGCATCTTCCTTCGAGTCGTATCGGGCTCTGAGTTTTGTGGGCCATCATTTCAAAGTGGTCCGTGGGCTTTTTGGCGATTCCGTCTTCGGATCGTGGCTCGGGGGGCGGTTCGTAGACCGAATAAGACAAAGGAGGGGAGACAAACGGTCACCTTCTTTGCCTATATAAGCCGACGCTCCCCTCTTCATTTTGCTTCTTTCTCCTCTCTGCTGAATCGTCTCGCGCGAGCTGTCGAACAACGAATCCAACCCTTTAGAACTTTCGAAAATCCAAGAACTCTCTCAGTTTTTAGAAAGGTAACTTTATAGGAAGCACCCTTATACTATTTTCCTGAATTTCTTCGGTTGATTCCAGAGAGAAACAATATAAATCCGCTACTTTTCGAAGAAATCACCAAATCGCCATGGCCATTGAACGTGGAGCTCAGAACTTGAGGATGGGAAGGAGATGAGGAAGAAGAAGGATGGAGAAGGAGAAAGAAGGCTGACTCGGATCGTGGCCAGTGATCGAGGACGGAAGCAAGTGGCGAGACGAATACAGATTGAGAGGGCAACCGAGGGTCGTACCACGGTAGTCGCAACGGTTCGTGAGGGAGCCTTCCCTTTGCCCGGCGATTCGATGAGGGGCAAACTCTCTGCTCTGCGATCGGGAAAGGGTGCGATCCCTCTGCCATGCGAGTCGAAGGGGGGCGATCCCCCTGTCGTGCGAGTCGGAGGGGGGCGATCCCTCTGCTATGCGATCCGTCTCACGGCTGGCGATACGAAGAAATTTCAGTCTTTAATCAGCGCCTTGCCGCTACAAAACTCTGGACAGTTAGGATAGAGCCCTGACGTTGATCACTCTGGACTAAATGACTTCATGATTTGACTGCATATGACGACTAACGACTTTTAATAACCTCGACTGCTTTCATGTTTCATTATCATTTTTAATAATGCGCACACACAAGCACACGCAGTAGCACTTGCACACACGGGGGACGGGTAGTGTTAATCTTATCGTTCATATTTTCTCGTCCTAGCAGCAATGTCGAACGACCACTCTTCCTCAAGATCTGTAGCCGAAACGGAATCTGAGACTCCTGAACAGCATAATCCTCAAATCCCTCCAATCAATCCAGAAGGTGAAGATTCCGGGTCCGAATATGAAGCCACAGAATCGGATCCGACAGAAAGCACGTCATCCAGCAACAACTCCGATTCTGACGAGCGAGCTCCGGATGAAATTCCAGGCGCAGTCGGGATAGATAAATTCTCTGACTCTTTAGCGTCCAAGCTCGATGAAATAAAACTCAAGAGAATCTGCCTAAGACACGGCATTCCTTGGGACGATGTCTTAACACCAGGAAGCGAAGACAGACCTCATTTAGCACCGGAAGGGTATATGTCGATCAGTCGGACAATGTGTCTAGTAGGAGCTATCCCTCCGTTCCCTCCAATTGTCATTGAAACTCTGAGACGATTAGGCATTGCCCCGATGCAGCTTCATCCAAACGCCTACGCGTCTCTATATTCTTTGTATGTTGCTTACGCGGAAATCTTGCACGCCGAACTCAAATTCAGAGACCTGGTGTTCTTCTTTCTCTTCAAGCACCGTTCTTCTGCAACTCCCAAATTTTCCTTTTTTGAATCAGTGGCGAACAGGAAAGTTCTGTATGACGGGTACAGCAACATCGGGGATCCTAAGTCTGACTGGTTTTACATAAGAAGACAGGCTGGATGCTCACGGAGATGGCTCAAATCAAGTAAATTTTGATCGCCTAGTTGAATATCTTGCTTGGGGGAGTCTAAGTAATAACATTCTTCCGCTTTTTCCTTTGTCTTAAACAGATCATGTCTTCCCGAAAACAGAGGGCGCATTGTACAACAACCGGTTATCCATTCTTTTGCAAAGCAGATCCGACTTTATAAGGATTAAAAAATGCATTACGGATGACAACCTTCACAAGCATCGCCTCTTGGATAGGAAATTTGGACTTGGAACCGGCGGCAAACCTTATAAATATGTGCCCCCGACGGAAGGAGAGGGAACTTCACAAGCGGTGGAGACAACCAAACTTCACAAAAGCCCTTCTCCGATAGTTATCCAGGACGACGAAGACTTGAATGTATACAGGGGAGATGAATCCCGTGGCGATGCGTCGAAAGAAATCCCTACTTCTGCTCCAATGGAAACTGTCGGTGATGACGAATTGACAGAAGAACAATTATTCGATGAGCTGAATAAAATCCCTTTGCCCGACATTGAATATACGGAAAAAGACTTCGGCGAGGAGCCTTTCTTTTCTGCTTCCGAAGAGGCGGCTGACTTAGCAAGGGGACGCGAAACGGGCCAGACGAGCCTGTCTCCAGGCCCGGGTCTGTTAGGGGGAATTATACGGGATGCACTCCTCACACACACTGCCTGATCGTGCACTACTATGTCGTGGATATTCAATGGGATAATATGTTCTTCTTTTCTTTTTGGCAGGAGCGATGTCACACAGGAGATCTTATTCGTTCCGTTCTCTTCGCGAAGGCACCCCCAGCCTTCGTTCGGGTACTGAGCGCCCTCGCGGTCCTTCTCACAAGTCGAGCTCTTCGCAACCTCGATCTCCACCCAAATCAACCTCTACCAGGCCTTCGAGTCACCCAATAACTTCGACCGGGGGGAAGACACTTCCAAAAGAGTTGACTCCTCCAAAGAGTGCGCCTTCCCACAGTCGGTCGTCCAAAAGGCGCCACGAATCCAAAGATGGGGACAGGGATTCATCCAAAGATACTGAGCAAACGAGAAGCAACATAGTCCCCATCAGCCAACCAGAATTAGCTGCCCCCGGTTCACGGGACTACGTTCACGGTCCTGAAATCCAAGGTAGGCTGGAAAAGCTACGGGAACAATTTCCAGGAATGTTCTTCGATAGGATGGTCTTTGTTCCCGCCTTGGAGCCAGTTCCTAAAAACTGGGATAAAGAAGTTATTGGGCATATCCGTCATGTGGCCAAGCAGTACGAGGCGATGAAAAAGCACGCACTTAATCTTTCGGAGGTCGTCCGGACACTCGAGATAGAAGCTCACAGGTCTAAAGCAAAACTCGAAAATAATGAAAGGGCCAGGACAAAATTAGAGAAGGATCTGGAAGACGCTCAAGCCCAGCTCGCCCTGGCACAGAGAGACGCTGCAAACTATAAAACTGAATTAGAAAATGCCAAGCAGCGCTTTCACGTAGAACTGGATTCCAATAGCCAGGAAAAAATGGCCTTAAAAAAGGAAGTTGAAGACCTCAGAATGGCCAACATCGAACTGGCAATGGCTAAAGGCCATTTTTTGACGGAGAAGGCTACTTGGGAAGCGGAAAGAGCAAGCTTAAAAGAAAAGTTGGCTCTGGCAGAGGCGGAAAAAGTGATTTTGAACGATCAGGTGGCCGATGCGGAGAGACGGGCAGCTCTTGCCGAAAAGAACGTTGATAGCGCCATTGAAATGGCCACTACCTCCAACCACAAACTCCTTGAAAGAGAGAAAGAAATCGAGGGGTTTGAGGAGATGATCTTTGACTTCCTCGGCCAGGTTCTCAAGACTCGCAATATCTCATGGATCCCGGATTATCATGTTACTTTGGCCAACTTGTGGGATGCCATCGTGGAAGGCGAAAAACATAGACTAGGGGTCGAAGAGATCGATGAAGATGAATTGATGAAAAGCATCCTAAGGGACAACGAGCCTGAGGATCTGGCAGAGGGCCGTCGCTTAATCTTGGCGGAGATGGAGAAGGAGAGAACCATGGCTAAAGGCAAAAGCAAAATTGACGAAGGTTCCAGCTCCGCCGCCAAGTCTAAAACTTCCGAAGTCGAGGAGTATCATCCTGACGATCCGCTGATCCCCTTAGGCTTAACTCCCGTGGCTGCTGGAGCATCCGGATCTACTCAAGAGGGAGTATCTGCTGAAGGTACCTTTCTCTATTCTCAACGATTTGCTAAAGCGATTGCGAATTGTCGTCGTCTAACAGGGCAACCCATTGAATTAGTAATGTGTGTCTTTCATAATGCAGGTGGCGAGCCCGCCGACAAGGGTGTTGGAAAAGAGAGAGAGGTGGAGGAGGGGATCGTCCTGCCGGGTGCCGAAATCGATGTTTCAGAGCGAGTCGAGGCCGCAACAGCTGAAGGAAGCATCTCGGTGCCTAGCGCCGACGTACCCAAAGATGCCGAGACTATCGAGGCTTTAAAAGACTTGGATGGTCGGCATGTGGATGATGAAGAGGATATCACCGGCACCAAGAAGGCCAACGATGATGATGATGATGAGGAACCCCTGGCCAGCCGAAAAGCCAGACAAGAGAAAGAGTTGGCTTTGAAGAAGGCGGGGGATGAGGCTTTGGATGTGGTCCCTCTCGCAGAGTTTGATCCCAAAACTGGGATGATTATGAAAATCCAATCCAAGTCCATCAGCCGGCAACTTCACTTTGCAAACCCTGATGATTTCCCTGCTTCCCTCTCCGGCAGGAGCAAGAGAAAAGATGGGGGAGAGGAAGCCTCAGAGGAGTCAGACGCTCCCCTCGTGGACAAGCGAAAAAGGAATAAGGGGGATCCGTCCGAAGCCGACAAGGAGAGGCTGGAGAGGCAGAAGCGAAAGAAGATATCAAAGCATAAATAGGATGTTCACTGATATTTTATCTTTTAAGCTTCCCACTGGCCAGGAAGTGTAATTGTGAGACTGGCCCTCACTTTTGTTTCTAACTTGTTTTCACTTTGCTGATTTGCAGTACATAAACGAGGGTTTGTTTCTTCTTACATCATTGTGTACCTGTATTCATAGAAACCTTCCACATTTAGTCGTTAGCCAGCTATTAATAATTATAAATCAGTGAATCGACAGGAAGAAGAATGTTCATGCTATGTTACACTTGTTATATCAAAGTTTAGTGTCCGCATAGGAGAGCGCGATGCTCCCTAATCAATTGTTAGAGTTTTATGCTTGGCGATTCGTTCGTCCCCCGATTCTTCAGCGGGGAAGAAGCTATTTCTCAGCGCTTAATCGGAGACGCCTTTATACTCTCTCTCTCACTGGAGAGTTAGAGTTCTAGCTCAGCGATTCATTCGCTCCCCGATCCTTCAGCGGGAAAGGAGCTCTTTCTCAGCGCTCAATCGGAGACGCTTTTATACTCTCTCTCTCTCTGGAGAGTTAGAGTTCGAGCTCAGCGATTCATTCGCTCCCCGATCCTTCAGCGGGAAAGGAGCTCTTTCTCAGCGCTCAATCGGAGACGCTTTTATACCCTCTCTCTCTCTCTGGAGAGTTAGAGTTCGAGCTCAGCGATTCATTCGCTCCCCGATCCTTCAGCGGGAAAGGAGCTCTTTCTCAGCGCTCAATCGGAGACGCCTTTATACTCTCTCTCTCTCTGGAGAGTTAGAGTTCGAACCCAGCGGTTTATTTGCTCCCCACACTCGTCTCAGGTTTACATTTTAATCCAAGCTCCGAGGATAAAAACCAGTCGGACAAGCAGCTAGAGCGTTTACCAAGGCTTTTGGGTTCTTCTGATTAGTTTACGATAGGAACCGTCAGCGCTGGACTTCGGGTACCTGCAATATTCACACTGATTTTCGTAGGCAAATAGATAAAGACGCAGCAAAGGTAAATGACACACAGTATTTTTATAGTGGTTCGGTCGAATCATGACCTACGTCCACTTTATAATCCCTTGCTTTAAGAAATCAGACTGTTCTAGGCAAGTCATGCCCTGTACATAGTTTTTTTTTTTTTTTAACAAAAGAATAGATTTGAAACTTCTCATGTTAGATATGGCCGTAGATGTTGGGCATTCCACACTCTGGGGATCTCCTTTCCATCTACAGTTGCCAGCTTGAAGGTTCCGTTATCAAGCTTGCTGAGAATAGAATACGGTCCTTCCCACTTCGCTCCCATATGAGTTGGGGGTGGAAAGACACGTTTCAGAACCAAGTCTCCGGGTTCCAAGGTTCGGGCTCGGACCTTTTTGTTGTAGTATCGGGCGACCTGTTGTTTACATCTCAGAGCACGCAGGTCGGCCTCATCCCTCTTTTCTTCGATCATATCCAGGGACTCAAGGAGCAATTCATTATTGGACATTGGATCATAATACGTCACCCGATGAGAAGGTACCTTTATCTCAATCGGGATGACTGCTTCCGTTCCAAAAGCAAGGGAGAACGGGGTATGTCCTGTTGCTGATTTATATGTCGTCCTGTAGGCCCATAGTGCCAAGGGCAATTCGTCAGCCCACATGGCTCTAGCCCGCTTCATTCTTCTTTTCAGAATGGACTTAATTACTTTATTTACAGCTTCAACTTGCTCGTTCGATTGTGGGTGTGCCACAGATGTGTATCGATTCTCGATGTGGTATTTCTGGCAGAAGTTTCTGAATTCAGCACTATCAAATTGAGTTCCGTTGTCGGTTATCACAATTTTTGGAATCCCGAATCGACAGATGATGTTTCTCACGATGAAGTTGATTACTCGTTTAGTTGTGATTGTAGTTAGTGGTTCTGCCTCGACCCACTTAGTGAAATAATCTACAGCCACAATGGCGAACTTTGCTCCACCCCTTGCTATGGGGAGACTTCCAATAATATCAATTCCCCACATAGCAAATGGCCACGGGCTCATCATTGTCTTTAACTGGCTTGGAGGCGCTCTGGGTATCTTTGAAAATCTCTGGCATGCATCACATCGTCGTGCATATCTTACTGCATCCTTGTTTATGGTAGGCCAGAAGTAACCATGCCGTAATATCTTTTTTACCAAAGTTTGCCCCCCGGTATGGTCGCCACATTCACCTTCGTGGACTTCCTGCAGCACACGTTTGACGTCATCGTGGGCTATACACCGAAGAAGGGGCATTGAATACCCTTGTCTATAAAGGATTCCACCTTGCAGTACGTATCGGGCGGCCTTACGAATCACTTTTCGCCTCTCGCTTTTCTTTGTCGGAAGCGCTCCATTCATTAGGAAATCCTTTATAGGGGTCATCCACGATTCCTTTTCTGGTTCCGTCTCAAGTACTAGGTCGATTTCCATCTGATCAATGCTGGGAGACCGAAGTACTTCAACGGGGGCTAGCCCTATCACTTCAGGATCGTTAGAACTAGCCATCTTTGCCAACCTGTCTGCTTGCTGATTTTCTGACCGCGGAATATGAGATATGCTGTAGTGATCAAACTCATTCAGCAGCTCTCTTACTTTCTTTAAGTATAGAATCAATCTCGCACTTTTAGCTTGGAATCTCCCAGTAACTTGGTTTACGACTAACTTGGAATCGCAGAAGATGTTCAGTTTCGTGACTTCTAGCACCTTTGCAATCTTTAGTCCGGCTATCAGAGCTTCATATTCAGAATCGTTGTTAGTGGCCTGAAACTCCATTCGGATGGCATAAGTTATCAATCGTTTCTCGGGGGTTTCAAGCACTATTCCGGCGCCAGATCTTTCGTTATTTTTAGCACCATCAGTATATAATCTCCATACATCAGGGTCGAAAAGTAATTTTGAGGGTTCCACTTCTTCGTTTGCTATGTCTTCTTCAGGAACTGTGAATTCTGCTATGAAGTCAGCTATCGCTTGCCCTCGAATTGATCGTCTGGGCTGAAAGTTCAAGTCGAATTGACTTAACTCAATATTCCATTTGAGTAATCTTCCAGACGCCTCCGGTTTCTGTAGAACTTGCTTGAGTGGGTGATCAGTATATATGATAATAGGATGTGCTTGAAAGTAGTGCCGAAGTTTTCTGGAGGCAATCAGTAAACTATACGCCAGTTTTTCTATCCGTGGATAATTACGTTCTGCCGCTGTTAATTTTTTACTTACGTAATACACAGGCCTTTGGACCTTCTCCTCTTCCCTTACCGATGCTGAGCTGACTGCATGAGATGATACTGCCAAATATACGAATAAATCCTCGTGGTCTATTGGTTTAGATAGAATTGGAGGTTTCTCCAAGTGTCTAAGCAGGTTCTGAAACGCTTCCACGCAGTCAGGTGTCCATTTAAAGTGGCGTTTTCCCCGCTTTATTAATTCGAAGAATGGGATGCACTTATCCGTAGCCCTGGAGATAAATCTGCTTAGTGCGGCCACTTTTCCAGCAAGGCTTTGCACGTCCTTAATTTGCCTAGGTTCCTGAATGTTCCTGATTGCCGCGATCTGGTCCGGATTAATCTCGATACCGCGCGAACTGACAATGAATCCTAAGAATTTTCCAGAGGCAACACCGAATGAACATTTGGTGGGATTGAGTTTCATCCCATACTTTCGAAGAATGCCGAACATCTCTGCCAAGTTAGTAGTGTGTTGAGAGGATTGCTTGGACTTAACCAACATATCGTCGACGTATACTTCCATCGTTTTCCCGATTTGGTTATAAAACATTCTGTTGACCAAACGTTGGTACGTAGCGCCTGCATTCTTTAAGCCAAAGGGCATCACTACGTAACAATATAATCCCAGATCAGTGATAAAGCTAGTATGCTCTTGGTCCGGAACATGCATTGGAATCTGATTGTATCCTGAATAAGCATCCATGAATGAAAGAAGCTCGTGACCTGCCGTTGAGTCTACCAACTGGTCAATTCGAGGTAAAGGAAAACTATCTTTGGGACAAGCTTTATTTAAATCCGAGAAATCGATACACGTTCGCCACTTCCCGTTGGCCTTCTTTACCAGGACGGGGTTCGAAATCCAATCTGGGTAAGCTGAATCTCTGATAAATCCATTGCTCTTTAGTTTCCCAACCTCTTCTTTCAAGGCAGCGGACCTCTCCGGGCCCAGCACTCGCCTTTTTTGCTTCACCGGAGGATGTTTGGGGTTAACGCTCAAAGAATGACTCATGATTGATGGGGATATCCCGCACATGTCCGCATGGGTCCAAGCGAATACATCCAAGTTGTTCTTTAAGAAAGTCGTCAATTCCTCGGTAAGAGTCGGACTTAACTGGGATCCAATCTTAAGGACCTTCTCCGGATCACCGTCATCGATTGGCACATCCACAGTTGCTTCGTTGGGAGTTGCCGTTCTGCCCCCGGGTTCTTGATCCTCTCTGGGATCTATATCCTCGGGCGTCACTCTAGGCATCTCTCCAACAATTATCTTCTTTGATTGCTATAAGGTTTCCGCCCCCAAAGGGGGAGGAGTGCATTTAGTTTCGATATCCCCGCCGTTGCGAAGCAACTTTAATTCGGCAACATAGCATGCTCGCGCAGCAACTTGATCCCCTCTGACGATACCAACGCCGGCTTCTGTGGGGAACTTCAATAGCAAGCACCAGGGGGCTATATAGGCTCTGAATTTTGCGAGGGCCGGCCGGCCCAAGAAGGCATTGTATGGCGATTCGACATCCAAAACCACAAAAGGAAGGATTCTCACTCTCTGGCGTTCTCCTTCCCCGAGTGTAACTGGCAATTCTACGTAACCCATAGTTGCGGTGGATGCTCCGTTGAATCCACGAATCCATCCTTGGCAGGGCTTCAAGTCTTTTATCTCAAGATTCATCTGGTCAAAGGCTTTTTTGAAAAGGATATTAACGGAACTCCCGTTGTCCACCAGTACCTTATGAACAGTGGTTGGCCCAATGGGTATTGTGATTACAAGTGGATCTTCTGTTGGAGCATGGACCCCAATGCTTTCTCGCTCTCGGAAAACAACATCATCAGTCATCATCTTTTGCTGCTTCACCGGAACACTGTCCTCGGGGTTGCTACATTCCCCCATTTCGAGGTGTTGTTTGGCTGCGTTGACATATTGATCTAAAGCTTTGGAACTGTGCCCAGCAAGGTAGAGTCCACCGATCACGGTGTTGATTACAATATTCTTTCCCTTTTGCTGAGCAGTTGGCCTAGCAGCAAGTTGATTTTGATTCTGATTCGGGGCCTGTACTGCTTGCCCCCTGTCCCTAGGTGCTACTCTGTATTCGTCTAGCTTCCCTTCTCGGAGCAACCTTTCGACTACGTCCCTAAGGTGACGGCATTCATTCGTCGAATGGCCGTGAATTTGATTAAAGAGGCAAAACTTCCCTGTCTCACGCTCTTTTTCCGTCGACTCTCTAGGAGGCGGCCTCTTATTCTGGAGGACTTCATACGCATCCATGAAGATATTTTCCAGAGTATCATTTATGGGTGTATAACTCTCAAAGGCCCTGGGACGAGTCCTTCTCTGGGAATCGTTCCCTCGGCCCCTCTTCCGGCTGTTGCCATTAGCATTGTTACTGTTGTTACCCGGTCGGCGACCGCCCTGGTTCTGATTTCCGACGTTAACCTCAACTTTCCCCGAGCTGTCTCCAGTCTGTTTGATGGCGACATTGATCTGCACTTCTTCCTTATCATTTGTTTTAAGCTTTCGGTTCGCGTACACCTCTTCCCGGCGTAGATGTACATTGGCTTTCTCATAGAATAATTCTCTGGTGTGGGGTGGTTTGCCTGCCAGGTACCTCCCGAATTCAGTATCCTTATCCACTCCATCAATTAGTGCTGCGACAATGGTCGGCTCATGAGGATCTTTGACCTCAGTGGCTGCCAAATTGAAACGATCCAGGTACATCTTTAGACTTTCGCCCGGTCGCTGTTTGACAAGAAATAGATCGATCACGCTTTTCGTCTTCTGTGCGTAGATACAGAATTGCTCTACGAACTTCTCGCTTAGTTCCCTAAAGCTGGAAATCGACCTTGCCGGCAGGCGAGTAAACCATAGCAAAGCCACGTCTTCCAGGAATATGGGAAACGCTTTACACTTAACTGCATCGGAAGCGGCGGCAGCGGTCATCGACCAAGAGTATCTCATCAGGTGTTGAACAGGATCAGATCTTCCTGCATATCGGTTCATCTACGGCATGTTGAAATGCCTTGGAAAAGTTGCATCCAAAATATCGTCAGTAAAAGGAGTATGACTACGGTCAATCCCCCAATCCTCGTTCCGCTGTCCACGGCTGTCGGCCAAAATCTGGTGAACCATGGCTGCAACGTTTGCACTAGTCAAAGGAGGTTCAGGATCAGTGTCTCTGGCCCGGCGAGGCTCTCTGATCTCCCTTCGTGGAGCAGCCGCAAAATCTGGGGCTCGGACGGGGCCTCGCTGCCCCCTGTTATCATGAGTATGTGTACGGCGACGGGCTGAGGTGGTCTGTCATGCACAGGACTGTTCATGCCTCGAGTCCTGAAGGTCGTTGCTTGACCATCCATATTACGGTTTGTGGGTCCTGCCCCTAGTTCCTCTTCTTCTTGTGAGGGCAGGGTCCCGAACCGAAGCTGTTCTATGTTTTCAGCTCTTTCATACGGTCGCCGCGGAGGCCTCGGCGATTCTTCAGATGAAGAGGAGTATGCTGGAGTGGGTGGACGAGCTGGCGATGCTCTTTGCCTTGTTAACTCATCAAGCCTTCTATCCATTGCCGTCAGGTTTTGCCGTAGGATCGAATTTTCCTGCCTTTGGGCGGCTAACTCATCAAATAACCTATCCCACATTTCGACAAAACGGGAAAGATCCCCTTCAGTAACAGGAGCAGTAGGATCATAATGGTCATCTTCACCCTCCCTTATGGGCATAGTGCTCGGACCGGGTCGATCAGAGGTTCCAGGACGATAGGAGTGGGTCATGGGTTCTTTTCCAGGTCGAGTTGTGTTCTGACCATCAGCCTGGGTTGCTGCGGTTCGTGGAGGGCGGTTCGCTGCGCCCCCCTGGGATCGACTCGTGGTTATGGTGCGTGGAGGCTGCGAGGCGTTGCCTCGGGATCGAGTAACAACCCCTTCCGTAGCGCGGATCGTCTCATCTTCACTGACTCGGAACGAGGCGTTTTCATCGGATCGTACCGCCCCCTGCGCTCCGCGATCCATAACTTCTTCGTTGCCCAGTTCGTGCATACTCTCCTCGATCGTTTCGTTGGCCTGCGAGACTTTAGATCTTTTTCCAGCCATGGAATTCGAATCGCTGGAATCTTCAAGAAAATGAATGACGAAACTTTAAGGTTGAGTTTCTCAGTGAAAGCACCAAAAATGTTAGATCGAAATTTGGACCTAACACCCAAATTGTTATAAACTATAGAGAATTCTAAATGAGGAATAAAGAAAAAGAAAAGAACACTCAGAATTTATAGTGGTTCGGCGTTAACGAGCCTACGTCCACTTTATATTTTATTGATTATGCTTTAAAAGCTAGTACAACAGTGATTTCTCTCAATATTTCAGTGGTTTGATAACAATGGCGGACTCAGTATTCACTATTGCCCAAAAGATCCCGAAAAATGCCAAGCTCTGGGCTATTTATAGATGATTTCGTCGGACGGATCGTGGACACGTGGCACGAATCCCGAGATTTTCGGATCGCATCGCCACCATTGGAGAAACAGTCAAACTAGCCGTTGTGAACAGGTGTCGTCAGATCCATGCGATTCGGATCGCCAAAGACCAGCTCGTGGTTGAACGGGTCAGTGGGTTCGGTTCGTTGCAGGGGATCGGATCGCCTAGAGGTGGCGTTCGTCGACGAGACGAGAGCGATCCGTTCCCTGGGCGAGTCGATAGAGTGCGATCCATTCCTGGGCGAGACGATGCCGTGCGATCCAAGCGGGGCGAGACGATGGCGTGCGATCCATTCTTGGGCGAGACGATGCCGTGCGATCCAAGCGGGGCGAGACGATGGCGTGCGATCCATTCTTCCACTTTCCTGGAGGACTTGGTTTCCTGATTTCCTTTCACGAATGATCCTGGATGGCTTGGTCGAAAAAGCAAGCCAACACATTGTATTGTCGTTTCATATCTTTAAATTTAACTATCAATTCAGCATTAATATCGAGTACTTCATCAAATGCAATAATTCGTACCTCATCTTCTTCTTCCATGAAACAATCATTTGCTTGTTCATCCTTTGTGTCACGTTCACTTTCTGATGAAGACGAGTCTGAATCATCCCATGTAACTGAGAATGCTCGTTTCTTCGATTTGTCCTTCTTGTATCTGAATTTTTCATTTTCTGACTTCTTCTTTTGCTTTGGAAAATCCTTGTGCATGTGCCCCTTTTTGTGGCAGTTAAAACATTCTATAGCGGATGATGATGGTTTATTTGATCCAGTCTACTTTTTGCTATAACGACTAGTTTTTCGTTGCTTTAGGAATTTTTTGAAACCTTTAGCAGTGAATGCTAGGTCTTCACCTTCAGAACCTGATTCATCTTCATCTTTTTCAGCATGGAATGCTACATTTTTCTTTTCTTCTTTCTTTCTTTTCAAGCCTGCAAATTAGCTCCATAGGACATTAGATTTCCTATCAATTCATCTGCCTTCATGACGGTCATTAGCTTCTTCAATTACTAATGCTTTTCCTTCCCATTCACTAGTCAGAGAATGTAGGACTGTCGAAACAACATCAAAATCTGAATATTTTTATCCTAAACCAATAAGTGCATGGTGAGTAGTTTGAAATCGTGAATACATATCATTGATTGACTCATTCAGCTTCATTTTGAAAATTTGAAACTGACTCTTCAGTATGGCTATTTTGGCTTGTTTAACCTTGTTAGTACCTTCATGAGTGGTTTTCAGTGTTTGCCAAATTTGATATGCAGTGGTATAGATACTAACACGTTTATGTTCATTTTGATCTAATGCACATAACAACATATTTATTGCTTTTGCATTTACGGCTGCTGCAGTTTTCTTAGCCAGTGTCCATTCCGAATAATCAGTAGTAGGATTCACCATTTCTTTTTGGGTAGCATTCCAGGCATCATAGCTATTTGACTGCATGAAGAATGACATACGTGTTGCCCAATAGCTATAATTAAGACCATTGAAGAATGGATGTAATAGCCCGCACCTCCGTTCGCACTAGATATTGTCCCTAACTTAGCCACCACATAGGTATGGGGTTTTGTTCCTCAAAAGGCCTCGGCATTAGTAAGAGATGGGCTCTACTATTTAAGTACCCACTTTACGCAGGCTTCCACGATGTGGGACTTAGGGGTGTTACATTCTCCCCTCCAACAGAGCCCAAAGTCCCCATTGGCTCACAAACACCTCACCCAGGCATTGTGGTCCACACAGGAGTCATAATTCCGGCTGGGTAACCTGGCTCTGATACACGGTAATAGCCCGCACCTTCGTTCGCGCAAGATATTGTCCCCAACTTAGCCACCGTATAGGTGTGGGGTTTTGTTCCTCAAAAGGCCTCGGCATTAATAAGAGATGGACTCTACTATATAAGTACCTACTTCACGTAGGCTTCCACGATGTGGGACTTAAGGGTGTTACAATGGAGGTCTTTGTGTCGATTGACCTTCCATGTAAGTGGTGTTGTGAGTGCAAGTACTTGTGCTATTTTCCATATTACTATAATATATTAAATAACTGTATTACGGTTATATGATGACCGTGCTCTGATACCAAATGAAAGTCGGTGTGTACGACTTAAGCAGGATCTTGAATATGTCTATGCGGAATATGATATAATAACTTGTAATATACAATAGTTATGCGAATAAATATTCGCAAACAAAGTATATCACAGATAAATGTAAATGTTATAAATAAAGTAAAGACACCAGGAATTTTTATACTGGTTTGGAGCACCGTTCAACGTCCAGTCCCGGATCTCTCTCTGGATTTTCACTAATCAATAACCTCGCTTCACCTGGAGGAATAGGTTTACAACACCCGAGTAGCCGAATGAGATATCACGGCTTAACAACATGAGGACTTCAACACTTGCTTCTTACAACATTGAGGACTTCAATCATGACGAATACAATTGTTTGTTGACAACTTGTGCTCTTTACAACACAGATTTGTCACTTGTAGTACACCCTTCCTATAATCTTATCCTCAAATAGAATTTGATGTATATGAAGATTTGGAAGTGGATATCGTATTGAATCACAAGAGTATTAAATAAGTTCGGAGATTCAAACGATATTTTGTTGAATATGAGTGCTTTTAGAATATCAAGTGTAAGATAAGAGATGATATAATTAAGATCAGTTCAGTTGTTTGGATGATGGTTTAATGATGTTTATATAATAGATAAACAGTTGTAACCATTGGTGAAGAGAAACAAAGAATAGAAGTGATCTTTGGTGAAAAGGAAGAGAAACAACTATTGATGAAGGGAGGTGTCCATTCGAAGAGTTGCTCTCTGGAAGAAAATGGTCGACAGGTTAAAAATCAATAGTAGATAGGAATTTGAAAATATATATATGTGTGCATGTTCATTGGGTTTTCTGGGCAGAATCGGTCGACCGCTGGTATTTGACCGGTCGAACGGTTTTGACCGGTCGACCGGTTTTGACCAGAAAACCATATGAATGTGCACACACACATATTTTATATATATATATTCCCAACACTGAGGGATATGATTATTTGAGGATAGATATTAACATTAATAACACTACTAAATTACCAAATAATCAACCTCTAATATAAAATACCATATGAAACTCTTTGTGTCTTTGTCGAACCATTGATCATCTCTTTTTGTCGATAATGAATCATCTCTTTATCAGTAATCAAAACTTCATGAATTCCTTGACTCAACAGTGATTGCATCCAAGCTATCACAATGTATGCATACAGCAGTCATAGGCTAAGGCCATATCAGACCATCTTCTAAAAAGTTTCGAAGCCATTCTACTTCTTCAGCGGCTTTATCTAAGACTATGAATTATGCTTCCATTATTGAGCGTGCAATTACAGTTTTTTTAATGATTTCCAATATACTATTGTTCCTCTAAGAGTGAATACATATCCACTTATGGATTTACTTTCTGTAATTTCAGATATTCAATTTGCATCACAGTATCCTTCCAAAACAGTAGGATAAATTATGTAGTGTAACCCATAGTTTATTGTATTCTTTAAGTATTTTAATATTCTAATCAAAGCATTCCAGTGATCCTTTCTAGGATTAGAAGAATACATTCTTAGCCTACTAACTGGGTATGCCAAATTAATTCTTGTACAATTCATTATGTACATAGAATTTGTGTATATTTTAACTGTGATACGCTATCACCCTTATTTTTCATAAGGTGAAACCAGGATCAAATTGAGTCATTACAGGTTTGTAATTATGGTTCCCAAATTTCTTAACATTTTATCTATATAATGGGATTAAGTGAGAATGTATCCTTTGGAGTTTCTTATTATATGAGCTTCTACTATTTTATCTACTAATCCTATATCTTTCATATCGGAAAAGGAATTTAGCATTTTATTTACGGAATTTATTACATCTCTATTGGTTCCCACTATAGTCATGTCGTTAACATACAAGCAAACAATGACAATCCCATATTGAAATTGTTTAATATATACGCATTTATCACATCCATTAATTTTAAATCCATGCAATAAATTGGTATAATGAAATTTCTCATGCCGTTGTTTTGGTGCTAATTTAAGTCTATATAACGATTTAGTTAATTTACAAACCTTCTTGACCTTTTACTTTTGAAACCTCTAAGTTGATCCATATAAATTTCTTCTTCTAATTCACCCTTTAAGAATGTGGTTTTTACGTCCATTTAGTGTACTTCTAGTTTATAGATTTATGCTATTGCAACTAAAACTCTTATAGACGTAATTCTTCTAATACTTCAGTGGAGAACATTTTGAATAGTCGAGACCTGGAGGCCAGGGGAGTGGTTTATCTCTGGGCTTGACTTACCGGTAAAGAATACATGAGAGTGGAGAAATACGCTTTTCTATCAAAATATTCAATCCCTTTCTTTCGACGGTATAATTTGGCTACTAATCATGCCATATATTTTTCTATCGTATTGTAACATTTGACCTTATTTTTCTATTAAAATCCATTTATGACCAATTATTGTATTCCTTGGAGCTAAATCGACCAATTCCCATGTATCATTCTGCATAATGGATTCTATTTTTCTTTAGATAGCTTCCTTCCAGTAAGGTGCTTCAGATGATTCCAAAGTAGCTTTATATGTTTGAGGTTCTTAGTCAGTAATAAAGCTAAAAAAATTAGATCCAATTTTTTAGAGGTTTTGGTATTTTACTTGCTCTTCTAGTTTCAGTCTCATCAATTCTTGAACCATGGAAGATGATGCTTATTTCATATTATTCATTATTTTGTTTATCATATTGATTCTTTCCCCTTTAAGGGAAAGACTGTTCAAAGAACTCAGCATCATCACTTTCTAATATGTAATTTGTGCATATGTCGGAAATCTCTGGTTTAAAAACCAGAAATCTATAAGCTACACTATTGCTTGCGTATCCAATGAATACACAATCTATACACTACAAGACACGCACTAATCAGCGACGGCATTTAGCCGTCGCTAGCCGTCGCTATATGCCGTCGCTAAAACTCTCGTCGCCAACAGTATTAGCAACGGCAAGAGCGACGGCTTCGTCGCTAATTTAGCGACGGCTAGCGACGGCCAGTGACACGTGTCATCTGACGTGCCAGTTAGTTTGTTTGACCGGCAAGCCGTCGCTAGCCGTCGCTAGCCGTCGCTATATAATTACCAAATTGTCGTCGCTAGCCGTTGCTAAATCTGAAACCAGAAAACTGCAATGCACAGCATTTCCTTTCCTACAATCCAATCCACAACCATTCAATCCAAAAACCAATACCACACCACTATTATCTCACTATTTCATCGATACTCATCAACAACCAAACCATCATAACCATACAATCATCAAATACATAAAAAAAACAAAAACAAAAAACCCATCATAACATAAAACCGTTCAAACACATCATATAAGTCATGCACATGTCCAAACACTATATAAAACCGTCCACAAACCGTTATACACATGTCCAAACACACCATCTAATATCGTACGTGCATTTAACATAAAAAAACCGAGTATATGAACATACCAGAGTCAAGTAAACATAAGCACCTACACTACGAACTAATTCTCGCCTCCCTGATCCTCGTTCTCGTCTTCTTCTGATTCCTCGTTCACGTCCTCCTCTCGATATACAGCGGAATCATCTCCCTCTACTCCCTCCCCAGGCATAAAGCCATGCTCCTGAACGTAAATCGCGATGCGCTCGTCGATTTCCTGTTGCATCTGGTCTTTTCGCCAGTCCATCAACTCGTTCACCTGCTCTTGCATCCGCGCTATAGTCGCCTCCTCCATCGACCGCTTATAAGCACGTTGAACGGCCTGTAAAATAAATAATTTCACATTAAAGATTTATAAACAAATTTTTACTACCTAGTGTTAAACATGAGGTTTTTCCATTAACTCGTATTCTTGGTTCACATATTTAAAAGCATCGTGATTGTAGTAATTTACGTCTAAAAAAAGTCTTACCTCCTGATTGCCAAAACCGTATCGCCTTCCTCGAGTAGGCGGATCAGTGATAGACTGCCATATGGCATCAGAATCTGCAACTGTAAGCTCCTTTCCACTAGCCTCCATCGCTTTGGCAGCCTCTTCCTCGTACTCCCCCTGCAATAGCAATATAATTTTAAGAAAAGTGTTATAAATTTTACTAATGTACTGTGATATGAACGAGTATGTAACATGTTAATTTATACGGATAAACAAATTTACCATTATAAGTGCACTCTTCGGGTCCGACCACTTATACGTCACATTTCCTTCTTCATCGGTGTGCTCCACCGCATGTGTGTGCCTAAATACGTCTGCCAACGAAGGCTCTTGTCCGTGCTTTTTAAACTGAAATCATTAAAGATAAGACATGATTATAGACACTAAATTTTTATCTGAACATATACTGCAAATATTTAAAATTTATACCAAATCCCTTCTGTGCTGTTGAAATGATTTTGAGCCGCCTCGGTGTAGAGCAGGATTCTTTTCTCTATTAGCTTTGTTTATTTCTTTTTTACTTTGACGGCCGGTCTACTTACTTCCCATTACAAATATAATAACGTAAGCATATTTTATAAATCATTTCAGTTTAAACGGTTCAACAAAATTTCGGCAGCACTTCCCTTTGGTCCCTGTATCATACACAGATGCGTGTACACGGGGAACAAATAGGAAGTGCCATCGAAACTTTGTTAACCGTTTAAACTGAAATGATTTATAAAATATGCTTACGTTATTATATTTGTAACTTGTCCAATATACTAGGACAAATCCAACGAATATTGTATCAGATGAATATAAATTTCCGTTTTGTATAAAAACGAATACCCATATAACGATCATATACAACACTTGTCGGACGGGGCCAAATTTTTCTAAGGGTTCACATAAGTAGTCAAAAAACATTCAATCTAAGTTTAAACCAAAAAACAACACAAATGTAAACAGTGCATTTTTTGCGCTTCACTAATAGGTGCGTCTTAAACTTCAAAAAAACTCCCTAGTTGCGCCTTGCGCCTTTTTCCGTCTACATGTACTTTCATTTTGATTTACTTTCAATTTGTACTTTCAATTTATAAAATAACATGACAATGAAAATTGTGAAGTATAAATTAGTTTGCGTTACTTTTGCGTAATTTTAGTTTAAAGTTATAAATTATAAAGTTATAATTTTTTTTTCTCAAATGATACTACAACACAATTAACCTAAACACACAATCAACGAAAACCCAATTATATACATGATAATCGTCGTTGTCATGCTTCTAAATCAAGCACATATGTGATTAATCAACGATTTCAACCACCTAATCAACTCCACTAATTCCCAAATCAATGTATAACATTATCGATATCATATGCATCTCACAACACAACAAATTTCATACTCATAAACAACCAATTTCAAACCCCACATAAATATACAAAACAATCCTAAATAACCCTAAATAAGCCTAAATAACCCTAATTAAACATATAATAGGGATTAGAAGTCATACCGGAGCAATTTGAGAAGATAAAATCGAGTTTTGGTTGATGAAATCGGCTGCTGGAAATTGGGGCGACGGGTAGGGTTTTGGGTTTATTTTGTGTTTTGTTTAACTGAATTGGGGAACAAAGGCCACGGTGGAAATAAAGCTTCAGGTAAAGCGACGGCTAGCGACGGCCGCTTTTTTGGCCGTCGCTAGCCGTCGCAATAGGCCATCGCAATTTGAGGCCTTTCTAGTAGTGATAAGTTTTGGTCCAAGTTTTGTTCATTTTGGTAATGGAACCATAACCTTAGCCAAACAACCTCACACTTTCAGTTTCATATAAGAAGGAAATTTTCCTTTCCATAATTCATAAGGAGTTTTATTTTTCTTTTTGAGAGGGACTCAATTTAGAATGATATTTGCAGAAAATAGAGCTTCACCCCATAAATTACATGGGATTCTAGAACTATTAAACATGGAACTGATCATATCTTTAGATGTTCTACTGCAACTTCATTTTTTTAAGGAATGTAATTAAGCTGTAATGGTCTGATGAACAATTTCATGAGAGGTACATAAATGTGAGTCTTTGTTATGTATTAAGTATGGCATTTGCTACAATCGTCTATAAATGAAATATAATAATTTTTCCCTCCACGAGTTGGTCTTGCCTTGAAGTCACAGAGATCAAAAGGAATTAATCTCATTATTTCATTCGATTTTTCTATAGACAACATAGCTTGTTTTACAAACTTAGATTCAACGCATACTTCACATCACTGTATAATAATAGAAATAGGATTTTATTTTGGTTTTAGTCCTGAATTTGCCACTCTTTTGATAGAATATTAATTAACTTGACCTAACCGTTCATGCCATAAATCAATAGACTCAAGCAAGTAAAAAGAAACCTTTTCATTATTGCTATTATTGCAGCATACATCGAGTTTGAAAATCGCATATGTGAGACAGCCTTTTAATACAAATTTACCACCTTTGGTGAGTACAAATTTATCAGACTCAAATACAAGTTCAAACAATTTGTTACTTAAAATAGGACTAGATGCTGAGTTCTTTCTGATCTTTGGTACATGCACCACATGAACAAGAGTTGCTCTTTTTCCAGAAGTAAGAGTGAGGACCAAAATGTCTTTTCCTCGTACCAAAATGATTATTCATTTCCCATATACATATTTTCTCCTTCAATTGGCTGGTATTTTGTAAACATAGTTTTTTCTGGATATACATATATGCCGTATAGCACCGGTATCATCCCACCAATCTTTTATATCAGAAACAACGTTAATATTTGAAACCATAACAGTAAAATCGGTGTTGATCACCGTATTTGCTTGATTTTTGTTGCTTTGATTTCCATTAGTATTTTGATCCTCCCTCTTAAAACGGACTTGCGCTTTATGTCCTGGTTTTCCACAACCCCAATATGCACCTTTTATCTTGAATTTTTTTGATTTTGGTACAAGCGAAGTACCTTTCTCCTTTTTCTTATGTGAATTGAGTTTTTGCTTGGATGAGTATCCTTTTACAACGTTTGCTTTGCCTTCATGGAGCCAGGCTTCAATTCTCTTGTTCATCATGTTCCCTTCTTATTCTCGAAGCTTTAGAATACAATATTCCATTGTTAATTGCTTTGTTAATTACTCCAATTCATGTTTGAAACTTTTCTAGAATAGAGGCAATTTCTCAATGATAAACCTACTTGGAACTTTTCGTCAAGACTTATGTCTTTTGAATGCAGTTCATGAATGATAATATGTAATTCCTCAACTTGATGGAGAACAAATCTTTCGTCAACCAACCTGTAATTCAAAAACAATCCAACAATGAATTTTCCTGCACTCCCTGCTTGTGTTAGATACTTCTTTTCTAAAGATTCCCACAATTCCTTTGCAGTTGCACACGTGACATAAACATTATAAAAAGTGTTACCTAATCTTTTTAGGATGTAAATTGCAAAGGAATTTGTTATGCGTCCAAACATCAATTTGTTTTTTAGTAGCTTGAGTGCGAGGAGGTCCTTTCAGTACAAGTTTCTCCTAAAGAGGCACATAGCCAAGTTCGAAGTGGTGATGTCAAATAGCATTTTCTGTTGCCACCTTTTAAAATCAATGCCTTTGAACCTTTCTAGTTTTGATTGACAACAGACACAGGTTGATCCATTCTATTGTACAGGAATCAAAAACAAGTAAACTAAAATGGAATAGCAGAAAATTTTGTCTTAGATTGTTAGTAACAACAATATGCAGAAGGAGATCAACGTAATCAAATAATGGTATAAAAGTAAAATCGAATGGGTAACTATGTATGCAAACTAAGAATGGAATATAGTGAATCAGAGATTGCAGTAAACTAGAAAGTTGAGTTGAATATGAAAAGTGAGGCTTGCATGTGCAATGTTCTATGACAGAATTTCGCCCATACACTGCTGCTATAGTTGTAAATGGACGTCTGACTCGCAAGATACAACTCTCAATCGAAGTTTTTGCAGAGATGCCTCAAATATAGGTGAACGTCAACCTATGCCTCTGTTTAATATCAAGAACTGGAGATGGAAAGAAAGAGTGAATAATATGTTTTTCCTGAACGATGTAGACACTTATTTGTAGGTGCCGAAGTGGGTAGTCGTTTGCTCTTGAGAGAAACAATCATGCCTATTCATTTTTAAATGAACATACACAAGGTTTCGAAAATTAAAAAATAAAACTGCTGATAAAATTGAATGGGTAGCTATATATGCAAACAAAGAATGCAATACAGTAAATCAGAGACTGAAGTAAATTAGAAAATAGACTTGAATATGAAGAGAGAGGCTTATGTTCCTAAGATAGAATTTCACCCCTACACTACTGCTGTAGTTGTATATGGACATCTCACTTGCAAAATACAACTCTCAATTGAAGGCATTGCAGAGATGCCTACGATATGGACGTCAATATGTGCCTCTGTTTGATATCAAGAACCATAGATAGAAAGAAACGGAGAATAATGTTTTCTGGCTGAACGACGTAGGCACTTATTTATAGGTGCCGAAAGGGTGTGGTCGTTTGCTCCAGATAGAAAAGTCATGTTTGTTCATTTTTAAATGAACGGACACAGTGAAAATCAAAAAATTAAACCACCTGTACTGAACCGATTATTTCAACATCTTATAATACGAAGATAATAAAGGTTTAACGTTTATAAGAATGTTTATAACCTTGATTTTAATCTGAATATGAAATCTTAATGTACATTGTAAGCGTGAATTTGAATTTGTATGCTATTTTGGAATTTAAGATGTGAAACGATAAGTTACATTAATGATTTCGTGATGTGAAATCTATAATTGGTAAAGCAATGACTTCTCAAATTTGAATACATTACATAAAAATAATTTAAACAATTTTGTAATATAAACGTCTAAGCGCGTCGCTCCATTTAAAGAGTTTCATACGAACAATATATGATAGCGATAATTGATGTATTGTTTTGGTGTTAAAAATTTAAAAGCTAAATTTAATATTTGAGATACGTTCAACTAGACAATTTCGTAGTAAAATGTATTTGTTTCGTTCGCGTTAATTTAATTAAACATCTAGTAGATCGTTGAAAATTTAACGTTATCATAACTTGGACGAATGCGATCTAAAAACATTAGATTGAATTTTAAGGAGAACAATATTTTTCGTTTAACGAAATTCGGATTTTTAATATCTTGAATCTTTAGTTTTGGGACAAAAACCGTGAAAAAACAAGCAATGCTTGTTTGTCTTTCGTTCTATGTTTTCCTTCGTTCTTCCAGTTGTGTGGGCAGCTAATATCAACACAACAGTTTTATCATTTAAAGATAAATTTATTTTGTTAAAAATATATATGCATATTTACAACTGTAAATATTTTGTAATTGAGTTGAACATCTGTAAAATTGGCCTCTGAAATCATCAACACGTGTTCTGTCTCTTGCACCACTTGTAAAATTTACCATGTGGTTGTTGATTTCAGTTGCTTGTCCATCTCCTTCCTCGTTATATGTTGAACACTACCTTCCCCCTCTTCTTCGAAACAAATAGAATATCTTGTTTTCCCTAAAAGAAAAAACGTTCTCTTCTAAAATTAAAATGGCGACCAAGCTCCAAAATTCCCAAAATTGAAACCGCGCTATCCCAGCCTCCACAAACGACCACCGTGCTTCCCACCTCCGTTGCTCAGCACCAGTCATCAGCAATCGCATAACCTAGGTGCGCCTCCACCATGGATCTTCCCTCTTTGCCATCCCACAGGACCTAACTCGAGCTGCCTTCACGCGCGCAACATTCTCCATTGCCGAGTTCGCCAGCACCTCCAATGGCTCAACCGTGAATCCTCTCTAGCTTCTCCCTAGTAGCACATGCTTGACCCTTCGTTCGAACCCTACTGCCTCAAAAAAAAAAAAAAAAAAAAAAAAAAAAAAAAAAAAAACCCGAGCCTAACACCACTCGCAAGTCACCACTATCCCTTTACCTATCATCTTTACAATACCCAATAGCATCGAATTTTCAACCCAAGTTATAATAGCTTTAGGGTAGGCCAGGTTTTTCCAGATTGGACTGGAGACCACACTTGTTCGAGCTAATGCCACATTAAGATGGTGTTGCCCTGGTTACATCGCTACTTGGTGTTTCGATGACTTAAAAGCAGGAAGTCGAGTCTAGGGCAGTTTTGCTAGATTTTTGTGTCCATTTTTCCTTAGTATACCAAACTAATGGATGATGTTATTTGCCGCTACCAAGTTCTTTATGTATTTGCGGAAGCCATGGTCCATTCGTTGTAGAAATTGTGAGTTTTTAGTGTCGATTTCAGTTGGAAGCTCGTGTATTGACTTGACTTTCATAGTGGAGTCCAGTGTGCACTCGAGTAGATAGTCAAAATCATGTATCAATTTTAATAAATAGATTTTGAAATGAAATTTTTGTGTAAAGAAAATGTTGAAAGGATTTCTCAAACTAAATCTTGAACTTGATTTAATAAAATGTGGTGTTTAAATTTAAATGTTCTAAATTAATGTTCGCTTTAAATAAGGCTTTTAAAAACATTTGATTTTGTATAGTATAACAAAGTTTTTTCTATATTGTGTTATTAAAAGTATTTGATCCGATATAAGATTTTAGTTAAATGATTTGGGAATACGAATTCGGATTGGATTGGATCATGATACTTGAATCAAACTACATTTTCGTAAAAGTAATTTTTTTTTCACATTACTTGGTTTTCGCAAAAATGCTTTTACAAATAAACTTAACGTTTTTGAACATTTAAAAACCTTATAACTATTTTTCTAACTATTTATTTAAACATATATACATTCAAAAATTTAACTATTCTAAATATATTGGATAAATTAAATGAAACCTATCCCAATCCGGGCTAGTGAATCCGAAGTGATCAAAATTAAGATACTAAGTAATAAATGATATTTTGTGGAAATTAAAATCTTAGATTCGAACGGTTTGACAAAGGGTTATTGTCAATATCGGGTTTGAAATCTTAATCGAACCATTAATGAATTATTTGAGAAATCGATTTTAAGGCAATACTTGAAATAAATCGATTTGTGATACTCGAAATATGATTTCAAATCTAATGACAATGATGTGAAAGATGTAAACGTTTAGTTGTTAAAGAGACCGGAGTCGGTAGATGTCATACTCTCTACCAATACCGACACCACTTTAACAGATATGCACTTAGTGGAGAATCCATAATTAAGTAGGATGGTATGGACTAGATTACTGGATTCAAAGAAAGAGAACGATGATCGATTGGCTTTGACCTTCAGGTCATAATTAAAATAACTAAAACATGAGTCATACCCGGGTTCAGCGAGAT
Organism: Allium sativum; assembly: GCA_030737875.1. Classification (NCBI taxonomy): domain Eukaryota; kingdom Viridiplantae; phylum Streptophyta; class Magnoliopsida; order Asparagales; family Amaryllidaceae; genus Allium; species Allium sativum. Next base: position 69,444,096 of record CM060909.1, on the reverse strand, counting down.
CGGATCTCCGATTAGACATTATTCTTCGATACCATCTCTATGATCATTGTGATTGATTTGGGTGCACCCTTAGATTATCGGAATGTTGTTCGAGGTGGATGGTAGTTGCTACTATGAATTATCACCAGCCCGGGGTCGTGATTCGTTAGAATCCTACCGTGCTTATTCCTTTGTGCCTTGTTATATTATCTAGATCGGGCCCCCTACAATTTTGATTTGGTGTTGTTTTCTATGGAGTGCCATTTGATAACACCAATATGGTGAATTTATGGTATTGTGTATACTACAAGGCTTGTAAACGGTGTAAGGGTAATATAGCAATCCCGCTTACACTAATTTGATATATTTACTTTACTGAAAAAACACTATTATAATAGTGTGTTATACTATATGTAGTAGTTTCATGGATCCTTAAGGGATGTAGATCTCAAACATCCTTTAAGTTACTGATGCATTCCATTTAAACATTTCACTTAAATTGATTCACTTATATGAGGATGTTAATTCTGACTCGAGTGTTTTGTTTTTACATAACGCTCAGGTTGGATTGTGTATTACAGCTGGGAGATTTGTCTATTATAGCTTGAGATTCATTGGAGACCCAATCATCCATCTATTATTTAATATGGAGTCATTCACACTTCTACTGGTCATTCATGTATTTTAAATTTTTGATATTCGGTCTTCTACTGTATTTGTATTTATTCTGTTTTCTGATGTGTATAAATTAAAATTTTGTACTATTGTATGAATTTTACTTCCGCTATGAGATATTTTGTGTTATGTGTCTGTGATGATTTTTATTTAACCTCATAAGTAATAATAATCTGCTATTTCGAACGGTTTAATTTGTTTTAATTATCGACTTGAAGAAGTCGAAAAAGCATGTCATTACAGATGTGGTATCCAGGCTTTCGTTTATACAAAATTTAGCTTATGAGGTTGAAACATTCATTAGAGATAGGGTTGCAATACCTTAGAATGAGTGAAATCATCTTAGAATCATTCATGAGAGAGCGTACATTAAAAATAAAAATACTTAAAATTAATTTTAAGTACTTTTTATAAAGATTCCTATACATATGAAAATTGTTTAAATTTTAGCCTTGTTTTAAAAATGTAGCCTTGCTTTAAATCCCATTCCTTTGAATTCATCCCTTTAGTTAGGTTTTTATTAGTTTAGGATTACTCAAATCTGAACCTCGAACTTTTTTTGTCCCGCCTTAGGAAATTAAGAATTTTTTCGCTTCCTTAATCCTGAATCTTCTTTAATTTATCTTATTGATTGGGTTCGTTTATTCATTCAGCATCTAGCCTATATTCCAACTTAACTCAAATCGAATTAAATAAACGCTTGAGAATTTAAAGTAAAACTTGAATAAATAACTAAACAATTGGTTGTATTGAATTGAAAATCCAATAGTATTGAGTTATATATGAATTTATGACCTTATATTAATGAAAATTTCATTGATTAAAAAATTTGTGAACTCATAAACTATATTAAAGTAAAATGTATATAAGTAGAACTCGTAAAATTAAAACAGTGGAAAATAAATGACTTGGTTGAATTCTTAATGACTAAAGGATGATAAAACTTCAGGATTAAGTGTAGTGCGAGTTAAAAGTGTATAAATTCTATTCTAAGTTGAAAGTTTGTAAATAGAAATTGATCATTGAGTAAATGTACTAAAGTAGTAATTTGACACTAATAAGAGTATTCTTGGAAATAAATTACTTTATATGAATGTGGAATTTAAAATAGCGATTTGTGTGATTTGTGTGTGTGTGTGTGTGTCTATATATATATATATATATATATATATATATATATATATATATATATATATATATATATATAGAGAGAGAGAGAGAGAGAGAGAGAGAGAGATTCCATAAGTATAAATAAGGCAAACAATAAACTTAAGGTTTTGGGAACAATATGTGCTTGAAACCTAAAAATGCTAAAAGAAATCCTGTATAATATATATTTTGAAAAAAAGTTGTTTATATGATTTTCCATTGTAAACTTTGAGATAGTATAAATAAATAAACAATTATAATCAAAATATGACAAAATAAATGAGTGTGGGACATATATAATTGTTCTCTGTTTGAGATCTTTTGAAATATAATATTTTATCATATATTTAGGAACTTTGTACATACCTTTGTTCTAAGAGAAGAGTATTGGGTATTTTTATTCGACGTTAAAATTGGACTATCGAGTACACCAAGATTTTTATTATATGCCTAGCTAACGCATATACAAAGTCCTATATGTACTAGATAGATATAGAATCGCAATCTAGTCGCATGGAAATAAATCTGGTGACGACTCAGCATCATTAGTATTTATTTTTAGATTTCGAAAGTGAGATAAATATATAATTTCAGTTGAGGCGTTGAATGAATACTTGAACTAGCTTTAGCAGATGTTGGAAAACTTTAATGAGAAGATTTTGTAGTAAATACCAATGTCTAAGTTTATTTAGTGACATTGTGAATAATACTGAATAAATTTAAAATAAGGTGATTAAATTGAATATCGGGTTGTAAGTGCAAACCAAACTAGCTTGTCAAGGACTTAAAAAGCATATTCTAGCAATAGAGGTTGAAACTTACTTAAAGAATTCTAGTATAAAATCTGACATGGATTTATGAAAAGAACTTTGACTTTTGATTTTGGAATTTCTAACATAAGTGGAAAACCTATTTTTGTTAAGAAATCATATGTGACATATGGTTAGTATACATTTGAATTATTGATATAAATTAAATTACAGCATAGTTTCGAGTGGGGACATAACTAATTTTCACCGCTTGAAACTTTATAAATTAAATTAAATGTGAATGAAATAACCATATGCATAAAAGGAAATGGAATAAGCTTGAATGACAAATTTTATACAACAAAAATGGGATATGCATTCAAGTGTAACAAGGTTTTAGTGAATCATTTGAATTATATGTTTGTTGATATTAAACGAAACTGTAACGACCCAAGGATTTTCGACCCTGAATATCGACACAAAGCACTATGTCGACTAACCAAGCATCGAGAATACAGGATCATTAATAGAAAGAAGTTAGAGGGTGAGAAATAAAAAGAAAGTTAGAATAGAAGAAGAAGAAGAAGAAGATCACAACAGAATAGAATTAGAGTAAACACAAATTTCACAGCGGAACAAATAAAATAGATTATATAACATAACTTTTGAAATACAAACTTATAACTGTATGTACATACCATTTCAAAGTACAACACATCACAGCACATAACAGCGGAAATAAACTCTATATATTTAATGTTGAAGCCTCCTGCACCAAACTCCTCCAAGTATATCTATAAAAATCCCGACTACTTGACTACCCGTACAAATTTGGGCACCCAAGAGTTTAGGGTAAAACAAAACAAAATATACTTTTGGTCAGTCATAGGACCGGTGTGAGTAAACTCCAACCATTTAGTTTAACTTTTAAAAATCCTTTTCAAAATAAATGATAATCGTAAGATTGATCCACACATAAATACAGGTGTTTTTTACCTTATGATAACCCAAAACTTTTTTAAAACAATATTATTATGATATTATAATAGTGTCTAATACAAGTAAATAGCAATCTAGCAGAATGCTTGCATTTCGCACTCTACATACATAGTATAAAATCAAAACCGTGGGCTTTTATTGGGGAATAGATTTCCAACTATGACAAGGTATGGAACCACCTTCCGATCGGTGTAATCTAGAGGGGATACACTGGAGTTCAATAAGAAAATCTTGCAACTTAGCCACACATGTCGGCTATTCATTTCGCTTGAATGTTCCGAATATATTGTCACCTTATGGTTGGTATACCAACGTAACCGTTCCAAGGAGATACAGAAGAAAAAGAAGGAAAAAATAAATATTCTCTAGATGGTGACAATATACTCTAATTGGGAGCGACCCACTTAGCCATGCTGCCTGCCCGATTTTTGTCATTTCCCAGTTGATGAGGCTTGAGGTCATAACGTATCTTTTGACAGGTCACGACTTCATTTACTTTGAATGCCACATCGTCTGTAACACCCCACCTCCACTAGGGTCACTCACAAAGGGAATGCACTAGTTTTGGAGGAGCGTTATCGAGGTAAACAAACACATAAATATTACAAGACAGAACATAGATAAAACAGCAGAAGAATCAAAAGGTAAATTTCATTACTTTCAAAAAGAGTCAAAACCTTTTACATAAAATAGCCAAGGTTATTATTTTCCATCACATCAAATTCTATCTTGCAAAAATAAAGAGGCATAAACTTAAAACATCAAAAGTAGCTTAATTCCCCAAAGGTAGCAGAAATGCAGCCATAGCATAGCTCAAGATCAAACCGTACATGAGTTGAACCGAAAGCAAGCGAAATCCAAGCTAAGTGCTAGAGTTTCCTCCCTGAGAACCTGGGTGGGGAACGAAAGAAAAGAGGCGAAAGAAAACGGGTCAGTCATAAAGACTGGTAAGTCCAAGTGACTTTCAGCATAAAAACAGATAAAGGTAACATGACATGTATAAACTGAAAGTAAACATACGCATGATGACAAGATGGGCAAGATAGACTAAGACAACATGATAAATCAAGTATAAATCAAGTATAAATCAAGTATAGCATCACATATTCAAGGTTCGCTGCATCAACTGTACTAGAATCCCAACCCATGTCTTATATTAATCATGAAATGATCCCTTGGCCCAATATCACGAATGACCCATTACAGGGTCCAACAGAACGATCCACTAGTCGATCGGCTCCCTACAAGTTCTAGCTCGTCATGTGTCTTTGTCATACGACCCTATTACGAATGTAGTCACCTGTGCTAGGTCCACCATAGGGTGTATCAAGCCCTATGGTGCCAACCACCGACACGAATCAAGAATGCACAGATAAACCTACTGATGCCCAATGCCTGCTTTTTCAACTCCGGACCACGTGCACGACCATAGCCCGCCTGAACCTACACTGGCGCACCAACACAGCCGTCGTTCTGGTCGCTTACAATCAGCCCAGTAATCGTGCCCCACCATGCCTAGTCCTAGGATACCGTGACACATCTAGTGGGTTACTGCTGAAATGGACTGCATAACTAGGGTTTCCGTCCAATAGGTTAAGTGTTGTCATTTAAATTCGTGACTTAACCCCTATCAGTCTAGAATGTCAAGTTGGTTAAGCGTTGTCATTCAAGTTCGTGACTTAACCCACCTACGAATCATATATCAAGTTGGTTAAGTGTTGTCTTACATGTTCATGACTTAACCCTATCATGTGGCATTAATTCATTAATGCACCCTAACTTCTCACATCAGACCTGTTGTTGTGGTCACTGGATATGCCGGGTGGTTCCGAGCAGAATTACACCACAATTCAGTCTGACATCGGGTTTTCAAGTGCGATATGACCAACTACCCACATTGGATCCTATTGTTTGCAGTAACTGGATTTGTCGGGCGGTTCTGGGCAGAATTACACTGCAAACTCAACCCAACCTTGAGTTGGCCATTTTCAAGTTCATTCTAGTTTCATGTCCATGTTCAAGATTCATGTCAAGTTCGTGTCAAGTTTTCAAGGTAAGTTTCATACCAAGTTTCCTATAATTACCAATTTTTCCCAACGTTACCCCGTCTAAATATTAGACTAACAATCTTAGCCTAATTTCTTGTCCGCATGATTTTTGACATATAATATTAGACTAAAAACTTAGCCTAATTTAACGTACGCAAAATTGGCATAAAGCAATTCATTAACATAAACATGACATAGGTGTAAACTTGGCATTTTCGGCATAGTCAATATGAACATCATAGGTGTGAACTTGCAAAATAGTCAACGTGAATATCATAGATGTGAATCTTGCAACGTAGACTAAATCAACATACATATATGTGAACTTGCAACATAGACTAAATCAACTTACATATATGCGAACTTGCAAATCAGTCACGAGCATATGAATAAGTGTGAACTTGAAATATGACATAGGTTTAACATATACACATAAACATGTAGATCTAACATTTGGTCACATATGTGATATGATTTTACAACCTAAAACTTGCATAACATGATAAACTACACAACTTGTCATAACGGGTTATACTTCAAGTTCCTATACATATGAATAGACTTATTCATTATTTCCCAAATCAACATGAAAATAAAATAGAACCACATGCATAGATCACTATCATTCAATAACATAATCAATCTATTTTCAAGGTATGACATAACTGAATAAATTGATTAAAACATCACAGTCATATAAATCTGATAACATTATGAACATAAAAAGGTTTGAATACTTAATCTAGATTCAAGAACATGGATAGATCTAACTTAAATAGAAAAATCCCCAAAATCAAGATCCAAGGACAAATAAAGAAAATAGGTCCGAATAGAAAATCAAGCTTAGATCCAATTTCATAGTCATAATCCTATGCAATGAATCATAGGTGATTAACCACAATTGTCCTTGTCATAGTCATAGGCAATAGTCTTATTGTTCATAGTCATAGGCATTCTTATGTTCACCGTCATAGTCATAGGCATAGTCTTATATTCACCGCATTGTCATAGGCATAGGCAAAATCTTATGTCTACAGTCATAGGCATAGTCATAGTCTTATGTCATTAACAATAGTTTCAACGTCGTAGGCAATATTCCCAATAGTCAAGATCCAAGAAGAAAACAAGAATAAATATGAATCATACATAAATCAATTCCAATTTAACATGCCCATATTAGATTTATAGTTTTTATCTAAAAGTAACTGGAACTTACAGATCGTGGTCTAAGAAAGATGTAGAAGTCGAATCTATAAACTAGTCGTCGTATTGTTGAATCGTTGAATCTTGATTTGATTGTAGAAGCAAATCCCCAATTCCTAGCCGTAGCCTTCAAGAAATAATCTTCGCGTTTTATTTTTAATTTAATTTAATTAAGGGGAAGAAGAAGAAGTCATGTCCATCAAGAATTTGTGCAGCATAAGGCTAGAGAAGAATGGTGTAAAGAGAATGAGGCTAGGGGCTGTTTATATAGGATTAGGTGATGAATTTGGTCACGAAACGAGTCTAAATACATCAGAATGCATCAGTTCCAAAAACTGGGTTCGGGAGGCAGGTCGACCCCCAGGTCGACACTATGGTCGACCTGGTCCCTGGTAGGTCGACACTATGGTCGACCCCCAGGTTGACCTGGTCCTGGGCGGGAAATTTCCCGCCCAGCCTGTTTTGGGTTTTGAATTCGAATTTGAATCTGAATTTTCGAGCTGTTTTCGATTTTGAAAATTTCTGAAACTACGGAGGGTCATATCTCCCTAATACGGGCTCCGATTTTTTAAAACTCGGACTCGTTTCCAAGCAGAATTTCGAGACGAACGCAATGGCGCAAGCCGTTTCCCTTGATTCTTATTTTAAAAAATTAATTCTGCCTTAATTAATCGTTTTAACATGTTATTAAAATACGGGTTGTTACATTCTCCCCTCCTTAAAGGATTTCGTCCCGAAATCTTCAAGTTAAGAAGAATGAATCCTATCATCCAATCATCCATCTACTCAAAACATCATCCACAAGCAATCATTGTCCTTAAAAGATTTCTAATGCTATATGAACATACGCAGAATGTGTGTGTATATGTTCCTTATCTAATGCAAATGATTAGGCCTGATTGATCTTCTTAATTCAAAATATGTTTAGTGTCATGAATCCAACATGTATGCAAATAGTCCTAGTCACATAAACGCTATATGTGTGCACAAACATCCATCCATATGCAACATCCACATGATAACACGTTCAATTTCATCCATAAAAAAGTATAAACACTCATGCATATGCAATATGAAAATGTGTCTGAGCCGATCTAGTGCCTAATGTTTGTTATGCAACCACGAGCAACCACTTGCAACCACTTGCAATCATTTGCAAACATCAACCATAACATGTTTCAATCACATGTTTACATCCAAGAAAGGTTCTACCTAAGGTTCTCAAGATAGGATTGGGAAGATAAGCAAGATAAAACAAAGCATCTAGGAGAAGAAGTTAAAGATGTACCCCCAGAAGGTCCTGCTTGCGGGGCTTGCCCTTGCTTCTTAGGGCAGTTCTTGCTGATATGTCCAGTATCACCACACTGAAAGCATGCACCCATCTTCATCTTCTTCTTTCTACAATCCTGGATAACATGCCCAACTATACCACAGAAGTTACACTTCCTCTTATCACGTGACTTGTTATTATTGTTGTCGTTGTTCTCGCCTCCCTTCTGGAAGTCTTTCTTCTCGTTCTGAGACTCATCCGCCTTAACTTATCACTCATACCTTTCCTATGTAACATGTTAACAAGCCTCACGGAAACTATCTCCATCGTATGGAAAACCCTCTACGAAGCTAGAAAGAAGATTAGTCACAGGTAAAAACTACTGCGACTACAGATGGAGAAAATAAAGGAAAAGAGATTCAAACAAGGAAACAAAGGATAGTGCTAATGGCTTTTGGGGAATAGCCTTTTCAAAATAAACTTTTCTCTTGAAAAATGCTTCTTTATAAACGGTTTTGAAAATAGTTTCAGAAGGTTTTTAAAATTTTTGCCCAGTCTGGTAACCTTCTGCTCTGATACCAAATGTAACACCCCACCTCCACTAGGGTCACTCACAAAGGGAATGCACTAGTTTTGGAGGAGCGTTATCGAGGTAAACAAACATAGAAATATTACAAGACAGAACATAGATAAAACAGCGGAAGAATCAAAAGGTAAATTTCATTACTTTCAAAAAGAGTCAAAACCTTTAACATCAAATAACCAAGGTTATTATTTTCCATCACATCAAATTCTGTCTTGAACAAATAAAGAAGCATAAACTTAAAACATCAAAAGTAGCTTAATTCCCCAAAGATAGCATAAATGCAGCCATAGCATAGCTCAAGATCAAACCGTACATGAGCTGAACCGAAAGCAAGCGAAATCCAAGCTAAGTGCTAGAGTTTCCTCCCTGAGAACTTGGCGGAGGGGGGGAAACGAAAGAAAAGAGGCGAAAGAAAACGGGTCAGTCATAAAGATTGGTAAGTCCAAGTGACTTTCAGCATAAAAACAGAAAAAGGTAACATGACATGTATAAACTGAAAGTAAACATACGGATGATGACAAGATGGGCAAGATAGACTAAGATAACATGATAAATCAAGTATAGCATCACATATTCAAGGTTCCCTACATCAACTGTACTAGAATCCCAACCCATGTCTTATACTAATCATGAAATGATCCCTTGGCCCAATATCACGAATGACCCATTACTGGGTCCAACGGAACGATCCACTAGTCAATCGGCTCCCTACAAGTTCTAGCTCGTCATGTGTCTGTGTCATACAGCCCTATCACGAATGTAGTCACCTGTGCTAGGTCCACCATAGGGTGTATCAAGCCCTATGGTGCCAACCACCGACACGAATCAAGAATGCACAGATAAACCTACTGATGCCCAATGCCTGCTTTTTCAACTCCGGACCACGTGCACGACCATAGCCCGCCTGAACCTACACTGGCGCACCAACACAGTCGTCATTCTGGTCGCTTACAATCAGCCCAGTAATCGTGCTCCACCCTGCCTAGTCCCACTGTACCGTGATACATCTAACGGGTTACTGCTGAAATGGACCGCGTAACTAGGGTTTCCGTCCAATAGGTTAAGTGTTGTCATTTAAATTCGTGACTTAAACCCTATCAGTCTAGCATGTCAAGTTGGTTAAGTGTTGTCATTCAAGTTCGTGACTTAACCCACCTACGAATCATGTATCAAGTTGGTTAATTGTTGTCTCACATGTTCATGACTTAACCCTATAATGTGGCATTAATCCATTAATGAACCCCAACCTCTCACATCAGACCTGTTGTTGTGGTCACTGGATATGCCGGGTGGTTCCAGGCAGAATTACACCACAACTCAGTCTGACCTCGGGTTTTCAAGTGCGATATGACCAACTACCCACATTGGATCCTATTGTTTGTAGTAACTGGATTTGTCGGGCAGTTCCGGGCAGAATTACACTTCAAACTCAACCCAACCTCGAATTGGCCATTTTCAAGTTTATTCTAGTGTCATGTCCATGTTCAAGATTCATGTCAAGTTCGTGTCAAATTTTCAAGGTAAGTTTCGTACCAAGTTTCCTATAATTACCAATTTTTTCCAACGTTACCCCGTCTAAATATTAGGCTAACAATCTTAGCCTAATTTCTCGTCCGCATGATTTTTGACATATAATATTAGGCTAAAAACTTAGCCTAATTTAACGTACGCAAAATTGGCATAAAGCAATTCATTAATAAACACGACATAGGTGTAAACTTGGCATTTTCGGCATAGTCAATATGAACATCATAGGTGTGAACTTGCAAAATAGTCAATATGAATATCATAGGTGTGAATCTTGCAACGTAGAGTAAATCAACATACATATATGTAAACTTGCAATATAGACTAAATCAACTTACATATATGTGAACTTGCAAATCAGTCACGAGCATATGAATAAGTGTGAACTTGAAATATGACATAGGTTTAACATATACACATAAACATGTAGATCTAACATTTGGTCACATATGTGATATGATTTTACAACCTAAAACTTGCATAACATGATAAACTACACAACTTGTCATAACGGGTTATACTTCAAGTTCCTATACATATGAATAGACTTATTCATTATTTCCCAAATCAACATGAAAATAAAATAGAACCACATGCATAGATCACTATCATTCAATAACATAATCAATCTATTTTCAAGGTATGACATAACTGAATAAATTGATTAAAACATCACACGCATATAAATCTGATAACATTACGAACATAAAAAGGTTTGAATACTTAATCTAGATTCAAGAACATGGATAGATCTAACTTAAATAGAAAAATCTCCAAAATCAAGATCCAAGGACAAATAAAGAAAATAGGTCTGAATAGAAAATCAAGCTTAGATCCAATTTCATAGTCATAATCCTAGGCAACGAATCATAGGTGATTAACCACAATTGTCCTTGTCATAGTCATAGGCAATAGTCTTATTGTTCATAGTAATAGGCAGTCTTATGTTCACCGTCATTGTCATAGGCATAGTCTTATGTTCACCGTAATTGTCATAGGCATAGGCAAAATCTTATGTCCACAGTCATAGTCTTATGTCTTTAACAATAGTTTCAACGTCGTAGGCAATATTCCCAATAGTCAAGATCCAAGAAGAAAACAAGAATAAATATGAATCATACATAAATCAATTCCAATTTAACATGACCATATTAGATTTATAGTTTTTATCTAAAAGTAACTGGAACTTACAGATCGTGGTATAAGAAAGATGTAGAAGTCGAATCTATAAACTAGTCATCGTATTGTTGAATCATTGAATCTTGATTTGATTGTAGAAGCAAATCCCCAATTCCTAGCCGTAGCCTTCAAGAAATAATCTTCGCATTTTATTTTTAATTTAATTAAGGGGAAGAAGAAGAAGTCATGTCCATCAAGAATTTGTGCAACATAAGGCTAGAGAAGAATGGTGTAAAGAGAATGAGGCTAGGAGGCTGTTTATATAGGATTAGGCGGATGAATCTGGTCACGAAACGAGTCTAAATATGAGAGAACCCGTAACTTCCCCGTGAAGGAAAGCACGAATACTTTGAGAACAACACACAAAAGGACGCATACGGAAGAACATTTCATTGTTATTACAACAATTCCATCAGATACAAGAATATACAGATTATAAATGAATAAATTACATTCGATAAATATCAGAGATTACAATAAATTACATAGTAGCGGAAAACAATATAAAACACAACTGAAAGTTATACACGGATACAGAGCTTTCCAAGCATCGTTCCAGCTGTAAATCAGGACCCTGTGAATATAAATCTGCAAAACCAAAACTACTAGCTGCCCGTGTGGAAAATAGAGGCACCCAGAGTTTAGGTTAAAACAATAAACTCCAGGTCAGTCATGGGACTGGTGTGAGAACTAAAACAGTTATTCAAAACTTTACTTAAAGATAGTAATTCAAAGGACCACGCCGTATAACACGGAACGGGTTTCCTCCCAAGAATACTAGTGCATATAACAAAACAACGCAATGCTTTTTGGAAAAATGAAGCTATTATAAGACCCAGGTCCCATCACACAATGCAACGCAAGCCAGAGGATAGGGTTTTCCCTTATAATAGACAAACATGCTTGGTACGTTTAAAACAAATCATTTGATACTATTATAGGTGTATAGTGTCAAAACAATTTCAATCATAAATATCAATCATAGACGGCATGGGTACCATATATCATGTCGCCATACTAGTTCTACAATTAAAACCGCAATACACGTATTGGAAATTGGATTCCGTCATGAGCCGAGGCAAGGGGCAAGCTCCTCTCCACGTTCGAGACACTCTAGCAAATGTCTCAGGACCCCACTATGATCCTTGGATCTTCAGGGCCGGTCCTCTCTTACTTTTGAGGATTGGCAATTCCTGAACACACGTTTCCCGGTCCTTACAGACCTATATCCGAGGCGCCTCATATCCAACAACCACACAGGTGAAAAGTATATAAATGTCAGGGCTGGTAGGTCACTGACACCACCCTAGCTAGAAAGAAACGTCGTGCTCTCCCTGCAGTCACTATCCCGTTTTTGACTCATACCGAGGTGTGAGGCTCGCGAATTCACGTTATACATAAAGCTACGCCACACAGGCCGTGCTTTGATCATCAACCACAAGACTTTGCTTTTCAACAGAAGCCTTGATCAATTGCCACTTACGCATGCCACTTTGGCAATTCACTCCATGCGACTGATGTCCATCGATATACAACCTCTGAGCTCGTACGTCTCAGAGAAGGGCGTTAAGCAAGAGAATAAATTCTCCGCCGCCAAACAGATGTATATTTAATAGAGATCAATCAACACAGAATAATATCCAATGTCAGACACACAATCCATTTACAAGTTCGTTCTGGGTCTGAACGAAACCGGAGTCACTTTCCTCGCATATCCATCCATCTCCAAGTACGTCTGGACGATCACCGACTGTTTCCCTCATTTCGGGTGTACAGCCCAATCAAGATCATCAGTAATCACCCAAACGATGTGAAGACTTCCGGTCTTCCACCACCGTCTTCATCTTCGACATCTCGTCGAATCGGTTATTCAGAATGGGTATAACCCGGCCTTTCTAAATAACCCACGTATATAATAAACGAATGTTACACAAACACAATGAACGCCTCATTCCAATTCAGAATATTCTTTTATTCACAAAATCACATTCTTAGGGAAATGTTCCCATTAATTTTATCAAAGATAAATTCTTCTAAATTTATCCTATAATCTTCCTTTGGATATCATTTCAAACTAGTCAGGATTAGCGAACCACACCGAAGTAATTATTTGTTTTATTTCCCAATCCCAACCTATATATCCCATGGAGCAAAACTGGTGATACTCCATATCTAACACCACGGTGTTATCGGTAAAATTAATTACCATTTCACGTTTAAATCTAATTAAAGATTTAACTATCGCTTTGGAGCAAAACTGGTGATACTCCATTCTCGATCACCTTTCAAATTTGATAATTTAAATTATCAATTCACATTTTTAATCTAATTAAAGATTCATTAAAACTCTACTTAGTTTTAATCTTCTCAAAAATCGATATCTTGCCTTTAACTGGGTTAAAGAACCAATGTCATCTAAAACACGATTCACGATAAACCCAAATCACATTTGATATTAATTACAAGGCCCTGAATAGAAAATATATCGGCTTATATTCAATATCAAATCCTGAAACCAACAAATATCGTATTGGAAATAACGATATAAAATATATCTTTCAAATTCCTATAACAATATCTGTATAGTCACGAAATCCAACATCGAAATATCCCGAAGATAATTTCGATTCAACTCCAGTCCAATCCACGTATTGGAAATTATCGATTATTTTCAAAATCACTTTCAAATTCAATTTATTTATTTCAAAAATAAATTGATTTTAATTCTAGTTCAAAACTAGTTCATTTCGACAAAATTCATTTTTATCCTTTCAAATGTGAAATTTTCCAGCTCAATTCTTCCCAATTAACATATTATAATTTTACCCAAATTATAGATATTTTTAATAATTTTATCAAGGCCCGTACAGTGGATTTCCATCTACGGCCATCGAACTGCACTTACAGCGACCTTTTTCGAATTTGATTTGGACATAACTCCAAATCCAACCGTTAGATTTCAGATTTCTAATATTCATTGGAAAGCTCTTTTCGATACGAACCCAACGGTTCCGGTTTTAGGAGAATCCGACGGTCGGATCTCCCGCAATGTCCGTTTGAAATAAATGGTCGAAATTCACGAAACACCGCGGCGCAGCGCGTTCTATTCAGGCCATTATATATATAATATATATATATATATATTATATATTTCGTCGATTTCCTTTTAAAACGTATTTTATAAATCGTTTTAAATTCGTTTCAAAACAATTTCAACTTCCTTTTCAATTCAATTCAAAATTGAATTCTTCTTTATAAATTCGTTTTAAAATTCATTTCTATTCAATTCAAATTTCAATTCAATTTGAATTCATTTCAATTCGCTTTCAAATCAATTTGAATTCGTTTTCAATTCAATTCATTTCGAAATCGTTTTCAATTCAATTCATTTCGAAATCGTCTTCAATTCAATTCATTTCGAAATCGTTTTCAATTCAATTCATTTTGAAATCGTTTTCAATTCAATTCATTTCGAAATCGTTTTCAATTCAATTCATTTCGAAATCGTTTTCAATTCAATTCATTTCGAAATCGTTTTCAATTCAATTCATTTCGAAATCGATTAAAATCGATATAAATATCGTTCACGTCGAAATAACGCATCTCTAATCAACACGGCTTTATATTTTTTAAAACTCCTTTATTCTATCCAACAAATGAATATTTATCCCATTCAACACATGAATCTATATTTCTTTCAACACACGACTAATCTCAACCCATGAGTACTGTCAACACATCACTATTTTTGTTATGTAAAATATTTTATAAAACTAAGGTATCTATCGTTTGATTTTCAATTAGACTTCTACTGGGAAGTAGTTCTAATTTTTAATGTGATAAAGATGTAATTTATTTTATTCAAAATATTTTACTCAACACATGAATAGTTTCAACACATGATCATCGTCAACACGTGACTATTTTTATATTCAACACATGAATTTTCTTTTATAATATTCATTGTTTTCCCGATTGGAATGAGGCCCAATCAATCACCATATAATGTTAATTATATGGATTACATACAACACATGTATATAATAGCTTTGAAAAATAATCAATCATCAACCAAAGTGCACTACACTGTATAAGCATCAAATATAAATATCTAACGCTTATAACAGCCTGTCAATCAATCGATCGACATATTTAATCAATCAGGATGAGTGAACTTCAAATTTCATCCCAACACCCGTGTGGGGTTTCAAACAATCAAACACAGATTTTATTTATGCAGTTGGGCGACGTGTAAAATTTATCGACCCAATCGATATCAGTCAAATCAGTGTATATAAACAAATCGGCCGATTTGTTTATAAATATTCATTTATCCATTTTCACGTTAAAAATTATATTTTTAACGATAAAACATTTTATTTTAACACATGAATTTCTATTCAGTTCATTTACTCGATAAAATGATATTTTTATTTTTCTAACATATTTTAGAAAATTTCGGCGGCATAACGGCACGATACTAGAAACGGGATAAGGCCTAGCCTTGTCCCCGGTCTAATAATGGCCACCGCCATACCCATATCAATCAAATCACTTTCGTTATGCAAACCACAAAATTTGGAGTAAGAGTCTAACCTAGCCTTACTCCTTCGCCTTATAACGGCGCACGTCTAATCCTAACCCATTTATCGATTCGATTTTCCACACCACAAACCACATTCAAACCAATATCGCAATCAATCACCAAACAGCCAAACAAACAAGTCCATGGTCTGTGGACGATTGTGTCGGGTGCTACTAAACACCGTCTGCATCCTAGTATATATATATAACTAGAAAATAAGTTGAAGAGTGAGAAATTCTCACCAATAGCTATCCAACACCACGACACTCCTATTGTAGAGATCTTCGTCGTTCTCGCCTTTTTTTCTCCTTTGTTGCCCGTAGCCACTACATATAGAAATCATACATTTTTATATTTCGATGTCTTTAAAATAAAAATCACATTTTTATTTATTCACTTTCAA
Source organism: Allium sativum (assembly GCA_030737875.1). Classification (NCBI taxonomy): domain Eukaryota; kingdom Viridiplantae; phylum Streptophyta; class Magnoliopsida; order Asparagales; family Amaryllidaceae; genus Allium; species Allium sativum. The sequence goes on along the minus strand of CM060909.1, from coordinate 69,427,744 downwards.
TTTAAAAATCATATTTTTATAATCACTTCATATATTTAAAAATCGAATTTTTCACTATGCTATATAGATAAAAATTATATTTTTATCACGCTATTTTCTATATAAAGATTTCGCCTTTTTAAATTTAAAGATTTCACCTTTTTAAATTTAAAGATTTCACCTTTTTAAATTTAAAGATTTCACCTTTTTAAATTTAAAGATTTCACCTTTTTAAATTTAAAGATTTCACCTTTATAAAAATCTCATTATAAAAATCACATTTTTATTTGTCTACACATATAAAGATGCTATTTTTAATATTCCTAAAATGTAAAAATTATATTTCTAATTCTCTACATAAACGAAAATCATATTTTTACATCCTTTATATAGTAAAGATTATATTTTTAATACTTTAAAAATATAAAGATCATATTTTTAATTCTTTAAAAATATAAAAATCATATTTTTAACTTTTCAATATAATAAAAATCTAACCTTTCTTCATTTAATAAAAATCGAACCTTCAAGCAAATAAAAATCACATTTTTCCTTATCTTGCGTCCATATTTTCATCGCTAGTATCACATGTAAAAATTGAAACTTTATTATCAGTAAAATTTGGTTTCATATTCAAAATAAATAAAACTGATTCTTAAACTTATAAATCTAAAAACTGATTTTGTTTTATATAAAAAAAATTAATAATTTCAGCAAATAACAAAATTAGATAAATTAATTAAAGCTTACCGGCGGGTTTGGAGGGGGAATATGGCGGCGACGAGGGGGTGGGAGGAGATGAAGGGGCCCAGCACGCTGTAGGGGCGGAGGAGCATCAGCAGGTGGTGGCGCGCTTCGTCGAAGGGGCTGAGTTCGTCGGGTTTTAGGAGGTGAGGAGGAGGTCGGAGATGAGGAAGGGAGGTGGCGCAGGAAGGTGGGGGGTTTGGTGGTGGTCGGCGCCGCCTTGGGGAGGGAGACGGTGGCCAGAAAAGGGGGGAGGTGCGGTTATCAGAGGAGGGAAGGTGAGAGAGGAGCGAGGCTGGAGGGAGGAGGCACCTGAGGGGAAGATCGGCGGCAGCTCCGCCTGTGGCGGCGGCGAAACCCTGGGGGGCGCGATGGCGCGGTCGCCATTTTTGATTTCGATCGGGATATTTGAGGGGCGGCTGAAGGAATAAAGTGGTAGGGGGTTTTGTGAAAAGGTTTATATATATTTTTATTTCAATTTATCTCTTCAAAGGGTTGACTTCGTGTACGAATTCAGAATCCAACCCACCGACTGTCGTCCCTAGCTAATAACCCCCATTCCGAACACAATGGGATATGTATCGCAGGCCAATTCGATCGTTACTATCAGTTTCCGTCAAATTTAAAATATAATTCTTTATATATTCAATTTGAACGCACATCTCAATTTACCGGGGCCACATACGGACCCGAAAAATTCCAGAAAAATATTTTCTAGCTTCGTATTAACGATACGGTCCTAACAAAACTAGTTTCGTTGAATTCTGAGACCGTTGGGAAAATGGCCATTTTCCAGTCGATTAAAATCAACTGAAACTGGTCAAACACGTTTTCTTTTTCCACGCTCACATATTGATTTGAAAAATTATGAAATTTAAAACCTAGCAATAATTTGACACCACGGACCCAACAAAACTGGTTTCGTCGAAATCCGAGGTCATTTGCAAAATGTCCATTTTTAAGGGCCTGAATTCCATAGCGACTATTTAGAATTTTCAACTGGACATATCTTTTGATTCCCGCTATGAAATCTCGATTTCCCGGATTCGTTGGAAAGATATCCACAATTAGATTCCATTATTTTTGGTTTCACTAAAATCCGGATTGTTTTGCACCCGGTACATTCAATTGAAGTTTGAAATCGAATTATCGAACTACCGCACCATTTTCAACTCTATTTATTATTTATATATAAATATTTATATTCTAACGACGACGTATATAATATATATGTCGAATTCCATTCAAAATAAATTTCTCGTCGATTTTATTTAAAATAATCTATTTTAAATATTCAAAATTCGCTAAATTTGCCAAAATAAAAATTTCAAACTGGCTCGCATTTTGCGGGTTATTACAATCTCCCCCACTTAAAACTTTTCGTCCCCGAAAAGGAACAAAGTCGAAAGTGGTTTGATTAATCAACACTATGTTCGATCTAGCTTCCATTCTCCAACTTTTTAGTTTCTGAGAATTTTCAAAATTTCAAAAATTTGGCTAACTCCCTAAATTTTCGAAAAATTTCGCCATAACCTCCCCTGCACCGGGAGCATCGGGGAATTTCAAATAGCTTCCCCGGTCCTTCAGATCTCAAAAAGAAAAAGAAAAGCCAAGCGGCTAGCCAATAGGCTCACAAAATCATCATCACCCAAACAAAACAGTAAATTATGTAGTAAACATGTACCTATTTTTCGGGCAAACAAATTTTATTCTTCGGCTCTAGCCTCCTTGCTATGACCTGTTCAAAAGATATACATGTATGCAAGCAAATGCGACCAATTTTCAATATAATTCAATATTCGGTTCAATTAGGCATAATGGTTAAAAATTATCAAACAAATAAACAAGCAACTCAAACATCAATCAATTAGTGAATTAGAGTTTCAAATTCATAAATTTTGATACATATATACAAAAAAAATCATGTTTTTGATGCCAATTCACAACAATGTGTTCTAACTACATAAGTTTTGGTTCTCACACCAGTCTAATGGAAATATATCGATATCACACCTTCGTTACTCGAACATGAATACTAATGACGACTAGTCAATCATCAGAATCATCTTCGGGCCACTAGAGTATGATTCTATATCTACCCAGTATATTAAAACTTCGACTATACGTTCATGACGCGTATACGCGAAATCTTTATATACTCGATTGTCCATATTCAAAATTAATAAATATTCAAATACGTATAAAACGATTTAAATTTTCAAAACAAAATTGTTTTCATTTGAAAAATATACTCTTCACACTCGTTCTAGGATACTACTGATCCTATCTCTAACGAGTCATTCTAATTGGATATTACTAATCCAATATCTGATGAATTCTTTCGTATGGTTCTAATGTGTCTTGTTCTCGAGCTCTGTAAACCAAAGCTCTGATACCAACTGAGACGACCCGAACTTCCCCGTGAAGGAAAGCACGAATAGAATTGAGGACAAGACAAAATAGAACGCAGACGGAAGAACATTTCATTGTTATTACAACAATTCCATCAGATACAAGAATATACAGATTATAAATGAATAAATTACATTCGATAAATATCAGAGATTACAATAAATTACATAGTAGCGGAAAACAATATAAAACACAACTGAAAGTAATACACGGATACAGAGCTTTCCGAGCATCGTTCCAGCTGTAAATCAGGACCCTGTGAATATAAATCTGCAAAACCAAAACTACTAGCTGCCCGTGTGGAAAATAGAGGCACCCAGAGTTTAGGTTAAAACAATAAACTCCAGGTCAGTCATGGGACTGGTGTGAGAACTAAAACAGTTATTCAAAACTTTACTTAAAGGTAGTAATTCAAGGGACCACGCCGTATAACACGGAACGGGTTTCCTCCCAAGAATACTAGTGCATATAACAAAACAACGCAATGCTTTTTGGAAAAATGAAGCTATTATAAGACCCAGGTCCCATCACACAATGCAACGCAAGCCGGAGGATAGGGTTTTCCCTTATAATAGCCAAACATGCTTGGTACGTTTAAAACAAATCATTTGATACTATTATAGGTGTATAGTGTCAAAACAATTTCAATCATAAATATCAATCATAGACGGCATGGGTACCATATATCATGTCGCCATACTAGTTCTACAATTAAAACCGCAATACACGTATTGGAAATTGGATTCCGTCATGAGCCGAGGCAAGGGGCAAGCTCCTCTCCGCGTTCGAGACACTCTAGCAAATGTCTCAGGACCCCACTATGATCCTTGGATCTTCAGGGCCGGTCCTCTCTTACTTTTGAGGATTGGCAATTCCTGAACACACGTTTCCCGGTCCTTACAGACCTATATCCGAGGCGCCTCATATCCAACAACCACACAGGTGAAAAGTATATAAATGTCAGGGCTGGTAGGTCACTGACACCACCCTAGCTAGAAAGAAACGTCGTGCTCTCCCTGCAGTCACTATCCCGTTTTTGACTCATACCGAGGTGTGAGGCTCGCGAATTCACGTTATACACAAAGCTACGCCACACAGGCCGTGCTTCGATCATCAACCACAAGACTTTGCTTTTCAACAGAAGCCTTGATCAATTGCCACTTACGCATGCCACTTTGGCAATTTACTCCATGCGACTGATGTCCATCGATATACAACCTCTGAGCTCGTACGTCTCAGAGAAGGGCGTTAAGCAAGAGAATAAATTCTCCGCCGCCAAACAAATGTATATTTAATAGAGATCAATCAACACAGAATAAAATCCAATGTCAGACACACAATCCATTTACAAGTTCGTTCTGGGTCTGAACGAAACCGGAGGTACTTTCCTCGCATATCTATCCATCTCCAAGTACGTCTGGACGATCACCGACTGTTTCCCTCATCTTGGGTGTACAGCCCAATCAAGATCATCAGTAATCACCCAAAAGATGTGAAGACTTCCGGTCTTCCACCACCGTCTTCATCTTCGACATCTCGTCGAATCGGTTATTCAGAATGGGTATAACCCGGCCTTTCTGAATAACCCACGTATATAATAAACGAATGTTACACAAACACAATGAACGCCTCATTCCAATTCAGAATATTCTTTTATTCACAAAATCACATTCTTAGGGAAATGTTCCCATTAATTTTATCAAAGATAAATTCTTCTAAATTTATCCTATAATCTTCCTTTGGATATCATTTCAAACTAGTCGGGATTAGCGAACCACACCGAAGTAATTATTTGTTTTATTTCCCAATCCCAACCTATATATCCCATGGAGCAAAACTGGTGATACTCCATATCTAACACCAGGTGTTATCGGTAAAATTAATTACCATTTCACGTTTAAATCTAATTAAAGATTTAACTATCTCTTTGGAGCAAAACTGGTGATACTCCATTCTCGATCACCTTTCAAATTTGATAATTTAAATTATCAATTCACATTTTTAATCTAATTAAAGATTCATTAAAACTCTACTTAGTTTTAATCTTCTCAAAAATCGATATCTTGCCTTTAACTGGGTTAAAGAACCAATGTCATCTAAAACACGATTCACGATAAACCCAAATCACATTTGATATTAATTACAAGGCCCTGAATAGAAAATATATCGGCTTATATTCAATATCAAATCCTGAAACCAACAAATATCGTATTGGAAATAACGATATAAAATATATCTTTCAAATTCCCATAACAATATCTGTATAGTCACGAAATCCAACATCGAAATATCGCGAAGATAATTTCGATTCAACTCCAGTCCAATCCACGTATTGGAAATTATCGATTATTTTCAAAATCACTTTCAAATTCAATTTATTTATTTCAAAAATAAATTGATTTTAATTCTAGTTCAAAACTAGTTCATTTCGACAAAATTCATTTTATCCTTTCAAATGTGAAATTTTCCAACTCAATTCTTCCCAATTCACATATTATAATTTTACACAAATTATAGATATTTTTAATAATTTTATCAAGGCCCGTACAGTCGATTTCCATCTACGGCCATCGAACTGCACTTACAGCGACCTTTTTCGAATTTGATTTGGACATAACTCCAAATCCAACCGTTAGATTTCAGATTTCTAATATTCATTGGAAATCTCTTTTCGATACGAACCCAACGGTTCCGGTTTTAGGAGAATCCGACGGTCGGATCTCCCGCAATGTCCGTTTGAAATAAATGGTCGAAATTCACGAAACACCGCGGCGCGGCGCGTTCTATTCAGGCCATTATATATATATAATATATATATATATATATAATATATATATATTATATTTCGTCGATTTCCTTTTAAAACGTATTTTATAAATCGTTTTAAATTCGTTTCAAAACAATTTCAACTTCCTTTTCAATTCAAATCAAAATTGAATTCTTCTTTATAAATTCGTTTTAAAATTCATTTCTATTCAATTCAAATTTCATTTCAATTTGAATTCATTTCAATTCGCTTTCAAATCAATTTGAATTCGTTTTCAATTCAATTCATTTCGAAATCGTTTTCAATTCAATTCATTTCGAAATCGTCTTCAATTCAATTCATTTCGAAATCGTTTTCAATTCAATTCATTTCGAAATCGTTTTCAATTCAATTCATTTCGAAATCGTTTTCAATTCAATTCATTTCGAAATCGTTTTCAATTCAATTCATTTCGAAATCGATTAAAATCGATATAAATATCGTTCACGTCGAAATAACGCATCTCTAATCAACACGGCTTTATATTTTTTAAAACTCCTTTATTCTATCCAACAAATGAATATTTATCCCATTCAACACATGAATCTATATTTCTTTCAACACACGACTAATCTCAACCCATGAGTACTGTCAACACATCACTATTTTTGTTATGTAAAATATTTTATAAAACTAAGGTATCTATCGTTTGATTTTCAATTAGACTTCTACTGGGAAGTAGTTCTAATTTTTAATGTGATAAAGATGTAATTTATTTTATTCAAAATATTTTACTCAACACATGAATAGTTTCAACACATGATCATCGTCAACACGTGACTATTTTTATATTCAACACATGAATTTTCTTTTATAATATTCATTGTTTTCCCGATTGGAATGAGGCCCAATCAATCACCATATAATGTTAATTATATGGATTACATACAACACATGTATATAATAGCTTTGAAAAATAATCAATCATCAACCAAAGTGCACTACACTGTATAAGCATCAAATATAAATATCTAACGCTTATAACAGCCTGTCAATCAATCGATCGACATATTTAATCAATCAGGATGAGTGAACTTCAAATTTCATCCCAACACCCGTGTGGGGTTTCAAACAATCAAACACAGATTTTATTTGTGCAGTTGGGCGACGTGTAAAATTTATCGACCCAATCGATATCAGTCAAATCAGTGTATATAAACAAATCGGCCGATTTGTTTATAAATATTCATTTATCCATTTTCACGTTAAAAATTATATTTTTAACGATAAAACATTTTATTTTAACACATGAATTTCTATTCAGTTCATTTACTCAATAAAATGATATTTTTATTTTTCTAACATATTTTAGAAAATTTCGGCGGCATAACGGCACGATACTAGAAACGGGATAAGGCCTAGCCTTGTCCCCGGTCTAATAATGGCCACCGCCATACCCATATCAATCAAATCACTTTCGTTATGCAAACCACAAAATTTGGAGTAAGAGTCTAACCTAGCCTTACTCCTTCGCCTTATAACGGCGCACGTCTAATCCTAACCCATTTATCGATTCGATTTTCCACACCACAAACCACATTCAAACCAATATCGCAATCAATCACCAAACAGCCAAACAAACAAGTCCATGGTCTGTGGACGATTGTGTCGGGTGCTACTAAACACCGTCTGCATCCTAGTATATATATATATAACTAGAAAATAAGTTGAAGAGTGAGAAATTCTCACCAATAGCTATCCAACACCACGACACTCCTATTGTAGAGATCTTCGTCGTTCTCGCCTTTTTTTCTCCTTTGTTGCCCGTAGCCACTACATATAGAAATCATACATTTTTATATTTCGATGTCTTTAAAATAAAAATCACATTTTTATTTATTCACTTTCAATTTAAAAATCATATTTTTATAATCACTTCATATATTTAAAAATCGAATTTTTCACTATGCTATATAGATAAAAATTATATTTTTATCACGCTATTTTCTATATAAAGATTTCGCCTTTTTAAATTTAAAGATTTCACCTTTTTAAATTTAAAGATTTCACCTTTTTAAATTTAAAGATTTCACCTTTTTAAATTTAAAGATTTCACCTTTATAAAAATCTCATTATAAAAATCACATTTTTATTTGTCTACACATATAAAGATGCTATTTTTAATATTCCTAAAATGTAAAAATTATATTTCTAATTCTCTACATAAACGAAAATCATATTTTTACATCCTTTATATAGTAAAGATTATATTTTTAATACTTTAAAAATATAAAGATCATATTTTTAATTCTTTAAAAATATAAAAATCATATTTTTAACTTTTCAATATAATAAAAATCTAACCTTTCTTCATTTAATAAAAATCGAACCTTCAAGCAAATAAAAATCACATTTTTCCTTATCTTGCGTCCATATTTTCATCGCTAGTATCACATGTAAAAATTGAAACTTTATTATCAGTAAAATTTGGTTTCATATTCAAAATAAATAAAACTGATTCTTAAACTTATAAATCTAAAAACTGATTTTGTTTTATATAAAAAAAATTAATAATTTCAGCAAATAACAAAATTAGATAAATTAATTAAAGCTTACCGGCGGGTTTGGAGGGGGAATATGGCGGCGACGAGGGGGTGGGAGGAGATGAAGGGGCCCAGCGCGCTGTAGGGGCGGAGGAGCATCAACAGGTGGTGGCGCGCTTCGTCGAAGGGGCTGAGTTCGTCGGGTTTTAGGAGGTGAGGAGGAGGTCGGAGATGAGGAAGGGAGGTGGCGCAGGAAGGTGGGGGGTTTGGTGGTGGTCGGCGCCGCCTTGGGGAGGGCGACGGTGGCCAGAAAAGGGGGGAGGTGCGGTTATCAGAGGAGGGAAGGTGAGAGATGAGCGAGGCTGGAGGGAGGAGGCACCTGAGGGGAAGATCGGCGGCAGCTCCGCCTGTGGCGGCGGCGAAACCCTGGGGGGCGCGATGGCGCGGTCGCCATTTTTGATTTCGATCGGGATATTTGAGGGGCGGCTGAAGGAATAAAGTGGTAGGGGGTTTTGTGAAAAGGTTTATATATATATTTTTATTTCAATTTATCTCTTCAAAGGGTTGACTTCGTGTACGAATTCAAAATCCAACCCACCGACTGTCGTCCCTAGCTAATAACCCCCATTCCGAACACAATGGGATATGTATCGCAGGCCAATTCGATCGTTACTATCAGTTTCCGTCAAATTTAAAATATAATTCTTTATATATTCAATTTGAACGCACATCTCAATTTACCGGGGCCACATACGGACCCGAAAAATTCCAGAAAAATATTTTCTAGCTTCGTATTGACGATACGGTCCTAACAAAACTAGTTTCGTTGAATTCTGAGACCGTTGGGAAAATGGCCATTTTCCAGTCGATTAAAATCAACTGAAACTGGTCAAACACGTTTTCTTTTTCCACGCTCACATATTGATTTGAAAAATTATGAAATTTAAAACCTAGCAATAATTTGACACCACGGACCCAACAAAACTGGTTTCGTCGAAATCCGAGGTCATTTGCAAAATGTCTATTTTTAAGGGCCTGAATTCCATAGCGACTATTCAGAATTTTCAACTGGACATATCTTTTGATTCCCGCTATGAAATCTCGATTTCCCGGATTTGTTGGAAAGATATCCACAATTAGATTCCATTATTTTTGGTTTCACTAAAATCCGGATTGTTTTGCACCCGGTACATTCAATTGAAGTTTGAAATCGAATTATCGAACTACCGCGCCATTTTCAATTCTATTTATAATTTATATATAAATATTTATATTCTAACGACGACGTATATAATATATACGTCGAATTCCATTCAAAATAAATTTCTCGTCGATTTTATTTAAAATAATCTATTTTAAATATTCAAAATTCGCTAAATTTGCCAAAATAAAATTTTCAAACTGGATCGCATTTTGCGGGTTATTACAATCTCCCCCACTTAAAACTTTTCGTCCCCCAAAAGGAACAAAGTCGAAAGTGGTTTGATTAATCAACACTATGTTCGATCTGGCTTCCATTCTCCAACTTTTTAGTTTCTGAGAATTTTCAAAATTTCAAAAATTTGGCTAACACCCTAAATTTTCGAAAAATTTCGCCATAACCTCCCCTGCACCGGGAGCATCGGGGAATTTCAAATAGCTTCCCCGGTCCTTCAGATCTCAAAAAGAAAAAGAAAAGCCAAGCGGCTAGCCAATAGGCTCACAAAATCATCATCACCCAAACAAAACAGTAAATTATGTAATAAACATGTACCTATTTGTCGGGCAAACAAATTTTATTCTTCGGCTCTAGCCTCCTTGCTATGACCTGTTCAAAAGATATACATGTATGCAAGCAAATGCGACCAATTTTCAATATAATTCAATATTCGGTTCAATTAGGCATAATGGTTAAAAATTATCAAACAAATAAACAAGCAACTCAAACATCAATCAATTAGTGAATTAGAGTTTCAAATTCATAAATTTTGATACATATATACAAAAAAAATCATGTTTTTGATGCCAATTCACAACAATGTGTTCTAACTACATAAGTTTTGGTTCTCACACCAGTCTAATGGAAATATATCGATATCACACCTTCGTTACTCGAACATGAATACTAATGACGACTAGTTAATCATCAGAATCATCTTCGGGCCACTAGAGTATGATTCTATATCTACCCAGTATATTAAAACTTCGACTATACGTTCATGACGCGTATACGCGAAATCTTTATATACTCGATTGTCCATATTCAAAATAAATAAATATTCAAATACGTATAAAACGATTTAAATTTTCAAAACAAAATTGTTTTCATTTGAAAAATATACTCTTCACACTCTTTCTAGGATACTACTGATCCTATCTCTAACGAGTCATTCTAATTGGATATTACTAATCCAATATCTGATGAATTCTTTCGTATGGTTCTAATGTGTCTTGTTCTCGAGCTCTGTAAACCAAAGCTCTGATACCAACTGAGACGACCCGAACTTCCCCGTGAAGGAAAGCACGAATAGAATTGAGGACAAGACAAAATAGAACACAGACGGAAGAACATTTCATTGTTATTACAACAATTCCATCAGATACAAGAATATACAGATTATAAATGAATAAATTACATTCGATAAATATCAGAGATTACAATAAATTACATAGTAGCGGAAAACAATATAAAACACAACTGAAAGTAATACACGGATACAGAGCTTTCCGAGCATCGTTCCAGCTGTAAATCAGGACCCTGTGAATATAAATCTGCAAAACCAAAACTACTAGCTGCCCGTGTGGAAAATAGAGGCACCCAGAGTTTAGGTTAAAACAATAAACTCCAGGTCAGTCATGGGACTGGTGTGAGAACTAAAACAGTTATTCAAAACTTTACTTAAAGATAGTAATTCAAGGGACCACGCCGTATAACACGGAACGGGTTTCCTCCCAAGAATACTAGTGCATATAACAAAACAACGCAATGCTTTTTGGAAAAATGAAGCTATTATAAGACCCAGGTCCCATCACACAATGCAACGCAAGCCGGAGGATAGGGTTTTCCCTTATAATAGCCAAACATGCTTGGTACGTTTAAAACAAATCATTTGATACTATTATAGGTGTATAGTGTCAAAACAATTTCAATCATAAATATCAATCATAGACGGCATGGGTACCATATATCATGTCGCCATACTAGTTCTACAATTAAAACCGCAATACACGTATTGGAAATTGGATTCCGTCATGAGCCGAGGCAAGGGGCAAGCTCCTCTCCGCGTTCGAGACACTCTAGCAAATGTCTCAGGACCCCACTATGATCCTTGGATCTTCAGGGCCGGTCCTCTCTTACTTTTGAGGATTGGCAATTCCTGAACACACGTTTCCCGGTCCTTACAGACCTATATCCGAGGCGCCTCATATCCAACAACCACACAGGTGAAAAGTATATAAATGTCAGGGCTGGTAGGTCACTGACACCACCCTAGCTAGAAAGAAACGTCGTGCTCTCCCTGCAGTCACTATCCCGTTTTTGACTCATACCAAGGTGTGAGGCTCGCGAATTCACGTTATACACAAAGCTACGCCACACAGGCCGTGCTTTGATCATCAACCACAAGACTTTGCTTTTCAACAGAAGCCTTGATCAATTGCCACTTACGCATGCCACTTTGGCAATTCACTCCATGCGACTGATGTCCATCGATATACAACCTCTGAGCTCGTACGTCTCAGAGAAGGGCGTTAAGCAAGAGAATAAATTCTCCACCGCCAAACAGATGTATATTTAATAGAGATCAATCAACACAGAATAAAATCCAATGTCAGACACACAATCCATTTACAAGTTCGTTCTGGGTCTGAACGAAACCGGAGGTACTTTCCTCGCAAATCCATCCATCTCCAAGTACGTCTGGACGATCACCGACTGTTTCCCTCATCTTGGGTGTACAGCCCAATCAAGATCATCAGTAATCACCCAAACGATGTGAAGACTTCCGGTCTTCCACCACCGTCTTCATCTTCGACATCTCGTCGAATCGGTTATTCAGAATGGGTATAACCCGGCCTTTCTGAATAACCCACGTATATAATAAACGAATGTTACACAAACACAATGAACGCCTCATTCCAATTCAGAATATTCTTTTATTCACAAAATCACATTCTTAGGGAAATGTTCCCATTAATTTTATCAAAGATAAATTCTTCTAAATTTATCCTATAATCTTCCTTTGGATATCATTTTAAACTAGTCGGGATTAGCGAACCACACCGAAGTAATTATTTGTTTTATTTCCCAATCCCAACCTATATATCCCATGGAGCAAAACTGGTGATACTCCATATCTAACACCACGGTGTTATCGGTAAAATTAATTACCATTTCACGTTTAAATCTAATTAAAGATTTAACTATCGCTTTGGAGCAAAACTGGTGATACTCCATTCTCGATCACCTTTCAAATTTGATAATTTAAATTATCAATTCACATTTTTAATCTAATTAAAGATTCATTAAAACTCTACTTAGTTTTAATCTTCTCAAAAATCGATATCTTGCCTTTAACTGGGTTAAAGAACCAATGTCATCTAAAACACGATTCACGATAAACCCAAATCACATTTGATATTAATTACAAGGCCCTGAATAGAAAATATATCGGCTTATATTCAATATCAAATCCTGAAACCAACAAATATCGTATTGGAAATAACGATATAAAATATATCTTTCAAATTCCCATAACAATATCTGTATAGTCACGAAATCCAACATCGAAATATCCCGAAGATAATTTCGATTCAACTCCAGTCCAATCCACGTATTGGAAATTATCGATTATTTTCAAAATCACTTTCAAATTCAATTTATTTATTTCAAAAATAAATTGATTTTAATTCTAGTTCAAAACTAGTTCATTTCGACAAAATTCATTTTATCCTTTCAAATGTGAAATTTTCCAGCTCAATTCTTCCCAATTCACATATTATAATTTTACACAAATTATAGATATTTTTAATAATTTTATCAAGGCCCGTACAGTCGATTTCCATCTACGGCCATCGAACTGCACTTACAGCGACCTTTTTCGAATTTGATTTGGACATAACTCCAAATCCAACCGTTAGATTTCAGATTTCTAATATTCATTGGAAAGCTCTTTTCGATACGAACCCAACGGTTCCGGTTTTAGGAGAATCCGACGGTCGGATCTCCCGCAATGTCCGTTTGAAATAAATGGTCGAAATTCACGAAACACCGCGGCGCGGCGCGTTCTATTCAGGCCATTATATATAATATATATATATATATATTATATATTTCGTCGATTTCCTTTTAAAACGTATTTTATAAATCGTTTTAAATTCGTTTCAAAACAATTTCAACTTCCTTTTCAATTCAAATCAAAATTGAATTCTTCTTTATAAATTCGTTTTAAAATTCATTTCTATTCAATTCAAATTTCAATTCAATTTGAATTCATTTCAATTCGCTTTCAAATCAATTTGAATTCGTTTTCAATTCAATTCATTTCGAAATCGTTTTCAATTCAATTCATTTCGAAATCGTCTTCAATTCAATTCATTTCGAAATCGTTTTCAATTCAATTCATTTTGAAATCGTTTTCAATTCAATTCATTTCGAAATCGTTTTCAATTCAATTCATTTCGAAATCGTTTTCAATTCAATTCATTTCGAAATCGTTTTCAATTCAATTCATTTCGAAATCGATTAAAATCGATATAAATATCGTTCACGTCGAAATAACGCATCTCTAATCAACACGGCTTTATATTTTTTAAAACTCCTTTATTCTATCCAACAAATGAATATTTATCCCATTCAACACATGAATCTATATTTCTTTCAACACACGACTAATCTCAACCCATGAGTACTGTCAACACATCACTATTTTTGTTATGTAAAATATTTTATAAAACTAAGGTATCTATCGTTTGATTTTCAATTAGACTTCTACTGGGAAGTAGTTCTAATTTTTAATGTGATAAAGATGTAATTTATTTTATTCAAAATATTTTACTCAACACATGAATAGTTTCAACACATGATCATCGTCAACACGTGACTATTTTTATATTCAACACATGAATTTTCTTTTATAATATTCATTGTTTTCCCGATTGGAATGAGGCCCAATCAATCACCATATAATGTTAATTATATGGATTACATACAACACATGTATATAATAGCTTTGAAAAATAATCAATCATCAACCAAAGTGCACTACACTGTATAAGCATCAAATATAAATATCTAACGCTTATAACAGCCTGTCAATCAATCGATCGACATATTTAATCAATCAGGATGAGTGAACTTCAAATTTCATCCCAACACCCGTGTGGGGTTTCAAACAATCAAACATAGATTTTATTTGTGCAGTTGGGCGACGTGTAAAATTTATCGACCCAATCGATATCAGTCAAATCAGTGTATATAAACAAATCGGCCGATTTGTTTATAAATATTCATTTATCCATTTTCACGTTAAAAATTATATTTTTAACGATAAAACATTTTATTTTAACACATGAATTTCTATTCAGTTCATTTACTCAATAAAATGATATTTTTATTTTTCTAACATATTTTAGAAAATTTCGGCGGCATAACGGCACGATACTAGAAACGGGATAAGGCCTAGCCTTGTCCCCGGTCTAATAATGGCCACCGCCATACCCATATCAATCAAATCACTTTCGTTATGCAAACCACAAAATTTGGAGTAAGAGTCTAACCTAGCCTTACTCCTTCGCCTTATAACGGCGCACGTCTAATCCTAACCCATTTATCGATTCGATTTTCCACACCACAAACCACATTCAAACCAATATCGCAATCAATCACCAAACAGCCAAACAAACAAGTCCATGGTCTGTGGACGATTGTGTCGGGTGCTACTAAACATCGTCTGCATCCTAGTATATATATATAACTAGAAAATAAGTTGAAGAGTGAGAAATTCTCACCAATAGCTATCCAACACCACGACACTCCTATTGTAGAGATCTTCGTCGTTCTCGCCTTTTTTCTCCTTTGTTGCCCGTAGCCACTACATATAGAAATCATACATTTTTATATTTCGATGTCTTTAAAATAAAAATCACATTTTTATTTATTCACTTTCAATTTAAAAATCATATTTTTATAATCACTTCATATATTTAAAAATCGAATTTTTCACTATGCTATATAGATAAAAATTATATTTTTATCACGCTATTTTCTATATAAAGATTTCGCCTTTTTAAATTTAAAGATTTCACCTTTTTAAATTTAAAGATTTCACCTTTTTAAATTTAAAGATTTCACCTTTTTAAATTTAAAGATTTCACCTTTATAAAAATCTCATTATAAAAATCACATTTTTATTTGTCTACACATATAAAGATGCTATTTTTAATATTCCTAAAATGTAAAAATTATATTTCTAATTCTCTACATAAACGAAAATCATATTTTTACATCCTTTATATAGTAAAGATTATATTTTTAATACTTTAAAAATATAAAGATCATATTTTTAATTCTTTAAAAATATAAAAATCATATTTTTAACTTTTCAATATAATAAAAATCTAACCTTTCTTCGTTTAATAAAAATCGAACCTTCAAGCAAATAAAAATCACATTTTTCCTTATCTTGCATCCATATTTTCATCGCTAGTATCACATGTAAAAATTGAAACTTTATTATTAGTAAAATTTGGTTTCATATTCAAAATAAATAAAACTGATTCTTAAACTTATAAATCTAAAAACTGATTTTGTTTTATATAAAAAATAATAATAATTTCAGCAAATAACAAAATTAGATAAATTAATTAAAGCTTACCGGCGGGTTTGGAGGGGGAATATGGCGGCGACGAGGGGGTGGGAGGAGCTAAAGGGGCCCAGCGCGCTGTAGGGGCGGAGGAGCATCAGCAGGTGGTGGCGCGCTTCGTCGAAGGGGCTGAGTTCGTCGGGTTTTAGGAGGTGAGGAGGAGGTCGGAGATGAGGAAGGGAGGTGGCACAGGAAGGTGGGGGGTTTGGTGGTGGTCGGCGCCGCCTTGGGGAGGGCGACGTTGGCCAGAAAAGGGGGGGAGGTGCGGTTATCAGAGGAGGGAAGGTGAGAGAGGAGCGAGGCTGGAGGGAGGAGGCACCTGAGGGGAAGATCGGCGGCAGCTCCGCCTGTGGCGGCGGCGAAACCCTGGGGGGCGCGATGGCGCGGTCGCCATTTTTGATTTCGATCGGGATATTTGAGGGGCGGCTGAAGGAATAAAGTGGTAGGGGGTTTTGTGAAAAGGTTTATATATATATTTTTATTTCAATTTATCTCTTCAAAGGGTTGACTTCTTGTACGAATTCAGAATCCAACCCACCGACTGTCGTCCCTAGCTAATAACCCCCATTACGAACACAATGGGATATGTATCGCAGGCCAATTCGATCGTTACTATCAGTTTCCGTCAAATTTAAAATATAATTCTTTATATATTCAATTTGAACGCACATCTCAATTTACCGGGGCCACATACAGACCCGAAAAATTCCAGAAAAATATTTTCTAACTTCGTATTGACGATACGGTCCTAACAAAACTAGTTTCGTTGAATTCTGAGACCGTTGGGAAAATGGCCATTTTCCAGTCGATTAAAATCAACTGAAACTGGTCAAACACGTTTTCTTTTGCCACGCTCACATATTGATTTGAAAAATTATGAAATTTAAAACCTAGCAATAATTTGACACCACGGACCCAACAAAACTGGTTTCGTCGAAATCCGAGGTCATTTGCAAAATGTCCATTTTTAAGGGCCTGAATTCCATAGCGACTATTCAGAATTTTCAACTGGACATATCTTTTGATTCCCGCTATGAAATCTCGATTTCCCGGATTCGTTGGAAAGATATCCACAATTAGATTCCATTATTTTTGGTTTCACTAAAATCCGGATTGTTTTGCACCCGGTACATTCAATTGAAGTTTGAAATCGAATTATCGAACTACCGCGCCATTTTCAATTCTATTTATAATTTATATACAAATATTTATATTCTAACGACGACGTATATAATATATACGTCGAATTCCATTCAAAATAAATTTCTCGTCGATTTTATTTTAAATATTCAAAATTCGCTAAATTTGCCAAAATAAAAATTTCAAACTAGCTCGCATTTTGCGGGTTATTACAAAATATATTAGAATGCATCAGGTCCAAAAACTGGGTTCGGGAGGCAGGTCGACCCCAGGTCGACACTATGGTCGACCTGGTCCCTAGGAGGTCGACACTATGGTCGACCCCCAGGTCGACCTGGTCCTGGGTGGGAAATTTCCCGCCCAGCCTGTTCTGGGTTTTGAATTCGAATTTGAATCCGAATATTCAAGCTGTTTTCGATTCTGAAAATTTTTGAAACTTTGGAGGGTCATATCTCCCTCATACGGGCACCGATTTTCGAAAACTCGGACTCGTTTCCAAGCAAAATTTCGAGACGAACACAATGACGTAACCTGTTTCCCTTGATTCTTATTTTAAAAAATTAATTCTGCCTTAATTTATGGTTTTAACTTGTTATTAAAATATGGGTTGTTACATCGTCATACCTTCCAAATCACAAATTGATTTCCTTAAAAATACCACGAGTATAAATCTAAGAGAAACAAATTCCTCTGTTACCAAACGTGAATACGCTTTAAGAGATCAACTTACGCGATCTATTAGATATACTCTATCAGACATTCGTCCATACAACTTGTCCTGGGACTGGACAAACTGAAGGCATTATTCTGTAAATCCATCTTAGGAAATTTATACTTAGGATAGCCAGAATAGCCCTTGCATAAACTCCATCTCCGATTGTTTTCATCATATTTGATTTGCAACGCGAATGCAACAGAATGGTTTTCAGATAATAAATCTGATCCCAATCTCTCTGTATCGACAATGAAAAAATGGTTAATTACTTTGATAGCTGGTTATTTAACTATCAAAGGAAAACATTCATATACATAATGATCTTATTTCCAAATGGAAATTATATCGATCAACCATCAATCAAAACTGAGCCTTTTAATATAGATTTATCAATAATTTATTCATTTTCCAATTTTCACCGTTTTCCATATTTCTTAAGCCTGTTTAGCCTCTCATGATTTGCGGAAAAACATTTTCATATCACTACAACAAAATGACCCTATTACAACGGTGGAACACCGTTGTAATATACATTTTACAACGGCGGGCAAACCGTCGTGTATTAAGAAGTTGTTATAGACTAATATCTTTTACAACTTTTCTGCACTGTTGCAACACCGTTGTAATATGTATATTTTACAACTTTTTTCCACCGTTGTAATAAACTTTATTACAACAATTATGCACCCTTGTAATAAAATCTACTACAACTGTTATGCACCGTTGTGATTAACATTTGGGTTTTTAAAAAAATAAACATCTTTTGCAATCGAAAAGAACAATACACTAAATATAGCAATACTCCATAAGCAAATCAGATATTACAGTTATTTGCAAACTAATTTATTAAAATACTCAAATATTCAATATTACAAATAATAAGTTTTAGACAACATTTCGTACATGATTACATACTTGACCATTACAAAGCATATCACTCTATGTACAACCATCTTGGCTATGCTGAAGTAGGAGCAGTATCATAAGCCAGAATTTGTCTGCCAGGCCAACTTTAATCATCTTCCCAAATGGGACAGCATGGACAGAACTTCAGCAATCAGGAAAGGCGAAAAATCCTAAATAACATCGTGATTGAATTAATGGTTATGACGTAAAAAAATCTAATTCCAACCTAAATAGAAATTAAAAGAAAATTCTGAACAATTTTTAGTTAATTTCTTTAATTTTTAATTCTAACAAGAATTTGGTGGAATCCATGAATGCGTTGGACATTATGAAAAACCGTTGTAAAAAAAATACAAGATTGATTTAAGTACATACCGGATCGAGACGGTAATCAGCACAAGGTCTCGACTGACCAGTATGTCAAATTATTCACAGAAACGTCGGATGAAATCCATTTTAGAATACATCCTTGTCCCAATTGCTGCACGGCGCTTAAAAAAAGGCTCATCATCTATCCATGGTTCCTTCAAATGCCACAACATCCATAGTATCTCACTAAACCCTGTTATTTTCAAGGGTATGAAATTACAACTTTCATGAATGAAACTCAATAATTTTGCAACCCACATTAAGCTTTTACCACTGCTACTATCTGACCATGCAGTGACAATGATATCATTGCTTGCTGGACATGTTTTAACTTTTTTTTTGAAAATAAACGATTCTGTCTTATAACATGAAATTTTGATAAATGTTAATAAAAGATAGGGTCATTATCCTTAAAATCGAAAAAGATGAGGTTAAATGTATAGTAGAACTGTTGCACGAGAATTGTGTTTGCTTCTTTCACTGTAAATTCCAAGTTGAGTTTGATGCTCATCCATTACTTTTATTTCCTTCTCCTTCCATCAATTTATTATATTTTTATTCACTGATTAACACATCATGTTATCAAATCTCTTTATAGTTGGAAAAAAGCATGCATATTCTATTTACTTGGAACAAAGGTTGATGCAAAATGATAAAAGGCAACATATATTATTATATATTGCACCATTAGTGAAATAAAAAGAAGAAAATTACAAATAACATCAACGGTAGTTGTCATGCCATTGCTGAACCATTAGTGAAATTAAACAATAAACTCTGATTCACTTGCCATGAGGCAGGAACCACAGCGATTTCCAGCATCGGATGAGGATTCCGACCTAAACCAAGCAAATCTAAGATTTTTTACACGTGAATTCATACAGAAAGTTTACAAATGCAAACTAAATGTACTGCAAAACAAACATCTGAAAAACTAACTCTGTAGCATGTAAACAGACTAAACCAGCTCTATACTAATAGGGTGTGAGTTTCTAACACTACAACAATATATAATATTTTTTTGACCACTAGAACTATACTAGCTTACAGAAAAGGAGCTAGACCCTAAGTCTAGACTACTATAAACGGTTTTAAAGTGGACCGATCACTATACAACACAATGAAAGTGCATCGTTACATTGCAGAATTTCTTAACACAGCTCCACGAAGGGAGAATTGCATAGATTAAAACATTACAGCTCCATATAGGGAGAGAACACATTGCATAACATCACTCACATAACCTAATCCGACCGCAAGAAATCACATACTTTAAGTAACAGAAGAGCTGACATTACCAAAACAAAGGCCAACAAAGACCCGAAACTTGCTACTGCAATTGCCAGAACCAAGCAAAAGCAGGATGACTATCCAAGTGAAAACACATTACATACCACAGCATAAAGCTTGACTTGAACTGAATCAAACAAGAATAATTCAAACCAGCAAAAATATTAAAGCTTTTCATACTGTAAGATACCATGGAAACTCACCAAAGAAGACAACCAAGAGTGACAAAAGTGTGGCACCGAGACAAGAAATGAGCTGTAGAAGCCAAACGCCAAGAAAACAGTTGATAGCTCCTCTGTTGCCAATGACAATCACTGAGAAGACAAGGGGCGATGCAAGCTACTCAGATCTGAGAAGTAGCCGCAGCAAAACATAATGAACTCCTAGGTGAGGAAAACCCTAAAGAAGAAAAAAGCACCGAAACACGGAGATACAGATCGGAGCACACACGATCTCACCAAGACTAAACCAGAATAGGAAAGCGTAACCCAAAAAGTCCACAACGAAACAAGTCGATACACCCCACCATTGACAACACAGCCTAGACATGGTTGTAAGAACAATTACCAACCAAACAACCACCACTGAGCAGGACCAGCAACTACCACAAAAAGCACCAGCACGTCGAAGTCATACTTCAATCCACATTCAATAGCTAAAATCTAAGAACTACCTTTCGGTGCATTTGAGTACGGACTAACGAAGAAACAGAAGCAGGAAAAGGAGTCGCGAAAATTGAATTCAAACCAAAGAGGTCAAGAAGGTGGGGAGAGTGGGGTCTAACAGCCCATAGAGAAGCAGAGCATGGGATCGAAAAGATCTGGTGAAGATGAGGAGAAAAAGGCAAGGAAAGCCGGATCTGGCAAAAATAAAAATTAGGTTTTGCACCGGATCTAGATCAGGGAAACGAAGGCTTAAACTCTACGCAGGTGAAATCTGGACCAGGGATGGAAAAGAGAGACGAAAAGGGAAAAATATTAGAAAGCAAATGGGAAAGTCTGGTTGGGGAATGAAGAGGAAAGAAGCGAAGAAGATGTGAAGGTTTTGATTTTGATTTAGGGTGTGAGAGAGGCGGGCCGCCTAAATTTTTAGATTTCCCACCTAAATTTTGATCTATGAAAGACGTAAAGTTATATCTGGAGCCAGTTTTCACGTTGCCTATTAAGTTTTATCTTTTTGTGCTAACACTCTATGACCGTCAAATTTTCTCGTAATCAAAATTTTACCAAAATGTATATACTTGAATGTTACAAGTTAGAATTAATAGGTAAAAATTTATATTAAATATAATATGGATTTCTTGCAAATTAATTTTTATTAAAATACTAAATATTACTTATTAGTGATAATTACTATTAATTCTTACTTATTTATTCTTATTTATATTTGAATACTAACTATTAAAAGCTTATTAACTATTATTATTATCCTAATTATTAATTATTGAATGTTAATTGTTAATACTAATTATTTAATATTTCAAATTAATTAGTTTTATTTAATAACGATTATAATTTATTAAGTATTGAGTATTATTGTTTAATAGCAATCATTGATTATTCATGATTAGCATTAATTATTATATTTTAATTATTAACTATTTAATAGTAATTATGTAATATTAACTATATTTTTTAATTATTCTTCTTAATTGCTAAGTATTAGATATTACAGATTGATTATTAATTATTACTTCCTAATTGATTATTAATAGTAATTATTAGTTATTAATTACAAATAATCAATATAAATGTATTAAATATTAATTATTAGTTGTTAATTATATTAAAATATAGTCATATATTACAACAGTCAAGAATAAAAGTTGTGATAGGCTTTTATTACAACTGTCAAAATAACACAGTTGTTAAAATAAGTTTATTACAACTTATCTGGAAAAAAGTTGTAAAAAGCACTTATTACAACGGTGCTTTTACCACCGTTGTAAAATTAAAGTTGTAATATGGTGTTTTTGTTGTAGTGTATATATCCAATTTCTTATTTTCTATATTTAGAACATATACGTTATCATTGAAAAACATTTCCATTTCTTATATTCATGCATCACTATCCTTTAATGTCCATCAGTCCCTAACCGTAAACTAATAAGAGAACAAGTCCCTAAATATTTACCCCGAAAACCGAAACCAACATCAGATCAAAACCTAGAAAGCCATTCAACTTGACTAATCTCCAGTCAGTTCCAAATTACCTTAACTCCATTTCTAAATTTCTTACGCAACTCTCGGATTAATTTACGAATCCACTTATTTTATGGAAAATATTGATTATAACGATAGCACTATAATCTCTGTTTCCAAAATATTCAATTTTAAAATATAACTTTGATTCATTACTTTGAATAAATAAATAAATAATGTTCAATTATTTAATTGAACAGAAAATCTTGATTTTAAAACAAAAAGTAAATATTACTTTCCTAAATTCAACATCTAACTCTCCTTCGAATAAATTCTATTCGATTAACATTCCCAACATCAAAATAAATTCACCGTTTCAGGTAAACTAAATTTATAAATTTCACTTTTGAATTTAACACTTCACACATTTACCAATTTCCTTTAAAACCATTCCAATTTGCAACCATTTTCTTTTAAAACATCATTCACATAAAAACGTGAATATCGTTCCTTTACAGAAGTCTAGACTCATTTTATCAAATCAATCTTGATTTGTATTTAAAATTACCATTACAGGTTAAAATCCATTTGTTGAGTTATTTTATAAATTCATATTCATATTTCACTACCTAACTTCGTTTACAAGTAAACTTCTTGTTAATTATATATCAACTTTATAATTTAATGTCTATTACATATTCGATTATAAATTATTAGTTTCAAATCAAATATTAGCTATCTTTCCAAATTCTGAATTTCATAGTATATAATTTCTAAAAATAAATTATATTAACAACATTCGACAACGTCGAATTTTAATTACAAATCCTTATGGTTTTATTTCAATTCTATTCACATTTTAAACATTAAAATAAATGCATCGTTTTCATTGGAAACGATTCCCCAATTTCCCATTTCTAAATTCATTTTTATATTTCCAAATTATTTAATAATAATTATTCCATTTTATTTCGAAACGTCGTTTATAAATCAAACTACTTGTTTTAAGACAGATAAATAATTTATTTTATTCTAGTCCATTCGAAATTCAATTCTTATTTAAAAATAGGACTTGCCTTTTCAAAACCCAAATCATTTCCCAATATATTTTAGGGTATTTAAATGTCAGTTTTTTCCAGAGCCAATGTTATTCAAACATCCAAATTACACAATAATCAGCCATAGATTATTTGTCACATCGTATATGCAACATATGAAAAACCACAATATAATCGTTGAGGAATCCAGTTGGATTCCTCCGACCTGTTTCCTTGCATCCACAGATGTTAATCGACATAAATAACACTAATTTCATATTAATGTGAAATATATTAATAAACAGAATCAATATTTAGTCAATGATTTATATATATATAACTATATATATATATTATTTCAAACTATTTATTTGCAATTCATCCAAACAACCATCACACAACATTCAATTATTTTTATCAATATTAAATAACGTTTATAATATTATAAAACCGCATAGAGTTAGTGAGTTTACTCACCTTGATTGTTAATCGTTGAATAATGATTAACGTTCGCTAGATCTGGTCAGGCGTTTTATTTCGCCTAAAATTCAAATGTGCTCCAAATAGCTCCAAACCTTTTCCAATACATAGCCTGCGAACATACGATCCTAATGGATCCTGTTTCATTAAATTCCGATAATGTATGAGCCAAATACGATCATTATAAGTTAACACACTAATTTAATTTGAACTAACTTAATTATATTTATTAGTGGGTCTTACCAGTTTATAAACCGACCCACCACACAACTTAACCCGCACCTGCCAAATCATTTCTTTCCCAACGCAATGAACTGTCGTGGCTCGTGCTTTCTAACCCACGTCTGCTATTTTTCATTCCAATATTTTTTCCTTTTTTTTGTTACTTATCCGGCCTACACCCAACAAAAGAAAGCCTACCCATATTTCATAGTTTCTTCTTCCACGGTTTAAACAGAACGTTGCTCCATTGTTTCCCCCATACCATGGCCGAACTCCTTCAATCCCTACTCCTTCTCTACTTCATAATAACAAACCTAATACGCTATTTTTATACTCTTCACTATCCCCTTCTACTCATACTATCAATGCTAACCTCGACCTTCACCCCTCTGTTGCGTTTCGAACAGCCATGTCGAACTCCTCTTATAGGAATCGAACTCTTTTGAGTTCGAATTCCCCCAAACTTCTACATTTTATGTGCCTCATCTTACCGATCATCACGTCAATCACCATAAGTGTTAACTCCCTCTGTAACACATGATAATTTCAACCCTGGCTCCTCTGTTGATTTTTGACGATCTGAAAAACGATGTCGAGCCCAGCAACAAGTACATGCGGTGGATGATCTCTTCGCTGTGACTTCAAGGAAGTTTATTTCAGGATTTTTAAAACACTATTTACATCGTTCTAAATTTTTGAAGACACGAAAAAAATATTGGAAGTTGCTGAAGCAAGAAAAACAAGAGTCGATGTTGTATTTATATATTAACAAGGCTTAGCACGCACGGCTTTGGGTACATAGTAGAATAGGGTAAACATTGCAGTTTATTCTTTAGCATGTGCTGATGGTGATTCTTCAATGTCCGAGGTAGGCTATAATACGGTTTTTACTTAGAGGAGAAGGGGTTAGGGGATAACATGGGTCTGTAAGAGATATATGTAGCCTGTATTGAATTATCCGGTAGCTTTAGTTTCCAAGATATATGTTGCATTACAATTGATGTTGATAGGACTTAAATATGTCTTTGTAGTTGATAGGGTAGGCACCGTTTTACTTAGGCAAGAAGCTTCAGGAAATAGACTTATAGGCCTGTGTATTTAGTTCTATGCGTGTATATATATATATATATATTATTTGTTCAATATATATATATATATATATAACATTAAGGCGGTACCGGATACAAAGAACTTCGTTTATTTATCGACTGCTATGGAAAAAAATAAAAATATGATTGTGACAAGCATGGTGCCACGATCCCAAAAATATAATAAAATAGACAAGTTAACTCATTTTATGAAGTTCCAAAAATGCTGACATAAGGTGTAAAATACTTTAAATGAAAATTTGCTTATTTTTCAAATTAAAATTATGGAAAAATTCTATAAATTAAATTATCTTTACGTCTTAAAAATCTTATCGAAATTCAAAACAAATATTTTATTATAATTAAATAAATCGTTATGGTTTATAGATGATTTCATAGCGACTTTTTGAAATTTTGATTTGGACATAACTTACAATCCACAAGGCAAAATCTCAAATTTTAACTTCTGTTAAAAAAAATATCTTAATAGATTCCAACGTTTCTTGTTTCGAAAAAATTCGACTTATAATGAATCCCGTATACTTAGTCGAAGTTCAAAACGTAAAATTACGAACTACCGCTATGTTACGAGCTCGATTATAATTATATTAAAATTAACAAGTTCAAATGTCGTTTATAAAATAAATTTGTTATTATAACTCGAATATAAATTCAATTAAATATCTGATATTATCCAATTTACACAATATTGCCAATTCAACTCATTTCCGACCATTTCGAAAATTAAATTTATTATTCCATTGTTTATGTTAAATAAAAAATCGACATTATTAAAATTAAGTTATTGATATCGCCAAATCGATATTTTAAATAATTAAATTAATTATTTAATTGCTAAAAATACGGGACTTTACAAAAACAAATCAGAATGAGTGGATTGAAAAAAAATTGAAAAAAGAGGAAGAAAGATGGAAAGCGAATAAATTGAATGCAAGTGTAATGTATATTAATAAAATAAATAAATATGTACATGACTTGAGATAAAAATAAGTTAACTAAACTAAATAAAGCTTAACCATCAAACAATTTGTATGAAACTTTCATTGGAATAACAATACTGGATTCTCGAGATTTGTTTGGAACCGTTCACATTTTTAAACCTATCATGCATTCTCAAGGGAAATTAATAATTTGGAAGCAAATAGATTTCATGAAAGGAAGAAGTTGATTAATAAAAACATAAATGAGCATGGACATGACTTAAATGTCGAATAAATGGTATGTTAATAAAAATGAAACATGTGTATGCATATTAAGATTATGTACATTATTTGGTTTCATTTATATTTTGTCGAAATGCTATTTTGAAATTTTGACGTATATTGCATGTTTCTATGTACATTAAGCTTTACTATATATATGTTTGATTCTCACTTTGATTTAAGTGTTTTAGTGGTTGGCAATGGAACGCTTTTGCTTATGGACCTTGCTTTTGCACAAAATGCTAAAATTATAAGAAAATTTGTTTTTAATCGCTAAATAAGGTACATCTCTCGGATTACATATCGTATTTGAATTGAATATATATTATTTATCCCAAATAGGGATGCTTCATCGTGTGAATGAGATGTATATTGATATATATTGTATTTGTATAAAGCCTTACAAAGGATGTGTTGCCCAAATTTTTCATAAAATCCAGGTGCTAGAAAAATTTTGAGTTTTAAAATTCTATAACTTATTTTTCTTTCTAACAAGTTTTATACAAAGTAAAGGTATTGGTGTAGTTATATATATATATATATATATATATATATATATTTGTGTGTGTGTACACTCATAACGTTTCCTTTTCAAAGACGAAAAGTGCTGAGTGATGGTAAATGTAACTAATTGATAATTTCAACATCTTAAAATACAAAGATAATTAAAGATTTAAGGTTTAACGAATGTTTGTAACCTTAATTTTAATTTAAATTCGAAAACTTAATGTACTTGTAAGCGTGGATTTGAATTTCCAATATAAACTTGAACTTTTATATTGTTTTGGAATTTAAGGCGTAAAATGATAAGTTACATTAATAATTTTGTGAAACAAGTTCTAAATATAATTGTTATAACATTGACTTCTTACATTTGAATACGTTACATAAAAATAATCTAAACAATTTTGTAATATTAACGTCTAAGCGCGTCACTCCGTTTAAAGAGATCCGTGCGAATAATATATGGTAGTGTATTGTTTTAAGGTTAAAAAATTAAAAGTTGAATTTAATCACGAAATTTAATAGTTGAGGTACGCTCAACTAGACATAGCGGAAAAAGGAATTTCAAAGTAAAACACGGAAGTTTGTTCCGTTCACACTAATTTAATTAAACAT
The DNA here is from genome assembly GCA_030737875.1 of Allium sativum. NCBI lineage: Eukaryota > Viridiplantae > Streptophyta > Magnoliopsida > Asparagales > Amaryllidaceae > Allium > Allium sativum. Next base: position 69,399,749 of record CM060909.1, on the reverse strand, counting down.
TTAATAGAGCGTTGAAAATTGAAAATCATCAAAACTTGGGTGAATTAGAACTGAAAATACTAGATTGAATTTTAAGAAGGACGGTATTTTTCATTTCACGAAATTAAAATGTTTGATGTCTTTGGAACAAAAACTATTCAATAACAAACAACGCTTGTTTGTCTCTCTCACTTTATATTTTCTTTCGTTCTTCCAGTTGCGTGATAACCAACATCAATACAACCGTTTTATCATTTAATGGAGAAACTTATTTTGTTAAAAATATATATGTATATTTACACTTGTAAACATTTTCAAATCGAGTTGAACATCTGTAAGTTGGCCTTTGAAATCATCAACACATGTTTAGTCTCATGCACCACCTGTTCTTTTTTCCTGAAATCTTACCATGTGGTTGTTGATTTCTGTTGCTTGTCCATATCCTTCCTCCTTAAATGTTGAACACTTCCTTTCCCCCTTATTCATAATAAATACTAGAGAAGAAAAATATAAACAAATAGCAAATCCCGTTTTCCCCAAATGAAAATTCATGCTCTTCTAAAATAAAAATGGCGACCTAGCCTCTGCCAATGACCACCATGCTTCCAACCTCCGTTGCTCAGCATCAGTAATCGCATTACCTAGGCGCGCCTCCACCACCGATCTTCCCTCTTTGTCATCCCACGGAATCTAACTCGTGATGCCTTCGCGCGCGCAACATCCTCCATTGCCAAGTTCGCCAACACCTCTAGTGGGATCACCGGCGAATCCTCTCCAACTCCTTCCATATAGGACATGCCTAACCCTATGTTCGAACCCTCCTGCTTCAAAAAAACCCGAGCCAATCGAGGTTAGACCCACCTACAACTCGCAAATAATCCTAGCACCATTCGGAAATCACCACTATCCCTCTGATTATAATCTCTGCTATACCCAGCAGCACCGCATTTTCAACCTGAGTTCCACTAGCTTCGGGTTGGGTCACGTTTCCCCGGATCAAACTCAATGACACCACTTGTTCGAGCTAATGCCACATCTAGATGTTGCTACCTTGGTTACATCGCTACCTGGTGTTACGACGACCTAAGAGAAGCATGCCGAGTTTAGGGCGGTTTTGCTAGACTATTCTGTCTATTTTTCCCTGGTATACCAAATTGAAGGAAGATGTTGTTTGCCTCTACCAAGTTCTGTGTATTTCCAAAAACCATGGTCCATTTGCTGTACAAATTGTGAGCATTTAGTGTCAACTTGAGTTGGAAGCTCGTGTTTTGACTAGGCTTTCATAATGGAGTCGAGCGTGCACTCGAGTAGATAGTCGAAACCATGTTTGGCTTAATCGTGTTTCTTTACATACCTAAAAAAGTGAGTTTTCATCACTCACGACTAACTAATGATTAAGTGAATTAAAATTTTGAAATTGGAATGAAATGTTAGAATTGCTTTAGAAAATTTATAATTGCTATTATGTGATTTGTGCACAAGTGACACACACACAGTATCATCTTATTAGATGCTATGATGATGTAATGAATGTATGTGATGTTTCTATAGTTTCTCACCTTGCAAATTCCTTATAGATTTAGAAAAATGACTATGGATTGAAATGGTACACACCAAAATGATGGTGCATAACTGAGAAATAGAATTCAAATTGATTTGGGATATGGGTAGAAATGATATATACCCGGGACTCGAATTTCTATAAAACAGATTGAAATGATGCATATCCGTATCACTTGATCATTGGATAGAAAATTCGCCATGGTTAATTAAAATAAATCTATTTTCTAAGAATATTATAAGTACGTATTGATTTTTAATAAATAGATTTCGAAATGAAATTTTATATAAAGAAAATGTTGAAAGAATTTTCTCGAACTAAATCTTAAACTTGTTTTAATAAAATGTGGTGCTCAAATATAAATATTTTGAAATAATGTTTTCTTTAAACAAGGTTTTTAATAATATTTGATTTTGTATAGTATTACAACGTTTTTCCTATTTCGTGTTATTAAGAGTATTTGATCCATTATAAGATTTTAGCTAAATGATTTGGTTTAAAGTTTAACAACATTAACATTTATATTAAGCTCTTATTTTAATTAATTTTATAAATTTATTTTGTTTCAAAAAAAGTCCATTGTAATTTAAATATGATATAAATAAGTGTTGAAAGTTTTTTTCCAGAAATTGGTTAAGTAAGACTTTGTTTAATGAGAAGGGGTTGATATTCTTTGTAAACATGATATCCAAAGCCAAGGTTTAAGTTAAACAAGATTTTGCGAAAATTGTTTTTTGAATAGTATTTTATATTGAATAATTAATAGCATTTGATTCAATATAAGATTCTTAGAAAATGAATTCACTTTAATGGGTTAACAAAATCTTATTTTGATATATTAAGATTTGATTTAATAAATTTATAAATTTTATTTAAAAGAAATAAAGTGAATGTTAAATTGATTTTTTTTGGTTAAATCCAAGTTCACGGAAAGAATATGTCATTTAAAGAAGCTTGACATGAGGTTTTGAATGGAAAGAAAATAACAAGTTCAAGATTTACTAAATAGCAATTTAAGTAACGACATAATAATAAATGATCGTAGCTATTTTGAAATTCAATATAAAGAGAAAACTCAGAATCAAAGTTAAATTTAACTTGGAAATAGTAGTTTGGAAATATTTCCAACGATTAGGTGAATTTTGAATTCAAACCAACAAATGAGAAGCGATTTGAATAAGGGAATGAATAGATAGAATTTGATTTTTTTTTTGAATATGGATGTGGATCGGATTGGATCAAAATACTTGACTCAAACTATATTTTCACAAAAGCGATTTTTTTCTCATTACTTTTGTTTTCACAAAACTGCTTTTAACAAATAAACTAAAATGATTTTGACCATTTAATAACTATGTTAAACTTTTTTCTAACTATTTATTTAAACTTATATAGAATTTCAAAAATTTAACTATTCTAAATATATTGTGTCAGTTCCAATCTGAGCTAGTGAATCCACAGTAATGGAAATGAAGATTTGACGACCCAAAATCCCCGATTGGCCTAAACCGAATAAGAACACGGATTGTTTGAGAACGCGACGCATCAGAACACAGAACAAGAAAAATTTTCATTGCTATTACAACAATTTACATAAGAGTACAAGATTATCAGAGTATAGAAAAATAAATACACAGCAGAAATAAAATTATCAGAGAATAAATGAATTACATAGCAGCGGAAACGTAAAATACAAATACAATGTGCAGCTGAAAAACATCAATTAACACAGTTGGAGGGAATACACGGATACCAAGCTTTCCAAAGTATAGCTCAAGCCGTAATCTAGGATCCTGTGAAAAGAAAAGATCTACAAAACCAAAAGTACCGATTGCCCGTGTGGAAAATATGGGCACCTAGAGTTTAGGTGAAAACAATAAACTCCAGGTCAATCATAGGACTGATATGAGAGCTAAAATTGTTATTAAAATTTATCATTAAAATAGGGTAAATAATGGGACCATGTCGTATGTCACGGAACGAGTTTCCTCCACATGAATTTCATTAAATTAAAACAACGCAGTGCTTTTTGAAGAATGAAGCTATTATAAGACTCAAGTCCCATCACACAATGCAAGGTAAGCCGGATGATAGAGTTTTACCTTATAATAGCCAAAAATTCTTGGTACACTTTAAAACAAATATTTTTTATATTATTATAAGTGCATAGTGTATAAAACAACTTCGAATATAAATGTATCAATCATAGACGACATAGTACCCCATCCTATTATGTCACCATATAGGTTTACATCTAAAACAAAGTCACGTAGTGGAAATTGTATTCCAGCTATGAGTCAAGGCAAGGGATCTTCTTCATTCATTCAGGCCATCTCTAGCGGGATGCCCAGGATCACACATTTAGGCGACTCTTCTTGCGCCAGGGCCGGTCCAATCTTACATTTATGGATTGGTAGTTCCAGAAGTACAATACGTTTCGTGGTCCTTCTGAACCTAAAACGTAGTCAGTACGTCGACCATCTTGGCCTTATGAGGTGATATCTAAGGTGTCGCGCTATCCATTATCCACATAAGTCAAATGTCCAGGCTTTATACCATGACATCACTCCTAGCTAGAAAGAAACGCATGTCCTCCCTAGTGACCTTCATCCCATTTTTGACTCATACCAGAGTGTGAAGCTCACAAATTAACGCTATACACAAAGCTAGGCTATATAAGCCATGCTTTGATCATCATCCACAAAGCTTCGCTTTTCAACAAAATCTTTGATCCATGCATCTCAGCATGCCACATTATCAATCCATACCATACCATTGATGTCTTACAATATATAACATCTAACCTCATACGTCTCAGAGAAGGGTGTTAAGCTAAGAGAATGAATTCTCTGCCGCCAAATAGATATATATTTAGCAGATGTCAACGAATACAGCACACAATTTAATGTCAGACATACAATCCATTTCCAAGTTCGTTCTAGGTCTGAACTAAACCAAAGGCACCTTATTCCTCGTCCCATATGTCCAATATAGGAGAGAGGCCCTCGCATATCCGGTTGATCTCCAAGTACGTCTGGATGACCACCACTTATTACCTCGTCTTGGTTGATCACCCAAGTCGAGACATCAGCAATCATCCCAACGATGAAGATCTCCGGTCTTCAGCCACCGTCTTCATATCTTCGATTTTTAATCGTCGTAACAGTTATTCAGGATGGGTTAAACCCGGTCTTTCTTAATAACTCCCGCATCTTTAAAATCAAATGATAAATAAAGATAACAAACATCTCATTCCTATCTAGAATATTCTTTTATTCAATTATTTATTACTCTGGGAAAGGTTCCCATTAGTTTTATCAAAGATTCATATCATTTAAACTTTTGTTTATCTTTCTTTGGATACCATTTCCAAAGATTTTATTATATCCTTTCACAACTTAAACCAAATTAAGGCTTATAAAGCTAGTCGGGATTGTCAAGCCTTACCAAAGTAATCATTCATTTTATTATTCCGAATCCCAACCTATTTATCCCATGGAGAAAAACTGGTGGTACTCCACATCTAACACCCATCATGTTATCGATAAATTTAATTACCATATAACGTTTAAACCTAATTAAAGATTCATCCATCGCATGGAGTAAAACTGGTGGGACTCCATCTCAAACATTTCTTGAATTCGGTGAACTTAATTACCTCTTTTTTTCATTCCAATCTAATTAAAGGTTCATTAAAACTCCAACTTGTTTTAATCTAAAAATTCCTTAATGAATATTCAGCTTCAGGAAATTAATCCTGCCTTTAACTGGGGTAAAGAATAAATGTCATTTAAAACACTGCTCACGATAACCCAAAATCAGCTTCCATTAATATGGAATCATCACGGAAATTTGAAAAATTTACAATCGATATAAATTTCCGTATCAGACTAATACTTTTAGTGGAATAGCGACAAAGCCTATTAAATTCCATAAATATTAAAGGCTTTCCTTTACAGAAGCTCATTTTGATTGTTATTATTATTAAATCGAATTCCATTCAACTCGAATTTAATTAAATAAATTGGAAAACTTCAAAAAAAAAATTAAAAAATTTATTCCATTTATAAATGGGTTCAAGAACAGTATTATTAAAGATACCATTTACGACAAACCCAAAATCCACTTTCCTTTCTATTTTGATTTAATTTGTTAAATTGGAAAATTTCCATTATATCTTAATTAAAAGACTTGTATCTCAAATCCCATTTAAAATTGGTTTAGGAACAGTGTTATTAAAGACACCATTAACAAAAAACCCAAAATTTCATTTGAAATTAAATACAAGCTTTGAATAAAAGTTGTAACAACTTATATTTAATATCAAAATTCTAAAACCAACAAATATCGTATTGGAATAATGATATTTATATCTTCCAAATTCCTCAACGATATCCGTATAAGCACCAAATCCAGTATCGAAATATCTGAAGATTATTTCCATTCAAATCCTTTCCGTTCTATATATCGAAAACTCTGGTTATATTAAAACCATTCTCAACCCAATAAGTTACATTAAAAACACTGGATTACTTAACTCTAGAAAACATTGTCTAATATTAGTCGAATATCTGATGTCCTTTCAGTTCTTCCCACCCCTCGTCTAATAGAATAATTTCTAATTAGATCCCATGGGTGATAATACACTGTACTCTCAGGAATCATCGCATATTCCTTTTGGTTCTTTATTCTAGTTGTTAACTAGTTCATTTAGATGAAAATATCTTTTATCTTCTCAAATATGGATATTTCATCCAAAATCTTTTCAAACCATTAATTATGATTTAACATAATTTATTTATATTTTTAATAATTTTATTAAAGCCCTTACAGTCGATTTCCAATATCGGCCACCAAGCTGCATTCATAGCGACTTTTCCCAAAATAGATTTAAATTTTTCTTAAAATCAAACCATTGTATTTCAACATTCTTATATTCATTTAAAATCTCTTTTCGATACGAACCAAATAGTTCTAATTTTAGGAGAATCCAACGGTCTGATCTCCCGGTACGTCAACTTGAACTTACAGGATGAACTTCGCGAACTGCTATTGTGCGATGCATCCTATTCAAACCCGAATTCGATTTATAATTTTAAATTAAATCGAATCTCTTCCAAAAGTAATTTATAAATTATATGAATTATTTACAACTACCATTTGAAATTCCATTTCAATCATTTTACTTCAAGTCATTAGCTACAATTACGAATATTCATCGATATTTCGATAACTACGCGTCCATCCAAAATCGGACATCGAAATCAAACTTCTATTTTTCACTGAATGTTATATTATACAAATATTCAGTTTAATTCCAAATTGGAATCAAACAATGTATGATTTCACTTCTATAAATTTCACACATCATATGTATCCAACAATATTTGCGAACAACTATCAAACATCCAAATAACATCCATAGTGCACCTACTCCGTACAAGCTTTAAATTAAATATTTAATGCTTATGTCTGTCTGTCAATCAACCGATCAATATACAACTATATACAAGAGAGATATGTGAGTCAAATATCATCCAAAGACCCGTATGGGGCTGTCAACCAACAAACAATCAATTCAAACCAACTACAAATTCATGAATTTTAATCATAACTTATTCAGTTCAAGTTATTTCTCAATCTAACCAATTTCACTTAAACAAGCAATGATAAATTCATTGTTTGAACTGTAAATGGATATTTAATCCAATTTTAACTACCACAAATATTTTAACGTCATTTTAGCATGTTAAATAACTCAAAATCATAATCACAATATAACACAATCAATCAGCAATTCATCCATCGGGTTTGCAAAAAATTTGTGATGTGAGCTACCATATAATATATAAAAAATTTGTGATAATTAAACCTACAACAACTACCACAGGCAAAAAATACATATTTAGTTATGATTGTAATAACTGTAAAAAAAAATAGTTTGAGTGAGAAGGCCTCACGTTGGTCATTTATCGCTGAATAATGGTAAACGTTGATTGGCTGAATCAAGTGTTTTCTTCGTCTAAAAATTTAGATGAGCTCCAAATCTCTCTAGCTCATGTTCCTTGCGAAGCTCTCGTCGATATGGTTCCAATGCATCCTGTTTCGCTGAATTTCGATAACGTACGAAAAAGTTATGATTTTTACAAGTTTGTGTATATACTTCAAACAAACATTTAACAGCTTAATTATGATATTAACCAGCTAATTAACTAATTAAAGTTAAACAACACTCACCCCAAGCATCGTACAATAATACAGTTCACAGTCGGGTCTCCACACGCTTGCTACAAGCTAAAAATCTCGCCTTTCTTTTCTGAATCAAGTCCAAACTTCTCGCTAATGCTTGAATGCACACACTCGAGTTCAAGGGTAGAAAGCTAGGATTTTTTTTGTGGGTTTGCGGGCTTGTGGAGGCCACGGGAGCCTCTGACTTGGGCTGGACAGCAAATGGGGTGGATGTGGGTGGTGCTGTGGCCATGTGGGATCCCTAAGGAGGTGCTTAAGGGAGTAGCTTAGGGTTAAAGGAGGGGAGGGAACCGCGGCCTGACCTGGGTGTCTCCTGCTGACGTGGTGCAGCAAGTGGGTGGCCGTATAGCGCCCTAGGTGGCGGTGGTGGAGGAAGAAAGGGAGGAAGGAGAGAAGCTTCCATTAGTGGAGGGTTTAGGCTTTAAAAGGTGATTTGCAAAAATGGAAGATACATTAGAGTTTAATTAAACTTAATTAAGCCCAAATCAAATCAAGGAAGTGATAAGGATTGATTGATTTGATAAGGGATGAGAGAGGGTGTGATTTGTCGAATTTTGATTGGCTGAACACTATTTACGAAGTGATGTTTTAAAGTCCAACATTAATTATACCGTGCAAACTTCGTTCTAATCACACGGCCATACGTTAACTTCAAAAATTACGAAATTTTAAATGTCACGATGTTGTGGAATTATGGTTACAACGAAACTAGTCTCATCAAATTTAGAGACCGTTTGAAAAATCGTCTTAATTCTAGCTTAAACCGAAAACTGATTGTATTATCAACTTACGTTTTTATACCGTTCTCTCACATACGAACTACGTTTTACTTGAAAATTTAGATTCTACCATATTTCGACATTCTGGATCCAATGAAAGTGGTTTCATCGGATTATGGGACAGTCTTAAAAATAGTCCTTTCTTAAGTGGTCAATATAGCTTTAAAATATTGATTTTCAAAATCTAAGCTTTTAAATTGATTTAAATTTTTTACTAATCATGTTTTAAGTCAAATAAAATATTAAAACAAAATTTAAAATTGTTCTCAAATTTTATCGAGTCATATCAACATTTTCTATTTCAAAATTCATTAAAATAAATTCAAATTCAAATTTTAAATCGTTCAAAATTACGAGTCATTAAAGAAGATTTCAGGTAATAATGATATTTTGTGAAAATTGAAATCTTAGATTCGAATGGTTTGAAAAAGGATTATTGTAATATCGGACAGGAAATCTTAATTGAACCATTGATGAATTATTTGAGCAATCGATTTTAAGACAATACTTGAAATAAATCGATTTGCAATACTCGAAAAAAGGTTTTAAATCAAATGACCACGGTGTGAAAGATGTAAACGTTTGGTTGTTAAAGAGAATGAAGTCAGTAGATATCATACTCTATGTAAATACCGACATCACTTTGTAGTTGTGCACGGGGTGAAGAACCCAGAATGAAGTAGCATGGAATGGATGCGAATACTGGATTTGAGGAAAGAGAACGATGATGGATTGGCCTTGACCTTTGGGTCATAATTAAAATGACTAAAACTGGAGCCATACCTAGGTTAAGTGAGGTCTCACCTTCGATCGAACATGCTTCTTCAATACCATCTCTATAACTATTATGATTAATTTGTGTGCACCTTCGATCATGAGGGTGATGTTCGAGGTGGGCGGTTGTTGCTACTATGCATTCAGGGCCCATCCCAGGACTTTTGGTATCTAAATCGGAAAACGAAAAAGAGACCCTTCTACAGATGCTAATGTGTGGCATCAAAATAGTTTACAATGTTTAAAAGTAATGAAAAGGTAAAAAAAGCAAATAACTTTATTCGTAATAATCCAAGTTATATAACAAAATATGTACTTATAAACATTTTTCTTGCCTTCTGACTTGTAAAATCGCTAACAATATTATCATATTCAAGTTCATTGACCATATCTTGTTCAATCGATGAAAGTGCAAAACCATTTAGACTTTCTTGTGACATATGGAACGAAGATAAGACTTTATCAACTTTAGCTTTGAGAAACTTCTTTTGACCGAGGCAACTATAACTGGTATAATCATAATTATTCTACATGCAATCCAACCATCAGGAAAATTTAACTCGCTCGAACACGAACTTATGAAATACAACAATTAAATTGCTATTGTTTTTTCCTTTAGCCAGATAACTTTTAATACTTTTAATTCTGAGAATAGCTCTCTTCCACCAATATCAGAGTGCAAATCATGTCTCGGATATTCCTCAAGTTGTAAATAACGGCACTTCAGTTTCTCATTAACTAAAGAAGTGATTTTTTTAAATCAAATAAAAAGCCAAATCTATCATCGTATTCCTTGAATTGCTCAAATTGAGTCACTAACGAAACACGAGTTTTATCCACAATTTGCAGAAAATAATTGATTCGAAAAAATTCTCCTGGTGTATGCATTAATTCTTCAATATTCACATCTTCATCGAACTGTTTCTTTCTATGAATAATTCATTTTTGAAAAAACTGGTTTAACATCCAACATTTAGAATATCTCTTCAGCATCAACTATCATAGAATCAAAACCTGTGTTTTTGATTTATTTTAAAATCAAGTGTAGTGCTAAAAGCACTCGGTTTTCTACTACCAGCTAACACTGACCAATTTTTTTTCCGTGTATTCGGCTATAAACCGCCGACCAAACACTGTTTGATCGACTGTCCATGGTAGCCATTAGCAAAAATGTGGGTGCTTTTAGCACTATACAAAATCAATAAGCTCTTGCAATCTAGTAATCGCAACATAAATTTGCATATCTTCAGTTTGAATTTTTTTGCTAACAGCGTTTACATTTTTCAAAATTTCATACCAAATGCACAATCCGAATAATAATTTAAAATTTTCAATCTCATTTGTTGCAAAACTTCTTGCTGCAGTCTTCTCCGTGGAATCCTTGGTGCTATTTAATAAAGAAATTAGAGCATCTCTTATCTCCACACTTTGATATCCTATAGATTTTACTGCTTTGATGTGACTTTTCCAATGTGTGTCTGATAATGGTTTAACCATACAACCTGATACATGATCTTTAAAAGCTTGCTATCCTTGTGTAAATGAAGAAAATATATTAAATATCCGTTGGATCACTTTAAAAAAGTAAGATGCTTTTGGACATGATTTAGCCATATCGCATAGCACAAGATTAAGACTATGACAACCGCGAGGTGTGTAGAAAGCTCTCGGATTAATTTCTAATAGTCTTTGTCGTACTCCTTAGTGTGTTCCTTTCATATATGGTCCATTGTTGTAACTTTGTCCTCTAATATCTTAGGGGATTGTTAAAGGGACTCCACATTTGATTAAGGGGAGGACCAATTTTTATTTATTGTATAACTGTTATGGGGAGGACAAAGTTAATCAACCTCCCTTTAAACAAATAAATTAAAATTCTGATATTAACCCCCTATAATCCTCATTAAAATAAACCATGAAACTTAAACCTTAATTAATCTATTAAATAACAGTAAAGCGGAAACTTTAAAAGCTCTCTTCTTAATTCTAGCAGTTTTCTCTATTCTCCTTAATTCTATCCAAATAATTTAGTTTTAAATTAGCTTATCACTTTACACTTATTTACTATTTCTCTCACATTATTTTACTTTTTCTATCACTAACAGTTTACATTTCCATATTTTACAGTTAATTACATAATATCAAAAATATTTAAATAACTTTAGCAAACCATTATTCATTGATTCGTCTTTTAAGTCACATCAAGATTAACCATATTCATATTAACAAAAATGAAAAACAAATCAAATATATAAACATGTTAATCATATAACATAAATTGTAAACATAAATAACTATCACAAGTTCAAAGTTGAACTCATTTACGTTAATATATTTACCGTGTATTGCATTGTAATATTAATGTTAAACACCTACATTTTAAAATTTAATTAGTTATCTACAAAACACTATACAACATCATTCAAATTTGTACATTTAAATTGATATGTTTTAATTAATTATGTGATTTTGAATTTAACAAATGAATTCAATCAATAAATTATTTTCAATTCATCTAATTAACATTGAGTGTGATGTCCTAAAATGTACATAATATTCATATCAACAAAAATTAGGTTTTCTTCTAAATACAAAATTAAATAACCTACGCAATTTATATAGTATATGTAAACAGTAATAAAAAAATATTATACACTTATCACAATAAATTTGCCATAAATTAAAGAAAATAATTCCAGCTCCAAGTATGTACGTTTTAAAATTTTTACAATTATTTGCTGAACATCCCCAATTCTTTTATGATATTTTATATTTCAATCCATATATTTAAACTACTAATGAAATCTTAAATTCTAATTATTTAAATATCTTATAGATCATTTCATCCGTTTTTCTAATAGCTCTTAAAAATATACGCCAATTTCAGTTTGTCTATTTATATTAAAAAAAGGTATTTTTTTTCATACAACTATAAATATGTATAAATCACATAACATGAACTATGTATATCAACAATAATGAAAATTTTAATTCGTAAATTAATTATGATTCATTTATATCAAGAATTTACTATATATTATATTAAAATATTCTTTTTGGACATTAGTAACTCCACAACAAATTTATAAAAAAAATTGCAAATTTCTTTTTAATTCTTGCTCCTATGTTATACAGTTAAACTAACTTCGTATTTTTACATTTAACCTATTAAAAAAATTATGTTAAACAATATTTGTTGATTCATCGAATAAATTATTAACACATCAATTTCAACATGTATATCTATATCAACAAAAATGATTAAAAAATTCTCAAATACACACATGCAAGTTGTTTATGTAAACTATTGAACATAAATAATAATAATAATAATTTTCATTAATAGATTATATATTTCACGTTATAATTTATCATATATTGCACAACAAAATCCTCATTTTAACATTAAAAAAATAAGTACCACTTTTGAGAGTATTATCGTGTGCAATGCACGGGTTACACACTAGTGTTAATAATTTGATGATGCACATGAAAACAAAAATTAGACATATTTAATGTAATGGAGACACGAGAATGTTTCATGGGTGATCAAAAGGCATCGGATTAGGTAATTAATTGTAATTTGATATTAGAATTGGTATGGTTAATTTAAAATAAATGCCGAAACGAAAATTTTAATCTAATATGTTTTATCTAATTTGCGTAATTGAGATGTTTAGTAATTCCAAAATTTGTCATTTGCGTTGAATTTAGTAAGTCAGAGTTTAACATAAGTGACAAGCCATGGGTAGTTATGTCTCTTTTTCTTTTCTTTTTTAAATAAACCAGACCCCCCTTAACAAAACAAAAATTAAGCTGGAGTCCCCTTAAAATTATCCTCCCCTTAACCAAATGTGGAGTCCCTTTAACAATCCCCATATCTTATATATCAAGCTTAATATCTTCTAATACTTATTTAAGCTTATTAAAAAGTCCAAGTCCAGTGGTATCATCTACTTTCAAAATTCAATAAAAATAATTTTCCACCTTTGCAGGATTATTTGAAACATCTACACATCATATTACAAGAGACATTTGTTCAATACGGCTAATATGCAGTCTAATACAACTGAAAGATACTTGGATTTTTTTAGTTTTTTAAGAAATTTATTTTTAATTTCATTTTCCAAGGTAAGTATTAGTTCATTTTGAATTTTATGCCCAAGGTAATGTATGTGAATTTCTTTTTTCTCAACTCATCGAACATGTTCATGCATTACTGGATCAAATTCTGCTATCTTTTCAATTAATTCACAAAAAAGACCATTATTTTTTTCATAAATCCTTTCATTCGTTCCACGTAATGCACAATTATTGGAAGCAACTATTTTCACAGTAGTAATTATTCTTACCAATACTTTCTTTCAATGTTCTTTTTCTTTATTTATTTGATCTAATACACTCTGGTCTATGGTTGTTTTGACTTTCAATCTTATTTCCAGTTCAATCCAACTGCTCATATTCAGAAGACGATTTTTACTACTTTCGCATTGTTTCACCTAAGAACTATGATTGCACCAATCATTAGTTCCTTTATTAGCAAGATGACTAGCAGTCATTTGCTTCGTGAATAACGTGAAACAAAAGCAAAATACTTTATCATGTGAATTTGAATATATCTACTATTTTCTGTCTTGTTTATCCCCGCTAGGCAAATGTATGACATATAATGTGGAGGATAAATGTCTATAATAACGTCTTTTGGAAAATCAGAATCATTATCCTTTTTTACTCTAAAAGGACCTCTTTCGATTAGCAAATCTCTCAAGTTTTAATCAATTTTTTCCATGTACCAAGGTCATTTAAAACCATACTAATATTATCCACATGTGATGTTGAATCATTGTTTCCTTCCTCTTTGTTTATACTTTCATTGTCATGACACATATTAAAATATCATCATCAATGTTATCATCATTCTCATCAATAATAGGGGTATTATTTACATTCAAGCTCAAACCATCTTCTAGACGACTTTTGATGAAAAAATTATTAAGAGCACCTTTCTGTGAATTAATAAGTTCCTCTAACCTTCTTTTTCTAACCTATTAGTGTATCCAGATTCTTGTTTATGCATTTTTAAACACTACAAAGTTAACATTGAATAAAAAACATATTAATGATTATCATAATAACAAAAATATGAATATGTAATCTATTAGTTATACTTTTTTAGAAATAAAGCAAAGTTTTTTTTACTAATCGATTAGAATAAAATCATTTAACCACAACTTCCTATAAAAACATAGTTATTTATCGATTAATTGTATGTTAACTAGCCATTAAAAATTCATAAACAACTAACAATTTTGAATTAATTAAAATTAATTAAAATTGGGAAATGGTAATACAAATGTAAAATTTCTATAGTACTTCCAAATCCATGCAAAAACTAAAAAATCACGATAGTGTTAAATGCCATATGAGGAAAAAGACAACCTCATTGTTATTATGGCGTTAAACCTGCATATTGGTTTATTCAAACTATGAGATAATGAGAAACGAATATTAGACAATTATATAGGTTGTGTTAAACTTTCAATATCTCGCCATAGGTTAGGAACATAGGGAAACGCCGATTTCTTGAGATTCTGCATCGTCTCCCGAATTTTTCAAAACAAGGTCAAAGGTAACCAAACACTTCAAAATATTTAATGAACTTTCACTTTTTAAGTTGGGTATACACTTAATTTTCAAACAAATAATGAAATCAAATAAAGAAGGAAAATAATTCATAAAATATATTTGTCAGTATTCACACACCAGTTCATCAAATAACTGTTTTAAAACATAACTGCCTAATCAATTCACCAATTCACTGAATCACCAAATAACAGTATACACCAATTCATCAAATAAGAGTCACTATTCACTAATTCAGTAAGTCTGAAAATGGAAGGGAATGCTTGATTTCAGTCAGGATTAGGAATGCATAAAAATAAATTTTCAGAAAAACTGCATAATCATGTTATTGAATTACTAACCAAAGAACTGAAGAAGAAGACCCTTTGCTATTTGGATCACATATTCGCTTGACACCTACGCCTACAAGGCCTGCCTTTCATGCGAAGATCGCTATCAGAGTAGCTTTCGCAATTGGTTAATTCGGATTCTCCATTACTCCGTGGATTTGCTATGGATCGTGATAAAGAATTCATAGAAGAAGCGGTAAAGGAATTAGTGCCCTGATTTTTGATGCCTTAAGCTATTGATTTTCCCGCTTGTGGGAAAGGCCGGGTCTGTATACGTTACCACCGGCCCGGTGGCTGCAGTCTAGTAGAATCCTAACATGTGTGACGACCTGCCTTTTCGTCCTCTTCAAGTCGGTAATTGAACCAACTTAAACCACTCGACATGACAGATTGTTATTTAGCTTTCGGTTTTAACAAAATCAGACACAGAAATCACAAAATAAATAAACTACAATATCTCAGAATGGAATAATTTGATACAAAATATCAGAGTTATACAATATTTTTTACACAACGAAAGTACATAGATTTTAAAATTTAAAATTATAGAAATAACTTAATCAAAATCGAGCATGTCTTCATGACTCTCTAACTTCGATAGTTGAAATCATTAGTTCTGCAACACTCAGGTCTTACTCGAGCATTTCATGCAAAACACAAAACACTCAAGTCAGGATTAACTTTATTCAAGTAAATCAACTTCAATTAACCACTAAAATATAATAGTTAATCCTAACATAATATTTAAAGTTACTAAAATAGATTTAAGCCGCATATATTATAGTCAACTAAGGTTTGCATGTGCACATTTATTTCAGGTGATAATAACCAAGTATGGGACAGGGCAAGAGCCAAAACGGACAACCCGACAACAAAAGCAAATGATACTTTCAAACAACATGGTCAAGAATACAATGCATAGCAGTGTAATGTTCATGTTCATGGCAAAGGGAAGCAAAATAACAAATATTATAAATTACTATCTTGGCACACATAATAAAGTAAAAACATAAATAATTTGAGATGCAGCAAACACTTTTTCATATGTATACATTTATTATGTACTGTCACATGCAACTGCAATTGCAATATATATATATATATATATATATATATATATATATATATAATAAGTCAAATACATGTACTAAAACACATATATTAATAATAATGATTCAAAGCAAACACATAAACTCATATGTAAATTCTAGGTGTGTAGCATGCATTGTAAAGCAAGGTGGATATCTAATTTGAGTATATGTATGGCAAGTGCATGGATCAAGGTGCCAAAATAGCAGGTGACAGGATACACAAAAGGACAATGGAAGATATAGGCATGAGGCAGGCACACGAAATGACAAGGCAACATAAGGGCAACATCATTTATATGGAAGCAATATAAGTTGCATAAATTAAGGTACATGGCAATATATATGTATTTCACTTTTAAGAACGAGGAAGCAAATCAACTATTATATTCTATAGCATTGAGGTTAAGAACATGTATAAAATAATCGTGAGGTAATTCACCATAGATTGTGGCTGTTTGGATGTTGGAGCGGTGACAGTAAATTGAATTTGAAGACAAAAGGAGGAGGTGCTTCTGTAGTAGGGTTGATATTGGATTTGGCTATTTTTTTTCTTCATCAGCTACAGGCTTTCGAAAGGAGGAAAAAAAATGGAGGAAGAAGTCAGTAAAGAGAAAGGCAAAGTGAATACGAATATATAAGGACTTGCTTCTTTATATAAATAAATGAAATGAAAACCAAAAAGAGAGGAGAGGGAGAGATTTATAACTCACCCATGCATTAAAATGGAAACAGTGAAAGTGGGAGAAAGAGAAAAATGAGAATGAAGGAGTGAATGCATAAAAAGTGCATGCATTATGTGAAAATAATTGAGATGCATGACCTTCTACATTTGTGTCTCATGCGTTTCTTTTTGTTTGTGGCAAATGAAAACTTTTTTTTATGAACGAAACGTGCCTTTGTTTTTAGAGAGAAATAATGAAGGGAAATGAGGAAAGGAGAAACAAAGGAATGTAAATTTAAGGAATGAAAGTACATAAATGAAATAAGATGCGTGAAAGTAGAATGAAGGTAAAGAAATTAATAGAATTAAGGGAAATGAATGTTGCATTAAGGAAATAACGAAGAGGAGAGGACATTGAAAACTACTGCAACTACTCACATTTCAAAATTTATTAATTAATGAACGTTACACTTTGAATAGATAGGGAAAGTATTAAAACGGATGGCCAAAGATATATACAAGTATGTTGTCAAAAAAACACATATAGAATATACACATTATTTTCAATCAATCGTTTAGCAGAAATAAATAAATAAATTTCATTAATAACATCATAAATTTTATTCACAAACCATTTTAAATTCAACAATTAAATTAAATTCAACTGCTTAAATAGTCCAAATTTACGGGATGTTACAATCTCACCCACTCAGAACTTTTCGTCCTCGAAAAGGAGAGGTTGTTAAAAATATGCTTATGTTACAAGAAATATTTTATACTAATGCAAAATTTAGTTTACACAAAACAAAAATAGGCTCTTAAATTTCAAAATTCCATAAAACTTAATTTACCAGAATGATTTCTTAATAAAACTTACAGTTAAAGGATGAAATAATTTCTTCGACTTAAAATCCCGGTTTCATTTTAAAATCACTGAAATTCTATATATTTCTTTTATATCGAATCATACTTCACTTTGGGATTTCAAAAAAAAATCATTTTCGAGAAGTCTCAAATATTTCACAAGCATATCAATATATATATGTTACCAGATCGAGATGTTCCCCCTAATGATAAGGCCACTAGGCACAGCCAATGCATATATGTATCAATATCTATAAATGATGTCTCCCCGAAGAGAATACCATCATCAAGGGCATAAACCCACATCATACATGTATTTAGTCACGGGTTACTCGTATCATGGTAAAATATCAAATCAGTTCATATCCCGAAGTTATAAATCGTTTCGCACAATAATTACAAGTACTTTCAAATTATAGTATCATTGTTTTTTTTCCTTTCAAAATCCTTTAAAACATCGGGATTTAAGTCATCGAAATTTCTCCTTGTTTATAAAACACTTTAAAAAACCATTTATCATATTCCAAATAGTTGGAAAATAATATTTTCATTCAATAATTAGAAAATCAGAAATACGATTTCTATCAAATTTTCAATCAAGTATTGTACAAATTCAAGTTTTTCGAACTCTAAATCAAATGTTTCATAAAATCATTTCAAATTGAAAAAATATATCAGGTTCTTATGAAAAAAAAATCAAATCATGTAACATATGGGATTTTTGAACGTTCAAATCGACAATGATCCTCAATGTCGACTTAAACAAATCAAAAATACGGATAGTCATTGGGATTTATATAAGAAAAAGAAGAGAAGAAAAAATGAAGTTGTTAAAACATACATTTGATTTAATTTTACTATAATTATCAGAGTTAACTATCATAAACATACCAATAATTGCAGTGGAGTAATAATAATAAATACGTTTGTTGAGCTCCATCTTCATCTTCATAACATTGTCTTCAATAACTGAAAGCTCAGGCTGACCCGAGAAAAAATGAAAAGACAAAAATACTTGAATCAGAACTAAAATATTTTTATATCAGTTAAATCAATCTCATGTGATAATATGAGTGCAATAACTTAAGAGATGTTACGGGAATTTCCATCTCCTAAGGATCCGTTAAACCAGATACTATACAATACAATACGCTTAGAGCCTATGGTTAAATATAAAATAATAAAACAGTGTAAGTGGGATTACCATTATTACCCTTACACCGTTTATACTTTTGTCGTACAGTATGCATATAACACACTAGTACATCGTCTGATAGGAATGCGCCGTGATACGACAACGTTAAATCAAAATCATAGTGGGCTCGATCAGGATAAAATGACAAGGCACACGAGGAATGACCAGAATATGAATATACCAGTTGCATGCCCGGACTGGTGGTAATGCATAGCTACGACTACCGCGCACCTCGAACAACACTCCCAAATCATGGATGCGCATCAAATCAAATCAATCAAACCGAGGGACTATAGTAATGAAGGAAGAAGTGTTGCCGATGGAGGTAGCTAACCCCACTTGGTCACGATATAGCCATGTTTTAGTCATTTTAATTATGACCCGAAGGTCAATGACATCCATCATCGTTCTCTTTCTTCAAATCCAGTAATCGCCTCCAAATCAATCCTACTTCATTCTGGAACTTCACCACGTACACAGTTGTTAAAGTGGTTTTCAGTATTGGTAGAGAGTATTATAATAGCCGATTCCGGTCTCTTTAACAATCGATCGTTTACATTTTTCACACCGGTCAGTTCTTTTATATTTCAAGAGGTTCGTACTTCATATCAAAATATCAGTTTTTTCTTAATCATCATTTCAAGATTCAAGATAGAATATTTCATCATAAAATCTACACTTAAACCAATTTAAAATCTTGAAACAATTCCAACTTTAAAATAATTTGAATATTAAAATAGTTAAAAATATATAATTAAAATAGTTTAGATATATAATTTAAATAGTTTGAAAATAAATAATTTGTATTTAAAATAGACTTTTCAGATTTAGTAAAATCTATAGGTAAAATATTAAAATAGTTTACAAATAAATAGTTAAATATTAAAATAGTTAATTTAAAATAAATAATAAAATAAAATAGTTATAAGGTAAATAGTTTATGAAGGAAAGTAATTATTATTAAAATAGTTTATAAAATGGTTTAAATTACTATCGTTGGAATTAGAATCGTTTCTTCAAAATTTAACCAAAATAGAAATCATATTATAGTTTCAACTCAATTCAACTAAATTTCGATATCTTAATTCGAAAGGATTTGACTTTCCATTTATATTTCAATTCGATTCAACATTTCGATTTCAAATAATTCGATTTAATAATTTGATTCAACTAACTGAATTTCACTTATAATTCTCACTTTGAATTTTCGTTTATAAAAAAACTCGAGTGCGCAGTTCAATTATTACTATAAGTCAAGTTAATTTAAAGTAAATATCAAAGATGGATAAACAATCCAATTTCGATAAATTTATATTTTATATTCAACTCAGTTTCGACTTCAGTTATTCACATTTACGAATTCCTTAAAATTTGAGATTTAAAATTTCAAAGCCCAAAGTTAAAATTTAACTATTATGCAACTTAAACTACTAAACATCAATCAGTACAATCATACCATGACATGAATTTAACTATTATTAGAATATTTAAGATAAGCGTGAGTGGGTTTAATCTCTCACCTTTTGGCTCTGAACACATTTGAAATCCAAAAAAATTCCAAAATCAACTATCTCGGAATCAGTCCAAACCAGCGGCATCGCAAAGAGCTCGTCAATATGATCCTAATGCAATTTATTTCGTCCAATTCTGACCGCGTAGCAGAAAGTTATACCCGTTTAAACGTATGGATTTCATAATATATATAAAATAATAATAATAAAAATATCCTTACCCAACCACAACGTGACACATCAGCATGGCCCCCTCCAACTCTTCTTCCCTCTTCGCTTCAGAGAATTTCACGAACCCAAAACTGCTTACCTGCTTATCACCACGTGTTGATTTCGAGACCGCGAGCACCGGATCATTCACCGCCACAACAACCGCCGTTCGTGGCACCACCAACTACCTGAGTTTGGCCCCACTCTATGGCTTCCATTTTCCCCAAAATGCCAATAACTGCGCCAACTTTATCCCATGATTCTGGTGATTGAAGAAAATGATATGATCAACTGTATGGATTCAAAGAGCATCTCGAGCTCTACAATTTTTGCTTTAGAAGTTTTTGCTTTCGTTGATCAGATAAGAAGATATTAACGATTTAAAATCAAAACGTTTCGGTCGTTGGAGATATAAGAGACAACGGCCTCAAAAAGAAACCCTAGATCTGAATAAAATAATTAAAAAATTTCTCGTTCGACGTGTTTTAAAGCCAAAATTTGGACTGAGTCTAAATCAGGCCCGCCTACTGCCTAACAATATGTTTTGGCGCCTTCTGAACGCAATGGACTAGGTTTCAAAGCCTAATTCCAAGGTCTCTAGCAGTTTATTTCTAAAACTTGATTATTTAATTTTTATTTTTATTTTTATTTTCAAAAAAATATATAGTATCACAAAAGGGAGAATCTAGCCATTCTCCAACAGCTCACAAAAACGATTTCTACACTATGCAGAAACCGTGCACACAAAGAAGAAAAAAGATATGGAACCAAAAACATCTAATACAGACGACCAGCAAAAATAAAAGATGGCTCAGTAGCAGACACAAACATATAGGCATCAGCAGACGAACAACGAAGCGAATGGAGGCAATGCAAATCACCAATCTCCCCAAATGGCATATGGAGTTGCAACTGCTAAATCATCTGACGAGCCATCCGGTAAAAATCCAAAGGCATAGGTTGAGATGTCCGAAAGAACAGTCCTGATCCTCTACGTCATCAAGGTCCAAGTGCTCCATCATACCTGCTCCATCCGACCCATCTGGCACGAAGTACAGAAAGCATAAACCTGCTCATGTCCTACCAATATGATACCTGCACTCCAAACCTGCACAACTAGAAAATGACGTAAGATCAATGGGGGGAGGGGTAGTGTGGGAAAGGGGTTAGTAGCAGAAAAAACCTATACAGCTATACCTTAACCAATAACCAAAAAACCAACCAAACCAAAATAACCACAATTCAACCGATACCTGCCCTTGGAGTGGACGATAGCGATGTAACATCAAAGGCCGTAGCCCACCTCCTAGCGCGGGAGATGATCACTCCCCGGAAAGGCCACTACTACAAAAGTGGTCATATTCGACACTAATTTGTGTGCGTTGCATGAAAAGTGTGGCGAAGCTATGCATTCTTTGATCTTTTGCAACAACATTCATTTGTTGTTGCATTAGATGTGAGCGCAGTGTTGCGATTGGAATTCTTGTGCTGTGACGTGCAACACCAATTTAAAGTGTTGCATTACATAAATACATGCTAGGTCAGCGATCCGCATTATCAGTTTAAACAAATAAATAACCATAGATGTTGATTAATCCAATGGTTCAAGCCGAACCTTGCTACAGCTTAGTGAAAATTTGGGGCCATAGTTTCCCTGTTCACGAAATACTTCCCCCCAAAACAAATTTCGCCCGTACTCCTCCTTCTGTCTGTTTCTCTCTCCACGAAATCTGTCCAAGAACACCTCCGATTGGTACTCTTCCTCAGGTTACAAACTATAAACCTTCGATTTCTCCTATTTTGCAAACTTTACACCTCCAATTTGGATCATTTAGGACAATTACAGGTAGTTAGGGCTTCATCATTTCGGTTTTATTTAGTTGATTTCATCTCTAACTTATTTTGGTCTATGTTCACGTTTGTTGGAGCTGCTTATTAAATAGAACACATAATTAGTTTGAAACAGAACCGGTTCTGCTAATAAATTCATTCCTGCCAGGTGCCTATTTATCTGTATGCTTGCCTGGTTTTCATTTTGTAGGAGAAGGTTCAAGCAATGGTGGATGCAGGAAACATTGCTGAGGCAGATGCACTTGTTTATGGTGGGAAGAGCCATACGCAGAACTGGCTTATAGGAAGACGGGGTAAATTGGCTGAAAAGTCTCCAATAACTCCTGGTACTTCGGACAGTTATGGGCAAGAGCTAACAAAAAAATAAGGTAAGAGCTTGAGGCGGATTTGGAAGAAAAGGTGAATAGAAAAGTGAAAGAGAATGTGTCATGGGTGTTAAAAAAGCTAGGTGAAGCCAATCCAGATCTTAGTTTAGATGCTGGAGACTTTTGTGTCACCACAACAAGTGATGAAGATGCTGACATTTGTACTCCTTCAACCCCGGCAACTGACTGAAGTATTTGGATGGTATGTGTTAGCACTTGTGATATATTCGGATTGTTCTTTTAAATGATGGGACTTGTGGTATGTGTTCGTGATGACACTTGTGGTATGTTTTAGTGATGGCACTTGTGGAATGTGTTGGTGATGACACTTGTTAGTTGGTATATGTAATTGGTTGGTCTGACCGTGGTGATGAATGTTTTGGGAGGATTTTTTGTATGAATATTTTGGTATATATGTATGAATGTGGTACAATGTTTTGGATTGAATACATGTACTGCAGAATCTATAATTACAGGGTTGTATTACAGCTGCAGTTGATTTTTTTCTGGTGTCGCTATTGATTTTTCTACCATTGCAGTTGATGTTTTCTGGTGTTGCATTAGATTGTTGTGGTGTTGTGTTAGACAGTGCTGTGGTGTTGCGTTAGACTGTGCTGTGGTATTGCCTTAGACTTTGCTGTGGTGTTGCATTAAGTGTAATATTATTAATTCCACAATGATACGGCACGTGGGGCCCACAGCTTACATGGCGCCGCGTGGATAGCTGACGTGGCATGTGACACTTGTGCAGTTGACGTGGCATGTAACACGTTGGTAACTGACGTGGAAAGTCCATGTGGACCCCTCTATCACAACCTGGAAGCCAGGCTCTGGCTTCTACTTAAGGCAACGCTGTATGTTGTTGCATTACATGAATACACTGTTGCAAAAGGGCATAAGCTCTACTTAAGGCAACGCTTTCTGTCCGTGGTCGTAGATGGGCAAAAGCGTTGCCTTAGATGGCTAATGCAACGGCCGTGGATGCCACGCCCCCTGGTGTTGCCTATTTGAAAAAAGGGCCTACGGTAACGCTTTTTTGATCTACGGCCATAGAAAAATAATGTCGAATATGCCCGCTTTTGTAGTAGTGGGCCTACCAAGAAACGCAAGGAACACATCGTTCCTTACTTTTCATATAATGGTAGAAGGGTCCATAACCACTCCGTCATAAACTGCTTTGTTCCGCGAGCACTAGATGTGTTAGCATACAAGGCAAGGAATGAAAGGAAGAAGGATCGACCGAAAAGAGTTTCCAGAAACATCTAACCGCCAGAAACTCAGAAAATCTTCAAGCAAGGTTGCATTACCTCGGTAACCCATCAGATTCCCAAAGTAATTCCATATAGACCTGGCACAAGACACTGAGAGCAACAAGTGGGTAGAGGATTCGGAATATCCAGAACTGCAGCACCTGCACCTGGATACTAGAGGGATGCCGATTCTCTGAAGGTTCTCATCTATTGTTAATCCATTATGCAAAGATTTCCACATAAATAGAGAAACCTTAGGTGGTATACAGACATTCCAAACGAGGGAGAAGAGATGAAGACGAGAACCTGGAGTTCTAATAGAATTCCAAGCCGCCCTAATTGAGAAGGGACTGCCATCCCAACCGGCGCCACCTCCATAAGCATCCGACAAGGCCTTCACGGATTGCAATCGCTTCCACGTTCCACTAGCGTATCACGGGGTACCGTAGAAATTCGAACCTTCCAACCTGTGGCACTTGGCATGGAGGAAAGCCGCCCAAAGGCAGTTGTTCTCTCCAAACCTCACCTATAGCTTGAAAGCAAAGGCCGAGCAGATGTCCTTAGCGTTACGGAGGCCAAGAACTCCCTCGCATTTTGGCCGACACATGGAGTTCCAAGAAACCCAGTGGTGGCGAGAAGCGTTGTCCTTGTTACCCCAAAAGAAAGACGAAGCCAAAAAACGGTAAGAGTAGAAGAACGAATTAGTTGGAGTAATAGCCGCGAAGATATGCGATCCCATAAAGTCTACAACAGACTTAATGAGAACCAACCTGCCAGCCTGAGAGAGGGGGGTAGCATTCCACTGCACGTTCTTTCCTCTTACTTTATCAGTTAGGGGATCGAAGATGGCGTTGAGCTTTCTACCTCGATATAACACAATGCCGAGGTAAGGGAGAGGAATGGAGGCTGCCTGGAAACCAGTAGAAGCCTCAATCCAGGAAGATCTTACCACGGGAAGGTCTCTCGTGGAAATGAAGCAGCTTTTAGCCGAGTTAACGAGTTGCTCCGAGCTTCTCTCGTACCGCCGAATAAGGCCTAACAGGCTCCTAATAGATCGACGACTACCATTTGTAAAAATAATGATATCGTCTGCAAAAGACAAGGAGGAGATAAGCAGACAAACCCAGGAACGCCGAACCTATGAATCTTGCCAGCAATCGTAAGAGAGTGCAGCCCATGAACAAAAGTTTCAGCCGCAATGACAAACAGAGTAGGGGAAAGGGGGTCTCCCTATCTAAGACCCCTCTCAAATCTGAAAAAACCGGCGGCCGATCCGTTGACGAGAACGAAAAACCACCGGTTGGAGATAAGCCTTCAAACAACATCGATGAGGGAGTCTAGAAATCCGAAGGCCCTCAGAACCTTGATGATGAAGTACCATGACATGCAGTCGTAAGCTTTTGCCATATCTAGCTTAACGACCACATTAGAGCCTCGAACCTTCTTATCGATCTGAGAAATCGGTTCCTGGGCTAAAAGGACGTTATCAATGATCAAACGTCCTTTTATAAAGCCAGCCTACGAAGTAAATATAAGGCGCTCGAGAAATGGTGCTAGCCTACCTGGAAATGACCTTGTTAGAGAAATTACACAAGCTGATCGGTCGGAAGTCCGGACAAGTGGATGGGTGGTCGCATTTAGGAATGAGGATCAGGCTGGTGGAGGTCCAACCCATAGGGAGCTCTCCACCTGAGAAGAAGGACTGAATGGAAAGATAGACATCCGCTTGAGTAACCTGCCACACACTCCTATAAAAAAAAACGTTGAAACCATCCGACCCACTTGCACTGTCCATGCTAAGAGCAAATACACACTCATGTATTTATTCCGAAGAAGGGGGAGCAGCAAGATCAAGACTATCTGTAGGGAGAACCAAACGGGGGATGAACGCGATCAGGGTCGGATCAGAGACAAACTCAGAGGGATAGCCCAGAAAAGACTGGAAATGGGACAAAATAGCATTTTTAACAGAAGCCAAAGAAAAATCTGGACGCTGGATTTAGAGAATCGTGAGAAGTCTATTCTTCTTACGAATGGAAGAATGAAAAAACATGGAGTTCGTATCTCCATCAACAATCCTTTTGATCCTCGCCTTTTGGCGAAGATGGTCATGTTCAATACGAAGCTCCGAAGAAAAAGCTATATGGGTCAAAGCCCAAGCTTCCTTGTTAGCAGCTGAAGGGTCCTCATCAAAAGACGATTCAGCTAGCACAAGAGATTCTTAGGCCAAGCGAACTTGGTCGAAGATACTCTTGAAAACCTGAATATTCCACTCCTTGAGGCAAGCTTTAATCCGCTTCAGCTTACGAGAGAAAATCACACACGGGGAGCCACTAACAGGAGAGTTCCAGGAATTTTCCATAAAACCACTGATTGTTTAATTAAATTGTACATATAAATTTATACATGTTTTAATTTCTTACGATCAAACTATAATTCCGCTAATTACAAAATTTTAGAAATTACAATAATTTACAATTCTGGATAAATAAAATTAATTTCATCGAATTCTGATATCGTTTGCAAAATGACAAATTTAACCACTTCATTAATATAATAGAATATTAGTTTTTCATTTATTAACCAATAAATTAAATTCAAAGGTTTATAAATTCAATTCAAATCAAAATAAAATTCATGATAAATTTACAAATCAATTATTGCATATTGTGAATAAATTTCACTATTTACGAATTCAAATTCTAGTTTATACATTATCAATATACGACATAAATTATTAATTTTCATATTTAAAACAATTTTGTTCAAAACATATAAAATTAAATATTTTAAATTGTCAAAAAATCTTGGGATGTTACACACTCCCCCACTTAAAACTTTTCGTCCTCGAAAAGGCGTAGTAAGAAAGTTGTCATTTTATATATATTTAGCCATATAAATCTTTATTCAACTTGTCTCGTTCGTTAGTTTGCATAACTAATTTCATTAATAATTTAGTTCTGAATCGTGAATTACCAAACCGCGATTTTTTCTGAAAATTTGAATTACACATATCTTTAAATCTACAAGTCAAAATCTAATTTTTTTCTCTTTCATTAGAAAACTATATTCCTATAGATCTGAAAGATTCTTGTTTCAAAGAATTCTGACTTTATTTTGGATCCTGCACATTCATTTAAACTTTAATTCAGAAAATTAAGAACTACAGGTTCACAACAAGCTCTTTTTAATTTAATTTAATTAATTTGTTCAATATTCATTTAAATTTATAATTTATAAACCAATTCACTTTTATTTTCACAAAACAAGTTAAACATTTATTTTCGACTTGGTAATATCGATTATCTTAAGTCGTCGAATATCTAACCATCAATAGCAATACAATTTAATTCATAACCAAATAATTCACTTCATTAGCCCATTTCATTGACACGGTATATTTGCATTAGATATTGAATTTTAATTTCAAACATAATTAAGTATACATAGTTTATTTCATAACTTAAATTTCATTCGTATATATAAACCATCAATTTTTTCAACATTCATTATTCATACCAGTACTTGTATATTATCCAATTTTATTCCAATAACATGTTAATTTTTGATGAATTGGTAAGTTATATATATGATA
This sequence comes from Allium sativum, assembly GCA_030737875.1. Lineage (NCBI taxonomy): Eukaryota > Viridiplantae > Streptophyta > Magnoliopsida > Asparagales > Amaryllidaceae > Allium > Allium sativum. The sequence continues at coordinate 69,371,842 of CM060909.1, read as the reverse complement.
TGGAAATGTTCGATTTTTATACAAGTTCACTAGTTTCAGTTTATTTTGAATTCATTGTTTCAACCAACAAAGAGTTTTATTTTAATTATAACTCTCCTGGATTCATTTTCTTATTATATAATTCTGAAATTTCTATAATTTCAATTTTAGTTCACTTCAACAATTTGAAATTCATTAACTATTCAAGAACTTAAAATTTTCAACTTCGGGTTCGTTTCCAAATCAACTTTAAAATAATATATATATATATATATATATTATCTTTTATATCAAACCATAATTTAAAGGATTTAAATGGAATCCAAATTTCCAAACAAAGTATAAAAATTCTAAGTGGTCTCCCTCACTTAGTCTCTGGAAAATAATGCCGATAATGCATGCACTAATCATCGAAATCATTTTTCAAAGGCAATGGGGAAGTATACACATATTTCAAAGTTCATTTCAAAAGAATTTCTATATGAAACAACTTTTAAAATATAAACATATTATTTCAAACCATTTGCAAAACGATATTACAAAGCCACCCGAAATTAAATTCTCAAATTCATATTTAACTTATTATTTCATTACCAATAAATTTTCAATATTTCATTTTCCTTGAACCATTCAATGACCAATAGTTTTAATTATTGATTACTCGAATAATAAATGATGAAAATCCAATATTATTATCAACAAAAATCAAAATTCATATATTTTCAAATAATTCTATTTACATATAAAATATAATTCAAAACAATATTATGTCAATGAGCCATATTCGAGTGTTTAGAAATCCTTATCGATGCCTTGGCGTCCCAAGTACCGACCAGAATTCATAAATACTCAACAGAACAAACCAACATGATCCAAAATCATTTTATATCAAAATTACAAGTACGCTCTCTCATATACACTCAAACTCATTCTAGGGCATTACTACCCTATCTCTAATGAGTTAATCCCAAATAGAGCCAAGGTTTTCGCTAAACCAAAGCTTGATACCAAATGTAACATTCGGGATTTTTAATCGTTCAAATTGACAATGATCCTCAATGTCGACTTAAATAAATCAAAAATACGGAAAGTTATTGGGAATTATATAAGAAAAAGAAGAGAAAAGAAAAACAAACGCAGAATCTCACAACGGAAGGACAAAATATAATAATTAAATAACGGTTCATGAAGCTGTTAAAACATACATTTGATTTAATTTCACAACAATTATCAGAGTTAACTATCGTAAACATACCAATATTTGCAGCGGAGTAATAATGACAAATACATCTGTTGAGCTCCATCTTCATCTTCGTAACATTGTCTTCAATAACTGAAAACTCAGGCCAACCCGAGCACAAATGAAAAGCCAAAAACACTCGGATCAGAACTAAAATATTCTCATATCAGTTAAATCAATTTCATGTGATAATATGAGTGCAATAACTAAAGAGCTGTTACGGGAATTTCCATCTCCTAAGGATCCGTTAAACTAGATACTATATAATACAATACACTATTATAATAGTGTCTATGGTTAAATATAAAATAATAAAATAGTGTAAGCTGAATTACCATTATTACCCTTACACTGTTTATACTGTTGCAGTACAGTTTGCATATAACACACCAGTACGTCAGCGGATAGGGATGCGCCGTGATACGAAAACATTAAATCAAAATCGTAAGGGGCTCGATTAGGATAATATGACAAGGCACACGAGGAATGCCATGAGTATGAATATACTAGTTGCACGCCCGGACTAGTGGTAACGCATAGCCGCGACTACCGCCAACACGATCAACACTCCCAAATCACAGATGCGCATCAAATCAAATCAATCAAACCAAGGGACTATAGTAATAAAGGAATAAGTATTTCCGATGGAGGTAGCTAACCCCACTTGGTCACGGTATAGCCCTGTTTTAGTCATTTTAATTATGAACCGAAGGTCAAGGACATCCATCATCGTTCTCGTTCTTCAAATCCAGTAATCACCTCAAAATCCATCCTACTTCATTCTGGAACTCCATTGCGTACACAGTTGTTAAATTGGTTTTCGGTATTGGCAGAGAGTATGACAGTAGCTGATCCCGGTCTCTTTAACAACCAATCGTTTACATTTTTCTAACGGTTAGTTCTTTTACATTTCAAGAGGTTCGTACTTTATATCAAAATATCAGTTTTTTCTTAAACATCATTTCAATATTCAAGATAGAATATTTCATCATAAAATCTACACTTAAACCAATTTAAAATCTTGAAATAATTCCAACTTTAAAATAATCTGAATAATAAAATAGTTAAAAAAATATAATTAAAATAGTTCAGATATATAATTTAAATAGTTTGAAAATAGATAATTTGCATTTAAAATAGACTTTTAAAATTTAGTAAAATCTATAGGTAAAATATTAAAATAGTTTATAATTAAATAGTTAAATATTAAAATAGTTAATTTAAAATAAATAATAAAATAAAATAGTTATAAGGTAAATAGTTTATAAAGGAAAGTAATTATTATTAAAATAGTTTATAAAATGGTTTAAATTACAATCGTTGGAATTAGGATCATTTCTTCAAAATTTAACCAAAATGGAAATCATATTACAGTTTTAACTCAATTCGACTAAATTCTGATATCTTAATTCAAAAGGATTTGACTTCCCATTTATATTTCAATTCGATTGCATAGTTAGATTTAATAATTTGATTCAAATAATTGAATTTCATAATAATTCTCACTTTGAATTTTCGTTTATGAAAAAAACTCGAGTTCACAGTTCAATTATTACTATAAGTCAAGTTAATTTAAAGTAAACATCAAAGATGGATAAACAATTCAATTTCGATAAATTTATTTTTTATATTCAACTCAGTTTCAACGTCAGTTATTCACATTTATGAATTCCTTAAAATTTAAAATTTCAAAGGTTGAAGTTCAAATTTAAAGAAAATAGATTAATAATATCATTTATTGTCTTTAAAATAATATTCCAAAATTCAAGGTTAAAAACAATTTTTAGTTAACCAACCGGTGTCCGTATTTAATTTTCTATCCTATGGCCTAGTAATACTTAAATTTTAATTTTAGTATTTTGGGAAAGGATATATATCATTTCAGTCCAAATCAGGGTCATAGGTATTTATCATTTCAACCTACGTTCTTAATTCAACTTTTTATGATTAATTCTGGGTTTATTTTATTCCTGTAACATATAAGGTAAATGGTTGGGATTAACAAGCATAAACAATGGTCATCATAAAAAAAACAAGATAAATAAATTCACACAACAACATTAATATGTCAAATATATCAACTCCAGACCATTCGCTACATCAATACATATAAACAGTGTCACGCACCGGACTTCGCTCAGTCCGGATCGATCGCTAAATCGACCAAGACCGTTCGAAAATGCGGATTGTAATGAGAACACGACACATCAGAACACAAACACAGAAACATTTCATTGCTATTACAACAATTTACATCAGAGTACAAGATATCAGAGTTCAAATAAATAATTTACAGCAGAAAATATCAAATATTTAGAGATTACATTTATTACATAAAACATAATATGCAGCGGAAAACATCAACTACCACAACTGAAAGAAAAACACGAATACAAAGCTTCTCGAGTATAGCTCCAGCTGTAATCCAGGTTCCTGTGAAAAGAAATATCTGCAAATCCAAAACTACTAGCTGCCTGTGTGGATAATATGGGCACCTAGATTTTAGGTAGAAACAATAAACTCCAAGTCAGTCATGGGACTGGTGTGAGAACTCAAAACAGTTATTAAACTTTTACTTTAAAATAGGGTACATCACGTGACCACGCCGTATGTTACAGAACGGGTCTACTCCCATGAATACTCTAAAATAAAACAATTTATAAACAACGCAATGCTTTTGAAAAATGAAGCTATTATAAGACTCAGGTCCCATCACACAATGAAACGCAAGCCGAAGGATAGAGTTTTCCCCTATAATAGCCAAACATGCTTGATACACTTTAAAACAAATCGTTTTGATATTACTATAAGTGCATAGTGTCAAAACAACTTCAAATATAAATGTATCAATCATCGGCGACATAGGTACCATATATTATGTCGACATACATAGGTTTACAAATAAACCGATAGGTCATGTATTGGAAATTGGATTTCCATCATGAGTCAAGGCAAGGGATGGTCTCCTTACTGCTTCGGATCACCTCTAGCAAGATGACCTAGGACTCGGACGCTTGCGAGCCTTTGTGTAACATCCCTAAGTCCCACATTGTGGAAGCCTATGTGAAGTGGGTACTTATATAGTCGAGCCCATCTCTTACTAACGCCGAGACCTTTTGAGGAATAAACCCCCACCCACCTATATAGTGGCTAAGTTGGGGACAATATCTTGCGCGAACGAAGGTGCGGGTTGTTACACTTTGGATCCTGCAGTGTTGGTCCTCCCTCACTTTTGTGCATTAGTTATTCCTGAACATACATTTACCGGTCCTATCAGACCTATCACTTGGCCATTGGAGACCAATTATATCCAAGGCGCCTTGCAATCCATCATCTACATAGGTAAAAATGTTTGGGCTCCATACCATGACATAACTTCTAGCTAGAAAGAAAAGTATGCACTCACCGCGTTCCTTATCCCGTTTCTGACTCATACCGAGATGTGAGGCTCGCGAATTAACGCTATACACAAAGCTATGCTACTAAAATCCATGCTTTGATCATCATCCACAAGACCCTGCTTTTCAACAAAAGACTTGATCATTTGCATCTTAATATGCCACATTGTCAATTCATGCCATAAATTCTCCGCCACCAAACAAATACATATTTAATAGAAATCAATCAATATAGAACGAAATACAATGTCAGACATAACCCATTTACAAGTTTGTTCTGGGTCTGAACGAAACTGGAGGCACCTTATTCCTCGTCCCATATATCCAATACATGAGAGAGGTCCTCGCATATCCGATCGATCCCCAAGTACGTATGGACGATCACCACTTATTACCTCGTCTTCGGTGTACATCCCAATCAAGACATCAGTAATCATCCAAACGTTGTGAAGATCTCCGGTCTTCAACGACAGCCTTCGTCGTTGACTTTTAATCATCGTAACAGTTATTCAGAATTGGTTAAACTCGGTCTTTCCAAATAACTTGTGTATCTTAAATTCAATTGCTATAAAAACACATCATACGCCTCATTCTAATCCAGAATATTCTTTTATTCAAACATTCTCGGAAATCATTTCAAAAAACTTTTAATACCTTTTCTTAACTTAAACCAAATTAAGGTTTTTCAACTAGTCGGGATTAGCAAGCCTTGCCGAAGTAATCATTTATTTTATTATCCCAATCTATTCATCCCATGGAGAAAAATTGGTAGTACTCCATACCTAACACCAATTGTGTTATCGGTAAATTCAATTACCACTTAATTTTCAAAACTAATTAAAGATTTAACTGTCGCATGGAGTAAAACTGGTGGTACTCCATTCTTGAACATTTCTTGAATTCGGTAAATTTAATTACTTCATTCACATTTCAATCTAATTAAATATTCATTAAAACAACAACTTGGTTTTAATCTCAAAAATCATTAAATCATTACTTAATGATGATTCAACTTTAGGAAAATTAATCATGTCTTTAACTGGGTTAAAGAACCAATGTCTCTTAAAACATAGTTCACGATAAACCCAAATCATCTTCCATCAAAATGGAATCTGCATGGAAATCATAACAGTATATAATCGATATAAATTCCCGTATTGAACTAGTAATATAAACGGAATAATGGCAAAGCATTTTAAATTCCATAAATAGTAAAGGCTTTCCTTTGCAGAAGCTCATCTTGATTATCACTAAATCGAATTCCATTCAATTCCATTTTCTTTTATTAAATTGGAAAACTTCACTTTGGAAAAGAGAGAATATATAAACTGAGATAGCACAAAGCTTCCATTTTTTTTCCAAACTCTCGAAAGCCACAGAAAGAAGGATGAGAAGCTAATATGGCTAAAGGATGCGTTTTGATAGCATAGGAAGAAAATGAATAGTGGGAAAAAGCCGCCGTTAGCATAAAAGTAGCATCTCTATTGAAAAATTCAAAATTTGTTTATTCATGTATGTACGTGGTTTTTAAGGAATGGAGTAGAAAAAATCGCAGCTTCCTAAATTTAAATGTTGGAATCAGTCATTCATTTAACAGTTAAAAATGGAACGGATATTCGAATAAATCTTGAAATTAAAGAAAAGAGAGGACGCACGGTTTTACATGCATGATTATATTCAAAGAGAAGGGTACGCATGCATTAATTTTTTGTACAAACTGAGCCTATGATTTTAAACCAAAGTCATGCCTCCATAATATGCACCATAGCTTTTTAAACATGCATTGAAATGTAACATGCCAAAAGGTGAATAGTTTTAAACTTGTATTAAAGACCACTTTTATTCCCAAACGCATGCATGCAAAGAATGCTAAAATAATAGTAAATGTTCCTATTCACTATGGTTTGGATAAAAAAATAATAATTGGATGGTCTAGTAAAATAAAAGGACATCTTTTGCAGACCCAAAATGACTAGAAAAATACGTAGAATCAGAAAAGGGACACATCGAACTCAAATGTCACTGTTTCAAAAATGAACTGCACAAGCCTTTTCGCAGTTTCAGCGCGAACCGAGCACCGAAACTGACAAATAAATATATTTTGGTAATCAGCTCGATGATACGGACACAACGGTGTATAATTTGCAGTGTCAGGATGCTCCGTTCAAAAGCGCGTTACGGACCCCTTTGACGTAAAAATGCGGACGGAAAACGGAGGTCAAAACGTCCGATTTTCGCGAAACGAACTTCGCCGTCGGATTCGTGACAACGAATAGAATATTTTTTGTGTTTGCCCGAACTGGTTTTGGAGATATTTTAAAATCGCTAAAATTTGATCTTGTTATGCGCAGCTTTGCACTGAAAATTGTACGACCGACAACAGTCAAATTTTCCGATGAAATTTTTACAGTTGCTACATCTCACTGTACGTATTACAAATTTCGAATTCCCGTTATGAAAAACCATAGAATAATTTCAAAATAAAATTTTGATTTAAATTGGATTTTAAATCGTTAAAAATTACCGGTTGCTACACGAAATATATCAAAGCTTATAGTTTTCGAGCACGCAGATGACATTTCGAACTCAATGGAAGTGGTTTTGACTCCAAATTCATCCATATGCAAAAAGTAATATTTTTGTCTTATATCCAATGAAAAAGACCAAAATTTCTCCAACTCCAAAGGTATCGATGCTTTTGGTTTTCGAACACGCAAACGACATTTTGAACTCAGTGGAAGTGGTTTCGAGTCCAAATTCATCCATATGCAAAATGTGAGTTTTCTACCGGCTATATATAACTTTTAAAAATATATTTAACTTCCATAGCGACTATTCTAAATTTTAAAATAGACAAAACTTACAATTTATAAAGTGAAATATCAATTTCTTACATTCATTAGAAAATTACAATTCAAAATATTCTAGTGTTTCTTGTTTTATCAAAATCCAACTTATTATGAATTCTGTACATTCATTCAAAGTTTAAAATCATATTTTCAAATTACCGTGCCATTTCAAGCTCGTTTTAATTAAATTTTAAATTTATACGTTCTACCTTCAATTAAAACAAATTTTAAGTCATTTATTCTCAAAATAACTCATCTGAAATATTTAATTTCTATGAAAATCAATTAAAAATAAATTTTAAATTGGCTCCAAAAATACAAGTTGTTACAAAAAGTCTAATATCGTATAAATTTACAGATTATAGGATGTCAAGTTTAAACACTAATTAAATGTTGAATTTTAACTTAAATGTAAAATTAAATATAATAGTCAGATTAGATGCAATCCAATAAAAATATGCAACTTAAACTACCAAACATCAATCGGTATAATCATATCATGACATGATACTAATTTAACTAATATTAGAAAATTTTAGATAGGTGTGAGTGAGTTTAATCACTCACCTTTTGGTTCTAATCACGTTTAAAATCCAAAATAAGTCCCAAAAATCAACCATCTCAGAATCAGTCCAAACTAGTGGCATCACGAAGAGCTCGTCGATACGATCCTAATGCAATTTATTTCGTCCAATTCCGACCTCGTAGCAAAAAATTATACCTGTTTAAACGTATGGATTTCATAATATATATAAAATAAAATAAATCTCCTTACCCATCCACAACGTGACACATCAACGTGGCCCCCTCCATCTCTTCTTCCCCGTTCGCTCCAGAGAATTTCACGAACCCAAAACTGCTTACCTTCCTATCACCACGCGTCGATTTCGAGACCACGACACCCGATCATTCACCGCCACAACAACCGCCGTTCATGGCACCACCAACGACCTGAGTTTGGCCCCACTCGATGGCTTCCATCATCCCCAAAACGCCAATAACTACATAGACTTTATGCCATGATTCTGGCGATTTCGTGAAGAAAATGATACGATCAACCGTATGGATTCAAAGAGCATCTCGAGCTCTACGATTTTTGCTTTAGAAGTTTTTGCTTTCGTTGATCAAATAAGAAGATATTAACGATTTAAAATCAGAACGTTTCGGCCATTGGAGATATAAGAGACGGCGGCCTAAAAAAGAAACCCAGATCCTAATAAAATAATAATAAAATTTCTCGTTTAACGTGTTTTAAAGTCAAAATTTGGACTGAGTCCAAATCAGGCCCGCTTACTGCCTAACAATATGTTTTGACGCCTTCTGAACGCAATGGACTAGGTTTCAAAGCCAAATTCCAAGGTCTCTAGCTGTTTATTTCTAAAACTTGATTATTTAATTGAATTGTACATATAAATTTATACGCGTTTTAATTTCTTACGATCAAACTATAATTCCATTGGTTACGAAATTTTAGAAATTACAATAATTTACAATTCTGGATCAAATAAAATTAATTTCATCTAATTCTGATATTGTTTGCAAAATGACAAATTTAACCAGTTCATTAATATAATAAAATATTCAGTTTTCGTTTATTAACCAATAAATTAAATTCAAAGGTTTATAAATTCAATTCAAATCAAAATAAAATTCATGATAAATTTACAAATCAATTATTGCTTATTGTGAAAAAAATTCAATATTTACGAATTCAAATTTTAGTTCATACATTATAAATATACAACATAAATTATTAATTTTAATATTTTAAACAATTTTTTTCAAATCATATTAAATTTAATATTTTAAATTGTCAAAGATTCTTGGGATGTTACACATCAATTTGAAACACTCTTGATTTCTAAATATATAAGACAAAACGACATATTTCAAAATAATTTATGTTTCAAAATAATTTGTTTCATATTTTATTAATTTCATAATAACACCACGCTCCTGCTACGCTACTCTTTCAAAATACTAGTTTCATATTCATTTATATTTCCAATTACTCTCTCTCAATAGTGACTTCTAGTGACGGATTCTTATTAAACACCTTTATAGCGTCCCAGGAATTTCGACACTCGCATCCAGACATTTATACATCCCGTGTCCCACTCAAATATCGAAATCTCTGAAAGCTAGGAGAAAGAAATAAGAGGGTGAGATAATAAAGAAAGAAATATTAGAATAGAAGAATAAGAAGAAGAATCAACACAGAATCAGAGTCTCACATCGCAGCGGAACAAAATATAATATATAATTAACTTTTATTGAGAGCTTGATATAATATTTACAACATTAGAGTACATCAATAAATCTGGACAATTATAATGATTTGTTCTCATATACAACACGATAATAACGGTATAACATCATACGTCTAAACTCCTTCAGCTCATCTTTAGACTTCACAACATCCGATAGCCTGAACCTGTAAAACCCGGTTTAACCTGAGCTTTACAGACGTCGGATCAGTCTGGTGAACTAGAGTGAGAAAAACTCGCTAAGTTTATAATATCATCCAACTTGATTTTAATGTAAAGAACATTACTTTTTGAAAGAAAAGGATAATCGTAGACCGATCCCCACATAAACACGGATGGTTTTTAACTTACGATAACCCAAAATATTTTTCTGAAATCCTATCTCTTTTTTTATATTATAATAGTGTCTAATACAAATAAATAACCTCTAACGGAACGCTCGCATCTCACTCTCCACATATATAGTATATAATCAAAACCGCGGGCTCTTATTGGAGATTGGATTCTGGCTATGACAAGGTATGGAACCACCTGCCGATAGTGTATCTCTAGAGGGGAATACACTGGGTTCAACAAGAATATCTTGCAACCCTACCACACATGACCAACCACTGATTTTTCTTGAGTGTATCGAATGTATATCACCAACGGTGGGGCTCAAACCACCGTTTCTCCCAAGGGACAACATCGAATTGAATATAGAAGGAAATGAATTTTCTTTAGATAGGTGGTTATACACCCTAATTGGGAGCGACCCACTTAGTTATGTAGCCTGCCCGATTTTTGTCATTTACCGGTTGATGAGGCTTGAGCTTATAATTCTTCTTTTAGAACACCTGGCCACCTTTCACTTTTGGGTCCCACATCGCCTATACAAGTCATCTAGGAACATGATAAACCGAAGGCGCCCTCCTAACACATCCTAGGAATCACCCTATAGATCAGTAGCGAGTAGTACTTGCAATCCATGGATTTTAATCACGAAATCACTGTCAAATACATATCTCTAGGGATCACCTAGAGAAATTCAACAATAGTTCCCCCCACTCATGAAGATTTACGATCTTCAATTTCTCCATCTCGATCAACATCAGATATCTTCTTCATTTACGTAGTTGCTGATTCAGAATGGTTTTCGAATATAAATTCGATCCTGGTCTTTCCGTACCACATCGCATTAGGTATGATTTTGATAGTCAGTTCTTTAACTATCAAAATAAGCAATCATACAAATAAATAAATCCATTGGTTCATTATATAGCGTCACTTGGCCATTAAATGTAATATATCAGTTTTAATATATTAATATTCTCACATCATTATATATATATATACTTGGAGAAATATCTTAAAATCATATCCAATTTCATATCCAAATTTCTTGTTAACTATCATTTCAAAACATTGCCATAACATTACTTATTATCTATAATTGGAAACCGATTCAACTTATCCTTTTAAACAATCGTTACGATATATCTTTTGTTTTGTTATTTGAACACCATAATCGTCACTTTCCTTTTTAGAATAAACTCAATCGAAATCTCATCTCCTTACTTTTTGAAAATATCATTATATTTTCATAAATCTCCTTTTATTTCTTTTATAATGGAAATATCACTTCATATTCTCAAGCCCCATTTTAATTCCTTTTAATCTGGAATCCCATCATATATATTCCCAACATTTTCAAATAACGTTACATAATTATTTCTCAAAATAAATTACTTCTAACATCTCCATCATTACAACTAATATCATCCTCCGATATTCTTGAAGTCGTTCAAGTGTCGCATTTTAATTACCTCCCAGACCTTGATTAACAATGTTCTTATCTTAAAATAGATATCGGTTGTAATGCCAAAAACCAATATTTACCGATATCAGAACAATCCCATTTTAGTTATATCACGATGAAACATCATCTCTTCTTTAAATAGCGGATCTATATCGCATCATTATAACTCAATTTGTTTAACTGCTCTAATTCAAAATTGGGTTTTTGTTTGATTTCCATTTCATATCTCCATTAGTTCCTAACCATAAATTAGTCAGAAAATAATTCTCTAAATATTAACCCTGAAGGCCGAAACCAACATCAGATTAAGACTACGAAAATCATTTATCTCAACCGATCTCCAGTTAGGTTCTAATTCCGTAATTTCGTATCCCGACTTTTATTTCCATTCAAAAATCCATTTCTAATAACTCTTTCCAATAATATTCAGAAAAACTCAGGTTTTATAACTTCGTCAAAGTCTTGGATTTTATAAAATCCAAATAACTAGAATTCCAAAAAGAATATAGTTTAAAACTTTAATGTAAACTTAAGTTATATTATTATTAACACCACATCGCTTAAAAACTCCTCTTACTATAAACAGTTCCTTATGGTTCCATAAACCCTCATAAAACCCCAAGATTTCCATCATGATTATTATTAAATAAATGATAAACAATTTCAATACAATCCCATTTTAATTATTTCTTAAAAACAATTAATCTTGTTATTTATTGTTACGTTATCTCATGCTTATTTACTTATCAATTTTATTTATATAAGAATTTAATTTATAAAATCATTTAATAATCACTTATAAACTTAAATAATTAAATAATAAATATTTAATTCCTTTTTTATAAACTACCATTTAAAGTAATAGATTTTAAAAATTGATCTTCAGTTATAAAATAAGTTTTATAACTTCATTTCTATCGATTTACCTAACGGTAAATCAATATTTATAAACAGTGTATATTTGGGCCATCTGCTATCAATTCTTCAACCAATACTACCCATTGGTTAATATCAAGACAACGTGGAATTTGGATTCAACATTCGGTAACCAAATCAATAATCCAATCATATTGGTTAAACAGTTCATATGAAAATACACAATAAATTTGAGAAATTCAGTTGGATTCCTCCAACCTGTTTTTCCCTGTATCCAAATAGGTTACCTTAATTAAAACCATTCAATTCACTACAAGAAAATCTGTTTTTAGATTCATATATTGGCAGCGTTTACAATGTAAATGCATCCAGTACTGTATTTTCAATTTTATTCGTTAGTTTTCATTTAATTTTTAGGTACCAAATCTTGATGCTTTCCCAGCCAATTAGAAAATATACGTCACGTTTTTTTCCCCTTTCCCTCCACTTTTTTACTTTTCCCTCTTTCAACGAAATTTTACTTCTGTTGCTTGTAATTCTTACCCTCCTCTTGCTTCATCTTCCATCACGCGTAGGCTACTACTTCGCCGACCTGCTTCTATTGTGCTGCCTCGTCGATCTGCTCCTCTCCACTTCGTCATGGATCCCCTCCTCCTCGCCATTCTTCTCCCCTGCTTTATTCATGAGCCCTAAATCTACAATCGAGGTAATCACTGGTTTTTGGTTGCAAATTACTTTTTATTTAGAAATCAAGATATTATTACATGTTAATTAAGTTGAAAATCTGTACTCGTTTTCTTTTTTGTTAAATTTTATGTTTTCTTCCATGATTTTTTCTCCATGTGAGTCTTGATTGTAACACTAAAAGCAAATGCATGGATAGTATACTGCTAATTTCCACTGGCCATATTCTGTTCTTAGTGTATTGTTTAATTTCTTGTTCTCTTTTGCCTCTGTTTTTCTTCACCAATATTTTAGTTGCATAAAGTACCATGTTGTAACGTCCCACCCCGAGACCCACATTAACAAAGAGAATTACAAAGTAATTCCATCTACTAATGCGGAGAATAGGGCTTGTTGGGGGCGACCAACTATAACCTTGTCTTAACTATCTACTGGACATGTCAACAATTGTTGTCTATTTTTTTTTTCAACTTAAGTGGATCGACATATCCAATAAACAATTAAAACAAGCTATAGATGGCTATGGATCTATCAGAACAAAATACCGCACCTAAATGGATATCCATATCACCACAGAATAGTTGCAAATATATTTACATTTACATATACATTGATACATCTCAAAATAAATCTAAAAAGAAAGATTCCTCAAAATTCTTTGAAAGAGGTTGGGATTCCACTCAGCTTCATCTAAAACTCAAGACATCAAAAAGATTAACAACCCAAGTTTTCCATATTCCACAATGAAAAAGCTACTATAATGAAAGAAAGAACATCAAGAAGGATAAAGAAACTTAAAAGAAGGTGGTTCTTTTGTAAACCACTAACCTCAACGACCGTAAAAATGCAAGTCATTAGATTATTTCTCTAAGGAAATAGAAGAACAAAGAATCAAGGTATCCAAAAATGGATATAGACTTCAATGTCTTTTTTTCTACAAGTATTTAATTGATAAATAAAAATTAAAGGCAAGGTCCCTAATTCCATATGTAGAGGTAAAGGCAAGTCAAGTTAGATAACAAAACCGGTCTCAACGAAACTCTCCTGGTTTTAGAAAACCATTTTCGGTTCTTGATTTATGGCCATCACCTCTGGAATTGAAATTATGGATTTGAGATTCAGATATATTGTGTGATAATTTACATTTTCAGTCCTTTTCTTTTCACCAGAAAGAAAAAACAATTTCTATAATGGGGACATAATGCATTGAGGCTATGTTAGACGAATCTGAGGTTTTTCTTTCAGTTCCACCAGGCTTTGGGCCGTTCACTACATTCACTTTATAAAGAGTTGAAAAAATCCAACATCTACATTGACACTTACTTCTACTAGTGCTTTTAATTCGATAAAAATCCCACTCGATGCTGAGACAAGCACAAACGATGTGGGAAGAATAAAGAAGTCACTTAGGAATAGAACCTGGGTAAGTTATAAAGACAATGATTATTCAGATGAAGATTTAGAATCCGAGTTGAACGAGCCAGTAGTTAGGCCCATAATGAAAAACTTATCAAAAGGTGTGACTTGTAGTTGTTTGGAATGCGACAATTGTCAGAAAGTCATAGCAAAATGGCGTCCAGGGGAAGTCTGCAGACCCGTTCTTGATGAAGCACCGGTATATTATCCTACTGAAGAGGAGTTCAAAGATACTCTTAAATATATTGCACAGATTCAGCCAATGGCAAAACTTTGTGGTATATGCATAATTGTTCCACTAACTTCATGGAAGCCATCATGTCTAAAAGAGAAAGATGTTTGGGAAAATTCAACATTTGTAACTCGCATTCAGAAAGTGCACAGGCTTCAAAATTGCTATTCCGCAAAGAGATTGTGCAACGTGATGAAAAGGAAAAGGAGAAAGATTAGTAAAACTGAAACTGATGTGGAAATGGCTACGAAGATGGCCTAAATTCAAATGAACTTAGATGCGGATTTGAATCTGGTCCCGACTTCACTTTAGCATCATTTCAGAATTACGCTAATGATTTCAAGAAGCAATATTTTGAATCAAACGACTTTGCACCATCACCTGATAAAATTGAAGGTGAATATTGGAGGATTGTTAAAAATCCAACTGAAGAAATTGAGGTTCTCTATGGTGTTGATCTGGAAACCTGGAGAATTTGAAAGTAGATTTCCCAAAACATCATCTGAACTAGGGGAGGATCTATATGTCAAGTCTGGATGGACCCTAAATAACTTTCCTCGGCTTCCAGGTTCCATTCTTTCTTTCGAAAGTGGAGACATATCCGGAGTATTAGTTCCTTGGTTGTACGTAGGAATGTGCTTCTTATCATTTTGTTGGCATGTTGAAGACCATCACTTTTTTCTCTAAATTATTTGCACTTTGGAGATCAGAAGGTGTGGTATGGAGTTCATGGAAAGGATACTTTAAAGTTGGAGGAAGTTATGAAGAAACATTATTTACCACATTTATTGGAAGAACAGCCAGACTTACTTCACAATCTTGTCATACGATTTTCGCCTTCATTGCTAAAAAAGGAGGTGTTCCTGTCTATCGATGTGTGCAACATGAAGGCGAGTTTGTTTTGACATTCCCAAGAGCGTGTCATTCGGGTTTCAATTGTGGATTCAATTGTGCCGAAGCCGTAAATGTAGCTCCATTAGAGTGGTTGCCACGTGGACAAAATACTGTGGTGCTTTACCACGAGCAAGTCAGAAAGATATCAATTTCTCACGATAAACTATTGTTAGGTGTTGCCGGAGAAGCGGTTAGAGCACAATGGAATATTTCATTTCTTCAAAAATAGTGATGATTATTTGAGATGGAAAGATGCCTGTAAAGTGGATGGGATCCTTGCTGAGTTGCTGAAGGATCGTGTTGAAATTGAGAAAGTGAGAAGGGAAATTATTGGGTTCTCTCAGCCTAAAAAAATGGATCCCATCTTCGATAGTAACTGTGAAAGGGAATTTGTTGTATGCCATTATGATCTGTACCTCTCTGCTGTCGGTTGCTCTTTCTCTCCTGATAGATATACTTGTTTAGTGCATGTGAAGGAGTTGTGTTCTTATGACCTGAGCATAAGAAGCTTTCTTTATCGATACAAGATCAGTGAGTTAAATACTTTAATTGATGCAATAGGTGGCAAATTGAGTGCAGTTCATGGATAGGGCCTTTCTGATTTGAAGCTCAAATTGAGTTCTGCTTTATCAATGGAGAAAATACCCGAGTTGAAATCATCCCATGAGACAACTGATTCAAAATCATATTTAGATCAGCCTAATTGTGGCCCATCAGGTTTTAGTAATGAAACAAGAAGTTATAATAGTAATACTTCATTTCGGACGGGAATACTAATGTTTATCCAAGGCCTAGAATTTTTGAAGAGGTTCAAAAAACACACATGGGGGTTATCACACTACAGCAACGCTTCAGATAATACCATGCATAACAGGCAGAATATAATAGCAAATGACAAAAATATTGTTGTATTTGATGTCGATAAGCTGGAGGCAAAACAAGCGGCTAACACAGAGAAAATTATGTTTGTTGATCAGGTAGTTACTTCAGGCCTGCAACATGATACTACTGTATCGTTAAATACCATGCAAAATAGAAAAGAAGGCATATCAAACAACAAGGACTCTGTGTTATTTGATGTTAATAAACAAGCCAATCATGCAGAATATGAAAAAGTGAAGGAGCATTTAGTGAACAACAAAACTTCAGTTTCATAGAAGATAAATAGGGAGCCTTGTGCGCAGAATGTAGACACTGTTACCATCTGTGATCCGCAATGTGAGCAAGTTCTCATTAAGACAGAAATTGTTGTGTCTACTATATGTGAAATTGAACGTAATGTGCTCACTGTTAAAAATGATAGTAGTACCATGCGGTAAGAGCACAATGGAATATTTAATATTTTTTTATTATTATGCATTCACTATATTGTATATCCGTCCATCCATGCGTTCATGGTTGTTTCAATGAACTTTTCGTTACTGAGCTTACGTTATGGCATGCATACCATTAATATGTCACTGTTTTCTCCTTCCGTGTTTTTTTCCACACTTTGTTCCCTATTTTACTACATATGTCTACATGTATGCAATCTATCCTTACTTTATTATGTCCTACCTTGACACTACGCTTAACATACCACGTATGACTCTTCAATTAATACTTTTTTTCTTAGAATGATTTCTGTTTGCTATAGTGTCGTGCATCCATGGGTTCATATATGTTTTCGTTAATAGTTCCTCTGTTACCTTAGTCAAACCATGCACTAAGGACTTATTCCTGTCACCTTTTTTTCAACCCGCTTTTTTTCACACTTTTTTTTTTGCCTTTTATATACACACATTTTTTTCATGTTGTCTCCAGTTGAATGGCGTAAATAAAATTGACAACATATTAAATCAGCTTCCCAGTTATGAAGCTGTGGTAGAGTTCAAACCCAGCAACCATGAGATGAACAATACTAATATTTACTTCACCGTTAGAAAATTTTCAAAGAAGAAAAAAATGTGACTGAAGCAGCAAGCATGCAATCACAGGTTCATTTACACTACATTTTCACTTACTGTAAATACTACACCGTTTACTATTATATTAACTGATTTGTTATCTCATAGTTAACTCCACCAAGCGAACTTAGCTCTACTCCAGATTTTCAATCACCTACGGACAGTTCAGTTTCACGGAGCTCAACCGTTGACAAAGGAAAAAAAAGATGACTGAGGTATGCCTTACAGTAATATATAGTTACAACGACCGTTCAACGCATACAAATTGAGAACTGATTTTTGGTTTCAGGAAACTATTTCGCCAAAAGATTTGACATCAAATGTGCTTCCGACAAAAAAAGTCTTACCGGAGGGATTGTGATACAGGTTATACTACAAATTTTTATTACCATGATTGTTAATTTCAATCAGATTTTCGTGTGAAAAATTTATTCAAAATCTTCACGTAAACGCAAGTGTTAACGATACGTTTTTTTAAACGTTCCGTACTTCTTAAATGAGACAATGTGCATATGAAATTTTTATACCTAATAACTGAAATGTGCATTTCCATTTCTTATTAGTTTTCCCGTTGAACCTGCTTGGTTTATAACCATTGATTTACTATGCTTGCTTCTAAATTTATGACTGCCATCAAATCTGGTTTTAGGTCATTTGCAAATACTGAACTTAACTACATAATAAATTTAAGATTCTCATTAACATCTTCTCAGTGCTGGATGATCTTTTTTTTCATCGTCACAAGAGTGACACGTGTAATTAGTAATTGACAACAAGCCAAATGTTTTATGGTATTATGCACGCCGAAAAAGGAAAATATATTGATTGTAAACCTTATGACTAATTTTACTATTTGCATTTTTTATCTTTCTTTTTACGACTTGGATGACAAAAAACTACATCTGTTTCACCGTCATAGAAGACTAGGGATAAAAGACAGAAAAAATAACTTCTTTCCCTATTGCACTCTACTTTTATCTATGTACCCTATCTGCTATTTTAGTACTTATATAACTTGCCTATGTTTGAATTATGTTTCTGTGCTTTCACATTAATAAACAAATATACTCGGCATATCATTGAAAAATGAATAAATAATAGCTATGTAAGTGAACTTAGTATTAGAAAATGTCTATTTTGCTCTCAGTATGTTTGTTATATGATATGCAGTTGTAAAATAAGTTGAGTTTTGTTTGCGTACCGAGTACGAAGGGAAGCATGAGATGAGAATGATTGAAATAAGCGATTATATTTATAGGACAAATGTATTTGATGATAATTTTTAAGTATTACCTCAATAGCACTCCTTATTATTCTTAATCTTGCTTTCCACGTTTAATCATCTACAAACTAATTTGCTCAATTTACCATTTTCACCTACAAATTACAGTAGTCTACAATTTGAAAATCGTTAGCATATGAAGATTACGTAAGTTCTACCATGAGCCATTTTCATTCTTAATCTTATGTTCCTTTTTTTATGTGTTGCTGATATCTTTGTATTGTTTTCACCCATGTTTGGATAATTGCCACCTGAGACTCTATAAACATATGCTTAGATCGGCAAAGTATGAATTTCAACTAACATGGTTTGTGCATTGATTTGGTTAATTGTTTCACAATTTCTTTCTTTTGACATTTGAAACACTTTGTCTTCATGTTCTTTTTAGTTTGTAAATGGTGCACCTTTTCTTTCCAGGTAACTTGTCTGTTTGGTATTCGGATTTGTTCATTGACTAAATCCAACGACTTCATCTTTTGCACGACTTCGTCGATTTTAGAAGCATCCATTTCAGGACTCAGTAGCAGGCAGCAGGAAGCGGAAATCGAATGTTGGGGCGGTGTGATAAGTTCTAAGGGTCGCGAAAGAAAAGGCAGAGAACCGCTGACATTAATACTGGCTTTCAGCGGCGAGTATTTAGGCTAGGTTCGGCTATATAATATTGTGGGCTGCTATAATAGAAAGTATTTGCTTTCTATATTCTTGCGTTCTGTATAGTTGGAATAGATTTGAGAGTTTAGGCAGGCATGCTTACTGCCTTTTGATGAAGAACTCAAAGCTTATGCACCTCTTACAATTGTATGTGATGATTGCTTCTCAAATCTAAGGCGCGTTCTTTCCTCTCAAAAGGTAAAAAATAATCTGGACCATTAAATGATAGTAATTGATCTTATACTCACAAGGTGGCAATATTGCAATGCAATAAGCTTTATCATGTATAATGCAGGTGGATGTACCTTCTTGTTTTGTTGGGCTGGTCCTTGTTAGTTACCATTTGCAAACCATGGACATGTTGTATTAGGTACTCCATCGCCAATTTTGTTTTATCCTATAAGCAGCATTGAGGTCCGATTCTTAGTTGATGTGCCAGGCCAGAAAGTGCCTTCAATATCTAGTGGGGAAATGGCAAATCATTTAAACTGTGATAGCTCCTCAGGTACCTTTTATTTATTTAAACAACGTATTAAATTTAGTTTGGATTTGGCTGTTCATGAACCGATTATACAACCTTGTAGTATTTTGGCTGCCTATGCATCTGCAAATAGCATGAATTGTTTATACAGTGTGCAACCACCACCTGTTTAATTATCTCAAAGTTTTTTTATTTTGTTTACTTGTGTTGTCGTACATCGATGCATGCATGTTAGTCATGTCAATTCAGCGAACATTTCGCTGTGAAATGAAAATTGGTTCATGAATCATATATCATACGTTAATTAGAGGAAAATAAAATAAAATAAGAAATGTTTCATGAACACCACACCAACACTTTACATATATCATATATGCATTTGGGTATATAGTTGATCGGTTTTGAAGTTGCTATGGTTGAGTGAAGTTTGTCATAAAGGGGAGTTAGTGGCATGCAACAGTTCCAGTGATGTAGTGGAAGAGGAACAGGTGGCTATTGAAGCTTCAGGTTGTATGCAAAAGTTATTTCCATTGTCTGGTTGACTGGTTGATGAGATGGTGGAAGAGCGTAATGTTTAAAGGGGATAGTGTTTGTAAGTGGCTAAAGTGAGTAATGGAGTTGGAGCTATTGTGTTTTATTGCGAAAGATGATGGGATTACAATAGGGACTACAATTTCATTACATTCATTAGTGTGTGCGTCGTTTAAGTGTCAATTTGGTAGTGGGTATACTGTTGCGAAGTCATGTACTGACACAGGTGCACGATCACTTTTGGGTTGATTTCTGCCTAGGGTTCAGATTCTAGAGGAACATGGTCCATTAATTTGCAATGTACATGGGCATCGAATTTCAGTGGGTTATGTTTGTCTTAATACATCAGCTTTGCTTAGAGTTTGAGGATTTCACTCTGGTTCTCATTCAAATGCGCATGCATTAGATGTATTTGCATGAATGAATGATCAGTGGCATTAGCTCCCTAACTTCAGGAGTTCCAAACGGTTGGGTCCAGTATTTGCAAATATATTCCTATGCGTCTTGTGTTTTTAGTGGCTGTGTAATTCACAGACGTCCTTAGTTTGATAATTTTAGTGGGTTATGATATTTCCAAACGGTTGGGTTGAGTTTTTTTATGGTGGAGAATGCAGCGCAGTAAATGGGGAAGAGGATTGATGGTGGACTGTAGATTAGTGAATTCAGTATGTTGGACATGAATTCCCATCTGTTAGATGCTGCCTTAGTATAGCATGCAAATAGTTTGAATATAAGGCATATTATGAGCAAAGATTATTGTTTGTGTAGTGTAACGGCTGGAAATTTTCGACTCCTCGAGAGTCGAAAATTCCGCGACGTTAGTGAAAGAGTTTAGAAGGTGAGAAAGAAAAGATAAAACTAATAGAATAGAAGAAGAAGAAGAACATCAGAATCACCAGAGTAACACGAATCTCACAGCGGAACGAATAACATATAATATATAACATAACTTTGAAGTAAACAGTTATATATATACAATAGCACTTATCAGAGTACAACACTTACAACACAGCAAAAATAACTATAGCTATAAAATCTTGTAGCCTCCTGCTCCAAGCTCTCCAAGTATATCTGTGTAACAACCCGTATTTTTCGATAATGTGTTAAGACGAGAATCAAGGAAGAATTTAATTTTAAATTCTGAATCAAGTAAAACGGGCTATGCCATTGCGTTCGTCTCGGAAAAATACGCGAAATAGAGTCTGAGTTTTCGAAAATCGGAGTCCGTATGACCAAGATATGGCCTCGCGAAGTTTCACGAAAAATTCCCAAATTAAAGTATACTTAATTAAGTGAAATGGGTTGCGCAGAGAAATATATATATATATATATATATATTGATATATATATATATATAATTGAAAATTAAATAAATAAATATGCAAAAATGTTCAAAACAGCGAATTGGGAGAGGGGAGTAACCGAACCGGCCGATTTTTGAGGTCGACCCGAGCTCGCTGGGTCGACTAGGGTTTAATCCAGGGTGTTTGGCTGTCAACCCGTGGGCCGATTCGCACAAATGCAGATTTTGCATTTGGATGGTTCTCATGGTTCATCTTTAATCTAAAGGCCCTAGATGGTTCCTACACTTGACTTCTTCCCCAAGACATGCTTTGATGGCTTGGATTGAATCTAGGTTTAATCCTATAGCCTAAAACACTTGCCTAATCTATAAATAAGACCCTAACCTATCCTAAATCCTCATTATTCATTCATGCAACTAAACTATGGCAAAATTGCTACTCTCATGGCCTCCACTCAACTATCCTAGCCTCCACTTCATTTCTATGAGAGGTTTCATGATCATGAGAGTATTAGAGAGTCCCTATGTTAGTATGAGAGCTTCTCAAGTTGATTCCAAGGCAAAAGCTTTGATCTTTGTTCATAAAGATGGTATTTTTGTTGATTTGGAGTGTTCATCTTTGGGTTTTTGGGTGATGGCATGCATATGCTTCATCACAAGCTTTAGATTAGTCGATTTAGGCCTTCATAGCAATGTAAGCCCTTTCCCTACTCTTAGATATTAACTATGAAGTTAAATGTTCATGTTGCAAGTTTGGGTTTGATCATTGAGAATGATACATGCTATCATGTCATGCAAGCTTATGAAGTCATTATCTTGATCTTATGAGCTAAAATCTACAACCTTTATGTTGAAATGTTGCATTATGCAACATGAGAACCTTCATAATCTTTATGTCAACTTGCATATGAAGTCATAACCCTTATATGATGATACATGCGAGTTTCTAGTCATCATTCCATGTCTTTTGTCACCATGATTCGTTTATGTGCCAAGTTTGGGTTTATGCATGATTTTGAGGCTTAAGAATGTAACATGCAAGCTAATGAACACATTTGTGCCTCATTTGCCACCATGATTAACTTGTGGCTTAATATCCATTTTTGTCATGCCTTTGCCAAGTCTCTTCTTTTAATCCATTAAGTTGTTGCGAACGTATATGCGAGTTTAAAAGCAATGGGTTATGTTATGGGTAATTTCTAATGACATGAAAATACAACTTGAAAACATGACTTGAATCATAACATGGAAGTTGACATGTAAGTATGCATAAAAACATAAGCTTGGGAATTTACCTATTAAGTTAGGTCTACCCAATTGCTTGAAAACTTGACTATAAACATGACACTAGACTAAACATGAAAGTGGCCAACTCGAGGTTGGGTTGAGTTTGCAACGTAAAACTACCCGGAACCGACCGGCCTAACTAGTAGTTCCAAACAATAGGACCCAATGTGAGAAGTTGGTCATGTTGTGCTTGAACCCGAGGTTAGACCAAGTTGTGGTGTAAAGCTACCCGGAACCGACCGGCTTAACTAGTAACCACAACAAAGTCTAATGTGAGAGGTTGGGGTGCATTAAGTAATTAATGCCACATGATAGGGTTAAGTTAATTTGATTAATGACTCTTAACCAAATATGACATGAGTAAATGGGTTAAGTAAATTGGTTAGGCTAATGATACTTAACAAAACATGACAAGGTTGGGTAGGTTAAGTGATTTGATTTGCCTAATGACGCTTAACCATTTTTATACGACTAGTGGACGGGGATTAAGCTAACCAACACTTAATCAATCCAACATGATAATTTGGCAAGGTTAAGTAAGTTTTCTTAATGACACTTAACCATACAAGATGATTAGGGGATGGGGTCAAGTAATTTGCACCTAACTAATCCGACACGGTAATTAAATGGGGTTAAGTAATCCACACTTAACTAATCTAAACACGGTAATTCGATGGGGTTAAGTTAAACACTTAACCAATTTAAACTCGGTAATTCAATGAGGTTAAGTAACCAATACTTAACCAACTTAACGTGATAATTTAATGGGGTTAAGCAACTTATACTTAACCAATTATACATGATGATTTGATGGGGTTAAGTAACTTACACTTAACCAATCTAATACGCGGACCTGATAAGGTTAAGTCACAAGACCTTTTTAGAATATACTCAACCATTGTAGTACGATTAGAGGATGGGGTTAAGCCAACCTATACTTAACCAATCCGACTCGATAATTTGATGGGATTAAGATAATCTATGCTTAATCGATCTAGCAAGATAATCCGATAGGATTAAGGTAAGCTAGTACTTGACCAATTTGACTTGATAGGGTTAAGTCATGAGCCTCTGGGTACACTTAACCAACTAGTGGGACTAAGTCTTGAACTTAAATACTTAGCCAATCTTTGACGTGATTCGTGGGTGGGTTAAGTCATGGACTTGAATGATAACACTTGACCCAATAGACAAACCCTAGCTAGAAGAACTAGGTAGAAAACCGTGGTTAATCAAGGATAACGGGAAAGGAAGCTAAGTGGTAAACCTTAGTTAAGGGTAACTAAGTAATAATTCTTAGCTAAGGACATAGGACTAATTCTCAAAACGATGAGTAACCTGATACGGTAGGTCATCGCTTAGTATACGAGGGGGAGCAAGTTATCTGACTTGGATAAAAGCTCCAGCGCACTGGGTGCCGAAGTGGAAGCTTCGGGGGACGTGAGGATATTCTTGGGATCCCTCTGTGGGCTGCCAGGTAATTATACTAGGCCCATGAGAGGTTAAGGTCTGCGTTAGAAGGACCAAGAGTATGCCTTGGTTGCTATGCGAGCAACCTAAAGACTGGGATGGATTAGCGTGGAGTCGACGATTCTTGTTTTTGCCCTGGATAGCGCATCACCGACTACCTACCATCTTTAGTCAATCGTGTACGTGCGGAAAGGCAGGGAACCCCGCAACAGACCATGTGCTTGCTATCGAGTCATGGGTGAGGTTGGCCCGTAGGAAAGTGGGCTATAGTGGGGCCGTGGAGTGGTTGTTATACATGATTTTTCTTGGATTGCCTTTCAGTAGTTGAGGGAGGGGTCACGTGGGACCATAGCCACGGGTACAAAAACAGACCTTGATATCTGCATCGGCAGACGATTTAAAGCTCCCGACCGATTTCCGTATTTCTTGATTTGCCCTGGCACGGAACTCGGATGGCACATTGGGGAACATGTGCATCTAGACATGGAAAACGATTCACGATACATACGTGGGATCAAGGGCGCGGTTGACGGGTGGCGTAATCCCTAGTGTTCCTAGGTGGCCAAAACCCAAACCGAGACACGGAAACGTTCATTAGGTAGCATAATCCCTAGCGGTCCTAGGTGGCATAAATCCTAAGTGGACGCGCGATAGTTCATGGTAAGGAAACACAACTAGATCAAGGGTTGCAGTCCAAAACAACTTCAAGGATAAACCGCTTACATGGGAAAGCCCGTACAGCCTACGGCAAAGGACTGAACTTATACATGGAAAGAAACATATGAGTTGAGTAACCTATATATGCGGCATATTAGGTTGACATGGACCATTACACGACTTTTGAGTAAGGGTCATTCACGGATAACACGTAATACAGTTGGGATACTAGTATGGTAGGTGCAGAGCAGATATACCGGATAGATACCATGGGACGTTATACGTGATAGATATCTTGGGGATATTATACTTGATAGAAACCTGACGATGTGATACCTTGTTTTATCTTGACATCGTAATTTATCATGACACCTTAGTTTATCTGAGTTCAGTAGTTCATCCTGTTATTTTGATTTAGCTTATCTATCTTGTCATCATGCTTATGTTCATCTCAGTTTCTCATGTCAGTTAACTTTAGTAGTTTTTATGCTAATAGTAGATAGGGCTTACTCAGTCTTTTTGACTGACCCGTTTTGTTTCGCCTCTTTTCTTCCGTTTCCCCCCAGGTTACAGGGAGGAAATACTGTTGTTTAGTTCGGACTTCTTCTGCTTGAAGGTCATCATGGATGGCTTGGACTTTTCTTGGCTAATGGCTACTTTACTGTTTTTACTTGAGAATAATTTATGAAAATGTCTTTATGCTTCTTTACTATTGCAAGACAAGTTTTGATGTACTCTGGTGTAGAAGGCTTTGGACCTTAATTATTAATGTTTATAAAAGTTCGATTTTACTTCCGCTATGTTATATGTTCTGTCTTGTGATATTTCTGTGCATGTTTACCAATAATGCCCCTCTAAAGCTAGTGCATTCCTTTGCGAGTGACCCTAGCGGAGGCAGGGTGTTACATTTGGTATCAGAGCAGAAGGTTACCAGACTGGGCAAAAGTTTTTAAAGACCTTCTGAAAACTATTTGAAAATCGTTTACAAAGAAGCATTTTTCAAGAAAATTTTCTTTTAAAAGAAAAAGGCTATTCCCCAAAGGCCATTAGCACTATCCTTGTTTCCTTCATTGAGTCTCTTTTCCTTTCTTTCCTCCATCTGTAGTCACAGTAGTTTTAACTGCGACTAGTCTTTTCTACCTACGAAAGTGCTTTCCATACGATGGAGGTGGTTCTCGAGAGACCAGTGGCTGCGTTATAAGAAAGGATCGTGAGAAAGAAGGATAAAGGATACGAGCTTAAGGATGAGCAACTTGTTGGTATGGCTTAGTTCTCAAAGGAGGGAGAAAGATGAACAATGAAACCCATGACGAGAGAGTGCCTTTGGCATGGTAAAACGGGGCGGATAGTTAAGTATTATGGGACAAGGACAAGATCATCGGGAGGGCAGTAGTATGCTCTCATTTCTAGAGTACCTCGGAAGGAGGGTAACGATCTTGTCAAAGGTTTAGCTTTTCTTCTCTATCATCCCGTTAGGACTTCGTTGTTCATATCATTTAAGTCTGCTTCGGTAGTTGAGTCTCTGCACCTTAAGTACTAGCGTAATAGAGGATCCCATTTTTGTCTCAAAGTCCTATTGGAGAATCAGTCCATTTATACATGACTTGTTTGGATTTGGGAATGTCTATGCCAAGTGTTGAATTTGGAAATAATGCTTATGTTTATAAGCTATGGATGGATTCTAGGGATGAAGTGGTTATCCAGTAGGGGGTGCCACTCTCGGTTTTGATAGGAGGGTAGTTAGACCTTTTGACTAGCCTTGGTAATGCCCTCGAAGTATCGTGTAACCTTTTTGAGGTTCTGTCATGACTAGTTACTTAGAATCCCTTGATGCCTTTATTGGAAATTTGAAGCCCGATCGAGTGGTGTTCGCCAATAAGACGGATGGTTTACTTCATTTATGCATGGGTTATAGAGATCACCCTAGTAAGTGCGCATGATAACCTGATTGACATCTGTTTACTTTCAAGAGAAAGTTCTTCTACATGGAATACCTTATAGTATATAAACGAGATCCAAGATTCACTAGTGAATTTTGGAAAGCTTGCATGAGATCATGAGTACGCAGTCATGTTTGCGTCAAGTATTCTAGGAAAAGGATAAGTGCAAGTGGAACGAGAGGCGACGAAGAAATGAGTTCCAGCTCATGTTATGGAAACAGGAATAAGAAGCTACAAAATCGCGAAGTTAAAAGACGACTTTGATGGTCAAAGACTAGATACGCGCATGATATCTCTTTTTGGGAGTATATCCTTGATCCCTGTTTTCTGTAGAGCTTACTTGTAGGCTATCTTTTGTGGACATCCTCTCGGTCCTATTCTCCGTTACAAACCCTGTAAGGAGTTTGTCCTGTTTATCTTCTCGACCCTGTTTCAGGGAATTCTAGGTAGAACCCTATGGATGTAAACATGTATTTGAAACATGTTATGATTGATATGGTTGCAAGTGGTTGCTCGTGGATGCGCGAATACACATTAGATACTAGCTCGACTCGGTCACATTTCATATTGCATATGCACGAGTATTTATACTTGTTTATGGATGAAATCGAATGTGTTATCATGCGGTTGTTGCATATGAATGAATGATTGTGCACGCATATAGTATCTATATGACTAGGACTATTTGCATACATGTTGGATTCATGGCACTATACATATTTTGCATTAGAAAGATTATTCAGGCCTGATCATTAACATTAGCTAAGGAACATGTACACACATGTTTTGCATATATTCATACAGCATTAGAAATCATCTAAGGACAATGGTTGCTTGTGGATGATGTTTTGAGTAGATGGATGATGGATGGTAGGATATGTTCTTCCTAACTTGGAGATTTCGGGGACGAAATCCTAAAAGGTGGGGAGAATGTAACAACCCGTATTTTTCGATAACGTGTTAAGACGAGAATCAAGGAAGAATTTAATTTTAAATTCTGAATCAAGTAAAACGGGCTATGTCATTGCGTTCGTCTCGGAAAAATACGCGAAATAGAGTCTGAGTTTTCGAAAATCGGAGTCCGTATGACCAAGATATGGCCTCGCGAAGTTTCACGAAAAATTCCCAAATTAAAGTATACTTATTAAGTGAAATGGGTTGCGCAGAGAAATATATATATATATATATATATATTGATATATATATATATATATATAATTGAAAATTAAATAAATAAATATGCAAAAATGTTCAAAACAGCGAATTGGGAGAGGGGAATAACCGAAACGGCCGATTTTTGAGGTCGACCCGAGCTCGCTGGGTCGACTAGGGGTTAATCCAGGGTGTTTGGCTGTCAACCCGTGGGCCGATTCGCACAAATGCAGATTTTGCATTTGGATGGTTCTCATGGTTCATCTTTAATCTAAAGGCCCTAGATGGTTCCTACACTTGACTTCTTCCCCAAGACATGCTTTGATGGCTTGGATTGAATCTAGGTTTAATCCTATGGCCTAAAACACTTGCCTAATCTATAAATAAGACCCTAACCTATCCTAAATCCTCATTATTCATTCATGCAACTAAACTATGGCAAAATTGCTACTCTTATGGCCTCCACTCAACTATCCTAGCCTCCACTTCATTTCTATGAGAGGTTTCATGATCATGAGAGTGTTAGAGAGTCCCTATGTTAGTATGAGAGCTTCTCAAGTTGATTCCAAGGCAAAAGCTTTGATCTTTGTTCATAAAGATGGTATTTTTGTTGATTTGGAGTGTTCATCTTTGGGTTTTTGGGTGATGGCATGCATAGGCTTCATCACAAGCTTTAGATTAGTCGATTTAGGCCTTCATAGCAATGTAAGCCCTTTCCCTACTCTTAGATATTAACTATGAAGTTAAATGTTCATGTTGCAAGTTTGGGTTTGATCATTGAGAATGATACATGCTATCATGTCATGCAAGCTTATGAAGTCATTATCTTGATCTTATGAGCTAAAAGCTACAACCTTTATGTTGAAATGTTGCATTATGCAACATGAGAACCTTCATAATCTTTATGTCAACTTGCATATGAAGTCATAACCCTTATATGATGATACATGCGAGTTTCTAGTCATCATTCCATGTCTTTTGTCACCATGATTCGTTTATGTGCCAAGTTTGGGTTTATGCATGATTTTGAGGCTTAAGAATGTAACATGCAAGCTAATGAACACATTTGTGCCTCATTTGCCACCATGATTAACTTGTGGCTTAATATCCATTTTTGTCATGCCTTTGCCAAGTCTCTTTTTTTAATCCATTAAGTTGTTGCGAACGTATATGCGAGCTTAAAAGCGTTGGGTTATGTTATGGGTAATTTCTAATGACATGAAAATACAACTTGAAAACATGACTTGAATCATAACTTGGAAGTTGACATGTAAGTATGCATAAAAACATAAGCTTGGGAATTTACCTATTAAGTTAGGTCTACCCAATTGCTTGAAAACTTGACTATGAACATGACACTAGACTAAACATGAAAGTGGCCAACTCGAGGTTGGGTTGAGTTTGCAACGTAAAACTACCCGGAACCGACCGGCCTAACTAGTAGTTGCAAACAATAGGACCCAATGTGAGAAGTTGGTCATGTTGTGCTTGAACCCGAGGTTAGACCAAGTTGTGGTGTAAAGCTACCCGGAACCGACCGGCTTAACTAGTAACCACAACAAAGTCTAATATGAGAGGTTGGGGTGCATTAAGTAATTAATGCCACATGATAGGGTTAAGTTAATTTGATTAATGACTCTTAACCAAATATGACATGGGTAAATGGGTTAAGTAAATTGGTTAGGCTAATGATACTTAACAAAACATGACAAGGTTGGGTAGGTTAAGTGATTTGATTTGCCTAATGACGCTTAACCATTTTTATACGACTAGTGGACGGGGATTAAGTTAACCAACACTTAATCAATCCAACATGATAATTTGGCAAGGTTAAGTAAGTTTTCTTAATGACACTTAACCATACAAGATGATTAGGGGATGGGGTCAAGTAATTTGCACCTGACTAATCCGACACGGTAATTAGATGGGGTTAAGTAATCCACACTTAACTAATCTAAACACGGTAATTCGATGGGGTTAAGTTAAACACTTAACCAATTTAAACTCGGTAATTCAATGAGGTTAAGTAACCAATACTTAACCAACTTAACGTGATAATTTAATGGGGTTAAGCAACTTATACTTAACCAATTATACATGATGATTTGATGGGGTTAAGTAACTTACACTTAACCAATCTAATACGCGGACCTGATAAGGTTAAGTCACAAGACCTTTTTAGAATATACTTAACCATTGTAGTACGATTAGAGGATGGGGTTAAGCCAACCTATACTTAACCAATCCGACTCGATAATTTGATGGGATTAAGATAGTCTATGCTTAATCGATCTAGCAAGATAATCCGATAGGATTAAGGTAAGCTAGTACTTGACCAATTTGACTTGATAGGGTTAAGTCATGAGCCTCTGGGTACACTTAACCAACTTGTGGGACTAAGTCTTGAACTTAAATACTTAGCCAATCTTTGACGTGATTCGTGGGTGGGTTAAGTCATGGACTTGAATGATAACACTTGACCCAATAGACAAACCCTAGCTAGAAGAACTAGGTAGAAAACCGTGGTTAATCAAGGATAACGGGAAAGGAAGCTAAGTGGTAAACCTTAGTTAAGGGTAACTAAGTAATAATTCTTAGCTAAGGACAAAGGACTAATTCTCAAAACGATGAGTAACCTGATACGGTAGGTCATCGCTTAGTATACGAGGGGGAGCAAGTTTTCTGACTTGGATAAAAGCTCCAGCGCACTGGGTGCCGAAGTGGAAGCTTCGGGGGACGTGAGGATATTCTTGGGATCCCTCTGTGGGCTGGCAGGTAATTATACTAGGCCCATGAGAGGTTAAGGTCTGCGTTAGAAGGACCAAGAGTATGCCTTGGTTGCTATGCGAGCAACCTAAAGACTGGGATGGATTAGCGTGGAGTCGACGATTCTTGTTTTTGCCCTGGATAGCGCATCGCCGACTACCTACCATCTTTAGTCAATCGTGTACGTGCGGAAAGGCAGGGAACCCCGCAACAGACCATGTGCTTGCTATCGAGTCATGGGTGAGGTTGGCCCGTAGGAAAGTGGGCTATAGTGGGGCCGTGGAGTGGTTCTTATACATGATTTTTCTTGGATTGCCTTTCAGTAGTTGAGGGAGGGGTCACGTAGGACCATAGCCACGGGTACAAAAACAGACCTTGATATCTGCATCGGCAGACGATTTAAAGCTCCCGACCGAGTTCCGTATTTCTTGATTTGCCCTGGCACGGAACTCGGATGGCACATTGGGGAACATGTGCATCTAGACATGGAAATCGATTCACGATACATACGTGGGATCAAGGGCGCGGTTGACGGGTGGCGTAATCCCTAGTGGTCCTAGGTGGCCAAAACCCAAACCGAGACACGGAAACGTTCATTAGGTAGCATAATCCCTAGCGGTCCTAGGTGGCATAAATCCTAAGTGGACGCGCGATAGTTCATGGTAAGGAAACACAACTAGATCAAGATCAAGGGTTGCAGCCCAAAAACAACTTCAAGGATAAACCGTTTACATAGGAAATCCCGTACAGCCTACGGCAAAGAACTGAACTTATACATGGAAAGAAACATATGAGTTGAGTAACCTATATATGCGGCATATTAGGTTGACATGGACCATTACACGACTTTTGAGTAAGGGTCATTCACGGATAACACGTAATACAGTTGGGATACTAGTACGGTAGGTGCAGACCAGATATACAGGATAGATACCATGGGACGTTATACATGATAGATATCTTGGGGATATTATACTTGATAGAAACCTGACGATGTGATACCTTGTTTTATCTTGACATCGTAATTTATCATGACACCTTAGTTTATCTGAGTTCA
The DNA here is from genome assembly GCA_030737875.1 of Allium sativum. NCBI lineage: Eukaryota > Viridiplantae > Streptophyta > Magnoliopsida > Asparagales > Amaryllidaceae > Allium > Allium sativum. Next base: position 69,339,686 of record CM060909.1, on the reverse strand, counting down.
GTAGTTCATCCTGTTATTTTGATTTAGCTTATCTATCTTGTCATCATGCTTATGTTCATCTCAGTTTCTCATGTCAGTTAACTTTACTAGTTTTTATGCTAATAGTAGATAGGGCTTACTCTGTCTTTTTGACTGACCCGTTTTGTTTCGCCTCTTTTCTTCCGTTTCCCCCCCAGGTTACAGGGAGGAAATACTATTGTTTAGTTCGGACTTCTTCTGCTTGAAGGTCATCACGGATGGCTTGGACTTTTCTTGGCTAATGGCTACTTTACTGTTTTTACTTGGGGAATAATTTATGAAAATGTCTTTATGCTTCTTTACTATTGCAAGACAAGTTTTGATGTACTCTGGTGTAAAAGGCTTTGGACCTTAATTATTAATGTTTATAAAAGTTCGATTTTACTTCCTCTATGTTATATGTTCTGTCTTGTGATATTTCTGTGCATGTTTACCAATAATGCCCCCCTAAAGCTAGTGCATTCCTTTGCGAGTGACCCTAGCGGAGGCAGGGTGTTACAATCTGTAAATCCCGACTACTTGACTGCCCGTACAAATTTAGGCACCCAAAAGTTTAGGGAAAACAACAAAGTAAACTCCGGGTCAGTCATGGGACTGGTATGAGTAAAATAGTTTAAAACAGGTGTAGGATATCTCATAAGACCACGCCGTGAATACGGAACGGGTTTTTCCCTTATGAGTATCTGAACAACTTTGACAAGCAATATCATTGTGATATTATAATAATGTCTAAGTACAAATAGGTATCAATCTAGCAGAAACGCTTGCATCTCACGTTCTACATACATAGTATAAAATCATAAACCGCGGGGCGCTTATCGGAGAATGGATTCCAACAGACAAGGTATGGGAGCACCTTCTGAATAGTGTACTCTAGAGGTGGTACACTCAGGGTTCAACAAGAACGTCTTTCAACCCGGCCACACATGACCGCTCACTCATTTAGCTTGAGCGTCGCGAATATATTGCCACCACGGTTGTAGGCCATCAAACAGTCATCCGAAGATACAGAATCAAAAAGAAGTATAAATATGAATATTCTCTAGATCGGTGACAATACACCCTGCTTGGGGATGACCCAACTAGCCATGCCACCTAGCCCAACTTTTGTTACTTCCCGGTGTGAGGCTAGAAGCTACGTCTATCTTCAGAACATCTGATCACCATTCACTTTGAATGCCACATCGTCATACCCGCCAAATCACAAATTGACTTATCCAAAAATAACACGGGTATATAGCTAAGAGAAACGAATTCCTCCGCCACCAAACGTGAATACGTTTGAACAGATCAACTTACGCGATCCATTGGATATACTCTATCAGACCTTCTTCCATATACGTTGTCCTGGGACTGGACAAACCGGAGGCACTATTCAGTATATCCATCTTAGTCACTGTTATCTAAGACTTATACAACAGCCCTTGCACTTTACTCCGTCTTCAATTTACCTTTGGCAGATATTGCTCGCAACGCTTATGCCAATACATAGTGGTTCTTTGGATAATAATCCAACCGGTCTCTCCATATTAACAACGTTAAAATGGTAAAAACTTTGATAGTCTGTGATTCAACTATCAAATGAAAACATGTCGGTGTACAAACAACGATCTTATTTCCAAATGGAAATTCGATCGATCAATCATCATATACATATATATGTTCATATTTCCTTATTTCATGTATTTAGAAAATATATGTTATTAATCATTGGAAAACATTTCCATAGCTTATTTTCACATCACTATTATTTCGCAACTATCAGTCCCTAACTGTAACTAGTATGAGAACAATTCTCCAAGTATCAATCCGGAAGGTCGAAACCAACATCAGATCGTCACTTAGAAAACCGTTCAACTTACCCTCTCCAGTCAGTTTCTGAATTTGCTTAACTCTATTTCTTAAATTCTTATCATGATAACATTTCATTTTCTATGTTTAGAAAACATATCTGATTATATTTGGAAAACGTTCCCGAAACTCATTTACGGATTTCAAATGAACGTTGTATAAAACATCTTTATGCTTAATCCATTAATCGCTTATTACTTAACTATATCCCTAATCAACCTTTTAGATCGAACCACAACTATTCCTTTGTCAATTCTGAAGTCAATCAAGTTGGGGTATAATTACCTCTCAGACCTTAATTGAACAACGTCCTTTACTGTGAAATAGATGAAGCTCATTACTCACTTTTTCCAATCATCTGTTTACGCAAATTCTCGGATTCAGGTTACGAATCTACTTCTTATATGAAAACGTTTGATTATAACTATAACGTTATAATTCCTACTTCTGCAATATCTAACCTAAATTATAACTTTATCTCCTAACTCGAATAATTTAACAAACACCTAATTTCTAAATCAATAACTAAATCTTGATTTAAACCCTGGAAAGTAAATAGTACTTTCCCAAATTCGCTATAATCGAATTCGACGTATAACTCTCTTTCGAGTAATCTCTATTCGATTAACTCCCTTGTTAATAACTTATATTCGATAAACTCTATTTCGATTAACTTCTATCGAATAATTAATATTCGAATAACTCTTCTTGGTTGGCTCTATTTCATTAACTCTTATCGAATAACAAATATTCGATTTTCTTAAATGTGTCAATTCTTATCGAATAACTAACATCCGATTTAACTTAAATGGATTTACTCTTATCGAATAACTTATTCGATTAACTCAACTTGATTTTCTTAACTCGATTATCTCAACTCGATTTCTTAACTCGATTACTTAACTCGATAACTTAACTTAACCCAAATCGATTAACTCAACTCTAATCGATTAACTTAATTTGATTTACTCCTTCGAATAACTAATTCGAATAACTTAATTGATTAACTCCTTCGAATAACTGATTCGAATAACTTACCTTCGAATAACTAATATTCGATTTACTCTAACTCGATTAACTTAATTCTAATCGATTTACTCCATTTCGATTCAACTTAATTCAAATCGATTAACTTAACTCAAATCGATTAACTCCTTTTGAATAACTAAATTCGATTAACTCAAATTGAATAACTAATATTCGATTAACTCTTACGTGTTTAACTCTATTCGAATAACTAATTCGAATAACTTAATTGATAAATTATATTCACTTCTATCCTATCGAATAAACTATATTCGATATCTCCTCCAACACTATTCGAATGAACTATATTCGATTAACTTCTCTAACTCTATTCGAATAAATTATATTCGATTAACTCTTTTAACTTTACTCGAATAACTATATTCGATTAACACTTTCTTTCGAATAACTATATTCGATTAACTCTTCGACTAACTCCTTTGGATTAACTAACTTCGAATAACTCCTTTGGATTACTAACTTCGAATAACTCCTTTGGATTAACTAACTTCGAATAAATAATATTCGGTAACTCTTCTCAAATGAATAACATTTGATTTCTCCACTCGAATAAACTATATTCGATTACTCTTCCCTCGAATACACTATATTCGATAACTCTACTTCGAATAAGTGATATTCGGCAACTCTACTCGATTAACTCCACTTGGATAACTCTAACTGGTCAACTCTAACCGGTCAACTCTAACTGAGTAACTCTAACTGATCAACTCTAACTGGTCAACTTTAACTGGTCAACTTTAACTGGTCAACTCTAACTGTTTATCTTTAACTGATAAACTTTAACCGGTTAACTCAAATGGTTTAACCTAACTGGTTAACTCAAATGGTTTAACATAACTTGATTTACTTGTCTCGGTTAACTGAACTAATCCGCTTAGTTTAACTTAGTTAATTCACTTTGGTTAACTCTAACCGATTTACTTACTTTAACTCAGCTAATTCACTTTGATTAACCCAACTAATTTACTTCGATTAACCAATTAGTTTAACTTGACTAATTCACTTAGTTTGACGCAACTAATTCACTTTGATTTACCCATTAGTTTAACTTAACTAATTCACTTCGATTAACCGCTTAGTTTATCTTAACTAATTTACTTTGGTTAACTTAACCAATTACTTTGATTAACTCGACTAACTTGCTTTGGTTAACCTCACAAATTACTTTGTTTAACTCTATTCGAATAAGTAATTCGAATCACTCTAATGTGTTTAACTCTATTCAAATATCTAATTCGAATAACTTATTTCGAATAACTAAATTCGATTAACTCCTTTTATTAACGTTTATTCATTTCAAAAGATTTCCTTTTTACAACGTTTATCCATTGATAAAGATTTACTTTTTACAACGTTTATCCATTTATAAAGATTTACTTTTAGTAACGGTTCTTCACTTTATAAATGTCCTTTTAATAACGTTTCTACTTCTCTATATAAGTCCAGACTTATATATATTCCATTTATCAACAATAAATAATTTATTTAATTTATAAAACATTATTTATAAATTAATCTACTTCAATTTATCTGTTTTAAATAGATTTCCTATTTAATATCTCATTTAAATCCATATCGTGTTATACCGTGTGCGAAGCACGTGTTTAAATCTATCCTTGTATAATTCTATTTATTTTCCGAACAAGTGTTCCTTTATTTATTCCCTAAATAAATATTCCTTTATTCCATTTATTTATAATCTAAATAAATGTTCCTTTATTTATTTCCTAAATAAATAAATGGTTTCATTTTATAAAATCCTATCGATTTTATAAATAAGATTTATTTTCGATATAAACATTGAAAATTCCCTTTTTACATTCTAGTATCACCTACGGTGTGTAACGTGTCGTATAACAATGATCGGTATCATTCAAACATATGAAATCAATAACAGATTTCATAACACATCATATATCACAATATATGAAAAACGGTAAAATAAATGTTGAGGAATCCAGTCGGATTCCTCCAACCTGTTTCCCTGCATTCACAGATGTTACACAATAAAATATACATCAATTTCATTCCAACATGAAATATACCGATGAACTGAATCAATATTTGATTGTCGTTTATATATATAACTATATCTATGTTTCAATCAAATCTATTTAACAGTCCAAACTATCAATACACAGCAATCAAATCATTTAACACAGTTTATATAAAAATATAAACTGAGGAGAGTTAGTGAGTTTTACTCACTTTTGCGCGTTAACCGTTGAATAACGGTTTGCGTTATTTGACTCAGTCGGACAATTTATTTCACCATAAATTGTAACGAGCTCGTATTCACTCCCACTCAGCTCCACGGTGTAGTGTCCGTTCACACGATCCCAACGGAACTTACGGTTTGTGAAACTGATGATGTATGAGAGAGATATTAATTTAACAAGTTTAAACACTAAATTTCAATTTAAAATAACTTGGTAAATATTTAGCCGGGCCTCACCACAACTAAGCCCAGTCCATCCTCACTCCTAAATACCAGACCCGAACCCTTTCTCTTCTTCCTAAATCGGCCGTGCGTTCCTGGAGGAAATCAACACAGTTTCCACCTCCTTCCTCCTCATTAACTCCTCCCTCTTTCACCTTAAAATCAAACTAAAAATACGAATAGTTTTTTCTTCTCAAGCTCTTTCTTCTCCACCCAATTTCACCCAACTCGCCTCGGCCTGGTGAATTGCGACTTCGGGCTTCTTCCGCTCCTGTATACTGTCGACCAAACTTCTTCATCACCGAAATTGCCAAAGACTTGTCTACAGTCTCTAAAATCCAACACAAATTGTAACACCCCGCCTCCGCTAGGGTCACTCGCAAGGGAATGCACTAGCTTTAGAGGGGCATTATTGGTAAACACGCACAGAAATATCACAAGACAGAGCATATAAAATAGCGGAAGTAAAATCAAACTTTCATAACATGAATAAATAAGGTCTAAATCCTTTTACATCAGAGTACATCAAAACCTGTCTTGCAATAGTAAAGAAGCATAAAGACATTTTCATAAATTATTCCCCAAGTAAAAACAGTAAAGTAGCCATAGCCAGGAAAAGTCCAAGCCATCCATGATGACCTTCAAGCAGAAGAAGTCCGAACTAAACAGCAGTGTTTCCTCCCTGTAACCTGGGGGGGAAACGGAAGAAAAGAGGCGAAACAAAACGGGTCAGTCAAAAAGACTGAGTAAGCCCTATCTACTATTAGTATAAAAACTAGTAAAGTTAACTGACATGAGAAATTGAGATGAACATAAGCATGATAACAAGATAGATAAGCTAAATCAAAATAACAGGATGAACTACTGAACTCAGATAAAACTAAGATGTCATGATAAATTACGATGTCAAGACAAAACAATGTATCACATCGTCAGGTTCCTATCAAGTATAATATCCCAAGATATCTATCACGTATAACGTCCCATGGTATCTATCCGGTATATCTGCTCTGCACCTACCGTACTAGTATCCCAATTGTATTACGTGTTATCCGTGAATGACCCTTACTCAAAAGTCTTGTAATGGTCCCTGTCAACCTAATATGCCGCATATATAGGTTACTCAACTCATATGTTTCTTTCCATGTATAAGTTCAGTTCTTTGCCGTAGGCTGTACGGGATTTCCTATGTAAACGGTTTATCCTTAAAGTTGTTTTTGGGCTGCAACCCTTGATCTTGATCTAGTTGTGTTTCCTTACCATGAACTATCGCGCGTCCACTTAGGATTTATGCCACCTAGGACCGCTAGGGATTATGCTACCTAATGAACGTTTCCGTGTCTCGGTTTGGGTTTTGGCCACCTAGGACCACTAGGGATTACGCCACCCGTCAACCGCGCCCTTGATCCCACGTATGTATCGTGAATCGTTTTCCATGTCTAGATGCACATGTTCCCCAATGTGCCATCCGAGTTCCGTGCCAGGGCAAATCAAGAAATACGGAACTCGGTCGGGAGCTTTAAATCGTCTGCCGATGCAGATATCAAGGTCTGTTTTTGTACCCGTGGCTATGGTCCCACGTGACCCCTCCCTCAACTATTGAAAGGCAATCCAAGAAAAATCATGTATAAGAACCACTCCACGGCCCCACTATAGCCCACTTTCCTACGGGCCAACCTCACCCATGACTCGATAGCAAGCACATGGTCTGTTGCGGGGTTCCCTGCCTTTCCGCACGTACACGATTGACTAAAGATGGTAGGTAGTCGGCGATGCGCTATCCAGGGCAAAAACAAGAATCGTCGACTCCACGCTAATCCATCCTAGTCTTTAGGTTGCTCGCATAGCAACCAAGGCATACTCTTGGTCCTTCTAACGCAGACCTTAACCTCTCATGGGCCTAGTATAATTACCTGGCAGCCCACAGAGGGATCCCAAGAATATCCTCACGTCCCCCGAAGCTTCCACTTCGGCACCCAGTGCGCTGGAGCTTTTATCCAAGTCAGATAACTTGCTCCCCCTCGTATACTAAGCGATGACCTACCGTATCAGGTTACTCATCGTTTTGAGAATTAGTCCTATGTCCTTAGCTAAGAATTATTACTTAGTTACCCTTAACTAAGGTTTACCACTTAGCTTCCTTTCCCGTTATCCTTGATTAACCACGGTTTTCTACCTAGTTCTTCTAGCTGGGGTTTGTCTATTGGGTTAAGTGTTGTCATTCAAGTCCATGACTTAACCCGCCCACGAATCACGTCAAAGTTTGGCTAAGTATTTAAGTTCAAGACTTAGTCCCACAAGTTGGTTAAGTGTACCCAAAGGCTCATGACTTAACCTTATCAAGTCAAATTGGTCAAGTACTAGCTTACCTTAATCCTATCGGATTATCTTGCTAGGTCGATTAAGCATAGATTATCTTAATCCCATCAAATTATCGAGTGGGATTGGTTAAGTATAGGTTGGCTTAACCCCATCCTCTAATCGTACTATAATGGTTAAGTATATTCTAAAAAGGTCTTGTGACTTAACCTTATCAGGTCCGCGTATTAGATTGGTTAAGTGTAAGTTACTTAACCCCATCAAATCATCATGTATAATTGGTTAAGTATAAGTTGCTTAACCCCATTAAATTATCACGTTAAGTTGGTTAAGTATTGGTTACTTAACCTCATTGAATTACCGAGTTTAAATTGGTTAAGTGTTTAACTTAACCCCATCGAATTACCGTGTTTAGATTAGTTAAGTGTGGATTACTTAACCCCATCTAATTACCGTGTCGGATTAGTTAAGTGTAAATTACTTAACCCCATCCCCTAATCATCTTGTATGGTTAAGTGTCATTAAGAAAACTTACTTAACCTTGCCAAATTATCATGTTGGATTGATTAAGTGTTGGTTAACTTAATCCCCGTCCACTAGTCGTATAAAAATGGTTAAGCGTCATTAGGCAAATCAAATCACTTAACCTACCCAACCTTGTCATGTTTTGTTAAGTATCATTAGCCTAACACATTTACTTAACCCATTTACCCATGTCATATTTGGTTAAGAGTCATTAATCAAATTAACTTAACCCTATCATGTGGCATTAATTACTTAATGCACCCCAACCTCTCACATTAGACTTTGCTGTGGTTACTAGTTAAGCCGGTCGGTTCCGGGTAGCTTTACACCACAACTTGGTCTAACCTCGGGTTCAAGCACAACATGACCAACTTCTCACATTGGGTCTTATTGTTTGCAACTACTAGTTAGGCCGGTCGGTTCCGGGTAGTTTTACGTTGCAAACTCAACCCAACCTCGAGTTGGCCACTTTCATGTTTAGTCTAGTGTCATGTTTCAAGCAATTGGGTAGACGTAACTTAATAGGTAAATTCCCAATGGGTAGACCTAACTTAATAGGTAAATTCCCAAGCTTATGTTTTTATGCATACTTACATGTCACTTCCATGTTATATTTCAAGTCATGTTTTCAAGTATAAACACATGTCATATTTAACGTTACACGTTGTCATGTTTATACCCATTTACCCAAATCATGTTCATATCATTATGTTTTCCCATAATGTGACCCCAACGCTTTTTTAAACTCGCATATACGTTCGCAACAACGTAATGGATTAAAAGAAGAGACTTGGCAAAGGCATGACAAAAATGGATATTAAGCCACAAGTTAATCATGGTGGCAAATGAGGCACAAATGTGTTCATTAGCTTGCATGTTACATTCTTAAGCCTCAAAAACATGCATAAACCCAAACTTGGCACATAAGCGAATCATGGTGACAAAAGATTTGGGATGATGACTAGAAACTCGCATATATCATCATATAAGGGTTATGACTTCATATGCAAGTTGGAAAAAAAGGTATGAAGGTTCTCATGTTGCATAATGCAACATTTCAACATAAAGGTTGTTGCTTTTAGCTCATAAGATCAAGGTAATGACTTCATAAACTTGCATGACATGATAGCATGTATCATTCTCAATGATCAAACCCAAACTTGCAACATGAACATTTAACTTCATAGTTAATATCTAAGAGTAGGAAAAGGGCTTACATTGCTTTGAAGGCCTAAATCGATTAAACTAAAGCTTGTGAGGAAGCCTATGCATGCCATCACCCAAAAACCCAAAGATGGATGCCCCAAATCAACAAAAACACCATCTTTATGAACAAAGATCAAAGCTTTTGCCTTGAAATCAACTTGAGAGGCTCTCATACTAGCATAGGGACTCTCTAACACTCTCATGATCATGAAACCTTTCATAGAAATGAAGTGGAGGCTAGGATAGTTGAGTGGAGGCCATGAGAGTAGAAATTTTGCCATAGTTTAGTTGCATGAATGAATAATGAGGATTTAGGATAGGTTAGGGTCTTATTTATAGATTAGGCAAGTGTTTTAGGCGATAGGATTAAACCTAGATTCAATCCAAGCCATCAAAGCATGTCTTGGGGAAGAAGTCAAGTGTAGGAACCATCTAGGGCCTTTAGATTAAAGATGAACCATGAGAACCATCCAAATGCAAAATCTGCATTTGAGCGAATCGGCCCACGGGTTGACAGCCAAACACCCTGGATTAACCCCTAGTCGACCCAGCAAGCTCGGGTCGACCACAAAAATCGGCCGGTTCGGTTATTCCCCTCTCCCAATTCGCTGTTTTGAACATTTTTGCATATTTATTTATTTAATTTTCAATTATATATATATATATATATCAATATATATATATTTTTCTGCGCAACCCATTTCACTTAATTAAGTATACTTTAATTTGGGAATTTTTCGTGAAACTTCGCGAGGCCATATCTTGGTCATACGGACTCCGATTTTCGAAAACTCGGACTCTATTTCGCGTATTTTTCCGAGACGAACGAAATGGCATAGCCAGTTTCCCTTGATTCAGATTTTACAGTTTAATTCTGCCTCCATTTATGTTATAACAGGTTATTGAAAATACGGGTTGTTACACAAATCACTCTGTGATAGTTGAAACGTGAATCAGTGCTTCAAATACGAAGAAATCTGGAACCCTACTTCACTGGGTTAACGTCGAACTCGAGAAATCACTGTCGCGCCCAACAAGGATAGTGTCAGCGTGAAGATGCGGGTCTCAGGAATTCAAATAGAGGAGCTTTTTGATTTTTAGGATTTTTTGAATGAATTGTTCTTGATTTTTCTTTCTTTTTGCATCTCTTGCTGTGTTTGGTTTATACGCCTTATATAGGCTTGAATGGGTTAGGTAAGGTTTGTGGTGGAGATCGAAGGCCGTGTGGCCTGTGCGGAACCTCAGAAAATGGGAGGGATATTTTCAATTTGATTTTTGTATTTATTTTATCGATTTTCTCCATGTATCTGCCTTCTAAAAATCCCAGTGATTACATACGATACCTAAAAATCACCAAACTGGACATGTAGCTAGAGTTCGACATTACGGTCCCAACGAAACTGGTTTCGTCGAATTCCGACTCCGTATGCTCACACAGCGTATTTTTAATTGTCAAAATACTGACTATCTTACACTCTAAAAATCCGTACGGACACACAGTGACTCTAAAAATAACGAAACTGGAAGTCTAACAACTATTTGACATTGCGGATCCAACAAAACTGGTTTCGTCGAATTCCGACTTCGTTTGCAAAAGTGGCTATTTTTAACGTTCTAAATACCCTATTTAAATATATAAATATATTTAAATATAAAAATTAAATTAAATATAAAAAATTTATATTATCGTATATATATTCACAGTGGAATACCATACAACTCCATAAAAATTATATGTTTGATATTCCAAGTTCAGATTGAATCGAATTTCAATTTATATTGAAATTCCCTTTTATAACATATATAAAGCGTTACGAATTATATACGAATTCCATAGCGACTTTTCTGAAATTTGATTTGGACGTAACTCAAAATCTACACAACGAAATCCTGATTTTTCTCTTTCACTAGAAAGATATACTCCACCAGCTCCACACGTTTCTTGTTTCACAGAAATCCGGCTTAAAATGAATCATGTACATTCAGTTGAAGTTCAAATCGCCAAATAGCGAACTGCCGCGACGTTTCAGGTTCGTTTTAAGTATAATTATAAATTATAAGTTCGAACGTTTTACTTTAAGTTATCGATATCGCCAAATCGATATATAAATAATTAAATAAATTAATTATTCGACAGCTAACAAAACGTGCCATTACAGACTTCCCCCCTTAAAATAATTTCGTCCTCGAAATTGCTAAGCTAGGAAAATGCTACCAACTTTACTAACTAGATTCAAATATCTTTTAGTTTACTTCTCAACTCCAGTTTCAACTGAACCATTAAATTTTCAATTAAATTATTAATTCATTCTGGCTAACTGAATTTCCATAAATCATGAGAATGTTCTAACGCCTGGAATTTTCGAAAAATTTCGCCATAACCTCCTTTGTATTGGTCAATATGACAAATCACCCCTCGCCTCTCTAGGCTTTCTCCAACCCAAAAGAAAATCAAACAGCCAAGCGGCTTGCCAATTCGGCTCAAAAATCCAAACTCATATATGATATAAACTTGTACCTTTTTGTCAGGCATTTAACTCTATCCCTTTCATCTGCTACCACTTCAACATATACCAATGTTATCCATTCCAATTGATCTCCAATCAGTTCATATCCTCAAATCCAAATCGAATTTCATTCGAACTCTAATATCAAATTCCAAATTATTGACTTATCAATTTGGTTCCATTCTAGATTATCTCTAATCTCAATTCAATTTAATTTAACTCGGTTCAAGTTAAATTTCAATTTATTTTTACCATCTCATTTTATTTAACTTCATTAGTTAAATTTAAATTCCAGAACTTAAGTTCCTGAGTTTCTTTCAAATCAATTTGAAATCATAATGCCAATTCAAAACCTTTGAATTTCTAAACAACTTGGTTTCTCAAAACAATTCAAAAACAAAACCTTTGGTAGTAATCCGTCACTTAGAACTCAGAAATGAATGCTAATGATGTAGCTACACTCATCAGGTTATTTTCCAGTGATACAAGTGAGTTTAATAGTATATTTCTTTTCAAAATCATTTTAAACCTTTTCATTTTGAAATACAATTCAAATATTTTTCACACTGCTTGAAAACATTTCAAAATCTCCTAGGAACTTAAAATTTCCTTATTTAAAATTCCAAATTCTGATTTAAATTCATATTTAATTCAAACTATTTCATATATTACATTCATATGAATTCTGATTGGTCATTTATAACCATTTCACCCTTTTATAATGTTATTCGATTATAATAACAACCAACACAATCAATATACTATAATAATTTCAAGATATATATTTCTTGTATAAACAAATATATTTTGGGAAAGATTATTTCATTTACCCTCTTTCAAAACATACCATGACGGTTCATCGTATTCGAGTGTTTAGTAACCCTTATCGATACAGTGGATCAAACTGATCGACCAGAATTCATAAGCCACTCAACCAATGAGTCTCCACAATATAAAACCATTTTATATTGAATAACAATTACGCGCTCATATATATACACTCAACTCAATCTAGGATATTTCTAATCCCATCTCTACTGAGTTACGCCACAGAGCCAAGGTAATCACTTAACTTAAGCTCTGATACCAACTGTAACGGCTGGAAATTTTCGACTCCTCGAGAGTCGAAAATTCCGCGACGTTAGTGAAAGAATTTAGAAGGTGAGAAAGAAAAGATAGAACTAATAGAATAGAAGAAGAAGAAGAACATCAGAATCATCAGAGTAACATGAATCTCACAGCGGAACGAATAACATATAATATATAGCATAACTTTGAAGTAAACAGTTATATATATACAATAGCACTTATCAGAGTACAACACTTACAACACAGCGAAAATAACTATAGCTATAAAATCTTGCAGCCTCCTGCTCCAAGCTCTCCAAGTATATCTGTAAATCCCGACTACTTGACTGCCCGTACAAATTTAGGCACCCAAGAGTTTAGGGAAAACAACAAAGTAAACTCCGGGTCAGTCATGGGACTGGTATGAGTAAAATAGTTTAAAACAGGTATAGGATATCTCATAAGACCACGCCGTGAATACGGAACGGGTTTTTCCCTTATGAGTATCTGAACAACTTTGACAAGCAATATCATTGTGATATTATAATAATGTCTAAGTACAAATAGGTATCAATCTAGCAAAAAGGCTTGCATCTCACGTTCTACATACATAGTATAAAATCATAAACCGCAGGGCGCTTATCGGAGAATGGATTCCAACAGACAAGGTATGGGAGCACCTTCTGAATAGTGTACTCTAGAGGTGATACACTCAGGGTTCAACAAGAACGTCTTGCAACCCGGCCACACATGACCGCTCACTCATTTAGCTTGAGTGTCGCGAATATATTGCCACCACGGTTGTAGGCCATCAAACCGTCATCCGAAGATATAGAATCAAAAAGAAGTATAAATATGAATATTCTCTAGATCGGTGACAATACACCCTGCTTGGGGATGACCCAACTAGCCATGCTGCCTAGCCCAACTTTTGTTACTTCCCGGTGTGAGGCTAGAAGCTACGTCTATCTTCAGAACATCTGATCACCATTCACTTTGAATGCTACATCGTCATACCCGCCAAATCACAAATTGACTTATCCAAAAATAACACGGGTATATAGCTAAGAGAAACGAATTCCTCCGCCACCAAACATGAATACGTTTGAACAGATCAACTTACGCGATCCATTGGATATACTCTATCAGACCTTCTTCCATATACGTTGTCCTGGGACTGGACAAACCGGAGGCACTATTCAGTATATCCATCTTAGTCACTGTTATCTAAGACTTATACAACAGCCCTTGCACTTTACTCCATCTTCAATTTATCTTTGGCAGATATTGCTCGCAACGCTTATGCCAATACATAGTGGTTCTTTGGATAATAATCCAACCGGTCTCTCCATATTAACAACGTTAAAATGGTAAAAACTTTGATAGTCTGTGATTCAACTATCAAATGAAAACATGTCGGTGTACAAACAACGATCTTATTTCCAAATGGAAATTCGATCGATCAATCATCATATATATGTTCATATTTCCTTATTTCATGTATTTAGAAAATATATGTTATTAATCATTGGAAAACATTTCCATAGCTTATTTTCACATCACTATTATTTCGCAACTATCAGTCCCTAACTGTAACTAGTATGAGAACAATTCTCTAAGTATCAATCCGGAAGGTTGAAACCAACATCAGATCGTCACTTAGAAAACCGTTCAACTTACCCTCTCCAGTCAGTTTCTGAATTTGCTTAACTCTATTTCTTAAATTCTTATCATGAAAACATTTCGTTTTCTATGTTTAGAAAACATATCTGATTATATTTGGAAAACGTTCCCGAAACTCATTTACGGATTTCAAATGAACATTGTATAAAACATCGTTATGCTTAATCCATTAATCGCTTATTACTTAACTATAACCCTAATCAACCTTTTAGATCGAACCACAACTATTCCTTTGTCAATTCTGAAGTCAATCAAGTTGGGGTATAATTACCTCTCAGACCTTAATTGAACAACGTCCTTTACTGTGAAATAGATGAAGCTCATTACTCACTTTTTCCAATCATCTGTTTACGCAAATTCTCGGATTCAGGTTACGAATCTACTTCTTATATGAAAACGTTTGATTATAACTATAACGTTATAATTCCTAATTCTGCAATATCTAACCTAAATTATAACTTTATCTCCTAACTCGAATAATTTAACAGACACCTAATTTCTAAATCAATAACTAAATCTTGATTTAAACCCTGGAAAGTAAATAGTACTTTCCCGAATTCGCTATAATCGAATTCGACGTATAACTCTCTTTCGAGTAATCTCTATTCGATTAACTCCCTTGTTAATAACTTATATTCGATAAACTCTATTTCGATTAACTTCTATCGAATAATTAATATTTGAATAACTCTTCTTGGTTGGCTCTATTTCATTAACTCTTATCGAATAACAAATATTCGATTTTCTTAAATGTGTCAATTCTTATCGAATAACTAACATCCGATTTAACTTAAATGGATTTACTCTTATCGAATAACTTATTCGATTAACTCAACTTGATTTTCTTAACTCGTTATCTCAACACGATTTCTTAACTCGATTACTTAACTCGATAAATCTTAACTCGATAACTTAACTTAACCCAAATCGATTAACTCAACTCTAATCGATTGACTTAATTTGATTTACTCCTTCGAATAACTAATTCGAATAACTTAATTGATTAACTCCTTCGAATAACTGATTCGAATAACTTACCTTCGAATAACTAATATTCGATTTACTCTAACTCGATTAACTTAATTCTAATCGATTTACTCCATTTCGATTCAACTTAATTCAAATCGATTAACTTAACTCAAATCGATTAACTCCTTTTGAATAACTAAATTCGATTAACTCAAATTGAATAACTAATATTCGATTAACTCTTACGTGTTTAACTCTATTCGAATAACTAATTCGAATAACTTAATTGATAAATTATATTCACTTCTATCCTATCGAATAAACTATATTCGATATCTCCTCCAACACTATTCGAATGAACTATATTCGATTAACTTCTCTAACTCTATTCGAATAAATTATATTCGATTAACTCTTTTAACTTTACTCGAATAACTATATTCGATTAACACTTTCTTTCGAATAACTATATTCGATTAACTCTTCGACTAACTCCTTTGGATTAACTAACTTCGAATAACTCCTTTGGATTACTAACTTCGAATAACTCCTTTGGATTAACTAACTTCGAATAAATAATATTCGGCAACTCTTCTCAAATGAATAACATTTGATTTCTCCACTCGAATAAACTATATTCGATTACTCTTCCCTCGAATACACTATATTCGATAACTCTACTTCGAATAAGTGATATTCGGCAACTCTACTCGATTAACTCCACTTGGATAACTCTAACTGGTCAACTCTAACCGGTCAACTCTAACTGAGTAACTCTAACTGATCAACTCTAACTGGTCAACTTTAACTGGTCAACTTTAACTGGTCAACTCTAACTGTTTATCTTTAACTGATAAACTTTAACCGGTTAACTCAAATGGTTTAACCTAACTGGTTAACTCAAATGGTTTAACCTAACTTGATTTACTTGTCTCGGTTAACTGAACTAATCCGCTTAGTTTAACTTAGTTAATTCACTTTGGTTAACTCTAACCGATTTACTTACTTTAACTCAGCTAATTCACTTTGATTAACCCAACTAATTTACTTCGATTAACCAATTAGTTTAACTTGACTAATTCACTTAGTATGACACAACTAATTCACTTTGATTTACCAATTAGTTTAACTTAACTAATTCACTTCGATTAACCGCTTAGTTTATCTTAACTAATTTACTTTGGTTAACTTAACCAATTACTTTGATTAACTCGACTAACTTGCTTTGGTTAACCTAACAAATTACTTGGTTTAACTCTATTCGAATAAGTAATTCGAATCACTCTAATGTGTTTAACTCTATTCAAATATCTAATTCGAATAACTTATTTCGAATAACTAAATTCGATTAACTCCTTTTATTAACGTTTATTCATTTCAAAAGAATTCCTTTTACAACGTTTATCCATTGATAAAGATTTACTTTTTACAACGTTTATCCATTTATAAAGATTTACTTTTAGTAACGGTTCTTCACTTTATAAATGTCCTTTTAATAACGTTTCTACTTCTCTATATAAGTCCAGACTTATATATATTCCATTTATCAACGATAAATAATTTATTTAATTTATAAAACATTATTTATAAATTAATCTACTTCAATTTATCTGTTTAAAACAGATTTCCTATTTAATATCTCATTTAAATCCATATCGTGTTATACCGTGTGCGAAGCACGTGTTTAAATCTATCCTTGTATAATTCTATTTATTTTCCGAACAAGTGTTCCTTTATTTATTCCCTAAATAAATATTCCTTTATTCCATTTATTTATAATCTAAATAAATGTTCCTTTATTTATTTCCTAAATAAATAAATGGTTTCATTTTATAAAATCCTATCGATTTTATAAATAAGATTTATTTTCGATATAAACATTGAAAATTCCCTTTTTACATTCTAGTATCACCTACGGTGTGTAACGTGTCGTATAACAATGATCGGTATCATTCAAACATATGAAATCAATAACAGATTTCATAACACATCATATATCACAATATATGAAAAACGGTAAAATAAATGTTGAGGAATCCAGTCGGATTCCTCCAACCTGTTTCCCTGCATTCACAGATGTTACACAATAAAATATACATCAATTTCATTCCAACATGAAATATATTGATGAACTGAATCAATATTTGATTGTCGTTTATATATATAACTATATCTATGTTTCAATCAAATCTATTTAACAGTCCAAACTATCAATACACAGCAATCAAATCATTTAACACAGTTTATATAAAAATATAAACTGAGGAGAGTTAGTGAGTTTTACTCACTTTTGCGCGTTAACCGTTGAATAACGGTTTGCGTTATTTGACTCAGTCGGACAATTTATTTCACCATAAATTGTAACGAGCTCGTATTCACTCCCACTCAGCTCCACGGTGTAGTGTCCGTTCACACGATCCCAACGGAACTTACGGTTTGTGAAACTGATGATGTATGAGAGAGATATTAATTTAACAAGTTTAAACACTAAATTTCAATTTAAAATAACTTGGTAAATATATAGTCGGGCCTCACCACAACCAAGCCCAGTCCATCCTCACTCCTAATTAACAGACCCGAACCCTTTCTCTTCTTCCTAAATCGGTCGTGCGTTCCTGGAGGAAATCAACACAGTTTCCACCTCCTTCCTCCTCATTAACTCCTCCCTCTTTCACCTTAAAATCAAACTAAAAATACGAATAGCTTTTTCTTCTCAAGCTCTTTCTTCTCCACCCAATTTCACCCAACTCGCCTTGGCCTGGTGAATTGCGACTTCGGGCTTCTTCCGCTCCTGTATACTGTCGACCAAACTTCTTCATCACCGAAATTGCCAAAGACTTGTCTACAGTCTCTAAACTCCAACACAAATCACTCTGTGATACTTGAAACGTGAATCAGTGCTTCAAATACGAAGAAATCTGGAACCCTACTTCACTGGGTTAACGTCGAACTCGAGAAATCACTGTCGCGCCCAACAAGGATAGTGTCAGCGTGAAGATGCGGGTCTCAGGAATTCAAAGAGAGGAGCTTTTTGATTTTTAGGATTTTTTGAATGAATTTTTCTTGATTTTTCTTTCTTTTTGCGTCTCTTGCTGTGTTTGGTTTATACGCCTTATATAGGCTTGAATGGGTTAGGTAAGGTTTGTGGTGGAGATCGAAGGCCGTGTGGCCTGTGCGGAACCTCAGAAAATGGGAGGGATATTTTCAATTTGCTTTTTGTATTTATTTTATCGATTTTCTCCTTGTATCTGCCTTCTAAAAATCCCAGTGATTACATACGATACCTAAAAATCACCAAACTGGACATGTAGCTAGAGTTCGACATTACGGTCCCAAAGAAACTGGTTTCGTCGAATTCCGACTTCGTATGCTCACACGGCGTATTTTTAACTGTCAAAATACTGACTATCTTACACTCTAAAAATCCGTACGGCCACACAGTGACTCTAAAAATAACGAAACTGGAAGTCTAACAACTATTTGATATTGCGGATCCAACAAAACTGGTTTCGTCGAATTCCGACTTCGTTTGCAAAAGTGGCTATTTTTAACGTTCTAAATACCCTATTTAAATATATAAATATATTTAAATATAAAAATTAAATTAAATATAAATAAATTTATATTATCGTATATATATTCATAGTGGAATACCATACAACTCCATAAAAATTATATGTTTGATATTCCAAGTTCAGATTGAATCGAATTTCAATTTATATTGAAATTCCCTTTTATAACATATATAAAGCGTTACGAATTATATACGAATTCCATAGCGACTTTTCTGAAATTTGATTTGGACGTAACTCAAAATCTACACAACGAAATCCTGATTTTTCTCTTTCACTAGAAAGATATACTCCACCAGCTCCACACGTTTCTTGTTTCACAGAAATCCGGCTTAAAATGAATCATGTACATTCAGTTGAAGTTCAAATCGCCAAATAGCGAACTGCCGCGACGTTTCAGGTTCGTTTTAATTATAATTATAAATTATAAGTTCGAACGTTTTACTTTAAGTTATCGATATCGCCAAATCGATATATAAATAATTAAATAAATTAATTATTCGACAGCTAACAAAACGCGCCATTACATGTAGGCCTTTATTACCAGACCTGAAACGCATACATATGAAGATTTAATATAATGGAACATGTTTTGATATGATGCATATTAGTATAATAAGAGATGTCTTATAGTTAACTGAATAAGCTTGGTTATATTTCAATGTCAAGTATAGTTATATAATATGAAACATTATTTTTGTTACTGGCTTAAACTAGGCAATTGGTGTGCTCTGTTGTGCCTATATAAGAGATGAATAACTAGGCAATTGGTGTGCTCTGTTATATATAATTTATGCATTTTGCACATTTATGTAATTCTGACTGTTGACCGTTATACTTGTATGTAATTCTTAACATTGACTGTTATACTTATGTACAGGTAATTAGATTTCCGAAGTGAAGAACATCTGCATCAAAGAACCGGTGGTAATTAAGCTATGAACAAGATTTTAACTATTGTTTTATTTGTACTAGTCGTGTAGACTTGTTTGTAAGCGGTTGTGGTATGTGGATTCACTTATCTTGTCGAAATACTACTATTGAGATGATTATGGGTGTTATATTTGATATTGCGAATAATGTGTTTTTTTAAGTATTTAAATATGGTGTTATTGATTTTAGTTTGAAAACGAAACTCATATGATTATTTGTTTTAATATTTTTGTTATATATAAGCGATAGACGGAAATGTTACAAGCCATTAATAGTAAATAACCGTAATTAAAATGTGGTTTACATCAATAAGTTTTAGTAGCGTTGAAAAAGTGCTACAAATGTAATTTACAAAAGATATTGTAGCTGAAATGAAACGCAACAAAAAAATGTAGTAGGATTGAAAAAGCACTACAAAAAAATGGGGAAATGATGCAAGTATCACTTTAGTAGCATTTTTAACCCACTGCCAAAAAAACCTTTTGTAGGGTTTTTAAAACGCTACAATATGTTCATTTTTGGTTGCGTTTATTAAAATGCAACAAAAACTTTTAGACTTTTAGTTGCATGTCGTATCGCAGCGTTCTCTAAAACGCTACTACAAGTTATGGTAGCGTTTTTTCAATGCTACCAATAGCCATTTCTGGTGTAGTGCAATACGATAATTTATAGTCAATAACGGTCAACTAATAACAACAATATAAACACCAAATTTAATTTAATACGTTTATATTATTATAAACGTAACCAACAAGGTAAGTTACCTATTTTGGGAATAATCATTAAAAACAACGATGTCATTTCATTTAAATTAAACAAATGTTTAATTTAAATAATATATATAAAATGTTTAACAAACATCCAAACAATCATCAAATCAACCAACAATTAGCATACAAACATTAAACCCGACTTATAATAAATATAAGTGGGAGAAATGGGTGAGCTTAACTCGCCTTGATTTTATTCGTTGATTAAAATTGTTTGCGCTAATAAAATTAAAAAGTCGTTTAATTTTATCAGAAATCCTGGTAGTTTCCATTGCTGGCCAAAATATCTCCAACACGTCGTACTCATCAACACGATTTCAAAGCATTCTCTTCAAATTCAGCCCACGTTGCAAACCTTCCTCATCATTTGTTCACCCAGTACCTGCGTTTCCCCCATGCACAATTTCTACCCACCTGCCATCCTCATTTCCATTCCGTTCTTCTCATATTTTTTTATGAGAACTAAAACACAATCGCAATCGGCCCATGCCCCACATTATTTCCCTCATCTGCTAAACTTTCCTTCCCCACTTCTTTTGCTTTCTTCCCCAACTTCCTGAAGCTCCTCTCGTAATAATTTTTTTCCACATTATCCCATTGATAAGCCTACCCATGTGAAATAACCTCCCATCTGCTCGCGGTTTTTTCCTCCAGCTTGTAGCCTTCCCCATGTTTTGTTCCGGTTCGTTTCAACTTCCCAAAACTCACGGCTAACCTCACTCCTCCACACCAACTTCACCCCTTCCGACGTCACCTCACCATCGTTAATTGCTGAACTACCTCCGCTCTCCTCCTCATCCCGCGAGCTACCATCCCATTTCATTAACGCTGAACTCGAACGCTATTGTCGCCACTATGGTTTCAAGAAATACCCATAGCCCTAGTGAAGCCACCAAACATAAATGTTTTTGATCCTCACGAAACCTATACTAGCTTGAATCATTTGATTTTTGGAGGGTGAAGGAGTTTGTTTTATGATTTTTAGTGGGGTATGCATGGAGAAATGAATTTTTGAAGATCCGCCACCATTGCATTGTTAACAGTATTTGGATGCTGGAGATGAAACCCTTGGTACGTATATATAGTAGAAGAAATAAGCAGATAAGATCAACGTTAGTTGATAGTATAGGGTAGCTATTCCCCTCCATGTAGTTGTATTGAAGTTTCTTTTCATATGTAGATTGGTGTGCATGTAGAGAGCTTCCATAACTGCTGGGTGAGGAGCATACTTCATTCGGTAGGAAAAGAAAAGAGATAGGGTAGCTGTTCAATTTACAGAGAAATGTACATTTCTATGTGCGAAAGGTAGCTGGGATAGTTTTAACGTAGGTTATACTTTTTAGGTAGGCTACTTCTCAACATTTGCAATGTGCAGGTGGCACTTTTAGGGTAGGCCGAATAGTTTTGTTTTACTTAGAGTGTAAGCAAAATATATATTATATTAATTAATTTATATTGATATTTTCGTTGTACACCCTACATTCGTACTGATATTTACGAACTCCAAACATAATGAAAATAGACACATTGCTATGTCTTGATGTTACAAACCCAATGAAATTAATTTCGTTGAATTCCGACTCTGTTTGTACAAACAACGTATTTTAATTTCAATTTATTTATCGGTTCGCCTTTAAATTTCACGCACCGATAAAACAACTATAATTGGCACCAAACTGGAAAACTAGCAATAACTGGTTATACACATTCCAATAAAATTCGTTTCACCGAAAATAGATGTCGTTTGAAAAACAGTTATTTCTAACTCTAATGTAATATCAATATAATATTATAAATTACATACAAACCAATTATATTCAATAATAATAATATATTATTGTCGCATATATCCAAATGAAATGATATATAGCTTCAAATTCCATAAATATTGGATTGTAACTCATCATTAACATTTTCGAGTTAACAATATTCGAATTATATAAAATTTCCTATTTTAATTTATTAAATAAACGTTATCGTTTATGATCGAATCCATAATGACTATTTTAAATTTTGCTTTGGACATAACTTACAATATATAAACTGAAATCTCGATTTTTCTCTATTATTAGAAAATTACAAACAAATAGATTCAAATGTTTCTTGTTTCACAGAATTCCAACTTAAAACGGATTCTGCAAATTCAATTGAAGTTCAAAACTCAATTTTACGAACTACCATACTGTTACGAGTTAGTTTTAAATTAAATATAAGTATAAATGTCAATCATCATTTTATAAACGAATTCAACATTGAAATTCATTAATATTTCAAATATAATATTTAAAACCAATTTAAATATCCAATTCAAATGATCGAAAAATCCAAGTTGTTACAACCTTAAGCTAAGCTTTGTATAAACCAAAGCCTAGATACCAACTGTAACAACCTGCCTTTTCGACCGCTTCAAGTCGGTAATTAAACCAACTTAAATGGGTTGAAATGACATATTGTTATTTAGCTTACGGGTTTACCAAAATCATACACAGAAATCACAAAATAAATAAACTACAATATCTCATGGGGTGTAGTTTTATACAAAATATCAGAGTTATACAATACTTTGTACACAGCGGAAATACATAGATTTTAAATTTTAAAATTTCAGATGTAAATGAATCAAAAGCGGGCGCGTCTTCACCAGTCTCTAACTTCGATAATTGAAATTTTTAGATCTGCAACACTCGGGTTTTACCCGAGCATTTCATGCAAAACACAAAACACTCGAGTCAAAATTAACTTTATTCAATTAAATCAACTTCAATTAACCACTAAAATATAATAATTAATCCTAACGTAATATATAAAGTTACTAAAATAGATTTAAGTCGCGTACATTACAGTCAACTAAGGTGTTGCATGTATACATTTATTTCAGGTGATAATAATCAAGTATGGGACCGGGCAAGATCAAAAATGGACAACCCAGCAACAAAAGCAAATGATACATTCAAGCAGCATGGTTTAAAATATAAGGCACAACAGTGTAATGTTAAAGTTCATGGCAAAGGGAAGCAAACCAACAAATATTATAAAGTACTATCTTGGCACACATAACAAACTAAAAATATAACAAGTCTGACATGTAGCAAACACTATTTCATATACATCCATTTATTTTGTACTGTCACATGCAACTGCAATTGCACAATATATATATATATATATATATATATATATATATAGTAAGTCAAATACATGTACTAAAACACATATACTAATAAGTATGATTCAAAGCAAACACATAAACTCATATGTAAATTTCAGGTGTGTAGCATGCATTGTAAAACATGGTGGATATCTAATTCGAGTATATGTACGGCAAGTGTATGGCATCAGGGTGCCAAAATAGCAAGTGATAGGGTACACAAAATGACAATGGAAGATATAGGCATGAGGCAGCACAACAACAAAAAGTCCCTACTACAAATAATTTTACAACTGTCAGGAAATGACAGTTGTAGTGGAGGTTTTTACAACTGCTTTATGTAGAAAGTTGTAATAAATTAGTTTTCGACAACTTTTTTATTTTGTTAGTTGTAATAAATGTCTATTTCAACTGTTCCTTTCTGCCAGTTGTAGGAGATACTTATTTTTGATGACTTCTCTTAATTATCAGTTGTAATAGTATCTATTACAACTCTTTTGGTTACTTGCAATAGATGACTATTTTTAACAACTCTTATTTTTTGTCAGTTGTAATAGATGTCTATTACAACTCTTTTTGTTAGTTGTAAAAGATTTTTTTAATAATTAATTATCAATGTTTAATAGTAACCTTACAAATCAATAATTACTATTTATTATTATTAATATTTAATATTTAAAAATTAATAACTAATAAATATTAAATGGTTTCTAAATATAACTATCAATTTCTAATAATTGGTAATACAAAAATAATAATTAACTTTCAATAAATAATATTAAACTAATTATACCTAAAATGTAATAATTAATTATAAATAAGCAATAATTAGTAACTAATTTTCTCTTGTTAATTACAATTTTTTATTTAATATATGCTAATTATAATTGTTAATTATATTTTTATTATTTTGGAATTTCTGAAATTTGTTAAAATAAATTTTAAATTATTCATAAAATTTTGAAACTTTCATAAAACCAAAAAATATTAAACTTTAAATAAATTTAAACTAAATATAATTTTATTAAGAAAACTCATAAATGTTAAAACCTACAAAATTTGGAAAGTGTAAAAAATATGTTGTAGATTACTGCTCTATATTCATTTGTGGTTTCCTTTGGTAACATCTTTTATTTTGTATGTGCTAGCATTCTTTTAGTTTAAGTGGCAAGAATTTGACTCTTATTTAACGTTTTCCACTTAAATCGAAAATTTGGCTCCAATTCAAAAATTCCCACAAACTAAAAATTTTTCCGCTTGTTTTTTGGAAACTTTAGCTCAACTCTTTGTGTTTCCCTCCTTAAATTCTATTGGCCACGAACATCGGCACGTTCCAGTTCCCAAATAATATAACGTGGCTCCCCGGTTCATCCACTCATTCCATTTCCCTAAATCCAAACAAATTACATCGCCACCTACTTATTCCCAAACAGTAAATTTTAAAATCCGAATAAAATAAAAATATCATCGTTGTCAAAATAAACGCACCGCCGGAAGCCATCATGGTTCGATCTGCAGTTCTCTCGTGGGTTGCGCTGTGCTTTACCGAATATATGTGTCTCCCTTCCTATGGCTAAGGACGTTGATCTGGGAAGTGGATCCCGTTGTCTAACTCCTACGACTTGTGTGGGTATTATGAGGAAATGGGTAATTAGGTCTATGTGTGGGTCTACAACTTGTGATAATGCCGAGGTTTGGTCAGAAATTGATGGCTGTGTAGAGATGAAGTTTGTGAAGGTCAAAACCTAAGTCATCGTTACCATATCTTTTTAAATACTATTGGTTAGTATATTAGTCGTCTTGGTAGAACCGTATTTCTCCATGTTTTCGTTCTCTATTTTATCCATTCTAGTGCAATTGAGACAAATTAAGTCTAAATATATATTTAGAGTTACTATCGTTTAGGTTGTGTTCTGATGTAAGTATTTGTACTTCTTTTTATCTTTTGGTTTTTTGAATGACAACATAAATTCATGGTACGAGTAAGATAAACTAATTTATATTACAACTTTCCTGTTGATGATTATATTACTATATAAAAAATTTGATTTATGATGAAGATTATGTGAACATATGTTTTGTGCTTGGTAGGATGGGAAAATCCTTTGTCATTTGCTTATGATATTCTATGATTTATATGTAGAGATTTCTATGTAGCAGTGGTAGTGCAGGTCTCAAGTGTGCTTTATTTCCAATTTTCTGATTTTATTTCTATGGATCTCATCAGTTTTCTTTTAATCATAGTCAGATAACACCATGGAAGATGTGAATTTAAAGCGGAGGACTGGTTTGCAATGGAAGAAGCCAATTTTTGTTGGGAAAAATAAAAGGACATGGTAAAATTTATCATCGGAGAAAGATTCAGATTCAGATGTGGTACATGTGAAAAATAGAGTCGGTATAGTAAGGAGGCATGGAGGTCATTTTAGTGCAAGAAAACCACAATATTATCCAAATGAAGCAAGGACAACAGTCAAAGGTTAGAACTGATGATTTTTTTGTCTCCATCACTACAATTACAATACCAGTACTTTTTTCCACAAAAGTTGATGTCTCCTAAGGAGCTAGCAAGGAACCCTACCGGGAGAACCTTATATTTGGAGAAGAAATACATCATATATCATTGAACAAAAAGGAGGAAAAATGATTTTTTTGGTGGCACACAGGAAAGTTGAAAATAAAATAAAATTATAGAATTAACAATTGGAGAAGAAATACGTCGTATAGATTAGGTTATTTATTTTTCTTCTACCAAAAACTGAAAATAAAATAAAATTGCAGCATTAGAAGCCATTAGGGAGATAAACAAGGGTTCTTTTATGTATCGATGGTTCGAAAGTACCAAAATGGAGATAGGCCAAACCGTATAATTACCTTCAGATATTGAAAGGCAAAGGGAGCCAAAAGAATGATATGAGGTGAAGATTCTAGTACCAAAATGTATTTTTATTGACAAGTGTTATGGATTTCGTTATGGTTTGTTGTGGAGTTATGAATTCAATGGCGTAAACATGAATTGTTTTCGACTATTATAAATGTGAATGGTTCATGTTATTTTGAGTAACTTAAATGGTTGCAGTTATTATTAATGAAATATTCGTTTTAATTATAATATTATGAAATTTATGGTTAGTAGCGATAGTGAAGAGTTTAATTATGTGTATCTAGCAGTTACAAAAATATTTGTTTTAAATGTGATTATTAGTTTTAGTATATCCTACTACAATAATTGTATACCATTAACACAACTGATAAAAATAATTGTTGAAATGTTAAATTGCCACTGTTACAAACAGTTGTAAATAAGTATTTATAAGTGCTAAAAGCAGTTGTGAATAAGTTTTTTACAACTGCTACGAGCAGTTATAAAATTAACCGTTTACAACTATCGAAAACAGTTGTAAAATAATCATGCTCTATTACAATTTCGGATATAAAGACTGGCGGGCGCCGGTTGTAATAAACCTATTACAAATATTTTTAGCAGTTGCAAAAGAGTATTTTTGTTGTAGTGCTGACACACAAAATGACAAGGCAACATAAGAGCAACATCATTTACATGGCAACAATATAAGTTGCAGAAATTAAGGTACATGGCAATGTATATGTATTCCACTTTTTAGAAAGAGGAAGCAAATCAACTATTATATTCTATAGCATTGAGGTTGAGAACTTGTATAAAATAATTGTAACGACAACGGGATTTTTGACTCCGAAAATCGATATGAAATACCATGTCGACTATTCAGACATCGAAAAACACCGGATCATTAGTAGAAGAAGATAAAGGGTGAGAAATAGAAAGAAAGAAAATTAGAATAGAAGAAGAACATAATAGAACAGAATAAAAGTAACACGAATCTCACAGCTGAACGAATAAAATATATTATATAACATAACTTTGGAAATACAACTTGTAACAGTATATACATACCATTATCACATAACATCACAGTGGAAATAAACTCTCTCTCTCTCTATATATATATATATCTAGTGTTGGAGCCTCCTCTCCAAGCTCTTCCAAGTATATGTGAAATCCCAACTACTTGACTGCCCGTACAAATTTGGGCACCCAAGAGTTCAGGGAAAACAAAACAGAATAAACTCTGGGATAGTCATGGGATGGTGTGAGTAAACTACAACCATTTGGTTTAACTTTCCAAAATCCTTTTCAAAAGAAAGGATAATCGTAAGACCGATCCACACATAAATACGGACGGCTTTTACCTTACGATAACCCAAAACAATTTTAAAACAATATTATTCGGATATTATAACAATGTCTAATCACAAGTGAATAGAAATCTAATAGAACGCTTGCATCTCTCGCTCTACATATATAATATACAATCAAAACCGCGGGCGCTTATTGGAGATTGGATTCCGACTATGACAATGTATGGAACCACCTACGGATAGCGCATCTCTAAAGGGGAATACACTGGGTTCAACAAGAACGTCTTGCAACCCGACCACGCATGACCGACCACTCATTTCTCTTGAGTGTATCGAATATATCGTCACCTACGGTTGCTAGCAACATAACCGTTCCCGGGAGTTACAGAAGTGAAAAGAAGTAACAAATATGAATATTCTCTAAATGAAGACAATACACCCTAATGGGGGCGACCCACATAGCCATGATGCCTGCCTGATATTTGTCATTTCCCGGTTGATGAGGCTTGAGGTCATAACGTATCTTTTAACAGATCACCCCTGCATTTACTTTGAATGCCACATCGTCATACCCGCCAAATCACAAATTGATTTCCACAAAAATACCACGGGTATAAAGCTAAGAGAAACGAATTCCTCCGCCACCAAACGTGAATATATTTTAAGAGATCAACTTACGCGATCTATCAGATATACTCTGTCAGACATCCGTCCATACAAATTGTCCTGGGTCTGGACAAACCGAAGGCACTATTCTGTAAACGAAACAGCCGTTGTATAAACCCCGTCTTCAACTGCCTTCAGCATATTTGATTTGCAACGCTTATGGCCATACGGAGTGGTTTTCAGATAATAGATCTGATCCCGGTCACTCCGTATTGACAACGGAAAAATGGCCAAAAAATTTGATAGCCGGTGATTTAACTATCAAAGGAAAACGTACAAACAAGCAACGGATATATTCCTAAATGTAAATCCTACCGATCAATCCTCAATCAACACTGAGCAACTTTAAATAGATTTATCATTTTATTTCCCCAATTCCCTACTTCCCGTATCTTCGCAAGTATTTCTCAAACCCCGTTTTGCCTCACTTGATCCTTGGAAAACATTTCCATTTAATTTAGACTATTTATTTCCTATATTAAGAAAATATCTCCTTTTTAATATTGGGAATTAATTCCATATTTTTACAACTCTTATTTTCTATATTTAGAAAATATATGTTATTAACACTGGAAAAGAATTTCCAATTATCATTTCTTAACTTCTCTCCCAAAATCATTTCAGTTTCTATACATAGAAAACATCTCCGATTTAACCAATCTTGCCACCGAACCTTAACCATTTCTCAGTTAATCATGAAGTCAATCAAGTTGGGGTATAATTACCTCTCAGACCTTGATGCACATCGCTTTCAACTTTAAAACAACCAAGTTCACCATTTCAAATCTTTAATGGTCATTGCTCACGCAACTCTCGGTTTCAATTTAAGAGTCTACTTTCTTTACGGAAAAACATTGATTATAAAGTTATCATTATAATTCTTGTTTCCGAAATGTATAATTTCAAAATATAACTTAGATTATTTACTCTAAATAAATAAATAAATAATAAACAGATCTTGATAAAACTGGAAAGTAAATAGTACTTTCCTTAATTCAATATAATCGAATTTCAACTTATAACTCTCTTTCGAATGGTCTATATCCGATTAACATTCCAGACTTCGGAATAGACTTACCGTTTCAAGTTCACACAATTTCTTCTGAATTTATTTCTTCCAACATTTACCATTTCTCCTTTGAAACTATTTCAAATTTTCAAAGTGTTTTCTTTTAAAATCATTATTCACTTTATAAAGTGAATATTGTTCCTTTATAGAGAACTAGACTGTTATATCAATAATACCTTGAATTTTATTTATAAATACCATTACAGGTTCAAATCCTGTTTATCGAGTTATTTTATAAATTCATATTTATATCTCACTTTATAAATTCCATTTATATATCAGTTTCTTGTTAATTATATATCAAGTTTATACTTCATCTCGCTTACATACTCTATTGTAAATTATTGGTTTTAAACCAATATTAATTATCTTGTACATCTCCACTTTATATAATATATATTTTCTAAAATAAATTATCTTATTAACATCCGACATTTTTCGAATTATAATTACAAACCTATATAGTTTTACTTAACCCATATTCACATTTGAACATTGAAATAAATTCAGCAATTTCGCCATAAATCGTAACGATCTTCAACTTGCTCCAGACTGCTTCCAACATGTAGTATGTGGGCATATGATTCCAACGGTACCAAATTTACGCAATTCTGATAATGAACGGGTGGGTTATAAGCATTACTATTTAATACTTTATTTAAATTAAATTTAACTAATTTTCTTTTAAACGTTGGGCCTTACTAATTGTTACCATTTTCGTTTGAAACTCCACTTTGACGGCCCAAGCCATATTCAGCTGTCAGCCTTCCACCCGCGTCTTCAATCTTCCCAAAAAAATTCACGTTCTCATCATTTTTTTTTCTTTTTCTATAACCAACTTTAAACGAAATCGGCCCACGCATCACTTTATAACCCAGACCCGCTTGTTCCTCCGCCCGAAACAACAGTGTGCCTGCTTCCTCATTTCAAAACATATAAACGCTGATCAATTTATTATTTCCAACATTAAACCTCAGTGCCTCACCATTATAAATGCCACTATCCACATGCTCACACACCCCCTTCCAAACCCCCCTTACACCATCGCTTTAACAGTAATCCTCCCCTGATCACAAACCACTCCTCTTCTATAACGCACTCTCCATCCCACTTTGGTATTCATTCTACCACCTAATTCCATAAACAAAACAATGGAGGCTTCTCGTTTCTTCTTCGCCCTCCTCTTCTCCTTACTGAATGGTCACACACCAAAAAGTATTTCCGAAAAGCTGCAGGCTTCACATTTAAATGCAACTCAACCACCAATATTGCGACCAACATCACCTTTACGTGAAATACACATCCAACCAGTCGCAACTACCACTCTCTCAAAACAAACACCACCCATTACCATATCTTTCCATGCCTACTTCTCCTCTCGTCACACCTTTGCTTCCGCAATAATCCTCCATCTCTATTATATCACGTGCCAACTTCAAATACAGAGCCTTTCTTCATCCCTCCACCCGCATCCGCCATTTCCAATACATGCCTCCATTCTTAACCTCCCCAGTTCTTGAACAAATCCACTCATTTATTGCCACTGCGTTCGAACAGCAGCCACGCAAGATACACAGAGACTTGCGACATTTATGCACGCGAAAGACCATGAAATTTTTCACACCAGATTGGAACAGCCTCATAGGTTAAAATCGAATATCCAACACCCGAGATCATGCTTCAGCCACCTATTTTCATCCAACTTAGACCACGCTATAATGAAAATCGCGACAAAACAAACACGTCCATCTACTCCAAATCGGTACGAGATTGAAGGGGTCATCATACGATCTCTAGTGTATATGTATTGTTAAAAAGTATTTGTGTGAATTGTTCTTGTTTATAATTAATTGTGGCATTTGTTTATATTTAGATTTTCACTTAAAGCCATTGCTGTTGTAAGAAAAACAAAGGACTCGTGTATTTATAAATGATGATTCTTTGCGTGCTAACGAGTAGACCGTAGAAGATATAGGTTAGGAGTATGGACAGCAGGATAGCTGCTACGAATTTTCATTTCCTACTCTGTACTGTACATGTATAGTGTACTAGGAAAGCTTAACCATGAAGGATTGGGTTACTTCGGTGTGAAGTGTTATGAAGTTTGAGTGTCGTGGTCTATTAGGATAGGTACTGGTACTTTCGTCTATCACTATTTAGTTGGGGTAGGATTTTGATTTGTAAATTTTGATCTTTGATGTGCGTAGGAGGGTAGCCGTAGGTGCAGGTTGTAAGAATTAAGGCTCCTTTATATTACTTGTAATTAACTTGTGCTCACTGTTTTAAAACGTATTTCTTGGTACTAATTAATCCTTTTCTCATATGCATATCGACATGCTTAGTTGTAATTGAGAAGTGGCATATAGAGCTACAGATATGGTTTACACGTATGTATATTCGTTAACGGTTAACGGTGTCTCATTACGTAAAACTACGTTTGTTTATGAACTAAAAATGACAAAAATAAAAATACTGTTATGATGAGCAATGTGCCATAATTCCAAAAATATAGTAAAATAGACTAATAAACTCATTTTGTGAAACCCGGAAATGCTGATATAGGGTGTAAAATACTCCAAAATAAAAAGTGCTTATTTCCAAAATAAAATTTACCACAAAATTCTAAAAATTAAATTATCACTTCGTCTCAAATATCTTGTCCAAATTCAAAGCCAATATTTAATTATAACTAAATATATCGTTATGGCTTATAAACGTTCCATAACGACTATTTGGAAATTTGATTTGTACATAACTTACAATCTAAAATACGAAATCTCGATTTTTTCACTGTTATTAGAAAAATACAGTTAAATAGATTCCAACATTTCTTGTTTCGAAGAAATCTGACTTATATTGAATTCTGTACACTTAGTTGAAGTTCAAATCGTCGAATAACGAACTACCGCGATGTTACGAGCTCGTTTGTAATTAAATTATAATTTATACGTTCAACTGTCGTTTAAATAATATATTCGTTAATATTATTCGAATAATCTAGATTAAATATCTTATATTATCTAATTTACAAAATATTGCCAAATTTACCATTTTCGACTATCTCGAAAATTAAATTTCATTGTCCCATTATTAATATTAATTAAATAATAAAAATATTTTAATTCAACACATTTAAATTATCGAACAAATCCATTAAAATAATTAAATTAATTATTAAATCGCTAAAAATCCGGGACATTACATCCTTCCCCCTTAAAAGAATTTCGTCCCCGAAATTACTAAGCGGAAAGGATGCTATAACTATTCTAACATCACTAAACCTACTTGGTTATAACTTTACACTTCACATTTTCTCAACACAGTCCTCCACGGACTTTTAATCCTTATGTTATACTCAACTTTACATGATTATCCCATCGACCTGTCCATCTTTTTTGGATAGTCCATCATCCCAATCTTATTTTCAACTCATATGCCCCAATACATATCACCAATGCATTCCAATCGATCTCTACTCAATTCATTCTCGAACCAAACAATTTGCTTAAAACTAAGCCAAATTCCATTCAAACTCCAATTCCAATCTTAATTCCAAACTCTTAGCTTATCAGTTCAATTCCATTCCAGATTTTCTCTAATCCAATCCAATTTTATTTAACTTAGTTTTAAGTTAAATTCTAATTTTATTTATCCACTCTTATTAATTCAATTTATTTAATTACATAAGTTAAATTTTAATTTCAAAAATTTCAAGTCCCTGGGTTTTATTTCAAATTAGTTTGAAATCATATGTGATAATAACAATTCAAATTATTTGAATTCCTGAACAACTTATTTTCTAAAATAATTCAAAAACAAAATCTTTGTGTAACAACCCGGATTTTCATAACCAATTTAAAATTTTTAATTTGGCGATTTTAATGGATTTTGAATATTTAAAATGATTTATTTTAAATAATAACAACTACAAATTTATTTAAATCAAAATTAGAATGAATAAATTTATTTTAATTATAAAACGAGTCGGAAATGGCGTGGTAGTTTGAAAATTCGATTTCTAATTTCAAATGAATATACATAATTCAATATAAGTCAGAATTGGATGAAACAAGAAATATTTGAATCTGATTAACTATATCTTTCTAACGAATGTAAGAAACTGATATTTCGTTTTGTAAATTGTAAGCTATGGCTGAATTAAAATTCAGAAAAGTTGTTGTAGAATTTATATATTTTTTATATAATAAATAGCCCTTAAAATAACCATATTGCAAAAGACCTCCGTTTTTAATGAAACCACTTTTGTTGGATCCGGAATGTCAAATTATTGCAAGATTCCAATTTTCATAGTTTTTGGAATCAATATGTGAGCGCGGCAAATTTAAACGCGTTTGATAATTTCAGTTTGAATTTAATCGACCGGAAAATGACTGTTTTTCAAACAGTCTTCAAATTCAACGAAATTAGTTTTGTTAGGACCGTATCATCAAAACATAGCTAAATTTATTTTTCAGGAAATTTTGGGGTTAGTATGTGGCCCCGGTAAATTAAAATGTGTGTTAAAATTAAATACATATTGATTTATATTTTAATTTTCAGAAAAATTGAATGAAACAATCGAATTAGCTTACATGACATATCCCATTGTGTTCGATGGGGTATTTGGTTAGGAGCGACAGTCGTTGGGTTCGATTTGTGGTTCGAAAGAAAAATCAACCTTTTGAAATTAAAATAATTATATATATATATATATATATATATTATTACCTTTGGTCAACCCCCTCCCCTTTATTTCCTCCCTCCTTCCACGATCGATTGCAGATCTGGAAAAAAAAATTGAAGAAAGCCATCGTGCCTGAGCCTAGCCGTGCCACCGCCTCCACCGTCGGCCTCCGCCTAAGCCACGCCGCCCCTCCGTTTCTCCTCCACATTCCACCGTCAACCTCGCAAGCCACGCCACCCCCAGATCTACGCATTCGCTCCTCCACCCCTGACCTTGCGCCACCGCAAGCCAGGCACCAAACCATCTACCGCTTGCAAGACCGATGACGCCACCTCGAGCAGGTCCGCCCTCTGCACCACGATTGCACCACCGTCGACGCAGACCCTTCACCAACAGCCGTGAATTCCGGGAACGATGGGTTTAAATTGCTGAAGGTAATTAATTAACTTAACTAATTAGTTTGTTAATTAATTTAGGTTGATTTAAAAATCTAAAATTTTAAATACAATTCCACATTGATTAATTTTTAGATTTTGAAAATAAAATTAGCACTGTTATAGAAAATATATATGATTTTTATATATATAAATATATGATTTTTATTTATGTAAAGATACGATTTTTAGTGATATAATAATATGATTTTTTATATATAATAGTGATATAAAGATATGATTTTTATATATCTAATAGCAAAATAAAAATTGGATTTTTATATATATAGTAGCATAATAAAAATATGATTTTTATTATATGAATAGTGTAATCAAAATGTTAGTTTTATATATAATAAAACGTTATAAAAAATGATTTTTTTATATATAATGTAGCGATATAAAAATGTGATTTTTAATATAAATTTCGTGAAACGTATTGCATTGGAATTAGAACAGCGAATCTGAGCGACAATAAAGCACGGCAGAGTGGAAATCAAAGTAAGAACTCCTTCTCACTCTAACTTTTTACAGTTAAATATATATTAGGTTGCAAATCGGGCTTAGTAGCTCCTGACACTATCATCCATAGACCATGAACGACTTGTTTGATTGTATTATGTTGTGGGGATTGATTGTGATTGTGATGTGAAATGGAAAATAAAATATTCATGTGTTGAAATAAATATTTTATAGTTAAAAATGTAATTTTTAACGTGTATATGAATAAAATAAATATTCATTTACAAATCAGACGATTTGTTTATGTACACCCATTTAACTAATATTGATTAGGACGATAAATTTTACACATCGCCCAACTGCACAAATAACAATCAGTGTTTCTTAATTGAAACCCCACACGGGTATTGGGATGATATTGGGCATACACTAATCCCAATTGTCTAGTTGTATGTCAATCGATTGGTTGAAAGACTATTGTAAGCGTTAATTATTTATAACTAAAGCTTATGCAGTTGTGTAATGCACTCTGGATGATGGATTATTGTTTTTCATTGTTGTTGTACACATGTGTTATATGAAATCCATATAAACAACATTATATGGTAATTGACTGTGTCTGATTCCAATTCAGAAATAACGAATATTTTAAAATAACGAATATTTTAAAATAACGAATATTTTAAAATAAGGAATATTTTAAAATAATATTCAGTAAAGGATTAAAATCTGATTTTGATGTCCGATTTTGGAAGGACACGAAAATATTGAAATATGTGAAGCCGTATTGATTAAATATGCGCCATTTTGATGAGAACGATATTTATTTCGATTTTATTCATTTTTATAATGAATATCGAAAAGAAAGTGATTTCAAAATCTAATGTTTTGAAATATTATCATTTATATATTTAATGATATGGAATGCTCAATTTTGATTTAAAATTGAATATGATGTCGAAATCGTTTTTAAAACGAATTTAAAACGATTTATAAAATACGTTTTAAATAGATATCGATGATATATATATTATATATATTTAATGGCCTGAATAGAACTTACCGCGCAGCGACCGTTCGCGACTTTCGACCATTGACTTCAAATTGACATTATAGGGGATCCACCGTCGGATTCTCCTAAACCGGAACTATTGAGTTCGTATCGAAAAGAGATTTCCAAAGAAAATAAGATATTTGAAATCCAATGGTTGGATTTGGAATTATGTCCAAATCAAATTTGGAAAAGGTCGCTGTAACTGCAGTTCGATGACCGTTTATGGAAATCGACTGAAAGGGCCTTAATAAAATTATTAAAAATATTAATAATTTGTGTAAAATCATAATAAATGATTTGGAAAGAATTTGGATGAAAAACTCCACAATTGGAAAGATAAAAATATATTTTTATCAAAATGAACTAGTTATTAACTAGAATAATAATCCAATGTTTTTAAATAAATAAATTGGATTTGAAATGGTTTTAAAATAACCAGAATTTTCCAATAAATAAATTGGAATGGTATGGAATGGAAATAATCTTCGGAATATTTCGGTTTTGGATTCCGTGATTATATGGATATTGTTATGGGAATTTGGAAGATACAGATATCGTTATTCCCAATACGATATCCGTTGGTTTTAGAATTTGATATTGAATATAAGCTGGTATAATTTCCATTCAGAGCCTTGTATTTAATATCGAATTGGATTTTGGGTTTGTCGTGAATGGTGTCTTAAATAACACTGTCCTTAAACTCAGCTGAGAAAAGAATAAATCTTTTAATTAAGATTTAGTGAAGTTTTCCAATAAATTAATATTTAATTGGAATTGAATAAAAGGATTGGATTTTGGGTTCGTCGTGAATGGTGTCTTAAACAACACTGTTCTTGAACCCCGTGTGAAAGGAATAAATCTTTTAATTAAGATTATTAGAGTTCCCAATTATATTTAATAATTGGAATAAAACAGAATGTGAATTGGGTTTATTGTGAACTGTGTTTTTAACGACATTCGTTCTTTAACCTGATTAACAGTGAAATGTGATTTGGAATTTGTAAATCTTTTTATTAAGATTTAGTGGAAATTTTCCAAAGTAAAGTTTTCCAATTAATTAATATTTAATTGGAATGGAATGGAAATCGATTTGATAATAATCGAAGTGAGCTTCTGTGGAGGAAGACTGTTAATATATATTGAATTTAAAAGTCTTTATCGTTATTCCATTTATATTATTAGTCGGGTACAGAAATTTATATCGATTATACATATTCAATGAAGATTCCATAATTAATGGAATGTGATTTTGGGTTTATCGTGAATTGTGTTTTAAGTGACATTCGTTCTTTAACTCGGTTAAAGACAGGATTTATTTTCCTAAAGTTGAATAATCATTAATATTGATTTTTGGGAAGATTAAAACTGAATTAGAGTTTTAATGAATCTTTAATTAGATTGAAATGTGAATGTGATAACTTAATTTATCGAATTCACGAAATGATCGAGAATGGAGTACCACCAGTTTTACTCCAAGCGATAGTTAAATCTTTAATTAGATTTGAACGTGGAATAGCAATTAATTTTTACCGATAACACAGAGGTGTTAGATATGGAGTATCACCAGTTTTGCTCCATGGGATGAATAGGTTAGGATTAGGAAATATAATAATTGATTACTTCGGTAAGGTTCGTTAATCCCGACTAACCTTAATTTGGTTTGAAATGATGTCCAAAGGGAGATTAAAGAATAAATTTAAAAGAATTTACCTTTGATAAAATTAATGGGAATCTTTCCCTAAAGATATGAATATTTGAATAAATGAATATTCTAGATTGGAATGAGGCGTATGTTATGCTTTTATATCACTTGATTATAATATACGTCGGTTACTCGGAAAGGCTGGATTTATACCCATTTTGAATAACAGATTCGACGATAAGTCGACGATGAAGACAGTGATTAAAGACTGAAGGTCTTCACATCGTTTGGATGATTACTGATGTCTTGATTGGGCCATACACCCAAGACGAGGTAATAAGTGGTGATCGTCTAGACGTACTTGGAGATCGACCGGATATGCGGGGAACTCTCTCCTGTATTGGACATATGGGACGAGGAATAAGGTGCCTCTGGTTTTGCTTAGACCCAGAACGAACTTGTAAATGGATTGTGTGTCTGACATTGGATTTTATTCTGTGTTGATTGATCTCTATTAAATATATATCTGTTTGGTAGAGGAGAATTTATTCTCTTGCTTAACACCCTTCTCTAAGACGTACGAGCTCAGAGGTTATATATCGATAGACATCGGTCGCATGGCGTGAATTACCTATGTGGCATGCTGATATACAAATGATCAAGGCTTCTGTTGAAAAGAAAAGTCATGTGGTTGATGATCAAAGTACGACTTTAAATAGCATAGCTTTGTGTATAGCATTAATTCGCGAGCCTCACACCTCGATATGAGTCAAAAAGGGATCGGAATGCAGGGAGTGCACGACGTTTCTTTCTAGCTACAGGTGGTGTCATGGTATGGAGCCCAAACATTTATATTTTTTACCTATGTGGATGTTGGATTGCGAGGCGCCTCAGATATATCAGTTGCTACGGAGCTAATGGATATAGGTCTGATAGGAACGAGAAACGTGTATTTAGGAATAACCAATCCACTAAAGTATGTGTGGACCGGCCCTGAAGCATCCAAGGATTGCCCCTCGGTGTGTAATCCTGAGACATTTTCTATAGTGTCTCGAACGGTAGGGAGCCATCCCTGGCCTCGACTCATGACGGAGATCCAATTTCCAATACGTGACATTTCAATTTTGGTTGTAGAGCCTTGTATGGCGACATGATATATGGTACCCATGCCATTTATGATTGATACATTTATATTTGAAGCTGTTTTGACACTATACACTTATTATAGTATCAAATGATTTGTTTTTAAACGTAATAAGCATGTTTGGATATTATAAGGGAAAACCCTATCCTGCGACTTGCGCTGTTTGTTTTATGCACTGGTATTCTTGGGAGGAAACCAGTTCCATGTTATACGGCGTGGTCCCTTGATATACCTAACTTTAAAATAAAATTAATAACTGTTTTAGTTCTCACACCAATCACATGACTGACATGGAGTTTATTGTTTTAACCTAAACTCTGGATGCCCCAATTTTCCACACGGGCAGCTAGTAGTTTTGGTTTTGCAGATTTATTCTTACAGGATCCTGGTTCACAGCTGGAGCTATATACGGAAAGCTCTGTATCCGTGTATTTCTTATAGTTTGTTATGTATTATTTTCCGCTGCTTTATAATTTAAATCTCTGATATTTATCAAATGTGTAATATTTATTCATACTCTAATATATTCTTATACTCTGATGTAATTGTTGTAATAGCAATGAAATATTCTGCCGTTTGTGTTTTGATTTGTCGTGTTCTCAACTCAATCCGGTCTTTCGCGTAAGGGCGAGTTTGGGTCGTCATACTTTGGTAGTAATCCGTCACTTAGAAACTCGAAAATGAACACTGATGATGCGTCCGTCATCATCAAAATTATTTTCCAGCCATCGAAGTGAATTCAATACTATATCATTTCAAAACTATTTTAAACACTTCTATTTTGAAATTACTTCAAAATATTCTTCAAATGTTTAGAAAAGATTTCCAAATTTTCCCAGGATCTTTAAATTTCCATATATTTAATCCGAAATTCATTTCCAAACGCTTTCCCAAATTCTAGAATTTTAATTCAAAATATATTTTAAATTCAGCTTTAATTCATTCAATTTATATATTATATTAATACGAATTCTGGTTGGTTATTTACAAATAACCATTCTAATTATAATCTTATTCGATTGTATTAACAAATCAACACAACTAATATATATCATTCATAATAATTCCAATATACG
This sequence comes from Allium sativum, assembly GCA_030737875.1. Classification (NCBI taxonomy): domain Eukaryota; kingdom Viridiplantae; phylum Streptophyta; class Magnoliopsida; order Asparagales; family Amaryllidaceae; genus Allium; species Allium sativum. Next base: position 69,299,217 of record CM060909.1, on the reverse strand, counting down.
TACCTTTTTATTTATATCAAAAAAAATTATTTCATTTACCCTTCTTTCCAAACATATTATGTCGGTTTATCGAATTCGAGCATTTAGAAACCCATATTGATACAGTGGATCATACTGATCTACCAGAATTCATAAACCACTCAACCAATAAATCTCCACAATATAAAACCATTTTTATACAATCCACAAATATGTTCACTCGCATATACACTCAAACTCAATCTAGGATATTACTAATCCCATCTTTATTGAGTCACGCCACAGAGCCAAGGTAGTTACTTAACCTTTAGCTCTGATACCACTGTAACGACCACCGGAATTTCGACTCTGAAAATCGATATGAAATACCATATCGACTATTCAGACATCGAGAAAACACCGGATCATTAAAAGAAGAAGTTAGAGGGTGAGAAATAAAAAGAAAGAAAATTAGAATAGAAGAAGAAGAAGAACATAGCAGAACAGAATCAGAGTAACACAAATCTTGCAGTGGAACGAATAAAATATATTATATAAAATAACTTTGGAAATACAACTTGTAACAGTATATACATACCATTATCACATAACATCACAGTGGAAATAAACTCTCTCTCTCTCTCTATATATATATATATCTAGTGTTGAAGCCTCCTACTCCAAGCTCTTCCAAGTATCTGTAAAACCCTAGCTACTTGACTGCCCGTACAAATTTGGGCACCCAAGAGTTTAGGAAAAACAAAACAGAATAAACTCTGGGTCAGTCATGGGACTGGTGTGAGTAAACTTCAACCATTCGGTTTAACTTTCCAAAATCCTTTTCAAAAGAAAGGATAATCGTAAGACCGATCCACATATAAATACGGACGGATTTTACCTTACCATTACCCAAAACATTTTTAAAACAATATTATTCTGATATTATAATAATGTATAATCACAAGTAAATAGCAATCTAGCAGAACACTTGCTCTCACGCTCTATATATATAATACACAATCAAAACCACGGGGGCTTAATGGAGATTGGATTCCGTCTATGACAAGGTATGGAACCACCTACCGATAGTGCATCTCTAAAGGGGAATACACTGGGTTCAACAAGAACGTCTTGCAACCCGGTCACACTTGACCGACCATTCAGTTCTCTTTTGTGTATCGAATATGTTGTCACCCACGGTTGCTAGCAACATAACCGTTCCTGGGAGATACAGAAGCGAAAAGAAGTAGCAAATATGAATATTCTCTAGATGATGACAATACACCCTAATGGGGGCGACCCACATAGCCATGCTGCCTGCCCAATTTTTGTCATTTCCCGGTTGATGATGCTTGAGGTCATAACGTATCTTTTAACAGATCACACCTGCATTTACTTTAAATGCCACATCGTCATACCCGCCAAATCAAAAATTGATTTCCACAATATTACCACGGATATAAAGCTAAGAGAAATGAATTCCTCCACCACCAAACGTGAATACATTTTAAGAGATCAACTTACGCGATCTATCAGATATACTCTGTCAAACATCTGTCCATACAAGTTGTCCTAGGTCCAGACAAACCGAAGGCACTATTCTGTAAACAGAACAGCCCTTGCATAAACTCCGTCTTCAACTAACTTCAGCATATTTGATTCGCAACGCTCATGCCCATACGGAATGGTTTTCAGATAATAGATCTGATTCCGGTCTCTCCTTATTGACAACGGAAAAATGGCCAAAAACTTTAATAGCCGGTGATTTAACTATCAAAGGATAACATACAAGCAAGCAACGGTTATATTCCCAAATGTAAATTCTACCGATCAATCATCAATCAACATTGAGCCACTTTAAATAGATTTATCATTTTATTTCCCCAATTCCCTACTTCCCGTATCTTCTCAAGTATTTCTCAAACCCCGTTTTGCCTCACCTGATCCTTGGAAAACGTTTCTATTTAATTTAAACTATTTATTTCTTATATTAAGAAAATATCTCCTTTTTCACATTGGGAATTAATTCCATATATTTACAACTCTTATTTTCTATATTTAGAAAATATATGTTATTAACACTGGAAAAGCATTTCCAATTTTCATTTATTAACTTCTCGTTATCCCAAATCATTTCAATTTCTATACTTAGAAAACATCTCCGATTTAACCAATCTTGCCACCGAACCTTAACCATTCCTCAGTTAATCATGAAGTCAATCAAGTTAGGGTATAAATACCTCTCAGTCCTTGACTGAACATCACTTTCAACTTTAAAACAACCATGTTCACCATTTCAAATCTTTAACGGTCGTTGCTCACGCAACTCTCGGATTCAATTTAAGAGTCTACTTTCTTTACAAAAAAACATTGATTATAAAGATATCATTATAATTCTTGTTTCCGAAATGTTTAATTTCAAAATATAACTTAGATTAATTACTCTAAATAAATAATTAAATAAATGAATAAATAATAAACAGATCTTGATAAAACTAGAAAGTAAATAGTACTTTCCTTAATTCGATATAATCAAATTTCAACTTATAACTCTCATTTGAATGGTCTATATCCGATTAATTTTCCGAACTTCGGAATAGACTTACCATTTCAGGTTAACACAATTTCTTTTGAATTTATTTCTTCCAACATTTACCATTTCTCCGTTGACACTATTTCAAATTTTCAAAGGGTTTGCTTTTAAAATCGTTATTCACTTTATAAAGTGAATATTGTTCCTTAACAGAAAACTGGACCGTTATATCAATCGAACCTTGAATTTTATTTATAAATACCATTACAGGTTCAAATCCTTTTTATCGAGTTATTTTATAAATTCATATTTATATCTCACTTTATAAATTTCATTTATATATATCAGTTTCTTGTTAATTATATATCAAGTTTAAATTTCATCTCGCTTACATATATTGTAAATTATTGGTTTTAAACCAATATTAATTATCTTGTAGATCTCCACTTTATATAATATATATTTTCTAAAATAAATTATCCTAATAACATCCGACATTTGTCGAATTATAATTACAAACCTTTATAGCTTTACTTAACTCATATTCACATTTGAACCTTGAAATAAATTCAACAATTCCCCTGTTCCTGTTTAAGAAATCCATTTCTTGAATTTATCATTTCAAATTATTTAATAATTGTCATTTCGCTTTATTTATAAATACCATTTATAAATCAATTTTCTTGTTTTTATATAATTAAAACAAGTCGTTACATTCTAGCAAATCGAAATTCCATTTCTATTTTAAAATAAAAGTTCCCTTTTAAAACTCCCAATTTCATTTCTAATCTATTCGAATATATTTCGCTGCATTTTCATACCAATTATTTCAGGTCGATGTTATTCAAACACCCAAACACACAATAATCAACCATAAATTATTCATCACATCATATAATGCAGTATATGTAAAACAACAATATAATTGTTGAGTTGGATTCCTCCAACATGTTTCCCTGCATCCACAGATGTTAATTAACACAATAGCATTGGTTTCATATCAATATGAAATAAATGAGATCATTTTTTAACTAATGGTTTATATATATAACGGTATCTAAAATTTTAACCAATTTATAAGCAATCCATCCAAACAACCATCACACACCGCATTCAATCAATTTTATTATTTTAAATAACGTTTATAAAATTATAGAACTGATCAGAGTTAGTGAGTTTACTCACCTTGGTCGTTATTCATTTAATAGCGATTTACGTTTGATAGATATGGGTAAGTGTTTAATTTCGCCATAAATCGTAATGATCTTCAACTTGCTCCAGACTGCTTCCAACATGTAGTATGAGGCCATATGATTCCAACGGTACCAAATTTATGCAATTCTGATAATGAACTGGTGGGTTATAAGCATTACTATTTAATACTTTATTTAAATTAAATTAAACTAATTTTCTTTTAACGTTGGGCCTTACCAATTGTTACCATTTTCGTTTGAAACTCCACTTTCACGGCCCAAGCCATATTCAGCTGTCAGCCTTCCACCCGTGTCTTCAATCTTCCCAACAAATTCACGTTCTCATCATTTTTTTTTCTTTTTCTATAACCGGCTTTAAACGAAATTGGGCCACGCATCACCTTATAACCCAGACCCACTTGTTCCTCCGCCCGAAACAACAGTGTGCCAGCTTCCTATTAACAAAACATACAAACTCTGCTCCATTTATTACTTCCAATAGAAAACCTCACTGTCTCACCATTATAAATGCCACTATCCACATACTCACGCTCCTCCTTACAAAACCCCCTTACACCATCGCTTTAACAGTAATCCTCCCCTGATCACAGACCACTCCTCTCCTATAACGCACTCTCCATCCCACTTCGGTATTCATGCTACCACCTAATTCCATAAACAAAACAATGGAGGCTTCTCTACTTCTCCCTCCTCTTCTCCTTACTGAATGGTCACACACCAAAAAGTATTTCCTGCTTACATTGTATTTCCGAAAAGTTGCAGTCTTCACATTTAAATGCAAATCAACCACCAATATTGCAACCAACATCACCTTTACGTGAAATACACATCCACCCAGTCGCAACTACCACTCTCTCAAAACAAACACCACCCATTACCTTATCTTTCCATGCCTACTGCTCCTCTCGTCACACCTCTGTTTCCGTAACAATCCTCCTTCTTTATTATATCACGTGCCAACTTCAAACACAGAGCCTTTCTTCATCCCTCCACCCGCATCCGCCATTTCCAATACATGTCTCCTCTCTCAACCTCCCCCGTTCTTGGACAAATCCACTCATTTATTGTCGTCGCGTTCGAATAGCAGTCACGCAAGCTTCATGGAGACTTGCGACATTTATGCACGCGCAAGACCATGAAAATTTTCACCCTAGATCGGAACAGACTCATAGGTTGAAATCGAATATCCAACACCCAAGATCAAGCTTCAGCCTCCTATTTTCATTCAACTTTGACCACGCTGTAATGAAAACTGCGACAAAGCAAACACGTCCATCTACTCCAAACCGATACGAGATTGAAGGGGTCATCATACGATCTCCATTGTATATGTATTGATAAAAAGTATTTGTGTGAATTGTTCTTGTTTATAATTAACGCTTGCATTTGTTTATATTTGGATTTTCACTTGAAGCCATTGCTGCTGTAAGAAGAATAAAGGACTGGTGTATTTATAAATGAGGATTCCTTGCGTGCCAAGGAGTAGACCGTCGAAGATATAGGTTAGGAGTATGGACAACAGGATAGCTACTACGAAATTTCATTTCCTACTCTGCACTGTACGTGTATAGTGTACTAGGCAAGCTTAACCATGAAGGATTGGGTTACTTCGGTGTGAAGTGTTATGAAGTTTGGGTGTAGTGGTCTACTAGGATAGGTACTGGTACTTTCGTATATTACTGTTCAGTTGGGGTAGGATTTTGATTTGAAACATATTGTAAATTTTGATCTTTGATGTGCGGTAGGAGGGTAGCCATAGGTGCAGGTTGTAATTAATAATGGCAAAAAGTAGGTTGGTAATAATGTTTATTTAATCATATTTTTCTTGTAAACTTTTAACTACAAAACCTTCATTGACACCAGAAGGAGTGAAACAGAAGGTACAAGAATTGAGGCTCCTTTATATTTCTTGTGATTAATCTGTGCTCACTGTTTTAAAACGTATTTCTTGGTACTAATTACTCCTTTTCTCACATGCATATCGACATGCTTAGTTGTAATTGAGAAGCGGCATGTAGAGCTACCGATATGGTTTACACGTATGTATATTCGTTAATGGTTAACGGTATCTCATTGCGTAAAACTACATTTGTTTATCAACTGAAAATGGAAAAAAATAAAAATACTGTTATGATGAGCAATGTGCCATGAACCAAAAAATATAATAAAATAGACTAATAAATTCATTTTGTGAAACCCCAAAATGCTGATATAGGGTGTAAAATATTCCAAAATAAACAGTGCTTATTTTCCAAAATAAAAATTACCATAAAATTCTAAAAATTAAATTATCACTATGTCTCAAATATCTTGTCCAAATTCAAAGCCAATATTTAATTATAATTAAATATATCGTTATGGCTTATAAATGTTCCATAGCGACTATTTGGAAATTTTATTTGTGCATAACTTACAATCTATAATAAGAAATCTCGAATTTTTCACTTTTATTAGAAAAATACAGTTAAATAGATTCCAACATTTCTTGTTTTGAAGAAATCCGACTTATATTGAATCCTATACACTCAGTTGAAGTTCAAATCGTCAAATAACAAACTACCGCGATGTTACGAGCTCGATTATAATTAAATTATAATTTATGCGTTCAACTGTCATTTAAATAATATATTCGTTAATATTATTCGAATATAAACTAGATTAAATATCTTATATTATCTAATTTACACAATATTGCCAATTTTACCATTTCCAACAATCTCGGAGACTAAACTTCATTATCCCATTATTAATATTAATTAAATAATCAAAATATTTTAATTCAACCCATTTAAATTATCAAACAAATCCATTAAAATAATTAAATAAATTAATTATTAGATCGCTAAAAATCTGGGACGTTACATTAATAGTGAGATAACTCACCATATATAGTGGCTATTTGGATGTTGGAGTGGTGACAGTAAATCGAATTTGAAGACGAAGGGAGGCGGTGCTTCTCCAGCAGAATTGATATTGGAGTTGGCTATTTTTTTTTCTTCATCCGCTACAGGTTTCCAAAAGGAGGAAAAAAATGGAGGAAGAAGCTAGTAGAAAGAAAGGCGAAGTGAATATGAATATACGAGGACATGCTTCTTTATATAAATAAATGAAAAGAAAACAAAAAAGAGAGGAGAGGGAGAGATTTATATCTCACCAATGCATTAAACGGAATCCTCAAAGGTGGGAGAAAGAGAAAAAGGAGAGTGAAGGAGTGAATGCATAAAAATGTGCATGCATTATGTGAAAATAAATGAGATACACGACCTTCCACATTTGTATCTCATGCGTTTCTTTTTGTATGTGGCGAACAATCTTTTTTTTATGAACGAAACGTGCCTTTGTTTTTACAGAGAAATAATGAAGGGAGAGGGGGAAAGGAGAAATAAAGGAATGTAAATTTAAGGAATGAAAGTACATAAATGAAATAAGATGCCTGAAAATAGAATTAAGGGAAAGAAGTTAATAGAGTTAAGGGAAATGAATGTTGCATTAAGCAAACAACGAAGAGGAGAGGGCATTGAAAACTGCTGCAACTATTCACATTTCAAAATTTATTAATTAATGAACGTTACACTTTGAGTAGATAGGGAATGTATTAAAGTGGATGACCAAAGATACATGCAAGTATGTAATCAAAAAAATACATATAGAATATACACATTATTTTCAATCAATCTTTAGCAGAAATAAATAAATTTCATTAATAACATCATAAATTTTATTCACAAACCATTTTAAATTCAACAATTAAATTTAATTCAACTACTTAAATATTCGGAATTTACGGGATGTTACACTGTGGGTACTCCTTGATGCCTTGTCGTATTATCCTGATCGATCCCTACAATTTTGACTTGATTTTGTTTTCTATAGAATGCCCTCTAATAACACCGGTGATGTGCAAAGTGCTCAGCGGTTCTATAGCGGTGAAGATGCAAAAAGGTGTAGCAGGGATAAAGCGCGAAACAGCTGGGATATAACGGATGCGCAAAAAAGTTCTTTTGATGTAAAAACAAATATTTTAAAATTAATTAATAATCTTTCTCACATTATATGTGTATAAGAAACGAATATGTATTAATTTTATATAACAAAATCACATAATACCATAGTTATGCATGTTAAATTTGATGAGTGTAATTGATTGTTACCGCATATTAAGCGCTTATGCCTTAAATTTAGATCTTTACACTAACTTTACTAAATTTCTTAAAAAGTGAACTAGTTAAATCAAGCTCTATATATTAATATTGCTAAAGCGGATGATAAAAAACCTTGATTTAGTGGTTGTAGCGGAATAACGGGGCAAAAGGCGGATCTATTGCTCGTCAGCGCTAAATTGAAATAGCGTAGCCATTGAAGAGCGCTATGGGCTATAGTGAGGATATTATGGGGCTTTAGCGGGGATTTAACTGCCAGTATGGTGAATTTACGATACTGTATAGACTACAAGGCTAGTAAAAAGTGTAAGAGTAATATGGTAATCCTGCTTACGCTATTTTGATATATTTACTTTACTGAATAGACACTATTATAATAGCTTGTTATACTATATGTATTAATTTCATGGATCCTTAAGTGATGTAAATCCTAAACATCCTTTTGTTACTGATGCGCTCCATTTAAACATTTCACTTGAATTTATTCACTTATATGAGAACCTTAGTCCTTACTTGAGTGTTTTTGTTTTGCATAGTGCTTGGGTCAGAGGGAGTATTACAACTTGGAGATTTATCTATTAAAGCTTTAGGTGCGGAGACCCAGTCATGCATTATTATTTAATATGCAGTCATTCCCACTTCTACCAGTCATTCATGTATTGTAAATTTTCGGTATTCAGTCTTCCACCGTATCTGTATTTATCCTGTACCCCGATGTGTATAAATTTAAATTTTATATTATTGTATAAATTTTACTTCCCATGTGAGATATTATGTGTTCTGTGTCAGTGATTCTATGATGATTTATATTTTAACCTCATAAGCAATAAGAATCTGTTTTTCGAACGATTTAACTTGGTTTAATTATCGACTTGAAGCGGCTAGAGAAGCAGGTGGTTACACCGTTGTTTCTATGCAATAGACCCCAGCGGTAGGCCAGCAACCCAATTAATCATGTGTAACGACTCGGATTTTTCAGCTATTTGATTTCAAATATTTAAATCTATTTTAAATATTATAATTGGAATATTAACGATTTTAAATATTTAATGCATTAATTGAACGGCGGTTGAACGTTTAAATTTATATTTAATTTAAAATGAACTCAAAACTGCGCGGTTGTTCGTAAAATTGAATTTCAACTTAATTGGTTATACCGGACCCGTTTTAAGTCGGATTTCAATGAAACAAGAAACGTCTGAATCTATTTGATAATAATTTTCCAATGGAAAAGAAAAATCGAGTTTTCGTATTGTAGATTTTATTTTACATCCAAATCAAATTCTGAAATAGTCATTGTGGAATCGTTTATAAGCCATAACGATAATTTAATTATAATTAAATATTTGATTCGAATTTCGATAAGATTTTTGAGGCGTAGTTATAATTTAATTTTTTAGAATTTTACTGTAATTTTTAATTTGTAAAATAAGCAACTTTTTATTTGAAGTGTTTTACACCCTATATCAATATTTTGGGGTTTCACAATGTAAGTTAACCTACCGATATTTTTATATTTTTGGAGTCGTGAGGCATTGTCCGACACAACGGTGTTTTTATTTCTGTCCGTAACGGCATGAACATGAATTGAATTTTACGTTATACGATACGCCACGACTCTAACTAGTACAAATAAAAAGGTATATATATATATATATATATATATATATATATATATATATATATATATATATACATAAAAATATCCCTGCACAGAATGTTATTTTTTCATGGGAATTTTGAGATTTATGTCTTCCCACATGCCTTGGCCTCCCCACAAGTATTCTGTTCGTTTTCCCATGTGCTTCCGCATACATCAAATAACTTCGCTGCCAATATGCATGTGAAATTTCTGCTCTGTACCCACCACGTCCATCTCAGAGATTTCAATTCGTCCTTCCCCTACATATATCAATATATGCTATCCTATTTTGAGCTGAGCCTAGGCACGTGGTCTCTGCCTTATGTTTCACTACAGCTACCCTATCCTCCTTTTTCGTCTGTTGTCTCCTTTCTTCTCTTTGACATGAATAAACACTGAATGGCTAAAGTTGTACACTATCATAGCTATAACCACATGCCTACCCCAAGGTTTTAGCACAGTCTATGTATCCATTCTACTGTGTTTTCTTTTCATCATTTATCAATCGTGCCGACCACGTTGTGAACGTACATCAGCTATTCTAAAAACCTATGTCCTATAACACCTTGGCTTCCACGTAATTTCCCTTATAAAAGGCACTATTACCCATTTCTTTCAGCAGACCAAATAAAAACTAAACTCATCTCTCACCTTAACAAAAAGCAGAATGGCTCCTGTGCATATGAAAATTGAACATAGCAGTATATAGGAGGTGGGGAAAGTTAGTCTATAACGTGTTTGTTTTCAAGCATGGAAGCAGTGAGTCGGAGCTGCACTTCACTGAAGGGAGGGGTCTGCACCGCCATTCATGGATCCGGCCTTGAGCACTGCGTCAGACAGGGTAGGTAAAGGAACAGTGCGTGGGGGATAAACAAGAGGAGAGCGGTGGTTTTGGCGAAGAAAGCTGTGCATGTTACGGATCCCTGGGAAGAGGGGGTTCAGGTAGTAGCGTGAATGAATTTGAAGTGGGGCGTCAGGAGTAAAGGTAGTGTTTTCGGATGATGCTTGCATCGGCACTGGTTTTTATGCATGGAGAAGGGCGTTGTTTACATTCTGTGATGCGAAGAGGGGGGTGACTGGAGTATATATGTTGGAGAAGGAGAGATGAGTATGCGATATGCAGGTGGAAATGTTTGGAAGTGGGAATGTGATGAAGGAGAAAAGTGGTATGGGTTCTTAAATATAAAAAGAAAAATATATAAAGAAGGCCTTCAGGAAGTAAAATGTGAGGGATTGGAAAGGAAGACGCATCCCATTTGAAAAGAAAAAAATCTGTTGAAAAGTCCAAAGTGGTGAAGAAGATGAGAGAACGTTAGCTCCTGTAGTATTTGTTTGGCCCAGAAGATGTTGAAAAATTAGGTGGAGGAAGAGGAACAAATTAAAAGAAAATTGAATATTTTATGGAAGGAGAGAAAAAAAACCTTTTTTATTTCTTGATCCTTTCTTCATACATACATCCTATATTTATACATGAGACAATCTCCAGACACTTCTTTTTCTAGACTTTTCTTTTACATATTCTTTAGTCTAGATTCTTCTCATTTTAATATGTTTATAATTTATTTCCATTTATCTTGCCCTTTCCTAATACAATAATTAATTATGTCACTAATTAATATTTCCTATTAAAAACCAAGTTTATTTTTCAACATCCCCCCTTAAACTTGGTTTTATTATTCCAAGCAGAGCTCTCATTCTTCGAAAATCTTCAATCTTCAATGGCTTGGTAAAAATATCCGCAACTTGATCTTGAGTTTTCACATATTTCAGCTCCACTTCATTGTTGGCAATGCATTCCCGAATAAAATGATATCTCGTGTCGATATATTTGCTTCGATCATGAAATATAGGGTTCTTTGCAAGTGCTTGTGCTGATTTATTATCAATGCATATTTCAGTAGCTCCATTTTGTGGCAAATGAAGTTCTTTCAACAGCTTTCTTAACCATAAAGCATGACATGTACTTGAACTTGCAGCAACATATTCAGATTCACATGTTGACAACGTGACAATGGTTTGCTTCTTTGATAACCAAGAAATAGCACAATCACCCAAGAAGAATACATACCCCGTAGTACTCTTTCTATCATCTATGTCACCAGCAAAATCACTATCGCAAAATCCATGTAACCGAAGATCATTGGATGAGGAATAAAATATTCCAAAATCAAGCGTTCCTTTAATGTAACGAAGAATTCGCTTAGCAGCGGTCATATGGACAGAAGTAGGAGTCTCCATGAAACGACTTATCACTCCAACGGCATAAAGTATGTCGGGCCTTGTATTTGTTAAATATCTCAAACTTCCCACAAGACTTTTGTAAAGAGTAGGATCTACCTTTTCTCCATCTTCAACCTTGGACAACTTCATTCCAGCATCCATGGGTGTGTTCACAGGATTGCAATCAATCATGTTAAACCTTTTCAACACTTCCTTTGCATAACCTGTTTGAGCAAGAAATATACCTTCCTCCATTTGTTTCACTTCCAATCCCAAATAATATGTCATTTGCCCCAAATCTGTCATCTCAAATTCTGTCGACATACAACTTTTAAATTCATCAAACAAATCGGGTTTATTGCCCGTGAAAATGAGATCATCAACATAAATACAAACAAATATAACATCTCCATTGTTGTGAAACTTAGAATATAAAGCATGCTCATTTAAGCAACGAACAAACCCATGATCTTGAAAGTATTGGTTGATGCGGCTATTCCATGCTCGTGGGGCTTGTTTCAATCCATACAATGATTTCTTGAGTTTCAGTACCTTCTTTTCATTCCCTTCAGCTACGTAGCCCAACGGTTGATCAACATACACCTCTTCTTTAAGATATCCATTCAAAAAAGCCGTCTTGACATCCATTTGATAAATTTTCCATTTCTTTTGAGCAGCGAGAGAAATCAACAAGCGAATAGTCTCCATGCGTGCAACTGGAGCAAACACTTCATCATAGTCAACTCCATGCTTTTGTTTATAGCCCTTCGCCACAAGTCTTGCTTTATATTTCTCCACATCTCCTTTTGCATTTCTTTTCACCTTGTATATCCATTTAACGCCTATGGATTCATGACCTTTGGGAAGAGAAGTTAATTCCCATGTGTCATTCTTTTCAATGGATTTAATTTCTTCATCCATAGCGTCTCTCCACCTCTTATCTTGCACGGCTTCTTGAAAATTTATTGGCTCACTATCTGCAAAAAAACAATAAAGTTCATCATTATTAAAATTAATTTCTTCAGTTCTTTCATATATATCAGCAAGCGATTTCATTTTTGGCGGTCTTTCATTTGAGCCTTCAAGATCTGAAGCTGGAGAAGAATGTTCTTGTATAGTTTCAACATTCTCTGATTCTTGATCATCATCAAGATATGGGAGAAAATTATATGTGCTCTCTTGCTGTCCATCCCAATCCCAAGTTGCTCCTTCATCGAATTCAACATCACGACTTACCACCACTTTGCCATTGTTAGGATTGTACAACCTGTATCCTTTGGAATGATAATCATATCCAACAAAAACATACTTGGCACTTCGATCGTCTAGCTTTGAACGCTCTTGCTGCGGAACTTGAGCATAAGCGATGCTACCAAATACTCGCAAATGATGAACACTTGGCCTTTTTCCATTCCATGCTTCTTGAGGGGTTTGGTCCTTGACATTCACAGTTGGAGAGCGATTTGACAAATACACCGCACAAGAAACGGCTTCAGCCCAAAACTCCTTTGGCATATTTTTTGTTTTAAGCATACACCTTGCCATATTAAGAATTGATCTATTTTTCCTCTCTGCCACGCCGTTTTGCTGAGGTGATCTAGGAACAGTGAGAGGACGACGAACTCCATGCGCTGCACAGAATTCATTGAATTGCTTTGAAGTGAACTCGCCTCCTCGATCAGACCTCAATGCCTTGATATTGTAGCCACTTTCTTTCTCAACATGCGTCTTGAAATTTTTGAATGTGGTGAAAGCTTCTGATTTCTGTTTGAGAAAATAAACCCACGTTTTTCTGCTATAATCATCAATAAAAAGTATAAAATATTTACTTTTACCAAAAGACGGTGGATTGATAGGCCCGCAAATATCCGTATGCACCAATTCAAGTGGTTTGGAGGCTATAGATGTTGCTTTCTTTGGAAAACTTTTCCTTGCATGTTTGCCAAGAAGACATGCTTCACACAAATGATTTGGATTTTCAATTGTTGGCATTCCTTTTACCATCATCTTTTCTCCCATTGCTTTCAAAGATCCAAAGTTCAAGTGTCCAAATCTCATGTGCCAACACCATGCCACATCCTGCACATTAACCTTCAAACATCTTGCTTCAACAGTTTGGACATTCAATTTGAACATCCGGTTCCGTGACATGCCCACCTTTGCAACCAAGTTATTGTTTCTATCTTTAAGCCAAAGATAATTATCTTTCATCAAAACTTCATAACCATTCTCAACAAATTGTCCGAGACTAAGAATATTGCTTCTTAGTTTAGGAACATAATAAACATCAGAGATCAATTTATGGTCACCATTCTTTGTAGAGATGAGAATTGTACCTTTGCCTTCGATGTGAATTTTCGAAGAATCTCCAAAGGAAACATTACCTTTCACCTTATCGTTGATCTCCACAAATTTTTCTTTGTATCCGCACATATGATTGCTAGCACCATTATCCAAATACCACGAGCTTTCAACATCATTTTCTTCCTTTTTCTCAGTTAGCAACAAGGTGGATTCTTCAACTTCTTGGTTATCATTAACAAGATTGACTCTTTCTTCAGTATTAGCAGTTTGACATTCCCATGAATAATGACCAAATCTATGGCATTTATAACATTCAATTTTGGACTTGTCATACCTTCTTTCAGTTGATCTTTGATAATTTCCATGACCTCGTCCTCGACTTCTTCCATGGCCTCTAAAATATGAAGGATTTCTCTCTTTGTTATTTGAACTTTCACCATCGCTTCTTTCTTGTTCACGTCCTTGCCTTCCGCGTCCTCTTCCTCGTCCATATCCGCGTCCTCTTCCTCTAAAGTACTGCTTTTCTCCTTCTTCATTTTTTAAAGTTGCTTTAGTTTTAAGAATTTGCTCCTGTGGTTCTTCTTGTCTTCTCTTTATTTTCTCTTCTTGAGCGCGTAAGGAACCTTCCAATTCTTCTACTGTCATTTCTTCGAGGTCCTTCGTTTCTTCAATGACACACACAATATAATCGAATTTCGGTGTCAAAGAACGAAGAATCTTCTCCACCACTCGAACATCTGCAATTTTTTCTCCATAGCATCTTGATTGATTTACATTCGCCTTCACCCTTGTAAAGTAATCCGAAATCGATTCGGATTCACTCATCTTCATTGCTTCGAAATCACTCCTTAGTGATTGAAGCTTAACTTTCTTTACTTTATCAACTCCTTGGAAAGATTTTTTTAAAATTTCCCAGGCTTCGTTTGAAGTGGCTGCATCCGCTATTTTATCTATCATTGAATCATCCAAACATTGATGGATGAGGCTAAGAGCAAGTTGATCCTTTTCCTTCGTCTTTGCTAAAGCTTCCTTCTCCGTTCGAGTTAATGTATTTTCATTTTCTGGCTCGTCGTAGCCTTTGTCTACGATCTCCCATACTCTTTGTCCTCCAAGTAAAGCTTTCATTCGAATACACCATTTTTCATAATTTTCTTTTGTGAGACGAGGATATTGGAGGGGAAACATTCCACTGTTTGACATTTATCACTCTTTCACTAACCTCGCTCTGATACCACTTTGTTGAAAAATTATGTGGAGGAAGAGGAACAAATTAAAAGAAAATTGAATATTTTATGGAAGGAGAGAAAAAAAACCTTTTTTATTTCTTGATCCTTTCTTCATACATACATCCTATATTTATACATGAGACAATCTCCAGACACTTCTTTTTCTAGACTTTTCTTTTACATATTCTTTAGTCTAGATTCTTCTCATTTTAATATGTTTATAATTTATTTCCATTTATCTTGCCCTTTCCTAATACAATAATTAATTATGTCACTAATTAATATTTCCTATTAAAAACCAAGTTTATTTTTCAACAGAAGAACCCCTAGAGCTTGCTGTGATGTTTTGATTTCTGATCACGGTGGATTTGAGGCGCATGTCAAGTGAGGTTCAGGAGGGATGAGGCGTCGACGGCAATGGGGGTGAAGGAGTGGAGCTGTGTAGAAACGATGGTGTCTGTGTATAGAAGGGGAAGTGTGGTCCAGTAAGTTGGGGGTTGCACTCAAGTGTGGTGCAGGTTTATAGCAGAAGAAGAGACAATATTTTCTTTTAAGTGGAGAAGTGATCAGTTCAGGTGCGAAGTGACGTAAACATGAAAACAAAGTGGTGGTTTTAGTGCGGAGTTGGCAACAAAAGAGATGCTTCAGCAAGAAGAACAGGAGGTAATCAGGCAAGACGGGTTATGGCGGGAGGAAACCGCGTCCTCAACAGCAACCGTGTATTAAGGTTGACTTGGAAAGTTGTATACTAAAGTGTATCCGTACCAACCACGTAATTCATCAAAGGGTCGAGAACATTGTAGGGAAGAAATCGTGTGATTTGGTACGGACATGACGCAGCAAGGTAATTAAACATTTATTTACATTTTAAATAAGTAATTAGTTTGTAATAACGATAGTTATATTAAATACGTTCAATTGTATAAATTACATAGCTCGTTCGTATTTAATCAGAATCACACGAAATCGGAAACAATGGGATTACCGTTCGGAACAATACACTACTGTGACGACTAGGGATGGATTGAAAGCATTGTATTTTTCATTAAACGGAATAACTCGACGATCGTCGACCAAAAACAAAGGTGAGTTAATTCTCACACATTTCTGAAAGGCTATGAGGTGCTAAATTCATATAATTAGATTTAATTTCTGATAGTTGGTTGATTGGACGCCCTGGATGCCTATGGTTGATTTGTATGGTTGATGTGAATTATATTATCGTCGGATAATATATTCAAACTAAAATCGTATGTTGTTGGAAATTATATGCTGATCTATGATGCAGGGAAGGACAGGTAGGAGGAATCAAACCAGATTCCTCAAATATTTAGTATACTATTATTTCATATTTTATATGAAATATTTAAAACCCGTTGACTTTAAAACCATGTTGGTTGTTGATTGTGGTTGAATTTTGAATCAATATATAGTTTTGATTGCGGAATAATTAGTAGATGGCCAGATATACACCGTTTTATTAAGATCGGTTCACCGTTAGGTGAATCGATAGAAAGAAAGTCATGAAATTATTGTATAACCAAATATAGATTTTTAAAATATATTATTTTTAATGAAGTTTCTAAAAGGGAATAAACCAACCACATATTTGTACATTGATTGGTTTAACCAAAAACCTACCGTGCGCGAAGCACGTGCTTATACAAGTGATTATTAAACAATTTTATTTAGCTAATTCAAGTGACCAGAATTAACATAACAATTAGAATGGGTTTATATTGATTTTGATTTAACAAAAATCAAAGTGAATAGAATTATCTAGATTATTAAATTTTTAATTAATTTATATGAAAAGATCAATAACGATTGACTAACGAGTGAGTCATGTTTATAGTTAAACAAGTTAACGGCGTTAACTGAAATTGTTTATTTAATTAGTTCATTTATTTAGAGGGAGTAATAAATAGTTAAGTAAACCAGTTTTATTTTGATAAATTTGGAAATTTGATTATTAGTCATTTAAGTAATAATCGAAGTGATAATTCGCAATGTAAATATAATAAGGAAAGTTTGTAAAGTTCCAAGCCTGTTTATAGTGAATAAAGCGATTTAATAATTATAATGTGAAATCGAAGTTTTAACTTGACTTTTACTGATTTATATTTAAATGGATTCTATGAATCCAAGTCTACAAAGTTACAAAACACCAGTTTTATGGAATATATAAATAGGACAAGTGGTTTGGAGTGACACTTGAATAAAGTAAAAGCCAGAAGTAAAAATTAGAGAATTAGAACTTAACCGGGAATCATATGGGATAATTGATTTTCTGAATATTGATCTGGTGTTGACATTCGAAGTTAATATTTAAGAAATTATTTTCTGGCTAATTTATGGTTAAGAACTAGTGGAGAGATGAAATGGGAAATCAAACGTAAACCCCAGTTTGAATCAAAGTAGTCAAACGAACTAAATTATAAAGATGCGATATAGAATCTCCACTTTTAAAGAAGAGATGATATTCCATCAAGATGGAATTATAATGGGATTTGTCGTATTGGAAATGAGTGTTGGTTTTTGTATTACAACTGATATTTGTCTTACGATAAGAATGTTGTTGATCAAGGTCTGAGAGGTAATTAAAATACCCCAACTTGAACAACTTCAGGACTATCAAAGGATGATGTTAGTCGTAATGGTGAAAGTGTTAGGATAAAATATTTTGGAAAAAATAAAAGTGTAACGTTATTTGAAGGATTTTGAAATATATATATATATATATATAATGAGATTCCGGAGTAAAAGAAAATGAAAAGGGGCTTGATGGTATTAACTGATTGGTAGGATTATAATGGTATTTTCAAAGTTATGAAATGAGATATAAATGGATTTATTCTAAAAGGATGAATGGTGATTTTGGTGACGGAGCCAAGCAAGATGTCATAATGATTGTTTTATGAATGATAAGGTCGAATCGATAAGAAAATGAGAAATGTTATAGCAATGTTTTTGAATGTCAGTTAAAGGTTAAATTAAATATGATTTTAAGAAAATTTCTAGTTATATAGGTAAAGGATTTGAGAAGATTAACATATTTAAACCATTATATTATTTTTGGGTATTTCAACCGATATAGTATTTTTAATGGCCAAGTGATGTTGTATAATAAACCAATGGATTTGATTTATTTTTATGGTTGTTTATTTTGATAGTTAAATAACTGACTATCAAAATCTGATCCAACGTTATTGGTACGGAAAGACCGGGATCGAATTTAAATTCGAAAACCATTCCGACCAATAAATATGAATACGTCAAAGACGCTGATCGAGATGGAGCAATTGAAGACCGTAGATCTTCATGAAACGGAAGAGTTGCTTACAATCTCTGGCTGATCCCTAGAGATATACTATGATTCTGTCGTGATTGGAATCTATGGGTTACAAGGACTTCACGCTGCTGATCCATGGGGTGATTCCTATATTGGATGCAGTAGGAGAGTACCTTCGATTCATCCTGTTCCTGGATGACCTGTATGGACGATGTGATTGATGGCCAGATGTTTCAAAAGTCGATTATAATCTCAAGCCTCATCAACCGGGAAATGACAAAAAAATCGGGCAGGCAGCATGGCTATGTGGGTCGCACCCATTAGGGAGTATTGTCACCATCTAGAGAATATTCATATTTGTTACTTCTTTTCATTTCTGTATCTCTCGGGAAAAAGGTAGCTGCGCAGCCGTGAGGTGACAATATATTCGATACACTCAAGAGAACTGAGTGGTCGGTCATGAGTGGGCTGGGTTGCAAGACGTTCTTGTTGAACCCAGCGTATTCGCCTCTAGAGATACACTATCGACAGGTGGTCCCATACCTTGTCATAGTCGGAATCCAATCCCCAATAAGCGCCCGCGGTTTTGATTGTATACTATATATGTGGAGCGTGAGATGCAAGCCTTCTACTAGATTCTATTTACTTGTATTTAGACACTATTATAATATTAGAATATGATATTGATTTCAAAATGTCTTGGGTTATAGTAAGTTAAAAAATGTCCGTGTTTATGTGTGGGCTGGTCTTACTATTATCCTTTTCTTTCAAAATAATTTCAAAGTTAAACAAGTTGATTGTTGTATGAATTTATCGCTGAAAGTATTTCAGACTGATCCGGGTGAATTTTGCTTTGTTTCAAATGTCCTCGGGTCAGACCGAGTATATTATCAGGTTAGGTATCACTTGTAGCTTCAGAAAAGGAGTTGAAGTTGAGACGTATTCCATATATATATACTGGTACTAGTTTATTTCCGTTGTGTGTTGTATTGATCTGAATGTATACTCTGATGTTGTAATATATAGTTCTTTTATAAAGTATTATTGATTATATATTTCGTCCATTCTGCTGTGAGACTCTGATCTTCTTATTCTTCTATTCTAACATTTCTTTCTTTCTTCTCTCACCCTCTAACTTCTTTCTATTAGCTTTCTGGGTTTTTCGATACTTGTGTTTGGACACAGGACGTGTTAGTGTCTGGATTCGAGCGTTGGAAATTCCTGGGTCGCTACATCATGAGACCTCAAAAGTCCCAGGACCGTATTTTTGATGGTATAATATTAATATGAGGGACTTCATATCCTCATTCTCTTTTTATTTTATATAGTATGTTGGGTAAGTGTATATATTTAGAAGTTTGTATAATTATTCCACCATGTGGGACTTTGTTTCCACTATTTCCAACAATTTTACATTTCAATTATATATAGTTAGTATAGAAATGAAGTAGATGAATATTATAATTTATGTTATTCGATAAACAACTATAATTAGTATAGATAATACATAATAAGTGTTTTAGAATCTGTTGTGTGATCGACCATCAGAAACTTTTAAGAATTTTAAAATTGGTATGCTTATTGGAGTAATGTAATATTATGTACAAAAACATTTCATTTCCTAAAGTAGCTTAATGAGTAAATAGCCATACAAATAATTAATCTACATTAACCAATGAATATTTTGTTTAGATTTAATAGAGTAAATATGTAATTCAGAAAATTTTAAGTTTAGTAATATGTTTGTTTCTGGACTTGGATATTGATGATAATATAAATGCATATTATCATATTTTCCACCTTTAAATTGACTTAGTTAATTGTCATTGAAATGAGTATTCCCATTAATGATATTAATTTATTTAACTAGCATAAAAAAAATGTTAATTATAGAATTATTTAATATACAATTATTTCTCTAGTTCAAATTGGAGTTAAGCTTGAAATATACTAATTATAATTAAATGTAGTTAACTGTATTTGATTCTCCATTTTATTCGAATCCAAATTAGAGAAACAATTTACTATAATTTGCGCTTGCATTTCATATAACAAAAATATATTTGTTCATAGGTGACATTTGAATTTCTTATGCATATGAGCATTCCTGTACAAATCGAAGTGAATTTAATGCCATTTAGATTACATTTTAAATTATGGTAGATACATCAACCACTTCAATTTAAGTAGAAATACAATACAATTAACTCCATTAGTTATCATTATCACTACCTAAGTTAATTCCACTTTTAGTTAGAGTCATATGAAATAGTACCACCATATCATATAGTTTACGAAAAAGATCTAATTAGTAATCATTCAATTTAGTAAGTTGGGATTATGAGAATTGTAACACTTCGAAGCAAGTCATGACTTATCATTGATGTTAGTGTTTATTTTATAACACTGTAAAGTTTTAGTTATACATTGTGTTGTTTGAAATTATTTAAGAAAATACTAACTTAAGGTTTATTAATAGTTCTTTAATATAGTGTGAGCATTATTCGGTTAAACCAACCAAACCAAATTATTATGGTCGGTTTGGTTCAATTTTTAATTGGTCCAGAAAATATTAAGTTTGATTATCAATTTAACCAAATTAACCGAACTTTTACCATATTTTCAAAATTATCGATATCACAATAAATATCTTAGGTTCATTTAGTTATTTAAGCAAATTTTAATCATCACCTATGTATCAAAATTAATATTAGAAAGCATAAAAATCATGAATAATAATACTGTAATCACATACTTATAATTTATTTCAAATTATAGGTAATATTCCAAACACAAATTGTAAAATATTTTTTGTTCGGTTTAATCGAATAATCAACCAAACTTAATTTGGTTGGTTTGGTTTTCATTTTTACTGGTTTTAGTTTGGCTTGATAAATTTCATCATCGGATAAACCAAACCAACCAAACGCTCACCCCTACTTTAATATAGTCGAATAGTAGAAAAATTGGATTTTAAAGGCATATGTTCCACCTTTAGGTAAAAAAATGACAATAAAAAAATTGTGCGAACCCCATGTGCATAAATACTGTTTCACACTGCTATATAAAAAATATCACATATTAAATATTGAAAATATATGAGTTAGGAAATGTTCATCAAACCGACTATCAGGGAGCGTATACTAAAATGAATTTCATTCAAGCCTAAAACGTAGGTTCCCGTGTTTTAACACATTTCTCATTTTCTCCATCTTCCCCACTGAATTTTCACGGTTTTTTGGTAAAATTTCACAGTTCTTTTCTCGAACTTATGCCTTAAATTCCAAAATTAGTGCTGCCATTCTCGTATCTTTTGACCATAATCCACTTTGCCTCCAAATTGGTCTCCTTCATCACATCCTTGATCGATGAAGGGTGGTCACCCGATCCACTTTGCCTCCAAATCAGTCTCCTTCATTAACTTTGACGACCGTTGTATTTGTCGCCACGGCCAGAAATTGGACAACAAAACCATAGGTATGTTTTCTTCATCTATTTTTTTTATTCTGATTCAACTGGGAAAAAAGCCTATTGGAAATAAGAGGATTGACATAAAGTATATTAAAAATGCCTCCTTGGTGATCAATGTGTAAAAATATTTTCTAAAGGCTAGCTTAGATGCACTATCGTTAATCATACTAAGGTTGTTCAATGAATTGGCTTAGAAAGACAGGTTTTGCATAGATTATGTACTTTGTTTTAGTTAATGGTTCAAATATAACATCGTAAACAAGTTATTAGACAAAAAATGGAAGAAAAAAAATTGGCTTCGCTTGTTGTACCATACAAGAAGCTTACAAGTTTCACAAGCTTGGCTTAGTTAGTTTTGTCATCTAAAGGGATTGCAAGTTTTAAAGCTACATGTTTTTTTGCATTTAAAATGGAAATTAGTACATAAAATACCAATTTCAAAATAAATTTGAAACAACATCAATGTATAGGATGCAAAAAAACAATTGTTGAAAGGCGAAGAAGTGAGAAAAATTGCAGACAGTAATAAAGAAGTGAATGTAAAAATAAGGTTGGAAGGTCAAGAGGTGGCAAAAAGCATACTAAGTGAAGAAAACATGGAAGAACAGGGCGACACAAAAAAGTATTAGAAGGTGAAGTGATTGGAACTGCAAGAACTACAGATAATCATAATCATAATGGAGAAGATGGTGAAAATAAGGGGTTGTTAGTATTGACATTCCCATCGCAAAGAAGCAGACCAGGTTTCATTTATTTTCATATATATATATATATATATATATATATACATGTGTGTGTGTGTGTATATATATATATACATGTAATTATCTGCAACTCTTTTTTTATATACAGTAACCTGCAACTTTTTTAAGAAGTGAAATCTTGCTCTAGTTTTTCAGATAGTCATTCGCTGCTCCACAATAAACTTTGATTTATGTTATAACTTTTTTGATAGAATACATGTTTCCTTGATTCCACCAAAGGCGTATGATATATTGCCCATCTAATTCAGTGCAATCATGTCAATCCACTTTTTTACAACATAAAGTTCAAAGTTCGTTATATGAGGTATATATTGAGCTTTTGTATTTCATTTATTGATTATCACAATTTTCATATGTCTATAACCGTTATGAGTGCCCATCATTTTCTTCATTTGGTGTTCAAAACATGCCAGTGTGATGCAAGTCTTCTCCTATTATATGCCTACAAGATGTGTTAACAATTCTCCTATTACATGCCTGTAGGATGTGTTAACAAAATTGGGTTTTGAGAAATATCCAGTTGGAGAAATTGTTGCAGCCGTTAAGAAAACATTTGTTGCTACACCTAAGCTTGTTTGTAAGCGGGACTCTGTATAGGAACTTCATATCCACTTCATTAAAGATTTCCAGGTTCATAATCATAAATAGATATGATAAAGATCAAGTATAATACATTATCATGTTCAATGATGAAAGAATAATGTTTGGGGAGCATAATATGAGTATCTGTTTAAAAAACAGAAAAGGGTACTGTGCAACTATGTTTGACGAAAATGAATGTGAATATAGAATGGGTATTGCTAATTTTTTTATTAAGAATGTATTTCATTCACGTAGAATCTAGCTTCTTATTGTCTTTAAGTGTGTACGTATGCACGTCATTGTGCATACTATTTTAACCCTAACCTACGTTATATTAGAATGGATACCGTTATATAAGCTAATGTTGTTTATGTTGGAGCAAACGGAAGAGAAGTAGGCAAAACTAATCAAAGATAAGCTTTCAGTTCAAATATACTTTGATTAATTGAACTAAAAATAACAGAGCTGTTGAACTAAGAATAGCAGAGTTGCTGCTCCTGCCAAATTCAGAATTTACTCTCTTAAGTTTTTTCACACTAGAAACTACAAACAAGTGCAATATTTAAAGTGGGATAAGAGACTTCTAAACAATACACCATGACCATATTCCAACACATTGAAATACCAAATGTATTTTAATATAAAGCCGCTTCACCCACAAAAGCAATTACTACCGCATGCAATATGCATTAAATGACAAAGTAAGATTACAAATTATTATTTTTAACACCCCTCCTTAATTTTTAATCTTCAAAAGACTCTTAAACTTCATCAATTTTTCCATAGTGACTGCCTTTGTTAACATGTCAGCCGGTTGATCATTATCGCTTATAAACTGCATGCAAATTTCTTTTTTGTTTACCAAATCCCTAACGAAATGATGGCGAAGCTCAATATGCTTTGTGTGAGCATGAAAGACTTTATTTTTCGCCATTTCTATTGCGGACATGTTGTCACAATAGATTATTGTAGGCCCTTCTTGCTTCATTTGCAAATCCATGAGAATTCTTCTTAGCCATACACCTTCGTATGCACATTCAGTTGCTCCAACATGCTCAGCTTCTGCTGATGACAAAGCTACTGATTTTTGCTTCTTTGAGCCCCAAGAGATGACATTAGTTCCAAGGCAAAAGACATAGCCTGTTGTGCTCTTTTGATCTTCAAGTGAACCTGCCAAGTCGCTATCGGTGTATCGAATTAGCTTGCATTCTTCCTCTTTCACATACTTTATCCTGTGTTGTTTTGTACCACAAAGATACCTAAGGATTCTTTTTGCTGCTGCATAATGAGACTTCCTTGGATCATTCATGAATCTAGAGATCACGCTCACCGCATGCATTATGTCGGGTCTTGTATCAGTAAGATGAATCAAGGACCCGACCAAACTTCAATAAAACTTTGCATCAACTTTCTGTTCATTATCACATTGTTTTAGTTTTGCACTAAAAACCATAGGTGTGGAGACTGGTTTGCATTTTTCCATGTGAAATTTCTTCAGCAAGTCTTCAGTGTATTTTTCTTGAGAAAGAAAAATGTGGCCATTGTTTTGCTTAAGTTGCATACCAAGGAAATGCCTCATAAGACCCAGATCAGTCATCTCAAACTCTTTCATCGTCATCTTCTTGAAGTCTTCCAACATCCTTAAATTAGAACCAAAATAAATCAAGTCATCAACATAAAAGGCAAACTACAAGTAAATTTACGCTCTCTTTCTTCACATACAATGGCGACTCACTTGGACTTTTGTTGAATCCATTATGAAGAAAATAACCATCAATTTTGTTATTCCATGCTCGGGGGGCTTGCTTTAGCCCGTACAAGGCCTTGCGAAGCTTATATACCTTTTCTTCCTTCCATTTGACCTTGAAACCTTGAAGTTGTTCTACATACACCTCCTCCTATAATTCATCGTTCAAAGGTATATTTTGCATCTAGTTGAAACACATTCAACTCCAATTGGGTAGCTAATGCAAGAACAGTTCTTATAGTCTCCATTCGAGCTACGGGTGTAGATGTTTCTGTAAAATCAGTACCGGGTTGTTAAGAGTACCCTTTTGCGACTAACCTCGCATTGTGCTTTTGTATCGTGCCATCTTCACTGTATTTTGTCTTGTAGACCCACTTCAAACCAATTACATCCTTTAATTGAGGCAAGTCAATAAGCTCCCAAATTTGGTTTTTTTTCAACCATTTGAATCTCTTCTTTCATTTCTTTAATCCACACTTTGTCACTTGTGGCTTCTTCCAAAATTTGAGATTCACATGCAAAGAGAGAAAAATCATAATTAGTATACATATTCTGCAAAGGTCGCATCTTCTTTGGTGGAGAATCTAAATCAGGTTGATTGTGGTCGGTGATTTTAGCTGAAACTCTTGTTGGACTTACTAATGTACCATTTTGAGAGTTGCTTGGGATATCAGCATCATGTTGAAATGATGATGATTTAGTAAAATCATAAGAGCTTTGTGTTTGAGAAGAATTCTCTTCCTATCCCCATGCTGCCATTTCATCAAAAATGACATCTCTAGAGATCACAAGTTGATTTGTCTTGGAATTTAGCAATCGATATCCCTTTGTTTCAGCACTATAGCCAATAAACACATACTTGTCACCTTTCTCATCAAATTTGTCAGTGTTTTTTTATGTGTTCATCCCATAAGCAATGCAGCCAAAAACACGAAAGTGATCAACAAGAGGTTTCCTCTTGCTCCAGGCCTCAAACGGAGTTTTGTTGCGAACTGCCTTTGTAAGAGATCGATTGAGGATGTATATGGATATGCGAACAGCTTCAGCCCACAGATAGTTAGGGAGCTTTTTTCCTTTCAGCATACTTCTAGCCATCTCCACAATGGTGCGATTTTTCCTTTCCACAACACTGTTTTGTTGTGGACTTCTACTAACGGTGAGTTGCCTCTTAATCCCATTCTCTTTGCAATAATTCATGAATGGAGTGTATATAAATTCACCTCCATGATTTGTTCTAAGAGCTTTTATTTAACAACCGCTTTCCCTTTCAACTAAAGCGTTAAATTGCAAAAAGCTTGAGAATGCCTCTGATTTTTTACTCAAGAAGTACAGTCACATCATCCTTGTATAATCATCGACAAAGAGGATGAAATACCTCTTTTTACTTACAATAGGTGTTCTCGTAGGCCCACATATATCAGCATGTACGAATTCTAAATGTAACGACCCGGATTTTTTATCAATTTATTTTTGAACTTTTAAATTATTTTAATGTTGAATTTTATATCGAGTTTAACAATTATAATCGAATATGATTTTATTTCGAATGTATTAAATTATCGTAATACGAAAATGGTAATATTTGAATTCAAAATTTAAAAACTGAGCTGAAACGATTCAGATAGTCAATATAAATTCTATTTGAATATAGAAATGATAATAATGATAATAATAATAATAAATTATTATCGGGAAGTTGGTTATTTTATATTTTCTCGATTTAAATTTATATATGAAAAGAGCCATTTCAAACGATCCGGAATTCGATGAGACTAGTTCCATCATATCCGAAATATCTAGTTACCTTAAAAGTACAATTTTCGTTGTTATTGGAGCTCGTATGTAATCATTTACATATGAAACTTCAGGGGTAAGTTTTATACGAATAATTTAATAATAAAATCTCTTCGCTTCTTTAACACACTTCAATAGCTTATATAATACGACTTACATTATTCCTTTCTTAAGAAGTTTTTCTTCTATTTAAGAAACCAGTAATCCCCTTTCCTCCTTCATTCAAACAAACCGAATCCATTTAAAAAAAATACGAGGAAAAGAAAATGAATCCTTTTCTATATAAGATCGAAAGTTAGCCTTTATATTTCCATATCTCCTTCAAATAATCAAATTCATTATTCTCCTTGAAATCGTTTAAAAATCGCAGTTTCCCCTTTTCATTTTGACTTCTCCCTCACCCAAAATCGATTCAATATAAAAAAAGGGAATGAATTCGCGAGCCTTCCATCTCCTGAAATCAAACTCGGCATTGAAGTCGCACTCGATCAAAGAGAGGAGTCGCGATCCCCAGGCAAAGGTCGATGTCGTTTAGGGTTTAAAGAAGTTAGGGCTTGCGATGGTAATATGTGTCGACAGCGAGGGAGGAGTTCTCGAGTTCGACGATGAACTCGATTTGGTGTCTAGACGTTCGCTTGTTGATTTTTGGGATCGGCGATGGGGTTATGACAAAGCTTTCGTGAGCTGGAAGGGGGTTTGGAGTTCGAGAAGGAAGGGGGAGCGGTGACTTGAGTCTGTATGGCTCGTCATTTTGCCTGCGTATACATCGAAATGGTTTTTGTTTTTTGAGAAATATTTGACACTTGTGGAAGCGTTGGAGAAGTACTAGGAAGCAGACATGTCGTTTAAGGCAGTAAGGATATTACTGTAGTTTATAGATTGAAGGTCACGGATTTGAGTGGTTTCAATGGCTTTAAGGAAGAATGGTTGGAGGTAGAAAGAGAGAAGAAGTGTTATCACATGGATTAAGGTATATTTCAGTCTTTTATTTAAATTTAAAATGTATATGGAAAATGATTCATGTAAATTAATAACTGGTTAAATCAATGTCGTTAGCTGGTAAAAGAAGTAACCGTAAACAAATCATTTGAGTATGGATTAGGGTATATGTTTTAAGAAATTTAATATACATATCCGTTTATTTATTTTAATAGTTAAGTTAAAATTTACCATAGCTTAATCGATTATTAAAAATAAATAATCATAGGTTCCTGATAGACGATGCGAGCAGATTCATAACGCGACGATATGGAATTAAACAGAATATTCGACAATGGAAAATCACAGTGAGTAAGTCTCACTCATATTTTATTTAGAATTATTTTATTACTTAAAAATAATTGTTTGTTGATTGATTGGATGCATTTAAATATTTTTGTGGCTATTCTATATATTTGTTTGTTATATTGGATTGGTGTTTGTGGCTATTATATATATATATATATATATATATATATATATATATTGGTGATTGGATATTTCCCGTAGTACAATTAGAGGATGCCTGCAGTGTCATTAGCAGATGACCCTATGTGTCCTACAATATGATAGTGGATGACCTTCTATACCGCGATTTCCGGCCTCGAAGCAGGATTGGTATTATTTATGTTGGCTAACATATGTGGATGTAGGGAAATAGGTTGCAGGGATCCAACTAGATTCCTCAAGAATATTAATATTTGTTTAATTCATATATATTAACATATATGATGTGTTAGAAAACCCGTGGTTGATAATTGTGTGTTTTTGATTGGTTGAATGTCACTGGACCTAAATGTTGATATATAAAAATATCATAAAAAGGTGTTGAGATTTAAAAAGGGAAAATCTATTTTTCTGAAAATAGAATTTGAATTTCGAATGGGCTATAGAAATATTGACTTGTTTTGAATAAATAAAACAAGTATTGAATTATAAACGATGTTTATAAATTAAATAATACAAGAAATAAAAGTATTAAATTTATAAACGGTGTTTATAAATTAAACAATGTGGAGAATTGAAATAAATTTATAAAGGGTGTTTATAAATGAAATGAATAATTATTATTAGATAATTGGGAAATTTAAATTCAAATGTGAATTTGAAAATAAGAATTGGAAATCGTTTTAAATAGAAAACGATGAAGTCTATTCCGATGTTTGGAATGTAAATTTAATTGGATAAATAAATTAAATTATGCTGAAATTATAAAATAAATTATATCCAGAAAGGATATTGGAATTGCATTAATAAGAAACTAAGATTTAAAATTTAAAATAGATTCTATGTTATATAGATAAGTTATAATAAATAGAATATTCCAAAATAAGATTTTGGTTTTAAATAGATTTTGAAATGGAACTTGTTTGGATATATGAAACAAGTAAATTTATAAACGATGTTATAAAGGTAGTGAATTAATTATCAAAGGATAATTTGAAATTTGAAATTTTAAATCCAAGTATGAATTTAAAATAGATTTGAAATCATTTAGAAAAGGGAATGACGGCTTTTATTCCGGAATTTGGAATATAAAATGAATTGAGTTGCGGATAGATTTTTGAAATGAAACTTGTTTAAATTATAAAACAAGGAAGTTAAATTTATAAACAGTGTTTATAAATTAAGTAAAATAATTATGGTGTGATAATTTGGAATTTTAAATTCGAGTATGAATTTAAAAGTGAATTGGAAAACGTGATGAAATAAAGAACGACTGATTATATTCTGGAATTCGGAATATAAACTGAATCGAGAAAATCCAGCGGATTTATAATTAGAATTCGATTACATCGAATTTTATAAATAATTTATTTATAAAGGAAATGACAATTTAAAATAGAAGATCGTTGTAAATAAATAATAGAGCTATGAAATAATCGATGATTAGAGATAATCAGAAATATTAAGTTAGATTTGGAAAACCAATTTAATTTGTATTCAAAATATATCAGAATGGAGTAGGAATTAGTAATAAACGAAGTTAAAACGTTTATATTTAAATATAATTAAAATGAACTCACCGGAACGCGGTAATTCGTAATTTGGCGTTTAAAACTTCAATTGAGTATACATAACTCAATTTAAGTCGAAATTCTTTGAAACAAGGATCGCTAGGACCGATTTGATAATAGTTTTCTAATGAACGAGAAAAAACTGGATTTCGGCTTATAGATTTTGAGTTATGTCAAAATCAAATTTCCATAAAAACAGTGCCATAACAATTATAAAACCATAATGGTTTATTTAAATGTATAAAAGGATTTTAAGTAAATAAAATCCGAATGTCCATTAGAAAAATCCAGAGTTGAGTTATAAAATAAATATGAATTCAAGTGGAGTTAAGTGAACTAGTTTTTAAAACAAAAATTAGATTTTTAATTATTAGATAGAATTAACTAATTTGAATAACAATTAGTTAATCGAGTTTGATATGAAATTGGGTTTTAGTTAAGTTAATTGAAAAGGTGAATTTATATTCGAAATTGGATATGAAACTTGAATTGAAAATGGAATTCAATTAGTTTTAAAGAAAATTAAAAATATATTTGAAAGTGATATGTTCAATTATAAAAAGATGAAATGGGCAAAGAGCTGATTTAAGATAAATTAACAAATTGAGTAAAGACGGATTGAGTTGAAACAAATTGAGAATAAACGTATATGGGTTAGACAAATATGGAATAAAGTGTATGAAGATTATAATTCGAGTGCCCGACAAGAAGGTACACGTTTAAATTCCATATGAGTTTTTAAGCGCCGAATCGGCAAGCCACTTGGCTTTTTGATTTTCTTTTTGAATGAAAAAAGCCTAGAGAGATGAGTTGAGGTTTGAGCTATTGACCGGTACAAAGGAGGTGCTGGCTTAATTTTCAGGAAATTTAAGGAGTTAGAATATTTTTAAGAAAATTTGATAAATAGAAATCAATGTATCGCTATATATAGAATTCGATAAGGAAATGAACTTAAATTAGAATATTATAAACAAAAGGACATCGATAATCTAGTAACAGAAAGAGAAACGTATAATGTTTAAAAAAAATGAAAAATTGGTTTTTATGGTGTTAATGATTTGAGATAAGTGGTCTTGTCTGTTTTGAAGTTAAAGATGTTTTTCAGTCAAGGTCTGAGAGGTAGTTATACCCCAACTTGATTAATTTCATTATTAACTGATAAATAGCAAGATTCAGTCTTGAAGAGAGATGTTTAAAGAATTTAGCTGAGTACAGTATTTTGGGTAGTTGTAACGATGTTTTACACAACATTCGTTTTAACCTAAGTAAGTGGAATTTTGGAAATATAAAAATAAATATTTCCTAAGTATAGATATGAATGGTCGTGAAAGGGAGAAGTACTTCGAATGTTTTCCAACTATTAATAGAAGATATTTTCTAAGTATAGAAAATAAAAGAAGGCGATATATGAAAATGTTTTCCAAATAGCATAAGAGGCCAAGATGATTATTAAAAATATTTAGTTAACAAATATTGATAAAGAAATTGTGAAGTGATTAAATTAATGAAATAATAATAAAGGGGCCTGGTGATTTGATTGATGCTTTGAATGGATGTTTGTTTGTTTTTCTTTGATAGTTAAATAACCGGCTATCGAAGTATTTGCCAATATCGTTGTCAATATGGAGAGACCAGTTGGATTATTATCCGAGAACTACTCCGTATTGGCAGTAGCACTGCGAATCAGATTATATGAAGAAAATTGAAGATGGAGTAAAGTGCAAGGGCTTTTTCTGTTAATCCTAGGTAGAAATTGCCTAAGATGGATTAATGGAAATTATGCCTTTGGTTTCGTTCAGTCCTAGGACAAAGTGTATGGACAAATGTCTGACAGAGTATTTCCAATAATTGCATATGTTGGTCTGTATAAATATGTATGGTGGCGGAGAATTTATTATCTTAGCATAATATCTAGATTATATTTATGCAAATCAATTAATGATTAACGGATTTGACAATGTTGCATTCAAAGTGATTGTGCTATCAATGAATGGTAAGAAATCATATCCTGAGGCCTCAACAACCGAGAAATGACAAAAATCGGGCAGGCAACATGGCTAAGTAGGTAGCTTACAAGTAGGGTGTATTATCACCTATTTAGAGAAATTCATTTCATTCTTTGTTCAATTCGATGTTGTCCCATTCGGGAAAACGATTGCTGATCCCAACCGTTGGTGATATACAATCAATACACTCAAGCGAAATGAGTGGTCGGTCATTTGTGGCTGGGTTACAAGATGTTCTTGTTGATCTAGTGTGTTCCTCTCTAGAGATACACTATCGGAAGGTGGTTCCATACCTTGTCATTGTTGGAAATTCATTTCCCAATAAGTGCTCGCGGTTTTGATTGCATATTATATATATGTGGAACGTGAGGTGCAAATGTTCCACTAGATTGTTATTTATTTGATTTAGACACTAATATAATATCAATAGAGCTTTGATATAAAGATTATCATTTCTTTCAAAAGGATTTTAAAAGTTAAATCAAGTGTTTTGGATTCTTATAAAGGAAAAACCCGTTTCGTGTTATACGGCGTGGTCTTATGAGAGATCGTTTATTTTCTCAAACTGTCTTTGAATTGCTTACTCATACCGGTCCCATGACTGACCCATAGTTTATTTTGTTTTGTTTTCCCTAAACTCTTGGGAGACCAAATTTTGTAGGGGCAGTCAAGTAATTCCGGATTTTACAGATGTATCTAAAGGAGCATGGAGTAGGAGGCTTCAGCGTTATGTAGTTATTGTTTTTCCGCTGTGTTGTAAGTGTTGTACTCTGATGATGATATGTATATAAAAAAATTGTACTCAAAAAGTTGATACATATATATATATATATATATATATATATTATATTTTGTTCCGCTACGATGTGAGATTCTGAATTCTTATTTTTGTTCCTCTTCTATCTTTTTCTTCTTTATTAATAATGATTCGTATTTATATGATATTTGGGTTGGTCGTGTGGTGTATTTAGTCAACTCAGATAGTACAGATTTGCGGGCTGTTACACTAAAGGAGCTTTAGCACTCCATGAGATCTTTGGAAATGGCAGCCTATGCATTTACCACAGATACAGCCCTCACATACTACTCAACTTCTTTTATTTCCAGCAGTCCTATCACGATTTCTTTTTTCTTCAATAAGTGTGCTCCCTTATATTTCAAATGCCAATATCTCAAGTGCCATAAATAGGACTAATCTGAACTTTCAGTCCTAAATGCAAAATTTTCATGTAATGGCATGCTAAGAGGGAATATATTATTTCCAGTCATGTTAGTCTTTGCCACTGTTACCATACTTTTCTTTTCAATAATTTCACATGATAAATCACCAAAGACAACTCTATAGCCTTTATGCATTAGTTGGCCAACACTTAATAAATTATTAGCTAGAGTAGTTACATAAAAAACATCAGATACATGTTTTTCATTACCTCCACTAGTGGGGATGACAACCACTCCTTTGCCTTTAACTCCTAGGTGCATATCGTCTCCAAGCTTTACATGAGAAGTGAAATTTAGATAAAGTTCAACAAAACTCTCTAGGTTTCCAGTCATATGATTATTGCAGCCACTGTTGACGTACCATACTTTACTCGAGGAGAATTTGGCTGTAACAGCCCGCATTTTACATATTGGAAGATCGTAACCTGAGGGTTGGATCGTTATCATCTTTTAATATGTTGCTTATGGGGATGTGAGAAATATCCATAATTTTTACCGATTTTGTTTGTGACCATTTTGCCCTTGTCAGTCTTGTACAGGGCATAATTTTTGACTTAGGTCGAATCAGAAGGTGACACATGTGCCATTTGAAAGGAATTGATGTTTGCCTTTCCATAGAGTGGTTACATTAAGGATTTGGCTCAGCGGTTTGGGAGAAATCACTGTTTTAAGGTTTTTCTATTGGCTGTCCAGGTTTTGGGAGCCTAATAGGCTGAATTGGGGGAGGCCAATTAGTGGGTTGGTGGAAACTATTAATAGGGGGTAAGGGATATGTGAAATGGTTTTAGTTTTCCATTCTCTCATTTGGCGCCATGAGCTCCTCCATCCTCTAACACCTTTCCACCATTAGAAATCATAATTCAAGGAGTGAAATTGAAGTTCTACACCATTGGAGGCTAGATCTACGTCAATTGAAGCAAGCATTCATCGGATCAAGGTGTTTGGTGCGAGGTGCTTGCTGTCTGGATTCCTATTTTATTGATTTTTGCTTGTTTAGGAGAATCGTTGAGTGGTTTACATCTCTCACATGGATTCAATGAAGTGTATGAGTAGTTGATCATGTTTTTCATCAATTTCAAGTGTTTTTCCATAGATCTATGCATTGATAAGTCCATTTTCATATACATCACCCTATGATCTAATTTAGCAAGTCTAAATAGGTAATTTCTGTGTTGATTCCATATGATTATGCAAGTTAGATATATAGTTTTGTTCATGTTTGCATTTATGGTGATTTTGGTGAATTTCATATAACTATTGCTGAAATTTTCAAATTGGTGATGTTATTGGATGCATAACATGCTTATGGATTGTATTGAATGAATCGGTTAAGTTAGTTTCATCGATTGCATCGATTGGCGGAGTTTTGGTGGAAATTGGAGCGGAATTGGTGAAGTGCAGGTTTTGGGTCGCACGTAGGGGTTGTTCGCACATGGCGTGGTTTTCTTGAAGAATAAGATAGTAACAGAGGTCAATAGCACGTAGCAGAAGTAAGTAGGGACGGTCGCGCGGCCTGGGGTCTTGACTTTGGAGAGCAAGTGACCGGTCGCTTCTGGTATCTGCTCGGTCGAGTGGTCCCAAGAAAAGTGAAAAGTTCGATTGAGCCTATGAGAAAGGTTTCGAGCGAGCGAGCCTAAGTGATGAGGGTCGGTCGGGAGGACCTAAGTATGAAGGGTTGAGGAGTAAATGGACTAGTTGGGTCGGGTCAACCTCAGTGGTTTAGGTCGGTCATCATATTACCAGTTGGGTCGCTCGTGAGGTATAAGAGTGTTCGGTCGGGCCTCCAAGAAGTGGTCGGGTTGGCTAGATAAAAAGAGGGCTTTGGGTCGGTCGTGCTCCATAAGCCACTAGGTTGGTCCTATAGGGTCAATCGAAGATCCTGGTCGGCTGTTAGAAGATTTCAACAATGTTTTTGGTCGTTGTGGTGGATGGTTTAAGTGCTATGGATTGTTTTGAATCTCATGATTGATTTTTTCTTTGGTTCAAAAGAAGTGATACTTCGAAGTGAGTTCCATTGAGGAATGACTAAGTGAGGTGAATCATTCGTCGGATGTGACGAATGTGGAACGACTCAAGGATGTATTGAGTTCGTGTGAAGTGATTGCTCTAAAGTATTCTGATCTAATTAATAGTTGTAATTGATAACGACTAGAGATGAGAAGGCCAAGGAATTTCTGTTGTCGTAGGTTTTAGCGGACTCATAGCAAGGGTACGATTGAAGACCAATTGTAGGTCGAGTGCCCTGGGCTTCGTGTATGGCCTAGACACGTGTTGAGACTAGCGTGTGGGGTTTTGCTAGAACTGGGGCATCGTGTATGGTCCTCGACAATTGATGACAAGTTGTTAGCAAGTCATACGATAACGAGAGTTCCAAAGCAAGGTTGACGGTGATAGCCAGAATCGGTCATGGATGTTTGTTTATTTGGATGCTCTGTTTGTACCTTCTCGTGTGGGTTGTCCAACATCGAAGGAGATGTTCCTTGGGTGCTTGTATGATATTGGTTTAGGCCTGTAGGGCTTGTGCTTGAGGGATGTTGAGTTTGGTTAGGGTAGTTTACATGGGATGTATATAATCTGGATGTCATGAGTGCTTTTCCATGATTAAATGGTGGTTGTGATCTCCATGGATGAATGGTTGAATTGTTTGATATAAAGGCTATCACTGTCCGATGTGGGAAGACGTGAGTTGAGTTCTTCTCTGGAGCTTGGTAGATTTATTCGTTTATTTACCCATTCTCATATACTTTATTGATGAAGTTTGTTAGTTGTTTTATCGTTCACTAAGACTATTGTCTGACTCAAGGCTTTATGTTTCATCTTATTACCTTGGGCTGTTCATTCGGTTGTTTGGATGGGCAGACTAGGTGGCAGGTGATAGGTGATTGCTTAGTGAAGGCGAGGTTGATGTTCGGTGGCGAGTAGAAGGCTGGCGTACTATTTTACTACTATCTAGTACCTTTTTTTCCGCTGTTTACTATTTCTCTGAGTGTTGTAGCGACGCAAATTGTACAAACATTATTGTTGTTATCCACGTGTATGGGAAATACTTTCTAGTTGTTATGAAAGTTTAGTGTTTTCTGCTTCATTGTCACTATCTGTTGTATATATTCTATTATATTTTATCCTTGTGCTGTGAGTTTACGACAGGTCCCGCTTATGTATCATACCTCGATGATCGTCCATAGCTGCCTGGCACACCTTTCAGCGTATTATTCCTCTTGTATAGTGCGGAGGTTGTGGGTGGTCGTCACATTTGGTATCAGAACTCTGGTTATCGATTTAGCCAAAGTTCGAGGACGTAATTACGTATAGAGACGTACTTGTAGATTTCAGTTGGATGCTTACTATATATATTAGCATATATAGTAGTGGTGGTCGTATTCCTTAGCTGTTTTTCTTGGAAGCGGTTAATTATTTTAAATTGCAGATTTAGAATGAGTAGACGACCATCAAGACACACTTCTAGGGGAACTAATACTGGAGGGGGAAATGGTGGTGAACCAAACTACCCAATTATGTTCGAGGCCATGGCGGCAGTGATCATGAACAGGGTTCCCGCTCCAGTAGCAGTTGCGGTTGATGTTAGAGTTCCGGTGCCTAGAGCTATAGAATTTGTAAAGTTATGCAAAGAATTTTCTTCATTGGGAGGAAAATAATTCAAGGGCACTGAACCAGTTGAAGAAGTCCAGAGGTGGATGGATACTTGTGTTAGCATCTTCAAGGACTTGGGCATTTATGATGCAACAAAGAGAAAGCTTGCATCAAGGCAGTTAGAGGGAAGAGCAATGGACTGGTGCAACTAAGTTTGAAGCGAAGTTTATCTCCACCGTGCAAAAGTCTATTCTGTTTGAGAGATTCGTGGAGCTTAAGCAGAATGGTCGACCAGTTCTTGGCTATATTTCTGACTTCGAGGCTTTGTTGAAGTATGCTCGTTCATATGTGGATACTCCTTATCAAAAGAGCGAGAATTTTGTCTTGGGATTGGATGAATATCTTGGGAATCAGCTTGTGGATCACCTCGATGATGGCTTTGAGTAGACCATCGAGAAGGCGTTGAGGTGTGAAAATCTGTTTCCAAAGAAGATGTCTGTTGTTGCAGCTAAAGAGGAGCAGAAACCACAACAAAGTGGTAATAACAAGAAGAGGAAGCAACAACAACAGAAAGGGAAGCATGGCCAAAATAAGCAGAAAGGAGAAGTGACTTGCTTCAATTGTTGGAAGAAGGGTCATTTTGCTAGTGAATGCAAGAATCCTAAAGCTGAAAAGAAGTGCTTTAAGTGTGGAAAGCCGGGACATGAGAAGAAAGATTGTCTAGAATCAGCTCAAGGGAAGCAAGTGGTTAAGGCTTATGCTTTAGGGGAAGTGCCATCTTCTTCGAAAGCTCCTACTACAGAAGAGAAGGGAAAGGGTGTCATGGTGAAATGTACTCTTTCTATTCATGGTGTTTCAATTCGAGTTTTGTTTGATACTTGTGCATTGCATTCATTCAATTGCAATGAGCTTGTGTGTCGCTTGGGTCTGGAACACGAGATTTGTGATATACCGTTGATCGTGACTAATCCAGTTGGGGGTTCGTCCAGTTTGTGCATGTTGTGCCGTGGTCCAGTGTTGTCGAGTCATGGTTGCTCTTTTGTGTGTGATTTCTTAGTTCTTAACTTCGCTGGGTTTGGGATCATCTTGGGCATGGATTGGATCAAGAGGTATGCGGCAAGGATGAATTGCGAGAAGCTAGAGGTGAGGGTCGGGGATGTGGAAGGGAGAAAGGTGTTGATAAGGTGTAAGCGCAAAGACGGTGTCTTCGTTAGCTATCTATATTCGCTTGTGATTCCACAAGAAGACTTGTCATCTGTGCTAATCGCTAATGAGTATGAGGATGTCTTTGACAAGGTCAAAAGGTTGTCGCCGCATCGTGAGATCGAGTTTAGAATCGATTTAGTCGATGGTGCTAAACAAATCGTTATGCCTCTTAGGCGGATGGCGCCTAAGGAACAACAAGAGTTGAAGGTGCAAGTTCTAGACCTTCTAAGGAAGGGATTCATTCGGAGAAGTGTTTCCGAATGGGGTGCACCAGTCGTGTTTGCAACCAAGGTAGATGGCTCGTTAAGATTGTGTGTGGACTACCGTGAGTTGAACAAGGTGACTAAGAAGAACAAGTATCCGTTGCCAAGGATTGATGACTTGTTCGATCCGCTTCACGAAGCCAGTGTTTTCTCAAATGGATTATGCAACGGGATTTCACCTATTGAGGGTGGCTCAGGATAGTGTGCCAAAGACTTCTTTTAAAACACCATCTGGATTCTTCGAATGGTTGGTGATACCATTCAGGTTGACTAATGCGTCAGCGTACTTTGTGGATCTTATGAATAGAGTGTTCAGAGAGCAGTTGAACAAGTTTGTGCTTGTGTTCGTGGATGATATTCTGGTTTATTATTGGGATGAGGCAGAACACAAGACGCACTTGAGGGTTGTGTTGGAAGTCTTGAGAAAGCATCGGCTGAGAGCTAAGTTTTCCAAGTGTCACTTCTGGAAGAGTGAAGTGAGGTTCTTAGGACATGTTGTTTCTGGAAATGGGATAGCAGTTGACCTTGCTAAAGTAGCAGCAATCTTGGACTGGGATAGACCTAAGAATGCGATGGATGTGAGGAGTTTCCTTGGGTTGGCTAGTTATTATCGAAGGTTTATCAAGGATTTCTCCAAGATAGATGCACCGTTGACAGGATTGACGAAGAAGAACCAAGTGTTCACATGAGATACAAAGTGTGAACAAGCATTCGGAATCTTGAAGGAGAAATTGACGAGTGCTCCTGTGTTGACCATTCCAAGTGGGAATGAAGAGATGGTGGTATACACCGATGCATGTGGTACTGGACTTGGAGCAGTACTGATGTAGAAGGATAAAGTTGTGGCCTACGCAAGTCGATAGCTAAAGCCGCATGAGCGAAATTACCTAACTCATGATTTGGAGTTGGCAGCGATTGTGTTTGCTCTGAAGATATGGAGACATTACCTATTGGGGTTTCGGTTTGAGTTGTTTACGGACCACAAGTCGTTGAAATATCTTTTCTCCCAATAGTATTTTAATCTTCGGCAGCAACGATAGTTCGAGTTTCTGGCATCATATGATTTTGGTATAGCCTATACTCCTGGCGAAGCCAACGCAGTTGCAGATGTGTTAAGTCGAAGACACGCAAGTTTAGGAGTGATTTTTTCAGAATGGAAGAACCTCGAGTATTTAGCCAGGTTCGATTTCAGGCAAAGATGTGAATTGGAACCTGAAATGTTGGCAAGCTTATCGCTAAGACCTATGCTTATTGAAAGGATTTGCGAGAGCCAAAAGAGAGATATGAAGCTTGTCGAGTTTATCCAGAAGTTGGAAGCGGAAGATAAAGAGTTCTAATTCGATAGAGAAGGTTGTCTTCGAATGCAAGGGCGATTAGTTGTTCCTGATATTGATGGATTGAGAGATGAGGTTCTGAGAGAATGTCATCACTCGAAGTTGACGATTCATCCCGGTGGTAATAAGATGTATCAGGACATGAAGCGAGTCTACTACTGGGAAATGATGAAGCTAGATATTGGAAAGTTCATTTCCAAGTGTATGAACTGTCAATTGGTGAAAACTGAACAGAAGAAGTCAAGTGGTTTGCTTCAGCCATTGGAAGTTCCTACGTGGAAGTGAGAGCAAGTATCGATGGATTTTATCGATGGACTACCTAGAACCAGGGCAGGAAATGAAGGGATTTGGGTCATTGTGGATCACTTGATCGAAAGTGCGAGATTTATTCCTGTCAAGTCGACTAGGACGGCATCGAAATTAGCTGAACTATATGTTAAATGGATAGTTCGATTCCATGGTGTCTGAAAGAGCATAGTGAGTGACCGAGATCCATTATTTACGAGTGGATTTTGGAAAAGTTTGCAAGAAGATTTGGGAACTGAGTTGTGCTTAAGTACGACAAATTATCCCCAAACTGATGGTTAGACCGAGAGAGTCAATCGAGTTTTGGAGGATCTCCTGAGGGCTTGTGTGTTAGACTTCAGAGGATCATGGGAATACCATTTACATCTAGTTGAGTTTGCATACAATAATAGCTACCAGTCTAGCATTGGGATGGCACCATACGAGGCGTTGTATGGGAGGCCATGTAATTCTCTAACTTGTTGGTTGGAGAATGAGGAAAAGTTAGTACTTAGGCCTAAAATGATTAAAGAAACCTCGGATTGTATCAAGATCGTTCGGCAACGAATGAAGGCAGCCCAAGATCGTCAGAAGAGTTATGCCAATAAACGTTGTAAGGATTTGGAATTCGATGTTAGCGATATGGTTTTCGTGAAGATTTCGCCATTGAAGCATGTGGTTCGATTCGGAAATGAAGGGAAATTAGCTCCAAGGTTTGTTGGACCATTTCCGTTAGTCGAGCGAATTGGAAAGCTCGCTTATAGATTGGAGTTACCCGAGAAGATGTCGAGCATGAATAATGTGTTCCATGTGTCATCTCTACGGAAGTTCGTGCATGATTCAAATGTGGTGGTATCTCAAGAGCAGTATGAAGATCTAGAAGTAGAGACTGCAGTTGCGAAACCGCATAAGCCGCTTTGTGTTATGGGAAATGACATGAAACAGGTTAGGAGGTAGACGTTTGAGCTAGTCAAGGTACAATGGAGCGAAGATGGCGATGATTGTACGTGGGTGACGGAAGAGAGCATGAAAGCGACTCATCCAAAACTCATCGTCGTTAGGACCCTTTGATATCTCATCATCATTATATCGTTGTATCTTGTTGTTGATAGAATTCCGTGTGCTAGGATAAGACTTGGATACATGGCTTGATGGTTGCTAGTTTGGGTGATAGAATTGGCTTCTCATGGATGATAGGCATGCGGAATTATTTTGATTGTATACTTGGAATTTCGGGGGCGAAATTCTTAAAGGGGGAGAATGTAACAGTCCGCATTTTACGTATCGAAAGATCGTAAAATATTTTTATTTTACTCCTTGAGGGTTGGATCATTCTCATCTTTTAATATGTTGCTTACGGGGATGTGAGCCATGTCCATAATTTTTACCGATTTTGTTTGTGACCATTTTGCCCTGTCAGTATTGTACATGGCATAACTTTTGACTCAGGTCAAATCATTTTGTGAGACCTGTGCCATTTGAAAGGAATTGATGTTTTCCTTTCCGTAGAGTGGTTACGATAAGGATTTGGTTCAACAGTTTGGGAGAAATCGTTGTTTTAAGGTTTTATTTGTTGGTTGTCCAGGTTTTGGGAGCCTAATGGGCTGATTTGGGGAGGCCCATTAGTGGGCTTGTGGAAACTATAAATAGGGGGTAAGGGATATGGGAAATGGTTTTAGTTTTCCATTCTCTCATTTGGTGCCTTGAGCTCCTCCTTCCTCTAACACCTTTCCACCATTAGAAATTCTAATACAAGGAGGGAAATTGAAAATCTACACCATTGGAGGCTAGATCTACATCAATTGAAGAAAGGATTCATCGGATCAAGGTGTTTGGTGCGATGTGCTTGTTTTCCATGTTCCTATTTCATTGATTTTTGCTTGTTTGGGAGAATCGGTGAGTGGTTTACATCTCTCACATGGATTCAATGAAGTGTATGAGTAGTTGATCATGTTTTTCATCAATTTCAGGTGTTTTTCCATAGATCTATGCATTGGTAAGTCCATTTTCATATAAATCATCCTATGATCTAATTTAGTAAGTCTAGATAGGTAATTTCTATGATGATTTCATATGATTATGCAAGTTAGGTCTATAGTTTTGTTCATATTTGCATTTATGGTGATTTTGGTGAATTTCATATAAATATTGGTGAAAATTTCAAATTGGTGATGTTAGTGGATTCATAACATGCTTGTGAATTGTATTGAATGAACTGGTTAAGTTAGTTTCATCGATTGTATCGATTGGCGGAGTTTTGGTGGAAATTGGAGCGGAATTGGTGAAACACACGTTTTGGGTCGCCCGTAGGGGGTCGTTCGCACATGGCGTGGTTTTCTTGAAGAACAAGACAGTAACAGAGGTCTATCGCACGTAGCAGAAGTAAGCAGGGTCGGTCGCACAAGTAGAGAAAGGCCTGGGGTCATGACTTTGGAGAGCAAGTGACTGGTCACTTCTGGTATCTGGTCGGTTGAGCGATCCCAAGAGAAGGGAAAAGTTCGAGTGAGCCTAGGTGAAAGGTTTTGAGCGAGCGAGCCTAGGTGATTAG
Source organism: Allium sativum (assembly GCA_030737875.1). NCBI lineage: Eukaryota > Viridiplantae > Streptophyta > Magnoliopsida > Asparagales > Amaryllidaceae > Allium > Allium sativum. The sequence continues at coordinate 69,256,860 of CM060909.1, read as the reverse complement.
GGTCGGTCGGGTGAACCTAAGTACAAAGGGTTGAGGAGTAAGTGGACTAGTTGGGTCGGGTCGGCCTTAATGGTTTGGTTCGGTGATCATATTACCAGTTGGGTCGCTCGTGGTGTGTACGAGTGTTCGGTCGGGCCTCCAAGAAGTAGTCGGGTTGGCTAGAGAAAAAGAGGGCTTTGGGTTGGTTGTGTTACATAAGCCACTAGGTTGGTCGTAAGGGTCAATCGAAGATCCCGGTCGGCTGTTCGAAGATTTCAACAACGTTTTTGGTCGTTGTAGTGGATGGCTTAAGTGTTATGGATTGTTTTGAACCTCATGATTGATGTTTTCTTTGGTTCGAAATAAGTGATACTTCAAAGTGAGTTCCATGGAGGAATGACGAAGTGAGGTGAATTGTTCGTCGGATGTGACGAATGTGGAACGACTCAAGGATGTATTGAGTTCGTGTGAAGTGATTGCTCTAAAGTGTTCTAAGCTAATTAATAGTTGTAATTGATAACGACTAGAGATGAGAAGGCCGAGGAATTTCTGTTGTCTTTGGTTTTAGCAGACTCACAGCAATGGTACAATTAAAACCAATTGTAGGTCGAGTGCCTTAGGCGTCGTGTATGGCCTAGACACGTGTTGAGTATAGCGTGTGGGGTTTTACTAGAATCGGGGCATCGTGTATGGTCCTTGACAGTTGATGGCAAGTTGTTAGCCAGTCATACGATAACGAGGGTTCCAAAGCAAGGTTAACGGTGATAGCCAGAGTCATTCATGGATGTTTGTTTATTTGGATGCTCTGTTTGTACCTTTTCATGTGGGCTGTCCAACGTAAAAGGAGATGTTTCTTGGGTGCTTGTATGATATTGGTTTTGGCCTCTAGGGCTTGTGCTTGAGGAATATTGAGTTCGATTAGGGTGGTTTACATGGAACGTATATAATCTGGATGTCGTGAATGCTTTTCCATGATTGAATGGGTGTTCTGATCTCCATGGATGAATGGTTGAATTGTTTGATGTAAAGGCTATCATGTCCGATGTGGGAAGACGGGAGTTGAGTTCTTCACAGGAGCTGGGTAGATTAGTTCGTTTATTTACCCATTCTCATATACTTTATTGATGAAGTTTGTTAGTTGTTTTATCGCTCACTCAGACTGTTGTCTGACTCAAGGTTTTATGTTTCCACTTATTACCTTGGGATATTCATCCAGTTGTTTGGATGGGCAAACTAGGTGGCTAGTGACAGGTGATTGCTTAGTGAAGGCAAGGTTGTTGTTCGGTGGCGAGCGGGAGGCTGGCGTACTATTTTACTACTATCTAGTACCTTTGTTTTTCTTTTGTTTACTATCTCTCTGAGTGTTGTAGTGAGGAAAATTGTACAAACACTACTATTGTTTTGCACGTGTATGGGAAATACTTTCTAGTTATTATGAAAGTTTAGTGTTTTCTGCTTCACCATCAATACCTGTTGTATATATTTTATTTTATTTTATCCTTGCGCTGTGAGTTTACACAGGTCCCACTTATGTATCATACCTTGATGATCGTCCATAGCTGCCTGGCACACCTTTCAGCGCATTATTCCTCTAGTATAGTGCAGGGGCTGTGGGCGGTTGTCACATTGGCACTCAAACAAGTAAAGAACAGTTGTTCCTCTTGGCTTCCTTCACAAACCCTTTGCTTCTGCATGATCTTTTTTGTCCTAAAACCAGCAATCACTTTGAGAATGGTTAGAAATTCTGCACCTTTTGCATTTTAAACTACAATCTTTTGATTTATGGTTGGTCCTTTTGCAAATGATACATTGAGAGCTTGAATTGCTAGAGTTCAACTGTGTATTTTCTCCTTTTCCTTTCCACGAATTGTGACTGTAGTTTCTACCACTTCTTTCTCTCCCATACAACCTCTTGTTTTTTGTGAAAGAATCGTGATTCCTTTTTTGGTTTGTATCGTTGAATCCTTCATCAGAGATTTCGAGCTTAGACACGAATGCTTGATCCAGTGGCTTATTTGTGAATCTATTAGTTCTCTATTCATGGGGCTGGAGTGATCCTGTAAGCTCATAAATTGACATTTTTGACAAATCTTTGGATTCTTCTGTCGCAGCAACAACATGATCAAATTTTGGTGGAAGCCCCTCAAAACTTTTGCAACAACCTTATCATCTTTAATAGTATCCCTACATCCTCTTATCTGATTTACGATTTCAGAAACTCTTGAAGAAAAACCACAGATGGTTTCACTTTCTTTCATTTCCAATGTATCAAAATTTCGCCATAAAATCTGCAACTCTAATGTAATAGCTTTTTTTGATCGTAGAAATTCATTCTTTAAGATTTCCCAAGCAACTTTGGCCTTCTTAACACCAAAAATTATTGGATAAATTGATTTACTTACCCCCTGCTATAGATATCGAAGTGCAGTAACATCTTTCTTCTTGTTCTCCTTATATTGTTTAATTTGTGCTTGACTACAGTTCTCTGAATGGGATGGTTCTTCATAGGAGGTCTCTATTATGTCCCTAAGATCTTGAGAGGTGAAGAAGGCCTCCATTTGGCTGCCCCAATATTCATAATGTTCTCCTTCAAAAATTGGGACATGACTGGGAGAGTAAGTAAACAAAGTAGGTAGAGAACTTAAACTCATATTGTGACAGACTTTAGAGAAGAAAGGCTCTGATACCAAATTTGTTGGAGCAAACGGAAGAGAAGTAGGCAAAACTAATCAAAGATAAGCTTTCAGTTCAAATATACTTAGATAATTGAACTAAAAATAACAGAGCTGCTGAACTATGAATAGCAGAGCTGCTGCTCCTGCCAAATCCAGATTTTACTTTCTTAAATTTTTTTTCACACTAAAAACTAAAAAAAAGTACAATATTTAAAGTGGGATAAGAGACATCTAGACAATACATCATGACCATATTCCAACACACCGAAATACCAAAAGTATTTTAATATAAATCTGCTTCAGCCGCCAAAGCAATTTCTGCCGCATGCAATATGTAGGAAATGACAAAGTAAGATTACAAATTATTATTTTGAACAGTTTATTTTTCTAGCCTCGAGATTGCCTTCGACGCTTTTCTGAGAATTCACTAGATTTTCACGTCATGACTGAATTTGCAGTGCATTTATTCAGGCTTTACTGGTTTTCTGACACTGAGACGTATTATTCAGCAGATTTTGAATATATATATATACATAAATAGATATATATATATATATATATATATATATATATATATATATTTGTGTGTGTGTGAAAGAGAGAGAGAGAGATAGGATCAAGAGCATCCCAAATAGTGCATCACTCATTTAATTAGCCTTCTAATTTTCGTCCCACAATCTCCTTTCTTTCTCCATCCACTAAATCTCTCTCTCACTCATACATTATTTATATATAAACGAGTGATTATTATCGGGATGCAAAAAGGGTGCCATAATAGAAGAGTGCTATATATTCCTCCTCTCTCTTTCTATCTCTCTACACATACAAGTGTGTGTGCGCATATATATATATATATATATATATATATATATATATATATATATATATATATATATATGAACTTTCATCTCAGCATGATTGTTTTATGGTTAAAATTTTAAATGTCAGTGTTTGTACATGGTACCAAGTCTAACGTAGAGAATAATGAGGCTGAATCAGCTCAAAAACTTGCCAAAGATGCTATCAATATTGAGATAGGTGCATGGCTCTTTTTTTAGAATCATGTCAAACTTTATTATGTAGAACATGTAAAATTATTACTTTAGAAGAATTGAACGTGTGTTGTAAGACCTTGAAACGAAATGATTACAAAAGTACTATGTCATATTTGTTGGAATTTCCTTTATTCAGTCTTCTGTAAAGAAATCAACCTCCTTTACTACATGCATTAGATTGAAGTCATTCAGTTGACTACATGCATTAGATTGAAGTCATGATGGTTACATCCCCAGCCTTGGGGTTGATGTTAAAGAATGTTTTCACTGATCGAACAGGTTACAAGTAATTTACATATTACCGGTAATAGTTTAATTATCAATAACTTCCTACATTTTTCTATTATCACAGATATGAATTTGTATCATTGCAAAATACACGAACATGTATAGATTCGTATTGCATCCAAAAATGTATATTATTTATTTGAATTTACCTGTCATCATTGTGTATATTTCAAATTAGCAACAACAGAAAGAAACTATAAATTAACAAGCCAGTAAAAAAGGAGCACATTGTTACAGCATTCCCAGCAAAGAGCGTTGATTTGAGCGTTGATTCCCCATTATGAGCATGAACTCCCCCCACCCATCTAGCAGCAGGTGGGGGGACGCTCCATTGTTTTTTTTTAATTGTTACCGTAAATGGTTTTCTGAAAACCGTTTATGGGTTAAACGGTTTTCAGAAAACTGTTTAACCCAAAAGGTTTTCAGAAAACCGTTTTCAAATTATTATTTTCATAATTTTTAAAATATGGTCGAAAGTCCAAAATATAGTTAACGGGTATAAAAGTTAAATAAAAATTAAAATATAATATATATATAGCCACTTTGAAATATCAGAATAAAATTTGTCTAAATAAATGTGTCTAATATTAAAATATAGTTTAAACAAATAACTGTTGCTGAATAGTAAAATACAGTTCAAATTTATAGCCGTTGCAGAATATTATAATTCTATTTGAATTTATAGCCGTTAACGAATATATTTTTATACATTATTCTTTATATAGTCGTTGCAACTGCGGATTGAAGAAGCTATAAAACCACTTCTGGTGTGCACATTTAGCATCACAACACAAAAATGTCTCATAATGTCTACAATGATGATGTTGTTTACGAATCAGATGCGCATACCGAAGATTCAATATATTATAGCCAGAATGGTCTGGATGACACTGATTCCGATTCCGACCAACACGATGATTTTTGAGGTATACAAAATTTCTTCAGTTTTCTTCAGATAGCTTGACCGATAGCGATAATTTACAGATTATGATGCAAGCTGTTGCCATGCAACAATTAAAGATTAACCAACATTTCCTAACGGAAGGATCATCTAGGGGTACTCAAGGAGGCAACGTGTACGGTCGTGTAGACAAACGGAAGATGCGGGATCATAAAGGAGGTACTGCAAGATTACTTAAAGATTATTTCAACACCCCCTGTACGTATGGTCCTGACGACTTTAGACGCCGTTTTCGTATGAACAAGAATATGTTTATGCGCATTTTCAATGGTGTTGTTGAATACGATAATTATTTTGTTCAAAAACGTAATAGTGCTGGTACCTTAGGATGTTCGCCGTACCAAAAAATTATAGGCGCATTACATGTAATAACTTATGGAATAGCTCCAGATGCGTTTGATGAGATTGTCCAAATGGGTGAGAGTACTATTACCTTAAGCCTTGAAAGGTTTTGTGTAGCCATAATTGAAATGTATGGTGAGGAGTACCTATGTGCTCCGAAGCAAAGCGATGTCAACAAATTGAAAAGGTTAGGAGCCAAAAGAGGATTTCCCGGCATGTTAGGCAGTCTAGACTGTATGCATTGGGAATGGAAAAACTGTCCTATAGCATGGCACGATCGATTTATTGGACATTACCCTAAAGCGACAATGATACTTGAAGTTGTTGCTTCACATGATCTATGGTTTTGGCATGCATTTTTCAGATGTCCTGGCTCAATGAACGGTATTAATGTACTTCACCAATCACATTTGTTTAAGAGCCTTTCACAAGGAAAAGCACCTGCATGTGATTTCAATATTGCAGGAAATACGTACGACATGGGGTATTATTTAGCAGATGGCATCTATCCTTCTTGGGGTACGCTTGTCAAAATAATTTCATCTCCTCAAACAGAGAAAGAAAAATACTTTGCTAAAAGGCAAGAGGCAGCGAGAAAAGACGTACAACGTGCATTCGGGGTTCTCCAAACAAGGTTTGCCATTGTAAAAAACCCTGTTAAATTATTTAAGCCACAAGTTTTGAGCAACATTATGCGTGCTTGTATTATAATGCATAACATGATCACTGAAGAAGAAAGAGGAAAATTTCCGTCTTATTTGGGATATGATCCAGATAACACTACAAGTGTTGTTGCTGATAGAAATCCAGCGACTCTTGAGGTATTGCTTAGGCGACTGCGTAAAATTAGGTCTAGGAAGGCCCATAGTAAACTGCAGGACGACCTGGTTGAGCATTTATGGCATACGAAAGGTACTGCTTAGATATTGTCTATGCGGTTGTTGAGCTATTGTAACATTGTAGTACTCGATTATTGTATTTTTTTATGTACTTTAAATATATCACATTTCTATTTTATAGTGTAGCTAATATGCAAAATGCACGTTTGATGAGGACGACCCAAACTGTATGTAACTCCTTAACTCCTTAAACGCCTTAACTCTTTATTTTCACAATTCAAAAGAGGACGACCCAAACTATGTGTAACTCCTTAACTCCTTAAACGCCTTAAACTCTTTATTTTCACAATTCAAAAGAGGACAACCCAAACTGTACATAACTCCTTAACCGCCTTAACTCTTTATTTTCACAATTCAAAAGAGGACGACCCAAATCTTTAACTCCTTGGCTCATTCTTTCCAGCACGACTTTTAATGTTAGTGGAGCACGACTTTTAATGTTAGTGGAGCACGACTTTTAATGTGAGTGGAGCACGACTTTTAATGTTCGTGGGGCATGACTTATAGTGTCCATAGACTAGTCATTTCAGTTGAATAACACACATACTATAGTTATGAATTGAAATTGAACTCTACGGATACATCCACACTTTCCAACTGCATAAACCAAATGATACATATTGAATACAAAACATAATATAACTATATACTACTCAAACTGTATAATATGATTGTACCATAACCCGTACGCTTCGTGGCCGATGAAGTTTGAACGGTACTTGAAAGGATAGAGTGAGTCGTACGTCGACCGTTTCTCCTGAAAGACGCCATCCTTTCTTATCTCATCAATTACTTTGCGATAATTCATACAGTCGATAGTAAATAAGCAGAAAGCGCTTCTGGTTGCTAAGTTGGGCCTCTGTATTCTACAACTAGTATGATTGTTGTAAAAATCATTGAGGGTTGCCTAAAAATATTGATCTACCTCTTCTTCCATATGTAGTACGTCTGCTTCAATGTATGCCTTTATCAAAACAACGTAGTCTGAAGCAGTCCAGTTTTCATTTGCCATTTCGAAGTGTGTAGTTAAACTACAATTCAAACATTTAATATAGGCAAAGCAAAGTAAAGTAAGGTAAAGTAATGTAAAGTAAAGCATCAAATCATTCTAGGGAATCATTAAAGTTGATTTGATTAAACAACTTGACAGGGTCAGAGCAATTAAACTTACCATGTTTTCTACAGTTGATTGGAAAATACATTGCAGAACATTAAATGGCTTATTGTAATTATCAAGCCTACTTGCATCCTTTGTCTTCATAAATACGAGGGTACGGTAGTTTTCCTCATACTCACAAACAATTCCAATTCTAAGTAAACAACAATGGCTAATCCCAACAACAAAAATTTCTCTGACTATACCGATGATAACATTGGTAATTTTACTAGTTTATTATCTCAAGCCGAACGCCCGTCAATGATTCCATCCCCCTTACTAACTCCAGAACAAAGTCAAATTCTCCACCAATTAAACCTCACTCAGCAGTACGGTAACATGTATGGCCAACTTCATAATCAAAACGTACACCAAGAGATGGTTGCTCCAACCCCGGTACCTGACAAAGGACCAACCAAGGCCAAACGGTCTTAAACCAAGCGAAAAACAAAAGAAAATCCCGTTCAAAGTAGCATGGAAAAAACTGTAGCTACTGGTAAAATATGGAAAGCAGCTAACTATAAAGTGCTAGCTAATGCATGGATAAACGCGTCTGTCGTCGTTGAAGGCCGTTCTGGTGGTAAGTTTTTCTACCAGAGGTTTATTGATTTGTACAATGGAGATCCTGAATGTGTAACACGAAGATCAATTGAGAGCACGAAGACTGCATGGTATAATTTGAATACTATGTGTACCATGTACAAAGGGATAAAAGCAATAAAGGGGGATTCGCTTAGAAGCGGCCAAACATTCAGATATTTAAAGGACGATTACGATAGCATCTATCGTGACACCTGTAAAACTGAATTCATTACTCATGAAGCATTGGAAATTCATTCTTTTTGTCCACTTTGGGCCAATCTATGCGAAACGGATGATGTATATCTTGTAGACACTGAAGAATCTAACTTAAGAAATGTAGCTTCTAGACTTTCGGTGGATTCATCCCCAGGAAATACAGTTGAACGTCCTATAGCTATAGACGAGGATGGGAATAACAGTATGCTTGTGACTCCTAATTCGGGAGTGATGTAGGGTGGGGTTGAAACAAGGCCAGAAGGAATAAAACCAAGCAAGAGAGCACTACTGAGAAATAAGGCAACAAAAGATTTGGCAGCGTCTAGTGATAAACTAACTTCGTTGTTAAGTGATATATCACTTGCATCCGTCTCCAACAAAGAAGACCGTGAAAAGCATAAATATAAGAAGCTGGAGATCATGGAGATGCAACTACAACAAGATGTCGTTAGAACTACAGCTCTCATACAAAGAACTGCTTATAAAGAAAAACGTGAAAGATGCTTGAAGGAAAAGGAAGAGGAGGACTATCTATTAAGAGATATATCTCATTTGACTGGACATGCTCTTCAGTATGCTATAGCAAAAAAAGATCGTATATTGAGGGCTCAACAAAAACAATATCAGGAAGAAGAAGGAAGTTCCGAGATGTAGACACAGTCTATGTTGCTATTTCGAGCGTGTTGTATCCTAGCTTTAGTTTTCTAAGTTGGCTGTAATGTTGTTATTTCTAGGTTGCTATTTCTGGCTTGTTGTATCCTAGTTTTAGTTTTCTATGTTGGGTGTATTGTTTTGTGGGTTATTAAAAAAATTAACTAGTTTTAAGTAATTTATATATATTTTCCTAATGCGTATATGAGATTCAAACTTCTTTTATGTTGTTATCAAGTATGCGTACATACCTAAAACTATATTTAAAAGCTAAATAAAATTCTGTGGTAAGTGTTGGATACACAAACATAATCCGAACATTTAAAAAACACTTTGGAAATTTGAAAGCATATAGATTTTAAAAAATCCATGTTTTAAATTAATTTGAAAACTTAAATTTAGATAAATTTACAAATTAATTTACACATATTAAATTAACACAACCAAAATTGGATTATTTAAAAAAAAATCCATGTTTTATACAAACAAATAGGGTTTTATGAAAACCAAAAATACACTAAACGGTTTTCATAAAACCGTTTATATCTTAAACGGTTTTATGAAACCATTTAGTGGTTATTCAGTTTTCATAAAACCGTTCAGGTATTGCCGCTCTAATTTGTGAAATGGTGAGCGTCGCCATTTCAGTTTCCTCCCCACGCCCTTCGCGCTACTGCTGGAGAGCGTCACAACACCTTTCATCCTCATTTCGTGATGAATCCCCACTGCTGGGAATGCTCTTAACCAGGAAGATACTGAACCCCCCATGTTCTATATAATCTAGCAGTCTTGTCTTATGTATCTTACATAAATTCTTTGGAGGCAACCCTACATATTACGTTACATGTGACTACTAGACAACTCAGTTCCACCTGGTTAATTTTCATGCATGCTCCGGACAATACTGCTGTTTTAGAGCAGCCATGGACCCACCAAAGTAAAAGGAAAAGTTCCTTTGAATGTTAAGCATGTTTCACTTAGCTATATATTCAGTGCAATGTATACAATCTTCCTTGTATTTGTAACAAGGTTATTTCATTTATCCTTAAAATACGCAGACATAAGGAGCTGGATTCATAACATTGGACAACATGCCTCTGACATTGTCAACAAGAGATTTTGGTTGTAAACAAGGTTGTTATGGATATAATGCACTTCACTCTCTGACCTTTCAAGAACCAAATATATGACTGAATCCAGTGTCAATCCTTGCTGCTTTAGTCTTGATCTCAAATGTTTCTTATACTTTGCCATGTTCTTCAAGACATTCAAGTAACGATATTAGGATAGCAGCCTTCAGAAAGCATTTCATCAAAGAACTTGCAAGTCAGTTCAACTCCCCGGGACTTACCAAAGCATTCAGTCAATGACTGTATGTAATCAAATCAGGATTCAATCCTTTCTCTCCCATTTTCTTAAACCTCGTGTGTGCAACATCTAGTTCTCCACTTTTACCTGAAGAGTTAATCAGGGAGTTATAAGTAACATCAGGTTTGCAATAACTCCATCAAAGAGTTCAGTAACTGTATTGATCAATCCTACTCTACCGAAGCTGATATAAGAATGTTGAAAGTAAATATATATGATGATAGACCACTCTGCTTCATTTTTTTCATATAGGTTGCATATATGTGGTATTTGTTTCTGTTTACTCAAAGCTGAAAAATCGTATTGTACATAATGATATCAGTAGATATCCCTTTCTCATGAATCTTGTTTCACATGTATAAAACGGATAAAATGGTAATCTATTTTGAACTCTCGTATAACTGTTGATTGTTCATATTTGTGTTCTCAAATCAAGATGTTTCTCATATATTCTGTATGTATTTTTGATTTTAGCGGTTTCACTAGAAGTTCATTTTCTGTATGTATTATAAACGTTATTTTTCACTTATGACTTCATGCAAATTATGAAATTGAACCAAGCTACTAAATTATGAAGAATGAAGAAGATGCAGCATATTTTTAAGCCTGTAATATGGTTTCATTTACATGCTTTGAGACTTATGGGTTGTGATTCAAGAATTATTAGGTTTTATTAGGCGTTGTTTCTAGTTTTAAGAAATATTTTACAACCGTTAACATATTAATCTGATTTGTGATTTTTTTGGTGCTATATTTTTTTTTTGGTACTATAGCATTTTTGATCTGATTTGTTTGAGATAACTGACTATAAGTTGTATTTCATAATTCATAGCTTTTACTATCGGGTTATATGGATTGTAATGACTTAACCCTTTAATCCAGAAAGTCAAAAGGGTCGAGCTATTGTATGTAGCGAAAGGGTCGGGTCAAATTTTACATGATTCACATATTACCCTACCTTACCCTTTTGACACGTCTACATGATAGCAACAGTAGCAAGGAATATGAAACTTAAATCCTTTTTTCTTTTAATTTTCTTTAACAGATGAGTATACCAGAGAGCCAGAGTCTTCATTAGAAGGTGCAGCACTTATTCTGATATTGACATGTCATATAAATTATCTCATGTTTGGTTAGATGTCAAAACTTCATATATAAGGCTAGTGAAGGTCATGGTCTCTGGAGGAATTTCAAAAGTGCAAACTAGTTTGTTTCATATATGTATTATTCTCAAATCGTTGGGGGGCACTTGGAAGTTGGAATAACATTTGAGGTATATTCACCAGAAGTTAAAAGGAATCTTTGATTCATGAAAATAGTTTTCGTCTGCCTAGATGGCTGGGGGTCTATATGGTATTTGGGGTGAATTTGAATGTCTAATGGAGGTGCAGATGTTTCCAAATTAGGGGTGAGGTATACATGATATATGTAAAATTCAAATGGTTCAATTCAATGTTTCCAAGTTTGATTTTTAGTGGGAATTGATGTATTCTGTATTTTAATTTTTGGCTGGATTGTAATCATTTATAAATTATTTTATTTTTAGTATAATTTGATGAATGTGTACATAGGCATTCTGCTATTCTTCTTCTTGTTGGGTTTATGAGGGTGGGTTGTGCAAATCTATAGCCATCATGACCTATCTGGACCAAATTCTACCCACCAAAACCTCAGTCTTCTCAATATTTGTAAAAATTCAGATACGCTTGAAATCTTACGGAGGTAGATGCATTCGATTGATCATCCAACGAGAACGGTAATGATTTCAATTGAACATATAGATCTGATCGCTGTCCTCTTTTATTAGCTTCTTATCTTCTAAATAATTGTCTGTATGATGAGAAACATAAACAAATACAGTAACTAGATATTGATTTCCATTTGTTTTCACACATAATTCATGACTTCAAAGATTCTATTTATTAAATTTCTGAATTTTTTTCTTTTTTGTTTGTTTTACAAACATTGATTGGCCTATGATTAGTTTTAGTTATAGTATGCAAGCAAAAGCGCTTGTTACATGTAGAAATCTTACGACCGACTAGAACGGTTTGAGGTGTTGTGCAAAAATGTTGCACAAATGTGGAAAAATAATAAACAAGATCGAGATTTGTCAATTGAACATCAATCTAATATGATAGAAATTATTCTATTACATCAAAGAAATAGTAAATAATCATAACGAAGAAACAAAGAGACGCACATTATTTATGCTAGTTCCACTACCATCGAGATAGTGTATGTCTAGTCCAAAGGGGAGAGATTTTATTTCGGACGTTTTATTGACACGCCAAATATGGTTAAGGGGGGTTCAAATTTTAAAAACACTTCAATCATAAAAAGAATGTTATGGGGGTCACGTACTTAATTTTTTACATTCCTTTTTTACCTTGCTAATAACATCAATTATCATCACAAATCCTAATCAATTTCAAATGCAAAAAATCAAATCACAAAATTATTTTTAAACAAAAAAAAAAGCGATCATTTGGGGAGAAATAAAGGTGCAAACGAGGAACGTAAAACACTCCTCCTAAGATGATGGAGAAGCTGTTGACAAGGTATGTGAAACCGATTGTATAATGCATCGGAAACAATGAAGGTTAGAGTTTCTGTTATGTCAGTCTCGGGAGCCGAATGCCGTAGTATCAAATTTTGTTTGGTGAAAGATGGTCGTTTTGTCATCGCCGAAATAGGTGAATTACTATATAACGACATGAACGGTATAGGTTTGTTGTATTATATACTTTTGTTTGACATTATTCATCGTTTTCGAAATTCGTACTCGTTGTCGGGTTGTCGAAGTGGAGGAAATTGGTTGTATCGACAAATTCGACGGTGGGATACCATATAAAGAAAATTGTTCAATATATGCATATCGATTTTCTATGAATGATATTTTTTCTCTAATCTGATGCATTTCGACAAATGAGATTATTGATAATTTGGTATAAAAATCTAATGTAGTTCAACTAATATACTGTATTTTTTTAATTAACAACTAAAAACAGGATTATTGTAAAGAAGACTAATTTGGTAAAATAAACTTTATTTGTTAAGGGGGTGCTCTCTGTACTGTTACTCACCTTAACAAATTCTTTTTTCTATTTAAATTGAAACCCCCTTAACAATACTTGGAGTGTCAATAACAATGCCCTTTATTTCACATAAGAGAATTACAATAAAAAATAAAAGTTTACATATCCAAACCTCAAATTAAGCTTAACAAGAAGAGACACTCCATTTGGGATCGCTCTCTCCATGCCAAGATGGGTTTATAATGAAGTCTACCCCTCAATATATTACCAGTGAAATCTATGTGAATCATCAATCAAATTACCAAGATATGATAATAGATAATGGAGGCAAATTACTGAAGTAACAAAGGACACAATAGCAAGTAAATTACTAATTCTCTTCGATAGCAAAGATGGAAGAAAATAATCCCTACATCCATCTCATACAAATGAAAGCAATAATTTATGAATTTCCATATCAAAAAAATTTACTTTTCATTTTGCATATTTGTTGCCATCTATTGCAATTTTGTATCATCAAAATTTAACACTCCACCTTGATGCAAAATCACATATCTCTAACACTCCACCTATGGTCAAATTCCCTTTCCAACATAAAACTTAAAAAGAACTTCACCTTAAACCAAAATTTCATACTGAGATAGAAACTAAAAATGAATACTTACCCACTGGGTTCCAGCAAAGCTGCCCCCATCACTCCTTGTTAAAGAGCTCAAACTATGTTCCCACCCACCAAAAAAATGTTGCAAATATCCAAAATAAAAAAGAAGGAAAATTCCAAAGTAATCTCAGCATTAGCAAGACCAAAAATAATTCTCTCAACACCAATTCAAATACAGAGCCAAAATCCAAATTTCTTAAAAGATAAATCTCTCTCCTTTCACATACCTCTAAGTAGCACTACTCCTTGAAGATGACATCACAAAATCGACGATGTACCACAATTGCACCAAATCCGCCAAAATTAACTCGATGAGCTGAACTCTCCAAGATGGCATCACAAGTCGATAAGCCTCAACGGCGTCAAATCCGTCATCAAAATCAACTATATTAGATATAGTTTCTAATGTTCAAATAACAATTAAGGTGAAGCAGGGTCATGAACAACCATGCAATGGTCTTTTCAACACGCTAAACTCTTTATCACTTAACTCTCATACATTGCGAGCCACACCTAACAAATCTCCACCTTGGCAAGCATTTCTCAACTGAACTTGAAGTCACATAGAGTCCTCAACACTTGGAAAGGTCGCTAACACCTTCGGTTGTTCGTTTTAGGTCACTACCACCTCTTTGTAGTTTCACCAAGTTGTTTTCTATAAAGAGTCTCTTTTCTACAATTGATCAGACCCAGTTCTAACCTATAACTCCAATTTAATGAGAATGTAAAGCTTAACCTACATCAAGGTTCCAAGCCTGAAACACTCTTCTCTCTCAATACAATCTTCTTCACCAAAGTCTCATTTCCTCCCAAATAGTAATAGCATATTCATCACTAAATCTACCAGCCTTTGTAGAAATAATATATGCACAATTTAATACAAATCACCTTGCTCTGATACCAAACCGTTGTGCAAAAATGTTGCATAGATGCGGAAAAACAATAAATAGAATTTCGAATTGCCAATTGAACATCAATCTTAATCTGATAGCAATTACTCTATTACATCAATCAAATAGTAAATAACTATAACGAAGAAATAAAGAGACACATAATATTTATATTGGTTCCACTACCATCGAGATAGTGTACATCTAGTCCAAAGAAGAGAGTTTTATTCCATATAAGAGAATTACAAGAGATTACAAAATAAGGGTTTACATATCCAAACCTCAAAATAGGCTTAACAAGAAGAGACACTCCATTTGGGGATTGCTAGCTCCATGTCAGGATGGGCTTTCAATGAAGTCTATCCGTCAATATATTGTCAAGGAAATCTATGTGAGTCATCCATCAAATTACCAGGATATGCTAATAAGTAATGAAGGTAAATTACAGAGGCAACAAATGACACAATAGCAAATAAATCACTAATTCCCTTCAATAACAAAGATGGAATAAAATAATCCCTGCATCCATTTTATGTAAATGCAATCAATAATTTATGAATTTCCATAGTAAAAATATTTATTTTTCTTTTTGCATGTTTATTACCATCTATTTGTGATTTAGTATCACCAGAATTTAATACTCCACCTTGATGCAAAATCACATATCTCTAACAACGCATCTCTAGTCAAATTCTCTCTTGAACATAAAACTCTTGAAAAGAACTCCACCTAAAACTGAAATCTCGTTGTGAGATAGAAACCAAAAATGAATATTTACCTAATTGGTTCCAGCAAAACTACCCCCTATCACACCTTGTTAATGAGCGTAGACTATGTCCCCACCCGCCAATAAAATGTGGCAAATATCTAAATAAAAAAGAAGGCTGATTTCGAAGCAACCACAATATCACCAAGTCCAAAAATAATTCTCTCAACCACCAATTCAAATACAGAGCCAAAATCCTAATCTCATTATACAAGATAAATCTCTCTCCTTCCACATACCTGCATGTAGCACCACTATTTTAAGATGACGTCAATAAATCGACGATGTACCACAACTGAACCAAATCTGTAAAAATCATCTTTATGAACTGAACTCTTCAAGACGGCATCACAAGTCCATAAGCCTCAATGGCATCAAATCCGTCACCAAAATCAGCCACATCAGATATAATTTCTAAATCCAATGGTCCTTCAACATGCTAAACTCTTCATCACCTAACTCTCATATAATGCAAACCACACCTAACAGATCTCAACCTTGATGAGCATTTCTCAACTGAACTTGAAGTTACACAGAGTCCTCAAATACTTCAAAAGATCGCTAACACATCCAGCAGTTTGTCTAAAGTCGCTACTACCTCTATGTAGTATCGCCAAGCTGATTTCTATAAAGAGTCTCTTTTCTTCGGTTAGTCAGACCCCGTTCTAATATATAACTCAAACTTAATGAGAATCTGGAGCTTAAGCTACATCATAGTTCGAAACCTGAAACACTCTTCTCTCTCAACATAATTTTTCCACCAAAGTCATCTTCCCCCCCAAAAAGTAATAGCATAAGCACCACTGAATCTACCAACCTTGTAGAAATAATTGATGCACAATTTAAAACGAATCGCCTTGCTCTAATACCAAACTGTTGTGCAAAAATGTAGCACAGATGCGAAAAACAATAAACAAGATCTAGATTTTTCAATTGAACATCAATCTAACATAATAGCAATTATTCTATTACATCAAACAAATAGTAAATGACTATAAGGAAGAAACAAAGAGACATACAATATTTAAATTAGTTCCACTACCATCGAGATAGTGTACGTCCAATCCAAAGGAGAGAGATTTTATTCCACATGAGAGAATTACAAGAGATTACAAAATAAAAGTTTACATATTCAAACCTTAAATTCGGCGTAACAAGAAGAGACATTCCATTTGGGGATCGCTGGCTCTATGTCAGTATGAGTTTACAATGAAGTCTAGCTCTCGATATATAACCAGTGAAATCTATGTGAGTCATCAATCAAATTATCAAGATATAATAATAAATAATGAAGGTAAATTTCTGAGGTAACAAATGACACAATAACAAGTAAATCACTAATTCCCTTCAATAGCAAAGATGGAAGAAAATAATCCCTACATCCATCTTATGCAAATGCAATCAATAATTTATGTATTTCCATTCTAAAAATATTTACTTCTCATTTTGCATATTTGTTACCATCTATTTGTGATATTGTATCACCAAAATTTAACACTCCACCTTGATACAAAATCACATATCTCCAACACTCCACCTCTAGCCAGATTCCCTTTTCAACATAAAACTTTTTAAAAGAACTCTACCTTAAACCGAAATCTCATAGTGAGACAGAAACCAAAAATGAATATTTACCTAATGGGTTCACTACACCATATCAACGAATTTGGCACACAAGGATGCGGATATAAAATTCGGCTATAAGCCATTTCAAATTTGATAGTGTTCAGATCCATATCAAACTACATTTTGCGATCCGCACCACCCCAAACGCCCTAAATCTGACCGTTCATCGATGAAGCCCCGGATCAGTTCATTTGATATGGCTTTGGACCGTATGAAATACGTATCAAAATTTTCTCTCCTTACTTCCATTCTGGCACAATCGAGTTTTGACACATCAAAAATTTCGGCCGAATTATCCCTCTTTTTATTTTGCAATGGCGACCACCGAATACCCAAATTACGGTTTTGGTACTCGACTGACTTCATTTGTCAATAAGCCATCCGCCGCAGTCCATGGGTTATCGTCAGTTCGCGCTGCCTTCAGCTGACCGGCGAAGCCTCAGTCAAATGTTGTTCATCCTTCTCGTCGCCAATAGAGGTGAGTACTAGATCATAGTTAAATTTAAATATGAATTGGTTTTAACTTGAATTCGAATTGGGTTTAATTTGAATTTCCATGCCGTAGTTCAAAAATATGAATGATAGATATTTTCATGTGATTGTCTACCTAGAATTCATGCTGCTATTGTGTTTAAATTGGGTATTATCCCCAGTTTTATAGTGCAGCAGTGTATTTGCTATCATTTACTTATGCTGTATTTTTCTACCTTAAATTTAGACACTTTTACTTGTGTTGCCCTTCTCATTTGTGTGTATTATTGCACCATGTACATTGATCGTTACTGATTTGAAGTGCATGTGTCATTTTTGGCTTGTGCCAAAATTAAATAAATCATGTGGTATGATTTGAGAACTAAAGCATATTAGTTTTGTTGACTGAGCTACATGTATTTGATGTTTTCTTCTGTGTGTTTTGGACACTTTAAAAATTGATAAGAACAGATACTTCATTCTTGCTTGCTAGTTATGTTATCTTGTGCATTCAAGTCGGTACTTAGTCTTGTGAAAATATGTTCTTTTATGTGTAAGTATGTGTGTATGTGTTATAGTTGTTGTTGCTTCACCTGAACTGCTTTTCCATTTATGACTTGCTGTCTTGAACCAAGTTGCTTTATGCTCATGTATATGACATTATATGCATCAAGTATGTGCATGTGCTTGTGCACTGATTTGTTGTATTCATCCATGACCTGACTGTGTTCTTCTTGCTTATATGTTCATGATGTTGTTGTGCAGAGTATGTGTGTGTTGAAATTGTATATTCTTCTGTTATCTTGTGCATTCAAGTCAGTACTTAGTCTTGTGGAAATATGTTCTTTTATGTGTAAATATGTGTGTGTTGTATATCTTATTCTGACTCACTATTGTTTTAATGCAAATTAGGTTTTAGACGAAGATGATGCATTCTGGTTAAGAATTTACTGGGTGATCCACCAGTGAAGCCTCACCAAGTTGAAGGCTGTAACTCTTTGGTTAAGAGTTACTGGGTGATTCAACTGGTGGCATCACTTGAGCTCACGACGCTGGTTCGGGTATTTATCCCAACTTATTCATTTAACTAAGCGCCAGGACTGGCAAAGGGGATAATATCAAGTGTCAAATGCTTTTTCCTAAGGTTTAGTGAAGTAGCACATGACATTTGATATATTATCCCCTTTGCTAGTCTTGGCGCTTAGTTAAATGCATATGTTATGATAAATACCCGACCCTGGTGCGTGAGCTAAAGTGCATCCACCTGGTGAATCACCCAGTAAATTTTTAACCAGAAAGTTACACCTTCAGCTTGGTGAATGCATTAGCTGCGGATCGATGTGGTTGATCGCAGAAGTTGAGAAGCGGAGAGTGGTTGATCGCTGAAGTTTAACTTCTTTATTGTAATGTAATTATGAAACGGTATGTATCTTCTTTATTGTAATGTAACATTATGTATCTTCTTTATTGTAATAAAACGGCATGTATCTTATTTATTGTAATGTAATCAAATAGTATGTATCATTATATATTGTAATATAATGAAATGTTTCATACAATTGTTTCGTTTACTGTTATAATTGCGAATTAGTGTATCCTGTGTATAAATTGTGTTACAAATAATATGTGCTGCGGTTTCTGCTTATATATATATATATATATATATATATATATATATATATATATATATATAAGATACGGTTTATAGCCGTATCTACTAGTCGTTTAGACACGGCCAATAGCCGTATGTTATTACAGTAGGATAGGGTTTACAGCCGTATCTAATAATTTAACGCGCCATTTTTTGATACAGCTTTTTACCGTGTCTAACTGCTTTAGATACGGCTAATAACACAGTTTAATTAGCATATATGGTGTAGTGGTTCCAGCAAAACTACCCCCCATCATGCCTTGTTAATGAGCTCAAACTATGTCCCCACCTGCCAAAAAAATATTGCAAATATCCAAAATAAATAGGAAGGCAAATTCCTAAGTAATCTCAATACCACCAAAGCCAAAAATAATTCTCTCAATCACCAATTCCAATATAGAGACAAAATCTGAATCTCTATATGCAAGATAAATCTCTCTCCTTCCACATGCCTGCACGTAGCACCACTCCTTTAAGACAACATCACAAAATCGATGATGTACTACAATTGCACCTTATCCGCAAAAATCAACTCTATGAATTGAACTCTCCAAGACGGCATCACAAGTCGATAAGGCTTAACGGTGTCAAATCCATCACCAAAATTAGCTGCATCAGATATAGTTTTAAAATTTAATGGTTCCTTCAACACACCGAACTCTTTATAATCTAACTCTCATATGTTGCTAGCTACACCTAACAGATCTCCACCTTGGCGAGAATTTCTCAACTAAACTTGAAGTTATACAATGTCCTCAAACACTTACAAATGTCGCTAACACCTACAGCGGTTCGTCTTAGGTCGCTACCACCTTTCATCAGTTTCGCCAAGCTGTTTTTCCACAAAGAGTCTTTTTTTTATGGTTGGTCAGGCTCCGTTCTAACATATAACTCTAACTTAACGAGAATCCCGAGTTCGAGCCACATCAAAGTTCCAAGCCTGGAACACTCTTCTCTCTCAAGATAATCTTCTCCACCAAAGTCTCCTTTTCCCCCAAAATAGTAATAACATATTCTCCACTGAATCTACCAATTCTTGTAGAATTAATCGATGCACGATTTAAAACAAATCACCTTACTCTGATACCAAACTGTTGTGCAAAAATGTTGCACAGATGTCCAAAAACAATAAAACGGATTTAGAATTGCCAATTGAACATCAATCTAATCTGATAGCAGTTATTCTATTATATCAAACAAATAGTAAATAACCATAACGAAGAAACAAAGAGAAGATCAATATTTATTCTAGTTCCATTGCCATCGAGATAGTGTACGTCCTGTCCAAAGGAGAGATATTTTATTCCACATGAGAGAATTACAGAAGATTACAAAATAAGAAATTTACATATCCAAACCTCAAATTAGGCTTAATAAGAAGAGACACTCAATTTGAGGATCACTAGCTCCATGCCAAGATGAGTTTACAATGAAGTCTACCCATCAATATATTGCCAGTGAAATCTATATGAGTCATCAATCAAATTACAAAGATATGGTAATAAATAATGGTGGTAAATTACCGAGGTAACTGTTGGAAATGAATGAGTAATTGTTGAAAATAAATGAGTAGGTTTGGCTAAATTCATTTAGTCCCACATTGGGGAAAACTTCCACCTTTGCCACTACTTATACTAAGGCTTGATATGTTATTACAAAAGAAAGTGGAGATGGAAGAGAGAGGCAATGACATGAACTATGGCATGATAAGCACTCATATTAATATTTAATGGTCAAAAGATAGGGCCTTGGGCCTTGGGGCTCTTGGGGTTTGGTGATCAATTGGGCCTCCGGGTGCCGATGGGCTCGCTGCGATGCGAAACCGCTATTTTTGAATTTGGCCGCGAAATTGCCAACGGAAAGGTCTGTTGGTAAAGGGTCGCAACCTTTCCAACAGTCGTAGTCGTTGCAATTCGAACAGGAACACCTGCTCATGTAAAGGTGCCTCTTCCAGCCTATATAAAGGCCTGCGAAAAATCAAAAGAGATATATACAGTTTTCTTCTGATTTCGCTCCTCTTTGTCTTCTTCCCCACTGCTCTGTTCTTCAAAATAAAACCACTTCCTTGCGTTCGTCGTCAGCCTGCGGTTGTAGCGCAACCTCACAGACAGAGACCGTTTCATCCTTGGTAAACGATTGCTCAACCAAACCTTACAGCGCCGTAGAGAGAGCAATTTCGTTTCAAGGAAATAGCATACGCTGGACTCGGTCATTAATTAGTAATATTAACCTTCTTCTCTGCGTCTTTACTTAATCAGTACTGCTTCTTTTACTTCCCTTGCACAACTGAGATTGATAATTGGTGTTGCGATTGCAATATCATTGATTCAATATTACTAACGCTTAAAAGCGTTACTGTTCATAGAAACGGTTTTCAGACGTTTCTAGTGAGTGGTTGCTAACAAACTTGAAACGAAATTGTTAATAGTTGCTTTCATTTGCAGACGACAATGTCGCAAAACAGCAACAGCAAATCTGTGCCGACACTGACTGTGCCACCGGCTCCGCCTCTGGTTCCACCAACTGTCCCATATTCGCATGGCGAGTGACCAGAGAAGTTTAATGGCCAGGATTTCAAACGCTGGAAACAGAAGATGCTTTTCTACCTAACAACCTTGGGCCTGGCCAAATACATTACGGAGGATCCACTGTTTGTTGAAGAATTAGAGCCAGACGCCACCAAAGTTGAGGCTTTTACTGCATGGAAGAATTCTGACTTCATCTGTAAGAATTACATTCTCAACGGTTTAGATAACAGTTTATATAATGTATATTTCATCGTTGAGATTGCAAAGGTTCTTTGGTTATCACTTGAAAAGAAGTACAAGACTGAAGATGCCGGAATGAACAAATTCATTGTCGGAAAGTTTCTTGACTTCAAAATGGTTGATTCCAAAACAGTCGTCAGTCAGATTCAAGAACTCCAAGTTATCATTCATGAAATTCACGACGAAAAGATGGTGTTAAGTGAGTCATTCCAAGTGGCTGTCGCTATCGAAAAGTTGCCTCTGTCATGCAAGGATTTCAAAAACTATTTAAAGCATAAGCGCAAGGAAATGACTATGGAGGATCTGATTGTTCGTCTGCGAATCGAAGAAGACAACAGAAAATCAGAGAAAAAGGCTACCAGTTCATTGCAGGCAAAAACCAACGTGATTGAGGATGAAAAGACAAATAAAAGGAAGCGCGAGCAGAATCCTAATGCAAAGAAACAAAAGAAGTTTCAAGGATCTTGCCATAATTGTGGGAAGAAAGGCCACAAAGCAGCCGTGTGTCGTGCGCCCAAAAAGAAGAAACCTGAAGCAAATATGGCAGGAAATTCATAGGATGTCACATATATGGATTTGTGTGCAGTTGTTTTTGAATGCAACCTTGTTGGCAACAACAAGGAGTGGTTTCTAGACGCAGGAGCCACTCGTCATATATGTGCCAACAAGTGGATGTTTACAACCTACAAGCCTGCCACTGATAACGAGCAACTATTCATGGGTAACTCGTCTGCATCAAAGGTTGAAGGCAAGGGAAAGATTGTACTGAAGTTAACTTCTGGAAAGGAACTAAAACTGAATGACGTTCTCCACATTCCAGAAATCCACAAGAACCTGATTTCAGGATCGTTGCTCAGCAAGCATGGTTTCAAACTAACATTTGTTGCTGATAAGTTTGTAATATCAAAGAACGGAGTGTATGTTGGAAGAGGATATGTGTGTGATGGCTTGTTTAAAGCAAATGTAACCACTGTTGTACCGAACAATGATATGAATAAAAGCGAATCTTCTGCTTATATTGTTGACTCTTCTAACATATGGGATTCTAGATTAGGGCATGTAAATTTTGATACATTGCGAAAATTAATTAATCTAGAATTCATACCAAAATGCAATATAGATTCCAACTATAAATGTCAAGTTTGTGCAGAAGCAAAAATGACTAGAACCTCGTTTCATCACGTTGAACGAGAGACCGAACCTCTAGAATTAATACATACTGATGTATGCGATTTGAAAATGTGTCAAACTAGAGGTGGAAAGAGGTACTTTATCACATTCATTGATGAGTGTACCAGATACTGTAATGTATATCTCCTTAGAAGTAAGGACGAAGCAATCGACATGTTTAAACAGTATAAGGAAGAAGTTGAGAATCAACTCAATAAGAAAATAAAATCTTTAAGAAGTGATAGAGGAGGAGAATACGAGTCTCCGTTTGAGGAATTTTGTGCTGAGCATGGAATTATACATCAAACTACATCCTCGTATTCACCTCAATCCAACGGTATAGCCGAATGGAAAAACAGAACTCTTAAAGAAATGATGAATGCCTTACTAATTAGTTCTGGATTGCCAGATAACTTTTGGGGAGAAGCTATTCTTTCGGCAAATCACATCTTGAATAAAATATCGCGAAAGAAAACATCAAAATCTCCACATGAACTTTGGAAAAATAGACCACCATCCTACAATACTTGAAAGTGCGGGGGTGTCTTGCCAAAGTAGAAATACCAAAGTCGAAAAAGGTCAAAATTGGATCAAAGACTATATATTTCATATTCATTGGATATGCTCATAATAGTAGTGCATATCGATTTTTGGTGTACAAATCTGAAATTGTTGATATTCATGAAAACACCATTATCGAGTCTCGAAATGCAAGATTCTTTGAACAAATTCATCCTCTAAAGACCTCTATTGAAACTAGTGTTCAAAAGAGGCCAAGAGATTCAGATACTCCAGAGGATAATGCTGATCAAAGAGAAATGAATGATGAAACTGAGATAGAGGAACCGAGAAGGAGCAAGCGACAAAGGACCCCTAAATCCTTTGAACCTGATTTCTATGCATATATGATAGAAAATGAACCTCTAACTTACTAACAAGCAATGTCATCTCCCGATGCTCCTTATTGGAAAGAAGCCGTCAATTGTGAAATAGAATCCATTCTACAAAACCATACGTGGAAACTAGTGGATCTCCCTAAAGGATCAAAACCACTAGGATATAAATGGATATTTAAGAAGAAACTAAAGGCTGACGGCTCAGTAGACAAGTATAAAGCAAGACTTGTAATAAAAGGATTCAGACAGAAGGAAGATCTGGATTACTTTGATACATACTCTCCAGTTACCAGAATAACATCAATTAGGATGCTTATTGAAATCGCATCTATATTGAATTTGGAAATACACCAAATGGATGTGAAAACTGCGTTTTTGAATGGTGAACTGGAAGAAGAAATATATATGCAGCAACCAGAAGGGTTTCTATGCCCGGGAAATGAAAATAAGGTGTGCAAATTAGTAAAATCACTTTATGGCCTTAAACAAGCTCCAAAACAATGGCACGAGAAATTTGATGAAACTATGTTATCAAATGGATTCAAAATAAATGAATCAGATAAATGCATATATATAAGATATACGGATATTGGATATGTCATTGTTTGTCTTTATGTTGATGATTTACTAATCCTAGGAAATAATAATGCCATAATAAAGTCTACGAAGGATATGTTATCCTCTAGATTCGAGATGAAAGACCTAGGAGTGGCTGATGTAATCTTGGGTGTAAAAATTATAAAAACACCACAAGGATATGCCCTATCTCAGTCACATTACATAGCCAAATTACTTGAAAGGTTCAAGCAGTATAATAAAACCATTGCAAAATCACTAGTGGATATGAACCAAAATTGGTTAAAGAACACCGGTGATGGAATATATCAACTTGAATATTCTCGCATACTGGGAAGTATCATGTATGTTATGAATTGCACTAGGCCCGATATTGCATACGCTATAAGCAAGCTGAGTAGATATACCAGTAATCCTAGCAAACATCACTGGAAAGCAATAATAAGGATCCTAGGATATCTGAAGTACACACAAAACTATGTGTTACAATATGAGAAGTATCCTTCAGTGATAGAAGGATATAGTGATGCCAATTGGATGACTGGCTCAAATGACACAAAATCCACAAGTGGATATGTGTTTACATTAGGAAATGGAGCAATCTCGTGGAAATCATCCAAACAGACTTGCATAGCAAGGTCGACAATGGAATCGGAGTTCATTACTCTAGATAAAGCCGCAGAAGAAGCAGATTGGCTTAGGAGTTTCTTGGAAGATATTCCAAACTGGGAAAAACCGGTACCTCCAATATGTATACATTGTGATAGTCAATCTGCTATAGGAAGGGCGAATAGTACATTGTATAATGGTAAGTCTCGACATATTCGTCGTAGACATAAAACCATAAGACAACTTCTCTCTAATGGAGTTATCACTATAGACTATGTAAGGTCAAAGGATAACATAGCGGATCCACTAACCAAAGGCTTGCCAAGAGAGAAAGTTCAAACCTTATCGATGGGAATGAGTTTAAGACCTATGAATTAAAAGTTTTCTAAAATGGAAACCCCACCTAGTTGACTGGAGATCCCAAGATCTAGGTTCAAAGGGACAACTAAGTTTAAGATAAACTTGATGGCACTGTTAAATTCAAACCATTCCTATGATAAGTCAGTGCACTACCCGTCGGAGAATAGGATAAGCTTGGCTTTTAATGATGTCTATACTGTGGTGTTATAAAGAACCAAGTGGAGTATTACGAGATACTCTTTATAGAATCACCTATGTGGGTGCGAAGGCGCCGCTTCAAGAAGAATTGTAAGGTCGAATTCTTCAATCACTCATGAAACCAAGGCGGTGTTCATGGCAAAAACGAACACAAACAGAGAACCAAGGGGTTAAAGAGCATTTATCATGTGTTTTCTTTATAGACTTACACAAACGGCTTACAGTTCAAAGACAGTCTAGTCTACTGATTCGCCAGTTAGTTACAAAGATATAACACTAGGAAAAGTTCAAGGCCTCTGTGCTACTTTTATCGATATGATAAATGTTTCGCAAAATTTTAAGAACAGATTAGATAATACTCATTCATGTGGGGGATTGTTGGAAATGAATGAGTAATTGTTGAAAATAAATGAGTAGGTTTGGCTAAATTCATTTAGTCCCACATTGGGAAAAACTTCCACCTTTGCTACTACTTATACTAAGGCTTGATATGTTATTACAAAAGAAAGCGGATATGGAAGAGAGAGGCAATGACATGAACTATGGCATGATAAGCACTCATATTAATATTTAATGGTCAAAAGATAGGGCCTTGGGGCTCTTGGGGTCTGGTGATCAATTGGGCCTCCGGGTGCCGATGGGCTCGCTGCGATGCGGAACCGCTATTTTTGAATTTGGCCGCGAAATTGCCAACGGAAAGGTCTGTTGGTAAAGGGTCGCAACCTTTCCAACAGTCGTAGCCGTTGCAATTCGAACAGGAACGCCTGCTCATGTAAAGGTGCCTCTTCCAGCCTATATAAAGGCCTGCGAAAAATCAAAAGAGATATATACAATTTTCTTTTGATTTCGCTCCTCTTTGTCTTCTTCCCCACTGCTCTGTTCTTTAAAATAAAACCACTTCCTTGCGTTCGTCGTCAGCCTGCGGTTGTAGCGCAACCTCGCAGACAGAGACCATTTCATCCTTGGGAAACGATTGGTCAACCAAACCTTACAGCGCCATAGAGGGAGCAATTTCGTTTCAAGGAAACAGCATACGCTGGACTCGGTCATTAATTTGTAATATTAACCTTCTTCTTTGCGTCTTTACTTAATCAGTACTGCTTCTTTTACTTCCCTTGCATAACTGAGATTGATAATTGGTGTTGCGATTGCAATATCATTGATTCAATATTACTAACGCTTAAAAGCGTTACTGTTCATAGAAACGGTTTTCAGACGTTTCTAGTGATTGGTTGCTAACAGTAACATGCGACACAATAGCAAGTAAATCACTAATTCACTTCAATAGCAAAGATGAAAAAAAAAAATCTCTTCAACCATCTCATGCAAATGCAATCAATAATTTATGAATTTCCATAATAAAAATATTTACTTACCATTTTGCATATTTGTTACCATCTATTTGTGATTTTGTACCACTAAAATTTAACATGAGGCTACTTTTATTACTTATAAATTTAACAAAATATTATAACTTCTATCTTGTTGTTTTTCAATATACAATGTGTTTGTTCTAGTCATTTCTGTTTAATTGTTAATTTTGGTTAAGTAATTTATAAGATAACGAAAAATATCTTTGAATGTACACTATCATACGATGTTCATATGAGCATTTTGACATTTTGAAGTGGACACCAATTATGAAACCATCTGAAGTTAGGTATGCATTTCAATTAGGCGTTTAATGGTTGATACCATAAATAGAATGTATTTATTTTTGTATTGATATATTTGGAGGAGTAATTTATCATCGTTCATATTTTTGCCGCTTTTGTAATTGTAACATAAAGCAAAATGTGCTTGTGTACTAATGAGCAAGGATAATATCATTGTTTAATACTTGAAGGCAATTTGTAATGATCTGGAGTTCTTTCCAGTCACGAATCTGAATCTGGTAAGTCTTCCAATCACGAATCTGAGTTCGGTAAGTCGTTGAGTTAGCTTGGAACTTATTCAATATTGAACCATTAGCATGCCTTATAGTTTTTGAATGAGATTGGGTGGTTATAGTTTAATGCGTACTCTTTTCTAAATTGATTTGAGACAATATTCTTTTTTCATATAGTTAGTATAGTTGATGGTGTAATCAATGAGCTAATCAAACCGATCGTTTGAAAGGTTTGCTTACTGTTACTTGTTCAAAACAAACTTTTATGAAGTCAAAAAAGTAATTTCCTTTTCTTGAGGTCGTTTTCTCCGATGTTATTAATGGTTTAAATTCTGGTACCTAAAATCTATCTGAAATATCTACTACATGTCAAATCTACATTAATATTAAAGGTGGATTAGGCTCAGTACCGGAACTTTGTAGTCAAAACTATTACCATATCAACTTATATGGTAATAGAAAAATCATACTATTACTAACCAAAGAAATCAGTTATTAGCAGTTTGGTTCATGGTTGGTAACGGTTGGCAGAGGCCAATATTAAGTTTTTGTCGTTTATTAGTAGGATATCCTTTTGTTTACAATATTTCATGTTAAAAGATTAAAGATTAGAAATGATTTTTTGTTATTCTATTATTATTTATCTATCTTATCTTATGTAGTCAAATATGCAAAAAAAAAACATTATTGTTGACACGGTTTTTGGTCAAAGTCATCACACGAGAAATCCCTGGTTAACAATACGCTCAAGTATTGAGAACATCATCAGAAGATAGGAAGCGATTTGGTTGAAGTCGCATCACAAACATAAAGTGGTCCAGAACTCCTAATAGATGACCTCTTTTGGGTCCAAAAACATCAATTACGGGGCTTTTCCCCGTAACTCTTATAGCCCTTTGAATTAGTTTCAAGTAGAGCTTTCGTTTGGTCAAAACGGACTTACGGTTTGGAATTTACGCTTGTTTCCGTGAACGAGCGCAGAACTGGAATTACTTAGAGAATCAGATTTTTGGATTGGCTTAACCCAATCGGATTGTGTGTCTTCTTGTAACTGATTCTTGTAACATGTCAGTATAACAATAAGGTTATAAAGTGGATGCAGGCTTTGTTTGAGCCGAACCTCTATAAAAACTTCGTGTGTCTCCTGTTATTTACTGTTTTCTGCATCCTGTGATCTGTGTTCTGTGATTGTGAGGACTTCATGCTGCATTTGGGTGTTAGTACCAAAATTTGGTCTAACAATTATGGATGGAGCTAGAATATCATATATATTATACTATTTCTAAGGTATATGATAAAAAATTACATTCAATTTTGTATAACAGTATTTCCTTAGGTATTTTGTTAAATCATTACATATAAGAAGTTTGATGTTATGTAATAAACACATATGATGAAATATGAGAATATACATATGTATTGTTTAAGGTATGGTAATCACCGTTGTTAATGCTTAATCACCATTACCGTACCATATATTTTCATACGGTTTGGCATGCCGTACCAATCTAATCGATTACCATTTTTCAATACGACTTTTGTTGGTAGTATTTTGTAATTGCTGGTAAGTGATAATATGATTAAAATATCCAGCCCTAATTTGTATCATATTTTACTACATTATCATTTGATTGATTTAAATATATTATTTAGGAAATGCAATTGCATTATTCTGATTGCTGGAAAGTGGTAATTGTTGGTACAGTTGTACTACTTTATAAAATTAAGGACTCAAAACCCGTTTTATCATTCAGTTACAAAATGGGGATCCAATATTAATATCTATAGAATAATTCTAAAAATATTGGATTAGATATTGCATTATTCTGATTCTTAAATGGGCTCCACACGTTTGTCCACTTTACCAGAAACAAAAATTGGACAAAAACAATACAGTCCACGTTTCCAAGTTCAAATCCAAAAATTCAAAACCAAGTAACAAACCCAAATCATTGGATTTGACCCTAAAATATTAAGATCCAAACATAACGCCAGTTCTAAATTCCAAGAAGAAATTCGAACTCTTTCTCCAACCTGATTCATAAATCCGATGGATAACATTAGATCCAAAATGAAAATGCCAGTTAAGAACACAAATTAGCAAATCCAAACAGAAAACATCATATTCAAATTACAATACAGCAGACTCAAATTATAAAACCCCAGATCCAAACCAAAAATATAAGCTTCTTTTGGTATCAAAATTCACAGTGATGGAAATCACAAAGAGTGATTGGGGATACATATCAGAACAGCTGCTCGATACCTCTTTCTTCTACCTCACCTTAAGTGCCTAAGGCTTGACGTTACTCATGCACATCGATTGGCAGTGGTTGGGCCATTTCCCTCCCTTATGAAACGACCAAAAGTCAGCTGACTTTTTTTCTTCAATCCTTCTTGTTTATTATTTCTGCGGAGAAAAGAACGCATGCACGTCTTTTTTGTTGACTGGTGATTTTCTACATTGAAAGTGAGATTTCGTCAAACACTTCAATACAATACAACCACCAAAATAATCAAATCAAAAACGCATAAAAAGAATGTTAGTAATAATCCTCATCCTGTTAACTTCAATGAAAACTCATGGTTCAAAAGAATGCAATCCTTCCATATGTGGGAATCAATCCATAAGATATCCGTTTACATTAAAAGGCGATCCTTCCAACTGTAGTGGGGACGAGAAGTACAAACTCTCATGTATTGGAAACAAAACATTCATGGCAGCTCCTTATGATAAGTATCTTGTTCTGAATATATCTTACGAGAACTCTATCATTAATGTGGTCAACACTGAGTCAGCAAGTGGCAAATGCCGTCTCCCTTCCCAGGCTATAACCCCTGCTTTCTTTCCAGAAGGGTACGAGGTAGATTATTTTTGGTGGGCAGGGTTCGTAAACTGTTCAGAAAAGCTAGTCAGCAATTTCTCTGCAGCAGCAATAATTCCTTGCCTTAGTCAAAACAACAGATCCATTTATTTTGTACCTTTTGGTGTACTTGATAATCTTCCCATAGGATGTAGTTATTTGACTATGGTTCCTATTATGTTTTATGCTGTGGATTTTTACAACATTGGAGATGGCATATTTGGAATCATGAAGAATGGGTTCAGCCTTTCATGGACATGGAGGGATCAGAACTTTTCAGGATCCAAAATCATCGGTCACTGCCTTACTCAAGCTGTACCGTAAGTAGCCATATTACTTTCAATCTCCATGTTATTTCTTTGCACATTGTTATAGTTTGTTGATTGCACCAAATTGTTAATCATCTCCAACTAATATTTTGTTTACCTTAAAAAATTATATTGACTATTTAACCAATCATAACAAATTTAAGCCATTCAAACATTCAATGAGAAATATAACTAATTTTTTCACAAATGTTAATTTACATTGCTCATGCATAATTTTGCTACCCCATAATGCAGGCAAGCTAAGGGACACACAAATTGGTCGAATTATTATGACCGATTCAAATTCCTCTTCCAGATTGAGTTTGATTTCATACATTGCATACAAGGAAGTAGGAATTCTATCATATTCGGAAGCTCCATTGTTTTTGCTGTGTTCGTCGACATCATATTTCTGTATTTAGGTAATTGCTTCAACATGCAAAAAGCTCAACCACACAACAAAATTACAATGTCATGTCTTTTTATGTAATACAAGTATCTATATACAAAACCGAAATCAAGTATGAGAATGACAGGTTTGTGGATGCATGGCATATATTGTTAATTTTTCTTCTAATTGTCAACTAACAAAAAGAAGGTATGTTTTTCACCATGATATCTTTTTTTGCAGCCATAATCATACCTGGAAGACTTATAATAGCACCACTATGTATCCATGTCTTTCTCCTCTACGAATTGTTAAAAATGCTCTCTCCTATCGACTACATAGAAATTTTCCTACGCAACCAACAACAAACAAGTCTAACACGGTACGCGTACGCTGACATAGTCGCAATGACAAATCACTTCAAAGATCGATTAGGACAAGGTGGATTTGGAACTGTTTACAAAGGAGAGCTACCCGGTGCTTATTTAGTTGCAGTCAAATTGTTAAGCAAATCAAATGACAATGGTGAAGACTTTATCAGTGAAGTGTCCACTATTGGTATGATTCATCATACAAATGTTGTCCGGCTGATTGGGTTTTGCTCAGAAGGTTTACATAGAGCTCTTGTTTACGAGTACATGTATAATGGATCTCTAGACAAGTATATTTTTTCATCAACTCGGAAATTCACTACAACGAAGTTGAACGAGATAGCTATTGGCGTGGCACGGGGAATTGATTATTTACATCGAGGATGTGATATGAGGATTCTTCATTTTGATATTAAGCCTCATAATATACTCCTGGATAGTAATTTCAACCCAAAGGTTTCTGATTTCGGACTTGCAAAACTTTATTCGAAAGACACTAGTTTGGTTTCGACCTTTGCAGCAAGAGGTATAGTTAGAAAAATACATTTTACCCCAGAATCAATTGAAAATTGAAAATAAATATATTTTTTGGTGCTACACAAACACACCCTCCGCTATATGTCATCTTTATGCGGCTTTTTCTTTT
Source organism: Allium sativum (assembly GCA_030737875.1). Classification (NCBI taxonomy): domain Eukaryota; kingdom Viridiplantae; phylum Streptophyta; class Magnoliopsida; order Asparagales; family Amaryllidaceae; genus Allium; species Allium sativum. Next base: position 69,224,543 of record CM060909.1, on the reverse strand, counting down.
ATTTTTTCCAAAAGATTATGCTATTGTTTACATAATGTATGTTTTAGTTTGGTTTTGGTTTGTAAAATAAACAGAACATGGGATATCTATCCAATTAAGTCTTGAATATAAGTGGATCAAGCATGATTTTTACTGCTCTAATGGATGCACCAAAAAAATTTCAATGAAAATAAGTAATATCCTCTTATTAAGTGATTTTGTTCATATTATTTATCCCATGCTGTAGGAATATTCTCAACAAATCTAATTCATGACAATCCCACAAACGACATTTGATTAAATACATTCATGAAAATATGTTCCTGATTACTTATATATAAATTCCTGATCTTCACCCATTTCTTTAAAATGAATCTACTCACAACAGGTACTATTGGATACATGGCACCTGAACTTATTTCAAGAAGCTTTGGGGTGATCTCTTACAAGTCAGACGTGTATAGTTTCGGTATGCTTCTTCTAGAAATGGCAGGTGGCAGAAGAAACTATGACTCAGGAGTAGAGAATTCTAGTGAAGCCTACTATCCCTCGTGGATTTATGACCAGCTGAATGCAACGACAATTTCAGAAGTGTTGGATCATAAGATTGAACCTGTAGATATTGAGATGAAATTGTGTAAAGTAGGATTATGGTGTATTCAAATGTCGCCATCTGCCCGTCCTACGATGCTTAGAGTTTTAGAGATGTTGGAAGGTGATGTCAAAGATGTGGAAATGCCACCGAAGCCCTTCTTTTTTTGCTCTTCCGACCACAATACTAGGGGACAAAATTCATTTCAGATGTGGTCTAATGAAATATCAACAATATATGAGAGTGAGTAGCATTTATCACTGATTTAGTCTACTTTCAAATCCAATGTGAATGCTTTTGATGAAGGATGGCTGCCAACAGCGGAATGGAGATTATGCTGGTAACAACCATATTGTATAAATGGTACGTATATAATGAACAAACTGTAATGATAAAAATAATATCAACCTGCATAGGCATGCATGTCAGGAATGATATTGGAGGTGAGCCAAGTTCAAATGGTTTGCTTAGCTGCCTAAACCATTCAACAATGTATTGGCCAGTCAGTGCACTATAGGAAAATATACGAGAATTGTAATTTATATGTGTACTTGTATATTGAATTTAGTTTATAAGTGTATTTGACTGGTCATACAGATGATTCACATATATACTTCACCAATTTAACGGATAAACGCGTCACCAGCTTCGGCAAGGTTCCCGAAAATGCAAGAAATCGACTTTTTTTTTTCTCATGCTAAAACTAAATGAATTTGAGCATGAAAAAAAGGAAAGTAGTAGAAATTTCTTCTAATTTTTTTATTTTTTATTTGAACACAGAATCATAAACATTTTTTGGAAAATCATTTATGTTATAAACAAGTTTCTAAAATCCACATATATGCCAAACAGCTTTTAAAACTCTACTATATGCGATTTTCAAATATCTGTTTGTAAGTTTCTGTTTTTCCCTTAAAAGGGAAAGAAAAATAACTTATAAATATAGCATATGTGCAAATTGAAAACTGAAATTTCAAAAGCAGTAAGGATGTCCTACTAAGTCAATTTGGCATGAAAGATTAAGCTAGTGTTTGGTTTATATTGTGCTTTGTATTCTGAGTTTTTAACGCCTATTACAAAAAAAAAAAAAAAAAAAAAAAAAAAAAAAAAAAAGAAACAAGAGGAATTAAGGGATGATGCCGGAAGGATAAATTATATTTTGTTCTTGCATTACTTCCCAAAATAAGAAAAATAAATAAATATAATTTTTTATTTTGTGTATTAACTTTATTTTTTCTATAACGATCGTTTTTCACAATATGCATTCATCGTTTGCATTTTTATAGACCGAAAACCAAAATTGAAACGGGTAAATCAAAAGCTACCTAAACATTTTAAAAGGTTTTCTTGTTTACATCCTTGTGTACCAGGATATGAATAGTATAACCTTTAGGCCTGGCATTATACCACATTTTGCTTATACATAAAACATAGAAGTTTATTAAATATTTCTGTAGTGGGAAAAAAATCTATATGAAAAAAAATTCATCTAGGACATATGTACCAATGAGTGTTCCAAAAAAATTCATTCCAAGAGAAAATAGTCATTTCTAAGGGTATTTATTGTCGACGATCATCATCAGGTGTTGGTAATAGACGTCGAGATAGCAACCCTCGAGAAACTACTCACTGATAGACTTTTGACATCAATTGTCGAACTGTTTAACAGTTTCCATCACTTCGTCAAGTACACATGGCTAGCATGGAGGGTGTCATTGGCCAATTGGCAGTGCATCCGGTAGACGGAGAGAGGGGCACCAGAAAGAGGAAAAGTAGAGCTACTATGAAGTTTCAAAGAAGAAACGACAGAAGTGATGGCTTGTTTAAATGGAGTCTGCGTAACTGGAACAACCGAAGTTATAAAAGTATGGATTTTAATTCCAGGACTGGTATCATACTTAAGAGATGTATGGCTCACGAAGTCGTTGTGATCACCTTTATGTCCCATGGATGATTACTCCCCAGACTCAATGTAACACCCCACACTTTTCTGCATCCAAATCTCGACAAAAATCGAAATTCAAACACATTCAAGCATAGGGCGTATATATCTGGTACCTGCAATAAATGAGTATGAGCATAATCAGACTACGATGTAGAAAGCTCACAGCGGAAACAAAATAGGATAGCTAGTATTAACTCAAGTAATTACCTTCAAAGTAAGTCACTTTGTCAATACCGAGCATGAAAGAGAACGAGAACCGAAAGCCAAACCTAAACACCTGTGTGAACCCGACATTCTCTAGGAACTTGGAGGTTGTAATGAAGAGGCGGGGTCAGAACAACAGGTTCTGGTGGGTACGAAATGTACAACACACATATAATACACAGATGTATCCCGTTTGGTTCAACCCAAGATGTATGCCTAAGCAGGTTAGTGATTCTAGCCCAACCTAGTAAATGTTTACGCACAACTTTACTACCCTTCCCAAAATAGTATTCCAGAAGTATTATACCAAGATTTGACGTTTTACTCCTATTCGTGATGCCTTTATACGAGAGCATGTCTGATTATTAATCCGAGAAGTGAACTCTAAATTACAGAGTTATATCTACTTTTCATTCACTTACTCTTTGTTATTTAACGTCTCACTATCAATGATAGATAGAGTGAATTCCACCGATCGCTTAACACCCTAGGCGGACCTATTGGTCATCCAATATCTCACGATGATTTATTCACATTATTATAAACTAGAGGACACTAGCTACGGACCCTACTAGTTAAGGCTTTTGTCATCCACGCATATACCCTTACCCCGTGTAAGGTGAAAGATGGTATTTTATCACTCTCTATACTATCTAGCTGACCTTATTGAATAACCTCCTTAGTCGCTTATTACTTCCCGTAGGATAGGTAACCATATCTGACATTTTAAGTTTTCAGGTTTGGGCAGGCAATAAACACACCTACCGTTTAATACCCCTAAACTGAAAGACCTACTCTCAGGTGGACTCCTCGACCCAAGGAAGTAGACTATACGCGGAGACTATTAAGTTCATGCCCCATTAGCCTTTAATAACTTTCCCTATTGGGATAATGTGGACTACGTCATTTAGTCATTTCCGTCTAGTTCCTCTTTACGGAAATACTATATGTACACGATTCATTATCGTCATAATTTCATATGCTTGATAATATTTTTACATTATTAACATACTAAGCCCAGTTCTATTTTTAATTATAAGTTTTATATTCATTAACATTAAAAAGAAAGGTTATATCCCCTTTTTCCTAGGATATTTATTTGATTTCTTCCCTAATTTGAACTTAGTATTTAAACGATAAACAATATCCATTAATCTACATTTTGACACTCATTTTCTTTTCATTTCTTTGTTTATTGTCCTTTATGACCATAACGGTCATATTTTCCTAAGGCAACCATTTATCTTTAATTGCCATTAATTACAATTAATGTCATTTATAAGTCTAACGTCCATAATTTTCCTAAGAAAATAATTATAATGTAATATCCTTATTTTATCAGCTCAGAATATATTTAATTGTTGTACCCCAATAGACATTTCTAATTGGATAAATTGACAGGAATAATTCGAAGTTTGACGTGTCTTCCCATATTAATCCGAAGTTTGGATTATCTTTAATTAATCTCAAGTTTGGGGGTCATTTCCCATATTGATCCTCGTGACTTATTAACTTGTTGTACCCGGTTATCAAACTTAAATTCGTCTTTCCCAAACTAGTTTCCTACTCTAGAAAAATCGTTTGGGGAAGACGAATTTAATTTTGATAACCGACTATAACAAGTTAATAAGTGATCGGGATCAATATGGGAAGTGACCCCCTAAACTTGGGAGTATTTAAAAATAATCCAAACTTCGGATTAATACAGGAAGACATGTCAAACTTTGGATTATTCCTGTCAATTAATCATTTCTAATTTTATTTATTTGTTTGTTACTTGTTATAATATATATATATATATATATATGCACTGGTCCCTCACATTAAGTTAACCACTCGTGGATGTTGGATTTGTTGGTCGGTTCAGGGTAGGCTTCTACCGCAAGTTGAACTTAATCTTGTGCCTTAGTACATTTATATTAACACATTAGACCCCTCACATTTAGCTGACTACCTGTGGTTGCTGAATTTGCCGGTCGGTTTCGAGCAGGCTTATACCATAAGTGAGCTTAACCTCGTGTCTAAATGCGATTTTATTTAAATTTCCTAATTGGAATGTATGACATTTACCCTAAATAAATTTTAGGAATTGTAACCATTATCCTATCATTTTCACTTTCCCCATTCAACATTGGTTACAATTGTTATTTATTGATTTGTGGTCCTATTTATAGCAATTAATTAGATTGATTGCTACAAATGGTCACCACAAATATATTCATTTAATATGGAACACAATTTACATACATGATTTCATAAATGAATATTATCCCCTCATTAAACATTCCATACAATGTATATTTTACCGTTTTACGCTGTTTTGGATGGATAATATATATATTTATTTTTTTATGTTTTCGTGCGGTCAACGTAATTTTTATTATTATTCTTATCATTAATTTTTATTTAAATGGTTTGGTTTAATCAATAACCAAGCATTCCTTTTTTACATTCAGTCTTGCCAAAAAGTTTCCAATCTTCCAAAAAGACAGTTAGCGGTAATTATTTTAACTTATGCCAAATTTGTGGAATAGACACAATTCAAATTCATAAGAAATATATATATTTAGAATAGTTGATGCAAACTACGGACAAATATTTATTTTTATATTTATACGTACGTTTGCACAAAAATTCCTTTTTAGATATTTTTGTCATATCTCTTGTGAATTCAAAACGACATTTTTTTGTTCATAAAAGAAGAAAATGACATATTTACAATAATTAAGCTAGAACCCAACAATATTAAATACAAATAGGTATAATTACAATCACATAATTTAACAATTATATCTTTCCAAATTCACATAATTTACCAATTTCGTCTTTGTACCCAAATTCACATGTTTTATATTTTCAACATTGAACTAAAGATTTGGAACGTAACTACAATTTATTGATGTTTAACGGGACTGATTTCCAGATCTACAGTATTATGCAATGTCCACATTGCATTCTATAACATAATGTAATATATTTCATGACATAACTGTAGGAATAAGTGTAAAAAGTTTAAGAAATCCTATAATTTATTTTATTCATAGCCACAGTATACAATTCACAAGTTTTACACTTTTTATAACCAGATTTGATGGGTGTCAATCTAATTACCACAATTTATTTTTCAGATCTGATAAACATAGGCATAAAAATTGAATTTATCACAAACGTGATAAATACATTATTATAAATATATATGCAAATTTCCCACTTACCTCATAGCCTCCTAATTCAATTGTTTGAACCCTTTTTAGGCTTACAATCCCCAAATTCTTATAAATCTACAATTTATCTAGAAATGGGAAATTCTAGATCTGTAGAAATGTAAGAAAAAGGGAAGAGAGGGAAGAATCTATCCTTGGGCATCAAATTGCATTCTTTTCCATTGAATCTATTTATCCTCTCAATTGCATATGAATTTTATTTGATTTGATTTGATATGTATGAATATATTTTATTTAAAAAATTAGGTCAGAAGAGATAGGAAAATGGCAGAGCTGAACTGCTGTTATAGATTTGAATGAAAAAAGAATGAGGCATTACCCCTTTATAAAGGAGTGGAAATAGCCTTGAACCGTTGGATTCATTTTAAATAACATTCGTCCATTCGTTTTATAAAATATAACAAGAATACCCCTCAAAACACAGCCGACATTGGGCACTACAGGCCCGAAGCGGTCCACCGCTCTTAGGAGGGTGTCGACCGCCCTACGGATGGTTTGCCCAATGAGGGCTGGTTATAAAAGGTAGGGGTGGGCATAAACCGCACCGTTAAACGGAAACCGCCCGACCCGAAACGATGCGGAAAACCGCCCCGTATTATCTCTCTAAACCATACATACAAAACCGACCCGAACCACTTCATTACGGTCCGGTTGTGGTTTAATGGTTGAAACCGACCATATTAAACCGGACCGGATTACTTTGTATAAAGAAATTGTTTACAGAATATTGTATATTTGGATACGTAGGTGGTCACATTGTAATGCACATCACCATGAGTTGAAATGACCCCAAACACCGTACTGACGGAGGCAAGGGAAATCTTTGGAATATAACACAGAAACAGATGACAGCAAAACAGAATTAAATAAATACACCAGATAATGAACAATAGAATATACTGGATAAAAGTAATCATCAGAGTTACACAGTATATAGGATCATACTTAGTACAAATGTAGTTCAGATATACATAAATGTCTACAACGGAAACAAACATAATGTACAATAGGAGATGAACAGCATAAAGAGAGATAAATGATAGAATCCATCTTTAGCTCCAGCTATCCAGAAAGAGCCAGCTAAACCTGAATACAAGGCTGCCCGTGTAGAAAAAGGGGCACCCGAGTTTGAAAGTGAAACAAACTACGAGTCAGTCATGGGACTGGTATGAGAAATGTACTCAACACATTTATAATATGGCTAATGCTTTAAAACATCGCAATGCTTTTTTATAAAAATGAAGCCAGTGCTTTAAAACAAATCATTCTTTTAAACATCGCAATGCTTTTTTATAAAAATGAAGCCATTATAAGACTCAGTTCCCATCACACAATGCAACGCTAACCGGAGGATAGAGTTTTTACCTTATAATGGCCAAGATATGCTTGATACGAATAAAACAAAAGCATTTGATATTACTACTAGTGTTTATATGTTTCAAAAACAATTTCAAATCATAACTATCAATCATAGACGACATGAGCGTCCCATGCCACTATGTCGCCAAATATAGGTATACAATCAAAACCGCACGATGTCGTATTTGGAAATTGGATTTCCGTAATAAACCAAGGCAAAAGATAGTCCTTACCGAATTCGAGACGCTCTAGCCCGTGTCTCAGGACCCAGACTCAGGTGGACCCTTGGAGCGACAGGGCCGGTCCACCGATGTGGATTAAAATTCCTGAACACTGCGTTTCCCCGCCCTATGGGGCGTAAGTGAGCCAACGAATGACTCCATCGGACCCGGATCGTCCGATCAAACCGAGGCGCCTCGCAATCCATCATCCACATAAGTAAAATGTCGGGCCGTGTAAAAACACCGACATAACTCCTAGCTAAAAAGAAACGCATGCCCTCCCTGAGGTCCTTCTCCTGTTTCTGGCTCATACCGGGGAGTGAGGCTCGCGAATTCACGTTATACACAAAGCTACGCCACACAGGCGGTGCTTTGATCATCACCACAAGACTTTGCTTTTCAACAGAAGCCCTGATCATTTGCCACTTAGGCATGCCACACTAGCAATTCATGTCATGCGACTGATGTTGAAACACCCCACCTCCGTTAGGGTCACTCTCAAGGGGAATGCCCAAATTTTGGGGGAGGTTTATAAGTATAAGTCACAGATATACAAGACAGATATAAGAACACATATTTTTGAACAGCGGAAAACAACAACATCTTTTATTTCATTAAAATACGTGTTCACAAAGACATGCCATACTTGTCTTACAATTCTTCCAAAAACATAACATCTTCATAACTGTCTTGATTACATTATTAAAGAAGCATAAAGAAAAAATAAATAAACTGCAAAAGTCCCATAATTGTTGTCCAAAGCCATAGTTCAAAACGGAAAGGATCCAAGCAATACATTCTTTCTCTTCAAGCTGGATGTGAAAACTAGTCAAGCTGCGGTATTCCCTCCCTGTGGACCTGGGAGGGGGGGGGACGGAAGAAAAGAAGACGAAAGAAAAGAAGAAGAAAGAAAAGTAGAGTTAGACATAAAGCCTGAGTAAGTCTAGGACTATTCAGTCTATGAATAAAGAACTGGGTATGATAAGTATAAACTGGAAATGGGAAAGCACCATAAACTAAGTTATCTAGGGTCAAATATACTATCGTACCCCATATTAATCTCTGTACCCATATAAACTAGTTTCCAACAGGCACCCCATAATCAGGGTGAAGTGATCCACTTCTGATGATCGACTCCTACTCGCATAGTTACATGTGTCTTACGGCCCCCGCTGTTGTAGTTACCTATGCTGGTCCAACCATGGGGTGTATCAAGTCCCATGGTGGCAGCCCGACACAATTCTAGAATGCACAGGTATGCTACTGGTGCCCAGTGCCTTATTTTTCTGTGCCGGAGTGTGTGCACGTCCGCACCCCGTTAGAACCTACACTGTTGCACCACCGCCGTCGATTTGACCTCTTACAGTCAGCCCAGTAATCGTGCCCCACCCTGCCTAGTTCAGGGTATCCTGATACACCTTGTAGGGTTACTGCTGAAAAGGGTCCCCCGCTACTAGGTTTTCTATTTCTAGCCAACATGCTAAGTTGGTTAAGTGTTTTATAAACCTAACCCCCAATCAGTCTGTTTTGTTTAGCATGTTCCATTTTGGTTAAGTATTAATTAATTTACTTAATCCTATCAATCCTGACTCAGCCTTAATTGTCTTATTAAAGCCTTGACCTCTCACATTAGATAGGTATTGTTATGGCTGCCTGTTGCAGGTTGGGTCCGGGCAGTCTTACACCACAACTCAGTCTAACCTCGGGTCCTTATTGGGCTCCGTGTTTAACCACCCACATTGGATAGGTATTGTTGTGACTACTGGACAGCCGGGCGGTTCCGGGAAGGTTTACATCACAACTCAATCCAACCTCGGGTTAAACACATCGTATTTTCTACATTTACATATTTTGTCTCTTTTCTTTTTATATGTAAATATTTGCGGCTCATTATTCAAATTTATCTTTATTGGTTAAAATTTATTTATGTGTTTTTTAAGGTTGTTGGCATGCGTCAAACATGCCAACACATATGTTCTATATTTTAACCCAAACGTCATTACCCACGTCTTACACGTTCGCTATAATATAAGATATGTTGGGTTTAACATTTAAGCCCAACTTAGCCATATGAAAAGGGGAGGCTTATAACATGGTGTTTATAAGGTAACATAAAAAGGGGAGTGTGAACGCATGAACTTGCAACATAACGATTCAATTAACATAAATTAGGCACATGTGAACTTGCAATTGTAATAGCATATAATCATGGCTTAAACAATACTTAAACATGAATCATTCTACTCATATAATCATGGCATAAACAATACTAAAACATGAATCATTCTATTCATATGATTATGGCATAAACAATACTTAAACATGAATCATTCTATTCATATAATCATGGCATAAATAATATTTAAACATGAATCATTCTATTCATGTAATCATGGCATAAATAATACTTAAACATGAATCATTCTATTCATGTAAACTTGCAATTGGAATGTAAATCTAACTTAATTGTGTCACATATATCACCATATGGTTTTGATAACAACTTAGGCCTAAAACATGTTTCAACTAGGCATAATACCAAACATAGTTTAGTCATGTTCATAAAGGTGCTTACTTTTGTTTCTAATACAAAAGTATGATTTGCTAATTCCAACATAGATTCATGTAAACTATAGTACTTAGTCGTATCCAATTACACACTAAAAATGATCATAAAAGTATGTACATCATATTGGCATAATAGTGAATCATATACTTGCATGAATCCCAAATAAAATACCACAACATACGGTTGTCAACATAAATCATATACTTGTATGAATCCAATCGTATACCATATCATTTCCAAATCATTTAGAATCAAAGTAACATACAAGTATAGATTATTATCGCCACAATTCCATTTCGTTGTTAACTTCCAACGCAAATTACATACTTGCAAATATCCAATCGTATACCATAACATTCCCAAATCGTTTAGAATCAAAATAACATACAAATATAGATTATTATCGCCACAATTCCATTTTGCATTTTACACAAATCAAACGCAATTAATTATTCACATCGGAATAGCACTCTACTTACAACGTATGACGAATCTTCAATTCAGGAATCTGAATTCTGAAGTTGGAGATGCTATCCTTTGTTGTAGGCGTTGTTTTGATTTGATTGACGTTGCTTTAAGCTTTCGATTTATCTCCTAATTGTCTCTCAATTTCTGACGGCTATCCTTAGTCTCTCCTCAGCAGCATGACGGTCTCATCTCCATTTTAGTTTGTGTGAATTAGGGTTAGTCTTAGGTCCTTTTTATAGAGTTTGTGAGTTGATTTAGACCGTCGATGGAGCTTGGTTTAATAATAGCCGTTCGTTTGAAGGAGAGACCAACCAGGAGCTGACACCTAGCCCTAGTGACAAGGCAAGGCTCAGAAAATCGGCCAAACACAGACCAGGCCAGCCTGGGTGGGCTGGGTTCGACCTGGCTCAGGGGCCAGGTCGACACCCCAGTCGACACCGTGTCGACTTGGCAGTCGACACGGGTGACCCAGGTCGACTGCCTAGTCGACCTGGCTAGCCCCAGGTCGACTTCCAAGTCGACGTGGGTGCCTTGGGCGGGAATTTTCCCGCCCTGGCCATTCCGGCCCGATTTTGAAATTTGAATTAGTTTTTCTGAGCTGTTTTGGTCTGTTTGAATTTTAAACTGAATTCTGAAACTTCCGGAGGCCATAACTCCTTCATACGGAGTCCGTTTTACGCAAACTCGGACTCTATTTCAAGCAGAATTCCGAGACGAACGCAATGGCATATCCCGTTTCCCTTAATTCTTTGATTTGAAATTAATTATACTTTAATTTGTGAATTTCACTGTTATAGAATACACAGGGTGTTACATTCTCCCCCACTTAAAAGGATTTCGTCCCCGAAATATTCAAGTTCAGGAAGAATGTACTTCCTAACATCCAAACATCCATCTACTCATCCACCAAACACGAGCATCCATTGTCCTTAAAAGACTTCTAATGCTTCATGATCATATGCGAAGTGTGTGTGTATATGTACTTATCTAATGCAAAATCAGGCGGTCTACTATTCAGTTGACCTCCTTAATGCGAATTATGTAAGTGCCATGAATCCATTATGTATGTAAATTCTCCTATTCATGATTCTACATGAGTGCACAATCATTCATACAAATGCAACATCCATATGACAACACATTTAAAGTTCAACCATATACGAATGCAAACATATATGCATATGCAATATGAAGTGACTGAGTCGATCTAAAACCTAGATTGTATGTGTATATGCAACCACGAGCAACCACTAGCAATCACTTGCAACCACTTGCAACCATCATCCATAACATGTTTCAATCACATGTTTTCATCCAAAGGGTTTCTTCCTAAAAGATAAGGTCGAGGAGATATACCTAAAAAGATAGATAAAAGCGCAACTTAAGGAAAAAGAAAGATCAAAGATGTACCCTCGAAAAGAAAAGGGTAGGCTGCGCGTATTCTAGCTTCAGTTTCCCAAGTTGCGTCTCCCTCGGCGTCGCTCCACTGAACTTTGACGAGCTTGACTTCGCGGTTGCGTAGCTTCTTCACTTCCGTTCCTAATATGCGGGTTGGAACTTTCCTCACGGTTGCTTCGCGTTCCACTTCAGCTTCTTCTAGGATGTTTGGCTCTACCACTTTAGCAGACTCATGTAGACATTTTCGGAGGTGCGAAACGTGAAAGACGTTGTGAACTCCGGCCAATTTTTCGGGTAGCTCTAATCTATAGGCCATTTTTTCAATTTTCTCGATGATAGGAAATGGCCCTACGAACCTTGGTGCTAGCTTTCCTGTGGTTCCAAAACGAACAACGTTCCTTAGCGGAGATACCTTAAGAAAAACTTTGTCCCCAACCTCAAATTCAAGGTCGGTCCTCCTCTTGTCGGCGTAGGACTTTTGTCTGTCTTGGGTCGTCTTCATCCTTCTTCATATTAAGTCTACTTTCTCTGAAGTCTCTCGGATCATATCTGGTCCAAGTATGAGCTTATCAGTAGACTCCCACCAACAAGTGGGCGATCGGCACGGCCTTCCATATAAAGCTTCGTAGGGCGCCATTCCGATGGTTGCTTGATAGCTGTTGTTGTAGGCAAATTCCACCAAAGGAAGATGGTCTTCCCATGTCCCTCCGAAGTCAAGGACGCACAGTCTTAAAAGGTCCTCCAAAACTCTGTTCACTCTTTCTGTTTGGCCGTCAGTTTGGGGATGATAGGCAGTGCTCAAGCATAACTGTGTGCCTACCGCTTCTTGCAGACTCCGCCAAAACTCACTTGTGAAGATAGGGTCTCGGTCACTAACAATGCTGGATGGTATTCCATGGAGTCGAACGATTTCCTTAAGGTAAAGAGATGCTAGGGATGAGGCAGTTCTTTTACTTTTGACAGGTAAAAAGTGGGCGCTTTTAGTAAGCCTATCCACTATTACCCAAATGCTAGTGTTGCCTCTTCTAGACCTAGGCAGCCCATCAATGAAGTCCATTGAGATGCTATCCCATTTCCACTGCGGGACCTCTAGAGGATGGAGCAGACCGCCAGGCTTTTTCTATTCCGCCTTAACTTGTTGGCACACCATACACTTAGAAACGAAATCTGCCACGTCTTTCTTCATGCCGTTCCAAAAGAAAGTTCTCTTTATGTCCTTGTACATTTTATCTCCGCCTGGGTGTATCGTCATCTTGGAGTGATGCGCTTCCTCGAGAACCTTTTTTACTAAATCCCTTGTCTGTGGGACGCATAGTCTTCCGTCTCGCCTTAGCCAACCCTTATCGTCGATGGAGTATCTGTTGAGGTGACTTGAAGTCTCACCCCTAATTAGTCTATCAATCGTCTCCACAAGCTGAGGGTCTTCGCGTTGTGCTGTCCCTATTGAGTCCACTAAAGTCGGGCGTACTTCGAGAGATGCTAGCAAGCCTGGTACAAAATCGGAGGAGGGCCTAAAGTCAAAGCTGGCTATAAACTCTAGGCTTTGTCTTTCAACAAACAACGGGCTTAGGGTCAGTTTCTTTCGGCTCAACGCGTCTGCCACTACGTTGCCTTTGCCCGGAGTATAGGAGATCTCGAAATCATACGAGGCAAGAAACTCCATCCACCTCTGTTGCCTCAAGTTAAGGTCCTTCTGCGAGAAAAGATATTTCAGCGATTTATGGTCAGTGTAAAGTTCGAACTTCTCACCTAGGAGATAGTGTCGCCAAGACTTGAGTGCAAAGACGATGACGGCTAACTCAAGATCGTGGGTCGGGTAGTTCTTTTCGTGCACTTTCAACTGCCTCCCACCATAAGCTACTACCCTTCCTTCTTGCATTAAGACAGTGCCTAGCCCTGTCCCACATGCATCTGTATAAACTATGAACATCTTGCTTCCATCTGGCAACGTTAAAACTGGGGCTGTTGTAAGAGCCCTTTTCAGTCGCTGGAAAGCAAACTCGCAATCCAAGTCCCAATTGAACACTAGATTCTTCTTGGTCAACTTTGTGAGCGGAGCTGATATCTTTGCAAAGTCTCTGATGAATTTTCGATAGAAGCCTGCTAGCCCGAGAAAGCTTCGGACCTCTGTTGCGTTCTTTGGTGTCTTCCAATCCTGCACCGCTACTACCTTAGCTGGGTCTACAGCTAACCCTTCCTTGGATACTATGTGCCCAAGAAATCTTACTTCCTCTCTCCAAAAGTGGCATTTGGAGAATTTGGCTTTTAGCTGATGGACTCGCAGAGTTTCCATGATTGCCCTTAAGTGCTGGGCATGCTCCTCTTCACTCTTTGAGAAGATCAAGATATCGTCTACGAAAACCACTACGAACTTATTGAGGAAATCTCTGAATACCCTACTCATCAGGTCCACGAAGTAAGCAGGTGCATTTGTCAAGCCGAAAGGCATGACAAGCCAGTCAAAGAAGCCGTCTGGGATTCTGAATGCCGTTTTATCGATGCTATCTTCAGCCACCCTTAGCTGATGAAAACCGGTCGCTAAATCGAGTTGGGAGAAAACAGACGCTCCTACAAGCTGATCAAACAGATCGTCAATTCTGGGGAGAGGGTGCCTATTCTTTTTCATTAGCTTGTTGAGCTCCCTATAGTCAACACATAGACGGAGTGAACCATCCGCCTTTGTAGCGAACACCACTGGAGCGCCCCATTCTGAAATGCTCCTTCTAATGAACCCCTTCTCTAGAAGCTCTTTAATCTGTTTACTGAGCTCTTTTCTTTCCCGTGGAGCCATGTGTCTAACGGGCAACGCAACGGGCTTTGCATTATCTACAAGATATATGCGGAAGTCTATCTCCCGCTTCGGAGGCAAGCCCTTCACCTCTTCGAAGACATCCGGATATTCCCAGACCACTCTAACCGATTGCAAACTTTCAACAAAGGCATCTAGCAATTCAAGATAACTAAGCATAACCGCATACGAGGGATTACAAGTAATTTCCAAAGTGTTACCGAGCTGGGTCAGGAACCTAACAACCCTTTTCTCGCAATCAAGGATGGCCCCATTACAGGATAGCCAATCCATGCCCAAAATCAAACCATATCCCGAAAAGCCCAAAACAAAGGCACTACATTTAAATTCTACGCTTAGAATAGAAATTTTCAATCCCACACAGATCATAGACAAATGAGCCGGGCCCCCAATTGGGTTTGAAACAATTAAGGGGTCCTCTACCATACTAGTTTTTAGGTGCAGAGATTCTACTAAAGCAGACGAGATAAAGGAGTGTGATGCGCCAGAATCAAATAAAGTGCGAACGGGGTGATCATAAAGATAAACTACACTTTCTACAGAAGTATTTATACCTCGTTGTTGCAGAGGTGGCGCTTCTAGCACATGAACCTGTGCCCCTGAGGTGGATCCATCCCTCTGCCCATGTCCTCGTTTCTTTGGGCAGTCCTTAGCCATGTGGCCTGTCTCACGCAAGAAAAGCACCCGCCATTCATCTTGGCCTTCTTTTTCCGGCAATCTTTCACTAAGTGCCCCACTTTGCCACAGAAATTACACTTCCTCTTATCTTTGTTGTCTTTCCCGCCCTTCTTAAAGTCTGTCTTCTTAGGCTATAAACCCTCTTTCTTCCCTTGAGAGCTTTCTGCCTTTGTCTCCTTCTTGCCCTTATCCTCTTCGTTCAGTAACGCCATCTGTACCAACCTTTCATACGTAGCACCCATGGGTATATGGGTCATGGCCAAACTATGTAATGGCTCATTCAACCCTTTGACAAAACGGAGAGCCTTCTTGTGCAGGGTGTTGACTAGGTCCAGTCCGAACCTAGTCAGCTCATCGAACTGATTAACATACTCTTTGACTGTCTTATTCCCTTGCTTAAGAAATAAGAATTTTTCCAACTGCAAACTCCTTTCCGCATCTGAGAGAAATTTAGCCTCAAACCTTGCCCTAAAGTCCTCCCATGTTTCCACTGGTCTTTCTGAATTAGTGACTTCCCACCAGTAGGAAGCCTCGCCCTTTAGTAGCCACACCGCCAGTTGTACTTTCTGCCTATCTTCTACCTCAAAGATGACGAATAAGTCATCGGTTTCTTTCAGCCAATTTCTAGCTGCCACGAAGGACTCAGTTCCATGAAAATCCTTTCCTCCTATAGCTTTAAAATCTTTACATATCTTAGCAAAAGTGTTTCCCCGCGGAGGAGGTGGAGGAAGAGGTGCTGCCGCAGCTGGATGATTTCCTGCAGCTGGGGGAGGAGGAACGGTAGGACATGGCTGAGTGGCCCTTGCTTCTAAGAACCGTCTAAACCAACCTGGTATTGGTACACCCTCTGGCAAGTTAAGTTCTTCGGACATGCTGAAACAAAAAGGATAGATTCAAAACGAAGGATAAGAGATAGTACCTATGGCTTTGGGGGACTTTGCCTTTTTAAAATAAAATACTATTTTATCTTTTAAAAATGCTTCTTTAAATTTTCTTTTTTTGAAAATAATTTTTCAAAACTTTTTATCTTGTCTGGTAAACCTATGCTCTGATACCAAGTGAAACACCCCACCTCCGTTAGGGTCACTCTCAAGGAATGCCCAAAATTTGGTGGAGGTTTATAAGTATAAGTCACAGATATACAAGACAGATATAAGAACACATATTTTTGAACAGCGGAAAACAACATCTTTTATTTCATTAAAATACGTGTTCACAAAGACATGCCATACTTGTCTTACAATTCTTCCAAAAACATAACATCTTCATAACTGTCTTGATTACATTATTAAAGAAGCATAAAGAAAACATAAATAAACTTCAAAAGTCCCATAATTGCTGTCCAAAGCCATAGTCCAAAACGGAAAGGATCCAAGCAATACATTCTTTCTCTTCAAGCTGGATGTGAAAACTGGTCAAGCTGCGGTATTCCCTCCCTGTGGACCTGGGGGGGGGGGGGGACGGAAGAAAAGAAGACGAAAGAAAAGTAGAGTTAGACATAAAGCCTGAGTAAGTCTAGGACTATTCAGTCTATGAATAAAGAACTGGGTATGATAAGTATAAACTGGAAATGGGAAAGCACCATAAACTAAGTTATCTAGGGTCGAATATACTATCGTACCCCATATTAATCTCTGTACCCATATAAACTAGTTTCCAACAGGCACCCCATAATCAGGGTGAAGTGATCCACTTCTGATGATCGGCTCCTACTCGCATAGTTACATGTGTCTTACGGCCCCCGCTGTTGTAGTTACCTATGCTGGTCCAACCATGGGGTGTATCAAGTCCCATGGTGGCAGCCCGACACAATTCTAGAATGCACAGGTATGCTACTGGTGCCCAGTGCCTTATTTTTCTGTGCCGGAGTGTGTGCACGTCCGCACCCCGTTAGAACCTACACTGCTGCACCACCGCCGTCGATTTGACCTCTTACAGTCAGCCCAGTAATCGTGCCCCACCCTGCCTAGTTCAGGGTATCCTGATACACCTTGTAGGGTTACTGCTGAAAAGGGTCCCCCACTACTAGGTTTTCTATTTCTAGCCAACATGCTAAGTTGGTTAAGTGTTTTATAAAACTAACCCCCAATCAGTCTGTTTTGTTTAGCATGTTCCATTTTGGTTAAGTATTAATTAATTTACTTAATCCTATCAATCCTGACTCAGCCTTAATTGTCTTATTAAAGCCTTGAACTCTCACATTAGACAGGTATTGTTATGGCTGCCTGTTACAGGTTGGGTCCGGGCAGTCTTACACCACAACTCAGTCTAACCTCGGGTCCTTATTGGGCTCCGTGTTTAACCACCCACATTGGATAGGTATTGTTGTGACTACTGGACAGCCGGGCGGTTCCGGGAAGGTTTACATCACAACTCAATCCAACCTCGGGTTAAACACATCGTATTTTCTACATTAACATATTTTGTCTCTTTTCTTTTTATATGTAAATATTTGCGGCTCATTATTCAAATTTATCTTTATTGGTTAAAATTTATTTATGCCACTTAATTGTTTTTCAAGGTTGTTGGCATGCGTCAAACATGCCAACACATATGTTCTATATTTTAACCCAAACATCATTACCCCCGTCTTACACGTTCGCTATAATATAAGATATGTTGGGTTTAACATTTAAGCCCAACTTAGCCATATGAAAAGGGGAGGCTTATAACATGGTGTTTATAAGGTAACATAAAAAGGGGAGTGTGAACGCATGAACTTGCAACATAACGATTCAATTAACATAAATTAGGCACATGTGAACTTGCAATTATAATAGCATATAATCATGGCATAAACAATACTTAAACATGAATCATTCTATTCATATAATCATGGCATAAACAATACTAAAACATGAATCATTCTATTCATATGATTATGGCATAAACAATACTTAAACATGAATCATTCTATTCATATAATCATGGCATAAATAATACTTAAACATGAATCATTCTATTCATGTAATCATGGCATAAATAATACTTAAACATGAATCATTCTATTCATGTAAACTTGCAATTGGAATGTAAATCTAACTTAATTGTGTCACATATATCACCATATGGTTTTGATAACAACTTAGGCCTAAAACATGTTTCAACTAGGCATAATACCAAACATAGTTTAGTCATGTTCATAAAGGTGCTTACTTTTGTTTCTAATACAAAAGTATGATTTGCTAATTCCGACATAGATTCATATAAACTATAGTACTTAGTTGTATCCAATTACACACTAAAAATGATCATAAAAGTATGTACATTATATTGGCATAATAGTGAATCATTTACTTGCATGAATCCCAAATAAAATACCACAACATACGGTTGTCAACATAAATCATATACTTGTATGAATCCAATCGTATACCATATCATTTCCAAATCGTTCAGAATCAAAGTAACTTACAAGTATAGATTATTATCGCCACTTCCATTTCGTTGTTAACTTCCAACGTAAATCACATACTTGCAAATATCCAATCGTATACCATAACATTCCCAAATCGTTTAGAATCAAAATAACATACAAATATAGATTATTATCGCCATAATTCCATTTCGCATTTTACACAAATCAAACGCAATTAATTATTCATATCGGAATAGCACTCTACTTACAACGTATGACGAATCTTCAATTCAGGAATCTGAATTCTCAATTTGGAGATGCTATCCTTTGTTGTTGGCGTTGTTTTGATTGACGTTGCTTTAAGCTTTCGATTTATCTCCTAATTGTCTCTCAATTTCTGACGGCTATCCTTAGTCTCTCCTCAGCAGCATGACGGTCTCATCTCCATTTTAGTTTGTGTGAATTAGGGTTAGTCTTAGGTCCTTTTTATAGAGTTTGTGAGTTGATTTAGACCGTCGATGGAGCTTGGTTTAATAATAGCCGTTCTTTTGAAGGAGAGACCAACCATGAGCTGACACCTAGCCCTAGTGACAAGGCAAGGCTCAGAAAATCGGCCAAACACAGACCAGGCCAGCCAGGGTGGGCTGGGTTCGACCTGGCTTAGGAGCCAGGTCGACACCCCAGTCGACACCGTGTCGACTTGGCAGTCGACACGGGTGACCCAGGTCGACTGCCCAGTCGACCTGGCTAGCCCCAGGTCGACTGCCAAGTCGACCTGGGTGCCTTGAGCGGGAATTTTCCCGCCCTGGCCTTTCCGGCCCGATTTTGAAATTTGAATTAATTTTTCTGAGCTGTTTTGGTCTGTTTGAATTTTAAACTGAATTCTGAAACTACCGGAGGCCATAACGCCTTCATACGGAGTCCGTTTTACGCAAACTCGGATTCTATTTCAAGCAGAATTCCGAGACGAACGCAATGGCGTATCCCGTTTCCCTTAATTCTTTGATTTGAAATTAATTATACTTTAATTTGTGAATTTCACTGTTACAGAATACACGGGGTGTTACAGATGTCCATCGCTATACAACCTCTGAGCTCGTGCATTTCAGAGAAGGGCGTTAAGCAAAAGAATAAATTCTCCACCGCCAAACAGATGTATATTTAATAGAGATCAATCAACACAGAATAAAACCCAATGTCAGACACACAGTCCATTTACAAGTCCATTCTGGGTCTGAACGAAACCGGAGGCACTAAATACCTCGCAAACCCATCGACCACCACGTACGCCTGGACGATCACCACTCATTATCCATATTTTGGGATGCCTCCCAATCAGGACCTCGGTTACCATCCAAACGAGGTGAAGATCTCCGGTCTTCGACCACCGTCTTCATCTTCGATTTCTTATCGTCGATCAATTATGTGAAATGAGAATTAACTCGGCCTTTCAAATAATTCTCGTATATTTAGAATTTCAAATCAATTTATTTCAATGTTTAAATCATTCGACAACACCAATTTTGTTCTTTAATGTAATTTTCACACCAAACACATTCAACCATCAAATACTACATAAATCGAGCAAATTCAGTTTATTTCCATTCCATATCGTTTATGATATTTTATAACGATTTATCGCTATTTTTATTAATTTTAAAATAGCCAATTTATTCACAACGACGCTTCGGGCCATAACGCGGCCGTGGCGCTGTTTTTCTTCAGATTTGATTTACACATATCTAAAAATCTAACCATTGGATCTTCACAAAATTTACATCATTAGAAAGATCTTTTCAAAACGAACCCAACGGTTCCAGTTTCGGGAAAATCCGACGGTCGGATCTCCCGGTATAATCGTTTGAAGTTTCGATTTCAAAATACGAACTGCAGCGTCGTTATTCGATTAAATATAATTATATATATATATATATATATATATATATATATAATCGATTCTGGCGCTGTTTTTCTTCAGATTTGAATTGAACATTCCAGACAATCCAACCGTTGGATTTTTACAAAGTTGGTGCCGTTGGAAAGATATTCCCAAAGCGAACCCAACGGTTGCGGTTTCGGGAAAATCTGATGGTCGGATCTCCCGCACTAATCATTTGAAATCACGATTTCAAAATGCGAACTACAGCGTCGTTATTCGATATATTTCAATTCTAATTAAATATACATATCGATTCTTCGATTTCAATCTATATTCTTTTCATACATTGGATAAAATGTTATTTTTATCTAACTGTCTTCTATTTCAACACTTCACTACTTTTAACAATTCATTTATATAATAAAAATGTGATTTTTATCGTAAAACAATTCATTTTAAAACACTATTATTTTATATAGTTCATATAGGTAATATTGATAGGATTTTTATTATAAAACAATTTCTTTCAAAACAAGATTATTTTATATAGTTCATATAGATGATAAAAGTGTGATTTTTATATTTAAAACATGAACACCATTCAACACATGAATTTTAATTCAACGAATGAATATAGTTTCAACAAATGAAAATAGTTCAAACACATGAATATTATTCAAAATTTCGGCAGCATAACGGCATGGTAGTTAAAACCAGGACCGTCCCTAGTACGGCTCCTCGCTCTACCTTAAAACCTCGCGGTTTTTGACAATAGGGAATCATGCATCTAGTTCGCACGCAGGCGGCATGTATATTTATTTCATTTCCACAAACTAATCCTATGTGGTTCCAACCAAATATTTCTCAACCACAAATGGGTATTTTTCAACCACAATCAATCAATATCAACCACAAACAATTCCAATCAACCATTCGCCATCAATCAATTTTCACACCAATCACAACCAATAAATATCGTCCATGGTTTGTTGACGAGGGGCGTATATATATATTTATTTATATTTATATATAGCAATTCACTTCTATTTCAACACATATATAATTTTTACAACGCATATATAACTTATACATCGAACGTACAACTTATACAACGTTTATACATGAGGTGTACAACGCTTATATAACCCATACATCGACCATATAATTTATACATCGTCGTTTTCCATATCGTTTATAAATTAGAAATCTCACATTGGGTTCCACTCCACCAAAAATTGCAGAAGGCTCAGAAAAATATGCGGTCTCTTCTAAAATGTAGAAGACGTCCACACGGTCACGATGTTTCCTGTTTCATCGAATTTCGTCAAGAAACGAAAAAGATATGATTTTTACAGTGAAATCTAAAACGGTAGCGCTTTAAACTGCTATAATATAGTTTAAAATTAAATAGGCCATATCTTTTCAAACCTGTTCAAAACTAGGTTTTAGTTTTTCGCGAGATCCGAGGCACGAGAGGACGATCGGGATGCGCAGCGTTGAAGGGGGAGGAGAGAGCTTCTCGGCGCTAGTGGTGGGGTCCAGTTCGACGCTGGCAAGAGGTGGCGCCGGCGAGTTGAAGGTGGCGACTTTGGAGGAGGAGATCTCGCTGATGGGGCGACAAGGGGTGGCGTACCAACTATGGATGTGAAGCTCTCGGAGAGATCTACAAAAACCTTAAGTAGGTGGAGATGTTTCGTTGCGTGGATTAGCCAGAAAAGAGGAGAGAAGGGAAGAGGCTTTTCCGCCTTCGATCGACGTCGGGGAGAGAGAATCCGCTTTTCTCTTTTTTTTTTTTTTTATTTCTAAATTTTCTGATTGGCCGGTGGGTTTTAAAGGGGTTTTCTGACACGACCGCCAATCTAAACCCAACGACTGTCGTCCCTAGCGTTTTACCCCCATTCCGAACACAATGGGATATGTTTCGTAGGCCCATTCGACTATTTCAGTCAGTTTTCCTTTAAATTAAAATATAAAACATTCAATACTTGATTTGAACGTGAATTTCAATTTGCCAGGGCCACAAACTGATTCGAAAAATTCCAGAAAAATAAATCTGGCTATGTTTTGACGATGCGGTCCCAACAAAACTAGTTTCGTCGAATTCTGAGACCGTTTGCAAAAAGGCCCATTTCTGGTCGATCCAATTTAACTGTAATTGATCAAAACACGTTTTCCTTTGCCACACTCACATACTAGCTTCAAAATTTTTGAAATTTGAAACCTAGCAATAACTCCACATTCCGGATCCAACAAAAGTGGTTTCGTCGAATTCCGAGGTCGTATGCAAAATGGCCAATTTCACGGGCTATATAAATTCCATAGCGACCTTTCTGAAAATTCATTTGGCCATAACTTTTGCTTTCCGCTATGACACTTCGATTTTTCAGATTCGTTAGAAAGGTATTCACTAACAGATTTAAATATTTTTTGTTTCATTCAAATCCGTTTTGTTTTGCACCCGGTACAGTCCGACAAAGTTTGAATTCAATTTTTGAAACTACCGCGCCATTTCAGTCCTTGTTTATAATTAGAATTAATTATATTCGTTTTCAAACGTCGATTCAGACTCACTTTTCATTGCTATTATTTAAAATATTTATTTTAAATATTTAAAACCCATTTTTTTTAGCCAATTAAAAAAAATTAAATTGGTTCAGATTTTCCGGGTCGTTACATGAGTGCCATGGCGTGTAAAACAATGGTAGCGTGAATGTCACTGTTAATTTGGGAGGAAACAACCCCAGGCTTAGGCAGACCCGCATTTGGGTGTGATCCGTGATGTATTAAATGGATGTATGTTTATGTTTTGTGGCAGAGTTGTTGATTAATATTTCTGTTTTTCTCAAAGATGATGGTGTAAGGACGCTAAGGTTTGGTTTTTGATATCTTCTATATATGTTTTGTTGTGTAGAGGTTTTTGATTCATCTAAAAAAAGTCATTCATCAATCTCACGTAGAATAAATTTTACATAAACACAACAACTTCAAAACATACAAGAACATACAATATAATATATTCATTCACGACGAAGTAATACAACCAAGTGATAAGCAACATGACCATAATTTTTTCAGTGTCCTCCCCTTCTTTTGTTGTTTTTTACATAATAATTCAGAAGGGATCTTATACAAATCCTCATCTACAGCTTTACAGACTCTACTTTGATTAATTTGGTTCTGTGTTGTCAGGTCATGAACCCTTCCTTGCCTTTTCATAAGTTGATCATCTTTTGTTTTGTTTTGCTTCTCTTTTCCACCTCTTCTTTCCATTCTGAGGTCTTGGTTTTGATAGTAAGTGTAAAGGGGATTTATGGGACTTTGAAAAGATCAGCTTCTTGATTATGACAATAAGAGCTGTAACACCCTCCTTTGTACAGATCAGATTGAATTGTGGACTCGAAATATTGAGTTAGAGGAACATCATAGTGGTAGTAATTGTCCCGTAATTGTTCCCAGTTTCCAAATGTTGGAATCCGAACTTCACTTATATCCTCTATTTGTATTTTGCAGGTTTGATAATAGTGAAATGTGCAAATATAAACAGCAGGAGAAGAAAAAAAGTAGTAGCAAAAGAGAGTGAAGAGAATGTGTATATATGAGTATTTCTTGCTTCTGATTTGGTTTCATATAACAAACTTAAAGTACATATGTAATCTTGCATTTCCTGTCATGTACAAATAAACTTATATTGGTGTATGGAATGATATAATGTTTCAAAATCAAACCGGACCAACCAAGACTGGACCGAATGTATTTGAAACCAAACCGAAACCGGACGGTAGTAAAATATAATATTACGATCTTCATTTTTGGTTAACCGTTTGTTGCGGTCCAGTAACGATTTGAGCTTCAAACCGGACCGAAATGACCCGCGCCCACCCCTAATAAAAGGTGTTATATATATATAATTATTCTGTTTATTTATTTCCGTCCGTTTTTCGTATTTTGTCTGTAACTTTTTCATACAGACTCCGTTCGCGAAACTCCAAACATGAAAATTGATCAGAATTCCGAGACGAATGCAATGGGTAAAATTTCATGGTCAAATTCCATCGTTTGCAGAAATTACTATTTTCGAGTTTCTAATAAAATATTTAATTATTGTCAAAATTCCGGGTGGTTACATCTTCCCCTCTTAAAAGGAATTTCGTCCTGAAATTCTGACACCTAGTTATCATATCCTACACAACCAATTTGTGTACATCCACTTTGCAACCTTGTGTATATGTGCATGCTGTACTTAATGCATTTCAACCATAAATATGCATGCAAGATGATTCTAAATCGGGCCTTCTATATGTATGCATTGAGATTTTTGAAACACTTCTGAAAACAGGATGTAAAACATCCTAAATATACTGACAGTTCTATATGAATGCAAAATTTGAAAACTCTTTTTCATCCATTACCTTCACACAATTACGAATAAAAGTGTGAAGCAACCAATTTGCATCCAGACTCTGCCATCCAAAACATCACGTAACCTAATCATATGCTATTTAATATCTCCTAAACCGGTAAAATGAAATCAAAGCAAAAAAATTTAACATTTCCTGCCCTATAATGGAATTTTCACCCCAGTTACCCAAAATACTCCAAAAAGTTTCATCTGTAGACCGTAAATATGGCTTAAAACAAGCTCTAAAACGTAAAACGAGTTAATTAATAACTCTCGTGCATCGTTGACAACATATGGAAACAGCATTTCTAAGGCCAAATCAGCCTTTTCCTTGTTGTCATTAGCGTTTTTATCGTATCGTTGGTCCTATCGCACCGCTAAAACATGCACACAAAACATCGAAACATCTTCCTTACGCTATTCAAGCGACCAAGAATCGGATTTTTTCATGAAAATAAATTTCCGCTTAAAACTTCTTGTGTTTAATTTGAATTTTTTTTTTCAAAAGTCGATTCACTTTCCTATAAAATAAGAAAATGATAAAACGTTTTTTTTTCAAACAATGTTTTTCAAAAACTTCATAAATGTATTTTGTGGAAATTTAAACGATTCAAGTCACATGTTGGTGAAAAAAAGTCGGTCATGCAAAAATGCGAAAACTGAAATCACACACAAAAAAATCAAAAAAAAGTTTTAGCTTTTAATAAGGAACGGTGGTTTATTTATTTATATACCCGTGACAGAAACAATGCAAAACCGGTCATTCACTAAAATTTATCCGACACGGAATTCTGTTTTTTCCAGCCTTAGGACAACTGTTAGTTTAGACACAAAAATGAGATTTCATTCAAACGTGCATGCATGAATGACATAAACACTTTTAAACACAGAAATATCATTAACCAAAGTCGTGCGATTTAAACAACATCAACAGTTACAAGCACGAATCACCACAAAGCCAAGGACCCGATGCTAGAAAGAGAAAACAACAAAGATGACAACAACACCGAAACTCCCTAAACATTGGCTATAAACAACGATATGTCTCACTCTGCGGCTGGAGCCCAAAACATTTTATATGATCTTTAATTAACCATATCATGTTAGCAAAAATGCCCAATCTCGTGTTACAAACACAGTTGGTGTTGTTGAAGGTTTCCACATCACCATCTCTTCTAAAAGAGAATTTATGATATTGAGAAAAGTAACCTACCACAAAACTGCTTCTCATGGAAACCGATCTAATATTGCCTACAGACAACAGTGAATAGGTGAATTTACATAAAGTAACTCCATGAGACAACAAACAAAAGCAACAAGTTGAATCGAATATGATGCGGCACCAAATGATGGTTACGCCATTGATCAAGCAAAGGATAAATTTTCGTATCATGAGACAAACCTAGTCATAAGTTCTCACTTATAGAACGATGTGCTAAATGGGTCACACGTCTACATGGGGAGTTTAAACATAGATTCCAAACACAAAAACCGACATAAAAAAAAAAAAGATTTACTGCAAAATCTCCAAAGCCGATCAAACAAAAGACCATAAGTCCGAGTTCAACATGGATTCCTCAAAAATCTCATTGAGATTCTCCTCAGAAAAACCATCCAAAGATAGCTTATTCTTCATCCCCGAAACAACGATCGCCTTCAAAAAAACCTATTCAAATTTGAGTACAAAACTACTTATTTCCTTCAGGTATTATGTAACTATGTTATTTCCTTTTTGACTATGTTGATATCGACCTTAATTAAGGTATAATGTAACTATGTTATTTCCTTTTTGACTCTATATGATTCGTATATAATAGAAATGCAAAGTAGGTATTTTTCAGATTTGGAATGATTCTCTGATAAAATGAGGGTAGGTGATAACCGATAAATAAATGAAGATCCTAATAACAAGTGTAGGTCCAAAATATGCATGTTACTACGTCAGTTGTGGTTTTGGCACTGTTGTTTTGCAGAGATCTATGATCCAAGGAGGTAAAAAGGGAACATGCATTTCCTACATTTCCCAGTTTTCGTACTCTTTACATGCCATGTTTTTCATTTCCTTTTTTTTACCTTTTCTTCTAAAGTGATACAGTTAAAATCATATTCCTCGTTTTATTCTCTTTGTAAGATAAAAGTGTTTGTAAAATAAAATATAAAAATATCTTATGAAAAAAAGGGTTTCGTCCCTGGTTTAAGAAGGGTTTCATGAAAAAAGAGCATTCACTATTTTACAAGAAAAATAAACATCTTGCATTGCATGCATTTGTAGTGCATATGTAAATATTTACAATTTTAAAAAGTGAAGTTTTATTGATAACTTCTTTTGATGCAAATGATTTTTGGTTGCTTTGATCAGTAGAATTTATTGCACAGTCTAATTAATTTAACCCACTTAGCTTAGTAGGCTGAAATCCTTGAGCATGTATCCAATCTTTAAAGCTCAATGAACTGAAGTACCATGCTGCAGGCATAATGGCTTTTTAGTAGAATCATATTAGAAGCGATGTCTATAATCAAAACTTATGTTTGTGTTTATGATTTGATAATAAATTTTCATTTGGATAACCGATGTATAGAGAACAAACATATTACGTACACAGCCTGAAATTAAGCCTGCAAAAATGCTTTTTTGGTGAAATTTTTCAAGCAATTTATGTTGGATGGATCTTTATATTTGGCTATAGAAGCAAATACATATTCTACTTGCTAGAGACAGCTATTTACATTCTAGTTCAAAATCACATTTAGCAGACATTATATTTTTAACATAAATTTTTTGTTTGGTAGCAGCCAATCTTTTATCTGCATATATCTGAATTCCAGCGAGTATCTTCTCTAACTTTACATTAGCATCTTTGCCCAACCTAGCTTTTAATAAATCAATGGTAGCATTAAGGCCAAATTCCATATTATAAACCTCATAGTGAATATTGGTAGAAAAATCAGTCAAAGATGAATTCTTTTTTCTAAAAAGGGTTAATGAAGTTATTTTTTTGTTCAAGTAAAGAAATATGAAAATTCAAAAATATACAAGGACAAGAAATCACAAGAATTAATCTAGCATTTTCCATGTCACTTGGTGATATGTGATTAGTTAAGGTTTCTTTGTTGGAAATAAATTAAACTTGTATTAAATATTGCATGTGTTAATTTTAATATAATTTCATGATTTGCTTATTTGGTTATATTAGGTAACCTTTTATTGTGATCTTATCTAGAATTATTCTTTAGGTAAAGATAAACATGTATAAATAAGGGTATATGTATTTCAATGCATGAAATCAAGCAAAAAGAAAAGCAAAAAACAAGAAATAAAGTTTGTTTTCCCCAAAACTTCTAATCTCTTCCTCTCCAATTAATTTTCTACAAATTGTTATCAGAGCTTCTCAATTGTACAAACTAGTATCACAGCTTGTTCGATCAAAATGAACATTCTTCACATTTCTTGTTTAACCTGTCATTAAAAGAATGTTGAGAATAGTTGGTGAAAAGTGTGTCAGACTGGTAATGTGCTTGAAAAGTTTCCATGTAGAATATAGCATTGTTTTAAGAACAAAACCGGACGGCCATTGCGCAATCTGGTCTAGTTGCACAATTTGAATTTATTATGGATTATTAGCCAATTCAATTATTACCTGTTTTCATCTTAGTTACTCTGCTTGTCATGCCTTATTCTTCATGCTGCTCTCTATTATTGTTTATGTCATCCAGCCGAACTTCAAACTTCAAAGCTTGTAGTTTTTCACATTAAACTCTAATGGGGTGTTACTATAAAATGTGCAAATAAAGGGTAGAATACTCTCCAAAAGGATATATTACAAATGCAGTTGCTAAGCTTGTCAAAGCCCTCTGACTTTAACAACAATATCCTACTTCCAGAAGTTGCTTGAGCTTGTATCTAGTACAGGGAATCAATCCTTGTCGAGAAGACTGGAACTTCGGATCATATTCTCCATCCTTTATAAGCCTGGTTGGTGAGAGCGATCTTGATGGTGTTGAGAGCTGGGATACACCAGTGCGATCAGCAGCTTTTTGTACTCCACAAGATTGTAAGTTACATAAAAAATTATCAACTGCTGTATCAGTTGTTTGTGATTCGTGTGCTTTATAAGTTTTCACGGTATATTCTTTCCTGATGTTAGAAGATGGCTGTTGAGATGAAGATTCTAATTTAATTTCATGATTGTGCTCTGAGCAACCTCAATGGCATTAATAATTTCATGAGTGCTGCTCCTATCCGAGGTAGATTCTTTGATCCCAAATCCAGAAAACTGATCGTTCAGTCCACTGATACGATCTTCGTTATTCATAGTATTACTTGGGTTCCAAATAGGTCTGTAGGTGTAGGGTTCTGCCATGTTTAATAGTTAAGTTCTATAAAAATTTATCTAAGTTAACATAAAAATTTATCCAAGTTGTATGTGAATATCTCTGTATTATTCTATAACTCGGTCAGGTCAACAAAATTGAAGATATATATATATGTACAGAATAGTCAGCAAAGAACTGACATTTACTAATGTACTTATATTCAATATAAGTCTATTAAACATTAAGATCAGTGTTGTATGTGCACTTATGTTCATGTAACCCCATGATTAATAGGTGTCAATGCTGAAGAGCCGTTACTATTTCCAGCTCTTTCTGTAAAATGAGAAGAAAAGGAAATTTTATCTTTTGTTTGAGGAAGAACACTTTTTTATAATTTGTTTGCTTTTATAATTCAACTTTGGTTACAAACACTCTTTTTCTCTTTTCACTTTCTCTTTCTTTTCTTTCGTCACACACTTTCACTCTTTTCTTTTCTCTTTCCTCACTCTTTCTCTTTTGCTCACTTTTCACTTTCTCTTGCAACCACACAAAATGATCACTCATATTTATATAGTGGTCTACATGACATTACAACTCAATGGACACCATTTCACTAACTGACATAACACTTAACGAACATACACGACTTTTTACGAACATACACGACTCTTCACTTTAACGGACACGACTATTCATTTCAACCGACACGACTCTTCATTTCAACAGACATGACTCTTTGGTTGAACGGACATGACTTTTGACTCTAAAGACACAACCTTTAACTTGATTCTTAAACACGTCATTAATTAACATGACACTTGACTCATAAAAAGAAATATGACTCTTTATTTTTTTCATTCCCAGTATCAATTAAAGTTTATCCAACAAAACTCCCTCGTAAACTTTAAATGCTTTAGTCTTTCAGGGCGGTTTGTATACGTCACCAGCTCGCTCTTCACGTTTCTCTCTGAATTCTGGAGGTTGCTTAATGCATATTTCATCCTTGATCCTATATTTCATATAATAAACATAGCTCTCCAATACATTCTTAGCTTCTACCTTTTTCTCCTGCATCTCCATCTCTTCTCTGAAAGAAGCTCCTCCCTGTTGATACATCTTTGCAATAATCGGACTACACAATTCCTCCAAGAAGTGTTTAACGATCATTATATTGTTCTTCTGCCCAATTGTCTTATGTTCATTAGCCACGCACATCATTCCATCCAAATCAATGTGAAAGCATACATCGATCTGGGGCATCCCTATAGGTGCTGGGGGAATTCCAGACAGCTCAGATTTTTCCAATAAATTGTTATCTTTCGCCCTTGCTCTCTCTTCCTCCTTTTTTAACATGTTTTCTCTCTCCACCTTCTCCTTTTCTTTTACTTCTTCATTTGCCTTGTCAGCCTCAATGCTTGTCTTGCCAGCTGCTTCCTCAACCACACCGGCTTCTACATCTACCTTGTTTGTATTCTTTGAATCGTCATCATTCTACAATTCCTCTTTTCTACTTTCTCCATTTAATATGCAAGCATCATGCTCATCCTTAGAGTTGTTCTCACTTTCACAAATGTCTTCATCAATCTCGTCCTCTTTTTCGTTGTCAGTTTTCTTTCTTATCAGCTCCTTTTTAGTTTTTTCGACGTCTTCTTTGACTTCTTTTTCTTTAGCAACTTTCTTTCCCATCAGCACCGCTTTGAATTTTTCGATCTCTTCTTCATCATCTTCATCAACTTCCTCTTCATTTCTCCTTTGTAATCCTTTGCATATACCTCTTTCAGCAAATTCCATGAATCTTTTGCCGTTTTTTCACAATTAATATGACACCATGCTTCTTTATCTACGTTCTCACTCAGCACCATAAAAGCTTAAAGATCTTTCCTTCTCAAGCTTGTAAACGCCTCACTCTCTTTCTTCGTCATGTTTTTAACGTCTTTTGGTCACTCATAGCCACTCTCAACAATCTCCCATTGTTCTTTGGAGATTAACTTTTCTTTCTTTCTACTACTCCACTTTTCAAAGTTTTCTTTTGTGAGAACAAACAATGAGAAGAATAAAAATACCATAGTTTCAACCTATGCTCTTATACCAATTTGTAAAAACGAGAAGAGAAGAAAATTTTATATTTTGTTTGAGGAAGAACACTTTTTTATAATTTGTTTACTTTTATAATTCAACTTTCATTACAAATACTCTTTTTCTCTTTCTTTTCTTTCCTCATACACTTTCACTCTTTTCTTTTCTCTTTCCTCACTCTTTCTCTCTTACTCACTTTTCACTTTCTCTTGCAACCACATAAAATGATCACCTATATTTATATAGTGGTCTACACGACCTTACAACTCAATAGACACCATTTCACTAATTGACATAACACTTAACGAGCAGACACGACTCTTTACGAACATACACGACTCTTCACTTTAACGGACACGACTATTCATTTCAACCGACACGACTCTTCATTTCAATAGACATGACTCTTCGGTTGAATGGACATGACTTTTGACTCTAAAGACACAACCTTAATTAACTTGATTCTTAAACACGTCATTAATTAACATGACACTTGACTCATAAAAAGACATATGACTCTTTATTTTTTTTCATTCCCAATAGCAATTAAAGTTTACCCAACACTTTCTCTGTGGCATTAAGCTGAGTTTCTACAAAAGCAGCCTCGTCATGTTTGGAAACCATTCGCTTCTTCTTCTCTTTGAGCTCAACACATAGTGGCTACTTTTGGTGTTTAGTGGTAACTTTGCTAATGACGGTTGCCTGATCAATTTGAACCTGGCATGTCTAGCCAAGCTTGAAGTGAAAGACAGACGAGTGGTAGCATGCAAAAGCAGTTGCCCTGCATTTGGATCACCCCGATACTGCTGCACTGGAAGCTTTAGCAGTCTTCAACAGTGTAAGTACAGTCCTCAACAGAGTAAGTCAACTGCTTATTCCAAGTTGATATTTGAATTGCTTTATTTCTGTTGGTTTATTTTCTCTAATTGCAAATTTATGTGTACAAAATAAATTTATATGTGAATTTAAGTGAATGAATGAATGCCATAAATCCCAGCATTTGGTATCCTAATATTGACCTAGGTAATGGATGTGATAAAATTTGAAACTGATACACATACATTTATATCGGCCTCTAAAATATTGACCAACATAGCCTTTATTTTCAAGGTGACACCTTCTGTGAGTATGTCATCATTCTTCAGTGGTTTTTACACAAAATAAATAGTTCAAGGGACAATGTCCATAACATAAATATGGAACATGTGAAAGTAAACAATTAGAGCGTCAATTTTTTCCAGAATGAATGTGTACAACAACTATTTCATGTTACTATTCCTAATATATATAGAATATATTAATGTCATTTTATTTTTGACTGCTCTTGTGTGTCAAACTATTTGCAAACAGAAATCATATTATAAACATGTTTATGAAAAAGTTTACAAGCTAGTGATTGACAGTTTATAAGCCGGTGTGCCCTGTCCAGTATTGTGTATTGAGGATGTATGGAACCTAATTATCCCTTGATTGCATGAACTATTTTGCTCTTCTACACCATAGACTGGAACTTTACAAGCTGGTGTGCCCAGTCCAGTATTATGTATGTGTGTTTTTGTTTTAATATTCTTGATTGCGTGAATTTGATTTTACATGTCTTGAAAATATTGACAGTTAATATACTTGTGTTCTATTTACAACCCAGTATTGCGTGAATTCTATTTACTGTAATAGTACAGTATTACTTGTGTCTTATTTACAGTATTACGTGAATTCTATTTACAGTCCAGTAATATACTTGTGTTCTATTTACAAACTAATTGCATCATCTTACTTGGTTATTAATATACTTGTGTTCTCTCCTTTATCAGCTTTTTGGTTTGCTCAACCTGGAGGAGAAAAACTGCAAACCAAAGTTAATGGCAGAAATATTACCCATCAGTTTACAAAAAGGATACGATCAGTTCACATTACTTCTGGAATACTATTTACGGTACTTTTCATGTTACTATTTTGCAGTTCATGATCGATTCCTTATTTGCATATTTTTTAGCGTCCAATTTCACAGTCTGGGATACTATGTTTTATATATTTCCAATTGCAGTCAAAATAACACTATGTTGGTTTTTTTGGCAGATGCTGATTCAAGTTATAACCATCACGAAGACAAATTGTGTTATTTTAAGTTTTAAGCTAGATGATCCATTTTGTTCTTTTGTAGTTATGTGAAGAATGTTAATTTTTGATGAAATAAGTATTATGTAAGTATTTACACATACTGGTTGGAGCTTAGCATATGATTAGTTATGACTCATGCAAACTAATTTGTTGTATGGTTATCAGTGTTAGTGTTTTCTTTTCAAATGATATAAGATTTTGTGAATTGTGTATGTATTTATTGTATTCATATATTTTGTGAATTGCTTATAAGCTAGGAAATATTGAATTGAGTTGACAGCTGACAATCATAATGGCTGGGATGAAATGTGGTTGGGTTAGCCTTTTAAATTTAGAAGTTACTTGCTACTGTTGTAAATAAAACACAGTCGCAAATGTTAAACTTATTGCGTCAGTTATTTTAAAACCTGTCGCACAGGGTCAAAGTTTTGAAGTTAAATATCGATTTCTTACTACTATGTAAAACAAACCGTCGCTAATGAATTAGCCTACAACGACTGTTATTATAGAATACTCGTCGCAAGAACCTGTATATTGCGACATTTTTAAAACCGCTGCAATAAGTTTACACATGCTGCGACGGTCGCATTTGCTACGGTTGTAGAACAGTCGCAAATAAGCTTAAACAACCGACGCAAATGACCTATTTTTACTGGTGAAACAAGGTATAGCAAAGAGGGATGCAATAAAAACAAAAATCATATTCTAAGATCTTGAAGAAATGGGCCAGTGCAAGCCCAACTTTCTTGCCAAATTTTCTTAGTCCTAAAGTGTAAGACCTTTTTGCTTATTCCGATCCAACCATATGATCTCTATCCAAGGATGAGACATAAATGGTGTGAGTAAGATCGAATAGTGCAATTAGGTGTTATAAGCTGAGAAATGTTCGGAGAGAAGAATTTAGATCTTGGAGTACTAGTGAGACAAGATCTAATGCGCAAACAAACGCGGAAAAAAATGAGGAGACGAGGCGACGACAAGAAGAATAGGAATATGGTTCGGCTAGATGAGGAAGGAAGGACGAAAGAAAGTAGTTAAGGGGGTAATTTGGACGCAACTTTTATGGTTGAGTCCTAGGTCCAAGTTGTACCAAAGCTCATCAACTAATTGACTGTCCTATCATAGCACCAAACGCTCAACCACCAAATGGGGTTTGGACAGAGGTTGAACTTGACCTTATTATGCCGGATTAAAATATTAATTGTCCCACATCATCTTTTAAGATTTAACACGATCCGAAAATAATTATCCTCATCACTGCGGTATTTAAAGACCGTAGTTAAACTCCGAACAACTACAAGGATTTATAGTCTCAACAACGATGCTGCTACTACACAATGAAAGAACGAATTCCAAAATAATTTAGATAGAAATTCGTAATATATTTTAAAATGGATTTTTCCCTTACCTGGCCGTCAACAAAAAGACGATTTACGAAATCAAATACCCTAAAATCCGGACGAAGGATTTTCCTTAGCCTTTTTGAAGAAAAATTTAAAACTTTTCCAAAAATGAAATTTTGTTGTAAACCAATGATTTCGTATTTATAAACCAAGTTTATTATTACTATTATTTCTATACAGTTTATATTTCAAACTGGAAAAACCTTTTCATGTTCAAAAATGTTAGAGCTTTAGAATCTTAAGGATTAATTATAATAATTTCAATAAATTATCCAATATGTATAGGAAAATGGATACTAAAAATTACAAGGAATAGATATTTATTGTTTTCATGTTTAATGGCATAATCTTTCTCCTTCCTAATTCCATCTTTCCTACCAATCAGAGTATATTTATTAGAATTTCACCATATCTCTAAAATTTTGAAACACGAATAGATTAAAAATTAAAAACATATCTTCACAAACTATTTTCTGAAACCATATCTCAAAACCGTTTAAATCCATTTTTATTTTTCAAATAGTTTTAAAAATAAATTTTCTCGAATACATGGATAAGAACTCAATTGAATATCTCAACAAAGGTAGATTCGAAATTTTAACGACGTAACAAATGGATATACCTCATAATTATATTTATGAAATGGATGCGACATATTAATGTGGCTGTTTTCCCGTTTTGGATCGAGTAATGGTCTTAACTTGGAACTATCAAAAACTTCCAAAAACTAGAAATCGCGACTATCTTGATTCTAGCTACATTTTTGTCCAGTCTCTAAACTCGAATCACTCCACCGTATGTCGTCCTCATGCTCTTTACGATGAGATCGTCAACGTACTGTGGGATAAGACAAAATTATCTAGAAACCCAAACTCAACATATTTCAACCCTTAATCGCTTAAAGCCCATTCTACATAATTAGGCCCACGACTAATTCATCGTTGAAATAAATTAAAGTCGAGTAAGAAGGATGAAGAAAAACAGAAAATGAAATCAAATTACGTTCTTTCATGATTCCTAATTTAACTAATTACTTTGATCATTTAATCTAAGCTCTGATACCAAATGTAACACCCTACCCTTTTCTATCCCCAAATTTCGACAAAAATCGAAATTCAAACACATCCAAGCATGGGGCATGTATATCTGGTATCTGCAATGAATAAGTATGAGCATAATCAGAGTACGATATAGAAAACTCACAGCGGAAACAAAATCAGATAACTAGTATTAAGTTAATTAACTACCCTCAAAGTAAGTCAATTTCCCAATACCGAGCATGAGAGAAAACGAGAACCGAACCTAAACACCTATGTAAACCCGACCTTCTGTAGGAACTTGGGAGGTTGTAATGAGTAGGGGGTAAGAACAACAAGTTCAGTTGCCTAAGAAATGTACAACACATTTATAATACACAGATGTATCTCGTTTGGTTCAACCCAAGATGTATGCCTAACCAGATTAGTTATTTAAGTCTAAGCTGGTTAATGTTTACACACGACTTTACTACCATTCCCAAAGTAGTATTCGAGAACTATTATACTGAGATAGGATGTTTTACTCATATTTGTGAAGCCTTTATACGAGAACATGTCTGGTTATTAAACCGAGAAGTGAACTCCAAATTATGGAGTTATATATATATATCATTTGCTTACCCTTTATTATTTAACGCCTCGCTATCAATGATAGATCGGTGTTGTATATAACGTTGTTGAATATAACAATTATATGATTTTTGTTTGATGATTACAAAAAAATATATATTATCCTAAATATGTTTGTTACTGTACTATTATACTACATCACAGACAGGAATATAATATTACAGTTAAATAGAATATGACTGTACACGAATTCAAATATTCAAACGGTATTTTATTTAAATATAAATATTTTATTTCGACATTTCAAACAGTAAAATTCTATAACTCCACTATTTGTACATCTCAGTAATACAATACAATTCATTCAATTTCATATAATGTCTTCTGCAAGCTTCACTGTCAGTCTAGTCACTTCAATCCAATCTTCTACTAACCTGTCACAAAAAGAAACACTCACACAGTAATCTGAAACAAAAATATTTTAAAATTCTAGCAGATTTAATTTTTAATTTAAAACATTATTTGCCTCAGAATTTTGGCGTGTTTCTCATCGTATTTCATGACTTGATCTGATTTATATATCCATCCATATAGTCTAGACAACTTGAGATATGCACAGTGATGAACTGTAAATACCACAAGGCAGACTGTATACTCTAGTTCTCGCAGATCAATCTCAACGCACTACACTGGTTTGTTGAACATAACCAACATCAAAATTAGCTGATTCTGAACAGCCATAACGCAGTAGTAGCGGTCTGTTCATAAATATATTCATGTCTGTCATTCGAATAGCCACACACACATATATATATATACACACATACGTGTATATACACATATATGTATACATGAATGCAAGTAGCAAAACAGGTACAATGTATACACAACAATATGAAAGAAAGCCATACAAATACAATGGTCAATGAACACAACAGCATGGTCGAGCCATGTACAAGACAAGCTCAGCCATCAATATTTTCATGTACATCAAGTAAGGCAAGTACAAACTAAAGTGAAGTGGCATGGCAACATTTCATTCAATTTAAAGCTCAAGGAAATACAAGCCAGTTTCAAGATCAAGATAAAACAATTCAATGCAGCATGTATATTTCAATATAAAGTATGCATGTCAAGGCCATGACTAAGTAAATACAAACTCATGCAAACCTGAGGAATATCGTCAAGACAGATTTTCAAAAGATATGAACAAGTGTAAGACTGAATGCACGATCAAGTAAGAGTGCAGCAGTTTATACATGGCAAGGGGATGCTCCACAATCAATATGATTCAAATCAATATCATGCGGCAACAACAATCAATGCCCAGTCATCTTGTGTGTGTCAAGTGCTAAATGTCCAGCAAGAGACCAATCAAGCAAAGAGTTAAGTGAATGAGCATGTGGAATTACACAAACCATTTTAAAAAGACATGTCACCTTCAAAGTAGCATGTGTACATATGCAGCATACAATCGGAGCAAGGGGGACAATTCTTTTTTAAGGGTAGATGCAAGTTTATTCTGAAACATGACCATTCCTTTTCAACACAAGCCAATATGTTTCAGTGTTCAGTTGCAAAGGAGTGCAACTACAAAAATGGACAGGTTTGAGTATATACATAGCTGGAGCCAATCTGAATACAAGAAACATTTTAACTTGGTTCTAGAATACAAGATGATTTCGAATGTGTCAAAGAAATGAAATCAATCAATCAAGAAACAGTTCTTTGGCAAGTTTTTAATGGGTTCCAGAAATTCAGTGGTCACAATGCAAATTCAGCAGGCTACAGGAGCTAATCAAGAGCATCAATTCATATATGGAAAAGAGTTCTACAAATCATTTGTTTCATTTCCAAAAATTACGATTCATTTGTACGGCAAGAAATCACAAATTATTTCCAGAAATCATGTTCCAATTTTGGCAAGAAGTTTTTCAAATGTTTCCCGAAATTATGCAAGAATAAATTAGCAAAGCAATGGATGATTCAATTTTAATATGGACAGAAAATTCATAAATGGACAATGGATTTTTGGAAATTCTTTTCGGCAATTAATCAATGGGCAAAGCATTTGTGGGCAAGAAATCATAATTTTGTTTCCAGAAATTCGATTACACATTCAAGGTAGTTTTCAATTAAAGCTTGAGGGGAAATACACAAATAATTTTGGGCAAAGAACAATTCAAAGATTTCTAGATTTAAACCATAGTCGTGGCAATAATAATATAGCAAATCGAGGGAGCAATTTAAATCATCAGATTCATAGAAGACCAAGAACAAGTCTAGGTTCATCAATTCAAGTTCACACAAGTGCCAAGTCAATCATAGCCGAACAATAAAAAGGGGAATCAAGAAAAATCAGAGCAAAATCATACAAGGAAATCAGAGAGTAAATTAGGATTTTGTAATCCTTTTTAACACCTATTCATCACTGGCTTTGAGCATTGAAAACCAATTAACAAACCCTAAAAGCATATCGAAGAAATCATTTCAAAATTATAGGTTTCGATCGCTAAGAGCTCAAATCGCTGATTAACAACATCGCAATAATCAAAGCATCACAGAATCTACTTCCAGAATTATTGATTTCACTATTTGAAGAAAGGGAAAGAAAAACCCTAAGTTTAAGAGATGACCGACATTTTTGTTGAAAGAACTTTGCAAACGAATAAACAAGGGCCGAATATTCTTTTTAATTTGGAAAGTTTATTTTCTTATTTTTAATTGTATTGTTTTTTTACTTTTGAAATTGTTGAAGTGTTTTCTAGTTTTTCTATAAAAACCAGATTTTTGTTACAAGGTTTGTAAATGGGGAAAAAAAATCCGATTTTGGGGTTAAAATCGGTATAGGGTTTTGAGCGTAGAGTTAGTGCAACTAGAGCTAGATTGTAAGGCCTTTTGTGTAGCACCTAGTAGAAACTTAGGGATAAGTTTTGAGCGTAGGGTTAGGACAATTAGGCTAAGAATTGTTGCGAGTTTACAAGTGTTGTAATAGTTAACTAATATCTAGTAGGAACATTGGGGAGTGCAGTAGTCGGCAGGGTTCGCCGAAGCTGGGTAAAATCACTGTGTTATTTATTTCTGCATTTATTTTATCTGTTCTGTGATCTGTTTTAATATCCCAAATTATTTTAATAAAAACCCTCTCTAGGGTTAATCTAGGTCCAATAAGTGGTATTAGAGCAGGTTATTCATTAAATCTAGAGTCATGGGTCATCCTAGTTGTTAGTCTTCTAAGAGTCAGTCCAGTGATATTCCAATTATTTTCAATGGGACAAAAATTTTAATTTGGAAATCAAAAATCGAATTTTGTTTAAAATATGTTAATTTTGAATATTGGAATATTATTGAAATTTTGGGAGATATGCTAGATAAGAAGAATAAGGTTTTAAATTCTCATGCTATGCATATTATTTATTCTTATCTTGGTAATGATAAATTAAAATTTATCTCTCATTGTTCAACTGCGCAGGATATCTAGAAAACTCTCGACCCGTTGTATGGAAAGCCGACAACTGCTCAAAACCCCAAAAAGTCAGTTAGATTCAGCTGTATGCTTGAAAGGAGAAACAAATGAAATTTCAGATGGATCAGACGATGGATACTCAACAGATAATAAGACAGAAAATTTATCATATGAAGATTTGGTTTATATATGTGCTGATTTAACTAAGTCTGTTGATAAACTCCAACGGAAAAATAAACATCTGAAATGTGAAAATCATGAATTTATTGACAAAAATTATATGTTGGAATTAAAACTTGAAAACTTCAATTGTAAGAATTGTTTCAATTTGAAAAATGATTTAGCTCATCTCAATAAAAATCTTCAAAAATTTGAAAAAGAGATTATTGTTATAAAACAAAATGAGGATGAGCTAATTTAAAACAATGATGCTTTGCAAAAGGAGTTGGATAATCATAATTCCAAACATAAATTTTTGAAAATCAAAATTTACAGAAATCTGAGTCAGTCTTGATTGAACTTGAAAAAGAAATTAAAAAATTCAAGATTTTTGAAAAACATCGATTTGAAAAGCAAAAACATTTTGAATTTGAAATCTCTGAGTTACAAGCCAAAATTAAATTACTTAAAAATGAGAATATGATTTTGAAACAACAGAATATGATTTTGAAACAACATGATGCTGAAAGAAAGATCACTAATAATCATTATTCAGATTGAATCAAAGAAAACAGTGATCTTAAATCCAAAATTCAACGATTAGAATCAATTTTTGAAAAAATTTCTAATGAGGAAAAATTGTTGAATATGTTGTTACAAAACCAAGTTTCCATTGGAAATAAATATGGTATTGGCTTTGGGAGAATCAATGGTTTTGAAAAACGGAATTCAATTGATTTTAAAAATTCTTCAAACTTCTTTGAAAAGAATCGACCTGATAATTTGAATTCTGATAATTTCAAAGGATTTTTGAATCACGAAGGAAATGTGAATTTGTTGTATAACAATCCATTTAAACATTCTTGGACCCCAAAAGGAAATAAAACAACTTTGACTAAATTCAAACAGATTTGGGTTTCTAAGGGTACAAAAGTAAATTATGATGGAGTGTTATATAAACAGGTTTGGGTACCTAAAGTTATGAATAACACTGTGAGTGGTTTTACAAATTTTGTTAGACCTCTTGATCCCTAAACTGCTACGTACCAGAGGAGGCTGAGGAACTGTTGTACAGAAAGAGATTTGAAATCAAGCTGGCCTATTATTCTGTATCATTCACAATTCCTTAGCCAAGTATGCTGAGTTAGAGATTTATTTGCTTACACTGAAATCTGGTATGATCTCTAAACTCATATGTCTTAAAATTCTATGTTTTTATCTTCTATGTTTTATTCCTCCTTCAACCACCTTCAAATTTTTTTTTGGTTATGATGATTTGATTTGACACTGCATATTATTTCTTTTATTCTGTGCTTTCTTAACTTCAAATTGCAGAATTCATGATCTTGTGCAAATTCGCTTTACTTGTATAAAAATCTGATGTTTTTAATCATTTTCGTATCTTGAATTTAAACTTGTAAATATCTATAATTCTTTTGAAGTTTATTTCTTTTAATTCCTAACAGTGCTGAAGCATTCGTGTTATATCTTGAACACTGTTAATTTGAATTCTAAATTTTTGAAGAT
The DNA here is from genome assembly GCA_030737875.1 of Allium sativum. Classification (NCBI taxonomy): domain Eukaryota; kingdom Viridiplantae; phylum Streptophyta; class Magnoliopsida; order Asparagales; family Amaryllidaceae; genus Allium; species Allium sativum. Next base: position 69,182,791 of record CM060909.1, on the reverse strand, counting down.
CTGAAATTAATGAAATTTCACACATCTCTGCTGTTTTGAGATTCTTCCAATTCATTTTGGAAAGACTTGAAAATTTATACTCAATATAGCACACTTCTACTTTTCAGTTGTGATAATTTCATTGATTTTAGGATTGGCTTGATTTTATCTTAATTGATTTTTTTTTGTCTTGCATCATTATTTACATCTTGGAATTCATTATCATTCATGATCATCTATCTTAAATATTTGTTTGTTGAAATCATTTGAAATTCTTTGGTATTTTGAATCTCATACACCTCTTAGATTTGAAATTAATAATCCGGTATGATTGGTTCATTATATCTCAAAATTTACATCTACTCAAGTGATTTCAAATAAACCATTTTATTTTTGGATCATGAATATCTCTCAAACTTGATGTATATATTCTGAAATTTTCTTTTGTGCTTGTCAGAAATAATTATGAAAAATTTCTTTGAAAATCTGGTCTTAAAACTCACTGTTATGTCATGATCATTTGATTTACATATTTGTTTGTTTAAAATTATTTGAAATATTGATTTTTTGAATGTCGCACTTATCTTGGATTTGAAATTTATAATCTAGTGTTATCGATTCATTAAATCTTGAGATTTTCATATTCCTCCGAATGATTTTAAATAAACCATATTTTTAGTCTTGGATCATGAATCATCTTATGTGACTATCAGAAATATCTGTGAAAAAATTCTCATCAAAAGTCTGCTTTGTTGTGCTACTATGATAAAAGGAATCGTTTTGAAAATGTTTTGAGGATTGTTTGTTTTTATATATATTGATTTGCTACTCTGAGAAAAAGGTCTGAAACTGAATCATGATTTGTCTCTTATACTTGTTGAAAATTGTTTAGCTTCTTCTAATTTTGTCTTGCTGCTTTGATAAATGGATCTGAATTGTTAAATTATCTGCTTGGGCTTTGTGATTAAATTATGTTGTCTGAATATCTTTGTTAGCCATCAGTGTCATATCTAAATTCTCGTTGATAGAGCAACAAATGGTATCGGTTTGGAAGTGCTGAATTTTTATTGATATGATTCTCATCTTGTATATATTCGTCCATATCCCTCTTGTAATTGATTTTCAATTTTAAAATTATTTATTGATTATTCATTCAAAAATTGAAATCAATAACCAAATTGAACTGTATTTAGAATTCATCAAAATTATTATCAGATTTTGAAATTGAGATGAGTTGTGACTGTCGTATATTCCATAACAAGAGGAAATTTTATTTAAAATTTTAATGATGACTAAAAAACATTTATAATATCTTTGAATTGGCGCTTATTTCACGAACATCTCCTTTGTCTATCATCGTTCTGCCATCCATCGTGATTTTATATTAATGTGGAGAGTTTAATATATTTAATATCATCTTGAATAAACAGTGAATATTTGTGATGGAATAGTGGTTATATTAATTTTCAGAATTAGTGATAATTGAAAATTTTCAAGAATCCCGGTACAGTTGAGCATATTTCATAACATGATTAATTTAGAAATTTATTTCACAACCATCTATGTACCTACCACATTTCTATCATCCATATTGGTTTTATATACTGAGGAGTTTTTTTCTGAACTACAAAATGATAAATACACTAGTACAAAACAGGTATGTTGCTTCACTTCATTTGTGTCGGTTGCAGTCAAAACCGACACTAATATGGTCATTTACATCGGTTCCTTATGAACAGCCGAGGAATTTCACTAATGGAAATGACAGAAAATTTTAAAAATAAAAATGTGTGTCGGCTGTTATTAACAATGGACGCATGTAGATAGAAGCAAAATAGAGAATTTGTGTCGCTTTCATTTGAGGCCGGCACATGTAATTAAATTTGCATCCATTATTTTGGACCGACACAAACATGAAGAGGCAGACAAATCCTCTACCCAGTCCGCCTTTTTTTTTGGTTTGAAGATAACATGGATTAGTATCAGCCGTTCAATCCACTGATCCTGTCACTTTCGTCCACTTAGTACTAATCTGCAACAAAAATTTCTCAGACAATCCGCCATAATTTTTACTAGCATGAAACCCTGTAAAATTTGGGAGGGAAACAAAAAGAATTCGCCGCGTATATTTTGTTCTTCTCGGCAAAAAGCTTAGATACCAGATTGGGGAAAAAAATTATCGCGGTCGTCTGTCTTTCACAGTAGTCTTCTCCTGATTCTCCTTTACGCAACTTCCAACGCAAATCTCCGAAACTCTACAGTGAAGATTAGTTTGGGATTGGGAAGTAACTAAGTACAAGATTGTTGATTACTGTTTTTGTATTCTTTTGAATTAAGTACAAGATTGTTGATTACGATTTTCATTTATGCATCTGGTCCGATTTTATATTGTTGTTTAAGCTTTCTATGCATGCAAAACACATGCCAACTTTTACAAAAAAATGAGATTCAATGTTGTGTAGTCTTATAGATAACAAAGTCTCTAAATGGTTTCTGAAACGTGTCAAATTTCAGATATGGACAAGATAAAATTGTTGGTTTTATCCAGTTTAAAACATAGATGCATTTTGCGTTTAGTTTCAACTATCACAAATTTTTACAGGATGTTGTTTTGAACATAATGGCTTATAAGTGTTGTTTCGTGGGTGTCTAATGTATGAAAACTTTCTGGTATGTTACAGTTTTGAACATGCACAACTATGAATTTTAAAATGCATTAGATTTTGACAAGTTTCCCAAATGAAAACTATGAATTTTATAGTTATTTAGTTGTGAATAGGTAGTGGATTCTTGGAATTGCGAGTGAAATATGCAGTGCAATATGGAATTGGTCAAGGAGTGGAAGTGATATAGTGGGTTTGATTTGGTTTATCTGTTTTACTCTAAATGAATTTAATCTTCTAGTTGTTGACATAATATAAGATTAATGCAGTTAATTGATTCCATAAGATGCAAACATTTCGAAAAACAAACACGTGTTTGAAAAATATTAATATGAATTGAAAGAAAAATAATAATATCATTAAAACATTGTAAATAACAGCATTGTCGATGGTTATTTTTTTAACTTTAAAATAACTTAATTTGTAAATTTGGTATAACTTGTGTGGGACCCATGCTATGTATACGGGTAGTATCGTAATTATATGAAGATAGCCATTTTATGTTTGCAATATTTTATACTGAATTTGTGTTGAATTTGCCTATATTAAATAGATATGTGGTTTTTATCAAGTGACTCGTAAAGAGTCTCGGGAGAAGGCAAAATTAAAATGTATCATAAAATTATGGTCTGGGTTATCTCAGTCGACAATTCTCATGCATACTTTCAACCATAACCTGAATTATAAAATTGAGTAAAAATGCTCGCATGCAGTACCGATTAGATTCCCTTTGGCCATTTGCTTGAGAGGAAAAAGCTGAACACCTGTTTAAGTCCCTTAAGTATCTGTCTTCCTCGAGCTGTTTGGTTTCACTCATCTTCAGGGATTTCCCGATTCATGTGTTATTACATCTTCCATCATACTGTACCAATTTATTGCATATAAATCTATTTTTAGACTTCAAGTTCTTCTTTCTTCAGGAAATTCTAGTTTCTTGTGCTTTTACGTAGTGATCTCATTCAGTCATTTTGTTTATTTCAATAAACATTAAAAATATTCAATCATGATTTACCAAGGAACTATCAAAGGAAATAAGATTATCATTTTTTTCTAGGAGATCCAAAGATACTGAGTTAGTTCAACTATCTTTTCTACCATTTTTTTTCCTTTGCTAGATTATAGCCTGAAACCTTAGAGAACCAAATTGTGCTATTTTAGCAGCATATTTAAAAAAAATCAAATTAATTAATTTTTGGTTTGATTTATTTGTTGTTGTATTCAAGCATATTTCATGATGAGAAGAACAATGAAGTTGTTGGATAAAAAGACCGCGCTGCATTTTTTGTGACATAAAACAGCGAACAACATTGTACATAACTGCACTTTAACTATCTACAGAAAAAAAATGTTAGTGATAAAACGATAAGGGACAATAGGAACACTGATAATAGTTGGTTCAGGTAGCCCAGGCCTACCTGTTGGTTCTTCATCAAACAATAATATATTCAAATAATATCAATGTTAGTCATCCCATTGCTAATTTGTTGTCTTTTTTTCAAAGATAAGCGTACATAACACAGAATTCTTAAAACATGTCTCTGTTTGATACTAAAATGACGGCTAGAGATATTCATCCCCAACATCTCCACCTCCCTAACAGGCATCTTTGTCATCTTCTTCCATCGATAGTCTTATATATATATATATATATATATATATATATATATATATCCCATTTGTGCAAAGCAGACCCTGAGGCTTTACATGCAGGCGCAGGAAAGGAAAATAGCCCAGTGGGAGCAGTTCAATGATATGCAACGCAATATATGGGGACCAATTCTTCATCCTGTGTTATTAACGTGTATTATGCAATAGTGGTTAGCAAATGGTTTCAAAATATTTCTTGAATAGGGAGTATGTACTATCTTACACTATTGTCTATGGAAATTAAATCTCAGGCAATCTCTGTATATAAACTGATCCACAATTGCTTAACTGGAAAATAATATGTAATAAGCTTCAAAAAAAGCCAAAATTAAAATTGAAAAATGGATAGGATAAGAACTCAGTTGAGCAAATTTTCAAGAGCATATGTTCAGCAAATCCATTGAATTTTTTTTAGCAAATACTTTAATCTATCAATATATGTCATCAGCATGGTAATATCCAAGTAAAATGGTAAATGTGAAACTTTAGTCAATATATATAAGCTTAAGATCACAAATGAAATGGGTATAATTATCATAACTGAAAATTTATGAAATCGGAGAATAAACAAAATGTTAAAATAGCTCATCCCTCAAGTAAATTGCAAATGAAATAGATCTGAAATTTATTACACTGTAATGGAAGGACGATGGTTTTTTGGATGACAGTCTTAGGTATATTTCATTGCCCCCATTCACCCTTTCCCAGATAATACCTGAGGCTTTTCATTTCATTTATCGCACATTATTCAATGGCTGAGCTCTCTGTTTACCCTGATAATGTTTAATGCCACTAATAAAAGATGCGGGGAAGAAAACCGAGGAGAAGAAAGTGAGTGTGTGCCGGAATCTTCAGAGGCGAAACGAATTAGGGAAACACTTCTTTTCGACCCTTCAGACGATACAATCGAGCCAGATAGCTCGGATCTCGCTTCTATCATGAAATTTTTGGAGGTAAGATGTTGCTTCCTGTTCAGGATTCGGACGCGAATCTCTTGTCCAGTCTGGAGTCTAACTCCAGCTCGGTGCAGCTGGATCTTGGATATTTGCTTGAGGCCTCGGATGACGACTTCGGCATCCCCCTTGCGGATGCAGATGTGTTGTCAGGTAATGTTGTTGCCAACAGTAATGTTGGGGATGAAATTTCTATGGATGACTTAGAAGCGAAGATTTGGGGAATCAGCGAGGACTTTAATTTTGATTTTGGCTTGCTTGGTGACGGTGGTTTCGATGGCAGTTTTTTGATAATGGTACGTTGGAAATGACGGACTTCAGTTGGCGAACGGAGTTTTTGCTTGTGAACAACGTTGTTTGGTTACTTTCTTTCAAAGAAAAAAAGTAGAAGTGTAAAATTGGTTCAGAAGTAAAAAGGATTTAGCGCTTTTTTCCGTTATCTCTCACTGTTTGTATGTTCAAATATAACAGAGTTATTTTTCTGGTTAAAAAAAAATTCTTAGGTTTATTTGAAAAGAAATGAATAACCTGATTCTTATTCGAGGCTCTGAAAAGGGCATGAGAGATTGAAAAAGGAAGGTCGATAACACAATGGGAAGGCTTTGAAATGGGTATGAATGTACCAATATCCCTTCTGATTATCATTCTCCAATCCCAATTTTTTAAAAAAAACTAACCAAGTATGCTTTCTTCTGATATCAATATTCATATCAGTACAGTAGGAGAAGCTAGACGTCCAGACATTGGGCAATTTTTCTATTATTTATCCATTCAATGTCGTTCGCAGTTGTTCAAAGAATCCCAAACAAATCATAGATTAAACGAAAAGAACATCAAAAAGATGGAAACATCTTCAATATCAAGTTAGGATCAGACCTAATGAGCTTAGCATGGATTGGAACATGTGTATAAAGAATATTTTGATTCATCGTTATGATGTTAGTCTGTGTACATTCCACCATGAGCGAGCATCAAATTTAGATGACAATATTACTAATGTTTCTGTTGCACTTATCGCTAAATGTTAATATACTGCTTATGTTTATTGCACAAAACATCGAGCCATATATTCAAATAGAAGAATTTACATAAAAAGTTACAAATGTATTTCTGGTCATCTTAAAATAATTTACACCTAGAATAATGTTAGAATTTCTTTGGATTTATGTATATCAAAAACCAATGGAAGTGGCTATAGTTAATACTCTAGAGGCACAATAAGAAAAATATAAATACTATGATTTTAGATCAAACGTATAATATAATTTAGAAAAATTATTGTACGTGGACATAAAAGAAAGAAAAAAAACCCGCTAATTGTCGACTTAAATTCTTTTGTGGAATAATTTACCAAATTAGCTGTACACTTGCTAGATTTGCATTATTGTCTTTGATATTATAGTTGACAGTAAAAACATACATGTCTTTCACTGAAACTAATTGAACTAAACCACAATATGCATATTATGATGGTTCAATTTATTAGTTTGTTATCCACATAGGTGCGTTAGGAGACAATCTTAAATTAAAAAGAAAATCATAATATGAATAAACACCAAAAAGACAGTTGTCATAATTCATATTATACTTTTATTATCTACTTTGGTGCATTAGAAGACAATCTTAAATTAAAACGCAAATCATAATATGATTAAACACCAAAAAGATAGTTGTCATAATTCATATTATAGTTTCCAAACTAATAAGTTCCCATGGTTGCAGTGAAAGATAGTGTAAAAAATTACTATAGTTTTACTAAAATAACAACATCAATACAATTGCACGTTCTTTTCTTTGCACATGGAAGCACTTCTTCGCTCTTTTATTTTTGTGTACCATCTTCTATTATTTCTAAAAATTTCTCTGTACCATTTTATTGCCCACACTTTAGTAGTTAATATCACATAGTCTATTAAATAATGAGCTAACATAAGTGAAGGAATACTACATGATTTTTACTCGTATTACTATATGTTTGGTAGCTGATTTTATTTTTCCTTTAACTGTAAAAGGGATGAAATCCTTAACAACTACCCCCCTAACGTATTTAATGTCCAACCAATGGTTAACCATAACTTGGTAACAAACTTGCTGAAAATGGAGAAAATTCAAAACTATGTCTCACAAAAGATTATTGCATCTGTCTATACATAACCATCATGATTTGAGTTAATTTAATTCGGTTAGCATTTTACTAACCAGTTGAAAAAATCCACTATGAATATTTTTGTAATTTTGCTAAGAAAATTGCATAACTGAAAACATAAGAGTACATATAGGTTTATGAGGGAATTCCATTATCTCTCATATGCTGGGACAAAAAAAAGGCCAGTAAGAAGACAATAATTAACAGCTAAGAATAAATGGATGAAATTAGACTCACATATGTTGACTAAGTATCTCGGCTAAGCTTCCATTATGTAACTGAGATTTAGATTTCTGAAAAAGATCTATGCTTTATCATACTACATTTTCAACTAATAACGATAACAATATTCACAATGACAGTAACGTTAATTTATAGAATGTCTTTCATGGTAGACATTTTCTTACGATGCAGCTTAGGTTAAAGACACTGATTAAAATAAGTCAAATTAAATATTCGAATGTCATTTGAAACTCCAGAATCAAACTAAATAGATTTGTTTTAAACAACAATAACAATTATTTTAACTGCCTTCTAAGATGGGAATGAAGACTCATAAATAAAATATATTAGGATAATTAAACCTTCCAAAATAATTAAAAATATTTCAAAAGAATTATGAGAGCATGTGAATCCCATTTGAAGTAGAAAGTAATGTTTCCTTTCGAATCACCTTAATATGCTTCATACCATGTTTGTCATGAAAAGTTGCGTTTTATGCTTCTTGTTTAACTCATCTATCCACCTTTCATTTTTAAATAACATACCTATATTATATTTATTGAAACACAATGGAAAGTTAATTATTTTTTGTGTCGTATTCCATTCACAGAACATTATTTTATTATATGCCACAGATAGTATAAACTATCAAAATCGAGTATGGCAAAAAAAGGTTAAGACAAATATAAATATGAGAGCACTAAAAGTAAATTGGTTACCTTATTGCAAACTTTACATGATGATCTCAGGTAGTAAATGAATTTTCATGCACATATTTATATAGTGTGGTTTCTACCTCCAAATCATTCCTTTTTTATTTGAAGGCATTAGACATGTTTACATAATAATAAAAAGTGAATTCAATAAAAGAATTCTCACGCGCACCTGTTCATATGGCAGGTTTCTACCTTAAAATCTTTCTTTTTCCTATCTAAAGGCATTTGCCATATGTATATATATATATAAAATAAATGATAAAAAGTGAATTCAATAAAAGAATTCTCATGCACACCTGTTCATATGGCAGGGTTTTTCCTGTCCACTTATTTTTATTACGAAGAGCATCTTTGAGCTAGGCTATGTATTGCAAATGAGAAGTAAGAAATTGATAGTGATTATATTTAAGTACCTTACATTTTATCATATTTTCGATTGGTAATATCTTAAACAAATGCTGGATTTTTTCAGAAATTTTACCCAGTACAGAGTTAACTAGAAATATTAGAGATACCGACCAGCTTATAAACCAAAATAGTAGACAACTGTATTTTCCCAGTTTTAATAACAAAAAACCAATAATAACATGAAATATTGCATACTTTATGGCTATCAATATTTAGTTCAGTAACTACCTGAGATTGTGTGAGTAGTCTATGACTGTCCTGGATGAATACTGCTTTGATCTCTTTTGTGGAAATTATTTTTCGTGAGTCAATCAATTTAAATTGAATATTATACTATACAGTTCAAATAAATCTGTGTTAGCTTTAAAATCATATTGCCAGAAATTAACTTGTTTCCAAATTGAATTACAAAACATTTTTGGCTACACATCTTATCGACAATACAAAATTAGTCCAATTTTGAGGGTTAATTGAATGAAACACTTATGATTTTTTTTCTTATGTGGTGTGTCTCTAATAATTTCACATGGATCGTAATTAGATGTATAACGTGAAACGTAGCGATAACGAGTTCTTGAACAAAATGGAGGGATTCATCAAGTGTGCGTTGAATGATCAATTAACAAGAAGAGAAGAAACTATTTTTTGTCCTTGTAGACGTTGCCAGAATAGGAGGAGATATCGTAACGTAGATCAAATCAAAGATCACATAATTCGGTATGGGTTCAAGCAAAATTATACACGATGGATATGGCACGGTGAAAGCATACTTAGTACACCTAGTTCTAGTAATCATTACAACGACGAGAATGACCAGGAAGGTAACGTGAATAATGAGGTAAATGATGAGATCGACCGTGTTGATGAGATGTTGGATGATATTCTAGAACATTTGGTGGAAGAGCCAAAGTTGTACGAAAAAATATCAGTTGATGCTAAGAAGCCTTTGTATTCAGGTTGTGTTAAGTTTACAATATTGTCTGTTGTGCTCAAGCTTTTCAATTTAAAAGCAAAACACGGGTGGAGTGATAGAAGTTTTATGTCATTGTTAGAACTTTTGAAAGACATGCTACCAGAAGGTAACGAGCTACCTACTTTTAATTATAAGGGAAAGAAAATTATGTGTCCAATTGGCATAGGATACAAAAAGATACATGCATGTCCAAATGATTGTATATTGTATCGAAATGAATATGAGAGCTTGCATGAATGTCCTAAGTGTGGATTATCCCGTTACAAGTCGCAAAAAAATGTTCATAATGACTCAAAGAAGAAATTGCCTCCAGCAAAGGTTTTAAGGTATTTGCCTATTATACCAAGATTTAAACGTTTATTTGCAAATAAAGAAAATGCAAAAAACTTAAGATGGCATGCAGATGTGAGGAAGGATGATGGATTACTAAGGCATCCAGCTGATTCTCCGCAGTGGAGAAATATTGATACCATGTATTCTAGTTTCGGCGAAGAAATAAGGAATCTTAGACTTGGTCTTTGCACAGATGGCATAAACCCATTTGGCAATCTTAGCAGTCAACATAGTACTTGGCCAGTTCTTTTGGTGACTTACAATCTTCCACCTCACTTGAGTATGAAGCGCAAGTATATTATGCTATCTCTTTTGATTTCGGGACCACGACAACCAGGAAATGACATCGATGTTTATCTAGCTCCTCTTATTGATGATCTAAAACTTTTGTGGGATAAAGGTGTGTGCATATTTGATGCATATAGTAAAAGTGAATTTACATTACGCGCCATGCTTTTTTTTTACCATAAATGATTTTCCCGCATATGGTAACTTGTCTTGATATAGTACAAAAGGTGCTAAAGCATGTCCAATTTGTCAAGACGACATGGTTGTTGAGCGCTTTCATTTTTGCAAGAAAAATGTGTATATGCATCATCGTAGATTTCTCCCTCGCGATCATCGGTATCGTAAAAAGAAGAAACCTTTCAATGGGGAGGTAGAAAACGGAGTTGCTCGTTTGCCATTAACAGGTAATGATGTATATGAACAGATCAAGGATATTGAAAATGTATTTGGCAAAGCTTTTCCTCTTCAAGAAGGCATTTGGAAGAAAAAATCTATATTTTGGGAACTTCCATATTGGAAACATTTACAAGTTAGGTATTGTTTATATGTAATGCATATAGAAAAAAATGTTTGTGACAGTATCATTGGAACGCTCTTGAATATACCTGGTAAGACAAAAAATGGTGAGAAAACTTGGCAAGATATGTTGAAAATGGGTATTCGAAAGGAGTTAGCACTAGTGGAGAAAGGTAAACGTATCTATTTGCCTCCTGCATGTTATACATTGTCCAAACAAGAGAAAATTAGTTTATGCGAGTGTCTTTGTGGTGTCAAAGTTCCATCAGGTTATTCTTCGAACATTAGCAGTCGTGTATCAATGAAAGATTTGAAATTGACGGGCATGAAGTCTCATGATTGTCATGTGTTAATGCAACATTTGTTGCATGTTGCTATCTGAGGTATATTACCTAAACATGTTAGACATGTTATTACAAAGCTTTGTATTTTTTTAATGCAATTTGTAGTAAGGTGATTGATCCTAATATGTTGGATGATCAGCAAGCTGATGTTATTGTTACCTTATGTCAATTTGAAATGTATTTTCCACCCTCATTTTTTGATGTTATGGTGCATTTGGTTGTTCATCTAGTAAGAGAAATCAAGCTTTACGGTCCTGTTTTTATGAGGTATATGTATCCGTTCGAAATGCACATGGGAACTTTAAAAAGAAAAACGAAGAATAGATACAGACCTGAAGCTAGTATCGTAGAAGGTACTGTAGCCGAGGAGGTTATTGAATTTGTCACTCAATACCTAACTGATGTTGAACCTATTGGACTTTGCAAGTCTCGACATGAAGGACGACTTGATGGTCAAGGCATAATGGGATTTAAATTGATGTCAATTGGTGATGATGTGTTTCACAAAGCCCAGCTACTTGTATTACAACACCTTAATGAGGTTCATCCTTACTTGGAAGAACACATGACAATTCTAAAGTCTCAGAACCCTTCAAAGAACGAAAGATGGTTGACAAATGAACATAACCACTCCTTCGTCATATGGTTTAAAGATAGGGTAATGTCTCAGTTGTCTCAAACTAATCATAATGTTTCCGATACAATAAAATGGTTGGCGTATGGGCCTAAATTTCAAGTTAGCTCTTATGAAGTATACACTATTAATGGGTATGTATTTCATTCAAAATGTCAGGATGAAAAGAGCAAATCACAAAATAGTGGAGTAAGTGTCGTAGCATCTTCAAGAGAATTTGCTAGTGCTAAAGATAATAAACCAATAAATGCGACAATGTCATATTATGGGGTAATTGAGAATATTTGGGAATTTGAATATAGATACTTCACGATTCCTCTATTTCAATGTAAATGGGCTGATAACCATCGTGCTATACAAGTGGATGAACATGAATTTACACTTGTTGACTTTGATCGAGTGAGTCATGATAACGATCCACTCATATTGGCGTCTCAAGTGAAACAAGTTGTTTATGTCACCAACCCAGTTGATCATAAGTGGTCTGTTGTCCTTTCTGGAAAAAGACGTATTGTTGGGATAGGCGACGTGATAGATGAAGAAGAGTATAATCAATTTGACGAGAACCCACCTTTTTCCACTGGCGTAAGTCTAGTAGAAGAAGTAGTTGATTTAAATGCAAATTATGCACGTTCTGGTCACAATGAAGGGGTTTGGATAACGGGGTAATTTTTTAACCTTCTTATATTTTCACCATTTTACTTCATTTTTGTATGGTTCTCTTTAGATATACGATACTATTTTTGTTGTATTCCCCTCGACTCATTACTTTTTTCAAACTAGCATGCATGTCCATATACTATGTTTCTCTTTACAGTTCTTATGAATAAATTATATAGCATGGAGATAAAACTTCTTGAGTAATTCAAACCTATTTAAAAATAGATTTTGGTAGATGTAGTGCTTTGCATAAATTATTACTAAACAATATTTTTCCGTGTGCTTACTTTGTAAAAATCTGTTGAAAAGAAATACAAACTTGGAGTAAACATATAAAATAGTTAATGCACAATTTATAATCTGTTTTACTAGAGTCTCTATAGTTAGCAATTACTTTGAAGATAGAGATTAAATGAAATTTTTGTCGATAAAAACTTGGTGTATTGTCTCTATAGTTAATACAAACTTTTAAAAAACATACTTGGAGTTGTGTTTAAGTCAGCTTCTATTAACTTTATCAATATTTCAATCTAGTACAGATTAGTTAATAAATTAATCAATTATCATAAAGGCAAAATGATTTTGAGATTGCGAAAATTGTACAACAGTGATGATAGTTCTAAGATAGACATGTTATAGTAGTAAAATTAGAGAATATAATAATCTAGTTTGGGGTAATCATTACATGTTCTAACAATTTTTAAATTTTAACCTCCAACATCAATCAGTAATCATATCATATGATATGTTTTTCATCCCTTATAGCATATAATTAGTTTTCAAAGACCCTGCGAAACTTTAAAAGATAAAGGAATATGCTTTCAGAAATTAGTTTGTTTGCTTCTTTTCTCGAAACTTTAAAAAATGGCACATGCTTTCCTAGTTGATGCAGGAAGAGTAAAAGAACTCATAAAAGATACAATTGGAGAGATATAAACTTTAAATGATATTGACTATAACAGGGAAACCTGGGTTGACAAGCTTTCAGAAATTAGTTTGTTTGCTTCTTTTCCTGAATCTTGATTCCAGGCGTACCTAGGGCATCTTGGTGTGTATTACCATCCTACATGTAAGGAAAATAAAATGCATAAAAAAGAAAAAGGCAATTTCCATTATTACTTTGATTTTAAGTAAATTGAGCATGTCATGTATATTGTTGCCTTGTACATCAAGCATAATAGTTGTTTGATACAGTATGTAGACAGTAATAGTACAGGATAAATTATCAACAATAATAAGTTTGCAAAAATATGTTTAAAACTTTTACTTGATCATTTGTCCTATATTTTATGCTGTAATCACAAACATTTATTTATTTATTAACATGTTGCAATTCTAGTCTGACCTTTGTTTTTAAAAAAATTGGCGTTCAAAGTAAGGCACGCGATTATTTAGTGCAGTATGTTTTTGAATGTCATAATACATACAAACTTGTAGCAATAACTATAGAGACAATACACCAAGTTTGCATTAACTATTTTTAATGCACAATACAAACTTGTAGGTGTAAGGAGTACACCATGAAGATAGAGATTCAATGCTGTGTGCTAAGACTTTCAGCATATTGGTTAAATGTTTGGATGTCAAAATCTTGTTATCTTCCTAGAGTCCTCTAAAATATCGGATTTGGACAAAAGAGTAGTAAACCATCCATACCTTTTACCCCTTCAAACTGACCTGCCGGAAGTAACCAGTTTAAATATAATCAATGACCATCACATACTGATCATTATGTTTACCCATGTTTTACACACTTTTGATCATTATGTTTACCACCACCATTGCTTTTCATACTGATGGTAGATGGTTGGCTATATTTGCTTATGTCTCCTTTAATTTCCACATGTATGATCTCTCACATGATATCTACATGTTTGATTGCTAGATTTTTCTTCTTTTACATGAAATATTTTGTAACTTTCGGGTGCACATCTGCAATATAGGAATAATGGAAATACAATCACATGAATACACTGAAGAGAAAAACACTTCTGCTTTCATTTCACAACCGTCATCTAAGAGGAAGCAAAGAGATCTAACAACCGGAAAAAAAATACAGAACATCCGAGCCAAAATTTATTGAGAGGTGTGATAATGGCAAACCTATTGGAAAATGGGCGAAGTCTTTTAAGGCTTACGTAGGCGATACAGATAGATCTGGAATTGATATCAATATCAAGGATTGAGCTAGCGTTAGTCAAGGACATAAGGATATCATCTGGGAAGATATTAAGGTATTATAAATTCATTTGTTCCCTTATTAAATTGTCAGTTTGATCTTAGCGTTTGGAGTCATGAACCACTTTCATTGTTTATCAAATTCATTTTTATTGCTTTGACATTGTTTGTTTTTTATTTTTAATTATCTCAGATTGAGTATCACATCGATGAAAAAATGAAAAAGAATGTGTTAAAAATTGTTCGTGTAGCATGGAAGGATTTTAAAATAAAATTGGTTAGTAGTTGGATTACAAAAACTAGAAAGCTTCCTGAAAACCATAAAGAGCCATACAAATTTTATGATGGTATTGCAAAAATGCAATGGGAAACCTTTAAGAAGTATTGCGAATCTGAGGAGTTCAAGGTATGTCTTTTTAATGCCATATCCACAAGTCACCTGCTGTTTCTTTCATTTTACCGGTCACTAGCCATTTCATTCATTTAGCAATATGAGAACTATATCTTTAGACATTCGGCTTTCTTTTTGTTGATGCTGTAAGATTTACAAACAAGAGAAGTGTTTTACTACTACGTATTTTACTAGCATATTAACATGGGCAATTTAGGAAATCTCTATTTTAAGTCCATTACACATAAATGCCTGTTGTATTATCATGGGCTAACTCATATAGTTTATTTTAGTTGTTGTCATAGGCTCATAGTTGTTTGTGTTCTACTTCTATTATGGCAATTAATGGGATAAAATAGTTGTATGACCTGTTGTTTATTTTTATGCGCTACCTTTACCTTAAGCGCAGTTTCCAAGATCCTTTCCTAAACCTATACATTGTCTGTATGGCCTGCTATGACGCAATACAAAAAGTGCATGTTTGTTTAGCCTGCTGTGATGCAAAAATGCATGTTTATTTCATATTTCTTTAATAATTAGAAGCTGTGTTACTGCAGTTTTCGCTCTAATTTTCAAAAAAAAAAATATCCAGTTTTTCCAGCAATTTTTTTGATATTTACGTTAGAATTCTTAATATTATAAAACAGCTAATAAGTGAGAAGGCTAGGAAGAGTTAGGCATGCAACAAGCATCCTCACTATTTAGGACATGCTGGGTATGCAGGGAAGAAGGCTAAATGGATAACTGAAGGTCATAGCTCTTCGATCATATTGCCAGGTGGATCTTCTTTAGATTGGAGTATTGATTGGGTTATGGCACGATCAAAAAAAGGAGCTGATGGAAATTATGCCATCCCTAACGAGAAAACTAGATGGTTGCAGATAAAATGGTATGACTAGTTTCCATCATTTATCGCTTTACATGTTTTAAAATGAAAACACAACTACCCAACATTTCTTATTTAGATGTCCCTTTAGTATAATTGAAAGCACAAACTTACACATGGTTTTATTTGGGATTTCTGACCCATGTTAGATCTGTTCAGAGTCATAGATTTTTTTTAGTAAATCTGATTTTTCAACCAATATATTTTGGTGGTTGTGGAAGTATTACAATATAATTTTGTTGTCCTTTCAATAATTCAGAATGCTAGGCAAATGGTAGCTTTTATATATTATGATTATGGCAATGCTGCACTTTACTTTTTAATAAAATTGCAGCTGTCTTCCAATAAAATTTCCCCTATAAAATTAAAAATCCAACACTAATTTTTAACAAACAACCTCATAACAATAACACCAACCTATGCTGCTTTAAGCTTAGCAGAATATAAATGCCGAAAGATACACACTTCTAGAATAAAAGAAATACCGATATAAACTGAATACGCTCTTGTATTGAATCTTTAATCTTCAATCATGCTGTCAGCATTGTGTGATTGTCTTGTGTAAGAAGCTTCAGCTCTTGCGTCTTTGTATTTTCATTTAGCAACATCAGCACACTATTTCCTCGCTTCAGTATGCGCATAACTCTTAAGTGTATGTTCTCTTAATGCACTTACTTAGAACCGATTTGATAAAACAAATGATTATGCACTCATTACTTTTTTTTCCTGATGCACATCCTATGCCCGGCTGTAGATGTTGTGAGAGATAGCCGAATATATTAATGAGTGCATATTGTGATAAAACCTATTCTGATTCGATTAAACAAACGATAATGCACTCATTAATATGATAAAGTCGTATGTGGGAAAGTTAACTTTGAAAACAATGCTATAAAATTTCTATTATGGGTAAAGGTAATTCTAATCAAGTTGAAAAATGGTTCTCCTGATTATATTTGAAATGCACTATATGTTCCTAATCTACATTGGAATTTATTAAGTATGGCTCAACTTTGTGAAAAGGGATTCAAATTTACCGTTGAAAAGGGCATTGCGCTACTGATAATCGAAAGTGAACAACTTGTCAAGGTTGAAACGATTAAAAATTGCATGTTTCCATTAACCATACAAACTAAATGTGTTCATGCTTTTATAGGTCTTTCTATGGATATGAATTGGTTATAACATGTACGTTATGGACATCTTAATTTTAATGGTTTGAAATTGTTTGGGAAGTTATAATCTAACTAGTAAATTACGAGGCAAACCTTAGAACAAAACTATTTTATGGAAATAGGTTTCAAGTGTAAAAGGAATTATAATCTATTTTGAAGCATTATAAGGAAATAGGTTTCTAGATGGCGATTCTGCAAAATTTTGATTAATTGCACACGCAAACATGCATACATGGGCAAATATCAGCAGCATTTAAATTTTGCTACTTCTCTAATGTCAAATTCTGAATTAAATACTTTAACTTCTTTTTTGTCATCACAATAAATAATTTAATTTGCCAAAAGAGGGGAAGTGGTATACCATTGCAAAAGGAGAGAAAAGTAGTGTTTTTAAATCCAAACTTGTACTCCAAACCAAATAGGTTGGTGATGTAGCAAAATAGGTGAGGCTGATCGTTGTGAGGCTACATACATATACGCAGCGACGAAACCAGGATTCTTGTTTGCGTTGGGCGAAGCTATGCAAACGATCAGATATTTAACGGAAAAATGTAAAATTTTATGGCATTGCTAATGCATGGCAGTTTGTATAGTATGCTACATTGCCTTGCTCAACCATTTACCATTGAACCCGAATTTTCATTGTTCTATTGTGAAAATCTATCCGAGACAGCCAATGATGGTTGATGGTCGTATGGTAGCTGCAAGCTTTCAATGATTTAGAAAGTTAACACGTAACTTTATTTTAATTATAATCAGCAGTATAATTATATTATTATTAGAATAGCAACAACAATTTATATTTTAAACAAGTATGGGAAAGGATAAAAATTAAATTTGAGAACAGATTATTCGTTCAGTGTTAGCGAATCAAAACATTAAACAAATACACATGGATTTTTTAAACGGCAAATACAATACTGATAGCGAAGCTGAAATCAAATATTAGTTCACTACTCTAAAGTAATACAACAAAAGTTATTTAATAAGTGGTAAGATGTTATTATAGCAAACTGAATTAAACCAATGGATACTAAAATAATAATCCAACCGATTTCCTACCTTTAAAGAATCCAACGGAAGGATTCCTAATTTTTTTCAAAATAAAGTGAATGGGAATTGCAGT
Source organism: Allium sativum (assembly GCA_030737875.1). NCBI lineage: Eukaryota > Viridiplantae > Streptophyta > Magnoliopsida > Asparagales > Amaryllidaceae > Allium > Allium sativum. Next base: position 69,164,553 of record CM060909.1, on the reverse strand, counting down.
GAAGTCGGATTGGTTTTTATTTTCTTGACTAGATTTGATTTTCACCTCAGGTTGTATTTTTTGATTTTCTTGGGTAGGGCTGTTGCCCAACCCAATCGTAAGCTAGGTACGTCACTGCATATACGTACTTTTTATTGTAAAAAATGTAGATAAGAGCCATATTTAAAACTAGTACTATTTTGGAATTCACATGCAATCAACAGTGTGCTCAAACTAGAGCATTACGCCACAGAAGACAAGCAATAATCAAAAGAAGACACGTCATAATGATCTGGATGGATGGAATTGGAAGTATACCACACTAGGAAGAGATGGCCTTAATTACTCTATCACGTTTTATTGTTCCCTATGTGCAGCTCAATCATTTCCAGATCAATCTCAGTGCTAGCAAAAATACACTTTCCATGGTATGTGTGAGAGACCCTGTAATGACACCATGGTATGTGTGTCAGAGACCATGGTATGTGTGTGAGAGACCCCATAATAAACTTATTTATGTTTCACTTTCCAAGTACTTAACTGCAAGTGTCCAAATTTGTGGACCATAACCTTGTTAGCTCTATGCCGAAGGTATTATTATTGTTGAGTTTTTTTCAAGATCCATCGGTTATTTGTGGAAGGTATATATAGTTTGGACATCACTAATGTTTTCTTATTTTACTAATAATGGGGGATTTTAGACTAATATTTAGCCTTCTTAGAGCTAGAATAATGGCCTGTCTTAGACACACCAATTAATCACAGAAGTGCAACTATTGGTACTGAATTGATGATTCTTCTTAGACACCAATTTTGGCAGGGCACTTAAGAATCAAGAATCCTTCAGTTCATGGTGCAGCAGCTGAAAATGTAATGAATGATGAGATCAATTCCGACTTGTCTTTTCTTAGCAAGGCACACTACTCAAATGATGAGTGATTAGATCTTCTTAGTAAGATCTTATGCACAGATGCAATTTATGTTACTGTCCTCAAATAGCAAAGCAATTCTGATGAGGCCAACGATTGTAGTGTAGTCTTCGTGCAATGAGAGTTTTCTGATGGAGATCCATGGCGTGACAGTTGCTATTGATGTACCTTGTCGCTCTGATACCGTCTGAAAGAAAGTAGATGCAAATTTCATTGATTGTAATAATTATGATACAAAATTACATGTTGTCTTGGCTATATGCAACTGTATTTACGTTGTTACAAAGAAATTTCGTACCTGGGTTGAATACGAGCTCATGTAGCCTAGATCTGATATGTGAAGAGAATGATAAATGAGCCTAGGCCTGATATGTGAAGAGAATGATATATGAGTGGCTTCTGATGGTATTCTCCAGTAGTTTCTATTTTCATCTTAAATTATATTCATGCATACTGATTTCACTCAGTATAAACGTAATCTCTTCAACACTGTAACCACTCTTATAAGATAGACCGTTGTCCTATAAATTTAAATTCTAAAGTCTAAATATATAGAATTATTATAAATTTAATGGTTTGAAATTGTCCCTTACTATATACGCATAAGAAATATTATAAATATATAGTGCTCCACAGTATATATGTTCATCCCTTTAAGACATTAAATTAGTATATATTTTCATCTTTTGAGACATGAAATTCCATTGCTGACAATGAATATAGATAATTTTGTTACTAGTATGGACTATGAGAGCTCGTGATATGACACACACGATGGAAAATCTAATGACTTATAAGTGTGTACGTAGAGTATTTACATTACATGAACGTTTGTCATGTGCTGCATCTTAATTTATTTATCAAGACCTAACTATTTTTTTGGTTGATAGAATGATTGGAGAGGAAAAGCCATTGAAGGGTCATGGGTTCCAGATAGATATGATGATGTCTTGAGTCGTGCTCTTGAAAAAAAATGAGCATTCAGGTCGAGTTAGAGGGATTGGTGGGACGGTTGGTATAAAAAAACGTATTTGGGGAGGTAGAGAAATGACAAGGTCGAACTGGTGTAATATCAACTGATGAGTTGTATGTTATCACCCAGGACATAGAAGCTAAACTGAGCCAACAATTGAGGCAAGAGATGAGTGCAATGGTTCAAGAGTAGGTTGCAAACATTTTGAACACGATGAATATACCCAAGGATGTGGAGATCAACAAAATACCATTAACGAATCATCGTAGTAGTTGTCAATCAACGCACCCGAGCAAATTACAATATGCGAACAAAACTCAAGAGACAGATCCCTATGCAGTCTTGTAGGTAAACAGTTAAAAGTTGAATTTATAAACATATATGATTTTATATATTTGACAACTGTTAAGTTAAAAATGTTGGTTTTGTACTTGTGATTCTAGAAACCTATTAAATGTCGTTTGGCTGTGAATATGGACTTCAAAATCGTCATAGTGGGTCATGGTATGGTGCATCCCGCTTCAAGGCTCGGAGATCAGTGCCATAATCAACAAATCTTGGTAGATCATGTAAAAGTTGGAATTGATGCGGTTGAGTCTAGTCATGAAGGAACCCCACTTCGTGTTCCAACTAAACATCATAACACGATAGGAGAAGCGGTCGGAAGTTTTGTTCAATGGCCTAGAAGCCTTGTGCTTTTAAGAGATAATGATACGGTAGTGAATGCATTTAATTGTATTGAGTTTATTTTTGAACTGATAATAAATCGATTTTAAAAGCCATTTGCAGTTACTAATTCCATAAGTAGGGTTAGAAACCTTTGTATTTTCTAACCAACAATAAACTACTAAACATTTTTTTAATCTTTTTATTTTTTTATGTGATTATTGTAATCACTACCAAGGATTTATAACATTTTATGCGTACAGCCTACGAAAACCATATACAATACCCTAAATATTTCATGAACAATAAAATACTCTGTTCCAAAATTGTGATTTGCAAGGATAAAAAATCAAGGTTATTTTTCCTTGCCACGTTATGAAGAAAATAAATAAATGAAAGAATGATGATTATAAATAAATCAAAACTGTGATTTGTAAGGGCATCTTCAGCTAATTCAGCCCATGTTATTCCATATTTTGAATATTATGGCTGGAGTGAAGGATATTCTCCATTGTTTAGACTTTCACTTTTTGAACGTTTGACGTCAAGACACTGAGAAAATGAGTGTGTAGAGTAACACTAAAAAAAATTATAATTAGATGTTCATTTAATGTACGCTCGTTAAATTAACATTTAGTTCTGAACATTTAGTACATGGATATCCACACCCAGGATTTTGAATTCAATTGTGAATCTTACCTTTAATATTATGTGGCTGAATTAAATAATTGAAACTGGTTTTCATAGTATTCCATTACTAGCTCCCTAGCCCGAGCAAAATCATGGTTGAGGCTCATCTGATGTCATTGGTTATTGGTCGAAGAGATAATTTATCTTTGACCATGTAAATTGCATCTGCTAAATGCTCGATCACACTGTCTTATCTTTTTCTATTTTGGTTTGGTGGTATTATTCTTTGTTCCTATCATACATTGATTGTATTTTTCTTAGCATTCGTCTACTCTTTTAACAACATCATTTCAAACATCTACTTACAATTTGAATTGGGTGCCTACATCTCAATCAAATAATGATTTATTTGAAAATAATAATGATAAGGTCATGAATATAATGGCAAATGAGTCTTCAAAATGCAAATCGATCGTGGATGAAGAAATTCTAAAAACTTTAACTAGTGAGTGCAGATATTTTCATGACCTAATACTTCAGATGCTATCCAATGATAGTGCCATCAATGCAATTCTAGTGAATAAGGATTTATTCACAAACAAGGAGGACTTTGAAATTCATGTCACAATGGATGACATTATACAATTTTTTAGTATGATGTGGTTGAATGCATCATGGTTGCAGCTTTACATCATGTGAGTATTTTTTCCTTAGCAAATTTTTTCATATATAACCATCTAAGCTTTTTGATGAATAGTTAATTTTTAAAACAAATAATATATGTTTAAAATTGTGTAGGTGGTTAAATCATATGTGCAATGATCTCAAAGTGGAGACCATTGGGTTTATGTGTCCCAAAATGCTGTCCCAAGTGCGAAAACATCCAGATGCGACAAATACATATTTGCCGAACACATGGAAAGCATTGCAATTTAAAATCTCACTTTTAGCCCCACACTACCAAGGGTGCGAACCTTAAGCTTTTAGTAACTAGTTTACATATTTGATGCCAATTTTAATTTATTATAAATTTTGTAATGTAGGAAACATTGTATACTGCTTGCTTTTCGTGTAGAAATGAATGAGATTTATGTTTTTGATCCCCAGACCGAATGCAAACATAGACTTGAAATTAAGCCGCAAGTGAGCACGTAAGTTGTGTATGCTTGCTTTCTTATACGAAGTTAGTATATGTGGTAAAATTAAAAATTTATATATGAAATTAGTGTATGTAAATGTGTGTATCGGAGTAGTTATTATTTAACATTTTCTTGCATGTGTAGGGCCTTCAAAATTTACAAGGCATTAGGTGGCAAGTCTCGAGGAAATAACTTGAACTGGAAGCATGTTAAGGTGATTTGATTTTCTAACAAAAACTAAAATAAAATAAATACAATATATTGTTTGGTATATGAACTCATTTTAAAATAATTGTTAAATTATCTTGTAATATTGCTATAGTGTCCTCAACTATTAGGAGCAACCGACTGTGTATATTATGTGATGAGGTATATGCATGACATAGTGAAAAATCACAATCAAAGCATCGATTTACAAAAGGTACAACTTTAATTTTTTTCCTCTTCATATATTATACATCAGCTACATTATAGGTATATTTCGATTAAATCATTATTGCAATGCTAGTTAGAAGAAATCAAATGTCATAGCAGTTGTGCACTACATCTTGATATAACTCTATTCTTTTATTCGTTTCTTCAATCCCTTTATTTCACTGCATCACAAACATTGTTTTTGAATTATCAGACTACATAGATGAGTGATCTATTTAGTGCTTTAAAATACAACTGTTGTTGTTATTTCTATAGTATACCTTCTAAAAGATCATGCAATATTTTTCTTGGACATGCTGTTTGTATGTTTTTTAAATTGCGTTTGGTATGTTTTGCAGAAAAGTGGGACTTAAATATGTGATAAATACTTCTGAAGTAGCAGTGACATATAATAATGTATTGCTTTCAAATTTAGAGTATCTGATGTTAGTTTATTGTAGTTGCTAATGGCTGCTTAATTATATAATATGTCATGAACTTTATCTTAATAGCCTAGGCCTCCCTTGGATATACAATCTTATATGATTATGCAAGTTGAATTGGATTTGTCAAACACTGGGTGGGATTTTTAATTTATGTACACAGCTCAAGCAGGGTCTTTTCATATTAGTATGGATTTCTAAACTGGTTGTTATGTTTATACCAAACTCTTTAATAGTGTTATCTTTTGTTATTTGCATGACCATGGCATGTTATCTTTTAGTATTTGCATGATCATACTCACTTATATTTCGTATAATAATTCTCTTCGTAGGACTTTGTACGAGACGGTTCTTATAGCCAAGAAGAGATTGACGAGGTTCGAGATAATTTAGCTAGTTATATCATGTATAATTGGATGTAGTGTTTTTTGTTGTGTACATTGATCTTTTGTAACACACGTTGGTATTTTATTATGTACGTTATGTTTGTGACATATTATATTCTATTTTATGCTTTTTTTTTTGTCTGTAAATGTGAATTATGTTGATGGATAATTAATTATATTTTTTGTTCTATCAGTTTCATAGTAACGTTCATTTGTGAAAATTTTAAATTCAACTTATATTTTTTTTTTGCTTTAGATATAACTTGCATCGGCCTTTATTCCGAAGGTGACCGATACAACTGTTTATCAATTGTGTCGGCCCAAAAAGTAATAACAACCGACACAAATATCAATCATTTGTGTCGGTCATCAACAAAGAACTGACGCAAAACTGATATCATCTGCAGCTACTTTACATCGGCTGTTTTTTTGCAACCGACATAAAAGATAATTAATTGCGTCGGTCATTAAACCGACACAACAGAAATTTGTCATTTGCGTCATCTTCATTTGCGTCGGTTGTAAAACCGACACAAAACGACCTAAACGACCGACGTAAATGACCTGTTTTGTGGTAGTACAAGTAGCTGGGCTTTGTGAAACATATCATCATCAATTAACATCAATTTAAATCCCATTATTCCTTGACCATCAAGTCGTCCTTCATGTCGAGACTTGCAAAGTCCAATAGGTTCAACATCAGTTAGGTATTGAGTAACAAATTCAATAACCTCCTCGGCTACAGTACCTTCTTCGATACTAGCTTCAGGTCTGTATTTGTTCTTCGTTTTTCTTTTTAAAGTTCCCATGTGCCTTTCGAATGGATACATATACCTCATAAAAACAGGACCACAAAGCTTGATTTCTCTTATTAGATGAACAAACAAATGCACCATAACATCAAAAAATAAGGGTGGAAAATACATCTCAAATTAGCATAAGGTAACAATAACATCAACTTGCTGATCATCCAACATATTAGGATCAATCACCTTACTACAAATTGCATTAAAAAAAATACAAAGCTTTGTAATGACATGTATAACATGTTTAGATAATATACCCCGGATAGCAACAGGCAACAATTGTTGCATTAACACATGACAATCATGAGACTTCATGCCCCTCAATTTCAAATCTTTCATTGATACACGACTGCTAATGTTCGAAGAATAACCTGATGGAACTTTGACACCACGAAGACACTCGCATAAACTAATTTTCTCCTATTTGGACAATGTATAACATGCAGGAGGCAAATAGATATGTTTACCTTTCTCCACTGGTGCTAACTCGTTTCGAATACCCATTTTCAACATATCTTGCCTAGCTTTCTCACCATCTTTTGTCTTACCAGGTGTATTGAAGAGCATTCCAATGATACTATAACAAACATTTTTTTTATATATGCCTTACATCTAAACAATGCCTAACTTGTAAATGTTTCCAATATGGAAGTTCCCAAAATATAGATTTTTTCTTCCAAATGCCTTCTTGAAGAGGAAAAGCTTTGCCAAATACATTTTCAATATCCTTGATCAGTTCATATACATCATTACCTGTTAATGGCAAATGAGCAACTCCATTTTCTACCTCCCCATTGAAAGGTTTCTTCTTTTTACGATAGCGATGATCGCGAGGGAGAAATCTACGATGATGCATATACACATGTTTCTTGCAAAAATGCAAGCGCTCAACAACCATGTCATCTTGACAAATTGGACATGCTTTAGCACCTTTTGTACTATATCCAGACAAGTTACCATATGCTGGAAAATCATTTATGGTACAAAAAAGCATGACGCGTAATGTAAATTCACTTTTACTATATGCATCAAATACGCGCACACCTTTATCCCCAAAATGTTTTAGATCATCAATAAGAGGAGCTAGATAAACATCGATGTCATTTCCTGGTTGTCTTGGTCCCGAAATCAAAAGAGATAGCATAATATACTTGCGCTTCATACTCAAGTGAGGTGGAAGATTGTAAATCACCAAAAGAACTGGCCAAGTACTATGTTGACTGCTAAGATTGCCAAATGGGTTTATGCCATCTATGCAAAGACCAAGTCTAAGATTCCTTATTTCTTCGCCAAAACTAAAATACATGGTATAAATATTTCTCTACTGCGGAGAATCGGCTGGATGCCTTAGTAATCCATCATCCTTCCTCACATCTGCATGCCATCTTAAGTTTTTGCATTTTCTTTATTTGCAAATAAACGTTTAAATTTTGGTATAATAGGCAAATACCATAAAACTTTTGTTGGAGGTAATTTCTTCTTTGAGTCGTTATGAACATTGTTTTGCGACTCGTAACGGGATAATCCACACTTAGGACACTCATGCAAGCTCTCATATTTATTTCGATACAATATACAATCATTTGGACATGCATGTATCTTTTTGTACCCTATGCCAATTGGACACATAATTTTCTTTGCCTCATAATTAGAAGTAGGACATAACACCAAAAAAGGGTTTTAATAACTGTTATTACCATTACTAATCAACCTTGTAATAGTTATAACCGTTACTACAACATACGTGACAAACTATTGTAACGAATACTGTAACGGTTATAACCGTTATAAATGATGTATATTGTAACGGTTATAACCGTTATAAATGATGTATATTGTAACAGTTATAACTATTATAAAGAATGTACATTGTCACGGTTATTACTGTTATAAAGAATGTACATTGTAACAGTTATTACTGTTATAAAATTTTATCTTTATAACAGTAATTACTGTTACAAATATGAAACTTGTAACAGTTATTACTGTTAGTATATAAAGCTGACTATTTCATACAATAAAATTAATAACAGTAATAACTGTTACAAACGTGAATATTATACCAGCCCCACAACAGATCCTTTGAACCACTAACAATCATAATATGCTTCAACTACTTTCATAAAACATATATCAATAAGCATATACAACATATCACAATTTGCATCCTAAAGCAAATTCCATTTCAACAAACATCAAACTATCACAATTTAACATACAACCATTCATCATCCAAAACAAATATTAAATAACATCTAAATATCATAATTTAACATATAACCATTACACAAAACAGGAAAAAATTGTGAAGGACAAAAAGACCAAAAAAATTGCCCAAAAGGACAAAGGGTAAAAAACTTGCTCAAAAGGACAAGTTTTAGTGCAAAGTGGAAAAACATGGGACCCCCTAAATTCCACCATTTGCACTAAAACTTGTCCTTTTGGGCAAGTTTTTGGGCTCTTGTCCTTTTGGACAAGTTTTTGGGTGAGTTTGTCCTTGTGGGAAAAATCTCCTATACAAAACGCATATGATAAGTGGGCTAAATTACAAATCCACCATCAATAAGATCAGATAGTGTACGCATACCATTTTGGGGTGGATCAAAAATTGACGCATCCGAATCCAGAACTTCCTCCACCCAGATGGATTTCTCTCCTTCTAGTACAGTTCTATGATGACAAACTTTACCGCCACCTTCTACTCTTTGCCTTGCTTCCGCTGCTTCAACCAAAGCCTGCGATGTTCAACAAATATAATAATATGAGACAAAGATATGAAAACAATGCATATGATCCCTCCTAATAAATATTTATAACTCAAATATTTCATAGTTAGAAACAATCACAAAATAACATGATGCAGACATCAATAGTAAATGAAACATTGCTCGACCCGGTTTTAAACTGAGCCTACATGGCTCAGCTTTTTACTGAGCCGTTAGGCTCTCAGTTAAAACTGAGCATAACGGCCTAGTCAAAACTGAGTCGATAGGCCCAGTCAAAACTGAGCCAATTGGTTCAGTTAAATTGAGCCAACTGGCTCAGCAAATACTGAGCCATTGGCTCAGTCAGACTGAGCCAAATTGGCTCAGTCATACTGAGCCGATTGGCTCAGTTAATACTGAGCCGATTGGCCCAGTCAGTATTAACTGACCGAGCCAAATTGGCTCAGTTTTAACTGACTGAGCCAAATTGGCTCAGTCAGTATTAACTAAGCCATGATTGCTCAGTATTAACTACACAAAGGTGCATGAAAGACTGAAAATTTAAATTTAAATACACAAAGGTCCACACGTTTGTTACATACTGATTCAAGGCTGATGAAAAAAAGAAACCTGAATTCATTACATATGAATGCATAATTATCCTTTAGGATACTGAGATCAACAACATAAATAAACAACTAAAAATCCATTGATGCTGACAGTGCATTTACTGATTGAAAAGCCATATGTAGTTATAATGGAACAAATTGAAAAAGATCGTAGCCAGGTACTACTACGAAGTTATTTCATTTATATACTGTATTGAATTAACGTTAAATTCATGGATTTGTACAAGGGCCATAAGGAATTCATATATAATATGCAGCAGTCAAATTGATTTCTTATTAATATTTGATGGTTTAATATCTTTCCCCATAATGGTAATCATCATCACCACCGTGAAAGCAGTACATGCTATTATAATCAAAATTTGCCTAGGAATAACATGCTAAAGCTTGGAAAAAAATAGAAATAGAAATAAATCAAAGGTCTTGTGAAATGATATTGCGTATTATTCTTTTGATTGCAGCAAATTCGCGCAACTGAAAAGGAAATTTTGGTAGCAATTCTGTCAAAAGATATACCCCTTGCAGCAGAAAGAGTAAATGAGCTATGGGATGCAAAAATAAAAGCAGAATAGAGCAAAATAGTCAGGGATTCCATGGATTGTAATTATTGCTGAATCTGAACTTGCAAATTGTAACACCCCATGATTTGAACATAAAAATTCACAAATTAAAGTATACTTAATCAAGTGAAATGGGTTGCGCAGAGAAATATATATATATTGATATATATATATATATATAATTGAAAATTAAATAAATAAATATGCAAAAATGTTCAAAACAGCGAATTGGGAGAGGGGAATAACCAAACCGGCCGATTTTTGAGGTCGACCCGAGCCTGCTGGGTCGACTAGGGGTTAATCCAGGGTGTGTGGCTATCAACCCGTGGGCCGATTCGCTCAAATGCAGATTTTGCATTTGAATGGTTCTCATGGTTCAACTTTAATCTAAAGGCCCTAGATGGTTCCTACACTTGACTTCTTCCCCAAGACATGCTTTGATGGCTAGGATCTAAACTAAGGTTTATCCTATGGGTAAAACTATCCTAGTCTTCTATAAAAAGACCCCTAACCTAAACCTAAATGCTCATTATTCAATCCTATAGCTAAACTATGCCAAAATGTTCTCTCATGGCCTCCACCCTCATCCTCTTGTCATAATCTCCATCTCTAATCATATGAGAGAGTTTCTAAAGAAGTATAAGAGTTCCTAAGCTTGCTTTAGTGTTTCTAAGTTTGATTCAAGGCTTTTCTTCATCAAAGCTAGGATCTTTATTATTGATTTGGCTCAAGGGTTTTCATTTGGAACATTCTTATTTGGAGTTTTTGAGTTGATAGCTTAGTGGCTTCGTCTCAATCTTTTAATATATTCATAAGAAGGCTAATCAACAAGTTGTGAGTTTTCTATAGCCTTAATGACCAATTATTGAAATGATTATGATAGGATATAATGAGGTTATGGCTATGAATGTGGATCAATGCAAGTTATGCAAGTTATATGCTATGTGTTAATGATGTTATGCAAGTTATATGCTATGTGTTTGAGATGTTATGCATGTTATGCAAGTTATATGCTATGTGTTTGAGATGTTATGCATGTTATGCAAGTTATATGCTATGAGTTTGAGATGTTATGCAAGTTATGCAAGCCATATGCTACATGTTCATGATGTTATGCAAGTTATGCAAGTCATATGTTACATGTTCATGATGTTATGCAAGTTATGCAAGCTATATGCTATATGATCATGATGTTATGCAGGTTATGCAAGTGTCCATGATGCTAGTTGCTATGATAAACATTGATCCACTATGACACCATGATTATGCAAGTTTGGTGTATGATTATATGCAAGTTCATATATGATATGTTATGCAAGTTTGGTGTATGATTATATGCAAGTTCATATATGATATGTTATGCAAGTTTGGTGTATGATTATATGCAAGTTCATATATGATATGTTATGGAAGTTTGGTGTATGATTATATGCAAGTTCATATATTATATGTTATGCAAGTTTGGTGTATGATTATATGCAAGTCAATATATGACATGTTATGCAAGTTTGGTGTTTGATGATATGCAAGTAACATGTGCAAGTTTACACCTTAGAATGATATGCATACATATGCAAGTTAACCCCTTTGTATGTCATACATACATATGCAAGTTTACCCCTTTATATGACATAAGTAACATATGCAAGTTAATCTCTTTATGACATATGTGATTCATGCAAGTTTGGGTTGATTATTTATGCTAGTTGGGTTTGATGCTATATGCATGATGACACCTTTAAAAACCCATGTTGATGCTAATGTTATGCAAGTTGAACCCGTTGTATTTGTGATGAATCTTCCCTTTTATGTCATGTCCGCGAATTACGTGGGGAACGATGGGGTTAATAAACATGTTAATGAAATTGTGTGAAGTTGGTATGATTATGCGTACCATAAAGAGGATGGACATAATTGAGTCAATTATGTACATCGTTAAAAATTGGAATTAATTAGGGAAAATTAATTCGAAATATGGGGTGATTAATTAGTTGTAATTAATCGACTAAGACACGAGGTTGGACCCTTTTGTAGCATAAGACTGCCCGGAACCGACCGGCATATCCAGCGGCTACAAATGATTGGCCCAATGTGAGAGGTCTTAGGCACAAACTATATACGTGACAAGTGTAAAGACACGAGGTTAGACTCGGTTATGGCGTAAGGCTGCCCAGACCCGACCGGCAAATCCAGCTGCCATAAGAGATAGTCTAATGTGAGAGGTCTCTACAACGGTTACGTTCTTAATTAATTAAGAAACACTTAACCATATTAGCATGTAGAGGGACATGAGGGGTTAAGTGGGTGCCTTGGGTGGCATGTGGAAAAATCTAGTGGTTGCCTTGGGTAGCAATAGAAAATACGATTAAAATACTTAACCAAAGGGGAACATGTAACAAAACATGATTAAAGGGTTAAGTGGGTGCCTTGGGTGGCATGTAGGAATCTAGTGGGTGCCTTGAGTGGCAATTGAAATATGATTAGATGACTTAACCAAACCTTAACTTGTAAGTGGGCATGATTATAAAAAGGGGTTAAGTGGGATGCATTAGATTAAATGACACGCTTAAGTAGTAGCTTGTGGGGGCCTTAAGTGACAATTGAAATATGATTAAATGACAAACTTAAGTAGTAGCTTGTGGGTGCCTTAAGTGGCAATTGAAATATGATTAAATGACAAGCTTAAGTAGTAGCTTATGGGGGCCTTGAGTGGCAATTGAAATATGATTAGATGACTTAACCAAACCTTAACATGTAAGTGGGCATGATTATAAAAAGGGGTTAAGTGGGATGCACTAGATAAAATGACAAGCTTAAGTAGTAGCTTGTGGGGGCCCATTTCAACCAGTAACCCATATGTATCTTATTTGGGCTCGACCCATGTCGAGGACGGGACACGCGTACTGGGCTTGACTATAAGAGGCCAAAACGGGGTAGCGGTGGCAACGCGAGTCCAACGGGTTTCATATGCGTGTGTGGACCCGGGCTGGTAGGTAAGACGTTGTTGCATCGTGTAGATATAAGCCGTGCACCATTTTCGGGTTGCCACTTTGGGGAGTGATACACCCCACTGTGGGGCCAGCACGGGTATCTACGGTAGGGAGCCGATCGCTTGGAAGTAGTGGGTTCACCTAGTGGAGATAGGGGCAGACGGCACCTATGCAGTCAGCTAGGGGTACACGAAACTACTAGGAAAATTTTCTAAGTCGTTGAGAGGGATCAACCTTTAAGTAGGAATGACTGGTGTGGTGCAGTTAGTAATTATCCTTGGGTGGGTAGATGCGTCTTTACCATTATCTTAGTTATCCTATGTCTAGTTGGCTACTTAGTGTAGTCATTTATCCCCAGTCATCCCGTGCCAAGTTTATATCATACCCTAATTATTTTAATGATTGTGTGGTTAAAGTTATAGGGCTCACTCAGACTTATGTCTGACCCCGTTGTTTTTATCCTTTTCCCCCTCAGGTCCTCAGGTTGGGCCTAGCACTAGTGGGCTTTGATCAGACATCTTTATCAATCTTCTGGAGCTTGGACCGTGATGTAAAGCCCAGCTTATCTTTTCTTTTATGGCTATTGTTTATGTAGTGGGATTATGTACTTATGTTTTTATCAGGATGGATATTTAGTACTTGACTCTTTATGGTGTTGTAACTAAACATGTTTACCTTCTGCTGCTATGAAAGAATGTTTTAGATTTTCAAGTATTTATATCTGTCTTGTTGTAATTTTTCTGTTCTATACTCACTTAAAATTCTCCACCGAAGTTAAGGCATTCCCTTAGTGAGTGACCTTAGCGGGTGTGGGGTGTTACACGTGGTATCAGAGCTTAAGGTTACCAGAACAGATAAATTTTTAGAAAAACTATTTTTCTAAAACATTTTTGGAAGAAGTATTTTCAAAAACATGTCTTTTAAGAGAAAAGTTTTTGAAAGAAAAGCATAATCCCCAATAGCCATATCTTTATCTTTCGAATTCTCTGTTTTTAATCTCTTCCTCTCTCTTTTTGAATTTCCCCTCCGTGTATAGATGATCTTTCTAAGATAGATAAGAATGGAAAACCACTTCAAGGGACTTAGACATTTGTCGGATTAGAAGTTGGTTCAAGAAGGAGGAGGACTGGTAGATACCTATAGGATAGACGATGGGAGGAAGGCTCAAATAGTTGTTTGGTTAAAGAAGGACGAAACCTCATTGGTGGGAGATTACGAGTGGAGAATGGGAAGAAGAGGGCTAGTAGTTATCCTTTTGGAGGAATAGGACACCTTATTAGGATTGTCCAAAGGGGCAAGGGCAAGGTATGGAATTTTCTGGAGGGTAGTTGTATTCCCCCACGGCTAGTGTACCAGATAGGGATAGGACCGTCTAGGTTGGAATTTGGATTTCTTTATTATCCGGTTCGAACTTTATTTTGATTCTGACACATCGAGTTCGTTTATCTCATCATTGTTAGTTGAGTCACTGCACTTAGACACCAGTTTAGTAGATGATCCCTTAGTTGTTTCAAACCCAATTGGGGGCTCCATGATGTGTTTGGGTTTGGAAGTTTCTATACTTAGCGTTGAGTTTAGATGTGATGCTTTTTGGGCTTCACGGGCTATGGGTTAGTTTTGGGCATGGACTGGTTATCCAGTAATGGTGCCGTTCTTGTTTGTGAAAGGAGATTTGTTAGGCTTATGACCCGCTTGGGTAACACTCTCGAGATCTCTTGTAATCCCATGGAATATGTTATGCTAAGTTATCTAGAATCGCTTGACACGTCGGTCGAGAGTTTGCGATCTGTTAGAGTGGTCCGGGAATACTCGGATGTGTTTGAGGAGGTGAAGGGCTTACCTCCGGAGTGGGAGATTGACTTCCGAATATATCCGGTAGACAATGCCAAACCAGTATCTTGGCCAGTGTGCCACATGGCTCCTCGTGAGAGGAGGGAACTCCATAAGCAAGTAGGCGATTTGCTTGAGAAGGGGTTCAGAAGACGAAGTATATCGGAGTGGGGTGCTCCAGTAGTTTTTGCCACGAAGGCGGATGGGTCCCTCATACTTTGTGTAGACTATAGAGAGTTTAACAAGATAACAAAGAAGAATAGACACCCATTGCCAAGGATTGATGATCTCTTTGATCAGTTGGTTGGCACCTCAGTGTTTTCGCAGTTGGACTTAGCCACGGGGTTTCGTCAGTTGAGAGTGGCTGAGGATAGTATAGAGAAGACTGCCTTTAGGACTCCGGATGGTTTTTATGAGTGGCTGGTGATGCCATTTGGTTTGACGAACGCCCCCGCATACTTTGTGGATTTGATGAGTAGGGTGTTCAGGGAGTACCTAAATAAGTTCGTGATGGTCTTTGTGGATGACATCTTGGTCTTTTCTAGGAGCGAAATAAGTTTTCATATGTGCTTAATAGGTTGAGCAAAGCCAGTTATGGGATAAACGGAGGTTTTAGAGCGAGACTGGCGAGGACATCCAGAGTTGGACAAAGGCTTAATTGTTTAGCCGTTTTTACTAGTATCATCTCACGTAGGTCGTCTGAATTCGAAGGAGGTATCCCTTGGGTGTTTGTCTGATATTGGTTTAGGCCTTTGGGGCTTGCACTTGGGGGATGTCAAGTTCGACTAGGATGGTCTGCATGGGAGATGGACAGTTTTGATGATTTTGGATAGGGTAATATCCTGGTTTTCTCTAGAAGTGGAGAAGAGCATGCCCTGCATCTTAGGGAAGTGTTGGAGACTCTTCGAGCGCATAGTCTTAGGACAACAAAAGTGGATGGGATTCTTAGCATCCTATGAGTTTGAGATAGCGTATACCCATGGCAAGGGTAACGTGGTAGCGGACGCCTTAAGTAGAAAAAGGTTGTCCTTGAGTTCATTGTTCGTTGAACGACGGAGCTTGGAATTTATCTCGATGTTTGACTTCAGACCTTCTGTTGACTTTATACCCGGTTTGCTAGCATTCTTAGAGGTCAGACCTACTCTTTTGGGATGGATTGGTGAGGCACAGCGGGACGACCCACAGTTGGTTGAGTTAGTGGAGAAGCTCATAAGGAGGGAGTCGTCCAGCCATTTGAGTAGGTACACCCTAGATGATAAGGGGTGGTGGCGTAGAGACGATAGACTTTGTGTACCGCAGGACGAGGGTTTGAAGAAGGCTGTACTTGATGATGCACATCGTTCGAAGATGACCATTCATCCCGGTGGGGACAAGATATACCAAGACATGAAGCGAGTTTTCTTTTGGGCCGGTATGAAGAAAGATGTGTCCGAGTATGTCGCTAGATGCTTGGTGTGCCAACAAGTGAAAGCGAAGCAAAAGAAACCCGGTGGGTTGCTTCACCCATTAGAAGTTCCGCAATGGAAGTGGGATAGCGTCTCGATGGATTTTGTTGGTGGGAATCTACGGATAAGATCTTGCTTGGGCCCGATATGGTTAGAGAGACTTCAGAAAAGATTGATTTGATTCGAAGAAGGATGAAAGCGGCGCAAGACAGACAGAAATCTTACGCGGATAAGAGGAGAACGGTTCTTGAGTTTGATGTTGGGGACATGGTCTTTGTCAAGGTATCTCCATTACGGAATGTTGTTCGCATTGGGTCCGTTGGGAAGTTAGCACCAAGATTGGTGGGACCGTTTCCTATTAAGGAAAGGATTAGACAGATGGCATATAGAGTAGAGTTGCCCGAGAGACTTAGTGGTGTACATGATGTATTCCATGTATCACATTTGAGGAAGTGCCTACATGAGACCGCAGAGGTGGTAAGGTCGAGCTTGCTTAGAGAAGTGGAGGTAGAGCGTGATGCAACTATTCGACGAGCTCCTATCCGCATCCTTGGGTCAGAGATTAGGAAGTTGAGGAATAGAGAGGTGCGACTAGTCAAAGTGCAATGGGGAGAAGATGAGAGCAATGCTACTGGGGAGACGGAAGCGAAGATGCGTTCACTATACCCATTCCTTTTCGAGGGTATGTCTTTTAACTTCTCCTTTATCGTTTGTCTAATACTTATCTTATCTTTAGTATGTCCTCTCATTAGTACCTTTGACCTTTAGATAGGGTAAACCAATGGTTGAAACATGTGTTTGAGACATGTTATGTTTGATGGATGCGTGTGGATGCAAGTGGTTGCTAGTGGTTGCTCGTGGATGCATATACACACACTTTAGGCACTAGATCGGCTCAATCACTTCATATTGCATATTGCATAAAATTGTGTGTAGGTAGCTATATTAATGGATGTATAATGGTTGTGCTATCATATGGATGATGCATTTTGGTAAATGATTGTGCACTCATGTAGAAATAGTATGTGTCGATAGGGTTCTTCCGCATACATATTGGATGCATGGCACTATCATGGTTTGCATTAAGGGGGTCCACTGAATCAGTAGACCGCCTGATTTTGCATTAGACAGGGAACATATACACACACTTCTTGCATATGTTCATACAGCATTAGAAATTTTAAGGACAATGGATGCCAGTGTTTGATGGTCTAGTAGATGGTTGTTTGGTTGGTAGGATACATTCTTCTTGACTTAGAGATTTCGGGGACGAAATCCTTTAAGGATGGGAGAATGTAACACCCCGTGATTTGAACATAAAAATTCACAAATTAAAGTATACTTAATCAAGTGAAATGGGTTGCGCAGAGAAATATATATATATTGATATATATATATATATATATAATTGAAAATTAAATAAATAAATATGCAAAAATGTTCAAAACAGCGAATTGGGAGAGGGGAATAACCAAACCAGCCGATTTTTGAGGTCGACCCGAGCTTGCTGGGTCGACTAGGGGTTAGTCCAGGGTGTTTGGCTGTCAACCCATGGGCCGATTCGCTCAAATGCAGATTTTGCATTTGAATGGTTCTCATGGTTCAGCTTTAATCTAAAGGCCCTAGATGGTTCCTACACTTGACTTCTTCCCCAAGACATGCTTTGATGGCTAGGATCTAAACTAAGGTTTATCATATGGCTAAAACTATCCTAGTCTTCTATAAAAAGACCCCTAACCTAAACCTAAATGCTCATTATTCAATCCTATAGCTAAACTATGCCAAAATGTTCTCTCATGGCCTCCACCCTCATCCTCTTGTCATAATCTCCATCTCTAATCATATGAGAGAGTTTCTAAAGAAGTATAAGAGTTCCTAAGCTTGCTTAAGTGTTTCTAAGTTTGATTCAAGGCTTTTCTTCATCAAAGCTAGGATCTTTATTATTGATTTGGCTCAAGGGTTTTCATTTGGAGCATTCTTATTTGGAGTTTTTGAGTTGATAGCTTAGTGGCTTCGTCTCAATCTTTTAATATATTCATAAGAAGGCTAATCAACAAGTTATGAGTTTTCTATAGCCTTAATGACCAATTATTGAAATGATTATGATAGGATATAATGAGGTTATGGCTATGAATGTGGATCAATGCAAGTTATGCAAGTTATATGCTATGTGTTAATGATGTTATGCATGTTATGCAAGTTATATGCTATGTGTTTGAGATGTTATGCATGTTATGCAAGTTATATGCTATGTGTTTGAGATGTTATGCATGTTATGCAAGTTATATGCTATGAGTTTGAGATGTTATGCAAGTTATGCAAGCCATATGCTACATGTTCATGATGTTATGCAAGTTATGCAAGTCATATGTTACATGTTCATGATGTTATGCAAGTTATGCAAGCTGTATGCTATATGATCATGATGTTATGCAAGTTATGCAAGTGTCCATGATGCTAGTTGCTATGATAAACATTGATCCACTATGACACCATGATTATGCAAGTTTGGTGTATGATTATATGCAAGTTCATATATGATATGTTATGCAAGTTTGGTGTATGATTATATGCAAGTTCATATATGATATGTTATGCAAGTTTGGTGTATGATTATATGCAAGTTCATATATGATATGTTATGCAAGTTTGGTGTATGATTATATGCAAGTTCATATATGATATGTTATGCAAGTTTGGTGTATGATTATATGCAAGTCAATATATGACATGTTATGCAAGTTTGGTGTTTGATGATATGCAAGTAACATGTGCAAGTTTACACCTTAGAATGATATGCATACATATGCAAGTTAACCCCTTTGTATTTCATACATACATATGCAAGTTTACCACTTTATATGACATAAGTAACTTATGCAAGTTAATCTCTTTATGACATATGTGATTCATGCAAGTTTGGGTTGATTATTTATGCTAGTTGGGTTTGATGCTATATGCATGATGACACCTTTAAAAACCCATGTTGATGCTAATGTTATGCAAGTTGAACCCATTGTATTTGTGATGAATCTTCCCTTTTATGTCATGTCCGCGAATTACGTGGGGAACGATGGGGTTAATAAACATGTTAATGAAATTGTGTGAAGTTGGTATGATTATGCGTACCATAAAGAGGATGGACATAATTGAGTCAATTATGTACATCGTTAAAAATTGGAATTAATTAGGGAAAATTAATTCGAAATATGGGGGTGATTAATTAGGTGTAATTAATCGACTAAGACACGAGGTTGGACCCTTTTGTAGCATAAGACTGCCCGGAACCGACCGGCATATCCAGCGGCTACAAATGATTGGCCCAATGTGAGAGGTCATAGGCACAAACTATATACGTGACAAGTGTAAAGACACGAGGTTAGACTCGGTTATGGCGTAAGGATGCCCGGATCCGACCGGCAAATCCAGCTGCCATAAGAGATAGTCTAATGTGAGAGGTCTCTACAACGGTTACGTTCTTAATTAATTAAGAAACACTTAACCATATTAGCATATAGAGTGACATGAGGGGTTAAGTGGGTGCCTTGGATGGCATGTGGAAAAATCTAGTGGTTGCCTTGGGTGGCAATAGAAAATACGATTAAAATACTTAACCAAAGGGGAACATGTAACTAAACATGATTAAAGGGTTAAGTGGGTGCCTTGGGTGGCATGTAGGAATCTAGTGGGTGCCTTGAGTGGCAATTGAAATATGATTAGATGACTTAACCAAACCTTAACATGTAAGTGGGCATGATTATAAAAAGGGGTTAAGTGGGATGCACTAGATTAAATGACAAGCTTAAGTAGTAGCTTGTGGGGGCCTTAAGTGACAATTGAAATATGATTAAATGACCAGATTAAGTAGTAGCTTGTGGGGGCCTTAAGTGGCAATTGAAATATGATTAAATGACAAGCTTAAGTAGTAGCTTGTGGGGGCCTTGAGTGGCAATTGAAATATGATTAGATGACTTAACCAAACCTTAACATGTAAGTGGGCATGATTATAAAAAGGGGTTAAGTGGGATGCACTAGATAAAATGACAAGCTTAAGTAGTAGCTTGTGGGGGCCCATTTCAACCAGTAACCCATATGTATCTTATTTGGGCTCGACCCATGTCGAGGACGGGACACGCGTACTGGGCTTGACTATAAGAGGCCAAAACGGGGTAGCGGTGGCAACGTGAGTCCAACGGGTTTCATATGCGTGTGTGGACCCGGGCTGGTAGGTAAGACGTTGTTGCATCGTGTAGATATAAGCCGTGCACCATTTTCGGGTTGCCACTTTGGGGAGTGATACACCCCACTGTGGGCCCGCACAGGTATCTACGGTAGGGAGCAGATCGCTTGGGAGTAGTGGGTACACCTAGTGGAGATAGGGGCAGACGACACCTATGCAGTCAGCTAGGGGTACACGAAACTACTAGGAAAATTTTCTAAGTCCTTGAGAGGCATCAACCTTTAAGTAGGAATGACTGGTGTGGTGCAGTTAGTAATTATCCTTGGGTGGGTAGATGCGTCTTTACCGTTATCTTAGTTATCCTATGTCTAGTTGGCTACTTAGTGTAGTCATTTATCCCCAGTCATCCCGTGCCAAGTTTATATCATACCCTAATTATTTTAATGATTGTGTGGTTAAAGTTATAGGGCTCACTCGGACTTATGTCTGACCCCGTTGTTTTTATCTTTTTCCCCCTCAGGTCCTCAGGTTGGGCCTAGCACTAGTGGGTTTTGATCAGACATCTTTATCTATCTTCTGGAGCTTGGACCGTGATGTAAAGCCCAGCTTATCTTTTCTTTTATGGCTATTGTTTATGTAGTGGGATTATGTACTTATGTTTTTATCAGGATGGATATTTAGTACTTGACTCTTTATGGTGTTGTAACTAAACATGTTTACCTTCTGCTGCTATGAAAGAATGTTTTAGATTTTCAAGTATTTATATCTGTCTTGTTGTAATTTTTCTATTCTATACTCACTTAAAATGCTCCACCGAAGTTAAGGCATTCCCTTAGTGAGTGACCTTAGCGGGTGTGGGGTGTTACACAAATGGTGAATCACATAAATAGAGAAAATCAAACTTTGATTTCAAGGTAATAAGCAATATAAACAAATGGTCAATCAGTTCAAAGACAAAAGAGAGTGAGCAAACCTAAACAATAGACGACAGCAGCATTGAAAAATAGGGGAAATAAGTTATGTTGAGAGGAGCCATGCAGAAAAGATATACAAACGATTTCAATGTATGACAAAAATCCAAAAATGAATAAAGAGCCGGTGACCACAATATCTCATTTCTTAGTAGATCCTAGAACCCTAAAAAAACAGAGTTGATAATAAACTATATTCAGTGTAGGGGTTTTTAATTGATACCCTAAAAACTGGATATCCATTTACATCTGTAACTGAAAATACAAAAAAAAAAGGCGATTGCAAATACAAAGACGTCCCCGCATCTGAAAATTATCCATTCAGTTTTTTTTAAGATTATAACTTAAACAATGTGTCTATTAGTACGTTGAATGATTCATCATTCACGACAACCATTGTAACTTTATAGAACAGTTAAAAAGGAATGGTGCTTAACTACATCAATCTCACAAAATCAAACTATTATTATTGTTTTTGTTGTGCTTTTTTAGGAAATTATAATCCCAAAAACAGAAACAAAAGTCGCACCATGCCAAACGTTGCCTCCAATTTTTCTATCGTGACATTATAAAAACAATGACATATTTTTTATTTTAAGGGAGAAACAAAGGGGAAAAGCCAAGGAATGCTGCGGGCATGTGAGTGTACACTACTGGATCGTTTCATATTGGCATTTTGTTGGACATTTGTATTGTTAAATGACTAGCTGGTGCTTATATCACTCCACCTTTACACTTTAAATCATCGTTATCTCTCTGCTCACATCATTTGCTGCTTTATAAGGGGGGGAACGGGTACGACTACTATCATTTGCAGCTTTATAATGTTTGCTGTTTATGCTGCGTATGCTCACTATTCAAGAAACCAAATATACTTGCAATTTACATCGTTGTTGAAAGAAAAAAGAAATTTGTTCTTCAAATTTTATCTTTGGGAAAGGATATTGTATTATTTTGAAATTTAAAATGAATGTTACAGAAAGCAAGATGCTCAAAAAGACATATTCCATCTCCTTTGTCATTTGGGTCAAGCAAAGGCACTAAAAACAAGTCCTTCAACTTTGGAAATGATCCACCAAGGACAGAAAAAAGAAAACATTAGATCGTGATCATTATCTAAACTTAAATGATTTGTAATGCACGATAATCATATCATATAAGCAGGAAGAGAGTTTGGTGGAACTGTTTTTGATACAACCTGATTTTAGCTTTCTTTAATGGAATGAGATGTGATCCCCTTAAAAACGGATTTGATGTTATATGTATTGAAAGTCTATTTGAAAACAAATTTTCCAAACAAATGAATCTTTGTTGTTCATAAGATCCCTATAAAATATCACCATATGCAAAATATGGTCTTTCAAATGTTGATCTTGAGTTTGCTTTGAAGAATCAATCAGAAATTATACATGAATTTTTATAAATCAGTCAGAAATTTTACATGAAATTATATAGAAATATAGTCTTTCAAATGTGGATCTTGGCCCCTGGCTTCACCACATCAGAATGACAGGACAGGCAAGAGTATGCGTTGAAACTATCATATGAGCATGCCATGCATATGCACATTAAAAAAAATCTATGTGACAGCATACAAAAAAGGCCAATACATAGATACGTGCTCACATAAATGCTAAGACAACCCTTTATTACCAACTTAATTAGCAAAAACAATTTTTCAACCGGAATACTTTCTGTTACTACACACACACACACACACAGGTAGAGTGATTTTTGCAATAGAAGCGACGAAACCGAAATTCTGGAAAAGCTTATGTTTTGAAATAGAATTCGCTACATTCTGCAAGAATTGTCTACTTTATCATACAATTTAAATTATTATATTAAATAATTTCTAAACCTATTTATCAAATAAATCCCAAATAATAATTTAATTAAATAAATACTACTATTAATGTTAACTAATTATTACTAAAAATTTTGTCATTACATTTTTTTCCCTTAACAAAATTCCGTCTTTGCAACTCCAGGTTCCCGTAAGGAGGAATGTAAAACAAATAAATTATATTAAAATAAATCATTTCATTTTATATCAAACACAATTTCACAAATTTATTTTATAAATTAAACAAAATATCTAACTCTCTTTTCAAAATAATTCTCAAAATTTAACACTTAAAAATTAATTTATGTTTCACATCGAAGTAGTTCACAAATGAATAATTCATTTCATTTCAAAATCTTTTATTCTTTCCATTTTGTTTTTTGAACATTTTTAGTCTACCATATGTAAAATAATTCAGTGATGATGATGCAACTAGCCGAAAGAACTATTTTTCCGTTTCTCTTTCTAATAGTGGTCCAAAATATGTAATTCAAAATGGACAAGGGAAAGAGGTGCGAGTGAATAAATTATCTGAACACATAAAGCTTATCACATGCTTCACTAATTCAAAGAGCAGGTCCATAGAATGTATTCATAAATGCCATGTTGCACTGCAAAATCAACTTTTAGCACACAAATATAGGTTATTAATTTTAAGTGAAAGTTTTGATCTGTATAGTCATTGACTGTAAGATAACACGACAATTTTATATTGAAAGTTTAGTGAACTGACTTCAAGGAAATAATAATAATAACTTGTTACAATCAATAGCTTTGTTTAAACCTACTTACAAAAATAAGTTTGATTTTCAACAAATTAGGAATTTGTGCTTGTCTGTTATCATAAATCCCATTATAAGGATATTCGTCTTAAGTGCCCAAGCACCTAGCCTAGTGAAAATCAGATCAGCTTTCGCGATAAGTTCGAGATAAAGGTACAGTAAGCTTTTTTTTTGGTCATGTTATAAACATTTTTTTTTATTTAGATATGAAACTTTCATATCAAATATTTTATCAGCCTCATTGCCTACATCAAAGTAACTAATTTCCAAATATTTTGTCACTAATATCAGAGTTAATGAATTGATACTCCCTTTAGACATCCCTAAAATTCGTTTTGGTTCAACTGAGCATTAAAAGATTTTCAAATAATTGCTAAAAGTAATTCATGTAAGAAACTGTAGTTTAGTTTATAAGGACACATTTATCTAACTATAATTATTCAAGTTATCATGCTTCTTACTTAAGACCTCAGTATAATATAGTATGTCTAAACATATACTTCTAAATTGGTACATATGAATTACTTAGGAATGACATACAGATACTTCCAATACTCAATAAGCAAATACTCATATAATCATGATTCTGATGTTATATGCTCATAAATAAATAAAAATCGTATCGGTTAGAGAACATAAAACATTATGACCCGAATACGTTGGATGTCAAGAGTGCAAGATTCACTTCAGATAACAATATCATTGGATGTCAAGAGTGCAAGATTCACTTCAGATTACAATATTTTCGGACCTATACTAGAAAAAATAGCATACAAGCACTTATAGCCTCATACATTGTGAAACTAATGTTTATTTTTTGTTATGAGGCATCCTATGATGGAAAATAACTGAAACATTTTGTCATAAAGTTGTGAACTACGTAAAGTAATATCATGCAATAAATAACAATGCTATTTTCCTATAAGGGTGAGTGTAAAATAAATTGTAATATAGAGTATGTTGTAACAAACTACAATACAGTGGATTTGCTTACAAGAAAAACTGTCACCAAACATCTTCGTAGACATACCGCACTAGTGTTATATACGAATATTTTAGTTCAGGCAGAAATTTTTATTCGGTATTTTGTATGATGCATCGTTTTATGCTTTTGACTATCGATGTATTAAGCTTTTAATCAAAAATAAATAATAAAGTTTCATTTGCACTCGACGTAGTTTTTTATATGTAATATTTAATTTAAAAAGACTAATATAATTTATATTTCTTCCAAAAACTAATGGATATCCATAAAATCTATTTTTAACTTATTTAATAAAAATATCATTAAACATAATATATTAAACATAAAATTATGTCATTTTAATAGCAAAATTCAAAATAACAAAAGAAACTACTCAAACTATAAACTGAATGCAATCCGTGTATTACATTCTCAAATTCAATACTTATGTAGTATCAAATACAACAAAAATGTTACGTCAATTTGTACAAATATAAATGTATTTAAATGGAAAATCATGTCAACGTATGAATAAATTAGTACAGTACATTTAAAATCAATATTAGTTTGTTTATAATACAAAATTAATATTACACAACAACTTACTTTGATAACATTACATAAAACGATTCTTTTACATCAATTCTTAAATTTTTGTCCTCTAGCAGAGAACTTAAAATATAAAAAACATTTTTAGAACTTAAGTTATTTAGTACCTCAAACAAAGAGAACTCAAAATAGAAAAAACATAGCAAACTCAATTTCATGATGAATATTAAATTTTATGCACTATATGACCATGAAAAAAGATAGAAAAAACAAAAAAACGGAAAAGGAAATAGTAAAAATGTAAATCACATCCTTCCTCAACTCTTGAGTGCACTTTATGCACCATACGCAAAATTTCTTATGCTTTCACATGTATGTTGTGCCACAATAGGTGCAAAACGTGCAATCTATATGACACATCTTGTGCACTATAAGACTAGTTACAAAGCTGAAAGATAAGAAGTTCGCTGATATTAGGGATATTATGTTTTTCCTCAAAGACAACTTCATTGATGTGACTCACAATTAAAAAGGTGTTGAACGCTGCTGGAATACAGTTTAAAATATTATTGTGCATGTTACACTGAGAATAATAACATAATCAAATATTCATTCAATGTACATTTGTTAAACGTTGTCTGCACTGCAAATCCAGGAAAATTACAGTGTGTTAGACTATTTGTACTCAATTGCATCAAAAGCGTACACAAAACAGCTTACACAAAGTTGGACACACATACCATGTAGCTTTAGTATTTGTTGGAAATTTTGAAATGAATTATTGAAAGAAAAATATGAATAAGGGTATTTATACATGGCTCTTATTTCAGATAGTTACACGTCTTGCAATATAAAAAACAAATAGTATTTGTTTCTAAAATTCTTTCTCTTTTTATGAACAGAAGACTATTTTTGACACCGCGCACACACACGATGACTGGCCCTTATATTTTTGTACCAAAATAACTTTTTTGGAGGACATTGTGTGCGTTAAGGGATGGGTGTGCCAAACACAGCAAGCATTGAGTTCTAAGGATACAAATATTGATACTCATTTCATTCCTTTTATCCCAAGGGATGGAACTATCTGAATAAGGGTCATCTATAAATGTATGCTTATTCAAATTTTTATAATAATTCATTTCAAACTCCAAGTTTCAAACAGTATTGGTTACCAAGGTGAAAAAACTACTTAACATAAAAGAAAAACAAATAAAAATGCACTATCTGCCTTCAATCATTTAAACCCATTTTAATGCTAAGTCTTAATAGAAATATCTCTCTGACTTGTCAAATTATCGAAAAAGTTGGTCCAGATGCCACTGATAATAAAGCTGTTATCCAAACTAAATCATGGATTTTTGGATCAGATGATCTGAATGAGTATAAATAGACCAATAGAAGAATTTCATTGTTCATAGTATCAAATATAGGTTACCGTATAGGTTAAAGTTTGAACATTTTCCGTGTTTTAATTGTATAAGCTATGTTCGGTTTTTCGTGTTGTTTTATGCTAAAATTGCAAATGATTTGACACTGCTGGTCATAGCTTATACCATTAATACCATGCTTGTATATGTATGGTGGAGAATGACGATGGATATGACAAGCTAAACCAACTTGAAAATAAAATCGCAAATTTAGACCAAAATGTTCACTATAAAGCAAGCCTACATGCATTTCAGCATCAAAATTGGCATATCAATCTACTTTTGAATTTATAGCTCGCAATTTGCATCCTACTTTAACAAAGAATACAAGCAAGCACGCCGTAGAAGAAATCATCAAACCGACTTTAACATTAAATCTAAAAAATATAAAATTAAATGTAAAGGAACAATACAGGACCAATATGGACCAAAACCTGACCTCGAGGCAGAAAGTTGGAGAAGTGGAATCGCGAACGAGGTAAGGAGGAGGAGCGTGACTTGATCGGAAACGAAGCGAGGTTGGAGGAGGTGAAAGCGGACGAGGTGGAGGCACGTGATGATGAATTGAAGTGGTGAACCCTAAATTCTTTTTTGATTTACAGGGAAAATGGTGAAAGAAGGCTTAGAATCATTACCAGGGTAAAACCACGAATATAATACGAATTTACAATTTACCCCATTACAATTTCCAGTATTCACGGAAGTGCGCAAGTGTAATAACGGATATAACCATTATATTAGGTTATAACGGAAATAACTGTTATAACATTGTAACTGTAATAATTGTTACAAGTTGAACCGAGTTAAGTGTTACAAAACGGGCAGTTTGGTGTAGTGGGAAGCTCGTTACCTTCTGGTAGTATGTCTTTCAAAAGTTCCAACAATGACGTAAAACTTCTATCACTCCACCCCTGTTTTTCTTTTAAATTGAAAAGCTTGAGCACAACAGACAATACTGTAAACTTAACACAACCAGAATACAAAGGCTTCTTAACATCAACTGATATTTTTTCGTACAACTTTGGCTCTTCCACCAAATGTTCTAGAACATCATCCAACATCTCATCAACACAGTCGATCTCATCATTCTCATCATTTACCTCATTATTCACATTACCTTCCTGGTCATCCTCGTCATTGTAATGATTACTAGAACTAGGTGTACTAAGTATGCTTTCACCGTGCCATATCCATCATGTATAATTTTGCTTGAACCCATACTGAATTATGTGATCTTTGATTTGATCTACGTTACGATATCTCCTCCTATTCTGGCAACGTCTACAAGGACAAAAAATAGTTTCTTCTCTTCTTGTTAATTAATCATTCAACACACACTTGATGAATCCCTCCATTTTGTTCAAGAACTCGTTATCGCTACGTTTCACTTTATACATCCAATTACGATCCATGTGAAATTGTTAGAGACACACTACATAAGCAAAAAAAAATCATAAATGTTTCATTCAATTAACCCTTAAAATTGGACTAATTTTGTATTATCGATAAGATGTGCAGGTATAGCTGAAAATGTTTTATAATTCAATTTGGAAACAAGTTAATTTCTCGCAATATGATTTTTAAGCTAACACAGATTTATTTGAACTGTATAGTATAATATTCAATTTAAACTGATTGACCCACGGAAAATAATTTCCACAAAAGAGATCAAAGCAGTATTCATCCAGGACAGTCATAGACTACTCACACAATCTTAGGTAGTTACTGAATTAAATATTGATAACCATAAAAGTATGCAATATCTCATGTTATTATTGGTTTTTTGTTATTAAAACTTGGAAAATACAGTTGTCTACCATTTCGGTTTATAAGCTGGCTGGTATCTCTAATTTTTCCAGTTAACTCTATACTGGGTAAAATTTCTGAAAAAAATCCAGCATTTGTTCAAGATATTAGCAATCGGAAGTATGATAAAATGTAAGGTACTTAAATATAATCACTATCAATTTCTTACTTCTCATTTGCAATACATAGCCTAGCTCAAAGTTGTTCTTCGTAATAAAAAAAAAAGTGGACAGGAAAAACCCTGCCATATGAACAGGTGTGCGTGAGAATTCTTTTATTGAATTCACTTTTTATCATTCATTTTATATACATACATATGGAAAATGCCTTTAGATAGGAAAAAGAAAGATTTTAATGTAGAAACCTGCCACATGAATAGGTGCGCATGATAATTCTTTTATTGAATTCACTTTTTATTATTATGTAAACATATCTAATGCCTTCAAATAAAAAAGGAATGATTTGGAGGTAGAAACCACACAATATAAATATGTGCATGAAAATTCGTTTACTACCTGAGATCATCATGTACAGTTTGCAATAAGGTAACCAATTTACTTTTAGTACTCTCTTATTTATATTGGTCTTAAACTTTTTTTTTTCATACTCGATTTTGACAATTTATACTATCTGTGGCATATAATAAAATAATGTTCTGTGAATGGAATACAACACAAAAAATAATTAACTTTCCATGGTGTTTCAATAAATATAATATAGGTATGTTATTTAAAAATGAAAGGTGGATAGATGAGTTAAAGAAGAAGCATAAAACGCAAATTTTCATAACAAACATGGTATGAAGCATATTAAGGTGATTCGAAAGGAAACATTACTTTCTACTTCAAATGGGATTCACATGCCCTCATAATTCTTTTGAAATATTTCTAATTATTTTGGAAGGTTTAATTATCCTAATATATTTTATTTATGAGTCTTCATTCCCAACTTAGAAGGCAGTTAAACTAATTGTTATTGTTGTATAAAACAAATCTATTTAGTTTGATTCTGGATTTTCAAATGACATTCGAATATTTAATTTGACTTATTTTAATCAGTGTCTTTAACCTAAGAAGCATCGTAAGAAAATATCTACCATGAAAGACATTCTATAAATTAATGTTACTGTCATTGTGAATATTGTTATCGTTATTAGTTGAAAATGTAGTCTAATAAAGCATAGATCTTTTTCAGAAATCTAAATCTCAGTTACGTAATGGAAACTTAGCCGAGATAATTAGTCAACATATGTGTGTCTAATTTCATCCATTTATTGTTAGCTATTAATTATTGTCTTCTTACTGGCCTTTTTTTGTCCCAGCATATAAGAGATACTGGAATTCCCTTATAAACCAATATGTTAGCTCATGTAGTATGCCTTCACTTATGTTAGCTCATTATTTAATAGACTATGTGATATTAGCTATTATAAAGTGTGGGCAATAAAAAGATACAGAGAAATTTTCAGAAATAATAGAAGATGGTACACAAAAATAAAAGAGCGAAGAAGTGCTTCCATGTGCAAAGAAAAGAATGTGCAATTGTATTGATGTTGTTATTTTAGTAAAACTATAGTAATTTTTTACACTATCTTTCACTGTAACCATGGGAACTTATTAGTTTGGAAACTATAATATGAATTATGACAACTATCTTTTTGGTGTTTAATCATATTATGATTTGCGTTTTAATTTAAGATTGTCTTCTAATGCACCTAAGTAGATAATAATAGTATAATATGAATTATGACAACTATATTTTTGGTGTTTAGTCATATTATGATTTTCTTTTTAATTTAAGATTGTCTCCTAACGCACCTAAGTGGATAACAAACTAATAAACTGAACCATCATAATATGCATATTGTGGTTAAGTTCAATTAGTTTCAGTGAAAGGCATATATATTTTTACAATCAACTATAATATCAAAGACAATAATGCAAATCTAACGAGTGTACTGCTAATTTCTTAAATTATTCCACAAAAGAATTTAAGTCGACAATTAGCGGGTTTTTTCTTTCTTTTATGTCCATGTACAGTAATTTTTCTTAATTATATTATACGTTGGATCTAAAATCATAGTATTTATATTTTTCTTATTTTGCCTCTAGAGTATTAACTATAGCCACTTCCATTGGTTTTTGATATACATAAGTTGAAAGAAATTCTAACATTATTCTAGGTGTAAATTATTTTAAGAAGACCAGAAATACATTTGTATCTTTGTATGTAAATTCTTCTATTTGAATATATGGCTCGATGTTTTCTGCAATAAAAATAAGTAGTATATTAACATTTAGTGACAAGTGCAATAGAAGCATTAGTAATAATGTCATCTAAATTTGATGCTCGCTCATAGTGGGCTGTACACGGACTAACATCTTAACGATGAATTAAACTATTCTTTCTACACATGTTCTAATCCATGCTAAGCTCATTAGGTCTGATCCTAACTTGATATTGAAGATGTTTCCATCTTTTTGATGTTCTTTTCGTTTAATCTATGATTTGTTTGGGATTCTTTGAACAAGTGCGAACGACATTGAATGGATAAGTAATAGAAAAACTTGCCCATTGTCTAGACGTCTAGCTTTTCCTACTGTACTGATATGAATATTGATATCAGAAGAAAGCATACTTGGTTAGTTTTTTTTTTTAAATTGGGATTGGAGAATGATAATCAGAATGGATATTGGTACATTCATACCCTTTTCAAAGCCTTCCCGTTGTGTTATCGACCTTCCTTTTTCAATCTCTCATGCTCTTTTCAGAGCCTCAAATAAGAATCAAGTTATTCATTTCCTTTCAAATAAACCTAATAATATTTTTTTTACCAGGAAAATAACTCCGTTATATTTGAACATACAAATAGCGAGAGATAACGGAAAAAAAGCGCTAAATCCTTTTTACTTCTGAACCAATTTTACACTTCTGTTTTTTTTTCTTGAAAGAAAGTAACCAAACAACGTTAGTTTGCAAGCAAAAACTCCATTCGCCAACTGAAGTCCGTCATTTCCGACGTACCATTATCAAAAAACTGCCATCGAAACCACCATCACCAAGCAAGCCAATATCAAAATTAAAGTCCTCGCTGATTCCCAAAATCTTCACTTCTAAGTCATCCACAGAAGTTTCATCCCCAACATTACCGTTGGCAACAACATTACCGGACAACGCATCTGCATCCGCAGGGGGATGCCGATGTCGTCATCCGAGGCCTCAAGCAAGTTTCCAAGATCCAGCTGCACCGAGCTGTAGTTAGACTCCAGACCAGACAAGACATTCGCGTCCGAATCCTGAACAGGAAGCAACATCTCTGCCTCCAAAAATTTCATGACAGAAGCGAGATCCGAGCTATCTGGCTCGATTGTATCGTCTGAAGGGTCGAAAAGAAGTGTTTCCCTGATTCTTTTCGACTCTGAAGATTTCGGCACACACTCACTTTCTTCTCCTCGGTTTTCTTCCCTACATCTTTTATTAGTGGCATTAAACGTTATTAGGGTAAACAGAGAGCTCAGCCATTGAATAATGTGCGATAAATGAAACGAAAAGGCTTTGGTATTATGTGGGAAAAGGTGAATGGGGGCAATTAAATATACCTAAGACTGTCATCCAAAAAACCATCGTCCTTCCATTACAATGTAATAAATTTCAGATCTATTTCATTTGCAATTTACTTGAGGGATGAGCTCTTTTAACATTTTGTTTATTCTCCGATTTCATAAATTTTCAGTTATGATAATTATACCCATTTCATTTGTGATCTTAAGCTTATATATATTGACTAAAGTTTCACATTTACCATTTTACTTGGATATTACCATGCTGATGACATATATTGATAGATTAAAGTATTTGCTAAAAAAAATTCAATGGATTTGCTGAACATATGCTCTTGAAAATTTGCTCAACTGAGTTCTTATCCGATCCATTTTTCAATTTTAATTTTGGCTTTTGTTGAAGCTTATTACATATTCATTTCCAGTTAAGCAAATATGGATTAGTTTATATACAAAGATTGCCTGAGATTTAATTTCCATGGACAATAGAGTAAGATAGTACATACTCCCTATTCAAGAAATATTTTGAAACCATTTGCTAACCACTATTGCATAATACAAATTAATAACACATGATGAAGAATTGGTCCCCATAGATTGCGTTGCATATCATTGAACTGCTCCCACTAAGCTATTTTCCTTTCCTGCGCCTGCATGTAAAGCCTCAGGGTTTGCTTTGCACAAATGGGATATATATAAGACTATCGATGGAAGAAGATGAAAAAGATGCCTGTTAGGGAGTTGAGATGTTGGGGATGAATATCTCTAGCCGTCATTTTAGTGTAAAACAAAGACATGTAAGAATTCTGTGTTATGTATGCTTCTCTTTGAAAAAAAGACAAAAAATTAGCAATGGGGTTACCAACATTGATATTATTTGAATATATTATTGTTTGATGAAGAACCAACAGGTAGGCCTGGGCTACCTGAACCAACTATTATCAGTGTTCCTATTGTCCCTTATCGTTTTGTCACTAACATTTTTTTTCTTCTGTAGACAGTTAAAGTGCAGTTATGTACAATGTTGTTCGCTGTTTTATGTCACAAAAAATGCAGCGCGGTCTTTTTATCCAACAACTTCATTGTTCTTCTCATCATGAAATATGCTTGAATACAACAACAAATAAATCAAACCAAAAATTAATTAATTTGATTTTTTTTAAATATGCTGCTAAAATAGCACAATTTGGTTCTCTAAGGTTTCAGGCTATAATCTAGCAAAGGAAAAAAAATGGTAGAAAAGATAGTTGAACTAACTCAGTATCTTTGGATCTCCTAGAAAAAAATGATAATCTTATTTCCTTTGATAGTTCCTTGGTAAATCATGATTGAATATTTTTAATGTTTATTGAAATAAACAAAATGACTGAATGAGATCACTACGTAAAAGCACAAGAAACTAGAATTTCCTGAAGAAAGAAGAACTTGAAATCTAAAAATAGATTTTTATGCAATAAATTGGTACAGTATGATGGAAAATGTAATAACACATGAATCGGGAAATCCCTGAAGATGAGAGAAACCAGACAGGTCGAGGAAGATAGATACACAAGGGACTTAAACAGGTGTTCAGCTTTTTCCTCTCAAGCAAATGGCCAAAGGGAATCTAATCGGTACTGCATGCGAGCATTTTTACTCAATTTTGTAATTCAGCTTATGGTTGAAAGTATGCAGGAGAATTATCGACTGAAATAACCCAGACCATAATTTTATGATACATTTTAATTTTGCATTCTCCTGAGACTCTTTACAAGTCACTTGATAAAAACCACATGTTTATGTAATATAGGCAAATTCAACACAAATTCAGTATAAAATATTGCAAACATAAAATGCCTATATTCATATAATTACGATACTACTCGTATACATAGCACGGGTCCCACACTAGTTATACCAAATTTACAAATTAAGTTATTTTAAAGTTAAAAAAATAACCATCGACAATGTTGTTACTTACAATGTTTTAATAATATTATTATTTTTCTTTCAATTCATATTAATATTTTTCAAACACGTGTTTGTTTTTTGAAATGTTTGCATCTTATGGAATCAATTAACTGCATTAATCTTATATTATGTCAACAACTAGAAGATTAAATTCATTTAGAGTAAAACAGATAAACCAAATCAAACCCACTGTATCACTTCCACTCCTTGACCAATTCCATATTGCACTGCATATTTCACTCGGAATTCCAAGAATCCACTACCAATTTACAACTAAATAACTATAAAATTCATAGTTTTCATTTGGAAAACTTGTTGAAATCTAATGCATTTTAAAATTCATAGTTGTGCATGTTCAAAACTGTAACATACCAGAAAGTTTTCATACATTAGACACCCACGAAACAACACTTATAAGCCATTATGCTCAAAACAACATCCTGTAAAAAAAATTGATAGTTGAAACTAAATGCAAAATGCATCTATGTTTTAAACTGGATAAAACCAATAATTTTACCTTGTCCATATCTGAAATTTGACACGTTTCAGAAACCATTTAGCGACTTTGTTATCTACAAGACTACACAACATTGAATACCATTTTTTTGTAAAAGTTGACATGTGTTTTGCAGCATAGAAAGCTTAAACAACAATATAAAATCGGACCAGATGCATAAATGAAAATCATAATCAACAATCTTGTACTTAATTCAAAAGAATACAAAAATAGTAATCAACAAACTTGTACATACTTACCTTCCAATCCCAAACTAATCTTCACTGTAGAGTTTCGGAGATTTGCAGTAGAAGTGGCATAAAGGAGAATCAGGAGCAGACTGCTGCGAAAGACAGGCGAGCGCGATATTGTTTTCCCTAATCTGGTATCGAAGCTTTTTGCTGAGAAGAACGAAATATACGCGGCGAATTCTTTTCGTTTCCCTCCCAAATTTTACAGGGTTTCGCACTAATAAAAATAATGGCGGATTATCTGAGAAGTTTTTGTTGCGGATTAGTACCAAGTGGACGAAAGTGACATGATCGGTGGATTGAACGGCTGACACTAATGCATGTTATCTTCAAACCAAAAAAAAAAAGGTGGACTGGGTAGAGGATTTTCTGCCTCTTCATGTTTGTGTCGGTCCAAAATAATGGACGCAAATTTAATTACATGTGTCGGCCTCAAATGAAAGCGACACAAATTCTCTGTATTGCTGCTATCTACATGAGTCCATTGTTAATAACAACCGACACACATTTTAATTTTTAAAATTTTCTGTCATTCCCATTAGTGAAATTCCTCGGTTGTTCATCAGGAGCCGACGTAAATGACCATATTAGTGTCGGTTTTGACTGCAACCAACACAAATGAAGTGAAGCAACAGACCTATTTTGTACTAGTGAATTCATTCAGTTGCATACAATGTTTCTCACTACAACTCTCAGTCACTCAATTATACAGACACATATACATACTGGCACTATATACTTTTTTCTATCTTCTGCAAGCTTCACTGTTAGTCCCGTCACTTCAATCCAGTCTTCTACTAACCTTTCACAAAAAGAAACACACACAGTAGTCTGAAACATAAATATTTAAAATTCTAGCTGATTTAATTTTTATTTTAAAATTTTATTTGCCTTAGAATTTTGGTGTGTTTCTCATCATATTTCATGACTTGATCTGATTTATATATCCATCCATCTAGTCTAGACAACATGAGATATTCACAGTGATACACTGTAAATACCACAAGGCAGACTATATACTCTAGTGCTCACAGATCAGCCTCAACACACTACACTGGTTTGCTGAACAGATTCAGCGTCAAAATTAGCTGATTTCGAACAGCCACAATGCAGTAATAGCGGTCTGCTGATAAAAATATTCATGTATGTCATTCGAATAGCTGCACATACACACACATAGATATACATACATACATATATATATATATATATATATAAAACTTACGTGTATATATACATATACGTATACATGAATGCAAGTAGCAAAACAGGTACAACGTGTACACAACAATATGAAAGAAAGCCATACAAATACAATGGTCAGTGAACAGAACAGCATGGTCGAGCCATGTACAAGACAAGCTCAGCCATCAATATTTTCATGTACATCAAGTATGGCAAGTACAGAACTAAGGTGAAGTGGCATGGCAACATTTTCAATCAAGTTCAAGGAAATACGAGCCAGTTTCAAGATCAAGGTAAAATAATTCAAGGCAGCATGTATATCTGAATATCTGGTCCGCATGTCATGGCCATGGCTAAGTAAATACAAACTCATGCAAACCTAAAGAACATGGTCGAGCCAGTGTTTCAAATGATATGAACAAGTGTAAGACTGAATGCACAATCAACTAAGAGTGCAGCAGTTTATGCATGGCAAGGGGATGCTCCACATTCAGTATGATTCAAATCAATATCATGCAGCAGCAACAATCAATGCCCAGTCAGCATGTGTGTTTCAAGTGCTAAATGTCCAGCAGGAGACCAATCAAGCAAAGAGTTAAGTGAATAAGCATGTGGAATTACACAGACCCGCTTAAAACGACATGTCACCTTCAAAGTAGCATGTGTACATATACAACATACAATTGGAGCAAGGGGACAATTCTTTTTTAAGGGCAGATGCAAGTTTATTTTGAAACATGACCATTCCTTTTCAACACAAGCCAATATGTTTCAGTGTTCAGTTACAAAGGAGTGCAACTACAAAAATGGACAAGTTTGAATATATACATAGCTGGAGTCAATCTGAATACAAGAAACATTTTAACTTGGTTCCAGAATACAAGATGATTTCGAATGTCTCAAAGAAATGAAATCAAACAATCAAGAAACAATTCTTTGGCAAGTTTTTAATGGTTTCTAGAAATTCAGTGGCCATAAAGCAAATTTGGCAAGCTACAGGAGCTAATCAAGAGCTTCAATTCGTATATGGCAAATAGTTCTACAAATCATTTGTTTCATTTCCATAAATTACGATTCATTTATGTGGCAAGAAACCTCAAATTATTTCAAAAAATCGTGTTCCAATTTTGGAAAGAAGTTTTTCAAGTGTTTCTAGAAATTATGCTAGAATAAATTGGAAAAGCAAAAGCTGATTCAGTTTTAATATGGCTAGAAAATTCATAAATGGACAATGAATTTTTGGAAATTCTTTTCGGCAATTAATCAATAGACAAAGCATTCGTTGGCAAGAAATCATAATTTTGTTTCCAGAAATTCGATTACACATTCACGGCAGTTTTCAATCAAAGCAATACACAAATAATTTTGGGCAAAGAATAATTCAAATGTTTCCAGAGTTAAACCATAGCCGTGGCAACAATAATACAGCAAATCAAGGGAGCAATTAAATCATCAGATTCATTGAAGACCAAGAACAACCCCAGGTTCATAAATTCAAGTTCACACAAGTGCCAAGTCAATTAAAGCCGAACACTAAAAAGGGGAATCAAGAAAAATCAAAGCAAAATCATACATGGCAATCATAGAGTAAATTAGGATTTTGTAATCCTTTTTAACACCTATTCATCACTGGCTTTGAGCATTGAAAACCAAGCAACAAACCTTAAAATATCAAAGAAATGATTTCAAACTTATAGGTTTCGATCACCAGGAGCTCAAATTGCTGATCAACAGCATCATGAGAATAAAAGCATTAGGGAGTCTACTTCCAGAATTATTGGTATCGCGATTTGAAGAAAGGGAAAGCAAAACCCTAAGCTTGAGAGACGGCCGACATTTTTGTTGAGAGAACTTTGCAAAAGAATAAACAAGGTTCAGCTATTCTTTTTAATTTAGAAAGGGGTTTTCTTATTTTTAATTGTATTGTTTTTTACTTTTGATATCATCGAACTATTTTCTACCTTTTCTATTAAAACTAGGTTTTTGTTACAAGTTTTGTAAACGGGGGAAAAAATCCGATTTTGGGGTTAAAATCGGTATAGGGTTTTGAGCATAGATTTAGTGCAACTAGAGCGAGATTGTGAGGCCTTTTGTGTAGCACCTACTAGAAACTCGGGGATGAGTTTTGAGCATTGGGTCAGGACATTTAGGCTAGGAATTGTCGCGAGTTTATAAGTGTTGTAAGCATTGTAATAGTTGACTTATATCTAGTAGAAACCTTGGGGAATGTAGCAGTAGGCCGGGTTTGCTGAAGCTGGGTAAAATCTCTATATTATTTATTTTTGCATTTATTTTATCTGCTGCAATCTGTTCTGTGATCTGTTTTAGTATCTCAAATTATTTTTGTAAACCCTATTTACCCCCCTCTAGGGTTAATCTAGATCCAACAATAGGGTGGATTCTCCCAATGGCTTTGAAAGTGTGTGTGTATGTGCTAAGTATAATACACACACGGATCGTGTAATATGACAAACAATATTCGAGTATGAAGTAATAGATAATCACAGAGCTGTATAATAGTAAATGCAGTAAAAATAGAAAAACCACACCAGGGATTTTTATACTGGTTCGGAGCACTAAGTCCAGTCCCAGACTTCTATCTGGATTTTAACTAATCAACAACCTCACTTCACCCGGAGGAACATGTATACAACACCCGAGCAGCCGAACGAGATTTCACGCCTCTATCAACATGAGGACTTCACAACTTGCCTCTTACAACACCGAGGACTTCAACAAAGAACGAGAGTTTGACTTTTGATTGTGTTCTTGAATAACACTGAATAGCCAACAATTGAGTACACCCTTCCTATAACTTATCCTCAAATAGAATTCGAATTCGTGAAGATTTGGAAGATGATATCGTGTTTGAATCAAAAGAATAGTATGTAGATTCTAGGATTCAACAGCGATATAAGAAGATTATAAGCTTTTGAGTGCTTTGAATGATCAAGAATGAAATCAACAATAGATAGAATAGATAGAAAGAATTAGTTATTTTGAATTGATGATTTCATGTTGTTTTTATAGTAGATAAAAAGTTGTAATCATTGGTGAAGAGAAGTATTGAATAGAAACGATTTTTGCTGAAAGGAAAAGGAAGCAACCATTGATGAATGAAGATGTCTGTATGAAGAGTTGCTTTCAGTTCGAAGACCAGTCGACAGGTCAAAAATAACCAGTGGACTGGTATTTGA
This sequence comes from Allium sativum, assembly GCA_030737875.1. Lineage (NCBI taxonomy): Eukaryota > Viridiplantae > Streptophyta > Magnoliopsida > Asparagales > Amaryllidaceae > Allium > Allium sativum. The sequence goes on along the minus strand of CM060909.1, from coordinate 69,124,862 downwards.
ATATATATACGTTATATACATGTGTGCACGTTCATTGTGCATTTCTTCCCAGAAACGGCTGACCGCCCATATTGAAACCGGTCGACCGGTTTCTGGCAACATGCACAATGAATGTGCATTCATATATATATATATATATATATATATATATATATATATTCATAATGCTGAGGTATATGATTATTTGAAGATAGATTTAACAATTATAACACGACTAAATCACTAAATAATCAACCTCTAACTTTCAATACCATTGATTCTCTTCTTTTTGACGATCATGAAACTTTTCCTTGTCATTAATCAAAATGCCATGAATCCTTGATTCAACAGGCTTAAAACCCTAGGCGGACCTATTGGTCATCCAATACCTCTTGATGATTTATTCACATTGTCATAAACTAGAGGGCACTAGCTGCAGGCCCTACTAGTTAAGGCTTCTGTCATCCATGCATATACCCTTACCCCATGTAAGCTGAGAGATGGTATTTTATCACTCGCAATACCATGCAGCCAACCTTATTGAATAACCTCCTTAGTCACTTATTACTTCACGTAGGATAGTTAGCCATATCTGACATTTTAAGTTTCTTGGTTTGGGCAGGCAATACACACACATTATCGTCACGGGTTCATATGGTTAATAATATTTTTACATTATTAACCTACTAAGTCCAATTCTGTTTTTAATTATAAGTTCTATATTCATTAACATAAATAAGGAAGGTTATATCCACTTTTTCCTAGGGTGTTTATTTGACTTCTTCCCTAATTTGGACTTAGTATTTAAAGGACAATCAATGTCCATTAATCCCCTTTTTGACACCAATTTTCTTCTCATTTCTTTGTTTATTTCCATTTATGACCATAACAGTCATATTTTCCTTAGGCAACCATTTATCGTTATTTACCATTGATTACAATTAATGTCATTTATGAGCCTAACGACCATAATTTTCTTAAGACATTAATAACAATGGAATATCGTTATTTTATCAGTCCCGAATATATTTAGTTTTTGTACCTTAACATGCATTCCTAATTTTATTTAGTTGTTTGTTACCACCAGGCCCCTCATAGTAATTTGACTACTCGAGGATGCTGGATTTGCCGGTCGGTTCCGGGCAGGCTTCTACCACAAGTTGAAGTTAACCTCGTTCCTTAGTACATTTATATTAATACATTAGATCCCTCACATTAAGCTGACTACCTATGGTTGCTGGATTTGCCGATCGGTTCTAGACAGGCTTATACCACAAGTGAGCTTAACCTCGTGTCTAAATGCGATTTTATTTAAATATCATAATTGGGGTGTACAAGATTTATCCTAAATAAATTTTAGGAATTGTAAACATTATCCTATCATTTTCACTTTCTCCAATCAACATTGGTCACAATTGTTATTTATTGATTTATGATCCTATTTATAGCAATTAATTATATTGATTGCTACAAATGGTCACCACAAATATATTCATTTAATATGGAATAAAATTTACATATATGATTCCATAAATGAATTTTATCCCCTCATTCAACATTCCATACAATGTATATTTTACCATTTTACGCTATTTTGGACGGATAATATGTGTGTGTGTGTATATATATATGTATATATATAATGTTTTCGTGCGGTCAACGCAGTTTTTATTATTATTCTTATCATTGATTTTTATTTGAATGATTTGGTTTAATCAATAACCAAAAATTCCTTTTTTGCACTCAATCTTGCCAAAAGGTTTCCAATCTTCCAAAAAGACCGTTAGCGGTAATTATTGTAACTTATGCCAAATTGGTGGAACAGACACAATTCAAATTCACAAAAAATATACATGTTTATATATATTTTAAGAATAGTCGATGCAAACTATGCACAAATATTATTTTTATATTTATACATACATTTGCACCACTTTTCCTTTTTAGATCTTTTTGTTATATCTCTTGTGAATTCAAAATATTGACATCTTTTTGTTCAAAAAAGAAGTAAATGACATACTTACAATAATTAAGCCAGAACCCAACAATATTGAATACAAATAGGTATAATTATATTCACATAATTTAACAATCATATCTTTCCAAATTCATATAATTTACCAATTTCATCTTTTTACCCAAATTCACATATTTTATATTTTCAACACTGAACTAAAGATCTGGAATGTTAGTACAACTAATTGATGTTTAACCGGACTGATTTCCAGATCTACATGTTACACAATGTCCACGATACATTTTATAACATAATTGTAATATATTTCATGAATAACTATAGGAATAGGTGTAAACAAGTTTAAGAAACCCTACAATTTATTTTATGCATACCCATAGTGTACAATTCACAAGTTTTACACTTTTTATAACCAGATCTGATGGGTGTCAATCTAATTACCACAAATTATTTATCAAACCTGATGGGCATAAAAATTGAATCTATTACAAACGAGATAAACACATTATTATAAATTTATATGTAAATTACCCATTCACCTTATAGCCTCCCAATTCAATTGTTTGAACCCTTTTTAGGCCTACAATCCCCAAATTCTTATAAATCTACAATTTATCTAGAAAGGGGAAAATTCTAGATCTGTAGAAATGTAAGAAAAAGGGCAGAGAGTGAAGAATCTATTGTTGTGCGTTAAATTGCATTCTTTTCCATTGAATCTATTTATCCTCTCAATTGCATATGAATTTGATTTGATTTGATTTGATACGTATGAATATATTTTATTGAAGAAATTAGGTTAGAAGAGAGAGGAAAACGGCAGAGCTGTACTGTTATTATAGACTTGAATGGAAAAAGAACGAAGTCTTACCCCTTTATTTATAGGAGTGAAAATGGCCTTGCACCATTGGATTCATTATAAATAACATTCGTCCTTTCGTTTTATAAAATATAACAAGAATACTCCTCAAAATCTAGCCATCATTGGGCATTACAAGCCCGAAGCGGTCTATCGCTCCTAGGAGAGTGTCGACCGCCCTATGGCTGGTTTTCCCAATGACTTCTAGTTATAAAAGGTATTATATATATAATTATTCTATTTATTTATTTTCGTCTGTTTTTCGTATTTTGTTCGTAACTTTCTCATATAGATTCCGTTTGCGAAACTCCAAGCATGAAAGGTGACCAGAATTCTGAGACGAACGCAATGGTTAAAGTTTCATGGTAAAATTCCATCGTTTGCAGAAATTCCTATTTTTGAGCCTCTAATAAAGCAACTAATTATTGTCAAAATTGCGGGTTGTTACACTCAGAGACTTTTCTTTTTCTGGAAGCCTTATGACCTCTTTCTCGCTGCCTTTCGCTCTAGTGACTCACATGAGCCTTTATATTCCTCTTTCTCATTTTTTTCTCCTCTGCATGTATGTTGATCTTCCGTTTCCTCTCTTTATCCTCTCTATCCCATCTTTGTTGCTTTTGTTCTTCCATCTCATGCCATGGAGGCTGGTTTAGAGCATGTTTGTGTTTGCTATCCGTCTTGAAAAACATGCCAAAAAGTGTTGGAATTTGATCCAAAGAGAAGGAGAAAGATTTAACGATAAAACTGAAAAGACTGCATTGTATTAACTTAATTTCAAAATGATTACATCTAAGCTCTGCCAAAATAATGATTACTACTAAGTAGCTTTAAATAATAAAAAGATAACCAACTACTTCCTAAACTTAAGCCACTAATTAGTATTTCTTGACCAATAAACTAAGAGAACTATCTTAGATTTATTCCTAAATTTATAACACATGCGTTAACTTTAACACCCTCCCTTATACTAAATTTGCCAAGTATTCAATTTACAACTCATGAATGCCAACTTACAATGAACTGCGGTTCTCAATTTCTTTGTTGTCATGCGCAAAAGAAATTTTTCATTGACTTCCATCTCTATCTGGATGGACATGCTCAACTGTTGTATGTTGATTAGTGCATCACTCGCAAACTATCAACAAAGTTCTATGGTCTCATCCTTAGAGTTTCAACGCCATATTAAGGATTCATATGACCTCTACACATGTGTCCTCCCTTGATACTACTGTATCTTTCATCTTCCAAACAAGCTAGAGTTGTGGCTCTTATTCATTACATGTTGGATGACTTGAAACCACAGCTGCTTCACTCGCAGGTTTCACCTACTGCATTTGTAGGCTTCAAAACTCAAACAATTCTCTTGACTACTTCACAACTATCCAATCCACTAGACGATGTTACAACCTCCACCGTCTTTGTCTTCGTCTTTATTTTGTACCTGCTGCTGTGCTTTTTTCTGATGTCCCTGCACCTATCGCCATAAAGCTTCCATCAAGCACCTTTTGAGCACCCTTCAAATTGCCCTATTTTCAAAGCAATGTTTTTACACATTAGAGACATCACCTTCTTCTCTGCTAACATCCACATAAGAATTAGTCTTCATTGTCAAAAAATAAAAATTTCCTCAACCGACGGCTACACCTTCGAAACTTCAACAACAGCACAAACAACATCAATAACCGGATGTTTGCCAAACTGATACCAAGCATGTGTCGTCTCCCACAATCGCCGGCTCCTTTTGTAATCATTCTTTCATTCTTCTATAATAAAAATGCAATCTGCAGCCTGACATTACTCTCAATTTTATCTTCTACGCTTACAGTCAATGCAATGATAACGGGCCATGACCCACTTTGAATGTTCTTGATCCTACCCGCAACTTCAAACCCATCCATTTTATCCATATGCAGATCCAGTATCACAAGTTGATACAGTGTGGTTCCACACATAGTAATGGAGCTCAAACATTACATTTTTGAAGAGGCTGAAGTGACATAGCACCCTAATATTTTGAGCGACTTTCTTGTCAATACTCTATTGATCACATCATCATCTGTTAATAAGACCTGAAGTTTGTTAAAAATGGGTGTCTAAGAAGTGTTGCGGTGTTTTTAAGAGCTTCCTAGTTCGGATATTGTAGCTAGGATCTGTGTCTGGAACTAGAGCAGTAGAATCAGGGTTTCGGGTTGGCCTTGCAGGTTCGGTATGGCCCATATGTTCCCTTGCATCATCTACACAATTTTCTTGGACATGCTAAAACTAAGTCCCATATCAAAACCTTCAGAGTTTGAGCGTTGAGCAATGGCCAACAATGTACTTGCACCACTATTTTGCATCTTCTATATATAAATCTCAAACTTCACATGAACAGTGACATCCGAAAAGCTTGGTTTCCACGAAACCCAACCATGATCTCTCCTTCCTTTATCCTCATTGAACCTACAAACCTTCATTTCTACACTGCCTTCATCGCCTCCGCTCAAAAAAAACAAATCCCACCATATGCAATATCAGTTGAAATAACTGCTGCTCAATAAACTCCGGATGAACTCCAGTGAACAACGAGCTCCAAGCAAAGTGGCAAACAACTACCGTTGTTAAACACATACTATTTCATCAAAGGAGAATCAATACAACAATGACCAATTAAACAGATTTCAGATACGACGAATAAAAGTAGCAGGAAATAACTTGAGAATGGTGGTATTGTCTCTAAGCACATGCATAAGTATTATTTTCAGATCTCAACACATCCACATCCATATCTTGAAATTTGCAGACCTATTAGCTATTTTCATCAGCTTCAAATCAAATCCGAGAATCACATTTTGAGGTAGTGAACTATTTCGAGGAAAAAGAGGCTTTTGTGGGACCTTTATTTTATGAAACAAAGTAATAAAATAAAAACTTATTGAGACTCTTTTCTCCTTCTGCTCACCATCCTAGCTCTGATACCCTAGAGAGAGGTTAAACGATAAAACAGAAAAAACTACATTGTATTAACTTGATTTCAAAATAATTACATCTAAGAAGCTTTAAATAATAAAAAGATAACCAACTATTTCCTAAACTCAAACCACTAATTACTTTTTCTTAACCAATAAACTAAGAGAACTATCTTAGACTTATTCCTAAATTTAAAAGACACACGTTAACCTTAACAAAAGATATCATAGTGGTTGTGACCCTACACTTAAAATAAGAAATGAAATAACACATTAAACAATAATATAGGAAGCAGAATCATGTGGGCGTAAGTGCACGTGAACCTAATGACATGTGCGATATGGCATCAACATCCTAGACGAAAGCGCTGAGGAACGTGTGTTATGGCTTATATATGAAATGTGTGCATATGTACTAATATAAATAAGCATACGACTAAGCAGAGTGTATAATAAGAGTAATTAATTAAAAAACAATCACACCCGTGTTTTTATATTTATCACTCTTATTATATGCTCTTCTTAATCATATGCTTATTTATATTAGTACACATACACGCGTCTTAAATGTAAGCCATATTACATGAACCAATAGCACTTTTAATTGGTATTGAAACATGAAATCCTATCGATTGTGAAAACATCATAAAATAATAATACAGAAAAAGATCAGATTGAAATATAGCAAGAAAATAGCTTCGTATAATTAAAGATACGATAAATGAGGACTGTAAAAGGTACTCTCTTATTTAAAAATTTTGTAAAAGTAATAAGGAGGGAGCTAGTATAAATGATATGATCTAACAGTTTAATTTTGTTATTCTAGGAAAAATTAAATACATAGAACTTGAGAATAAGAAATTGAAAAACAGGAAACTAAACTTAAAATATAAACTTGATGTTTTAAAAAATAATTTTACAACTCTTGAATATTATTTAGGGTGGTGGAAAACTTTATGCAAAAAAGATAACAAAATATTCCAGTAGACATTACTGAATTTTCAAAAATGGTTTTTTCGGTGAAGGCTGTTAATGGCATCAAAGTTTAGTCTCCCCCTTCTTTATTTTCTTCATCCTCCTACGACCTCAACTGATCCACTGTGTTTCTCTCAATTCAATCATCCTCTACCCTAATCTATTTTGTCTTTGGTTATGTCATCGTAGGCTTCACCAAAAAGTAATTCGCTGAACGTTTTCCGATTTGTACCCCTTTTGCTCCAACTTCTTCTCGATCTTCGACTTACCCGTACTATCTTCCATCTCTTCCTTCAAATGATACCCTTTCGGTTTATACTATAGTGTCCAACGCTAGCTACTGTCTAGTTCGCATTTGTGCCTATGTTTTCTCGATTTCACGACTCACCATCAGCATTCCAGTAATATGCCTAGTTAGGGTTCCAAGCGATTTAAAGCCCGCGTTGCCCGGTAAATTTTTGTTTAGCTAGGTCTAACCATTGTCAGGTGGGAGTTGGTTTATGCTTGTTAGGTCGTTTTGCTTTAGTATTGGATCTGCAGAAGTTTGTTTCTTAGCTTTGGTTCGACTTGTCATATTTTCGAAGTTTCTTGTCATTGTGGAGTCATCTTTGATGTGTTTGAATCCTCCTCGGCGCTTGCTTACGCGATTCTACTGAATAATCCATTGAGAAGCCATGCATAAACACATCAACCAAGAAGGTATGTCTAGAAGGTGAGCAAATCGTTTTCTCTAGCCTGTTGAGCTAACATTGTGTTAGCACGTTGTTCTGGTGTGGTTATTCGGTATGTATTGGGGCTTCTGTTTTGTAAATTCGAATGTGGTAATATGCTTATTCGTCTTTCTGATATTTAGGGGTATATGCAAGGAGATTTATGGAGGGAGTATAGGTGTTTCATCTTTATGTTGGTTTTGACATGGGAAGTTGTCTTTTACTTAACACACGCCAACACACAATGTGTATGTGAGTGTATTAACAACACAATAACCAAAATAAGTAAAGTAAACATGGGAGACAAAACTTTTATAGTGATTCGATACTAACGCTTACGTCCACTTTATAATGATCATTCATCATATAATATCTGGTTATAATGTTGCACAAGTTCATACAATAGTTGAGTACAAAGGTTACAGTAGAATAACAATCCTTGTTAATTCTTAACTTTGACTAAAATGTCTTTCTTCTTCTTCGTTGAGATGAGTTAACTTTGTTGACTATGTCCAATTTGAGCTTCAATATCTAAGAATTGTCCAAAATGTCTGAAATAGTCCAGAAACGGTGTATTTATCCTTGTTAATGTCCAACTGCTGATGGAAAATGTGTATGCCACATTTCATTGTTCCATGCCATACCCAATGGCCATGGTGAAGAAGGTGGCTGCCATTAATGAGGCTCTCGGAAGTCTTGAGGGCGAAAAGTTCCAAGGGAAAAGCCTCCTGATGAAGGCCAAGGCTTGGGATATTTATAGAAGGGATGTGAGGTGGGAGTAGGTAGGCAATAGGGACCACAGGCTAGAATTTTGGACCCTTGAAGGATCCAAGAAACATGAAATTTGTATCCCTCTGGGGGTACGAAATTAGTACCTCTGATGTATGAAATCCCGTACCCCTCTAGGTGGTACAAAATTTCATACCCCCGGAGGGATACAAATTTTCGTATCCCCCCAGGGATACGGGAAAGTGGAAGGGGGGCCAAATTTCGGGTGCTGAGTAATTCAAAATCTTGTTGTTTTGGGAGTTGAGGTTCCTAAACATGAGGTGAGGGGAGTTGAGTTTTCGTTGTTTTGAACAGGAGGGGTCCGAGCTTCCGGGTGAGAGGAAATCGAATGAACCTGGTGGTGCGCCCGGACCCCCACCAGCACCAGGATTGTGGGGCCCTGGACCCCCACCGGCGTTGCGCTCGGAGCCTCTAACGGCTCTCCTTCGGCTCGGCTAACGGCATGCCTTCTATAAGAGTTATAATGCATAGCATTGTGTCAAACGTTCTCGGGCCTAAAAGTGGTCATTGGTAGGAGTTTCGGGCCTTTTATGTTTGCGATGCGACTTTGACCAAACCGCTTTGTGTTTTCTAACAATGTTCTTGACGTTTGAGCACATTGCTATCAAGGAATTTGGCGTGTGACAGCTTTGACCAAAAAGCATGTCTGCAGTTGGAGTTTGCGAGTCTTCTTGGTTTTTCCGAGGAGTCCGTTTTGATGACAACGGTTCTATCATGTCATACTGCCTTGTTTTGGATAGTTCTCCGGCATTTTTTTGCCCACCTTCATGACAAAAGCCTCGACTTCGGTGGAGTGTGCGACTCGTCATTTTGTTGGGCTTTCTATTTTGTGCAAGGTTGTAATCTATCATGTCACTACACATACCTTTGTTAATGTGCATATAGTCTTATTTTCTGATGGGATGTTAACTTCTCATACTGTTCAAGTTTTTCCTGGTAACTCGGTACGTCCTTCCTTTTGGAGGTTTAGTGGGCTAGTAGGAGGCTTGCAGTGTGATGTTTCAATCATGTGAAGCTGTATTTAGTTTTTCCCATGCTAGTTTGTGGTTTCCCAGGCACAAAGCTATGTGTGGATACACTATTACTTTAGGTTCTTATACTGTGTGTAGTTTTTGGGTTACCATATGTAACTGAACAAATTATTCATGTATGCAATGTAATTTGATGTAATCTCCCTACATGGAGTATTAATTTGATTGTATTCTAGTTTTTCAGGCTAGCTCATGTGCTATAAGCCTGATAGGTAGACTGGACGGAACATTGTAAACTCTGCTAGCGGTGGACGGTCCACCTTAAAAACCAAGTAGTTGATTGTCAACTAACAATCACCTGTACTATATTATATTTTTTATAATTAGTTATAACAAAAGGTATTTGCGGTCACCTTAAAAACCAGTTGACTATGCCAAAAAAAAATCTAATATAAATTTTCGACTCGAAAATTCAAAATGATTCAATCTCCTTTAGATAACTCAGAATCACAATTTTTTCTTCTTGAAAAGGCGAATTGCATGTTAAAAAACGAGAATTCTGAATCAAATAAAGAAATTGATATTTTAAAAAATAACAATATTTCTTTTCAAAATAACAACCGTGACTTTGAAACTAAATCTGGAAAACATATAAATGAGTTCCCAAAATTTAATAAAAATAAGAATGATTCAAACATAATCCTATCTATACCTTTGCATAATAAAAATGGCTTATGATACAATAAAAATAATTGTAAAGATGGTACCGGATATGCTTTCATGTATAGTAAAATTGCCATTACTAGTACTAGATTTCAAGTAAAATCTTAATCTAATTTTATCCAATTTTATGAAATTCAAATTCTTCTATGATTAGTAAAGGTTATATTATCTGTATAATCGCAAAATCTTTAACCTAGGAAATATGTTCAAAAATTATCTAAGTAGTTGGATTCCTATCAATTGGAAAAAAGTAAAAAATACATAATAAATATATCAATATTTTATTCAATAATGAAAATTTTGTTCTCAAATGTTTATTGTACCCTCTTGGGCATAGTTACCATCTATCAAACCCCATGGACCACAGCTTAGGAACTATGTACCAAAATATTGAATTTATTATTTTGATGATGCCCAAAAAAGACAAAATAATGAGATGGAATTGAAATAGAAAATGTTCTGTATATAGGACAAAGAAAGAGCATATATGGATAATGAAAGTATAGCAAATTTGATTTATCAAATTCATTTTTTATATAGTTGACGTTATTTAATATTTGGACTATCATAGCATAAATTAAAAAATGATTATGTCTTATGAAGCTGGCTAAATTAATATATGATCCAAGACCAATGATTATTTTCATGCTTTTGTTAACGGTACAGGGGAGAGAAAAGAGCATATTGATAGAGACAGTATATAAATTTAGAGTAAACAAATTTTAAGGAGAAGTAATATGATATAGTTATTATAGAGAGTTATATAATATACTTTTGATTATAATAAAAAAATCACAAAAACTCACAGCTGGAGGAAAAAATATAACAAACAAATAACAATTCATGAAGCTTTTAAAACATACATTTGATCATACTTTACAACAATTATCAGAGTTAAACTATCATAAAACTTACCAATAAATATAGTTGAATAATACTAGTAAATACGTTTGTCAAACTCCGTCTTCATCTTTATAATGAGAACTTTTCTAACTGGAAAACTCAATTGGACCTAAGTACAATGAAAAAACAATAATACTTGGATCAGAAATAAAATATTCTCGTATTAGTCAAATCAAAATCATATAACAATATGAGGCATCATAGATACTTACGACAATTCACATCTCATATCCAAGGTGTTTGTGAGTGCAGTAACTTAAGAGATGTTACGATAATTTCCATCTCCTAAGGATCCATTAAACTAGATATTATGTAATAAAATATGCTATTAGTGTCTATGGTTAAATATACTATATTAAAATAGCATAAATGAGATTACATTTTTACCTTTACACGTTTATAATACCGTAGTATATACAGATACCGTAAAGTCCACCATAAACTAATGGTTATCAGAGGGCGCTCCATAAGTACAGTGAAAATAAAAGTTGTAGGGTGCTCGATCAGGATAATATTGCAAGGAACACAAGGTCAATACCTAGGGTAGAAATCTACTAGTTGCACACTCGGACTGGTGATAACGCGTGGCCTCAGCTACCACCCACCCTAGAGCAACACCTCCAAATCAAGGATATGCATTAAATCAACCGAGGAACTATAGTAATAAAGTTAGAAGTGCTGGCGATGTGGGTAGCTAACCCCACTTGGTCACGATATAGCTTCCTATTTATTGATTTTAATTATGACTCGAAGGTCAAGGATATCCATCATCGTTCTCTAACTTCATTCCAGCAGCGTTCGCCAAACCATCCTACTTCATTCTAGATTCTCTCTGCGTACACAATTGTTAAAGTGGTTTTGGTATTGGCTAAGAGAATAATAATATTTGATCATGGTCTAACCAAACTCTTAAAAAATTTACACCGGTTCGATCTTTAGATCTAAAAATGGTTCATACTTCATACCAGAATATAAGATTTGCTTTAAAACTATTTCATATTCAAATTAAGATATATTTTCATATTAAAATCTCTATTTAAACCAAACTTTGAGCATTGAAACAATTCCAAATTTTAAAATAATTTTAATATATAAAATCATTGAATTTGTTTATATATTAAAATAGTTTAAATATATAAGAAATAATTTGAAAATAAACAGCTGCATATAAAAGGTTATATATATAGTTTAAATTTAAAATTGGATTTATAAAGATAGTTGATTTTTAACGTAGCTTAATAAAATAGATTATATATAAGTCAAAATAATAGTTTATAAAGTAAAATAATTATTTAGAAAATTAGTTTATATAATGGGTTAAATACTATAATATGATTAAGAATTATTTCTTATAAATATAAATAAACCTATTGTCATATTCCAAATTTAAATCAATTCGATTCAATTCCAATCTTTCAGTTTGATTCAGCTCCCATTTTATGTCAAATTCAAATAGTTAGGTTTCTAATAAAAATTCTCATTTGGAATGATTTTAGTCTATAACAAATCTCGAGTTCACAATTCATGTATCACTTTAAATCAATGTTAATTTAAAGTAAATTTCAAAGGTGTATAAATAATTCAATTTCCATAGATTCAATTCATATTCAATTTCATTTTTAACTTTAGTTTACAACATAAAAAATTTCCTTTGGTTTTTATATTTCGAAATCTAAAGTTCAAGTTGAAAGGAAATCAATTTATAAAACATCATTTATATTTTATCGATTCAATTTAACATACGAAATAGTCATTTTTCAAACGACCTCGGAATTTAACGAAACCAATTTTACAAAATCTGAATGGCCAATTATCGTATAATATCAAGTTTCGGATCAATTGGAGTTGTTGTGTGATCATGCGTGATATAAACGCATATTGACAAGCGATTAGAAATTAAATATAGTGTTGTTTTTGCTAATGATTTCGAAGTTCGACGAAACTAATTTCATTGGTCCAGAATGTTAAACTATTGCAGGATTCAAAATTTCATAGCAATCAGGTTTGGTATGTCTTAACGATATTTTCCGTCAACACTGGAGATAGGTTTATGGAAATGGACCGTGGAGAAAGCGTTAGGTTGCTAATCACCTAACGGCTTAAGAAGGAATATTCTGATGATCCAACCACATAGCAAAATACACACAAAAATATATTGAAAAGTAGCATAGCATGCGGAAAAAGAAAGAACACACAATTTATATTGGTTTGGTTGAACTTGAACCTACATCCATTTTAAGGGCTTTGATGATTTTATTCTTGGAGGAGGTTACATAAGAAATTCCCAAATTGATTTTCAAATTTGGGTTTATTCTCTAGAATAGGAGAGGAAGATTGTGGAATAAGGAGAAAAAAGCCCCCCCCCCCAAAATGTGACTCTTCGGGTCTTATTTATAGAGGTTTTGGGTCCCCTTTTGCTGCTTCTTTTTCCCGCTACTTTTTTTGGTGCCATAATTTTGTTCCTGCCTTTGGCTTTCATTGTTTCGTCATTTTCTTCCTTTCTCCTGCTCCTCACGGCCTTCTGCTATCGTTTTTTTTTTGGTCTTTTTCTGGCTTTACCCCTTTCGTCATCAGCCTTTTGTCAATAACCTTTTGTTAGCTTCCTCTAGTTGTCTCTAGCTTCCTCTAGCTTTCTATAGCTGTCTCTAGCTTCCTCTGCCTTTCTCTGTCTTCCTAGATCATATTGCCAGTTCCTGAACCCTTTCTGCTGTCGGTTCCTGAGCCCCTTTTGTTGGGGGCTCAAAAGAAGACCTTCTCGAATGCGGAAACAGGGTTTCGGCTGTTCTTGTTAACTCCATTTCCGGCAGAAAGGTTTCGGCCTCCTTTCTTCCTATTAAGTGTCTTCATGGATGCTTCTCTATCTTTGCAATATCAATGTTGGACTCGCGGGAGTGGCTCCGGTGCCATGTCTTCCAGTAGTTTGGTCTCGAAAGTTATTCTTGGCCTTGATGACTTTCGTTTTCGGGACCTCTGGTCTCGATTCATTTCTATACCTCTCCGCTTAAGTAGTGGATTATGAAGTCTTCAGTAGCGGTAAAGGGAGCTGGTTCCGGCTTCTGGCATATGCATTCGTCTTTAGTTATAAAGGTGGGCTTCCAGAATACCTTCCGGTGATGTCGAAGATGGCTCTAGATGTTGGTGTTGGTGTCAAGTAGGTATCGGTAGGTTCTTTCCTTCTTCTACTTATGTCTTGGATTATATGCTTTCGGCACAGGTGTATGCTTCCAGAATTGTTATTCTGCATCCCATTAAGTGTCGGCATTACCCTCTTGATATCTTCCTTCGCATATTGACCTTGATCTTTCCCTTGTCATGACCTTTTGGAATCTTCAATACTACTTTCTATATCCAGCTGTCGGTATTGGATTAGTATTGTTGTATTCTGATTCTTCTTCGCTGCCGGTGTTTGCTTTCGGCTTTTCCCTTTTGCCTTGTGGCCTTGTTGTTGACTCTCGGACCTTGCTTCCTATGACTCCTTGGATTTGGTTTTTTCTCCACGAACCTGGTTTCTCTGTTCGAAACCTCCTTTACCCTTCCGGCTTTAAAGCTTCTGCTTCTTCGTATTTGATTGGTACGAAATTTTGTGTCAACAGTTAGCCCCCCTAGTATGAAGAAGCTTGTGTTCTTTTGGACAAACTCTTGTGATTCCTGTACAGCTTGCCTGTCACTAAATATTTGTCATGAAAATCTTTTAGTATTAGCTCCACATTTCCCGGAACATTAATGCGAGGGAAAACATGACTTTCGACGGTTGAAAGGGTTTGAACACAACTTGCGAATCGCGAGCCCTGATACGAGAGACAATATGCGATTATGCAGAATTTTGATTTAAAGTTCAGCATTCCCCTAGAAGGTTTGAATGAAGAATTCAGTATTGTTATCCAAACATTACGCTTCCAAAAATTCACCATTAGAAATGTGAAATGTGAAATCTAAAATTTCGCATTTGGGTGTTTGCAATAGGAGATCCATGACTGACAAGCACAATGCGTTAGCAAGAGTAACATGACCTGCCTGTACGAAGTGTTGAGAATGCGCTTAACATAATTTTAACCATGGTAGTGAATGCTAGGGGTAAATGTTCTTTGGATTTAGAAAACTCCCTTTACGAAGTGTTGAGAGATCATGATCCTTGTTGGAAAGCTTCGGATGGGAGGTCCACAGTACCTTCCAGTGTTTTACGTTGAGGACTTTTATCTAGAAATGATATCAATATATTCGAAACCCATATGTAAATATGGTAGAAAGAAAACAACGCCCTTTATGGAAATAGGGAAATACCAAGGAATGAAAGTTTAAGGCTTAAATATGAGTTTATGCAACATGAATTCAAAAACCTGAATGTGATATGCAAATGAAAACCCCGAAATAGAGAGTCAGATATCAGAAATTCCTATTTATACTTAGTTAAAACCCCAAGATTGATGCTTGGGTAATAAGAAAATCAGAAATCCCGAGTCTTAGGCTCGGATAAATGGAAATCAGAAATTGTTACAGAAACCTCGAGACTTACACTCAGATAAGTAGAAACCAGAAATCGCATGGAAACCACAAGACTCATATTGGGTAAGCATAAACCAAAAATCATATAGGAAGCCCCAAGACTCACACTGGGGTAAACTTAAATCAAAAATCATACAACTAACCCTGCGACTCATGCTTAGGCGATTTCAAATCGAAAATTCTACAGAAACCCGCAAGACTCATGCTTTGTGAATTTAAATCAGAAAGCCCCAAAACTCATGCTTGGGTGGATTTAGATCAGAAACCATACAGAAAGCCCCAAGACTCATGCTTGGGTAAACTGAAATCAGAAGTCGTAGCAACCCCGGGACTCACGCTCGGGTAAATTGAAATCAGAAAGCATGCGGAAATCATGCACCAATTGGTAGTTAATGAAAATGCCGTAAGTTAAATGTCTTAATAAGAGAATAAAGAAAGCACTGAAAGTTCACTCAAAGGACATCTAATGAAAGCATCACAAATCATCTAGTGATTATATATGTGCATAGTGTCAACCTATCTAAACATTATTGAAAGTGATCAAACAACCATAGATTATGTGTGTGTTTCTCGGAGTTCGCTCAGATAACATTTGGAAGAAAGAGTCTTAAATATCCCGAGGAGTAATCTTAGGGTGTGTATATATAGAGGACTGCTTTCGTAATAAATTAATCCTATCCTGGGATGATTAGTCGTTCAGCGAATGTTTCTCTCAATTTTCTAGCCTTTGGGTATCTAACGTCTAGTCTTATTCCTAACCCATAGGTTATGCAAATGAATGAATGCTCTCTAAGAGAGCGACACTGGTCCCTTTATATGTGCAGATGTGGGAATTACTAGTCCTACTTTGGGATATTATAATTTGTAGGGGGTGTTAGCCTCACTTAGGAGGCGACTCCACAAGGTGGAGACGTAACTTTGTTTGTTAGCCCCACTTAGGAGGCGACTCCACTCAGTGGAGATGTGACTTTGTTTGTTAGCCCCATTTAGGAGGCGACTCCGCTAGGTGGAGATGTAACTTTATGGCTTCTCTTTTTGGATACTTTGTTTGACCCTCCTCGTCTGGGAGGTTGTGTTTTTTGTTGCTTCTCTCTCTGGAAGCTTTGTTTGTCGCTCCTCTTCTGGGAGGTTGTGTTTGTTGTTGCTTCTCTCTCTGGAAGCTTTGTTGATGTAGCTTCTTCCCTCAGAAGTGTTGTTGATGTAGCTTCTCCCTTCGGAAGCTTTATTAATATCATTTATCAAGGGTAGGTTCCACACCTTCCATAGAAGCATTTAAGTATGTCAATATAACATGTTTGACAAAGTCATGAAATTCTGAAATAGGGGAGATAAGATTTAGAAGAATCTTATTTGATCCGAGCTATGATGAGCGTTTAATCATTCCATTGCTGCACATTTGTATGAATAGCCTCCACCGAAGCTTGTCTTTTATTGATAACTTGGTTGTGTATTCATTCATGCATTGTGTTTCTTTAAGTAATTCCATTTGACCTTTCATTCCCTCTCATGGGATGAGACATAAACAAAAAGTGCTCCACTTGAGCTTTTGTGATATGCACGATCCTGAACACGGTTTGGATTTTACCTGTGATAGCACTCGAACTTACATTAATATTTGTTTGACTATAGGAAAAATGATAAAGCTAAACGAATAATAAAAGTAATCATTTGAGATAAGAGGCTTATTGTTAAGTTCCCATTTCCATGTTGCGTTGTCTCTAACCAGCTTTCACATTGATTTTACTTTGAATTTCTCAAATGAGCTTTCTTTTCTTTTTGCCTTGATGTATCTTTATCAAACTCCAACAATGTTTGGTTTTGTGTCCTTCTGTCTTGTGATAAGAACAATAGTCTTTCCTTTTGTTCAATTTTGTAGAACCTTCTGCAAGGGGATTGGAACTAGGCCCTTTCTCTTCTTCTTGCTTTAAAATTTTCCTTGCGTTAAGTATTTCTTCCGTAAGAATGAATTTATTAGCTCTGGAATATAAATCATTCAAGCTTTCACATTCGTTTAAGATAAGCTCCTTCCAAAAGGGGGATGGTACAAGCAACCGTGACCGCACAACTCTTAGCTTCTCTCTATCCGTTGCCCCTTTCACTTTGAGTTAATTATTGTGAAAACTTTTTAGACAGCAATTAAGGGACTCCTCCAGTCTTTGTTTGATTTTAGCTAAATCGTGAATGCTATTTGCCGAATCCTTTTGCATATGGAATTGTGTGCTAAATGCGGTAGACAGTTGCTTCCAAGACATGATGAGAGGGCCATTATAATGTTTGTGCCATTTAAGAGCTCTTCCGCGAAGAGTTGTTATGAAGACCTTACATCGAAGGGCTTTAGAAGCATTATGTGTATCCATGTAATTTTCAAACATAGCAAGGTATTCTTCAGGGTCTGTAGTCCTATTATATGCAAGTTCGTGTTCTTTTATTTCAGACGGGACCTTCGCCATCATTATCTCTTTAGAGAAGGGGATTCCTTGTAGCATTTTATCTTTTATCCTAACCGCCTCCTTTGATGCTTGGTGGTCTCTCCATGAGATTGGGTTGTTATGAAGATTTGATGAAGACTCAGTTTGATTGTAAAATTTTTGAGGTGCTATGATCCTTGATTCTGCTTCATAGGGTTCTGCTATAGAGGATATTCGGAAAAAGTTTGCTTCAATGAATATTCTAGTGGTATCAATTTGCGTAGCTAAGTGTAATATTTCCAACTCATCGTTTGTTAAAGTTGAAGATCCTCCAGTTTCTAGTTTGGCTATTTTGATGTTGTTTTCTGGAATGGACGACGTGTTGGATCCCTCTTTACCAATTTTCCCCAATTGAGTCATTCTTTAATCGATTTTCAGAGTACTTAGGTATTCAGAAGCTCCTTGTTGAGACTCCTTCTATAGTCTTGCTTCTTCGAAGCTTAGTCCAAACCGAGACGGAACATCACAATTAGAAATGTGGCAATACTATCCAAAAGGTTAAAGGTAGAAAAAGGGAATGAAGATTCAAGGCCCTCCTTCTAGCGCCAAAATGTTAACGATGTTTTGCATCAACACCGGAGATAGCTCTATGGAAATGGACCGTGGAGAAAGCATCAGGTTGCTAAGAACCTAACGGCTTGAGAAGGAATATTCTGATGATCCAACTGCATAGCAAAATACACACAAAAATATACTGAAATGTAGCATAACATGCGGAAAAAGTAGAACAAACAATTTATAGTGCTTCGGTTCAAACTGAACCTACATCCACTTTAAGGACTTTGATGATTTTATTCATGGAGGAGGTTACATAAGAAATTCACAAATTGATTTTCAAATTTGGGTTTATTCTCTAGAATAAGAGAGGAATATTGTGGAATAAGGAGAAAAAAGTCCCCCCAAATGTGACCTTTCGGGTCTTATTTATCGAGGTTTTGGGTCCCCTTTTGCTGCTTCTTTTTCCTACCACTTTTTTTGG
Organism: Allium sativum; assembly: GCA_030737875.1. NCBI lineage: Eukaryota > Viridiplantae > Streptophyta > Magnoliopsida > Asparagales > Amaryllidaceae > Allium > Allium sativum. Next base: position 69,106,083 of record CM060909.1, on the reverse strand, counting down.
TGTCATTTTTTTGTTCCCGCCTTTGGCTTTCATTGTTTCATCTATTTATTCCTTTCTCCTACTCCCCACGGCCTTCTACTATCTTTTTCTGGCTTTACCCCTTTCGTCATCAGCCTTTCATAACAACCTTTCGTTAGCTTCATCTAGCTGTCTCTAGCTTACTCTAGCTTCCTCTACCTTTCTATAGCTATCTCCTAGCTTCCTCTACCTTTCTCTGGCTTTCTAGACCACGTTGCTGATTCCTGAACCCTTTCTGCTATCGATTCCTGAGCCCCTTCTATTGTGGATTCAGCAGAAGACCTTCTCGAATGCGGAAACATAGCTTCGGCTGTTCTTGTGAACTCTAGTTCCAACAGAAAGGTTTCGACTTTCTTTCTTCCTATTAAATGTCTTCATGGATGCTTCTCTGTCTTTGCAATATCAATCTCGGACTCGCGGGAGTGGCTCCGGTGCCATGTCTTCTAGTAGTTTGGTCTCGAAAGTTATTCCTGGCCTTGATGACTTTCGATCTCGAGACATCTGGTCTTGATTCATCTCTATACCTCTCTTCTTAAGTAGTGGATTATGAAGTCTTCGATAGCGGTAAAAGGAGCCAGTTCCGGCTTCTGGCATATGTGTTCATCTTTAGTTATAAAGGTGAGCTTCTAGAATACCTTCCGGTGATGTCGAAGATGGCTCTTGATGTTGGTGTTGGTGTCAAGTTGGTATTGGTAGGTTCTTTCCTTCTTTTGCTTACGTCTTGGATTATATGCTTTCGGCACTAGGTGTATGCTTCCAGAATTGTTATTCTGCATCCCATTCAGTGCCGGCATTACCCTCCTTATATCTTCCTTTTCATATTGACCTTGATCTTTCCTCTGTCATGACCTTTCGGAATCTTCAATACCACTTTCTATCTCCAGATGTCGGTATTGGATCGGTATTTTTGTATTCTGATTCTTCTTGGCTGTCGGTGTTTGCTTTCGACTTTTCCCTTTTTGCCCTATGGCCTTGTTGTTGGCTCTTGGACCTTGCTTCCGGTGACTCCTTGGATTTGGTCTTTTCTCCACGAACCTGGTTTCGCTGTCCGAAACCTCCTTTACCCTTTCGGCTTCAAAGCTTCCGCTTCTTCATATTTGACCGGTACGAAATTTTGTGTTAATAATATGTGACTGTGCGAGCTATAAATTTTTTTTGTAAAATACGAGCGATTTTAATCGAAAATAAAATTAAAATTGCCTACTTGTATAATATCTTAACCTCCAGTAGCTTCTTTCATTTTCCCTACCTCCTTCTATTTTCTGGTCAATGAAAAATGAGCTGCTATTTCCTTAATTCTTCAACAATTTTTAAAAACTCAAATACTCTAAGAGATCGCTCAATTCTTGATTCGTTGAATTCTTGGGCTTGAGAGCTTACTTTCATATGATTGCAATTGTGTTCATGATAGTTTTGGTCACACAAAATATTTACAATCGACTTAGGGTTGGGTTTGGCTGGCGACTGTGGCAAAGAGGGAGGGAGGTGAGGATGTCGTTGGGCTTGTGGCATAAAGGAGCATGTTTTAGTGTAGTTTGGTGGGTTTTCATTCAGAAACACGTCGCATGTTACTATTTGGGAGCAAAGGGAAGCATTGGGTCGTGACTCCTGAGGCAATGCCGAGCTTTGGTGTGAGGTGGCTATTGGATGAAGGGGAAAAAGGGAGTTAGTTGGTGTTTGTAGCGGTTGTGATGAGTGACGGGAAGTGGTGGTCATTGGCGGTAAAACATGGTGGTCTGGGGTCGAGTATAAAGAGTAGCGGGTTAGAGTTTTAACTTGCGGAAGATGAAGTTTAAACATGGGTTAAGTATTAGTTAAATAATTAATTTTTTTAATTACGATCTAATGGTATAAATCCTTGTTCAAATTTTAATGATCATATATATTTCATATGAAATTAGATTCGAGCGAAACAAGATCCGTTGGAATCGTAGTGACGAACATTACGCCTTAGAGCCAGATTGGAGTACTTTGGAGATTCATGAATTTTTATCTAATTTTAAATGAAAATTTGAAATTAAACAAAATGATGCGTAAATCATTGATCAAGAATGGATGGTGAGTTAACTCGCACACTTTCCGAAATACTACGATGTGGGTGAATTCATATAATAATATTCATTGTTGTTAGTATAACTTGTGTGTTTGGATGCTTTGGATGATTAGTGCTTTGTTGATTGTCGATATATATATATATATATATATGCACACTATATAGTGTGTCTCTATCCACATCCCACTTTCCTCTCTCGACCACCACACATTTTCGGTCGGCCGTTAACGACCAAACCTCTTCACGTTCGTCGGCCATAAATTTCCGTCGAATAGTGTAAATTTTGAGGGGTATGCCATTCGATGGTTAACCGAATGACGTGGTCACCGGAAGAGGAAAGTGGGGTGTGAATAGCCGGACACTATATATATGCTTCCTCCTCTCTCCAATGGAGAGAGGAAAAGGCAATCTCAAAAATAAATCGAAACCACTAGGTTTCATGCCATAAATCAACATAAATAATCGATTACTGGAAAATCAGTTCCTCTGATTTAAGAAAACTTAAATAAATGCTACCGCATGTCATCAAAATTTAAGAGTTTCTTATCCTTTTACCTGAACGGTATTAGTTTGGATCTATAAGCGATGTTGCATTTGATTCAATAGGGATCAAGCCACTAAAGAATTGTGGAATCGGTGTTACTGTACCAAATAAGGACATCAAAAATTGAATCTCATTCTTCTTAAATCGACCCTTTTCAATGAATCGTCTATGTTGAAATTTGTGTGGGTATAGTTAATCTACAAAGGAGAAGATGCTTTTACAATTTCACACCTTTTAGAAAATCAGGTTCCAGGCTTTCGATTTTCAGACAATCAAGACATTAGATTGTGTATTCGGTAAATCCGTTTTCAGCAACATCATCCTGCGTTGTAGATCTCGATTCTACAAATCAATTCTCTAAAAAGAACGTATGTTCGAATGCTGGTGTTAATGATACTTTTCGTCAACACTGGAGATAGGTCTATGGAATAGGACCTAAGAGGAAAAATGGGGTTTTTCAGCTTTCACGAGTCTGAGTTAGTTCACCGTTTCCTAGATATCAAGATTTAGAGCCCAAAATATTAGTTACTCTTCCCTCAATGGGGTAAGCATCATGCTTAAGTGACTCAAGAACAACAATTATCTTGGGACAAGGGTTCCTTAAGCACAACCCTTAATAAAAGACTAAACGGCCTATAGGAAGGGGTTTTGCACTAAATTTGCCGAAGGTTCTAACCTTGAGTAGGAACGCGTGAGCATGTATAAAGCATATAACGTCTTACACTAGAAGTAGCTAAGAAATCACATAAGAAACCCATAAGGAAATATGCTAAGTGTTGATGCACTCTTTATTGATCTTCGATTTGAGGTACACAAGTGATTACAATTGAAATCACAAAATTGATTTAGAAATTAGGGTTTACTCTAGAGAAAAAGTGTACAAGAATGAGAAATGAGAAAATCGCTCCAAAAAAGAGACCCCTGGGGTCTTATTTATAGACAAATCAGACCCCCTTTTGCTATAGGTCCAGCAGAAGCCCTAGTTCGTCGCTTTCTCATTTGGTTCCGGAAACTTTGGCTCTCGGTCGCATTTTAGGCTTTGCTTATGGCTTTTAAGGTTCTAGTTCTCGGGAGGACGTCCCTATCTTTGGAGCTTTTTTTAGATGTCATGTCTATCTTCTTTGTATCGATACCAATCCTATCGGTACGGATAGCTTTAGGAAGGCTTCGGGCATGCGGATATAAGCTTTCAGATATGGGCTTCCGGTCGTGAGCTTTCGGTCTTGCTATTAATTCTTCGTGGTACTTGTCTTCATGATTTAAGTGGATGGTTTCCAGATCTGTCATCCCCTATCGGTATCAACATTAAGTAGATTAGTGTGGATAGATTGTCTTTTCCCAAGGTTTTGTCTTGCCTTTTCGGTAAATCTCTAGATGTACAGGGATATGAAGAGGGTCTTCTATTGGAAAGGGATAAAAGGAGACATGGCAGATTTTGTAGCAAGATACATATCGTGTCAGAGAGTTAAGGCAGAGCAGAGGAAACCCGGTGGATTATTTCAGCCGTTAGATGTGCCACAGTGGAAGTGGGAGAGCATCTTGATGGATTTCGTAGACGGTTTTCCTAGGTCGAGGAGAGGAAATACCAACATTAGGGTGTCCGAAGATAGATTAACAAAAATTGTTCATTTCATCCTAATCAAGAGTAACAGGACCACAGCTGGGTTGGCTTCAATATAGGTGAGGGAGATTGTACGACTTCATAGAGTTCCCAGGAGCATTATTAGCGATAGAGGCCCCATCTCTATGGCCAGCGAGTTTGGGAGAAGCCTGTAGGAAGCTTTAGCAACACAGCTAGAGATTAGAACTGCATACCACCCTCAAACAGATGGACAGACCGAGAGGGTTAATCAGATTCTTGAGGACTTATTGCGGTTGTGCATTTGGACTTCTGAAGGAGTTGGGAGGAGCATCTTCCCTTAGTTGAACAACAGCTATCAGCCGAGTATTGGCATGACACCTTTTGAAGCTTTGTATGGACAATCCTGCAGATCACAATCTTGTTGGTGGGAGACTATAGATAAACTTCTTGGACCAGAGATGATCAGAGAGACCTTAGACAAGATCAACTTAATTCATAAAAAGGATGAAGGCAGCTCAAGACATATAGAAATCTTATGCAGACAAAAGAAGATCAGATATTGAGTTCAGCATAGGAGATATTGTTTTCATTAAAGTGTCTTCTCTTAGGAACGTGGTGCGGCTTGGTTCAGTTGGGAAATTAGAACCAAGATTTGTTGGACCATTTTCAATAGTAGAAAGGATAAGCCAAATGGCTTATAGAGTTCGGCTACCAAAGAGGCTACTAGGGTTTCACGATGTATTTCATGTCTCGCATCTAAGGAAATTCCTACATGATTCTGCGGTAGTAGTGGAGCCAAGTACTTTAAAGGAGGTCGAGGTCGAGGTCGAGGAGGAGGATTTTCTCAGACAAGTACCTACGTGGATTCTGGATTCTGAGATGAAGAAGTTAAGGAATAAGGAGATTAGACTCGTGAAGGTTCAGTGCAGAGATTAAAGCAAAGAAGCAACATGGGAACTAAGGAGAAGATTCACGCTTCTTTTCCATTCTTTTTTATAGTACGCTCTTAATCCTTTCTTAGTTTGAATTTGAACCTTATCCATTTCCTATCATTTAAATTAGTAAGTCTTAGAAAAATGCCATGGCTACTAGGATATGGTTTAAACTTGTTATTAGAATATATATTATGTTTGATGGATTCAAGTGGATGCAAGTGTTTTTTAGTTGATGCATTTACACACACCAGGCAATGATTAGTGATCGACAACTAGTACACTATCACATTTGCATATGAATGTGTGTGAATTTTTAATTCACTTGTTAATTTATGAATGAAATTTGAGTGATTATCGTAGGAACTTTGCCTTTTGTTGATGATGATTGTAGCATACATATACAATTTTTTGTACCATTAGGATTTTGTTGCATACATTTTGGATGCATAACACCGACATAAATTGCATAAAAGGAGGTTGACTGAATTGGTGGACCGCCTAATTTCTTGCATTAGTTAAGGACACACACACTACAGTATTGCATATGTTCATGAAAAGCACTAAAAATTCAAAGGACAATAGATGCATGTGATAAATGGATGAGTGATGGATGTAGATGATGTTGTGATAATATTTATGACATTCTTCTAACCTTGGAAATTTCAAAGATGAGGGGAGAACGTAACAACGCAAAATTTTAATAAAGCAATTCAATAAAAGGATTAATAAAATAAGTATTAATCAAAAAAATATTGGGAAATAGGCAATTTAGGTTGTGTCATTGAGTTCGTTGCGAAATTCTGGCTAAGATAAACATTTGGTTTATTAAAATCGGAGTTAAAACGAAGAAAATATAAAATAAAGAAGTTTGAAATTCGAACTTGAAATATAATAAACATCCAGATCAATTAGAAATTAATTAATACGCAAGCCATGGTCAGCTGTGTCGACCCAGGGATCGACCCGGGAGTCGACCCAGATCCTAAGTGGGTCGACCCACCTGGGAAGCAAGCGCACCTCGGTGCGCTCGTTGTTGAACGTTTTGGCTGGCTTTTGGGGTGCGTTCTTCTGGAGACTTCTTAGATCTAATAGCCTAAATTATAAACCTAAAATATAACGATCTAAAACACCCTAGCTTTATTGTAAATATGCTCCAAACCTAACCAAATTCTCGCTACTCCATTCTCTGCCTTCATCTCAAATAACCTTCTTCTCAAATATTTATAATGGAGTACTGAGGCTTGGTTTTGTATATATTTTGGATGATACTATAGATAGAGATTACCTACTAGGGCTAAATTGGATTGATTAAAGTTGTGAGCATATTTCAATAATTCTAAGATTCAGTACAAAATAGGGTTTTTCTTGACAGTATAATAAGTTGTAGATTCCTTTTTATTTCAATTGTCTTCTTTGTCAATAATCTATGTAAACCCGATTCTGCTTCTATCTTTCTTAATTTTACTTGAGTAAATCTATTATAGTAGTTTTATTCATTTCATCTATATCTTATTCTTCGTATGTAATTTTATTACAGTTCAGTTTCAGCCCTATTTTATTTCAAGTCTGTTCTTATTTGTATGTGTCTAGGCTATTGTTCTTTTTATTTTGACACTGAGTTTAGGACTTCTAGAGCCTAAACCATTTATTCTTTCTTGTTTATGTGCAAATTAGTTTAAAATATGAAATTGACAATAAAAGCGCAATTGGAAAAAATAAGAATATGTATAAAAAGGATAAATTGGGCTTAATTAACATTGTGCAATAAAGGATAGTTGTATTGTAACTTTAATAAACTAAATAAACGACATTTGAATAGACGCAAATGATGGGGGTTGGGTTGTATAATAAAATTAAACAAAAGTGTTGTTTATAGACAACTTGTAAATTAAAGTTTACATGCAACCTATGAAATAACATAAAGTTATATGAAGGGAATTAGGCATATTAATAAACTTAAAATAACCAAATTAATAAGAATGGTAGTAGTGGTCAGTTCCGGCAGTAGAAAATAATTAGGGAAAATTAGTGGCCTATTAAGAAAAGGTATAGGAGTCCGTTCCGGCGGCGACAGCTGGTTAGGGAAAATAAGTGGCTTGTAATATTGGTCCATTCTGGAAATTGGGGTAGACTGATTAGAAAAAATAAGAGGCCAATTAAAATAAAAAGTAATAGTGGCATAGGCAATCGTTGACAAAACTACTGAGCTTATGGTAGCTAGTGGTCAACAATAATTCTATAGGGGCCTTAGCCCTAATTAAATTGGGGACCAAGTCAAGGGGTGACTTATGTCGAATTTTGTTTTGGTTGGGGATCCATATCAGTCAGTATTCCTTTTTATCACACTACACTGAGGTCTCACGAGGAAGCATTGGCACGCTTATACTATACTAGGCAGTAAGAGGTCCAAACAAGGTAAGTACGTACGCGTTCCTGCGACGCGTTTAGCGTGCATTGCACCAATTAGGGAAGATAAGACATTGTAACGCTGGTGATTTATGCTATGTCCTTAGAGCTGAAGGGTCGGGTCTGATAAACTTGGGGCCATAGTCAGCATAGGTTGTCACAATTGTGGTATAGGAGTCGGTCAATGGGTAGAATTAGGTTATATCCTAATTTATGAATTGTAACAAGTGGTCCAGAAATCGAATGATTTGACAATCGGCTATCTTTTGGAAATATATTCTTATTCTTATTTACTATGATGAGATTTAACTTTTTATTATGTCTAAATTTTCTCTTTTATCACTCATGCTAGTAATTACTGAACTCATCAGGCTTTATGTCTGACTATTTATTGATCTACACGGGTTTGAATGAACTCATCTGAAGAGAATGAAGATGACGAGGAGTAACACCATAACCTTTTTAATTTATTCAGTTCAGAATGGTTAGTGAATGATAGTGAAGAAGTAATGAATTTTTATTTGACTATACACTTGGTTAAAGTTGTTGTTTCCATGATGAATTATTTGCCATAGCTGATTGATTCGTTGATGTTGATAACACGTTGGTCTTAAATATTGTAGCCATGTTTTAATGAGTAAAGAATTCAGAGAAAGTTACACTACAACCACGATAGATTGTCTTCTATGGATTATTGATGCTCACAATATGCTGCTCATAAATACTATGTCCATGTTTTTGTGAATAAAGAAATCATAGAAAGTTACAATGTAGCCACAATAGGTTGTCTTCCACGGATTATTGATGTTGATAACATGTTTCTCTTAAATACTTTAGCTATGTTTTAGTGAGTAAAGAAATTGTAGAAAGTTACCCTGTAGCCATGTTAGGCTGCCTTCCATGGATTATTGAAGTTGACAACACGCTTTTTGGAAAAGTTGGCAGCTAGCATTATTTGTTCGTATTGTTTTTTTTTAATTCTAACTATAATGCTTAAAGCGTAAAATCTTTGAATAAAATGATATATTGAATAGCAATACACAACCACATACATAATACACTGATAAGACCATTAACCAACAAAAGTACAACACAAATAAACTACCTGTTACGTTGAATCCATAGTTCTTCTAAATCATTCCTAAGACGTCTTATCTCCAGTTCCAACTCATTTGCATAGATTATTCCCTATTCATATAAATGATAGTCAGTCCGCTCGGAATAGTCACAATCTTTTGGCTAAAATGGACATAGCTGGATTCTACGTCCAATATTTTCTCCATTAGCCCTGACTACAACCTTCACCTCATACCCGCAGTTACAACAAAAAGGATATGAGTCAACCTCTTAATCATATGGAGGTTGAACAACTAAATCTCAGTTTACCTCTTGTTCGTACTAAGGTTGAACAACTGAAAATTGTTCTGTTGTTTATTGAATTGGACTATGAGCAAATAAATTTTGATCAACCATTTCTTCATACAGAGGATTTAAAGGCTCTTGAAGTTGTAATTGTTCAAGATTTGGGAACTCACAATAGACATCTTCCTAGTGTTGCTCTTGATACTCGATAAGCCAATCTTCATTAGTTTATTGCTACCAAAGGTCTGGTCGCTGGCCACCAGTCGGAATCAATAGATGAAGGCCTTGACGGTTTTGTTGTTAGTATGTGGATGCGTGAGAAAGTAGGATATTAACTGTGTAAAGAATTATGAGGAAGATGTATATTACATCTCATATTTATATATGTAAAGTTTTGAGGAGACAAGTGTACTAATAGAAATAATATTGCACACTACACGCTACTAAAGTTATTAAAATGACTACACACTGCACAATAATAAAGATTCCTTGTTGATAGTACATAAGAAACACTGTATAAAATACAAAAAGAATGGCACAATATAAAATAGGGGGCGACTTGAGTTTTCTAACTCATTCACAAGCTAAACTAAAACCTTATGCCTCAAATTCTAATATTAAAATGCAGAGTTGATAACATTACTGGTGTACACATCAATGGGAGACAGTCTCGCATAGATACAGTGATTGTCTGTTGCGTTGGATTTGACCACTCGCTGATCAAGTCGTGGATGTTGACAACACTCTGCTTTGTACATGATATCCACGTGTTGGGTAAAGAAAACATAAAAAGTTGATTTTGACAACAAACTAGTACGTATACTGTAGTCATGTTGTATGTAATAAAGAAAACAAACAAAGGTTCGTTGTAGCCATGATGTATTGTCTGCCACGGTTGCTTGAGTCATTAACGTCAACAACTCAAAGCTTTTGAAAACAAGTTTATTTGAAAGTGTATGCCAATGAATTAATAATTATTAATTTTGAAGAAAATCAAGTGAATTATTTATATTTAATTAATTTGATCTCAATCGCATAGAGGCAGTTCGAAATTTTCCGGTTTGAATTTCAAACTAATATATTGAATCCAATATACGTTAGAATTTTTTCAAATAAGAATCTCCTAGGTCTATTAAACTAAATTGTTGTAAATAAAGAGAAAAATCTAGATTTCGTCCTCTAAAATTTTAAGATATGGCATAATTAAATTAAAAAACAAATCGTGATATGGCAATTCGTAAACCTAAACCAAATATTATAATAAACAGAGATTTAGAACTAGAAAATACATCAAACAAGTTACACAACAAACACAAATTACAAACAAGAGATACAAAGTACAATCAATGTAATATATCAAACCAATCGTTATTTCATCAAAACGCGAAGCTCCTCTTGGTAATGGCGACTAAGGTCGCTTCTTGTCACCTCGCTTTTGTTCCTCTTCCTTCTTCTTCTTGATCGCCCTCACATCATGTCACCTTGCTTCAACCTCTCATGTTTCTCTCCGCTAACCCTAGCTTTCTCCACGCCTGAGAGTTAGCTGTGTGTTTCCCCCCAAAACCTATCATACTTCAAACTTTAGATCTAAAACGAAACCCTTATTATTCCCCCTTCCCAAGGCTTTGATGAACTAGTATTGTTCAGATTTAGCACGAAGGCTTGGGTGGTTATGTTCTCTCCATGGCCGATCCACCTACCTCTACAAAAATCGAGACTGTATTTTGACTGTTGTATATTGGTTAGGTGTTATCGTTACTTATCTTAAGCTACTTCTTTTGTTTTTTTCTATGTCCTGTACCTACTGCGTTTGAGTTTTCTTTGGGATATGGCTTGGGCTTTGTTTTCATTCTTGTGGCGCTATTTTATTTTTCCTGGTTATTTGGGAGACGATAGTTTTAATTCCTTATTTTTCCTGATGCTCATCCGGTCCTATAGTGTTTGACCGGGAATTTGGAATGGTGAGTTATTTTCTGGTGAACTTTTTTTTGTTTCTGTTTGTCATTCTGGAGGTAATATTTTGCGGTGGATCCTGTCTTGGTGCTACATTGTCATGGTTTTCTGAAGCATGGTTCACAAAAGTGAGTTCTACTTGCTAAGCTTCCAGTGTTCGTGATGGAATGTGATGAATTTCTTGTTTAGCATTTTTGGTTGATGCCTTGCTTATTGGGTATTTGACTTATTGTCCTCTCTTAGTGGTGATGGTACATTTGGCTACGCTATGCATCCCTTACCTATTTGGTTTGTGTTATCACAGCAGGAGGTGTTTTATGTTGAGATAGATCTGCTGTGTAGTACTTACTTGGAAGTGATGTCTCCATTTTAGATACACTGTGCTACCATGCATGTGTGCTAACTATGTTACGAGGTGATTTGACTATGAAGCGTGGTCCCATCTTGGTTTGTAGGTGTGATATCATGTGCTCATTGCAACATGTAATTTGGTTTAGGATTACCCTATTTTATAGGTGTAGCACTTTATTTTATGTTATTTTTTTCTTGCTTTGGAAGAAGATATTAGTCTCCCTACATAGAGAATGGAAATGTTTTGTAGTCTATATTAATGGTCTAGCTCCAGTTTTGTAAACTTGTTTAGTTCCAGTAGGCATCGATCCACTATAAAAAAACGTTCTGTAGTAGGTTGACCAATTACCAAACTTCTGTATTTCATTGTAATTATTATTTGTCATAATAATAAGTGTTACAGACCACTATAAAAACTGGTCGGCTTTACCAAAAAGTATAAAATACATCAAGCTAGCGATGCATTAATTTAGCCCGTTCTGATACCAAGTAGTGTGCTATTTTCGAGTTCTAAACAACTAATTTTGTCTTCTAATCATCTCACCGTGTCTTCCAATATTCGAACTAGCCTTGCATCTTTCGAACATATTGAACCCCTCTTAGGAAAATCTCTATATCAACCCACTCTACGTGTTCACAGAAAGGAACACCATTCAAGTTCCAACGTTTACCTTAAACTGTAGACAACCGCAATAACAATGCCCATCATTTCTTCTACTTGTAGTCACAAGATTCAGACACATATAGCAACAATGACCTATAGTCCATGATGGATGGCTGAATTCATAGTCATTACTTATTTGATATCCTGTCCTTTGGCTTGATAAGTCCACATAAGCATGTCTCTCCAAATTATTATCAGCAATATGGTCAATGCTATTATGAAATGTTTCAAATTGAGTTTCGAGTACAATTTATGATTTGACTTACCATTGTTCGACATGCTGCACCAATAGATCATTGGCGATCTCTCAATTATCCATATCCGTTCAGCTAGCAAATAAGGGAAAAGTTGAAGAAAATTTGATTAAATTAGGATGTTTGTAAATAAAATATATAAAAGAAAATTCTCGTTAAGATATTAAAGTGACACTGGCTTGTCACTGACATATTAAAGTATGCCTGAACCATTTAAGTATCACTATTATATTAAAGTGACATGTTGGTCGAGTGATTGATATTGACAACACGTTGTTGTATACATCATAGTCGCATTGCATTGATTGAAGAAAATGGACAAAGTTGATGTTGACACCATGTTGCTGTGTGCATTGAGTTGATGTTAACAACACGCTGCTACGTACACTGCACCCACGTTGTATGAAGTAAAGAAAACAGTAAAAATTGATCATGACAATACGCTACTATGTACACTGTAGTTAAGTTGTATGCAGTAAAGAAAATTACATGGATTATTTATATTTGATTATTTCGAGCTCGTCACGCAGCGGTAGATCGTAATTTTTTAGTTCGGAGTTCAAACTAATATATTGAATCCAATATACATCAGAATTCTTTGAAACAAAAATTTCCCAGGTCTATTAAACTAAGGTATTGCAACAAAAAGAAAAATCTATATTTGATCCTTTGTATTTTGAGATATGTCAAACTTAAATCTAAAAAAAATCGCGGCATGGTAGTTCGTAAACCTAAACCAAATAATATAATAAACAGAAGATTCAGAACAATGATCGTCTGAGATACAAACTAAACCATAAAAATTATTCATAACAAACATTGAGCAAAGGGAATGCATATCACAGAAATGGCTGATAATATTAAATTGATACAAAAATACAAAAGCACACCATATTAAATTAAACAGTAAAGCCTATTCGGAGGCATAGCACATAAATCAACTATATTGATGTTCATAAGCTTCATGGCTGATGAATTCTGTTCCGTGTTCTGATAGGTAACACGAATCAAAATTAGAACGATTTTCTTTAAAATCATTCTCTTCTTCAATAAGCTAGACAACGTCTTGATAACGATTACAAGAAACAATAAAAGCGCTAAGTGTCTTATGAATTTCTAAACAATGCTTACCCATAGGGGCGGTAAGAATGGTTGTTTTAAGTTTATTAGACCATGTTTCAAAACATTTCATGGCTTACACCCCCACCTGTTTGCAGCATTATATCATATCTGCGGTCAACGTCAATATATTCTTTCATGAGTTCAAGTAACTTCGAAGAATACCAATTTTTGGTAGACATTTTTCTACGCAAGTAAGTTTAAAGTTATGAAGAATGAAGGAAACGATTTATAAGCAGTGATGTACAAATAGAAACCATAACCACAGTGTAATCACCATTGTTGACGGCAAAAAATGTCGTAAACACCAAGGATTCCCAATTACTAGAAATTATAAATATGATCGCATAGACAAGAACATAAAATAGAACATAAGCAGTAAATAACACAAGAGATTTATAGTGGTTCGACCTCTGTGAGGGCCAACGTCCACTTTGAAGAGTTATTGGAATTTTATTGGTCACTTGAAAGATTACAAGATTGAGACCCTCTCATTACATTTGTTGACTATGATACATGAAGTTACAATAGTCATATTTGCAAGAAATAGTAAAATGGACAATTTTGCCCTTCTTCTTCCTCAAAGAAGAGATGCCATTAATGAAGCTCTATGGAGGTCTCAAGGCTCAAGAATCTCCCCTTTTTGAAGTGTGAGGTCACGGGGTATTTATAGGAAGTGGTGAGGTAGGAGTTAGGTAGGAGTAGGTAGAAATGGGGACCATCTACAGGAAATTCACGCCTTCAGCTGTCGACCATCGAAAAATTCGCATCTAGGCCAAGGTGCTAAATTTCGCACCTGTAGGGTGGAAATTTCGCACCTCGGGGGTGCGAAATTCGTACCTCCTGTAGGTTCAAATTTCACACCTCGAAGGTGCAGAATTTCGCACCTCGTGGGTGCAAAATTTCGCACCTCAAGGGTACGAAATTTTGCACCTCGCAGGTATGAAATTTCGCAGCTCGAGGGTGCGGAATTTCGCAACTCTCGGGGGCACGAAAATTCTGTTTGAGAGGTGTGAGGTCTATCGGAGTGGCTTGGGGGCTCGAAATCCTGGTCGGCGCATCCGAGGATGTCGAGGCCTTGGTTCGGGAATGTGCTGGAGGAGCGGCGAGGCTCGCTAAAGTTGTTGGCTGAATCCTGACTTTGAGCTGATCTGGTAATTCTGGGCAACACACTTGAAAGCTCGCTGAGGTCGATCGCCGCCGGGACTGTGGGGCCCCGGACCCCCACCGGCGCTGCGCCCGAACCCGCTTGATGGCTCGGAGCACGGCTCTCCTTCAGCTCAGATGTGGACGAATACTGATGGAGGTTGCGTTCGAGGGATGCGACATCCTGCTAGTGGCCAGACTCGAGTCTTTTGGTACTGGACCCCGGATGATATTGGCGACGCCTCCGGGCTGTAATATTACGCGATATGTTGAGACGAGCATGTCTTGTGTACTTTTGGTAACCGGACCAAAAGGCCAGTTAACAACCATCGTCAACAACATATTCAACACTACTACATGTAATGATAATACAACAAAAACATAATCACCAAAAACAACATAATATCAGCACCACAGTATGTAGTGATAATACAACAATACCATGTAAATAATAAAAACGACAATGATAATATAGTAAATTAGTAACATACAAAGATAAAACAACAACGTCAACAATAACAACATAATCTAAAAGATTAAAGTCAATCTACATATCATCAAAGTCAATATCATTAAGATGATTTGTGTCCTCATCAACATCTCCTCGAAGCCTAGGATGGTAGCACTCTTCATCAGCAGTAGTAAGCTCATTAATACGAGCTGTCAAATCATCTATACTACAACGATGCTCGATGAACATAATGTTGTATTAACAATTCTATGATTTTTGTTTGATGATAACAAACATATATTTATTATTATAAATGTGTTTGTAATTGTACTATTATACTACATCACAGACAGAATATAATATTTATATTTAAATAGAATACTACTGCACAAGAATCCAAATATTCAAACAGTATTTTATTTAAATATAATATTTTATTTCAACATTCCAAATACTACAAATTTATAACTCCACTGTTTGTACATTTCACCGAAATACAATTCATTCACATTCAGTTTCATAATTTCATTTGTATACATTGCTCCTCACTACATTTCTCTCAGTAACTCAGTTACAGTTACTTACACATACACTTGCACAGTTTCCGTCTTTTACCTGCTTCAATGTCAGTCCAGTCTTCTGCTTACCTGTCACAGAAACACACACAGTAAACTGGAATAAAAATAATTTTATATTTTAGCAAATATAATTTTTATTTTATAAATTTATAAATTTATTTGCCTTAGAATTTTGGTGTGTTTCTCATCATTTTTCATGATTTGATCCGATTTATATGGACATCCATCTGTGTCTAGACAGCTTGTGATGTTCACAGTGATACACTGTAAATACCACAAGGTAGACGATAAGATTTAACAACAGGCTTTTCCTTCCTGTTGCGAAAAGCATATTTATCGCAACAGTGCTTTCATGCCTGTTGCGAAAACATACTTTTAGCAACTGCTCTTTCATTCCTGTTGCAATAGACATATTATTTGCAACTACACTTTCAAACCTGTTACAAAAATTATATATTTAGCAACTGTTTTCACCAGTTTCCATAACTGTAATTTTTTTGCAATAGGTAAAGCCACATAGGAAAAACGTACTTTTGAAAATTATTTTTCCCCAAGTAATGTTCGATTATAATATAAGAAGTACAAGCATAATAGTTAATATATATGTATATATATATACATACATACATATATACATTTTTTTCGAAAATGTCATATATATACATATATATTGGTATGTTTATATGTATATATATATGTGTGATTAACATTCGGTTAGGGCCATGAAATAACAAGCAATCAATAATAATTAGTAAATAATGAGTTATATTTTAATAAGTAATGAGTATAATATAATAAATAATTTTTATTTGATACATAACTATAATTATTACTGATTAATATAATTCAATAATGTATGATATTTGATTTTTTAACTATGTACTTATGCATTACTCTAACAGACCAAGTTCTGGATTAGACCTTATATTTACTTATAAAATTAAGTTTATATATAGATATATATTTGATTTAGTTCTGTACTTACTTCAAAAAGGGAACATAATATTTATTTTTCTAAAGTAATTCGTACTTGTTAAATGTTCAATCCAACTTCGAATTTGTGACTACTTTGTTGAATTTAACATTTGATTTCACTACAACAAAATATGATATTAATAATGCTATTTAATAACTTATTTCAAAGTGTTATTATTTACATTTAATTATTTTCTTTTCATCCCATATCATGTGTAACGCTCTTTTACGGTCTCCCTCCAACTTCACAAAAAAATTCCCTCCCTCCAAAACGATTTCGCCTCACAAAAAAATCAAAGTTGCGCCACCGCTTCTCCAAAAGTCAAGGGCTGAATTCTATATATCCAACCCAAATTATTGGCTACCGATACAGAACCCGTAAAGATAGAAGATGCTGATTAAACACTGGTTCTGTTACTTGTTCAAAGCATCTAGCCATCCGAGATCTAGATGCGAAATCGGTTTTAATCTATAACATCTTATGCTGGAATTCTTCCATTTATCCAAACCGATGCTTCAAACGTTTCAGATCTTGGAAGTAGCTGATTCGATTCGACTTACAAAGGGTAAAACCCTAGAATTGAATTTGAATTATAAGATTTGGGGATTATTTTGTTTATTTGTCCACGTAGATCTATTTCCTGGGCTTGTTTCATTTCAATAGCGAGTTTGTTTCCTATATCCAATTATAAGCCGATTACTAGAGGTATACTGAATGGAAGATCCTACGTTATATGTTTACGTTGGATCCCAAATTTCCTGAAATGACCTTTTTAGGATAATTCGTAGTTAAGAGCAGAATTAAGATTACTAACATTGTTCTTCGTGTACTGTTCCAGCTAATTAAGTGTATTTTCATAAAGTACAGAATTCTGTAAGAAAAGGGCAAGGTCAATGCAACATCGATGTTTGTATCGCTTATCTTATATGCTAATGTTTGTGCCCCTAAGATTATGTTTTACTCATCTAAAACTTTTTAATTAAATGTGAGGAATTATCTCCAGAAAGACTTAGTTGTAAACAATTATTGAATTTTATAAAGTGCATGGATTCAATAAACACCAACATGGTTCTGCTATTTTTCTTAGTTAAACATTATAAATAAGAATGAATAAATAGGATCTACTAGAATAAATAAAACATTGGTTAAACAGCTGAATATTTATAATGTTTCCACACAATTATTATTAAGTATAGAAGAATATGTATTATAATTGTAATTATAATATGCAATAAGGAATACATGATTTCTGAAGGCTTTGTTTTGAATTGGCCAACTAACGATTATTCATCAACTGTACAAGGCATGCATTATGATTGAAGGTTTAACAGTAAATACATGTTTATACTTTTCATTTTCCATTGCCAGCAATGCAAGTGTAATTATTGATTCATTTTTGTCTTTTTTGTTAAATAAAATTCATATCTCATTTAAAAGAAGCCGACCATGTAATTCTTGGGTAGGTTTGTGAATTTAAAAAGTTGTGTTTGCTTGTGAAATATACATAAAAACATGAATTCGTGTGTTGTTTGTATGTGTATGTTTATGTGTGTGTACACACATGTGTGCGTGTAAATTAGACAAAGACTGAACGAGATTTAAAGTTGTAAAGACGTCCGGTGGACTAAACCTAACTTCTACATGCGTATCTCTTCATCTTCTTTTAACTTCTCCTTCCCACGATTGATAATCTATTCTAATTTTCCCCACCAACTCATTCAAATAGTTTGTTAATATATTAATTTATTTCTTCTGTTCAATCAGTGGTTGTCTAATTTATATCAGTGTTCCCGATCCTCGATGAATAACCGCTTCCAATTCTCGATTTATGCTGCTTAATATACCCTGAATTTCTGTGCGTACCATGCTTCTCTTATTTGAGTGTTATCTACTATTCTGAAGATTATTAATATAAAATCGAGCTTTTATTCAAAATGTTTTTGTGCCTGATTGTGTTAGGTTTTTTAAACAGTATCATATGTTGACCTTTTTTGTGGAACTCATGTGTATAATTATACTTTGTTTGAACATATGATTGAACTTTTGTTTGGGAATAGCTCTCACAATAGATTATGTAGTTTGCGATCTATGTATTTGCATGTGACATTTTTATATAAATTTATCGCACACATTGATTAACTACAATGGTTATTGGTTGCAGGAACTGAAAAAGTTAAATGGCTTGAAGTTGCATATAAATTATCATCCTTTTTAAGTTACTGGAGAGTGTGCCTACGATCGAAATGGAACAGGTAATGATGTATCAGGTTTATCTATAAAATTTGTAGTGGTTATTTTTTAGACATCTTTCTGTTACTTTAATTATATATTAGGTCTGTCGTAGTTGATTTATTTGCAAAGGTTCGAGTTGAAGTCAAAATGCTGGTAATACTGCCAAAACATCGCCACCATGGTAAATGTGGCTAGACTATCGACTCTACGCAGTTGAGAAGCTTTTGTTGATTTTCTCATATCGTTGTGGCATCAGATCCATCCAGGCCTTTGAGAAAATGCTTGTAAGTGTTTAGATTCTTTGAAACTAATGAAATACATTTTCATAAAGCACGGTGGTCTAGATGAATATGGCTAAATCAATATACTGTGGTCATTTGTGTTGTAATGAACATGTGGAATTTTGAAGCATTGCACAAGTTTAAGAGTTTTTTTTCTATGAGATTTTATTTTATGTTCATCTGTGATCGAATAATCATTGCATTACAACGTGGGTACTTAGTGGTATTTAAAAGTAATTAGATTATTAACCTATGACTAGCCAAAGTATTCGTCAGCCTGGACAAACACATGGTGATGAATTGATTGTCAACTGTAGTTAAAAAGGATATTATTTTCTGTAATCAACCACATTGAATGGGTTTTGCTTCAACCATGATAATTTGATTCATTTCTTAATCAATTTACCAATTTCCCTATCTACTCTTTCAACTACATAATTTCATTATCTGCCTTATTTTTTTTAAAATCATCAGCTGCATGTTTTTCCCGAATATTTATATTTCAGTCTTTGGAAAAAAGGAATATAGATAGTTGTATGGTGTTAAGTGGACATACTCCTCTCCTGTTAATTGATTGGTTGCTTAAGTGATTGCACTACGTTGTTTACTGTATATTTGATACTATTTTCTTTTCCATGCAATATGCAACAACTTTTTGTCCATAAATGTAGAAGCTTTAATGGTTCAAATCAGATGATAGTGGAACATGCAATTGTGGTATCAAAAATAGAGACGGACTTGTTTTCATGAATTGATCGCCTACAATGAATGTTGGCAAAACTATGGTGTAGGTCAAACTTACAATGAGACCAAAAACTTGGTTGTATGCTGCTCTATTAAAATAATGATTCCGACTACAGGAGATGTTTAAAGGGACAAAGGGGAGGGGGCTTCTGTTCTTTAGCCAATCAACCTTTTATTTGTTTATGAAATTACAAATTTGTGCTGAATTATTCAAATGGGCATCAGTTGTAGGACTTAGAATTTAGGATAATTTTCTCTCTTACTTCCGTGCCTATTGTCAAATTTTAGAGTAACAACCCTACTGCTATGCGTTAGCCAAGGTTTTGAATTTCAGATTTTTGACAAAATATCGGGCTGATATCAAATTTGGAACAAAAAATTATGAGATTAACATAAGGATGAAATTCCTAATTGGCATGGAACATAGAAAGTGTGTTATCCAAATTTTTGTTAACCGGATTTTGTTCATGTACCGCAGTTATTACTTTTGATTATTGATTATTTACACTGTTAATATTTAAGATATTCATACATTTTCTCCCTTCCCTATGTATCTGCAGCAGTAGCGGTAGAATTGAAGTCAATTTCTATGCTGCTGTTGCATTTCTGAAATGCATCCTTTAACCATAATCAGATTATTGTTTTTGTATTTGGTATGTATGTTATTCTTCCTAATTAATCTATAATTGTACAGGCAGTGATAATGCAATGGTGATGGTCTTTGACTAGTGCGTTTGGATAGTTAATGTACGGAGTAGAGACCAGATGGGTAGCTTAACTGTGTCCGCATGACGTGTCTGGCGTGGTTACTCAACGGTAATGTCGACCAGATTTAGGGCATGTTTAGTGAGGACATCGTGGATAGAGGCTATGCCCTGCTTTGCGTCTCCTATCCTAGAGAAGAATGCGTTGTTAAGGTCATCCCCGAACTCCAAAATAACTGTTCTAAGGCAAATCTTCACGAATCGGTATTAATTTTCAGCTTGAAAATCTTCTCAGGAAAAATCGCCGGTGAAGTCAACCTATCTAGAAAAATATTCCTACTTTCGTTTCGATCTACATAGATTGGGTAAGTTTTGAATTGATTTAATTGTTTGGATCTATATAGATTGTGAAGTCAACCTATTTTTTTAATTGATTTCTTTTATCTGCGTTCTTTGTGATATGCTTGTGTAAGTCAGTTGATTTGAATTTCCTAGCTCATTCTCTATAGAATTGTTTTGGTAGATTTTGGACTGATTTTGAACCCACAAAGTCATACACTGATATAGACAAAAAATTGCAAATGTAATTTAAAAGTGTGATTTCCAAACCGCTGCTGGGGTTTGCGAGCCTTGAATTGTGCCTTGTTTGGATTTGGTATGTTGATGTTTGAGGGAATAAGTTTTAGGTGACACATCTAGTTCGATTGATCACAGTAGGTAGAGCACTTTTGGGTGATGATGATTTAGTTGTTCAAATTGATGCTTTCCTTGCAGCTTGCAACTGCCACCGACCGATTCCTTCTCCTTTCCTCTTATTATTTTCTTCTTTTCATTGTTTAATGTTTGTTATTGGTTTTCAATTCTAGTTATGTTATAAAGAGAAAGTTAGAATAGCATCAGTTTTCATTTGCTTTGATATGACTTTTAGGTACTGGTTGATTATATTTCTGTTCTAGAATGTTGTTTTAAGGATCCCAATATATTAGTTATTTCCTCTGAAATGTCATTTGTGGACTGACCATCGATTAGTTAAATTTGTCTTGTTTGACGCAGTATGTTTTCAAATCCTTTAAGGAATATATTGCATTTTCTATCTTTATTTTATGAAACCAAGAGAACGAGGCTACTGTATCGCTGAGGGAGCTACTGCACCAATTCTGGAGCAAGTTCTGCCAAAATGGTATTTATCATGGTGATATTTTTCCACATTTGTTTCTTCATATGTCTCCTACACTTGGCAAATGAATACTACTTGAGCCTCCATGATACACCGACAATGGATGAACACAACTTGGCAAATGAACTCATGACTCTGTCTTTACTATTTTCAAATTCAAAGATATGTAATTTAGTCAGTGGATGTGTTAGGCGAACCATTTATAGTAGTAATTTATAGTAATAATTCATCATTAATTACTTAGTATGTCTTACGAAATTCGATTTGCATGAAGTTTCAATTTAACTTGAATAATTTTATATGTCTACATAAATGCAGTCTGTTCGTGTTTGGCAAGCAGACAATGATGGGAGCTATGACAAGCATGCGCCCGTTCATGAGCGACATCAAACTTAGAGCATGAACTACAAATTTGTTCTATCATAAGTAATTATTAGAAAATATTCTATTTGAAAAAAATGTGTTGTCTGAGAGAAGAAATTGTTATACATGAGTGGTGTATGAAATTTATAGAAATTTTGTTGTAATTGTTTGTACTATTAAAACTTTGTTAAAACAAAATTTTTATTTGTTTATTTTATTTTGTGATATACACTATTACTAAAACGAATATATTTAATATGCAATATCTATAAGCTGTCATTTTTTTTATAGATTTATGGATCTATTGCAACAGGCATATACTGTTGCAAAATGATTTGTTGCAACAGCAAAAGCCTGTTGCAAAAATGTATACCGCCACATCTTATTGCAACAGGCAAAAAATGTTGCGGACTTTTTGCAACTTCGGCGATACCAATAGGCGCAAGTCTGTTGCAATAGGTCTACTGCAGCAGATATCGCCTGTTACAAAAAGTGTTTTTTGTTGTAGTGACATATTTTCTGTACAGGGGAAATATGGTCTGTAATGGACAAATATATCGAATATGATGTGGCAGGTGAATCTTAACAACATTTTCATGCAGCAAATATCCATGATCACACAATTCAACAGTTCTCAAAATAGTGTACAACAAATACAAATTTATATATATATTTGCACACACACATAAATTTATACAACAGTGTATGCATGCATAATGTACACTGGCAAGCCAGAGGTCGAGCACAAAGCAAGTAGTCCACATGTACAACAAAACAGTGTGGATATGCAGGTGAATATAGACAATGCAATTGTGTGCACAAGTAAGCATGAATGGTAACAAGTAATTCCAGCTTTTAAAAAGAACATCATTTTTTGTCTTTATCCAGGTAGGCAATAACAAAGCATATTTTGCATTTTAAAAAGAACAGCGTGTAATCAACAATCATACATCACAGGCAGGGATCAAAAAACTCAAAAGCAACAATACACAAACAAATTTTAGGGAACTCATAGAAGTTTTTCGATCGCAAGCTTCTCATCTTAATCGACAACGAACAAACATTCTCGAAGAACATTAGTGCGAATTTCCAGAAGACAAATTTGCAATCAAGTCGTGATTTGGGAAGTAGGGAAAACCCTAATCTATTTGTTTCGGCCGGCATTTTTGGGGATAAAAGAAATAGACAAAAGCGTGGGCGATCTTTTTTTTTTAATAAGGAGTTTCCTAGTTTTCTCTTTATATTGTTTTTGGTTATTTCCATTGTACTCGCCCATTTTTTCTAGTTTTTTTTTTTTTTTTTTGTAAAAACTAGGTTTACTAGTTATAGGATGTTAACTAGGGTTTACTAGCTACGGGTTTGTAGCTAGGGGAAAATCTGATTTCGGGGACAGAAATCCATTTAGGGCTTTGAGCGTAGAATTAGATCAACAGCTGGGTTTGTGAGTGTACAAGACTATATATGCGGTTAGCGAGGGAGTCACAAGTTTATAAGTTTTTGTATATGGGAGTTTGTTTTAATTCTCGTAAAAACCTTGGGGAATGCAGCAGTTAGCAGGGTTTGCCGAAGCTGGGTAAAATCTTTGTGTCATTTACTTTCTTTGCTTATTTACTCCTCAGTTTTCGGTGTTGTAATTATTATTCTACATTGTGAAATTTATTAATATCTTGAATTAATTTAATAAAACATATTCACCCCCTCTAGGGTTAATCTCGATCCAACAAGTGGTATCACAGCTTGGTATTTTATTAACTCTAGAATGGTGTTCCCTAGTTGTTAGTATAGCGAGAGCCAGTCTAGTGATATTCCAATTATTTTCAATGGGACATATTTTTTAATTTGGAAATCAAAAGTCGAATTCTATTTAAAATCCATTAATTTTTAATATTGGAATATTATTGAAAATATGGGTGACATGCTAGATAAGAAAAATAAAGTTATCAATGCTCATGTTATGCATATTATGTATTTTTATCTTAGTAATAACCAGCTTAATCTTATCTTCCATTGTTCTACTGCGCAGGAAATCGGGAATACTCTTAACACGAAATATAGAAGAATTAACAACAGTAGCTCAAAACCCCAGAAGGTCGACTCAAATTCACGTCTATGTTTGAAAGAAAAAACGGATGAAAATTCAAGTAGATCAGACAATGGAGACTCAAAAGAAATGAGACTAAAAGTTTCTCATATGAAGATTTGGTTTATATGTGTGCTGATTTAACTAAATCTATTGATAAACTCCAACGGGAAAACAAAACTCTGAAATCTAGAAATCTTGAGTTGGCCAGCAAAATTAATGATTTCGAATCACTACTTGAATACTCTAGAAACTCTTCAAATTCGGATTGCAAAAATTGTTTGAAATTGAAAACCATTCTTGTTCATCTCAATAAAAATATTCAAAAACTTGAGAATGAAATTTTGATCTTAAAAGAGAACGAGATTGAGTTATTTAGTTTGAACAATCTTCTGCAAAAGGAACTTGAAAATTTTAAGACTACCAAAAGTTCCAAACATGAAATTGCTGAAAAAGAAAGCTTATTGAAAACTGATATTATTTTGAAAGAGTTAGAAAATGAAATTGTAAAATTCAGGAATTTTGAAAAACTTGAGTTTGAAAAGCAAAAACATTTTGAAATTGAAATCTCTGAGTCTCAAGCCAAAATCAAATTACTTGAATTTGAAAATTTGGTTTTGAAACAACATAATACTGAAAGAAAGATCACTAATAATCGTTGTTCAGATTTATCAAAAAAACAGTGATCTTAAATCCAAAATTCAACGATTAGAATCAACTTTGGAAAAATTCTCTAATGGGGAAAAATCGTTGAATATGTTGTTGCAAAATCAAGTTTCTTAGAAATAAATATGGTATTGGCTTTGAGAAAATATATTTTTTTGAAAACGTGAATTCAAATGATTTTAAAAATCCTGTAAACTGCTTTGAAAAGAATCGTTTTGAAAGTTTAAACTCTGATAATTTCAGAGGATTTTTAAATCATAAACGTGATGAAAACTGGCTATGTAACAAACCATCTAAATATTCTTGGATCCCAAAAGGAAATAAAATATTTTTGACTAAATTCAAATAGATTTCGGTTCCTAAGGGTACAAAGTTAAGTTCTAATGGGTTGTTATACAAACAGGTTTGGGAACCAAAAGACGTGAACAAAGTTAGGAGTGATTTTACAAATTTTGTTAGGCCACTCGATCCTCTAAACTATTAGTACCAGAGGAGGCTGAAGAATTTCTTTGCAAAAAGAGATATGTATTTAAACTGTTTTATGTTTTTGTACCATTCATAGTTCCTTAGCCATGTTTGCTGAGTTAGAGATTCATTTGCTCACACTAAACTCAGGTATGAACTCTAAACTCATCTTTGTATATATTCTTTGTTCTTCTTTGGTTTATTCCTCCTTTTACCTCTTTTATTTTCTTTGATATTTCTGTTTTGATTTGACACTGTCATATATTTTTGTTTCTTCTTGAGCTTTCTTGACTTCAAATTCCAGAATTCATGATATTCTGAAAATTCGCTTGATTTGAACATTGTTATTTTGAATTCTAATTTTTTTTGAAGATCTGAAAAATTAATGAAATTTCACAAACCTCTGCTATTTTGAGTTTCTTCTAATTCATTTTGGAAAGACTTGAAAATTTATACTCATTACTGCACACTACTATTTTTTAAATGGTGATAATTTCATTTTTTGTTTGGATTAGCTTGGATATTTCTGATTTGAAAAAAAATTGGCTTGATGTTATTGGAGCCAAGAAAATCTTTTTATTCATGATCATTTTTGGTTGCATATTTGTTGGTTTGAAATCATTAGTAATTTTTGATATTTTGAGTCTCACACACCTCTTAGATTTAAAATTAATAATCTTGTATGATTGATTCTTTGTATCTTAAAACTCACATTTATTCAAGTGATTTCAAATAAACCATTTTAATTTTGAATCATGAATTATCGCTCCTGCTTGATGTAAATATTTTAAAAATATCTCTTGTGCTTGTCAGAAATAATTGTGAACAATTCTTTGAAAATCTTGTCTAGAAATTCACTATTGTTTCATGATCATTTGATTTGAATATTTGTTTGTTTGAAATCATTCGAATAATATCTTGAATCTCACACACTCCTTGACTTCGGTATTAATAACCTTGTGTGATCGATTCATTAAATCTTGAAGTTTTCACATTCCTTCAAGTGATTTCAAATAAACCGTTTCTTTAAATCTTGGATCTTGATTTATCTTCTTGAACTTGTTGTAGAGTCTACGAAACTTTCTTGTGAACTTCTTCTAAATTTGTCTTGCTACTCTGAAAAATGGAACTGAATTATTTGATTTATTTTCTTGGACTTGGATACTGTTGTCTGAGATATCTTTTTTAGCCATAAGGGTGGTATTAAAATCCCCGTTAGCAGAGACAACAAGTGGTATCAGTTTGGAAGTGCTGGTAAATTTTTTTTTATCTGATTCTCATTCTTGTATATACTTTTTATATCCCTCTTGTCTTGTATAAATCTTTGTGATTGCCTCTTGTAATTGATTTTTCAATTTTAAAATCATTTATTGATTATTTATTCAGAAATTGAAAACAATAACCAATGTTGAACTATATTTAGAACTCATCAAAATTATTATCAGATAACTGAGATTGTGATGAGTTGTGATTATAGTATATTTCACAACGAGAGGAAATTTATTCAAAATTTTCATGATGATTGAACAATTTTTATAATATCTTTGAATTGGTGTTTATTTCATGAACATCTCCTTTATCTACCATTATTCTGCCATCCATCATGATTTTATATTAATGAGGAGATTTAAATATTTAAAAAAAAAATCATCTTGAATAAACAGTTGAAATATTTTTGATGGAATTGTGATTATGTTATTTTTCAGAATTAGTGATAATTGAAAATTTTCAAGAATCCCAGCACAGTTGGGCATATTTCGTAATATTATTAATTTAGAAATTTATTTCACAATCATTTCTGTATCTACCATATTTCTATCATCTGTATTGGTTTTATATACTAATAAGTTTTTCTTTTGGAACTGAAAATAATAAAAATATAATATTCATAAGTGTTTCTCTAACCTCGTTTAAAAATTCAAGCTCTAGTCATGCATGGTTATGAGATTGCTTATATTTAAGCTGCAGCTGACCTCATTTAAAAATTCAAGATCTGGTTATGTGTGGTCAGTATGCTCTTAAATAAATTAAAAAAAATATTTGCAATAAATAAATTTTTATATGAAATTCTCCTTGGCGCGGAAAAACCAGCCTATCAATCCATTTCTAATTTATGAAATGTGTTAATATTTTAAGATATATTATGATTTGTCGATTGATAACTATTGTGATTTGAGATTATTTGATTGACTCACTTAAATTGAATTTATAATCGTTGTCCAAATCCATCACTATTTTGTGCTTCATTTTTAAAATCTTATTTGAAAATAATTGGAATCATATTTAAAAAAACTATCTCCATTTTTATAAATTTCATGGTAAATCCATATTCTAAAATGTGAAATTTGCCACTATTTCTTAGAATATTATGATTTTTGTTTGACTAATCGTGATTTATGATGATCGTTCTTCCTCTTAAACTGATATTATATTTTTAGTCATTTTTCATGACTATTTTAATTTCTGTATCCTTTTGATGATAACAAAAGGGGGAAAATGGGTTAAGATTTTAATCGATGAGTGGATATTGCCTGAATATTTTAATATTGAAGTGTCAATTATTGTTTTTACTCAAGCACATATCTAGGAGGAGTTTTGTTGGAGGGGGAGCATTCAAATAGGTGGAGTTCTTTAATCCACTGTCAAGCACATTTATTATAATATTATATTCAAAATCTTATTTTATGTTTATCGTCATCAAAAGGGGGAGATTGTTGTTTCTAACAATTTTTTAATTTTTGTTTGATGGTAACAAACATATATTTATTATTATAAATGTGTTTGTAATTGTACTGTTATACTACATCACAAACATAATATAATATTTATATTTAAATAGAATACTACTGAACAAGAATATAAATATTCAAAAAGTATTTTATTAAATATAATATTTTATTTCAACATTCCAAATAGTACAAATTTATAACTCCACTATTTGTACATTTCACAGAAATACAATTCATTCACATTCAGTTTCATTTGTATACATTGGTCCTCACTACATTTCTCTCAGTCACTCAGTTACAGTTACTCACACAGACACTGACACATTTTCTGTCTTCTACTTGCTTCGCTGTCAGTCCAGTCTTCTGCTTACCTGTCACAGAAACACACACAGTAAACTGGAACAAAAATAATTTTATATTATAGAAGATATAATTTTTATTTTTTATTTTAAAAAATTATTTGCTTCAGAATTTTGGTGTGTTTCTCATCATTTTTCATGAGTTGATCTAATTTATATGGACATCCATTTATGTCTAGACAGCTTGTGATATTCACTGTGATACATTGTAAATACCACAAGGTAGACAAATCCTACAGTGCTCACATATATATATTCCATACGTGCACTATACATGTATAAATATACATATGTACGTATATACACATATTTTCTGTACAGGGGCAATATGGTATGAAATGGACAAATATATCGAATATGATGTGTCAGGTGAAGCTTGACAACATTTTAATGCCACAAGTATCAATGATCACACAATTCAGTAGTTCTCAAAATAGTGTACAAAAAATACAAATATATATATATATATATATATATATATATATACACACACATAAATTTGTACAACAATGTGTGCATGCATAACGTGCACTTGCAAGCCAGAGGTCGAGCACAAGGCAAGTAGTTAACGTGTACAACAAAACAGTGTGGATATGCAAGTGAATATAGACAGTGCAACTGTATGCACAAGTAAGCATGAATGGTGACAAGAAATTCCATCTTTCTAAAAGAACATCATTTTTTGTCTTTGTCCAGGCAAACAATAACAAAGCATTTTATGCATGTCTCAAGTATGCAAACAAAGTCGAGTACTAGACGCACTAGCACAAGGCTCAAACATGTGCATATATGAAGTGATGGTCAACAAACACAGGACAGTTTTTATAAGGGCAGCGGCAAGTTCATGGTGAAGCATGACCATGTTTTCAACTCAAGACAAGGCCAATATATAACAGAAATTACACAACATTGTCAAGCAGTCAACAATGTCAAGTGTGCACAATTATAAGGGCAAATCAATATGGAGATTCAGTTCAATATAGCAGCATTCTTTTTGGCAAAACAGTGTGCATCAGCAAATGAATACGAAGCAGTGAACATTTCAGGCAAAAGGGAACAATACAACATGTGCTTGCATGGTAAAAAGAGCAAACACACAAAGCAAAGTGCATTTTTCGAGAAAGTTCAAGAGTAAGTGATGTGTTCATATCAGGGTCGTATACAAGCAAAGAAAACAATTTCTTTTTGTTTCCAAAATTCTGCAAATATTTTTGGCAAGGGAATATATTACGCAAAAATCAAATTCTGGCATATTTGGGGCAAGTAAATATTTTGGCAAATATGAATATTTCCTGAAAACCAAAAGTGGGAAGAAAACAATTTGTTTTTCTTTCCAGAAAATCATACAAGGAACAAATTTGGTTCCAGAAAATCACACAAACAATGAAGGCAAGTTCTCATATATTTATATATATAATATAGATATATATATATGAATATGCTATGGACTGTGTCAATCCAAATACTTGGCAAGCATCGAATTTTTTCTAGAAAATTTTTAGTCATTAAACATTTCTGGCAAAGTTGAAAATCATGTGTACTATATTTTTCCAGAAATACAGATTTGTTTTTTGGCAAGAAAAGCATTCCGTATTTCAGAAATTTGCAACATCATTTTTGACAAGAATCAATTCATTTTTTCTTGAAATCATCTTCGTATATTAGGCAAGGAATAAGACAAGTATTTCTAGAAAAAAAAAATTTAAAGCATAGAAATTCGTAGGCTTTTTAAAGCAAGAAATCACAAATTTGTTTCCAACATTTTAATTTCTAGAAATTCATTTACAAGGGAAGAAATCGGGCAATCACGCAAGGGATTTTTTCGTGGGGCCACAAATATGATTTAATCAGTCAACAAAGGGGACAAATTCAAGCGCAAATCAATTAAGTCTTTTGTATGAGCTCAGAGAATGATCTTCGGGTTTATATACCCTATTTAATCAACAACCATTCATCACAGGCAAGGATTGAAAAACCCAAAAGCAACAATACACAGAGAAAATTGAATAAACAAAATTTAGAGAACTCATAGAAGGTTTCGATCGCAAGCTTCTCATCTTAATCGACAATGAACAAACATTCTCTAAGAACATTAGAGCGAATTTCCAGAAGACAAATTTGCAATCGAGTCGTGATTTGGGAAGTAGGAAAAACACTAATCTATTTGTTTCGGCCGACATTTCTGGGGGTAAAAGAAATAGACAAAAGAATGGCCGGTCTTTCTTTTTTTTTAATAAGGGGGTTTCCTAGTTTTTCTCTTTATATTCTTTTTTGTTATTTCCTTTGTACTCGACCATTTGTTTTCTATTTTTTTTTGTAAAAACTAGGTTCACTAGTTATAGGATGTCAACTAGGGTTTACTAGCTATAGGTTTGTAGCTTGGGGAAAATATGATTTTGGGGACAGAAATTAGTTCAGGGCTTTCAGCGTAGAATTAGATCAACAGCAGGGTTTGCGAGTGTACAAGACTGTATAGGCGGTTAGAGAGGGAGTCACAAGTTTATAAGTTTTTATATATTGGAGTTTGTTTTAATTCTACTAAAAACCAAGGGGAAAGCAGCAGTAGGCAGGGTTTGCCGAAGCTGGGTAAAATCTTTGTGTCATTTACTTTCTACACTTATTTACTCCTCTGCTATATGTGCTATAATTATATTCTGTGTTGTGATATTTATTAATATCTCGAACTAATTTAATAAATCCTATTCACCCCCTCTACGGTTAATCTAGATCCAACATATAATCTTTCTTAGCTCTAACTGCATATGGTATAATTCTGTTAAGGATTACAGAATGGATCTTTAAGGCAAAACTAACACTAGAGGGGGATGAATAGTGTTTTTGAGAAATTTAACGAAATCTAAAACTTATATTATCTACTACATGAATCACATTCCACGGAGATAATTACAGACACAGAATCAAACACAAAAATAAAAAGAAATAAAATACATAAAAAGAAAGAACACAATGGATTTTATACTAGTTCGGATTACTCCTACGTCCAGTCCCACGCAACGCTGGATTGCGCAGAGTTTTATTACTATATCAATATCCAAGTACAACCCCTTGATTTCACGACTACAAGGTTAACACCGATTCCAAACACTCTTGATTTTCTGGCTACTAGATTTACTCCACTCCGTTTCCTTGATTTCAAGGCTACAAGGACACACCTTTTCCCAAACACATCCTAAACAATTACAATAGCCATATAACTCTTCAATAGCACTTTGATTCAAAGAGTTATGAGTAGAGAGTAAAAAGAGAAGAAGCTTTATATAAATAGAATTGAATTCAGCAGAGTATAAGTGTAGGAATCATAAAAATAAGAAATAATAATGGTGTAGAGAAAGGGGATGAAGATGGAGAAGAAGAATGATGAAAAATTCGAAATCAACCCTTTGAAAGGTTGCAACGCTTCTGGAATGTTACAAATAATGAAAAGACACTTGCTTCGAAAATAAAAAAATGTGACAGTTATATGTCGACATGCCTAATAATATATGTCGACATATTGTAGTAAAAAATTGAATTTTGAGAATTTTTCAAGTGTTCTGATATATATATATATATATATATATAATTCTGAAAATTCTTGAATTAAAACATAGTTTTATAAATAAATATTGTAAAGTATAAAATTATATGAAATCATAAATTCAAACTATATAAATATACTTATAAAAATATAAAGTTTAAAACTATATAAATATAAGTTTTTAAAAGTATACATATATAAAACTTATAAATTATAAAACTTAAGTTTAAAATCAAAAGTAAAAATAGAGAATAAAGATTCACTACAACAAAAAACACTTTTCGCAACAGGCAATATTTTTTGCAATAGACCAATCGCAACAGGCCTGCGCCTCTTGGTATAGCCGAAGTTGCAAAAAGTCGGTCCATTTTCGCAACATTTTCAGCATGTTGCAATAAGATGTTGTAGTATACTTTTTTGCAACAAGCATTTGCTGTTGCAACTGATTCTTTTGCAATAACAAATGACAGTTGCAAAATAATCTTATACAATTTTGTGTGTAATAATTTATACAATATTGATCATGACCAATATGTAATTTACTGTTAAAAACAAATATAACAATTAAATAATAAAAACACATTCTTAAAAGGCAAAGTAAAATACAATTACATACACAAATTTTTAACACATTTATAAAGATTTGATAATACATTCGAACTTCAATTAAACCCATAATACAATGACGGTTCTGAAATATAATACATGATCAGTTATGTCTATGTAAAAAAGAGCTCAAAATACATTTGCAGTTTTCCACCTTACATTGTACATTTCTGTTTTTTGTCCATATTTGTCTAATTGACATCTTCAACATCTTCCACCCTTTGCTAAGACAGGCCTAACTGCACAAAATAGTCTAATTTTAGTGATTGCAAAGGTTAAGAGTTAGACGGTGATCAATCAAAGTAACATATGATAAGAGCAAAAGATTAGAGTGAAATGACAGCTCATAATGTCTAAAGTGTGATTCATAACAAGGTTATAAATACTATTCTCCCATCTGACCTACCAAAACAAAGTTATCAATATATATGAACAGAATAGTTGGGCTAGGGAAATTTGTAAAATCATGAATCGTGGGTAGAAAGTGAACAAGCAACTTCACTACAGATCATATTATAAGGCCATTGCCTGCAATCGAGCTTTAGGAAGGAATAACGAGTACGCAATCATATTAGATGGTTTTTAACATGCAAAGAAAATAACAAAAGACGATCAATCTAGATTTATGTTCAAAAAAACCAATTACAAAATGAAAACAAGGCGCATTATCAAACCATTTTTTATGCCACAAAGTGTAATTATTGAGAAACTGAAATTAACAAATTTTCTATCGTGTTGTTTAACATAGGGACACACAAAAGGTAGTATACAAAATTAACCAAATATTTTTCGCAATCCACCGAATCATAAAGCATAAGGTAATGCTTTAAGAAGAAAAAAAAATCACAGAATAAAAGGAAATGGACGAAAAACAACACTCATATACACAAAAAGGTACCTTGATAAGCAATTCTTTTGCCTTGGTGTATAGCTTTCGGACGCTTTCCGCGATAGAAGTCTCGTTGGAAAAGGACTCAAAAGTCACATATTTAAATGACCATCCAGTGCTACAGAAGCAAAAAGAAATATAAAAACACTTTCTGCTACATATGCAGCTCCATGGAGTATGATATAAGACTACAAACAAGTTCTAACAAGTTTCCAGCACCAAGAGCAGCTAGGCCTACGATGCTAAATTGTTCAAAAAGTAGAAAATTACTAATGTACATCAAACTAAAAACAATCTTCGTATAAAAATACCTTTACAATGCCAAAAGCAACATATGTTCCAGTTTTAAGCTAAATAGCATCCAAATCACGTTTTATAGTGTACCTGAATGTAACTCCAAATAATGCACAGCAAATAAAAATGAATGAAAGATCAACTGCTAGCTGAGTATAGGTCGCACCTTGACACAAACAAATTGAGTATAGCATCATTTTATATCTTGAAGATGAGACTTCTAATTTCTTGATTATTAAGCTCAAACCTCACCGCAAAATTCAAGTCTGAAAACATATTAAAAAATTCATCAACTTTAGCTCTACATCCAAAATAGGAAAAAGAAGAGAAAAATACGCTGATCTTCCATGGTAGCTTTGTATTTTCTAAGTTCTTTTGTCATAGTTTCTCGGCGATAGTATGCTTTTATGCATCGATCATCCCTATTTAAGTCTTCTGCACAGTCTAAAAAACTACATACATATAAACCGTAACATTTTGAGAAATAAGTACAATTAACTGCATTGAGAAAGAATACCATAAGCACCCATGACAGGCATCAAGTTCAAATCAAGTTAATGCATCAGTGTCTTGCAATGATAAGACATGTAAGTTCTCAGTGTCGATAAACTGACTTCCGAAATGGAACAGAGGTCCTGCTCGGTGATTATCCACTACGAAGAGATGGCGCAGAAGGCCAGAACAACTTTACTTTTTGATTTTAATGTACGGCGTTGCTCTATTTGCAAAAGCAACTACATTGCTATTGTCGCTACTGTTAAAGAAGCGAAATAGGCACATATTTTTAGCAATAGGCTACAAATAAACGGAATTAAATGACATGTCATTTAAGTTAAAAGATATTCATCTGCGAAATAAACCCAAATCACAATCGAATAAGCACATGAACTAAATATGAATGGGCTACAAAAATACAAGACCGGTAATAATCACAAGAATTAAACGAAAAAAATCATTAAGCTAAAGATTTGGGTAAAATACGTATTGCTTGCCCTATTAGCTTACGCGACTGTCCAGAATAAAACAAGCTTATGGTATTCATGTAACACCATCTGTAATAATCACGGTAACAGCCAGTTTATAAGCAAAATAAGCATCAGATTGAGTGTCAATTCCAAACCATAATTACAAAATGTAAGAAACTGATATGCAAATTATAAAATAATTTTAACACCATGTTATTTTACCAGTGCAACCAATGGTTTACGCACCAGTTATAAATGTGAAATCATAAGCCTAAAGTAATTTATTAAGTAACAATTAAGTAACAACAATACAAAGTAATCGTCCTGAATACTTTCACGCCTGATAGATTAAATAATCGCACAAATATGCAATAACATTAACAGTAAAAAAATAAACTTTAGAGAACGTTACGATTTTTTGGCTTGTTCTAGAGACCGGGCATGTCCAAAGTGAAATAAGTCGTAGATTCCATCTGTGTAGACTGGAACAAGTCTTTCTTCTTCATTAGTTTCTTTGTTGTTACTATCTTCCGGACTGGTATCATTCTCCATCAATAAATAGTAATATGAAGTGAGATCTTTCCTTTTGTTTTTGGTACGAGGATGAAATTCGATTCGATGAAAACTGAAATAACAGGAATTCAAAACCGACATCCAAATGTAAATAAAAGCATAAAGATAGCTTACGCGATTCGTGCTGGTCCATCGTCGATGGCTATCCATGCTTACGCGTTGGTGGGACGAGGGCGATTGACAGTTCAGAGGGGAAGATGATGAATCTTCAGGGTGGATTTCAGTCCTAAATTTTTTTTTTCCGCTCTCTTTGTGCATCGATTTGTTGAGAGAGATTTAGGGCAAGGCAGAAGAAACGACACGGGTTCGTGGGTTAACTCCGAAGCGGTGAGAAAGTTCTGGAAAAAAGGGTTCAAAACGTTTCAAACAGAAATAGTTTTGGGCTTAGCCCAATTAAATTTAATTCAATTTTAATTAATTTCTAGTACATTTACATTGGAACTTTAATCATAATCAGGTGCAACTAATTTATGTTTCATTTTATTTAGTTACGCACACTACCACGTTGAAAAAATAGGATTGTTATGCTTATTTCAGCTAATACGAAAATGCAACTGTAAAAATATGTGCTTATTAATAGTAATTATTTAGATTTTATTATTAAAAGTTTATAATTAAAACACACCAACTTATTATAAATAGTTGTTTATTACTTGTTAATTAAAATTAAATATTATTTATTATGTGCATATTATAACCGAATATTACTTGGGGAAAAACAATTTTTAAAAGTACATTTTTTGCAAGTGGCTTTACCTGTTGCAAAAAAATTACAGTTATCGCAACTGGTAAAAACAGTTGCTAAATATATAATTTTTGCAACTGGTTTGAAAGTGTAGTTGCAAATAATATATCTATTGCAACAGGAATGAAATAGCAGTTGCTAAAAGTATGTTTTCGCAACAGGCATGAAACCGCTGTTGCGAAAAATATGCTTTTCGCAACAGGAAGGAAAAGCCTGTTGTTAAATCTTATCTATTGCAACAGCTACGAAAGGTCTGTTGCTAAATATCATTTACTGCAACTGACATTTGGGGCCAGTTGCAAATAACTAGTTGCAATAGGGTATTTTTCTTGTAGTGATTGAAGATAGAATTTGAAAGTAGAAATTTGAAAATCAGAAATTGAAAAAACATAATTTAAATTTGAAACTGAACCTGAAGTTCTATTCAGAGCCTTACATAAACTAGACTTTATAACTATATTTATCTTGAAATCTTGATTACATATGAGTCCTGAATCATCTCTGAATTCTGAATCTCTAATATCTTTAAACTGTACAGTCTCCAGTATTAATTCCTGTATATAAATCCTGCATATGTATTTTGAGTAACTTGTGGAACCTAAGAATTCACTTAAGCCATTGCTTGTCGATCCTAGTATTCCTGCATATGTATATATATATATTGATATAAGTGTTAGTATATATTTTATAATCAATTAATATTAAAATAAGGCTGTTGTCATCAAAACTCCATTCTCCAACAATCTCCCCCCTTTTTGATGATGACAGCCTTAGTTTATAAAATATCATACCTGTACATACTTGTTGATGATGATCCTTCTATTACTCCCACTGTCTATATGAATCCTATAAACTAAGTCTATATTTTATAATTTCTCCCCCCTGTGGCATTATCAAAAAAAAAATCTAAAACTACACCCCCTAAATCCTATAACGATCTAAATAATTTCTATAATAATATAAAATATCCCCCTTAATTCTAAATCTATATATATATATATATATATATATCCTATAATTATAAAATACTCCCCCTAAATTTATAACTATTCAATAATGAATACTAAGTATATTAACAAACCAATCCAAGTATCATAATTACATATGTTTATATACAAATCAATCCAAGCACACCACACAAAGTAATAATTTACATATATTTAATATATTCAAACAATCTAAACAAATTAAACAAATTAATCAAATCAATCATACCAAAAAATTAAACATTTTTTGAGAATTCTACCCAACCGTCTTCTCCGACGATTGGATCCTTCTTGATGACCTCCCAATCTTCATCATCTTTGGTTGGTGGTGCCTTAGCGAGATTGTTATCTTCATCTCTGAAAAGAGAGGAGATAAGACACCGAATTACATCAAAATGCTTCTCTTGTTGTTCAAACATCTTTATTTGGCTTAATTCAAGATGACGTTGGTTTTGTAGTATTATAGAGAGGATGTTCTTGAAGGAATTCAGCGTTTCTTCAAGATTTTCACTTAGATTATGAATTGGATTTGTCATAGTTTTGATAAGAAATGAATAGAGAAGAAGGAGAAATGATATAATGAAGTTTTCTGGAAGAAATAGGTTCAAATAGGTCTGGAATTCATTGGATTTTGAATGGACATGAGTTAGTTATTTAATTTTAAATTTTGAAAAGTTTTGAAAATCTGGCAGTTATATGTGGACATATGCAACTATGTATGTCGACAAACCTATTAAATTTGTTTTAAAATTTTCAAATTATGAATCTTTTGATCTTCTATCATATTATATTTAATTATAAAGTTTTTGCAGTAATTTAAAGATAATTTTAACATAAATAAAACTCCATTCATTACTTCATAAAAAGAAAATACATCCAACTAATTAAGACACACTATATACGAGATTCAAAAGCAAATATAATGAATATTAAAGATAAATAAAACTAAATGGACTAGTCTTCAGTGGATGATGAGGAGGAAGATGAGATTCCAAGCTTTCTTCCTATCTTGCTTACGAACTTGGTCATTTTGGAAAAATTCTTTTTGAGCTTCTTTTGATTATTGGCAATCTTTACTTGGTTTTGAACAATCATCTCTCTGAAAATGGTTCTAGTGTTGGTTGGACACTTAACACTTTCTAAAGAAGTTTCTTCTTCTTCGACTTCCAACAGTTCTTGTTCTTGTTGCGTTTGAGCTTGTTTGGCTTCGAATGTTTCATATGGTTGGAAAGTGAGAGGAATTTGCATGAGATGTATGTTTGATGAGTCAAACACTTTTCTTGGCACAAATTCTTCTTCGTGAAGATCAACTCCAAAGTATTTGAAAATGAGGGTGAGATAAACTCCACAGTAAAGAGTGTTCTCTCTTGATGAAGTTTCTATGGGCTTGAATTCTCTTAAGATCATGTCAGTCCAATTGATGCCATAGCCACCAATAATAGCAAAGAGAACCTTTTGGACCTTGAGAGTTGGGTTGTTAAAATTTCCGGAATGGAGAGTAATGGTATGTTGAAGGACAAGGTTGGCAATTCTTGGTTTTGGACGGAAAAAGGATTTTTGAAATCCATTTGAGTATTGCTTTCAAATATGTCGTAATAAGTTTCTAAATCGGTTTCATCAATTTTGAAATCCCAAAAATCTGTGCCCGTGCTTCTACTATTTAAGATAGTGCCCAAGTTTTTGACATCAAGAACAATTTGCATGCCTTTGATGCTACTCCAAATTTGGTCTACGTTGACTTCGTAAAATCCGCGATTAAGATTCGCATAGAACATCTTGACAAGCTTAGGATAACACACTTTGTCATTATCCCGAGAGTCAATTAGAATCAAGACTTCGTTGTGGTTGAAAAGAGAGATAAGATCATAGGAAGGAAAGTCTCCAAAGATGGCGAAAGCACCCGTATGAACTTTAGCATTTGCTAAATAGCTAACATAGATTTTGATAGCTTCTTTGTCATTACGAAGCTATCCTTTGATGGTTTTGGTTAACTTCAATTTCTGAGATAAACTTGAGGAAGCCATTGAAGTGATTGTTTTAAAGAGTATAGATATGAAGCATATGATTTGAGTTGTGAATGAAAAGATAGAGAGAATAGATGTATATATAGAAATTGAATGTATATGAATTGAACATGCACAACTTTTCAGAAATCAATGACATCTTTTAAGACCTTGGGAGTTGGTGAAAAGTTGGAGGGAAGTTTGAAAGTTTAAACCTTTGAAATACAAATTTTGAATTTCAAATTATTGGCTAATATGTCAACATATAGACATATGTATGTCCACATATATGCTTATTTTCAAAGGACATTTGGTTTTGGTGATTTTGATTTAAATTATCGATTCATATTTCAGGTTTAACGATTTCCTGAAATAATTCTAATCCTAGCAAACACCCAAAATTTTATTAATTATTATTTTAACTTCAAAATTCAAATTTAAATTTTAAATTTCAAGATTTGAATTATTAAATAATAAAAAACAAAGCAATCAATCAAAGCATCCATTCAACCAAGAAAAATTTAAAAATTAATTTAGACATACCCGGTTTTTAGATCCTTTTCTTCGAAATTTTCTGAATTCTGAATTACCATGAAGCACATATTTGAATTTCCAATTTCTGACTCTTAATCACTCGATGATAAATCTGAATCATCTAACGTTGTTGCGTATGCATTCTTTCTTTTCTTTGATGAATTGTTGTTGTCCGTTTGTTGAGTCGATTTATCTGGATATGGACACATTCTTCTTATATGTCCTGGTTTATTGAAGTTGTAACATCGATCATCATTTCTTCTTGAACTTCGTTGGTTATTATTTTGAAAATAATTTTTCCTTCTATATTTAAGAAATTTTCTAAAATGTGTTTCTTCATCATTTTCACTACTTGAGTCAGAATCATTTGTTGTTGCTTTAAATGCGATGGATTTCTTCTCAGTTGACCTGTTTTCCTTTCTTTTATGTAACTGGACTTCTAAAGACATCATATTTCTGATTAACTCCTCAATCTTCATTTCACTAACGTAATTGGCTTCTTCAATCGCTAATGTTTTATGATCCTATTCTGAAGTCAATGAATTCAGTTTTTTCTGACTTGATCTTCTTCAGAATAAGATTTACCAAGTGATGTTGACGAATGCACTATCTCTTGAAATCTGCAATACATATCGGAGATAGACTCATTCTCGTTCATTTTGAATAACTCAAACTTATTAACTAACACTGATATCTTTGTTTGTTTAACGTTACTAGTTCCTTCATGAGTAACGTGTAAAGTTCTTCAAATTTCATAAGCAGTTTTACATACCGACACTCTATTAAACTCATTCCTATTTAATGAACAAAACATAATATTCATGGCTTTAGAATTGCTTTGTGCATCAACCTTTTGTTCACCTGTCCATTGTGCAAAAGCAATTGTGGGTTCAACAAACTCATTCTTTGTACTATTCCATGTGTATAATCCTACAGATTGTAAATATATTTTCATTCTACATGCCCAATATGAATAATTACTACCATTAAACAATGGTGGTCTAATAGTGGACTGACCCTCTACAAAAGAACTATTATTATTACCAATGTTGGTTGCTATTATAACTATTTTCAAAAACAGATAATGAACTTTTTGAAAGACCTTGCTCTGATACTAATTGTTAAGGATTGCATAATGGATCGTTAAGACAAAACTAACACTAGAAGGGGGTGAATAGTGTTTTTGAGAATTTTAACATAATCTAAAACTTATATGTTCTACTATATGAATCACGCACCACAGAGATAATTACAGACACAAAATCAAACACAAAAATAAACAGAAATAAAGTGCAGAAAAGGAAAGAACACGCCGGATTTTATACTGGTTCGAATTACTCCTACGTCAAGTCTCACGCAACACTGGATTGCATAGAGTTTTATTACTACATCAATATGCAAGTACAACCCCTTGATTTCACGGCTACAAGGTTAAAACTGATTCCAATCACCCTTGATTTCCCGGCTACAAGGTTAGCACTGCTCCGTTTCCTTGATTTCAAGGCTACAAGGACACATCTTTTCTCAAACACTTCGCAATCAATTACAATAGCCCTATAACTGTTCAATAGCACTTTGATCCAGAGAGTAATGACTAGAGAGTGAGAAGAGAAGAAGATTTATATAAATAGAATTGAATTCGATAGAGTATAAGTGTAAAAATCATAAAAATAAGAAATAATAATGGTGTAGAGAAAGAGGATGAAGATGGAGAAGAAGAACGATGAAAAAATTCGAAATCAACCCCTATTTATAAGATTTGAAAGGTTGCAATGCTTCTGAAACGTTACAAATAATGAAAAGACACTTCCTTTGAAATAGAAAATATGAGAGTTATATGTCGACATGCCCAATTATGTATGTCGACGTGCCCAATTATGTATATCGACATATCATAGTACAAAATTGAATTTTGTGCATTTTTCATGTGTTTTGATATATATATATTTATATAATTTTGGAAATTCTTGAATTAAAACATAGTGTATAAATAAATATTATAAAGTATAAAATCATAAATTCAAACTATATAAATATATTTATAAAATTATAAAGTGTAAAACTATATAAATATAAGTATTTAGAAGTATAAAGATATTAAACTATAAAACTTGAGTTTAAAATCAAAAGTAAAAACAGAGAATAAAGATTGAAGACAGGATTTGAAAGTAGAAATTAGAAAATCAGAAATTGAAAAAACAGAATTTGAATTTGAACTTGGAGTGTTATTCAGAGTCTTACATAAACTAGACTCTATTACTATATTTATCTTGATTTCTTGAAATCTTGATTACTCATGAGTCTTGAATCATCTCTGAATTCTGAATCTCT
This sequence comes from Allium sativum, assembly GCA_030737875.1. Classification (NCBI taxonomy): domain Eukaryota; kingdom Viridiplantae; phylum Streptophyta; class Magnoliopsida; order Asparagales; family Amaryllidaceae; genus Allium; species Allium sativum. The sequence continues at coordinate 69,064,427 of CM060909.1, read as the reverse complement.
AATATCTTTAAAATGTATGTCTTCTGTATTAATTCCTGTATATAAATCCTGCATATGTGTACATATACATATATATATATATTCTAGATAAAAAAAATTAGTATATATTTTATAATCAATTAATATTGAAATAAGGTTGTTGTCATCAAAACTCCATTCTCCAACAAATCCTCATAAGAAAATGAAGTTGGATCTGGGTAGTGAGTAATCTATATGCGATGAACATCACGGTATCTATCACCACCTGTAAATGTAGGAATACCTATAATCTAACCATAATCTCCTGCTTGTGGTAGAGGTTTATATAACTGTGTGCTCTGAGTCAAGTCTGGAATATCGGGGGAGCAATGCCATGTCTAAATAGCTAAGGGCCCAACCAAATTAACAGTTGTAACATTAACCACAAGAGCCGTATGTGTTGGAATGTAGAATCTATGCCAAAATGCTACATAGTCCAAAGCGGGAATGATGATATAATTAGCTAGTCACCACTCATGATCTCAAGTTGCTACCAAATCGAAAGTATTATACACCACTAAGAGAGGTGTATCTGGATGTGGACCATCAGGCACGATATCACCTTCTAATATATGCCTCCAACAACGTTCTCTAAGGAACCAATAACAACAACCAGTGGGAGAAGATGACACTAAAGGAAAATGTCTCGTCGAAAGCAATGCAGCATGAACCACACCCTCATATATTAAATAAGGCGAACTCTCATAAGAATGTCAAATGATAATCGCTTGTGTGGTGCGTAACTCTACTTGATTATGAGGCACTGCAAAAATGTGACGGGGTTGACCTCCTTGCACAGGTCTCCAATTCTCATAAGCGCACTCCCACACTTGAGGAAAGAATATGGACAAAGCTAGATCTAATGTCGGATAAGTCATATTACGGAAGTAATCACAGCACCAGTACTGTAAAACCTGCCAAAACCGTGTAATAAACGTAGATCTTTCCCAAACAACACACTGATGGTCTAAGAAGCGATATAGATATGCTAGGACTGGAGTCCCCAATTATAACAACTGGACTATCAAATATCAAATCTGAAACCACTGCTACATGTCCAGCTGGCAACGTGTTTGATGGGTTTGAAAAAAAAAGTTTCTCATCAAATATAAAATAAATAGTTGTGCTATCTCCGAAAGGCAGTTTTCTTCGTCGTGTACAGTGATTAAATTTATGATTGTTCGTCTAATGTAACTAACCCACAACTGCAATCCACAAGTTAAAGTTTTGGAAGTTAAAATGAGGCAGTAGAGACGATAAGATGCTAAAGCACTGATAATGCTCAACATAAAATAATGACTTACCCAATCCTACCGAAAGTCCGGTAAGAAAAGTGAGGTCCAAAGGAGTGATTCCTAACTGTCCAAACCCAAAATGAAATGATGGGTGTTCTTCCTCCAACAGAAGGCTAACACTCCTATCAACTGAACATCCGAATTTAAAGGGTTCATTATACCTAAAAGATTAATTGACGGTTAAATGAAGTTATTTAAAAATATAAAATAATTTGATGATAGTTATGTGAACACATACTAATTAAATCACCAAGTCTCATTTCACCGAAAAAAGTGTATACAATGCAAGTTGTATCGTAATTGCAAACCGTGACATATAAACAAACATTGGCCATGGCCCATGCGCTCTATCTCCCCACGCCTAGTTTATAAATGAGACAATAACACTACAACAAAAAACACTTTTCGCAACAGGCAAAATCTATTGCAGTAGGCCTATTGCAACAGACCCGCGCCTGTTGGTATAGCCGAAGTTGCTAAAAGTTCGCAACATTTTCGGCCTGTTGCAATAAGATGTTGCAGTATATTTTTTCGCAACTAGCTTTTGTTGTTGCAACAGATCCTTTTGCAACAGTGTTTGCCCGTTGCAGTAGATTCATAAATCCGTAAAAAAAATTGCAGCTTATATATATTACATATTAAATGTATTCATTTTATTTGTAATGTATATCAGAGAACGAAACAAACGAACAAAAATTTTATTTTAACAAAGTTTTAATAGTACCAACAATTACAACAAAAATTTCTACAATTTTCATACACCATTCATGTATAACAATTTCTTCTCACATAACACATTTTTTTCGAATAGAGTATTTTCAAATCATATTTCTATTCTATCATACATATATTATAACAAGAGAATAAATATCATCAGTTCACTAGAACAAATCTGCAGTTCATGCTCCACGTTTGTTGTCGATCATAAACATGCTTCAATATACTCTACGTTATTGTCAAGGAAATAACATTTTGTTAGTATGTGAAATGCTTAGGATGAAGGTAATAGCATTATACATAATTTTCACTGAAGCAAACAAGAGAAGACGTACCTTAGCCTTAGAAGAAAGCCAGCATTTTGCGTGTTCTGATTGAGCATGCTTCTTCAAATATAAGTAAATGTGGCAAGACACTCGAGAGAATCGTATCTCCAATTTGCCAGTTATTTCATGGATGAACATAATCTGAGATAACAACGATATGAGCATAATGTAATAAGTGCAAGGATTAACCATTAAGTTTTCCCATAAACCTATATTGGACCAACTCACTGCTACGAAATAAAATTAAGCTTCAACCAATTTTTTTTTGATTTAAAGCAACATATTCAAATAGCCAAACAAATATATTTCGAAGCATTAAAAGCAACTGAAAATAAATATAAGTTCTAATGAGCAAATCGAAATCGCAAAACAGTATAGAAATAAAGCAGCAAAGAGCATACAGAAAACCATCTTCATCAACAAAAAGCTGACATAAAAACAACGACATACCTTGTTTTTATCTCATGGCTACCAAAGCAGTTTTCCACTAATAGTAACCTTTTCTATCACTGAACTAAAAGTAAAAAAGAATGGGTTAGTAAATTTTAATATTTGATAATTAGTCATAAATGAAATTTAAATTTTGATTATACTTTTTTTTTGCTCAAGGAAATCTCTAACATCATGCAGAGTGTATAATGAACATAAAAAATGCTCAAAGTAATCACTAACACCATGCAAGGCAAATTAAACGCAAAAGTTGCACAAAACTAGTGTAATATAAGCATCTACCTAAAAATAAAAATAAATAAAAAAATAGTTGTTTTTGCAATTTAACGCACTTCCCTCACCTAACAACACATGATAAAAACATTGTTTTCTATATGCTCCCGATTAAACTAAAGAAGAATGGTCAAACTCTTGATCTTGACAAAGGTCAGAGTATCTGCTTGGAGGAGATAATTCTGGAAACTCACAAATCAACTAGCTTAAATGTTATGCAAACTTATCAACTACTATTGAATGTTTTTAACATGGTTTTGGCACAAGATCATATTCTAACTTTAATCACATGTTAATTATTACGCCAAATTATCCATAAAACAAAAAGGTTCAAATTGAAGCAAGAAAAGGTTTAAATTATCCATAATGACCTGAGGCCTCAGATAATGTTTTCCATGCCAAATGAGTGATGCTTGGAAGCTCCAACCACCATCCCAAATACCACACATATCTGCATCAATGTTTTACGAGTAATATCAATCCAAGCTTCATGGTTTCCTCAAATACAGAAGCAGCAAACATATCTATTATGCATATGTAGAGGGAACACCATTAAGAACGAAGAATATAGTGCACCTCCAAATAGATTACAAACCAACCTGGATAAGAAATCCCTTTCAATACTTTCAAAGTGTCCTGTGTAGAAAATAAATTACTTTCCCAAAAAGCTCAGATCTAACCAACTGGGAATAAAGATCCTTCCTACTAACATGTCAACAGTTCTTTCACATCAGAAAAATGAAGTTAGTTAATGACAAGTGGATAAATCGAACAATTGAAAGGAAAATAGTGGAAAACAAAGATTTGCAATTCATATGCTTTCTGGAAGATGGAATATAAAAGGTTCTTGTGTTGCGCGAGTTCTTTCGCGTTGATTTTTTTTCACCTCACACAATTTCTTTCGCCATCATCCTTTTCCTTCACGCAGGCTTTGTTTTTTTAACAAATTATATATACTTTTACTATTCCCAGCCATTTGCTTCAACATTCACACCAAAACACTGATAAAAAATTAAAATTAAAATGTATTCAAAGATAAATCGACTTATCTTCTTTGCAGGAACGGAAATAGAAGCGGGAAATTCTCGACTGTTGGGAAGAAGGGTTCGCGATGGAAGATTAAGGACAACCGCCTTCGATACTCTTCTTTACTAGCTGTTTCGTCATAGCTGCATGGATGCCGAAGGACAAATGGGTGGAACAGACATATAAGAGCTTTCGTTTCGTGCTTGGTCTAAGAGAGAAGTGATTCGTTTTTAGGTTTTGGGATGTTTCAGAAATTAGGGATCTGGAGACAAGAAGAGTATGTTTATTTAGAGCATCGGGTTTTCATAGAGCGGGAAACGAAAAATGGAAGCGGGATTATAATTTCTTTTGGATGGATCGTGCTATAACATTGGGTGTGAAATCTGATGTTGCACAGTAAAAAACCGTATAGGAAAAAATCGTGTGTTCTGGAGGAGGAAGTAGCCGGTTGAAGTAGTAAATTTGTTTTTGGACCTATGCTAAATAATAAATTAATTTACTTACAATTGAATGTTAAACATTAAACATTAGTAATTATCAATTATAAATATTAAATACACAGTAATAAAAATACATATTAACATTAATTATCAATTAAAATTATTAAATTATTAATTCGTACTTTTATTAAAATATTAATTACGACAAATACTAAGAAATTATTAAAGTATTAATTCATATTGATTAATTATCATTACTTAATACTATTATATTATAACTAAATGTTATTTCGCACTATTGTATTCAATATTAATTATGTTTACCAAAGGTGAGGGGAAAAATAATTTTTAAAAGCATATTTTTTTCAACTAGCTTTACCAGTTGTAAAGTAATACAGTTATTGCAAGTGACGAAAACAGTTGATGAAAATATTTTTTTGCAACAAGTTTGGAAGCGCAGTTGCAAATAATATGTTTGTTGCAACTGTTACGAAACTATTAATTAATTCATAAAAATACCTCTATCAAATACAAATTATAAATTAATTCATGCTAGAAATTACTATTAACTATTAATTATTCCTTAACAGTAACATTAATCAATTGTCGTTTATTTATTTAATATGAATATATTAATTGCTTTTTATTTATTTAATACTTAAACATATTCATATTTCAAATTAATTATTAATTATTATCCATTAATTTTTATTATTAATTTATTATTATTTAATAATTATTTATCTATTTTTATTAATTTTTAAATGTTAATTATTAATTATTATTATTTTAATTATCAGTTATAAATATCACTTTATGATACTTAAATTTTATTATTAATTTATTAATCTTAATTATTATATAATTACAAGCAGTTAACCATTTAATAGTTACTATTTAAAATTAATTATCAAAAGCTTATACTTATTTTTAGTATGTTTTTCGCAATTGGCTTTACCGGTTGTAAAAAAAATACAGTTACTACAACTGGCGAAAACAATTGCTAAAAATATTTATTCGCAACTGGCTAGAAAGCGCAGTTGCAAATAATATGTCTATTGCAACTGTTATGGAAGCACAGTTGCTAAAAATATGTTTTCGCAACAGGAAGGGAAGTGCAGTTGCTAAAAATATGTTTTTCGCAACATAAAAAAAAGACCTGTTGCTAAATCTTATCAATTGCAACCGCTATAAAAGGTCTGTTGCTAAATATCATTTATTGCAACTGTCATTTATTGCCTGTTGCAAATAGCTAGTTGCAGTAGGGTATTTTTCTTGTAGTGTAATTAAATTTATAATCCACGTAAAGTTACTATTATTGGTAAACAAAAAGTAGATAACTTGCAAAATTTTCAACGTGCGTGCTTGTATGCTCTTCATCGTTGGGAAGAACACGAAACTTGCTTTGTACTTTGTCGAATCCTAAATTATGATCAATATTCAAATCCAGCTTTGCTTCCCGTGTTGCTCATTGTCACCTCGTTGCATCTCGTCTTGCTGAAGGAGCGACGTTTTTTTCTTATGGCGGTACATTTTCCACACTGTGACTTTCTCTGTGTCGAATTGCTCTTAAAGCTCTTCTCATATTTTTTTGTTTTTTTGCTGAAATTGATGAAGGAGGGAAGAAGGAACGAGAAGAGAGGAGATGAGATAGTGTTCTCGCCCATAGCCGACTATATGCAGGAAAAATGGCCGGTTTTTATAAAACCAGTTATTTTAACGGTGTGGATCGTAATCCACATCGTTTTTTTAGCCAATTTTATGAAAACCGGCTAATAAAACACAGCTGTTTTCTTTCATTGGAAATGGATAGTGGTCAACCTATCCGGATGTAACCTCTAGCCCAAGCTCCTATTGAGAAGGGGATTGGGAATGGTCTAAGTACATCAGTTGTAATTATAAAGAGCTCAAACACTAGTTCTCAAATTTACAATCCTTTTACAGATCCATGCATGCGGTGGCTCCCCTGAATGCCACGAAAACTTGCGGAAGGGAATCAAAATTCATATATCATTGTCATACGAAGTCCAACAGTACCAGATAAGTAATAACTGTACAAACTTGTCTATTTTATGGCTTCAACGGTAAATAAAAGACTAAATAAAAACAAAAGTACAAGCAGTTTCAGAAGGTACATTTAATATTAACTACCAATAGCTTTGACAATTCGAGAAAAAAGGCTTAGGTGGAATCTGCAGGCATTCCAAACTTCTAGTTAAAAACTGAAGTACTTTCGTCATGGTAGGGCGATCTTTGGATTCAAGTGAATGCATCATAATCCAACAATAACTAGTTTTCTAGCGATATCTTCTTCTTTTCTCTTTTCTATATCCAACCCAATATCTCCACCATCCACTATCTTGATCAAAGATTAACTGACATTTGAATAAAAGTGTTATGGTTCCAGCAAAGTGGACTGATTTTCAAGTCCAAAATGCATGTCCTGACTATTGAAAATTATAGAGTTGTCTACTACTCGCTGTACACAAGTTGACTGACTTTTCCAGTCCAAATTGGCCGTCTTGACTCCTGATCACCACAACTAAAAAGCATAGACTACCAAATTGCAGGAACCATCTATATCAAAAATTAACTGACATTTGAATAAAAGTGTTATGGTTCCAGCAAATCAAAAATGAAAGAAGAAAGAACAAACACCATTAATTGTCCAGCAGCAATGACCCAATAAGTTATATGTTGAAGTTGAATAATAAAAATGCATGTATTTTCTTCTACCATTGCCATCTTATGATTTGACATTTGCATGAGCCTACAGACTACAAATGAGCCTACAGACTACAAATGTTATGATTTACACAAGAAACATGCATGTCGTGTAGGCTAATATGCCATAATTGCCATTCCAATTTTGCGTTTAGCTGATTATTACAACTAACAGAGTACTGCAAACAGTTCGCTTGAATGCCACGAGAACTTGAGGAAAGGCAGCAAAATCTATTGTTACAAAGTCCTACAGTAGTAACACCAGATAAGACAAAACTATACAAACATGCTTATTTCTCGTCTTCAATGGTAAAAAAAGAGTAAATAAAAACAAAAGCACGAGCAGTTTAGGTTTAACTACCTATATAGCTTGACAAGTTGAGAAAAAAGGCTTGGGTGGAATCTGCAGACTTTCCAAACTTCCAGTTAAAAACTGAAGTACTTTTGTCATGGTAGGACGATCATTTGGATTCAACTGAATGCACCATAATCCTACAATAACTAGTTTTCTCACAATATCTTCTTCTTTTTCCTTTTTTATATCCAAACCAATATCTCCACTATCGACTATCTTGTAATATATCCATTCTGGGAAATAAATCTCGTCCTGATTCTCGGTCATTGGTTCAATGGTTCTCTTGCCACTTACAATTTCGAAAAGCAACATTCCAAAACTATAGATATCCGACTTATAAGACACTTCACCAAAGTTTCTTGAAAAAATCTCAGGTGCAATGTAGCCCATTGTGCCCCTTGCAGCAGTCATTGTAACAATACTCTGATCTCTTGCACAAAGCTTTGCGAGCCCAAAGTCTGAAACTTTTGGGTTGTAGTTATGGTCTAATAAAATGTTATGAGGTTTGATATCAAAATGCATGATGCGTTGATCGCACCCTTGATGTAAATATTCAACACCTCTAGCAACTCCAATTGCAATATCCAACATCTGTTCCATGCTCAATAGCCCTTTGAATCTGCTACCCTCTTTCAAGAATATGTATTTTTCTAGTGATTGATTTGGCATGAATTCATATATAAGAGCACGATTTCTTCTTTCGGAGCAAAATCCTAAAAGTCGTACCACATTATAATGATGAATTCTCCCCATGGTAGAAACTTCGTTGATAAACTCTTCTCCTTCTCCTTTTGAATTTTCTAGCATTTTAACAGCTACAGGGATACCATTGGGAAGTTCCCCTTTGTACACACTTCCAAAACCACCTTGGCCTAATTTATATCTAAATCTCTTTGTTATTTTCTTAAGTTGTACGAAAGTGTATCGAGTTGGCTTTCTAGTCTTGTATGTAGTTAAAAACTTCTCAACCTTTAACCATGTTTCTTTTTCCTTTGCTGACCGTCTTGAGATATAAAGCAAAATGAATGACACAGCTAGAAGAATGAAAAATACACTTATAGATGCTCCTGCATCAATCAGTTGCAATAAACATATATCCCAAAAAAAGAAAAAAAAAGAAAGAAAAAAATCATGTATAGTTGACTAATGTGACGCACCTGTGATGAGCGAAACATTTGAACCTGTAAAGGAAAAGAGAAGTGGAATTATCAAACACTGAGAATTACGGTTTTCAAAATTTATCAAACAATCATAAGAATTTAGTTGGCACTAGTTAATGATATGTAAATTATCATCCATTATACACAGATTCTTTTTCTTTTTGTCTGATACGTCGTACATAATATGCACACTAATCACTGTTTAAAAATGATACTAGTATTGAGCTAGGTGTATGGATTTCCCTAAAATATAACACCACATTTGCACTTTACTGTTGTCTACTGGATTAATGTAGTCGATGACTAAAAATGATGTGGAATGTTTATTTGATGACTTCAATTGCAAATTGTTGTAACATTGTCCTTCCTATTCATTAACTAAACCAGCAAGATTGAATTACTCACCATGGTAGCAGTCTGCTGTTAAACACAACTCATCGGCATTTATGGTACACACCACAGCAATGGCATGTGAATATGATGTGTGCGTACACGCATGTACATGCAAAAGTTGTCATGAATCATGATTATTGCAAATGATGTCTGACGAGGAAAGACATAAAAGGCCTAGAAGCGAAAAAGTGGCCGAGCAAGTGCAGGTTACAAATAAATCTGACGAACAAAGCAAATCACATACATGCACACATACAGATATGTAAGTGTACACTTATGTATGTATGCAGTGGCGTACGCAGAAATTCAGATCAGTGGGGGCGGAACCATGCAAAAATTGTTCAACCATATGTGATTTTTTTTGCAAAAACAACTAAACTTTGATAATAATTATCTAGACATTGTGCACAGCAAGCTGAGCCATGCAGCAATGCAAAGACATGAGTGATATTCTAAGGTAGATTCACCAAAGTGGCTCACAAGCTGAACCAAATTGCATTACTAAAAGGCAGAGCCTTCACCTGGCACTGGGAGGAGGAAGTCTAACTGTAACGCCACCAGAGACCATCACTGAACCACCGTAGAAAAGAAGCTATAGCCATGGAGGTGGTTGTACGGACGAGACAACACAGAGACTAGCCAACAAACCTATACGCCAAATCACAACAACCCCAAAATTCAAACAACAATTCTAAAAAGAAACAACACCAAAAAACCGGAAAATAGCAACTAGAATCACAAGTCGACACGTCACTGTTTCTCTAGACAACTAACATATTCATACAACCTGACAGCATCGCACCAAAACACAAATACTAGATGCAAACTTAGAAACCACAAGAACAACAAGCGTGTCGAGTAAGGCTCATACAAAGGCCAGATCCGAGATGAGGGAAATAGCTCACTTACAGAAATAAGGAAATGACAGTGTTATTGCAGAGTCAAGAATAATAAACCAGATGTACAAAAAATGTATTGTGACGGGGAAAGAAGTGGACATAGCGTGATGAGGGAAAGTTGTCACTTTTGAGGAGCGGAACCAGTAGGAGAGTGGATCTGAAAATAAACGACGGGATCGAGTGAATCGCAAGCTAAACGAATCACATTACTGGGAAAAGCTAGGAAGGGAAAGGAGAGAAAGCAATTTGGAGGAGCAAGATAAAGCCGATTAAGAAGAAGAAGAAAGGAATGTTGACGGCGGAATTGCCCTAGTACCCATGACCACGAATCGCAAGCTGACTTTTATTCGATACATTAAAAAAAAAAGTAGATATCAACTAAACTAAGAAGATTATAAAAAAATCCAGTGGGGGCGGCGGCACCGACTGGTCCTATGGTGGATACGCCACTGTATGTATGTATATATGTAGATATACATATGTATGTATACACACACACAATGCGGACATATCGAATGAGAAGAACATAAAACATTCAAAATGAGGGGGCAAATGTTGCCAAATAATAATTACTCAACTGTATCATTTAAAAAATTCAATCAGTATACTATACTATGTCTGTATCTATGTAATATGAATGACTCTCTAGATACATCATCTTTCATCAGCTTAAAATTCCCTGGACAGTGGACATGTCTATCTATATGTTGAGAGTTGAGCTATTTTTTAAGACCCTTTCAATACCACATTTTAGGCTATCAGCCAAAATACTAATTTCCATAACTTGCATTGGCTTATGGTCTTGGAAGAGAAAGAATATTTGACTTATTTAATATTTTTTATGATTAGAACATCGAACATACATAAAAGCATCCCAGCCTGAAGCTTAATGACACAGAAAATGACAAAGAACAACTTGATTGTACAAAACGTCAGGATTCCATAATGAAGAACGAGATTGTAACAACATATGACTCATTATATAAGAAGCTCTAAATTCTAATAAGTGTTTGTGGTCGAGCAACAAAGATGCTCAAGCACATAATCCAGTTATCCAACATGCGACCGTTTAAAGGAACCACATAACTCTGTTACAAGGTCCTAAATCAAGGGTCTAGCTATTTGCACCCCATAGTTTGCTCTTCACCCCCCAATTATAATTTTAGAATCTTATTTCCAAATTTACCCTTTAATAGCCGATTATATAACTTGTCTAATATTGTACGATAATTAAAAAAAAATATAAGTCATACACATACATAGTTATTCGAGGCTAAATTGCAAACAATAATTTAAAATTTAAAATCATTACTGTACATGATCTTTTAAAAAAAAATTAAGGATAAAAAATAAAAATAATGATTAGAAAAAATTAAAACAATAATTAAAATTTTAAAATTTGTACTGTCATCGATGTGCATCATTATGTATATTTTGAGACGGAGTTCGTTGCAAGCTGAAAACCAGATAAAGGAAAAAAAATAGTAAGGATGAAAATGCAGTAAGGGCATTTTTGGATTAAACGGGGTGAGAAGAGGAAATGATGGGGTATGCATTTTATTTTCTAGTTAGTGGGGGGTGAAGAGCAAACAAAGGGATGTTAATAGACGCACCCCTAAATCAATTACTATTGAGAGAGATTCTGATCAAAATTAAACTGCTGACTGTTGCTACAAACTGAACGGATTGATACTTAAGGTTGAAGGTAGCTCACCGTGATCAAAGCAAAAGGTTTGATTTCTTCCCCAATAAAACCCACAGTACTCCCCTTTCTGTTCACATTGATTGCAATCAAGAGTCCATTCTCCAACTCCATACCAAGATAAATTGACTTTGACTTCCTTTTGCGCAATGAATTCATGAACATCATCAACAAAATCATGATAAATACCATAAAATTGAGGAATATTTCCTTTCCAAAATATCTCACAATCATGCCCCAGTACATCCATATATTCGTGACCAGATGCAACGTACACAAAATATTTTTCTTTAACATAGCACGACGGTATTGGACCAACTATTCGGTGACCCCAAATCGAGTTTGAAACGGGGCCTATTTTTTTGGAGCAGCGAATAAAATTTGCTGTAGAAATATATGCTGTGTAGCTTCTGTCAACTGACAAATCATCTACAAAGCTGTTAACTGCGGAGCTGAGATTCTGGAGCGGGCAAGGGGAAGATTTGAAAGCAGATAAAGATATGGATCCAATATCAAGCGTGAGGATTCGGTCAGCGTAGCTGATGTCTGTGATTTTGAATTGAGGAAAGGCAGGAATATGAAGGGTTTCATTGTCCGGGGAGCATGTGAGATCAAGACCGTTCAAGCTGCAGCGTTGATTATCGGATTGAAGTCGGAGCGGAAAGCGGATCAGAAAGGATCCGCATCGGGAAGGCGGGCATGTCTTTGAGAAGTCAGACTCAGGCCCATTGGCGACAGAGGTAGCCACTAAAGTTGCAACGACCAAGACTATAAGCATTGCTTCTTTGATTTTTTATGGTCATTGGAAATAACGATCCATTTTATAAGGGATACATCATCTTGACAATCCTGTTACACCAAAAAGAATTTAAGCCAATTCTATTGACACCCCGATTATTCCCTTTCGCATCCATTACGAACTTTAAAAAATAAAATGACAAATTTACATTTGTATATTATTCAAGTTAGCTTATTCACTTTTCCATTCTATTATATATTTTATTATTAAAAATTACAACAATATTGGTATATTTTGAAAAAACAAATGATTCCAAGGAAAATATTTAAAAAAAAAAAAAAAACAGATTGGTGTTCATTTCAAATTTTCTCTTTTCATCTTTCATGCCTATTTCCTTTAACGTTATTTGATTTTAATTTTTTTAGTATATAGGTCGTTCAATTATTTTTAAATTGAACTGAAATATAAGATTTTTTGTAAACTGCAAAAAAAAACAAATAAATAAATGTAGATTATAGCTTTATCGTTTTTTATATCTCATCCATTATTTGTTTCCATTGTTAATGTTAAGGTATTTGTTTTTGAAAAAATAAAATAAAGGGTAAATTCGGTATCTTTTAGGGTGGTAAAAGTAAAAAGTGAGGTGTGATGTTTTTTGTTTTGACGATGGGGTGAGAAAGGTAAAAAGTAGGGTGCGAATAGATTTAGCCAATAATTTATGGTCCTATACGACTCGTATTAGAGCACCCTTTAAGCGGGTGTAGGTGAGCCCTAATTCGAGCTCATCACTGTCTGTCAAAGTCGATTTGTTGTCTCTATCAGTCAGCCATATATCCAACTTTGTAAAATTGGGTGTAATTAAAGAATATAGAAATAGAGAAAGATTTAATTATATTTGTTTTATCACTTTCTCTTGTTGTTTGATATTGGGCTGATTGTATTTGGAAGCCCAGTGTATTCTATTTCGGTCCAACATGTTTGTGTAGCCTTATTTCTTTTAAATACTTTTCTCTCTTTGTTTTTGAACCCTAACTCAATAATATTCAAATCAATGGCATACGACTTCTTTTCCTTTATATTTTCAGTCTCTTATTAATTACATGGTATCAGAGCGTTCAATCTAAGGCTGTGGTAACTCGAGATTCTCCAGCGCAGTCATCATCTCATTCTCTATTTCAACTTGTGTAAGCCATGGCTGAAGCTAAGAGAGTTGACGTAATGTGAATGATGCCGAAAATCACAGATCGAAAATTAAATAGTTCAAACTATCATGACTGGAGTAAGAAAATTCGCTAGTATATCAGAAATATGGATAAGAATGACCACTTGATTAATGAGCCACCTGAATCAGATTCAAAAGATAAAGAGGATCAAAATTGGCTTCGTGATGATGCTCGCCTGTTTCTGCAGATTCAAAATTCCATAGAAAATGAAGTGAATGGATTGATTAATCACTGTGAAACTGTGAAGGAGTTTATGGAATATTTGGAGTTCTTGTACTCTGGTAAAGGGAATTTGACACGAATGTATGATGTTTGTCAAGCGTTTTACAGGGCAGAAAAGCAGGATATGAGTTTAATAAACTATTTCGTGACATTTAAACAAACATATAAGGAATTCAATCTTCTATTGCCAATGAGCAGCGATATCAAGGTGCAGCAAAATCCAAGAGAGCAAATGGTCATCATGAGTTTTTTAGCTGGATTACCATCTGAATTTGAAGGGGTGAAGTCACAAATTCTTGCGAATACTGATCTCACTAGTTTACATGAAGTGTATAGCCGGTTACTTAGAACTGAAAATGTTTCGATTACTAGTAATACAAGTGGTGCTTTTAGCTGGATTACCATCATGAGTTTTTTAGCTGGATTACCATCTGAATTTGAAGGGGTGAAGTCACAAATTCTTGCGAATACTGATCTCACTAGTTTACATGAAGTGTATAGCCGGTTACTTAGAACTGAAAATGTTTCGATTACTAGTAATACAAGTGGTGCTTTTGGTAATAGTGCATTCATGGGTAGTAGTGGTAATGTAGTTTCAAATAACCAGTCCAATGTGAGTAAAGGCAATGCACAACAATATGCACAATCATGGAGGCCGCAAAGACCACCTAATACACAATCATGACGTTCACCAAGACTACCTAGAAGATCACAGAGACCTCCATGGAGACCACCGGTGAATCAAAGAAAAATGTGCAATTATTGCAAGAGAATTGGTCATGTAATGTCTGAATGTAGAAGCCTACAATGGAACCAGAGAATCAAAAATCCATCTAACATTAAAATTGTGCTTATGACTGCTGATGAGTTTGACAAATACTCGAAATTCTAGAACTCAATGCATCATAAATCATCAGATTCTACCACCACATTAGCAATCACCTCCGTGGAAAACACAAGCACTGGATCATGTACCTCAAAATGGATCATTGACTCTGGAGCTTCAGATCACATGACAGGTAATCAAAATCTTTTTACAAGATTGAAAGCAAGTAATGTATCTCATAGAGTTACTCTAGTTGATGGCTCACAAGCATTAGTGAAAGGAATAAGTGATGTCATCTCAAATTCTTCTATACCTATGACGTCAGTACTTTATTTACCATCATTGTCATTCAATCTATTGTCTGTGAGCCAAATTATACAAAAATTGAACTGTAGTGTTACTTTTTCCCTCATCATTGTGAATTCCAGGTTCTTGTGACGAAGCAGACTATTGGTAGAGGAAGTGAATCTGGTGGATACACTCTTTGTAACACCCCGTATTTTTAAGATACTAAAATAAGAATAACTTAATTAAATATTGAGAATTAATTAAAATGGACCGCGCTATTGCATTCGTCTCGGAATTCTGGTCAAGATAGACACCTGGTTTACGTAAAACGGACATCATATGAAGAAGTTATTAAGCCTAAAAGTTTGTATACGCACAAGATATATATATATATATATATATATATGCAAACAAATTGAAATGTAAAATAAAGAATAAATTAAGGATTGCATGTAATAAATACATGCACTGAAAAAAAATGTAATGCATGCATTGAAAGAAAGAAAGGATTGGTTGCATGCAACGTAAATATGTTGCATGCACTGATTTGCAAACATAATGCATTAACATTAAAAGAAAAAGAATCATGCAATAGTTTAATTTAAGTATTGTAACTAACATGAAAAAGAGAAGTAAGGAGAGAACAATAATTATCATTGTTCTAAGACTTATTAACGAAATACTTCATAGCTTAGTTGGTTAAGGCATTGGATTTGTAATATAGAGGTCAGGGGTTCGAACTCGGCGATGGCATAATTTTTATCTTTATTTTAAAGAGGGCCAACTGAACATGCAAATATATGTACGTATATAAATTCAAATTTTGAAAGGATAAAAACGTACATATTAGGAAATAAAGAAAATATATGTATATATATGAGAATATATATATATATATATATATATATACACACACACACACAAAAGATAAAATTCAAGATAAAGCTACAGTCAATGAAATATGGCAAGAATCAAATAACGGTGCAACATCGTTTGAATTTTGAAAATAAAATGAAAATTGTGCATATATATATATATATATATATATATATATATATATATATATATATATATATACGCGTAAAATGGCCGGTAGAGGAATTGTATACATATAAGAATATTTCATGTGAATAAAATAGTAAAATAAATTCCAAAAATTCAAAAGTTCAAAAATCAAATTTCTGCGCCAAAACAATTCAAACATTCGAAATTCAAATTTCTGCGCCAAAACAGCTTGCGGGATCCAATGCTGACTTAGCACTACGTGTACGATAAGATTTAGCTAGATTCATTTGCAAACCTGAACTATTTTCTTAACTGGGTTCAATGCTGACTCGGCGTTGCGTGTACGATAAGGTCTTGAGCACCTATAAATAAGACCCTAAACCTAACCCTAGACATCATAATTCGGCAGCTGCGCTGGAGCTCTGCCATGTCTCCCTCTCTCTTTCTTTCTCTCTCTCTCTCTCTTCATAAATCTATTCTGAAATTAAAATGTTAGGAGGATTATGAATTCAGATCTGGAAGAGGGAATCAACGTTAATAAAAAGATTATTGAATCATGGAAGCAAGTTAAACCTCTAAAAACCAATCTATTCAAATTATTTCTCTTTCCCTTCTCTTTTCATGAAATAATAAATCCATGGTCGTTGGGTCGTGAATCAAATTAAAGGAAAAAGGAAAACCATGGATGATATAACGGATCAGATCCAAAATTTGGGGAAAGCTTAAAGGTGAGTGGGCTTAAGCTATAGCCTTTAGATAATGTTATGACTATCGTTTAGCATTCCCCTTTTTAATAAATTTTGAAATGGCCAGTCTAATTATAAATTGCTGTTGTAACGAATTGAAATGTTGATATGAATATGTCAGGAAATTCCTATGTTGAATTAGCTAAGTTATTGAATATTTACATGTTGGAGAAAGTAAACTTGTTAGGATATGATGATTGTAATTACATGCTTTATTTGGGACATATTATTGATTAAACGACATGTTAAAATAATTACCCGATTGAATGTTTACATGTCCTAGTAGAATTAAACATAGGTTGAAAATGACATGCGACAATATATAGGCAAAAATAGGACGACATGTAAATTAGATTACTGTAAACTATATTACATTAAAAAGGATAATATGTCTAAAATTTTCATGTAATGAACATAACATGTATTATGTTTTGAGATTTTAATTTGGAAGCGCAATTTGATATGAACATAAGTGATTGAATGAAAATGAATATGCCTAGGATTACAATTAGAAATTGTAAATACACTTATGGCACGAGGTTAGGTTGCATTGGTGGCGGAAGTCTGCCCGAACCCGACCGGCATATCCAGCAGCCACTAATGTTGAACCTAATGTGAGAGGCCTAAGTGCAAAAATTAACAACATGTGCTAAGACACGAGGTTAAGTCAGCTTGTGGTAGAAGTCTGCCCGGACCCGCCCGGCAAATCCGGCGTCCACAAGTGTAGGCTTAATGTGAGATGTCTAGTGCTTATATATATATATATATATATATATATATATATATATATATGTATGTATGTGTATAACAAGATATGAATAAATGGCAAGAATGGTAATTAAATGTCTAACTCAGAAAATAAGAAAGGAAGGGATGCAATGAACTGAGTTAGTGTGATAAGAGGGAAAAGTGATGTATTTCCCTAAATGACTTATTTCTGAAAACATTGTTGCAAGTAAGCCACAATAAATATATAAAAGTAAAGAAATTACTTGCTACCACGGATTTAGATGGGAAAATGTTATGAAAATAAATCGTGGATTCCTTCTATCAAACTGATGAGGTGCATGAAGTGTTTTCCTTAATATAATAAGGAACATATATTATAGAGAATGAAGAATAATCGTTTACAACAGTAAATAGTTTAAAAGGGGAATGATAATAACCTATTATAAATAAATAACATTAATGAAAATGTTGTATAATAGGTAGACTTGACCTAGGGGCAAGTGAATATTATAACTTAGGTTATAATAAACTAGTAAGGGAATGAGATAACTAGTGAATTAAGTTAAGTGACACTTAATTGTAAATTAAGTAATCAGAAAAGGAGAAAACCTAAAACCAGTTAAGAAAAGGGGGGGATATATTGTACTTAATTATAAATTAAGTAGTCTGGGAGTCTGAAACCCGTTGGTAAGAATAACATCTTTAGACTTGTCCTAGGGACAAGGGGAAATTATAACATAGGTTATAATAAATGGGTAGAGAAACTTATTAATGGGCCTTAGTTAATTGAATTAAGTTAATAAGTAAACAACAATAAGTCGTATTGACGACGTAAAGTGGAATTATGATTAAATGAGAGAGGATGAGGAAAACTTATGAAATGAAATAAGTTATATATAATCATAAATGGTAAGTGACATGTTAATTGGAAACATGTAAATTAGATATACTTAATTACATATTAAGTAAAAACATGTTATTGAAATCAAACAAGAATATAAAAGGGATTGTGGATCACAGACCTTGGGCCACAATCTAGAGAATAACATATTGTAAGCTTATTAATAAACTTAAATGAATTAAGTTGTATGACTGAAATTTATAAGCAAGAGAAACTTGGAAATTTGACTATGAATTCAATATGAAGTGGAATAACCAAGTTAACTGGAAACCCGGTGAGGTGAGACAAGCGCGTAAAAGAATGTTTAGACATAGGGTCTAACAACATGCTAAAGTAAGGCGCTTAGACCACTCCGTACGGTTGAGGGTAAATAACCCAACATGATAGATCATCGAGGTGTTATAAGGCACGAGGGGAGCGCATATTCATCTAATTGTTTGACAGCTCCAAAGGACTAAAAGGGGAAGCATGTGGCTTCCGGGGACGTAGGGTACTCTTGGTATTCCTCTGTGAGTGGTAGATGATCCGCCTATACTCACAGAGGTTAGGTCTGCATAGTTGAACCAATGAGTATGCCTTAATTGCAATAATAAGGGGCAATCAAAAGACCAAGATGGACCAGCGTGATTCGGCGAGACCAGTTAGTGCCCTGTGATAGCAACTCGTCGTCTACCTACCATCTTCAGTCAGTACGTAAAGCGGAAAGGCAGAGAACTCCAAAAGACCATATACTTTGCTATCTAGTTATGGGTGAGGTTGGCCAATAGGTTTGAAGGGTATAGGGGGCCGGGGTTAAGTTCTCATTCTTGATACTCTTGGGTGCCTTTCATTAGTTGAGAGAGGGGTCTAGTGGGACCATAGCCACTGTAAAAGCAGACCTTAGCATCTACAATCAGCAGATATCTGAAAGCTCCCGACCGAGTTTCGTGTTTCTTGATTAGCCCTGCCACGGGACTCGGGCGCACATATAGAGAACATGTGCAATAGACATCGAGAACGATTGACGATACATATGTGGGAAAGTCTAGGTACACTCTTGTCACTCTGGGTGGTGTATCATATGACTAGAGGGCATTATTCGAGGATGGAACCTAATTCGATCGAATGGTTCAAAGATGGCAGTCTGAACGCTTGCGTAATATAGAAGTAGTGGTTCTTTGCAGACATAGCGTTGACATATATACAGAAATCCGTACGACATTCGGGCGTAGGATTAGGGACTGCTATATTCCTGCGATGATACGGTGGAGACCGAGCGAGTGAGGTACCATGGGGTGTATCTCAATATTGAGAGATAGCTACATATACTGTATTAGGTTAATTCACTGGGAAGTAGACGGGTACGACGTGTGTGTAAGCCTTGAGTGCTGTTAACCCAAGTAACCTAATAAATAAGAAAATATGATTGAACGGTATATGTAAGATTACCCAAAGTGTATATTTTAAATCCAGTCACCAGAAATTGTGTTTTGACCCCCTCCTCATAACACACTCGCATGTTAGATTGTGGCAGAGACATGATAGCTTTGGATACTGGTTAGGCAGTATTAATAATACGGTAAGGCTATGTTTTGATTATACTATATTTTATCTTTTCCGCTGTGAGATATTTTTCTGAGCTCTGACATGTTTTATGTCTCTATCTTTTCTGCAGGATACCAGAGCAAACCAATCCGAGTTTCGATAGATTGGAATTTTGAAAAAAATTCGGTCTGTCGAAATTGGGGTTGTTACACTCTTGACACACTATCCAAACCTATAGCTTGTTCAATCATAGATCCCACTCTCAAAGTTCATTGCCAGCTTGGTCATTCATCCTCTCCTTATTCAAGAAACTTTGTCCACATTTTAGCAACCTATCTACAATAAATGGTAAAGCATCATTGAAGTACTTCTCAACCTAAATAAAAGAGTTAATAGTCCATTTTCATTAATTTATTCTGTTATTTGGGGACCTTCCTCAATTGTATCCAAACCTGGCTATATATACTTTGTAACCTTTGTTGATGATTACACTCGTCTAATTTGGTTGCTTTTGATGAAGTCTTAGAATGAATTGTTTTCTATATTTTGTAAATTTAATGCTAGAATTAAGACATAGTTCAACACATCTATAAAAACACTTCGTAGTGGCAATGCCAAAGAATTTATGTCCACTGAATTCAGTAATTACTTGACTTAAAATTCTACATGAGACTTCATGTGTAGATACACCCTCTCAAAATGTTGTGGCAGACAGAAAAAATCGCCATTTGTTAGAAATTGCCAGAGCATTATTATTTCAAATGAATGTGCCAAAAATGTTCTGGCTGATGCAGTGGCAACTGCTTGCTTCCTTATTAACAAAATGTCATCAACTGTGATCAATAATGAAATCCCTTATCAAGTGCTGCAACCAAATAAAGTCATGTTTCCTATCAAACCTAGAGTGTTTGGTTGTACATGCTTTGTGAGAGATGTCAATCAACAATTAAGTAAACTTGATCACAAGTCATTAAAGTGTATCTTTGTGGGTTACTCGAGACTTCAGAAAGGATACAAATGTTATTTTCCAAGCTTGCAAAAATTTGTAGTTTCAAATGATGTAACATTTATGGAAGACATTCCATTTTATCAAACAAACACATTCCAGATTCAGGAAGACAATGAAGAATTCCTTGTATATTCTACCATACCCAATGACCTATCTAGTGAGAGTTACACACGAGACACACATGCAGGAGATACAAATGAAGATGATACAAATCAATCTGAGGAAGATTCAAGTTTAGATTTACCTATTGCTCTTAAGGAAGGAAATAGGAAGTGCACCTATCCTATTTCTTCATGTGTAACCTATAATAAGCTCCCACATAAATCACATGTTTTCATTTCAACATTGGATTTTGTCTCTATTACAAAGACTGTAGGGGAAGCAATAAAATCACCAGAATGGCTTGAAGCAATGATGGAAGAAATGAGGGCATTAAAGCAGAATAATACTTGGAATCGGGTAAAATTACCACAAAAAAAGAAGATAATAGGCTGTAAATGGATTTACTCCATTAAAATGAATGCTGATGGGACTGTGGCAAGACTCAAAGCTCATTTGGTGGCTAAAGGATATGCTCAAACATATGGTATTGATTATGCAGATATGTTATCTCCTGTAGCCGAAATGACATCCATTAGATCATTTATTTCCATGGCAACTAGATATAACTGGAAGCTTCATCAACTAGATATTAAAAATGCATTTCTGCTTGGAGATTTGTCATAAGAAGTGTAAATGGAGCAACCACCAAGGTTTGTTGCTCAATGAGAGACAAACTTGGTATGTAGATTGAAAAAATCACTATATGGACTTAAGCAAAGTCCAAGAGCATGGTTTGGAAAACTTAGCTTGGCTATTGAGAAATTTGGAATCAGAAGATGTAAATCTGATTATCCAGCGTTCTACAAAAATTCAGATAAGGGGATAATATTATTAGTTGTGCATGTGGATGATATAATAATCACAAGGAGTGATGATTGTGGTATTCTCAACCTTAAACACTTCATACACAACCAATTTCAAACTAAGGACCTTGAAGACCTCAAATATTTTTTAGGAGTTAAAATTATAAGAAGCAAGGAAGGTATATACTTGTCTCAAAGAAAATATACACTGGATTTATTATGTGAAACTTGAAAATTAGCAGCTAAGCTAAGTAGTACTCCTATGATGCCAAATCATGGTTTGGGCAAAAAAGCTGAACTCTTTAAGTCCAGAGAGGTATAGGCATCTAGTAGGCAAGCTAAACTACCTATGTGTTACTAGACTCGACTTAGCTTAGTCAGTAAGTGTTGTGAGTCAATTTATGGCACAACCTATGGTGGATCACTGGAATGCACTTGAACAAATCCTATGCTATCTGATAGGCACAACATGCCAGGGCCTTATATATACAAATAATGGACGTATTGACATGGAAAGCTTCAATGATGTAGATTGGGCAAGATCGAAAGTGGATAGAAGGTCAACGTCTGGATCTGTGGGAGGCAATTTAGTTTCTTGGAAGAGAAAGAAATAGACTGTAGTTTCTCGTTCAAGTTTTGAATCATAGTATCAATTTATGGCCAATGCAGTGTGTGAAATCATGTGGATAAGGCATTTGATGGAGGAGTTTAACATGAAGATAGAGAAATCAGCAAAGTTATGTGATAATCAAGCCGTAATCCATATTGCTTCGAAGCCAATATTCCATGAAGAACTAAACACATAGAAGTAGACTGCCATTTTATCAGAGACAAGATCCAAGAAGGAATAGTTGAAACAGGGTTCATTCGAACAGGAGAACAGATTGCAGATTTGTAAACTAAGGCGTTGAATGGTGCACGAGTAGAGAATCTATGCAACAAGTTGGGAATGAGAAACGTCTATTCTCCAACTTGAGGGGGGGGGGTGTAATTAGAGAATATAGAAGTAGAGAAAGATTTAATTATATTTTTTTTATCATTTTCTCTTGTTATTTGATATTGGGTTGATTGTATTTGGAAGCCCAGTGTATTATGTCTAGGCCCAACATGTTTGCGTGGCCTTATTTCTATTTACATACTTTTCTCTCTTTGTTTTTGAACCCTAATTCTATAAGATTCAAATCAATGGCGTACGAATTCTTTTCTTTATATTTTCAGTCTTATTAATTACATTGGGTAAGTAATCGATTTTAATGGAGCAGGATAAATCACTGCATTTGATTTCAACTGTATCGTTTGTCAAGTTATCCGGTCTTATTAAAACTGGATAACCTAACAAAGTTAAATCTACATGCCCCCTGCATTTTCTTCTATTTTGATCTTAAATTTATAATTTATTTTTTTGTTGAATATGCTCAACTACAATATCATCTATTACTTGGTCATCTTCGGAATTGCTTGCTCTTGTGAAATCCGACATGGAGGCCGACTATAAGCATGAAACTATATTGCGTTGAGATTTGTTCGTAAGCCATAAAGAGTACTGTAACCTTGAAAATGAAGTACAATCACGATCAATTATTTAAGTATTAAAGGCACTAATATAAGGCTAAATAGTAGTTTTTCCCTTAATAATGAACAAATAAGGGACACAACTGTTTCATCTTTTACTGTATACTATGGAGGACAAATATATCCGCCTCCTGTGTGCAATTCAGGCGGAAATAAATTTAGCCTGTATTAATACGTACTAGGGAAACGTACCCGTCCCCAATTCTAAAAATCGTTCCTCCTATGGCAGTAAAATTTTCATAAGGTAATTGGTGATTTCTGCTTAATTCGTTCCCACATTTTTCTAATTCGTTCCCACGCTTTTTCTAATTCATTCCCATTTTTTTTCTTATTCGTTCCCACGCCTTTTCTTTTGGGCCAGTTTGTCTCAGGCCTCTAAAAGGTTTCAAAATTAGGCTCACATCCCTCTCTTAAATTTTTATAAATTAGGTCCCCATTTTCCTTAAATTCATCAAAATAAAATCACGAAAACTCATAATTAAATACAACAACTAATCGTCATCAAATTCAGACGTTAAAACCACCAAAAAAACAACTCAAAAATTAAAATAACAAAAAACAGTGAATCACCAATATTATGCATCAAACAATGCACTTATTTGTAATTGTTGCATACATTTCTGCATATATTTTAGTTATGCATCAAACTGCAGTATAAATGCAGAAATGTATAAATGCATCGTTTGATGCATTAATTCAATGTTGTCCTGTTTTTCAAGCATGCACAGTGTTTAAACATTGTTGCATACATTTCTGCATTTATAAGTAATAAATGCATACATTTCTGCACATATTCATAAGCCTGCATCCATTTTAACTTTTTTGCATACGTTTCTGCACTTATACAGAATAAATGCATATATTTCTCCAACAATTCATAGCCTATGCAGATTAGGTCGTCTTTATATGCGTATATATCTGCAACTATTACCAATATATGTATATATGTATGCATATATTCATCCATATTTTCATTATAAACTTTGGATGAGTATATGTATATATTGAGTATTAATGCAGAGATGTATGCAACTTTTTTTTCCAGGTTGCTTCTGGGAATATTGTGATTTTTTTTATGTTGCAACGCCTAAAAATTCCTGAAAAAGACGTAACACCCAAAATAGGGAGCCACTTACAATTAATACTTGGAGGGAGGGGGACGGGGAGGCCGTTTAAAACAAACTTGAAACTAGGGATGTTGCACAAATTTTCACTTCTCTTTTTACCATATAATCACAAATTTCTTTTTTTTCCCTTCATATTGATGATTCTCGCTCTCCTTCGATCCATAAATTGTTGCAAGCTTCTTCCTCTCATTTAATCGGGAAATTCATTGGCATAGGTATGTAATTTATTTGGGATACTAGTTTTTATTCACTATGTTGATTAACAAAGCCTTAACTGCTTTTGCTGTAATTACCGATACAGCAAAACGGGCCGAGGTTTTGGTTTGTTAGTTTTTATTCAAATTAAAGTCTATGCATTAGTTTCTAACCACTTTATGTACTTTAAACTGCATTTTTAGATGTTTAAACAAAGTAGCTCAATTCTTGAGTAATTATGATCCCGATTCATACAGATATTACATATTTTCTTCTTCTGCCATTTGTTGTTAACGTTTGAATTCACTTGTTAATTTCTGTTTTTCTTCTTCTAATGTTTGTGAATTTATTTTGATCATTGAACATGTGTTGTATGTTTAAATGTCAATTATATTACATCCTTTTATAGCTTGCAAGTTGTTTGCAAATGGATTTTAACATCTGCACATGAGTTGTATGCATAAATGCTAATTACGTTGCAACATACTTGAATTTTCAATTTAGCAATTCATGCATCTTTTTGCGGAAACTACAACATTTATGCTATAAAACGAAATATAAAAATAAATTTCATATTAGAGTTAAATTTTATTTATATTTTCAAAAGGAATATGTTTAGGATCAATTTAGCAATTTAATTATTTTTTTAACCACTTTAAAGTTGTAGATATTGTATAGGGTCAATCCTTTATACATATACCTTGCTGTGTTTATTTAACTAATTATATACAAGTTATACCTAAGAAACTGAATGATAAGCACACAACTATATCGGTCTTTTACCCAATCGACATTTGCCTTGAAATTCTCATATTCGATGCTCTTTCCTGAATTGTACATGCTTGATTTGTTAGAAAGGAACTAGGTATGGTTAACGAAGTGTACAGGTTGCAGCCTATGCATTTATAGCTATAGGTTTATAGGTATAATTAATTGAGAAATGCTTGGGAAGTATTCTTGGTTAACTTGTCCAAGAATTTACTTGAATTGTTTAAGAGTACGAACATGTAGAATTCCTTGTTTTTTGATAAGCTTATTTTGTTTGTTTGCATTCTCAGTTTGCTTTTGTGAATACTTAGTTTGAAGGATAATTTAATATTACTTCGTCTTTTGTTGAGGTTTAAGGTACATGCTTTCTTAGTATTATAATGTACAAAATAGCTACTTACAAAATATCTACACTATGCAAACATATATATATATATATATATGTATATATACAGGTATGTTTTGATATATATATATATACACACATACATACATATATAAACTAAGGACTTAATCTCCTCTAAAAATGGCGGATGATGTCCCGCTAAAATCTTCTTCTAACTCATCTCAAAATCAACAATCGACTAATAAAGCGAATACAAACTCAGATCTGGTAGAAGATAATGATGCAGATGAATAATCAATTTTCTCTTCACTATGTTCAACTTGCGGAGTCTTACGTCTTACTTTCGGAGGAAACTTTTAAAGCTTCAGCCGAGTCTTGGAGAAACACAGTTGCAATTCATCTCGTGGATTTCAGGCTTCCTGTGGTGAAGCTGAAGGAGTATATACAAAAGGTGCGGAAACCTAAAGGTAGTTATTGTGTTCATATAGCTACGGGTTTTTATTATACTATTCAATTTGAAGAGGTTTTTGATTATATGTCTGTACTGAAAACATCAACATACTCGTATTTTGGTAGATTAATGATGGTGTAGTAATGGTTTCCTGGCTATGAATTTGACAAATTTTATGCTAAAAGAGATCAAATCTAGATAAAATTGCATAACATGGAAATGGAAATGTGGAGGAATGCAGCCTTTTCGGTTATCTCTAGTTATATTGGGGATCCAATTCGAATTGATGCAAATACAGCGAGTAAGAAAATAACCAAATATGCTAAAATTTTAGTAGGAATTGGTTTTGACTCTAAAGTGGTTGATATAATTCCTATTGCATAATGGATTACTGAAGGAGATAGGTGTCGAGTATGAATATGTGCCTTATAAATGTGACAAGTGTTGTAAATTTGGTCATAAATCGATTGTTCATGAAGTTTCTAAGGATACTGCATGGGTGTTTAAGCAGAAGGAGGTGGGATCATCCAATGGGGGGGGGGGGATCAGGAAGCCGAAAATACAGTAGATAATTGAAATAATTTTGAGAGGGTTAATGATGATGGCGATTTGGACTTTCTCAATCAGAATTGCCTCAAAAATTAATTCCTGATGACTTGGGTCTTGTAACTGATCATTTAACTGAAGAGCCTCTAGAAATGGATAATCCGGATGTTTTGTTTGGGGCTTCAGCTAATTCTGATTATTTAGCAAATGTGAAAGGTAAGAAGAAGGTAAATGTGACTGCTTCTCCTAAAAGAGATTTAAGGAGAAATTCTTCTGTTAAATGATGATTATGACATTGAATGCCCGAGGGATGAACACACCAACGAGAATGTGCGATGTGTTATCTCTTCTGACAAAATTTAAACCAACATTAGTTGGTTTAGTAGAAAACAAGTTAAGTAGATTTAATTTGGTTAATTTTAGGAAAATAATTCCAAGTGGTTGGGAGTTATTCCACATGATGATTCACAGTTTTTGGGTAGAATCCTTTTGCTTTGGAATTCTGATGTTTGGAGGAATCTGTTATTTCTTCTTTGTTTCAGCATTTTGTAGTGCAAGCTAGCAATATAGGTGGGCTATCTATTGTTTTTACTGTGGTTTGTGCTAGTAACAACTATTAGGGAAGGCAAAATTTGTGGCAACACATAATAAACGAAGAAGAAAATATTAATAAGGAATGGGTACTGATGGGGAATTTTAACAATTGTACGTCTCATTTGGATAAAAAAGGAGGGCTTGTTGTTCCTTTTCAACATATCAGAGCTATCAATAATTGCATCACACAGTCTAGATTGATAGAGATAAAGGTATTTGGGTTCAATTTCACTTGGAGGCATAGAGGAATTGCTAGTAAAATTGATAAAATATTTGTAAATCACACATGTTTATAGAAGTTCACTGATATGGAAGCTATGTCGTTATCTAAGTTGTCAAGTGATCATAATCCTCTCCTTCTAGATTTAATCTCTACATCTATTTCAAAGTGCTTCCCTTTCAGGTATGCGAATGATTAGTAGTACAAAGTGGGTTATAATGAATGTCTTTAGAAAGAGCTTCAAGTTAGTGGCTGGGGCTTTCCTAGTTACACATTTTAGCAAAAACTGAATGCATGCAAGGTGGAATTGAAAATCTGGAATAAAATTAGACCTAAGGATAATGATATATTACTGGAGGCTGAAATTATTTTCAAAGAAAGTGAAGTGGCATCTGATTCTGATCCCGAGAACTTAGATGAGAAAATGATTGAGGCGAAGAAAACTTTGGCTATTCAATAACAAATTAAATTCTGGAGCTTTAAGTAGAAGGTGAAAGTTTCTTGGTTGCAAGATGGCAATACCAACTCTTAGTTCTTTCACTCCAAAATGTCAACAAGGAAGTATACAAATCATTTGAAAGATTTAATAAATTCAGAAGGAAATCTGCTCTATAAACCGGAAGAAGTGACAAAGGAGGCTATTGAGTATTATAGATCTTTGTTTAATGGCTATAAGATTGTCGAATTCCCTTCATTCCAAGCTATATCCAATGTAAACGAGCATGGCCATCAGGTATTATTAAAACCCATTACACTGGAAGAAGTTAAATATGCAGTCAATTCTGTTCATATAGATACTAGTCCAGGGCCAGACGGTTTTAATTCAAAAA
The DNA here is from genome assembly GCA_030737875.1 of Allium sativum. Classification (NCBI taxonomy): domain Eukaryota; kingdom Viridiplantae; phylum Streptophyta; class Magnoliopsida; order Asparagales; family Amaryllidaceae; genus Allium; species Allium sativum. The sequence goes on along the minus strand of CM060909.1, from coordinate 69,035,883 downwards.
AAATTATTCTATATTTGAATGAGATTAAACTTGATCTTTTTTCAGCAATGCAAGACATAATTCAGTCTGCTAAATTGCCTAAGAATTTGAATCATATGTTTATTACTCTAGTTCCAAAAGTAGAAAGGCCTTCAGAAATTTCTCATTATAGACCAATAGCATGTTGCAATTTATATTACAAAATTTTTAGTAAAATTTTGTGTCGAAGAATAAAATGGTTCCTTCCTCGTATTATTTCTGAGGATCAATGTGCTTTTGTACCGTCAAGATCAATTGGAGAAAACATTCTACTTGCTCACGAGTTGTTAAGAGATTTTAAAAAACAGGGGGTGAGTAAATTTCGTGTTAAAGTCGACCTTCACAAGGTGTATGACAAGATAAGTAGAGAGTTTATATGTTTTGTAATGGTCAAGACGGGATTTCCTGTTCAATTTATTAACATAATTTATGAATGTATTTCAACTCCTACCTTTCTCTATTATGGTCCAAGGAATTCCTAGTGGTTATATTTCATCAAGTAGAGGAATACGACACAGAGATCCTTTATCTCCATATCTTTTTTCAATTGCTATGGAATATTTCACATTTTGTATGAATGAAGCCACTGTGTTGAAGTTGTTTGTGCCGGTTCATAAGTTTGAGCCTGCTGTTACACATTTATTGTATGCAGATGATTTAGTGGTGTTTGGAAAGCGTTTCCCTATAAGTTCTAATGCTCTGAAGACTATTTTCGGAAAATTGGAGAGGTTCAGTGGCTTAACTGTTAGTACATTGAAGACTAAGTTATACTTTAGTGCTTCTGCATATAATACAAGTGAGAGCTTCTATTTTGGATTTTCTAATAGGTCACTTGCCAGTTAAATACTTCGGTGTGCCTTTGTCTTCAAATTATATGCATTATAACGACTGTCAGTCATTATTGAGCAAAATTCAAGCGTGGGATGCCAAATTTCTTAGTTTTGCTGGAAGAGCAGAACTGATTCAGTCTGTTATCACACCTACTATATTATATTGGCTATTTGTTTACCAGTTGCCAGAGCATGTGTTCGATATGCTGAATGTTATGTGTGGATTTTTTCTAGGGAGGAAGTGTTCACAAAGTTAGCTGGAAAAAGCTTTGTACACCGACAAGTGAGGGAGGAATTGGTCTAAAAAATCTATCAGACCTTAAGAAAGCTGCGTATATTAAAATGTTGTGGAATTTCATTCGTCTTCTTCATTATGGAGTAGAAGGATGTATTTGAAATACTGTATTGGGAAGTAGTTTTGGCAAATGAAAATAGATAATTATGCTTCGAGTTCATGGAAAGTAATGTTACAGCTGAGAATAGATGGCAAACAACTACTCAATAAAGTGATTTCTTCTAGTTCATCTACTCTTCTATGGTTTGAACCGTAGGTGAATTGTAAGTGTTTGGTGCATTTAATAGGCTTGTCTAGATTTCAAGCAATTGGGAGGCAGAAAGAAGTGGTGTCCTCTACTATTGTTGACGGAAATATAGATGCCAGTTTACATGCAGCTACGAGAGAAGTATTTCATGAGGTTAGTAGTGTTGTGGTTAATAGGAGAGATCAGGGTGATTTCTATGAGTGGTGTAAGGGTGGCTCATTCACGTTTCATATAGCATGGGAACATGTGAGGGTAAAGCATGAATCTGATATATTATACAGAGTTATATAGCACATGAAGAATGCAAACAGAATGGCATTTATAGCGTACATGGCTGCAAATAATAGACATTACACTAAGGTTAGAATGAGGAATTTTGGGATGATACAAGAAAATTGCTACAGTTTGTGTAATGAGGAAGAGGAATCAACTGACCATTTGTTTTTTAAATGTGTATATTATAAATTTATTTGGTCAAATATTGCAAAGAAATTGGGTACAACAGACTAGCAGTGGAAGATGAATTTGCTTTAAGGAGTGAAGCAATTAAAATTTTGAGCAGATTTAAATGCAAAGATCAATTGCTGGACATAGCTTGTGGTGTGTTTACAACTGCTGTGTATCAAACCCGGTTGGAGAGAAATAGCAGGATCTTTAATAGAAGAGATGTGGGAAAGGAAAGATGATTATGAAGGAAGTTGGTTCACTGGTTAATGTCAATGGAAGCAAGACTATCAGGTCGATGCAGAGAGTTGACTGGTTGAAGAAATGGGGAGTGGACTTGTGTGATACAGGCTTACATTTTGTTGTTCATTTTATTCGTAAAGGTTGTTGTATGGAGTGAGATTGAGAGATGTTTGTTTGGATTGTTATATTGTATAGTTAATATATGGAGTTTATATGCGCTCTTTTCCCTTATATCGCACCCATTTAGGATAGGGGTATAAGGTTTTGATGAGGCATATAATAAAGTACCAATTTTAAAAAAAATGTATGTTTGTATGTTTGTGTGTGTGTGTGTGTGTTTATATATATATACACACACACACACACATATATTATAATTACTGAGTTTAGTTTGGAAGTCTCATATGCATTCTCAGGGTTTTTTAAACCCAACAGTCGTGTCTTTTTGCCTTTTGACTTCCTTTGAGACTCTTCTGTTGGATCTGTTCTTCATCCTCTCCTCCAACCGAAAAAGGTATCGCCCCCTTTACTTGAACATTCTCCTTTTCCATTGTCATTGTATTCCCCTCTATCCACCACCGCTAGCCACTTCTAGATGGTATCAGCTCCAGCGTGATTGAAAATCGACTGCGCCTTCCCTCTTATTTCCGTTTTCATATGCTGGACTGTCGTCGTCTTTAACCACCACATCCCAATATTCGACTGCACGCAAACAATAGGTGGTATTCCAATATGCCCCCTCATTCCCCTCTTCTTCGTACGAATCCCATTTTCCTTGACCCTACCTTAGATTGCATCATATACCTAACAATATATATATATATATATATATATATATATATCTGTGTGTGTGTGTGTGTATTATAGATCCTGATTTTGTTTTTAGGGTTGTACTTTTGTATTCAAGCAGAACCATCGAAGTTTTTGATTGTTTAAATTACGAAGGTAGTCAAATTTGAGAATTTATGATATTTTTTTCCTATATTGACCTGAATTTTCATCTCAGATTATGCCTGCAGCTAAATTATATGTTGTTTGTCACGATGATTTGATCTAACCTAAGGTATATCATGATTTAGTTTTAAGCTTTGTTGACTTTATTTTTTCACACTTGAATATACTATCTCTACGGGTTTTTTTCTTAGATTGGCAGGTGACTTCTTTTCCTGCTAGGAAATTATTAATACGAATATCGTCAACAAGAAGAAATCAAGACTTCTTCCTTACCTCGCCTTATTTTCCTTGAATTCTTGCTAGACAGGTTCTTCTTCTTCTTTAATTGGAATGTTTAATTCTACTTTATTTCCTCTCTGCATAAAAGCATTGGCTTATTAGTGGGCAATCTAATCCTGAAATGAGGGTTCGTTTTTGAAAAATAATTTTGCACCTTATATCTCTGACTTAATAGGTGGTGCCTGGCGCAACGGTAAGGTTACCCGGTTGGTAATCTAGTATTGAAATTAATGATTCAAATATTTGTAGAGAAGGAAAGTAATTGATTGATTGTCAATCAATTAATTGGCTCGTATATGGAAATATATAAGAGGAAGTTTTTTTTTATGGAAGAAAAATAACAGGCCAATCAATCAATTAATGAAGAATCAATTTACTCAGGGAAAGAAATTGAGACCATGATTGCGCCAACCATTTATGCTCCAATCAAATCAAGGAAGATATTATATTTATTTATCTTCATCTAGAAACTTCTCTTCTTTATCTTCAAGAAATCCCTCTATATAAATAGGGGTCATGTTATTGTATGAATGCAAGCAATCCACCATTAATCTTCTCTCTATTGTAATCTAATGTACTCATTTCTTCATTGAGAAATAAAAGTTGTTGGGTCTCCGTGGACGTAGGATACTTATATCCAAACCACGTTATATTGGTGTGTCCTTTCCTCTTTTTTTTTTTTTTTTGTTCTCTCTATAATTATGTCACTTGATTTTATTTTTAGCATTGTTGAAATTGTTGACAGACAAGATCATTGGGTTTATTCGTTTTCCGCTACCAAAATCTTTGATTTTGCACTACAGATTGGTAGCTGAGCAAGTTGTCCTGTTCAACCATGTCAAATTCCACAAAGAATAACGGTGGTAGAAGCGCTACAAATTATGGAGTTGCTAGATTTGATGGAAAGGGAGATTTTGACATATGGAAAATAAAGATGGAAGGAGTGTTAAAGAAAGAGAGGACATTTAAGGTTGTCTCAGATCCAAAGAAATTGAAGAAATTAGCACCTGAAGAGATAGAAGAATTGGAAGAGGATGCTCTTACTACTATCTAACTTAGTCTTTCTGATGAAGTACTTAGAGAGTTTTGTCATGTGAAAACTGCAAAGGAATTGTGGGATGCCCTTCAGAGAAAGTTCCACGACAAGTCTCTCACAAACCGCATCATCTTACAACAATAACTTTATTCATTCAAAATGAGGCCAGGAACAGATGTATTTGCTCATATAGATGCCCTCAACATACTTGTCATGAGTCTTCGAGCAACTGACGTAAAGATTGAGGATGAGGCGCAATCTGTTATTCTTTTATGTTCTTTACCTGCAGAGTATAACACTTTTTTCAACTCTATGATCTATGGGCGTTCGTCTATTTGCTTGGAGGATGTGAAGACAAATTTGTATAACGAGATGTTGAGAGGAAAGTTAGCAAGTATGAGCATGGAGAATGATTCTGAAAGCCTTGTTGCACAGAGAGGAAGAAGTAAAAGCAGACCCAAATATGATGGAGATAGAGCTTAGTCCAGATCTCAGTCAAGCGGAGCTCGGAAAGGAGTTTTCCATTATTGCAGAATACCTGGACATTATATTTCAAGTTGCCCCAAGTTGGAGATAAAAATAAAGTTGTTCCCCAGAAGGCTTCAGCATCTATAGTGGAGACATCAGATTCAAATAATGATACTGGCATTTTTACAGTTTTCGCCTTTCCTATGAAGAGTACTATGTGGATTATTGACTCGGGAGCATCCTATCACATGACACCTGATAGGAACTCTTTTTCCACTTATCGTCAGCTTGATAGAGGAGAGGTTCTCATGGGAAATAATGCTTCTATTCGCATGATTGGCATTGGAACAGTAAAAATCAGGATGTTTGATGGTGTTGTTCGTACTTTATGTGATGTCAAGCATGTCCCTGATTTAAGGCCTAGTTTTATCTCCATTGGAGCATTGCGCAATTTTGGTTTAAAGTGTGTGATAGAAAAAGATTCATTAAAAATTACAAATGGCTCATTGATAGTAATGAAAGGGGTAAAAGCTGGAAATCTATATTTGTTGAAGGGTACAACTGCAGTTGCGGAGACTGCTTCGGTTATTGATTCAGTTGATTCCGATTCTACCAGATTGTGGCATTTTCGTATGGGTCACATTGGAGAGCGCAGTTTAGAAGTATTGAGAAAGCGAGGCTTGATTGATGGTGTTCATCATTCAAAACTCGACTTTTGTGAAGGATGTTTACTTGGAAAGCAGACGAAGGTTTCTTTTGGCATCACAGAGCATAAGTCTAAAGATGTTTTAGAGTATGTTCATACTGATGTTTGGGGGCCCGCACCATGCCTATCTTATGGAGGAGCCAAGTATTTTGTTTCATTTGTTGATGATTTTTCTAGAAAAGTGTGGGTTTACTTTATGAAGTCCAAAGATGAAACTTTTGATAGGTTTCAAAGTTGGAAATCTCTTGTTGAGAAGCAGTCTGGAAAGAAAGTGAAGGTTCTTCATTCAGATAATGGTGATGAATTCACTTCTCAAAAATTCATCAAATTTTGTGAGTCCAAGGGAATCAAAAGACACTACACCACACCAGGAGACCCTCAGTCAAATGGGGTTGCAGAGAGAATGAATCGGACTTTGTTGGAAAAAACCTGTTGCTTACGGCTGACTGCGGGATTAAATAAGAGATCTTAGGCAGAGGCATTATCTACGGCGGTTTTCCTTATCAACAACACACCTTCTACCACCATAGGTACGAAGATTCATGAAGAAGTGTGGAAGGGAGAGCCTGTATCATATTCCTTTCCCAGAGTGTTTGGTTGTCCAGCTTATGTACATGAGAGCAAAGGGAAGTTGGATCCAAGATCGCGCAAGTGTATTTTTCTTGGCTATAAGAAAGAAATTAAGGGTTATAGGATGTGGTGTTCTACTACCCAAAAGATTGTTACTAGCAGGCATGTTACATTTGATGAGAAGGCTATGTTGAAGGTGGAGCCTTCTTCTTCGGTTAATGATGACGTTGAGAGGACAAATTTAGAATACCAAACACAAGGTAGATCATCAAACTTTCATACGAGTAAAAATGGTGATTTCGATGACATCGTGGTTGATAGGGAAGAGACATAAGATCAATCACAAGGTGGAGCTCAAATTCAAATTTGACCAACAAGAGAGAAGAAAAGACCTACATGGCTTGATGATTTTGTGGGATTAAGCATTGGAATTATTGACTTTGATGACATGGCAGCTTATGCATTAAGCATACTTCATGATGAACCAAGAGAATATAGAGATGTCATTAGTTCAGTTGATAGCTCTAGTTTGCTAGTAGCAATGGAGGAGGAGATTGAGTCTTTGCACAAAAATCACACTTGGGATTTAGTGCCACTTCCTTCCGGCAAGAGAGCAATTGGATGTAAATGGATCTATAAGGTGAAAGATGGCGGCAATGGTGACTTAAGGTACAAAGCAAGATTAGTGGCGAAGGGATATGTTCAGAAGAAAGATGTGGAGTTTCATGATATATTTTTTCCAGTTGTTAGACACACTTCCATTCACATTCTTTTGGCATTGGTTGCTCACTTCGACATGGAGTTGGAACAACGAAATGTCAAGACAGTATTCTTTCATGATGATCTTGAGGAGGACATTTACCTGCAGCAGTCAGATGGGTTCATTAATAGTAGAAGGCCAGGTCATGTTTGTAAACTTTACAAATCTCTTTATGGCTTAAAACAGTCTCCTAGACAGTGGTATAAGAAATTTGATAAGTTTATGATCTCACATTGTTACTCTAGAAGCTTTAAGGATCAATGTGCCTATTTTAAAATGTAATAATGACATTATCTATTTGTTACTTTATTTTGATGATATGTTGATAGCTTCTAAGAGCATGTCTAAAATTTCAGAGTTGAAGATGGAGCTCAGTAATGAATTTGAGATGAGAGATTTGGAAAACGCACAAAGAATTTTGGGGATGGAGATTCAGAGGGATAGAAAGAAAAGATTTTTTAGGCTCACTCAAACTCAATACTTCGAGAAAGTCCTATCTCGATTTGGTATGGAGAATGCTAAACCGGTGGCTACTCCATTAGGCTCTCAATTCAAGCTATCTACCGATATGTGTCCCGCATCGGATGAAGACAAAAGGGATATGTGTAATATTCCTTATTCTAGTGCGGTTGGAAGCCTTATGTATGTTATGGTATGCGCAAGGCCTGATTTAGCTCATGCAGTTGGTGATGTTAGCAGAAACATGTCCAACCCAGGCAAAACTCATTGGCAAGCAGTGAAGTGGATACTCAGATATTTTCGTGGCACTTCTTCAGTTGGCTTGTTATATGGTGGAGTGGATGGAGACATCTCTCTTAGAGGATACTGTGGTACATATTATGCTGGGGATAGAGATGGATGGAAGTCGGTATCGGGCTATGCTTTTACACTTGGCATAGGCCCGATTTCATGGAGATCAAAGTTGCAGTCTATCGTAGCTTTGTCAACTACCGAAGCATAGTTAATATCGATTGTGGAAGCGACAAATGAAGGATTGTACTTATTTCAGTTGTTTGATGATCTTTCAATGGCGCAGCGGACAGTGGACTATTTTCAGACAGTCAGAGTGCGATTCATCTTGTTGAGAATCAGGCTTATAGTTCACGGACGAAGCACATTGAAGTTAGAGGTTTCTGTTAGCATAGAAACAGCCACGGCAGTGAAGAGGAAAGCAACCCTTTTCTTATTTTTTATTCAACTAAAGTTATTTCTGAAAACAACATGAGACGACCTGAACTTCCCCGTGAAGGAAAGCACGGATAGAATTGAGGACAAGACAAAATAGAATGCAAACAGAAGAATATTTCATTGCTATTACAACAATTCCATCAGAATACAAGAATATATAGAGTATGAATAAATATTATACAACAGAAAAATATCAGAGATTACAATAAATTACATAGCAGCGGAAAAATATACAAAACACAACTGAAAGTGATACACGGATACAGAGCTTTCCGAGCATCGTTCCAGCTGTAAATCAGGACCCTGTGAATATAAATCTGCAAAACCAAAACTACTAGCTGCCCGTGTCGAAAATAAGGGCACCCAGAGTTTAGGTTAAAACAATAAACTCCAGGTCAGTCATGGGACTGGTGTGAGAACTAAAACAGTTATTAATATTTATTTTAAAGTTCGGTAAATCAAGGGACCACGCCGTATAACACGGAACGGGTTTCCTCCGAAGAATACCAGTGTAGAAAACAGGCATCGCAATGCTAAATAAAGAAAAATGAAGCTGTTATAAGACCCAGGTCCCATCACACAATGCAACGCAAGCCGGAGGATAGGGTTTTTACCTTATAACAGCCAAAGCATGTTTGATACGTTTAAAACACATTATTTGACACTATAATAAGTGTATAGTGTCAAAACAATTTCAATCATAAATATCAATCATAGGAGGCATGAATGACCCATACCACTATGTCGCCATACTAGGCTCTACAAATAAAACCGAAATACACGTATTGGAAATTGGATTCCATCATGAGTCGAGGAAAGGGGCAAGCTCCTCTCCGCGTTCGAGACACTCTAGCAAATGTCCCAGGACCCCACTATGATCCTTGGATCTTCAGGGCCGGTCCTCTCTTACTTTTGAGGATTAGTTATTCCTGAACACACGTTTCCCGGTTCTTACAGACCTATATCCGAGGCGCCTCATATCCAACAACCACACAGGTGAAAAGTACATAAATGTCAGGGCTGGTAGGTCACTGACACCACCCTAGCTAGAAAGAAACGTCGTGCTCTCCCTGCAGTCACTATCCCGTTTTTGACTCATACCGAGGTGTGAGGCTCGCGAATTCACGCTACACAAAGCTACGCCACACAGGCCGTGCTTTGATCATCAACCACAAGACTTTGCTTTTCAACAGAAGCCTTGATCAGTTGCCACTTACGCGTGCCACACTGGCAATTCACTCCATGCGACTGATGTCCATCGATATACAATCTCTGAGCTCGTACATCTCAGAGAAGGGCGTTAAGCAAGAGAATAAATTCTCCGTCGCCAAACAGATGTATATTTAATATAGATCAATCAACACAGAATAAAATCCAATGTCAGACACACAATCCATTTACAAGTTCGTTCTGGGTCTGAACGAAACCGGAGGCACTTTCCTCGCATATCCATCCATCTCCAAGTACGTTTGGACGATCACCAACTGTTTCCCTCATCTTGGGTGTACAGCCCAATCGAGATCATCAGTAATCACCCAAACGATGTGAAGACTTCCGGTCTTCAACCACCGTCTTCATCTTCGACATCTCGTCGAATCGGTTATTCAGAATGGGTATAACCCCGGCCTTTCTGAATAACCCACGTATATAGTAAACAAATGTTAAACAAACACAACGAACGCCTCATTCCAATTCAGAATATTCTTTTATTCACAAAATCACATTCTTAGGGAAAGGTTCCCATTAATTTTATCCAAGATAAATTCTTCTAAATTTATTCTTTAATCGTCCTTTAGATATAATTTCAAACTAGTCGGGATTAGCGAACCACACCGAAGTAATTATTTATTTTATTTCCCAATCCCAACCTATTTATCCCATGGAGCAAAACTGGTAATACTCCATATCTAACACCACGGTGTTATCAGTAAAATTAATTACCATTTCACGTTCAAATCTAATTAAAGATTTAACTATCGCTTTGGAGCAAAACTGGTGGTACTCCATTCTCGATCACCTTTCAGATTTGATAATTTAAATTATCAATTCACTTTTCAATCTAATTAAAGATTCATTAAAACTCCACTTAGTTTTAATCTTTTCAAAAATCAATATCCTGCCTTTAACTGGGTTAAAGAACCAATGTCATCTAAAACACGATTCACGATAAACCCAAAATCACACTCTATTGTTAATCGGGTTAAAGAACAGGTGTTGTTCAAAACACCGCTCACGATAAACCCAAAAACCAATTCAAATTCAATTTCAATTAAATATTATTTAATTGATACGCTTCATTAAATCTAAATAGAAAGATTTAATCTTTTTCTCTATTGGGCTTAAGAATAGTGTTAATGAAGACACCATCCACGACAAACCCAAATCACATTTGATATTAAATACAAGGCTCTGAATAGCAAACATACCGGCTTATATTCAATATCAAATCTTGAAACCAACAAATATCGTATTGGAAACAACGATATAAAATATATCTTTCAAATTCCCATAACAATATCTGTATAGTCACGAAATCCAGCATCGAAATATTCTGAAGATAATTTCGATTCAACTCCAGTCCAATTCACGTTTTGGGAATATTGATTATTTTTAAAATCACTTTCAAATTCAATTTATTTATTTCAAAAATAAATTGATTTTAATTCTAGTTCAAAACTAGTTCATTTCGATAAAAATCTATTTTTATCTTTTCAAATGTGGAATTCTTCAGCCCAATTTTTCCCAAATCATTTCTTATGATTTCACACAAATTATAGATATTTTTAATAATTTTATCTAGGCTCGTGCAGTCGATTTCCATCAACGGCCATCGAACTGCACTTACATCGACCTTTTACAAATTTGATTTGGACATAATTCCAAATCCAACCGTTAGATTTCAAATTTCTAATATTCATTGGAAAGCTCTTTTCGATACGAACCCAACGGTTCCAGTTTTAGGAGAATCCAACGGTCGGATCTCCCGCAACGTCAATTCGAAGTCAATGGTCGAAATTCACAAACTGCCGCGGCGTAGAGCGTTCTATTAAGGCCATTATATATATAATATATATATTATATATATATTTTGTCGATTTCCTTTTTAAAACGTATTTTCTAAATTGTTTTAAATTCGTTTTCAAAACCATTTCAACTTCTTTTCAAATTCAAATCAAAATTGAATTTTTTTCTTATAAATTCGATTTTAATTCATTTCAAATTGATTTCAATTCAAATTGATTTCAATTCAAATCGATTTTCAATTCAATTTCAGTTCGTTTTAAATTTCATTCAAAACGATTTCAATTCACTTTTAATTCAATTTAATTCAATTTGAATTCATTTCTATTCAATTCAAATTCAAATTCACTTTCTATTCAATTCGAATCGAATTCATTTTCTATTCGATTCGAATTCATTTCAAATTGATTCAATAAAATTTCAATTTGAATTTTAATCTAATTTAATTTCAATTCATTTCAAAATATTAAATTTTGAAATCACTTTTCAATATTCATTATAAAACGAATAAAATCGATATAAATATCGTTCGCGTCAAAATAACGCATCTCTAATCAACGCGGCTTTATATTTTTCAAAAACTTCATTATTCTATTCAACAAATGAATATTTATTCTATTCAACACATGAATCTATATTTCTTTCAACACTTGACTAATCTCAACAAATGAGTACTGTCAACACATGAATCTTATTTTATAATATTCATTATTTTCCCGATTGGAATGAGGCCCAATCAATCACCATATAATGTTAATTATATGGATTCCATACAACACATGTATATAATAGCAACGATAACCAATCAACCATCATCCAAAGTGCATCACACAACTGCATAAGCATCAAATACAAATAATCAACGCTTACACAGCCTGTCGACCAATCGATCGACATACAATTAAATAATTGGGATTAGTGTACTCAAATATCATCCCAACACCCGTGTGGGGTTTCAAATCAACCAACATAGATTTTTATTTGTGCAGTTGGGCGATGTGTAAAATTTATCGACCCAATCAATATCAGTCAAATCAGTGTATATAAACAAATCGACCGATTTGTTTATAATTATTTATTTATTCACATTCACGTTAAAAATTATATTTTCAACGATAATTAATTTATTTCAACACATCCACATTTTATTATCGATTTCACATCAACATCACAAACAATTTTCACAACACATCAATCAAACAAACAAGCCATCCATGGTCTGTGGATGACGGGTGTCGGGTGCTGCTAAGCACCGTCTGCATCCTAGTATATATATATAACTAGAAAAAGAAATTTAGAGTGAGAATTTCTCACCAATAGCTATCCCAACTCCACGACACTTCTATGTAGAAATCTTCGTCGTTCTCTCCCTTTGTCACTTTTATTGCCCGTATTCACTACATATATAAAAATCGAATTTTTACTTTGCTATTCAATATATAAAAATTGAATTTTTACTTCGCTATTCAATTTATAAAAATCGAATTTTTACTTCGCTATTCAATATATAAAAATCGAATTTTTACTTCGCTATTCAATATATAAAAATCCTATTTTTACATCGCTACTATATAGATAAAAATTCTATTTTTACCACGCTATTCTCTATATAAAGATTTCGCCATTTCAAATATCAAGATTTCGCCTTTTTAAATATAAAGATTTCGCCTTTTCAAATATAAAGATTTCGCCTTTTCAAATATAAAGATCTCACCTTTTCAAATATAAAGATCTCGCCTTTTCAAATATAAAGATCTCGCCTTTTCAAATATAAAGATCTCGCCTTTTCAATTTCAAAAATCTAATCATTTCTATTTTAAAAATCTAATCTTTTCTATTTTAAAAATCTAATCTTTTCTATTTTACAAATCTAATCTTTTCTATTTTAAAAATCTAATCTTTTCTATTTTAAAAATCTAATCTTTTTGCTTCCTTTTATTAAATAAAATCAGAAAATAAAAGGATAAAATAAAAACAAACTGTACTGTACTTTGATTTCGTATGGAGAATATATAGCAATTCAAACATTCGATACTTAAAAATGTAATTAACTGAATTAAAAAAAAAAAAAAAATTAATTTTTTACCTCTTTTTTTTTGAAGGGGGCGTTCACCGTCGTCGAAGAGGGGGAGGGGCTGTATGAACGTGTGGCTGCTGGTCGGAGGGGCGACGTCGGCTCTGGTGTCGGCGGGGAGGAGGGCTAGGGCGCGGTTTGACTGAGGGAGGGGTTCGGGTGGATCGCGCGTCGTATGGGTCTGAGGGGCTTTGGCGTCGAGCTGACGCAAGGGAGGGGGTCTTGGGTTGATCGGAGAAGGGGGCGGAGGCGAGGGAGGGGGCGCGGCGATCGCTAGGGGGGAGGCGGCGTCACAGGCGCGGTGGCACGAGGGTCAATGCGGCGGCGGGTTCTTCTTCTTTTTTCATTTAAACCTAATTTTGAACGTGGAAATGAAAGGAAAGTGGGGCTGAGGAGAGATAAAGGGAAGTTATATATTTAATTAATTTATTTATTTAATCCTCTTTTAGTTTACTTTTCGTTCGAACTCCAATCGAGGTCCAACGACTGTCGCCCCTAGCTAATTACCCCCATTCCGAACACAATGGGATATGTTTCGTAGGCCAATTTGACTGTTTGAATCAGTTACCGTTTAAAACAAAATTTAAATCTATATATTCTATTTTAAACGTACATTTCAATTTACCGGGGCCACATACGGACCCGAAAAATTCCAGAAAAATATTTTCTAGCTTCGTATTGACGATACGGTTCTAACAAAACTAGTTTCGTCTAATTCTGAGATCGTTTGAATAATGACCAATTTCCAGTCGATTAAAATCAACTAAAACTGGTCAAACGCGTTTTCCTTTGCCACGCTCACATATTGATTCGAAAAATTATGAAATTTAAAACCTAACAATAATTTGACATCGCGGATCCAACAAAAGTGGTTTCGTCGAAATCCGAGGTCGTTTGCAAAATTCACATTTTTAAGGGCCTGAATTCCATAGCGACTATTCAGAATTTTCAACTGGACATATCTTTTTATCCCCGCTATGAAATTTCAATTTTTCGGATTCATTGGAAAGATATTCTCAATTAGATCCTAATGTTTTTGGTTTCGCTAAAATCCGGTTTATTTTGCACCCGGTACATTCAATTGAAGTTTGAAATCGAATTATCGAACTACCGCGCCATTTTCAATTCTATTTATAATTATACATAATTATTTATATTCTAACGACGACGTATAGAATATACGTTCGAATTATATTCAAAATAAATTTCTCGTTGATATTATTTAAAATAATTCATTTTAAATGTTCAAAATTCGCTAAAATTGCCAAAATAAATTTTTTATACTGGCCCAGATTTTCGGGTTGTTACAATCTCCCCCACTTAAAACTTTTCGTTCCCGAAAAGGAACAAAGTCGAAAGTGGTTTGATTAATCAACTCTACGTTCGATCTGGCTTCCATTCTCCAACTTTTCAGTTTCTTAGAATTTTCAAATTCTTCCAAAAATTTGGCTAACACCCGGAATTTTCGAATAATTTCGCCATAACCTCCTTTGTACGGGGAGAGGTTTGGAAATTTATTGGGCCGTATTAGTTACCCAATAAATCCTAATAAGCATACACATATTTATAGTGATATATTCTGGTGTTTTTACAGGGGAGCGTGTATTGATAATAACTCCAGAGAATAAATTCTCGTCACCCTGTCAAAGCCTGAGGGAGTGTGTATTTTAAATGCTCCAGAGGATAAATCCTCGTCACCTCGTCCCGTGTGGGAAATAAATAGTCCATGTGCCGTATCTAATAACTAGAGAGACGTGATTATTGTCAACTCTAGACCCGTGTGGGGTTTTTATTAATCTGGCAATTTTACCGTTACAACTTTAAATAGTCCATATCAGTCATCAGTTCAACCTGTAATATATAGTCATCGCCATACAAGCCTCTCGCTCGTATGGTAAATCTTCCACCTTGTCACACAAGCTCCAAATGCTTATGTGGTATATGATGAAGTATGCCTATCTTCCAGAAGTATGCCATGTAATGTAGTTCAAAATTAATTGTTGCTATCCTATGGTGATGTTTATTATTTCACACAGAATAACCAGCACTCCGCATCCAATGGCATTCACAGGAGTTGATATAATAATAAAAGTGCGCATCCAACTCATTAAGGTTTACCTATTTGTCGGGCACGCAAATAAAATCTTCACTCAACAGCTATCCAATTTCCTATTCAAACATATATAATGCACAAGTATATATTTCTAACTATTTTCTAATCAGTTCAATGTATGATTTAATTGAATAAATTTGTTCTGGTTTTTATTGATAATATTCTACTCTTCTCTAAATCAAAGGCCGTATTAGGTACCTAACAATGGATTTCCATTATTTTGACTACGGCTTAAGTTCTTCAACTTTTCAGTTTCTAAGAACTTCTCAAATTTTTCAAAAATTTGGCTAACACCCTAAATTTTCGAAAAATTTCGCCATAACCTCCCCTGCACCGGGAGCAACGGGAAAATCCCAAAATTGCCATATTGGCCTTCTGATCTCAAAAAGAAAAAGAAAAGGCGAAGCGGCTAGCCAATCGGCTCATAAAATCATCATCACCCAAACAAAACAGTAAATTATAGTAAATATGTACCTATTTGTCGGGCAAACAATTTTATTCTTCTGCTCTAGCCTCCTTGCTATGACCTGTTCAATGTAAGTACATGTATATGCAAGCAAATGCGACCAATTTCCAATACAATTCAATATTCGATTCTATTAGGCTAAATGGTTCAAAATTACCAAACAAATAAACAATCAACACAAACATCAATCAATTAGTGGATTAACGTTTCAAATTCATAATTTTGATATATACATAAAATCATGTTTTTGATGCCAATTCACAACAATGTATTCTAGCTATATTAGTTTTGGTTCTCACACCAGCCTAATGGAAATATATAGATATCACACCTTCGAAACACGAACATAAATATTGATGATGCCATGGTCATTATCAACATCATCTCCGGGCGACTAGAGTGTGATTCTATCTCTATCCAGTATATTAAAACTTCGAATATACGTTCATGATGCGTATACGCGAAATCTTTATATACTCGATTGTCCAAATTCAAAATAAATAAATATTCAAATACGTTTAAAACGAATTAAATTTTCAAAACAAAATTGTTTTCATTTGAAAAATATACTCTTCACACTCGTTCTATAGTACTACTGATCCTATCTCTAACGAGTCATTCTAATTGGACATTACTAATCCAATATCTGACGAATTCTTTCGTTTGGTTCTAATGTGTCTTGTTCTCGAGCTCTGTAAACCAAAGCTCTGATACCAAACTGAGACGACCCGAACTTCCCCGTGAAGGAAAGCACGGATAGAATTGAGGACAAGACAAAATAGAACGCAAACAGAAGAACATTTCATTGCTATTACAACAATTCCATCAGAATACAAGAATATACAGAGTATGAATAAATATTATACAACAGAAAAATATCAGAGATTACAATAAATTACATAGCAGCGGAAAAATATACGAAACACAACTAAAAGTGATACACGGATACAGAGCTTTCCGAGCATCGTTCCAGCTGTAAATCAGGACCCTGTGAATATAAATCTGCAAAACCAAAACTACTAGCTGCCCGTGTCGAAAATAAGGGCACCCAGAGTTTAGGTTAGAACAATAAACTCTAGGTCAGTTATGGGACTGGTGTGAGAACTAAAACAGTTATTAATCTTTATTTTAAAGTTCGGTAAATCAAGGGACCACGCCGTATAACACGGAATGGGTTTCCTCCCAAGAATACCAGTGCAGAAAACAGACAGCGCAATGCTAAATAAAAAAAATGAAGCTGTTATAAGACCCAAGTCCCATCACACAATGCAACGCAAGCCGGAGGATAGGGTTTTTACCTTATAACAGCCAAAGCATGCTTGATACGTTTAAAACACATTATTTGATACTATAATAAGTGTATAGTGTCAAAACAATTTCAATCATAGGCGGCATGAATGACCCATACCACTATGTCGCCATACTAGGCTCTACAAATAAAACCGAAATACAAGTATTGGAAATTGGATTCCATCATGAGTCGAGGCAAGGGGCAAGCTCCTCTCCGCGTTCGAGACACTCTAGCAAATGTCCCAGGACCCCACTATGATCCTTGGATCTTCAGGGTCGGTCCTCTCTTACTTTTGAGGATTAGTTATTCCTGAACACACGTTTCCCGGTCCTTACAGACCTATATCCGAGGCGCCTTATATCCAACAACTACACAGGTGAAAAGTATATAAATGTCAGGGCTGGTAGGTCACTGACACCACCCTAGCTAGAAAGAAACGTCGTGCTCTCCCTGCAGTCACTATCGCGTTTTTGACTCATACCGAGGTGTGAGGCTCGCGAATTCACGCTACACAAAGCTACGCCACAGAGGCCGTGCTTTGATCATCAACCACAAGACTTTTCTTTTCAATAGAAGCCTTGATCAATTGCCACTTACACGTGCCACACTGGCAATTCACTCCATGCGACTGATGTCCATCGATATACAACCTCTGAGCTCGTACGTCTCAGAGAAGGGCGTTAAGCAAGAGAATAAATTCTCCGCCGCCAAACAGATGTATATTTAATAGAGATCAATCAACACAGAATAAAATCCAATGTTAGACACACAATCCATTTACAAGTTCATTCTGGGTTTGAACGAAACCGGAGGCACTTTCCTCGCATATCCATCCGTCTCCAAGTACGTCTGGACGATCACCAACTGTTTCCCTCATCTTGGGTGTACAGCCCAATCGAGATCATCAGTAATCACCCAAACGATGTGAAGACTTCCGGTCTTCAACCACCGTCTTCATCTTCGACATCTCGTCGAATCGGTTATTCAGAACGGGTATAACCCCGGCCTTTCTGAATAACCCACGTATATAGTAAACAAATGTTAAACAAACACAACGAACGCCTCATTCCAATTCATAATATTCTTTTATTCACAAAATCACATTCTTAGGGAAAGGTTCCCATTAATTTTATCCAAGATAAATTCTTCTAAATTTATTCTTTAATCTTCCTTTAGATATCATTTCAAACTAGTCGGGATTAGCGAACCACACCGAAGTAATTATTTATTTTATTTCCCAATCCCAACCTATTTATCCTATGGAGAAAAACTGGTAATACTCCATATCTAACACCACGGTGTTATCGGTAAAATTAATTACCATTTCACGTTCAAATCTAATTAAAGATTTAACTATCGCTTTGGAGCAAAACTGGTGGTACTCCATTCTCGATCACCTTTCAGATTTGATAATTTAAATTATCAATTCACTTTTCAATCTAATTAAAGATTCATTAAAACTCCACTTAGTTTTAATCTTTTCAAAAATCAATATCCTGCCTTTAACTGGGTTAAAGAACCAATGTCATCTAAAACACGATTCACGATAAACCCAAAATCACACTTTATTGTTAATTGGGTTAAAGAAAGATGTTGTTCAAAACACCGCTCACGATAAACCCAAAAACCAATTCAAATTCAATTTCAATTAAATATTATTTAATTGATACACTTCATTAAATCTAAATAGAAAGATTTAATCTTTTTCCCTATTGGGCTTAAGAATAGTGTTAATGAAGACACCATCCATGTCAAACCCAAATCACATTTGATATTAAATACAAGGCTCTGAATACCAAACATACCGGATTATATTCAATATCAAATCTTGAAACCAACAAATAACGTATTGGAAATAACGATATAAAATATATCTTTCAAATTACCATAACAATATCTGTATTGTCACGAAATCCAACATCGAAATATTCCGAAGATAATTTCGATTCAAATCCAGTCCAATTCACGTATTGGGAATATTGATTATTTTTAAAATCACTTTCAAATTCAATTTATTTATTTTAAAAATAAATTGATTTTAATTCTAGTTCAAAACTAGTTCATTTCGATAAAAATCTATTTTTATCTTTTCAAATATGGAATTCTTCTGCCCAATTTTTCCCAAATCATTTCTTATGATTTCACATAAATTATAGATATTTTAAATAATTTTATCAAGGCCAGTGCAGTCGATTTCCATCAACGTCCATCGAACTGCACTTACAGCGACCTTTTACAAATTTGATTTGGACATAATTCCAAATCCAACCGTTAGATTTCAAATTTCTAATATTTATTGGAAAGCTCTTTTCGATACGAACCCAACGGTTCCGGTTTTAGGAGAATCCGACGGTCGGATCTCCCGCAATGTCAATTCGAAGTCAATGGTCGAAATTCATGAACTGCCGCGGCGCGGCGCGTTCTATTCAGGCCATTATA
This sequence comes from Allium sativum, assembly GCA_030737875.1. Lineage (NCBI taxonomy): Eukaryota > Viridiplantae > Streptophyta > Magnoliopsida > Asparagales > Amaryllidaceae > Allium > Allium sativum. The sequence continues at coordinate 69,016,441 of CM060909.1, read as the reverse complement.
TATATATATATATATATTATATATTTCATCGATTTCCTTTTTAAAACGTATTTTATAAATTGTTTTAAATTCGTTTTCAAAACCATTTCAACTTCTTTTCAAATTCAAATCAAAATCGAATTTTTTCTTATAAATTCGATTTAAATTCATTTCAAATTGATTTCAATTCAAATCGATTTTTAATTCAATTTTAGTTCGTTTTAAATTTCATTCAAAACGATTTCAATTCGTTTTTAATTCAATTTCAATTTAATTCAATTTGAATTCATTTCTATTCAATTCGAATTCAAATTCACTTTCTATTCAATTCGAATCGAATTCATTTTCTATTCGATTCGAATTCATTTCAAATTGATTCAATAAAATTTCAATTTGAATTTTAATCTAATTTAATTTGAATTCATTTCAAAATATTAAATTTTGAAATCACTTTTCAATATTCATTATAAAACGAATAAAATCGATATAAATATCGTTCGCGTCAAAATAACGCATCTCTAATCAACACGGCTTTATATTTCTCAAAAACTTCTTTATTATATTCAATAAATGAATATTTATTCTATTCAACACATGAATCTATATTTCTTTCAACACTTGACTAATCTCAACAAATGAGTACTGTCAACACATGAATCTTATTTTATAATATTCATTATTTTCCCGATTGGAATGAGGCCCAATCAATCACCATATAATGTTAATTATATGGATTCCATACAACACATGTATATAATAGCAACGATAACCAATCAACCATCATCCAAAGTGCATCACACAACTGCATAAGCATCAAATATAAATAATCAACGCTTACACAGCTTGTCGACCAATCGATCGACATACAATTAAATAATTGGGATTAGTGTACTCAAGTATCGTCCCAACACCCGTGTGGGGTTTCAAATCAACCAATACAGATTTTTATTTGTGCAGTTGGGCGATGTGTAAAATTTATCGACCCAATCAATATCAGTCAAATCAGTGTATATAAACAAATCGACCGATTTGTTTATAATTATTTATTTATTCACATTCACGTTAAAAATTATATTTTCAACGATAATTAATTTATTTCAACACATCTACATTTTATTATCAATTTCACATCAACATCACAAACAATTTTCACAACAGATCAATCAAACAAACAAGCCATCCATGGTCTATGGATGACGGGTGTCGGGTGCTGCTAAGCACCGTCTGCATCCTAGTATATATATATATATATATATATATATAACTAGAAAAAGAAATTTAGAGTGAGAATTTCTCACCAATAGCTATCCCAACTCCATGACACTTCTATGTAGAAATCTTCGTCATTCTCTCCCTTTTCACTTTCGTTGCCCGTATTCACTACATATATAAAAATCGAATTTTTTACTTCGCTATTCAATATATAAAAATCGAATTTTTACTTCGCTATTCAATTTATAAAAATCGAATTTTTACTTCGCTATTCAATATATAAAAATCGAATTTTTACTTCGCTATTCAATATATAAAAATCCTATTTTTACATCGCTACTATATAGATAAAAATTCTATTTTTACCACGCTATTTTCTATATAAAGATTTCGCCTTTTCAAATATAAAGATTTCGCCTTTTTAAATATAAAGATTTCGCCTTTTTAAATATAAAGATTTCGCCTTTTCAAATATAATGATCTCGCCTTTTCAAATATAAAGATCTCGCCTTTTCAAATATAAAGATCTCGCCTTTTCAAATATAAAGATCTCGCCTTTTCAATTTCAAAAATCTAATCTTTTCTATTTTAAAAATCTAATCTTTTCTATTTTAAAAATCTAATATTTTCTATTTTAAAAATCTAATCTTTTTGCTTCCTTTTATTAAATAAAATCAGAAAATAAAAGGATAAAATAAAAACAAACTGTACTGTACTTTGATTTTATATGGAGAATATATAGCAATTCAAACATTCGATACTTAAAAATGTAATTAACTGAATTAAATAAAATAAAAATTAATTTTTAACTTTTTTTTTGAAGGGGGCGTTCACCATCATCGAATAGGGGGGAGGGGGGTGTCTGAACGCGAGGCTGCTGGCTGGAGGGGCGGCGTCGTTTCTGGTGTCGGCGGGGAGGAGGGCTAGGGCGCGGTTTGACTGAGGGAGGGGTTTGGGTGGATCGCGCGTCGTATGGATCTGAGGGGCTTTGGAGTTGAGCTAACGCAAGGGAGGGGGTCTTGGGTTGATCGGAGAAGGGGGCGGAGGCGAGGGAGGGGGCGCGGCGATCGCTAGAGGGGAGGCGGCGTCACAGGCGCGGTGGCACGAGGGTCAACGCGGCGGCGGGTTCTTTTATTTATTTATTTATTTATTTATTTATTCAAACCTAATTTTGAACGTGGAAATGAAAGGAAAGGGGGGTTAAGGAGAGATAAAGGGAAGTTATATATTTAATTAATTAATTTATTTAATCCTCCTTTAGTTTACTTTTCGTTCGAACTCCAATCGAGGTCCAACGACTGTCTGCCCTAGCTAATTACCCCCATTCCGAACATAAAGGGATATGTTTCGTAGGCCAATTCGACTGTTTGAATCAGTTACCATTTAAAACAAAATTTAAATCTATATATTCTATTTTAAACGTACATTTCAATTTACCGGGGCCACATACGGACCCGAAAAATTCCTGAAAAATATTTTCTAGCTTCGTATTGACGATATGGTTCTAACAAAACTAGTTTCGTCTAATTCTGAGATCATTTGAAAAATGGCCAATTTCCAGTCGATTAAAATCAACGGAAACTGGTCAAACGCGTTTTCCTTTGCCACGCTCACATATTGATTCGAAAAATTATGAAATTTAAAACCTAACAATAATTTGACATCGCGGATCCAACAAAAGTGGTTTCGTCAATATCCAAGGTCGTTTGCAAAATTCCCATTTTTAAGGGCCTGGATTCCATAGCGACTATTCAGAATTTTCAACGGGACATATCTTTTGATCCCCGCTATGAAATTTCAATATTTCGGATTCGTTGGAAAGATATTCTCAATTAGATCCTAATGTTTTTGGTTTTGCTAAATTCCGGTTTATTTTGCACCCGGTACATTCAATTGAAGTTTGAAATCGAATTATCGAACTACCGCGCCATTTTCAATTCTATTTATAATTATATATAATTATTTATATTCTAACGACGACGTATATAATATACGTTCGAATTATATTCAAAATAAATTTCTCGTTGATATTATTTAAAATAATTCATTTTAAATGTTCAAAATTCGCTAAAATTGCCAAAATAAAATTTTTAAACTGGCCCAGATTTTCGGGTTGTTACACAACAGGTACTGGAACATGTATACACCTTTACAACAAACCAAACAAAAACATACATGTGGCAAAGAAAAGTAAACGCAAAAGAAAACTGATATATCAACACCCTGCCTCAAGTTGGAGGATATCTTGAAGTTATCCCTAACTTGGACAAGATACTATGATGCTGCAAGCCAGTCAAAGACTTTGTCAAAATATCAGCCAATTGCTCCTTTGTTGGCACATGTGACAAAGAAATTAGACCTTTTAACAGTTTTTCCCAAACAAAATGACAATCCAGATCAATATGTTTGGTTCTTTCATGGTAAACTAGATTCTTACCGATTTTGATTGATGCTTTATTGTCACATTTCAGATTTATAGGAGTAATATTTTCTACTCCCAATCCATACAAAAGCCTACTCAACCAAGCCAATTCAGCACAAACTCTTCTCATAGATCTATATTCAGCTTCAACTGATGATAAAGACACCATTTGCTACTTCTTCGACTTCCAAGAGATAGGACTTTAACCTATGAACACAATAAATCCACTGACTGACCTCCTTATATGATGGCAAGTAGCCCAATCTGCATCATAAAATGCCTGTAGCTTGCAAGAAGGTGAATTATTAAGCAAAATACCCATTTCCAAAGTTCCTTTCAAATATCTTAATGTATGAACAACAGCATCAAAGTGAGGTTGTCGTGGAGCTTGAAGATATTGACTAAGAAACTGAACGGTGAAAGCAACGTCTAGTCTTGTGTGAATCAAAAAATTTAGTTTACCAATGAGTCGTCTATGAACTGATGGTGTAGACAAAAGTTCACCATCATCATGTGATAATTTGTAACTTAGCTCCATAGGCGTAATCAATGGTGTTGCCGAAGCACAATCAAATTCATCCAAAAGCTCTGTTATGCATTTTCTTTACGACATGATTATCCCCTTTGGGTGAGTCACAAATTCAATTCCCAAGAATAAATGTAGCAGACCCAAATCTTTTATCCTAAATTCAGCATCAAGATAGTTTTTCAAAGCTGCAATTTCTGATGAATTATTACCAGTCACCAATATATTATATTACTAGAAAAACCGAAGATGAAGATGTCCTTTTATGTAATAAGGAATAATCATTGAGTGATTTTTGATATTCTCGTGATTTCAATGCCATAGATAAATGAGCCTACCACTGTCTTGAAGCTTGCTTTAAATCTAAAGTGATTTTTTCAATCTACATACCAGATTTTGATTTGAAATTGTCAAGCCCTGCGGAAGCTTCATGTAAACCTCTTCATGCAATTCCCTATGAAGGAATGCATTATTCACATCAAGTTGAAAGACACTCCACCTATTTTTAGTTGCAAGAGGAACTAAACTGCGTACTGTTGTCATCTTCACAACAGGGGAAAAAGTCTCAGTATAATCTATTCCTTCTCTTTGTGTGTAACCTTTGACCACTAAGCGAGCTTTTAATCTTTCTATGCTACCATCTGCCTTCTTCTTAATTTTATAAACCCATCTACAACCTATAGGTCTTTTACCCATAGGTAATGGCATAAATCCCAAGTCTCATTAAGCTGTGAAGCTTCAAATTCTTGTGACATTGCAGAAATCCATCTAGAATCAAGTGCAGCTTCTTCATAATTGACGGGTTCCCTTTCTAAAGAATCTGAATCAGGTGCAAGGGTATGGAAAGAAAAGCATCGTGGATAAATGTAGGGCAGTGTATGAGGACAAAATGAAGGCGATGATTGCGAAATAGTAGTGGAACTGCAAACGTAATTATGTAGATACGAATGTGGATGAATGATTCTTATAGTTCTTCTAAGAGTGGGAGTGTTAACAGGTAAAGTGTGTGGCTGGACTGGAGAAGTCGATGAAACGGTGTGTTCATCGAAGGAAGAAGATGGGGAGGTATTTGAAGTGGAAGGTTCGAATGTATTAGTGGATGAGATGGTAGGTTCTTCTACGATAAGAGATTGTTGAGGGAATAGTGGTGCAGAACATGAGGGCTTGTTCACAAGGAAAGGGTAGATGGATTCATGAAATATCACATCCCTGGAAACAAACACTTATTTGGATTCCAAATTGAGAAGCTTATATCCTTTCTTTCCATATGGATAGCCTAGGAAAACACATTTCACTGCTCTTGCTTCAAATTTGTCTCTCCCATGTTTCAAAGTAGATGCATAACATAAGCAACAAAAATATTTAATTGAATTAAAATCAGGTTTGGTTCCATAAAGTACCTCATATGGTGAACGGTCCTTCAGAAGCTTATAAGGAAATCTGTTGATCAGATGCATAACAGTCAAAACACATTCTCCCCAATAAGCTAAAGGGATTGCTGACTGATGCAAAAGTGCTCGTGAAGTCTCTAGCAAGTGTCCATGTTTCCTCTCCACAACACCGTTTTGTTGTGGTGCCACACATGAAGTTTGATGTAAAATGCCTTTTTGCTTCAATAATTTTAAAGATGCAAAGCTAGAACCAAGCTCTAAAGCATTATCAGATAACCTTGACTTGTTGTCCAAATTGTCTTTCAGTCATTGCAACAAAATTTTTGACAATATCAAAAGCACCACCCTTAGTACTTAACAGAAAAGTCCAAGTTGCATGACTAAAATCATCAACAATGGTTAAAAAATATTTAAAACCATTATATGTAGTCGTATGATAAGGCCCCCATACATCTATATGTATAATTTGGAAAACATGTGTAGTATTAATTCTACTCAAAGAAAAAGGAAGTCTATGTTGTCTTGCTTTTGCACAAACTTCGCAAGCTATGATAGAATCCATATCAGAAGCATTAATGAAAGAAAATCGTTTCTGCTTATATGCTGGAAGACGACCAAATCTAATATGCCATAACAAGCAATTATTTGATGATTCATTTATAGTAGACATAGGGGTAAAACCTGACGTTTGTGCAGGTAATGAATGAAGATGCAAAGTGTATAATCCTTTGATTGCTTTACCAATCTCCAGTTGCTTCTTCACTGAAGGGTCCTGTATGACGCAACCATTATTTATGAACAACAGACTACATTTATTCTGTTCAACAAGCCTTGCAACTAACAATAGATTAAACTTGAAGACTGGAACATATAGAACATTTTCAAGCACATACCGATCAGACAAAATAACTTTCCCTTCATATTCAACCATTAATTTGTTTCCATTTTTGGCAGAATAATGAAGTATGGAACTTGAAGTTTAGTGATGGATGAAAATAAGCTCATATCACAACACATATGATTACTGGCTCCACTATCTATAAGCCAAGATCCAATATTAGTAAAAGTGAAAGAAGATATACCAACCATAGTGAGTTGAGCATCTGACTTAACAACACCATCCGATCCAGAGACAGCTTGATTGTTTGATGAATTCAGAATATTAAGGAGTTGAGTGTACTGAGCATTGGTGAGGCCAGGAATAGTAGTAGCAGCCACTTCATCTTGAACTGCAGCCGCTGCCTTGTTCTTGGTTTTGGTGAACTTGAAATCTGGTGGAAATCCATGAAGCCTGAAGCACTTCTCTATCACATGACCAGGTTTCTTACAATAGTTGCAAACCCTAATATCTCTAGATTTCTGATTCCTTACCTGCAGCACAGCAGCAACAGCGTTATCCTTGTTAACACAAAATGATGAAGTTTCAGTCAAGATTTTGGAATTAGCACTAGCTCCTCTTTGCTCTTCTTCTGCAGCTAGAATAGAGTACGTATATGAAACTTTGGGTAGTGGTCGCATCATGAGTAAATTTTCTCTAGCTGTTCGTAAGCATCATCTAGCCCCATAAGAAATTGAATCAACTATCGTTCATCATCTTGTTTACTCGCATCTTGAACAACACCGCACCTGTGACAACAAACCTTTTGTTTCAGACTCGCCAATTCGTCCGAATATGATTTAATCTTCGTGAAATAAGTAAGAATTGAAGCTGAATTTTGTGAGATTCTTCCTAATTCTCTCTGAATGAAATACAGTTGAGCTCCACTCGATACCCCAAATCTGCTTTCTAACTCATCCCAGATTTCTTTAGCTAGCTCAAAATATATCACATTGCTACGTATCTCTTGACTAAGACCATTCAACAACCATGAAATCACCCGTTCATTACATCTCTCCCATTTTTTTTACTAGATCTGACTCTGGATTAGATGTTGAAAAACTTCTATCAATGAAATAAAGTTTTTTTTCACAGATAGCGAAAATTTAATAGATCTGCGCCATTCACTATAAAATTTTCCATCAAAAACTTGAGAAATAAGTGGAGTACCTGGATGATATGATGGATGAACATACTGTGGATTACTAGTGCTAGTGATTGAAACTCCAGAACCAAATCGGGGCACATCACTTTGAACTGAATCGGAATCTCTCATAAATTATTCGATGTGATGAAAGGAAAAGGAAGAGAAAAAGAAAAATTAGAAGCAAAATCAAGGATTAATGGACATGCTCTGATACCATGTTAGCATAGGAACAACCATGGCAGTGGAGAGGAAAGTAACCCTTTTCTTATTTTTTATTCAACTAAAATTATTTCTGAAAACAACAGGTACTGATATATGTATACACCTTTACAACAAACCAAACAAAAACGTACACGTGGCAAAGAAAAGTAAACGCAAAAGAAAACTGATATATCAACAGTTTATTTCTTATGGTTGAGGAAGAACAAAGCAAGATCAAATTATTGAAGGTGGGTACTTCGGATAATCCTTCAGATATGATAACCAAGTCACTTCCAAAGGACAAGTATGGGCATTGCTCAAACTTGATCGGTTTGGTTCCTGTTACTTGAGCGCCATTGGGCGCTGGGTCCAACAACTTCTATGTTGATTGTTGAAGATGAGATGATGAAGAAGTATTGTCATATTTGAATCAAGGTGGAGTGTTGAAATTAATGATTCAAATATTTGTAAAGAAGGAAAGAAATTGATTGATTGTCAATCAATTAATTGGCTCGTATATGGAAAGATATAAGAGGAAGTTTTCTTTTGTGGAAGAAAGATAACAGGCCAATCAATCAATTAATGAAGAATCAATATACTTGGGGAAAGAGATTGAGACCATGATTGCGCCAACCATTTTTGCTCCAATCAAATCAAGGAAGATATTATATTTATTTATTTTCATCTAGAAACTTCTCTTCTTTATCTCCAAGAATTCTCTTTATATAAATAGGGGCCATGTTATTGTACGAATGTAAGATATCCACCATTAATCTTTTCTCTATTGTAATCTTATGTACTCATTTCTTCATTGAGAAATAAAAGTTGTTGTGTCTCTGTGAACGTAGGATATTCATATCCGAACCACGTTATATTGGTGTGTCCTTTCCTCTCTTTTTTGTTTTTGTTTACTCTATAATTTGTGTACTTGATTTTATTTTTGGTGTTTTTTGAAATTGTTGACAGACTAGATCATTAGGTCTATTCGTTTTCCACTGCCCAAATCTCTGATTTTGCACTACATCTGGAGCACGCAGGTTTGAGTCCCGACCTCTTCATATATGTGAAGGAAATGCTGTGCGCACTAATTGACCATTCCCAGAGCCCGTAAAGCCGTGAGAATAGTACCAGGACGGGAGACTGACCTGAAAAGTCCTCTCGCGTTTGAGTATGGGAGCCTTTGGCACTGGGTTCCATTGCAATATGTGGTTAGAACTTTTTTATATCTCTGACTTGCTTCCATTGCAATATGTGGTTAGAACTGTTGACCTTTACTATCAAGACATATAAGTGTCATTTAATTTGTTTGTGAAGCATATGTGAAGGAAAGGCTGTGTGCACTAATCGACCACCCCAGAGTCCAGAAAGCCGTGAGAATAGTACCAGGCTGGGAGACTGACCTGAAAAGTCCTCTCGCGCTTGAGTATGAGAGCCTTTGACACTGGGTTCCATTGCAATATGTGACTAGAACTTTTTTATATCTCTGACTTGCTTCCATTATGTGGTTAGAACTTTTGACCTTTACTGTCAAGACAAATGGGTGTCATTTAATTTCTTTGTGAAGCCAGGTTGTCTCACTTAAAGCTATAGTACTGCATAGGATACCCTGATCTGGGTGCAATCAAATTGTGGTTCCATTTAAAAGTATCTACCATATGCATTTGGATTAGCAAAGTGGATCTCGATCCAATAAAATTTTGGTTGATTAGTGCTTTCTCACTCACTCGATAGGTGCATGTCTTCCTTACAACATAGCCATTGATTTGCACTCCTTATGATTTAAGGTCCAACTTTTTCTTTTTTTATGTTAATAAATTTGTATAGAGATTTCAAAATTGTTTTTTACACCATAGCCAATGATATGCTTAGAACTGGAGGGATGTGTGCGGATAACAATGCTTATGAGTGCAAACAGTGAATTAAGTAACCTAAGGTTTACATGTTGTCGAACCTAAACCAAAATGGTGCTAAAGGCATCACCAAATTCTGAATAGCTTATCATTTGGCTATGAAAATCAAGAGCGTAACAGTTTGTCCTATATGTATCGTGAGCTAAGGTATGGATGTCGTTTTGTCATCTGATTTTGTGCTATCACACAAATCAGTTTTTTAAACATTTCCCTGAGTAAACTAATTCAGTCCTTTTTCTTCCATAATGAAAAAGCTTATATATTAGTCATTTTATATCTTTTTTAATTGTCTTTTCAAATATTTTAATTAAAATTTATTTCAGGTTATTTAGGATGTTGTAAAAAATAGCTGTAGAAAGAGATTTTATGTAGTTTTAGAGTTGGAGATTTCATGCGAGTCGCGTTGAGGATTGATCATATAGAATTTTGGTAGGAAGAGAAAATGATGATATATTAAATCCATGGCGATGTGGAATGTAAAATAATCTCTATTTAGATGCCGAGTGTTTTGCGACTGGATTTGCATGGGAAAAAAAACTGTTCTATATCGTAATAGTGCAACATTATAATTATCAGTTTTGATATTAGTAATTGCAACCAATTTTATTTATAAATACAAATACTATTTTCTCATTGCAATCAACGGAAGAAGATAAGTTTAATATTTTGCAATTTTGATGCTTCACATAATACGAAATGTTTTTAAAAAAAAAACATTAATTTAGGTAGGTTTCGGTTGCTAGGCAGTTATATGACAGTTGCTTTTAATTCATCTATTTAATGATGAAATAACTATCGATTAAATACTGTTTTTAAGTAAAAACCATGTGTGTAGCACGAGTTCGTTCTAGAGTATAAAGAGAGTGGAGAAAGAGTAAGAGGAAAAGGGGAATGGACTGTGCAGTGGAAATCAATGGGTATTTAAGGTGTTGCACTATTTGAGGCTCGCCAAAATCACTTTCTAAAATAACAGTGAATACTTTTGTCATAATAATCCGTATATTTTGCACACAGATTTATATTAATTATCTGTATATTTTGATCAAGGCAAGACCTTATTATACTAACTGATAGTATTTTATTCGTTCTAGATTATAAAAAGTGAGTGGAGAAAGAGTAAGTGGAAAAGGGGATTGAATTATGCAGTGGAAATTAATGGGCATTTAAGGTGTTGCACTTTTTGTGCATGGCCAAGTGCGAGCATAGGCGATTCTATCGAAGCATTGACAACATTGACTGAAGAATCAACCCTTTATCTCAATGTATATTAGGTAAACAATGTTTTATGTATAAAAAATCGTATCATCTAGATAATAATTTATTTACTAATTTATTTCTTTTTTTTAAACCTATTGTCTACTATGTTACAGCAGATAAAAACATGCCAAATTTTAGAATTCAACTGAAATATTTGGTGTCTGTTTGATTCCATTTACAACATAACCAAATTCAGGTTTTGGTCTGCAATTGTATAAGATTTTTTTCCTGATCTCTCCAAATAATGATTTATTTCTTTTTACCTTATTATATTATAGGTTGACTTCATTTATTGAAGTGTGAAGGTTCAAATATGTCGTAGGCGAACAAAATTCATTAAGTTTAATAATTGATTGTTTGAATAAGTTCAAATTTTTTGGAATATGGACTACCTAAGATCTTTGTAATCCTTTTGCATGATGTCCGCAGCAGTTACCATAATTTATGAGATATGTTTTCATTTTGTTCTTAGTGATTAAATTAATTAATTAATTAAAATATTTATATTAGTTTAATTTCATTTAGTTCTTTTCACAAACATCTACCGTTCAAATTTGTTAATGTTAATATCCAGATACAATTTTCATTTTATGTTCATACATATAATTTGAATAAGGTGCATACCAAATGAACGAGTATACATAATTATATGTAGACATTCATTTCTATTCATTATATGCAGACATTCATTTCTATTCAAAACTAGTAAAAAAAAATAGAGTGGAAAATAATATGTGTGGTTGTTAAAGCATTGTAATTAAAGTTGTGTTATGTGCTATTATGTACATGACTTCATTCAAATATATTTTAGCAAGTACATTAAAGTATATATATTTGATTGGTAAATAATGAATGTAGAAGTTGATTGAATCTTAAAACGAAGAAGTATATTGATTCTTTTTGGCATCTTACTAAATTATATCCACCAAAAATGTACATGGAAATGACATAAATATATATTCAAAGCTTTTAGATTATCCCTGAATTTTCAAAAAAGTGGTAGAGACAAGTCCATGTGATGTCTTACATATTTAGTAAAGCTTTCCTTTGAAATTTTATTCCTGCTCTGCGTCAAATTTCAAAATTAACATTTATAAATTCTTATGTGAAACTAGAATACATAATTCGTTTGAAAAGTATTTTATACTCGTTTTATATCAACTTTATCCAAGTTAATGGTCATTTGCAAAAAAAAAAAAAAAATATATGCTGAGCTTATATTGCAATCATTTATTATATGGTTATTTTATATCCATTCAATTTCGTAAAGTTTTTTTTTTTGGGTTTAGAATAAAGGAAACTTTGTATTTATTGCCCATCATTTCCTTTTATTTTTGTTTACCTTATTACTTAGTATATTATAATTGTAATTTAACCAAAATTGATTGGTTTAATGTAGACAGTATGTTTAACAAAGATATGTGTCGGTGGAAAAGTCAGGATAAGTGCAATTGTGCTGCCATTTATTACCATCAACAATTACATGAGAGAAATATTTAATTAAACAAAGTATGTTTGACATTTTAATTATATTTTTATAATAAACTACCATATGCCTTTAAGATTTGGTTGTTTTTCAATCTTTTCATTGCTCATTTACTACTATTTATTGAAATTAATTTGATGTAACCATCTCTCAATTACAATAAATTTGATATTAATATTTATTGAAATCCGCTTAATCAATTTTCTCAGTTACATCCATTTCGTGTGCTTACTTTTATGATACCCATTTTCATTTTTTCTCATTTGGAGTAATTCAAATTTGATAAAGGAATTAAAATCTTTTTTGTATTACTGTTAGTTCATGTTAGCCTACTTTGTGAACTAGGCAACACAAAGTCGAGATGTCAAGCGTTGAAGAACTTTTCTTCTTAGAAAGCATCGGGTCGGATCGGAGAGCTGCTGCCAGTCAGATCGGAGGGCTACTACCAGTTCGGAACGGAACAGAGCAAAATGGATAAGGACTCAGTTTCAGCTCAGGTCGGGTCGGATCGGATGCCCCGATCCGAACCCCTTCTGCTTTCTCCTCCGAACCGAACCCAACACACCATATCCCTTCACCCCACAATCTCCTGAATGTTCGGAGCGGTTATGACCATTTCCTACCCACGATGACCACTACTCTGATGCGCTGTCAGCACTGGAATCCATCCGAGCCCGAGAACGATGGGATGGAAGACACGTGGCTCCGACCCGGACCGAATTCTGAGTGAATTTCCACCTATAAATACCCCGCCAAGAGACAATTAAAGGGATCTTCTTTTTGGCACTTTGAGAGTTCAAAAACCTTCAAAAACCGAATTCCAGCATTCCCAGATAATCCAAATCGTCATTCAACATTTATTTTTAGACAATTGAATGAATGTACGTGAATTGTGAGTGAAATTGAGTGGATATCTCATTGTATTTGCATCTATATCATCGAGGATAGTGATTACAAAGTGGACGTAGGCTTTTCAACGCCGAACCACTATAAATTCTGTGTCTCTATTTTACTTTTGATCTTATTTTACTTCGATTTTAATCAATTTGGGTGTTAGAACCACTTTTTGGTCTAACATTTTGGTGCTTTCACTGAGAAGCATTTGAATTCTCTGCTTTTCCGGATTATCGTTCTACTTTTTGGACCATTGAGTTCAAAGAAGTTAATCCTCAAGTTTCGACGCTTTTGAATATTTGTTGGTTGATTGTTGAAGAACTATGGCCAAAGGAAAAGGCAAGGAAGTTCAAACCAGTCGAGGGAACGGAGTTGGTGAAGATCAGCAAAACGCGGTTGTGACAAGGTCTCGTGGGCAGAGCTCCGGAGTGGATCAGACAGATACAGGAAATCCGAACCGAACTCAAGGAGAGAGCTCCGATCCGATCCGAGTAGGAGAATCTGAAGCAGTGCACTCCCCTAACCTGAACCGATCCGAACAAGTTGCACTGCACCGATCCGAACAAGCTTCCCAGCTCCGACCTGAACAAGTCTCCCAGCTCCGACCCGAACAGATTGCTCAGTTCCGATCCGATCCGTCGCTTGGTGATGCTGGAACCTCTACTCGAGCTCCTCCAAATGCTCTGACTCCAGCCACCAGGATCAATGATCAGATTAATCCATCTGCGCCTATTACCCAAGGAGATTTTTCGCTCCTTCTTGACATGCTTGAGAGCACTAGGGAGGCTATGAAAATCCACGAGCGCACCAATCTCATGATGCAAGAGAACATGAGAATCATGAGCAGGGAAATTAGCGAACTCCGTAGACAGAGAACCCCATCCTCGGATCATCACACACCAACGGATCAGTCTTCTTCTTCTGAGGAAGAACGGCCCCGTGAAAGAAGGCCGCTCGAACGACCTCAGAATTTGGAGCAGCCGACGTTCGGATCTTTTGGGTCCCGCGAGGACGCTGCACGGGTATTAGGACCCAATGATCCGATCTTGAGAGAGCCTATGTTGTTACCAATGCGGGGATCCCATGTATTACCTAGAGACCCTAACCTTACCAATCCCACTCAGGGACAAATGCTCCAGCCCCTTCCTCCCGAGATCGACCGGGAAAGTAGGGAACAAAGCAGAGCAGAAGCGGCTCGAAGAAGGAGGGCATCCCCTGATCAGGAGCCCAGAGGAAACCCGAACATCAAAAGGAGGGCGTCCCCTAATCAAGAGCCCAGAAGGAACCCGGATATCAGAGCCAGGGAGCCTGAACGGCCCCTGACCAATGCTGACGTATGGACTATGGTACGCCAGATCATGTCTGAAAGTCGGAACTACACCAATGAAGATTATGGCATTGAGCGAAGCCATACTCCCTTTACTGATGACATCCTCAACTTTTAGTTTCCCCGACGTTTTAACCTGCTGTAGATGGACAAGTACAATGGGAGAACCGATCCGGGACAACATTTGATGCGATACGCCTGGCTCATGAATGCTGCTGCTGCCCCTGACGCAGTGAAGTGTAAAGCCTTCCCGATCTATTCAGAAGACGTGGCGCTGCTATGGTTTACCCGACTTCCCCCTCGGTCGATATCGAATTTTAGGGAATTAAGAGAACGTTTTATGAATTAGTTCCGACTCCATGCCCGAAAGTCTAAGAGTGTTATTGAATTATCAAGAATTAAGCAAGCGCCGGGAGAGTCTTTGAAGTCAAATCTCGACCGTTTCAACTTAGCTGTGACAGAAGTCAGTGACCAGCATGAGCCCACCATCTTGATGGCTTTGATGGAAGGAGTCGATCCTGACTCCGAGTTTGGAGATTATCTTTCTGGGAAGCCACCTCCCACGAGAGAGTTATTCTATGAAAAGGCCGATATTCACTTAAGATGAGAGGAGGCAAGGGCAAACAGAAAGAGAAAGTCTGGAGCGGCTTCAAAAGAGATAGTTCAGAGTAATGTCGCCGTGAAGCAGTCTGGAGAAAGTTCCGGGAAAGTTGAGGTGAATGTGGGAAACAAGAGTGGAAACGACAATAATGGAAACGGGGGCAACAACAACAACCGTAACGCGAATGGTTACAGAAGAAATAGGAATCGAGGAAGTAATCCTAACAAAAGACCCCGGTTCCAAACTTATGAGAATTATTCACCGCTGAACGACACTCTGGAGAACATTTACTTGGATACATACAATGTTTTGCAATATAAAAGACCGCCGCCTCGAGACTCAACGGAGAAAGAAATCGCAACTGGAAAATTTTGTTTGTTTCATGGAACTCATGGGCATTCAACAAATGAATGTCGACATTTGAGAGACGTGATTGAGAAGCTGCTGCGCGAAGGAAAATTGGATGAATATAAGGTTGCCCCAAGAGACAGGGGGCAAGGAGAACAGGCTCCAAACCAGAATCAATCTGCTCCCAAGCCTACAGCGCAGCAGAAAGGCAGGGGAATTGTTATTAACACCATAGTAGGTGGACCCCACCCAGCGATCCACAGTTTTAGATCAATGGATCAATACGTTAATGCAGCTAAGCACGTAGATGTGGATGAATGTGATGATTTGGAAGATGTCGCCCCTGTGAAATAGCAGAGGACAATGTTAGATGACGTGGTATTCCGTACCAGAGACAATACCGGAATCCAGTCACCCACCGACGATCTGTTGGTCATTACCACCACCATTGGACCAGCATTGGTTCATAAGGTGCTAGTAGACAATGGAAGCTCTGTTAATATTTTATTTAAAAAATCATTCGATCAGATGAAACTTGAGTCTAAAGATTTGAAGCCATGCGAAGGTTGGATCCGAGGCTTCAACGGAGCATCGACAGCTCCGATGGGGTATATAGAATTGCCCGTAACATTGGGGCAAGGGGAACGCCGAAGAGTACGAATGCTTTAGTTCGTAGTGTTGGACGTAGAGTCACCCTACAACACATTTTTGGGAAGGCCTGCTCTTGCAGAGTTCAGGGCTTGCATCGCCCCTTGGTGTTTATTGCTTAAGTTCCCAACTGAAGCCGGAACAGGGTAGTAAGAGGAGATCAAGTCTCCGGACGGGCTTGCTATGTTGCCGAATTAAAGATGTTGATGAAGGGACTTAACATCGAGAGTAAAGGTGCCTCGCCTCCTCCAAAGGAAGGCTCGGCGTAGCAATTAGAGGGATCGGCCCCGAAGGAGTTGCCCAAAGGAACGCCTGAAGACTTGGATCCCAGAAAAGATGAGGAACCAGAGGCTAGAAATGCGACTCCTAACGAAGCGACCGTGGACATACCCATTGACGAAGCTGATCCAACAAGAGTTTTGAAGATTGGATCCCAGTTGGATCCACATCGAGCCAAAGAACTAACTGACTTCCTGAAGGCAAACCTGGACATGTTTGCCTGGACCCACGCCGACATGTGTGGGATATCGCCATCCGTCATGAGTCATTCACTAAATATAAACCCAAAACACCCGCCTGTAAAGCAAAAGAGACGTGTGCTGGGCCCAGAGAGGTCGGCAGCTCTGAAAGAAGAAGTGGAGAAGCTGAAACAGAACGGATTTATTAGAGATTCGACATATCCCGACAGGATATCGAATCCCGTTTTAGTAAAGAAGCCAAACGGAAAGTGGCGGACATGCATTGATTTTTCAGACTTGAACAAAGCTTGCCCGAAAGATAGCTTCCCACTCCCCAGAATTGACCAGCTTGTAGATTCGACAGCAGGACACGAACTTCTTTCTTTCATGGACGCATATTCCGAGTACAACCAGATTCCTATGCACGTGCCAGATCAAGAACACACGAGCTTCATTACAAATTTGGGGTTGTATTGTTATGTGGTCATGCCGTTCGGATTGAAAAACGCTAGAGCCACCTAACAACGCTTGGTGAACAGGATGTTTTATAACCAAATATGGAAGACTATGGAAGTTTATGTGGATGATATGCTTGTCAAATCGAAACAGTCCTCCAGCCATACACAAGACTTGGCAGAAATGTTTGGTATCCTGCGAAGGTATCGAATGAAGTTAAATCTTTTGAAATGCTCATTTGGAGTGGCATCGGGAAAGTTTCTAGGCTTCATTGTGAGCTCTCGAGGGATTGAGATCAATCCCAACCAAATAGCAGCGATAAGAAACATTGAAGAACCGAGGAGGATCAAAGATGTCCAAAGTCTTGCAGGGAAAGTAGTCGCGTTGAGTAGATTTATCTCCAAAGCAATGGACAAATGCGTCCCATTTTTTGACTTGATTAAAAGGGGAAAGAAGAACTTCGAATGGACTCCGGACTGTGTTGAGGCCTTTCGAAATTTATTGGAATTACTAGAAAAACCACCGATTTTGTCAAAGCCAGTGGATCATGAAGAGTTATTTGTTTACTTAGCGGTTTCGGCTCACGCTGTTAGCACAGCCTTGGTCCGAGAAGAAGACAAAGTGCAAAGGCCGGTATATTATGTAAGCAAGAAATTGGCAGCTGCAGAACGCAACTACCCAAGGATTGAGAAGCTCGCTTACAGCCTCCTAATCGCCTCCCGAAAACTTCGTCACTATTTCCAAGCTCACCCAATAACCATATACACTGACCAGCCTCTGAGGTAGGTGTTGCAGAGACCCGAAGCATCGGGGCGTTTGATCAAATGGAATATTGAATTAAGTCAGTTTGATTTGAATTTTCAGCCGCGGAGGTCGATCACGGGGCAAGCTCTGGCTGACTTTATAGCAGAGTTCACAATCCCAGAGGAGGAAGTGGTCGATGACAAAGTGGTCAAGTCAGAGGACGAGTTAAAATTAGATCCATGGAAGCTGTACACAGACGGAGCCAAGAACGACCGAAGGTCCGGAGCTGGAATCGTCTTAGTTACTCCTGAGGGACGGTCGTTATATTACGCTCTACGATTAGAATTTTCAGCGACTAATAACGACTCTGAATATGAAGCCCTGATTGCCGGGCTGAAACTTGCTAAAGAACTCGGAGTAAAGACATTGGACATATTCTACGACTCCAAAATAGTGGTTTGCCAAGTGCGAAAGGAGTTTGTGGCTCGGAGACCTCGACTTATCGCCTATCTCAGGAAAGTGGAAAAGCTGTTGAGCAACTTGGAACGGTATAACATAACGCATATCCCAAGAGCCGAAAACCAAAAGGCAGACAGGCTAGCAAAGCTAGCTAGTTCCGACAACCCGGAAGAAACCGAAATAATTCCAATTGAAACATTGGAATCGCCAAGCTTTGAGTTGATGGAAATTGAATTCGCTTTCGAAACAGAACCGAAGAAGGAGTCGTGGATGACCCCAATTAAAAATTTCCTTAAGAATGGGATACTCCCATCAAAAAAGAGTGAAAGACGGGCTATAGTTCGCAAGGCCACTGGATACATCCTTCAAGATGATACTCTTTATAGACAAGGATTTTCCATGCCCCTGCTACAATGTATAGCACACAACGACATCAAACGTGTACTAAGAGAAGTACACGAAGGTGAGTGTGGAGATCATACAGGAGGTCAGACCTTAGAGAAAAAGATATTGCGGTATGGATACTTCTGGCCTACAATTAATAAAGATGCAGCTGATTATTCATGACGCTGCAACAAGTGCCAAAGATTCGCCAAAATCCCCAGAGCACCACCGACCCAACTCAGATCGATGGTGAGTCCTTGGTCGTTTGCCATGTGGGGAATTGACATTATCGGAGTCCTACCAATTGCTAAAGGAGGAGCGAAATATGCAATAGTCGCCGTGGGCTATTTTACGAAGTGGGTGGAAGCTGAGCCCCTAACCAAAATCACGGCGAGAAAGGTGATAAGTTTCGTGGTTAGAAATATTATATGCCGATTTGGGATCCTAAGGACCATTATAACTGATAACGGAACCCAGTTCGATGGTGCCGAATTCAAAAATTTATGCCAGAAATATAAGATCGACAAGCGGTACACTGCGGTCGCTCATCCACAGTCGAATGGGCAAGTAGAAGCAATAAACAAAGTCATAAAATCCATCCTCAAGAAACGATTAGAACGCGCAAAGGCAAAATGGGTTGACGAATTGCCCTTATCTTTGTGGGCATATCGGACAACGTTTAAGACAACTACCGGTCATACCCCTTTCTCTCTCTCTCATTTGGTTCAGAAGCAGTAATTCCAGTAGAGCTTGAAGTTCCCTCCCACAGGGTGACATATTATGACCCGATGACGAATCAGACACTCTTACTCGAGTCTCTTGATGAAATCGAAGAAAAAAGGGACAAAGCAGACTTGCGTGCGTCAAGACATCGACGTCAGATGGCACGCTATTATGACAAAAAAGTTCGTCTTAGGACTTTGAACCGGGAGATTTGGTGCTAAAGAGAGTCTTTCCATCCCTTCCTCACCTCGGTCCAAAGTGGGAAGGACCCTTTATCATCCAACGGAAACTTGAAACAGGAACCTTCAAGTTAACGACCGTAGATGGCGAAGAGTTACCTAGGGCATGGAATGCCCAACACTTGATGTGATATTTGAATTAGAAATGTTGTACTCTTTGCTGTTTTTCTTATGAACTCCGTAAAAAGGCACGACTTGCCTTAGAAAAATCTGTTGATATGAACAAAGAACTATAAAGTGGATGTAGGCTACGACTTAGCCGAAGCACTATAAAAATATCGTGTGTCATTTACTTTCCTGCATTATATATACCTTCAACTACTATTCTGTTGCGATTATGGAATATAAGATGATTTAAAACCTGAAAGGATGAAAACAGTTTATACGCAGGAACAAGCACAACGACTGTCTGTGCGATAAGACATAAAAGAATGGGAAAACAACATTCTTAACTCTAACTCTCGAAAATTGAGAGAGAGTATAAAGGACGGGAAGACGACGTCCTCTAAGGCGTGAAGGTGCACCCAGATAAGAGACCGCCTCAGTAAGAACTCTAACCTGAGTATAAGACAGGAGAGTATAAAAAATACTAGAAAAAACGACAAGCATCAACGACACCAAGAATGTGACCTCCTCGGAGAATCGGGGACATTCAGACTGTTTGACTAAATCTCGAATAGTTTTTCAAGATTGACTGGGGGCATATATGTATACACATATTTCCCCCCACTATAACTTCATTACGCAACTATAGCAGGACATGCATTCTTACATAAGTTTAAAACTGATAACTAACAGACATTGCAGAAAACGAATTATTTTTATTTACAAATGAACGAATTTGTGCAGGAAAACAGGCAAAAAGAAGGTGCAAGGGCCACCCTTGCAGCAACAATTATGGATCAATCAAATGCTAAAATAACGCAAGACACTCCATCATTTAGACTTTGAAGCGGGCTTGGACTTCTTAGCAGCCTTCTCCGCATCCCTCGCCTCTTTTTCGGCTTCTGTCAAGATGCGCTTTGACTTTTTCTTCCCTGAAGCTGAAGTGCTGGAATCAGTTGACTTTTTCCCAGAAGGCGGAACGCTGGAATCAAGAGAAGACTTTTTAGCAAGTTCCTCTGTAATAGATCTAGTCGAAAGCTTAACAACTAACCTTGATCCCGCATCCACTACTGCGAGGGGCTTAAGGCTTTCAGGGTCTAAGTCTTCAGCTTTAAGCTGCATGCGTTTATCTTGCTCAGCTTTCAGTGCAGCTAAGGTAACATCATCGGCGTTTTTCGACTCCCCGACTATAGCCACCTCAGGGTCTTCCTCATGTCCCCCGTTGCCGCCATCATCCTTTAAGGCATCTATCATTTCGTCATCATGAGGAGTGTCAGCCTTAGACGGTTCAATTCCTTCCCCCGAATCTATGGGGGCAGCCTTGTCTTTTCCCCCTTTAGCCTTCTCCGTAGGCTCTGCTCCAGAGACGGTTCCCTGGGACACATCTGTATTTTCGGACGGTTCAATACCTACAGAGTGAGAAACAACAGTTATCAACTCAGGAGAAAATAATGGGCTTTTCATCGATTGCTCAATTACGTGATGAAAGGTAGAAATAGCTTTGACGAATTGAGGTGAAAATGTAGAGATACCTTCCGAAGAATTCTCGGCTGGAGTGACTGCTGTCTCCGATGCCGTTTCGGGTATAGGGGATAAAAGAGATGTCCGAGGGATCCCCGGGTTTTCAGGATCATATCCCTCAACTTCAGAAGTTTCAGAGGCAGTAGAGGAAGAACCAGCTTCAGGAATGTTCTTTTTCTTAGCCTTCCGCCTCTCTTCGTCCATAACAGCAGCAATGAGGCGGCGTCCTTCGGCTAGGCGTTCTGGTTCATCGTCTCGTAAATATTTCTCCATCAGCTTGTCCTCGTCAATGGAATCAACCTTGAGCTCCTCTTTCTCCCACTCAACGATTTGACTCCATACTTGGACTAGGGTAGATGGATAATCTTCAATCCAAGAAATGTTTCGGCGGCGAATGATATGCGCAAAGAATTCAATCATTAATTCACCGAAACCATGCACCTCTCCCTCAGCCTCCGACAGTTGTTTGCGGGCCTCTTCAGCGGACTTGATAGCACATTCGACGTTACCCTCCGCTAGGGCAGCCCTGTTCTCCGCCTCCGCTAGCTTAGAAGCCAAGTCAGCGTTTTTCTTTTCCAATTCAGCATTCCTCCTCGCTAACTCGGCCGTCTTCCGCTCAAGGTCAGCGTAAGCAAGTCGCGTTTTGGCAGCATCTGACTTGGCATCTTCAGCTTGTTTTTTCAATTCCGAACGCTCTTGGGTATGGGACTCAAGCAAATCATGATAGCGTTTTTGCAGATCTTCAAATTGTTGTTTGAAGCTAGTAGCATCCCGTTGAGCAACAGCAAGCTGGGCCTGTGTATCCTCCAAGTCTTTTCCTAGATTTTTTAAGGCCTTTGCATCGTCTTCTGCAGTTTTTTGCGTCGAGTCAGCATTCGTGATTAAAGTGCAGATGATTCTGGAAAGGCTGCGCGAATACTTGAACATTTCTTAATACTGTTTCTCGACCGCATCTATCTTTGCTTTGGCCTCATCTTCCCACCTTGAAGAAATAGGCTCAAGAGCAGGTAAAAAAGTCAAGTTTTCGAAGTAATGTTCAGGAAATTTCTCCTCCAGATACGCCCGATTAACTGCAGTTTCAGCATCTAGCGGTGGAGGGGCGGGGATTGTTAGCTCAGTATCCCTGTGCGTGGAGGGCTCAATGGCCTCTTTATCCGTTCTAGGCCGTTTAGCGGGAACCTTGCGCTTGCTTCGTGATTCGGTATCTTTTGGCGGACTCCTCTCCCTACTGCGCTTTTCTTGAGAAGAGGTTGAGTCTTTTGATTGCGGCCTGTCCTCTTCCCGACGACCTTGGTAACCTCTATATCGCTCTGGGTCTGTCCGGACAGGTGAGCGAGAACGCGAGGTTCGCGAACGATAAGGATCATAGGGCCTTCTATCCTCCCTACTGCGATCTTCGCGGCGATCATGCTCAGTATCATAGGGCGGATTAGACATGCTGCGGTGGAGTTTCCTGATGTCGTAATAGGATCGGGACATCGTGCCTGCACAACAAGACAAATGAAATTCAGGATCAATATTTTCATAAAGAGAAAGATGCTGTGAGTTGTGGTGCTATTGTGTTAAGTGCGTCCTAAGTGGTGTTTTCCCCCTGACAAACCCGAGTCCGAAGCTAGACTAGTACGAGCGGGCTCTTTGGCCTTAGCAGGAGTGGTCTCTTCGGAAGAAGTGAAAACTAAAGGATTCTTCCCAAAATCCTCTGAAGTGTAAATAGTTTCAGGTAAGGGGAGATCCCCCAAACCCTGAAATAGTGGGTCATCGGTACTAGGGACATCTCCCTCAGAAGCCTCAATCGGCGACTCTTTGGAAGACGTTGACCTTTCCGGAGAAATGGCATCCTCGGGAACAGTATACCCTTCGCGGTGCTTTTCGACCATGTTAGCCAATTCATCATCTTGAGTAGAAGATGGAGAAGGTGAAGTCTGAAGAGGTACTGTAGGAGCTCTCGAACCTTCACCCGTTTCTGGGACTACATCCATTGGGGGAATATATACATATGGACCCGTCCCGTGACCGATGCTACGGGTAATGGACAACAACCCATGAAGATGAAGATATTCGTCCTTAAGGACTTCATCAATAGTTAAAAACTTCTGATCACCATTAAGAAGTTGGTGCATCCGATCAAAGAATGCTTGGTCCGATATTTGTTTTGGGTTATCAACTGCAAACAAAAAGAAAAACGAATTAATGCGGTGGTTTAATGTACAGAGTCGAGATTTAGAAAACCAGTGCTTTACTTGATTTCGTCCACCTCCTAGCACACCCTGGTTGTTGCTTTACATAAAACCATTCCAGCCTGGAGTCCCCAGCTTTACTACTGAATGGTGCTGGAATTATTTTCCTCTTATGGACAGACTCGAAGTAACAGAAAGAAGGGGTTTCTCGAGTCCGGTGCTTGAAGTTATAGAAGAAGTGAACGTCGTCAAAAGTGAGCTCTATGCCTAAGATCTCACGGTACGCTACATATAGGGTGTACAAGTAAGCATAGGAATTGGGATGCAGCTGCATGGGGGCAATCCGCATTTGTCTTAGAAAATCGACGACGAAAGGAGAAAATGGAGGGATAGCCCCGACCATGCACATCAACCGAGTGATTGCCATATACCCTTCCGGAGGGTTGTGGGGACGATCAGATTTTGATGGCAACAAGGTATCCCCTTTGGGTATCCCGTACTTTAGTCGTATTCGGATAAGTCTGTCATTGTTGATCGTCGATTCAACGGAATCTTGAGGTGATTCCAGTATGATGGCAGACTCAAATTCATCAGGAGCTCGGTCATCGCCAATCCCTCCTTCCTCTTCACAACCCAGGGAAACTCCACCCTCAGAAGACACATTGTCGCTTTCCCGAGTTTCAACCTCGTAGTCTGAGCCCTTATCATCCCATTCTGGATCCGAGGAAGAAGATATGTCTTCAAGAGTAATTTTGTTGGATGTCTCTGGGCCTCCTTCTTCTCTGCTAATCTAGAGGAGTGTCTGGATGTCATGGTGTAACGACCCGCATTCTACGCATCGGAAGAACGTAGAATATTTATTTCTCTTTGATACGAAGTCGTATGGTCATGTAACTTTGGGAAACGACTAGTAGGGTCATTTCCCATGTTCATGATTTTTGCCCATTTTTAAATGACCGTTTTGCCCCTAGTTGATCTTGTTTCGTCCATATCTTTTGATTGGTTAGGAATTTTGACCTAAAACCACTTCCATTAGCTCTAGATGATGGTTTCTCTTTCCGTAGAGTGGTCATAATAGTCAAACGGACTTACCGTTTGGGAGATATGGCTGAATTAAGGTTTAAAGGGTTATTTTCAGCTAATTGGGCTTAACCGGGTAGTTAGTAATTAGGCCCATTGGGGGTTTTCGGGATTAGTGGTATTTAAGGGCTGCTAGGGTTAGGATCTCGGTTTTTACTTTATTTTTCCAGCCGCCACTTATTTTCTTCAACCCTAGTCATGGCCTCCAACATCTAGAATCATTCCAAATCACCTCTAATCACTTTCTAATCAAAGATTAAGCAAAACTACATCAAACCAAAGGGGATTAGCATCAAATCAGAGAGAGAGTTGCTGAAACACATAGAGATTGGATCTATATCAGAGGAGTTTCAGTTCTGAAAGTTTAATTGTGCCAAAGGTGAGTGATTTGCATTGTTTTTCACTAATTACGGTTAGTTATGGTAATTAGCGAAGATTAGCGAAATTATGGCTCAGAAAAATCTAGAAAAATTCCTAAAATTCTAAATCATTATTTTATGCCTCTGATATGAATTTGGGCTAATTTCGACTAATTTTGCAAATCCCGGAATTTGGGGGTTTAATGGGTGATTAGTGATAATTAGCGAATTTATGCAAGATTAAAATCTGGAAAAATATTCAGAAATTCCTAAATAATGTTTTAGACCTTTGATATGAAATTTGGCTAATTTGGATAAGTTTTTCTAATTATATGCTTAGACATGATTAAGAGGGATTAAGGGAAAATATGAGGTTTTGGCTATGTTTGGTCCATATTGTTATGATTAAATTGTTGTTTTGGTGTTTGTGGTTGATTCCATATGTTCCTATGATTGCATGGTATGCTTTGTGATTGATTATAAGTGTTAGATTGGTCGAAAACGCCGTCGAGAGGCGAAAATAGCTTGCTGGAATGATGTAGGTTTTGGGATCGGTATAAACGACCAGGAGGAAAAACCGACCAGGCTCCGATCGACCGTGGGGAACAGAACAACCGACCAGGGTTGACGAGTTTCGACCTATCAGGTTTTGGACCGATCAGAGGAGCTTCGACCGATCAGGTTTTGGACCGGCCAGAGGGGTTTCGACCGACCAGGGGAGTTTTGAGCGACGGAGTTTGGACGACCAGGGGAGTTTCGAACGACCAGATTTTGGACCGACCAGGAGGGGCTTCTGACCGACCGACCCCGTATGAACTTCAGACCGACCGGGGATGGTGAAAACCGACCGACCAGAGGAGGAACGAAGTGCGACCGACCGGGGGGAGGGGGGGTGGGGGGGGGGGAACGAAACCGACCGAGTTCCTGGACCGATCAGAGATGAAGATGACCGAACCGATCCAGAAGAAGGTGGCCAATAACCCGAGATGCAAAGGTAGTTCAAATGCGAAGTTGAGCTCAGGATCCTGATGAGAATGAGTTAACCTCGTGATTGGACTTTGCTGCGGGACGTGTGCGAAGGGGTTATCGATATCCATAACTTTAGTTTACCACTTATGGACAGATTAGTGGCTATGGATCAGTGCAATGGTGTCATGGTGACTCCATGGAGCAAAGTGATCGTAGCCAAGGATTGGGTGATCGAGTAGTGGATATTGTATGCTTTACGCACTGAGTGAGAGACATGAGGATGATTGCCATGTTTGATTGTTTGCTATCACCTTGACATGCACACCCCCACCCCCGTATTTCTTACACACTTTATGCTAGTGTCACCTTAGAGTATTGTACAGTATGTAGTGCTAACTCTTTGGTTGCAGGTCCAGGTTCAGGTATGATTTCTTAGAGTATTATACCTGTTATTGTTCATCTTAGAGACGTATGCTTTGTTGCTTATCGCTCATACCAGACTTTTGTCTGACCCAGAGTTTTATGTCTCTTCTTATTACTCTGGGTGCTCACACGAGCAGACTAGAGACAGGTTAGGTGGATGCACGAGTAGCTGTACTGGAGACGAGCAGGAGGCTTCCACGTATGATATTTATGTATTATCTCCCTGTGTTATCGATGGTCACTACTTGGGCATTAGTAGTGTACTTTTCCTTTCTTTTGCTTAGAGACAGTATTTTTGAAGTTGTAATAATGGTTTGAATCATAAGCTGTATTTTGAATTTCCGCTGCCATGTTAGACATGATTTAGTTTTCAGCTTATACACTGTCTCGCCTGTTTTATGTCAAGTATATTATTATTATATTTTATTCCATGCGCTGTGAGACATTCTACAGGTTCCTTGATTAGTTCATTCCCTTCTTTCCTTTCTTTGGCGATCGTTCCGTGCTAGTCGGGACATGTGTACAGCGCACTTCCGGAGGAAATGTAGGCTGGTGCGGAGCGGGCCGTCACACTTGGTATCAGAGCTCTAGGTTGCGTAATTAACCTAGGTAAGTTATCAGGGAGAGATAATATACGTATACGAGAGAGCGTATTTGTGATTACTTTGGTTTTAAAAGCTATATATATATATATATATATACTATTAGTAGTATATGGATGAAGTCGTACTGCACTAGCACCACTATGGAGTCGTTAATCGTTTCCTTTTTCAGATTGACGAGGAGCCGATATGTTAGAGGTACCGGTAGAGGGGCCAATAATGGGAACGCTGCTGACATGAGGACGATGTTTACTGACCTCATGAGAGAGATGCTTAGAGATGTACAGAGGGCAGCTCCCAATGGTGGAAATGGTGGTGGTCCAATAGTGCAGGCGCCGAGAGTCGACTTCGCCAAGCTGAATAAGGATTATACTAGCCTTGGTGGGAAGCCGTTCCACGGAACGGAGTCGACTACGGATGTTCAGGATTGGTTGGATAGTTGCGAACGTATCTTCGAGGATTTGGGCATCGAGGATGCGATGAAGAGGAAGCTAGCATCCCGTCAGCTTCAAGGACGAGCAATGAATTGGTGGAATGCTATTAAGGCAGCAACTCTAGAGGATCAGATCATATGGGATCAGTTTAAGGCTCGTTTTTTGCGATAAGTTTATACCAGCTGCTCAGAAGTCAGAATTGTTTAGAAAGTTTCTGGAGCTTAAGCAGAACGGAAGGACAGTTTCAGAGTATGTTGCTGAGTTCGATACTTTATCGAAAATTGGGTTATCTCTTATCGACACTGCCGAGAAGAAGAACGAGAAGTTCATAACTGGTTTAGATGGGTACTTGGGGGAAAGGCTTATAAACCACATCGATGAGACGTTTGAATCGATTGTATGAAAGGCATTAAGGTCAGAAAGTCTTTACCCTAAGCCTAAGACTGAGGTCGCTAATGCATCTGCAAAGGAGCCAAAACTGCAAGCAGGCGGCGGAGGCAAGAATAATTCCCAGACTAAGAGGAAACAAGACCAAACCATGGATGGTCAGAGTAAGAAGAATAAGAAAGATGGCGAGTGCTTTAGTTGTGGCAAGAAGGGCCACTATGCCAGAGATTGTCGAGAAAAGCCTGGGGAAAGGAAGTGCTTTAATTGTGGCCAGGCGGGACATCACAAGAATGAATGTCCACAACCTCCTAGGGAGAAGCAGATCGTGAAAGCATATGCTATCAACGTTGTTCCTTCTTCGTCGAATGCCCCAACTGCGGCGCAGAAGGAAAAAAGTGTCGTTATTCGAGGTATGCTTTCTATTTAAGATGTTCATGTTCTAGCTTTGTTTGATATCGGGACTTCCCATTCCTTCGTACCTAGTGACCTGGTAGATAGGTTGGAATTGGAACCCGAGGTAGTCGATAGACTTTTAGTAGTGACAAGCCCGATAGGTGGTTTGACTAACCTTAGTATGACTTGTTGTAATTTGGTCTTATCGAGTCATGGATGTATGTTTGTTTTGATTGCTTTATTTCGAGCTTTACTAGGGTTGGCTTGATTTTGGGAGTCGATTGACTCCAAATGTATGGAGTGATAGTAGATTGTGAAGAGTCTTTGACGACCATTAGAGTGGATAATGGACGAAAGGTGGTATTGGATCGCCTACCTTATGATGAAGATGATAACGAGAGTTAAAGAAGCAAATGTACATTGCATGTACAGTAGTTTGGTCAGGACTTGGTCATGCGATCGACGATAGTTTCAAGAAAGATTGGCGAGGATAGCCAGAGTCAGTTATGGATGCTTGAGTGTTTGGATGTTTTGTTCATATCATCTCACGTAGATTGTCTGAACTCGGAGGAGATGTTCCTTGGGTGCTTGTCTGATATTGGTTTAGGCCTTTGGGGCTCGTGCTCGGGGAATGTCGAGGTCGACTAGGATGGTCTGCGTGAGAGATAAGTGGTTGTTGTGATTTTCATTGGATGATATCTTGGTTTACTCGAGCAGTGATGGGCAGCCGTTACGTGATAAGACTATTCGATGGTATGGACTGCCCAAGTTAGACTCGATAGAGTTATGAGATGACTCGAGTGGGACTCGAGAAAGATGCGAAGCAATGGATTGTTTAGGACCCTATGTTGATGTTCTTTTTGAAGGAATAGGATGTGTTCGTTGATCATGGAAGATACAACGAAGGTTAGGACGGTTCAAGTTGGACTTGAACTCGTAAAAGAAAGTAGATGTTCGATTGATCTTAGAGATGCAACGAATAGGGAGACGACTCACGTTGGACTAGAGTTTGTAGGTAATGGATACTCAAGACTGGTTCTGAGTTTATGGGTGATAGATTGACTCGAGATGGACTCGAGGAAGCTGCAAGGAATTGAATTGGCTCGGGTTGGACTCGAGAGGGCAGCAAGATAAGGGATAGACTTGGGTGGGACTCGAGTGTTTCAGGCGGACTAAAAGCAGGGGTATCTGGGGACGCCCGTTACCTTGGATCCGTTGGACGTGATCTAGTTATCCTTGGAGGATAAACGTGCGTTGGACGTACGGTAGTCCGTTTGGAGGCTAGGCTTCCATTAGTTATTGATGTTGGTTGGACCAGACTTATAGGTATTGATGTATTCATGGCTTTTAGCAGGTGACATATACGACTTGTTTGATGGATGCTATGGTTGTTATGTTTGTTCCTACCTCTCTTCTTTTGAGTAGACTATCACCTATAGGATTCTGTTGAATGGAAATGGGACGAGTTCGTTAGTCATGGTGATATAATGGATACGAAAATACTTTACGTTAGACTTGAAGTATGTTTGGGAATTGTGGAGCGTCCGTTGATCTTGGAGATTCAGCGGAAATAGGAGTTTCAAGTTGGACTTGGACTCATAGGTAGAGTACCTAGATTCATTGGATGAATCTAGTTCAACTTTGGAAGGTGAATGTACGTTGGACGTACAGTACAGATATAGGTGGAGTACCTGGATTCATTGGATGGATCTAGTTCACCTTTGGAAGGTGAATGTACGTTGGACGTACAGTACGGATATGGATGTAGTGCCTAGGGTCATTGGATGGATCTAGTTTGCCTCTAGGAAGTGAATATACGTTGGACGTGTAGTATGGATGTAGGCAAGATTCGGGTTAGACTTGAAAGGACATTTGGAATGTAGTTGGTAATTTGAAGAATGGGGTTGGCTTACCTAAAAAGATGCCAGGAGTACATGACATATTTCATGTTTCTCAGTTAAGGAAGTTTACGCATGATTTTGATTTAGCTATTTCGCCAAACCGGTTGGACGATATCGAAATATAAACCAAGGCGGTTGGGAGCCGCGAGACCGATTCGCATTGTCGAGGACGATACGAAGAAATTACGAATGGAGACGGCGAAATTAGTGAAAGTCCAAGGGGCGATGGTTCTTCCCTTGTTAGTAAACCGCATGCTAGGATATGCTTGTTGTGCTATCATGTATGTTTGATTGTTTGAAATTGGTTGATAGGCATGCAAGACCCATTGTTTGTTTCTTAGTTAAGGAATTTCGGGGGCGAAATTTCTTAAGGGGGGGAGAGTGTAACGACCCGCATTCTACGCATCGGAAGATCGTAGAATATTTATTTCTCTTTGATACGAAGTCGTATGGTCATGTAACTTTGGGAAACGACTAGTAGGGTCATTTCCCATGTTCATGATTTTTGCCGATTTTTAAATGACCGTTTTGCCCCTAGTTGATCTTGTTTCGTCCATAACTTTTGATTGGTTAGGAATTTTGACCTGCAACCACATCCATTAGCTCCAGATGATGGTTTCTCTTTCCGTAGAGTGGTCATAATAGTCAAACGGACTTATCGTTTGGGAGATATGGCTGAATTAAAGTTTAAAGGGTTATTTTCAGCTAATTGGGCTTAACCGGATAGTTAGTAATTAGGCCCATTGGGGGATTTCGGGATTAGTGGTATTTAAGGGCTGCTAGGGTTAGGATCTCGGTTTTTACTTCATTTTTCCAGCCGCCACTTATTTTCTTCAACCCTAGTCATGGCCTCCAACATCTAGAATCATTCCAAATCACCTCTAATCACTTTCTAATCAAAGATTAAGCAAAACTACATCAAACCAAAGGGGATTAGCATCAAATCAGAGAGAGAGTTGCTGAAACACATAGAGATTGGATCTATATCAGAGGATTTCAGTTCTGAAAGTTTAATTGTGCCAAAGGTGAGTGATTTGCATTGTTTTTCACTAATTACGGCTAGTTATGGTAATTAGAGAAGATTAGCGAAATTATGGCTCAGAAAAATCTAGAAAAATTCCTAAAATTCTAAATCATCATTTTATGCCTCTGATATGAATTTGGGTTAATTTCGACTAATTTTGCAAATCGCAGAATTTGGGGGATTAATGGGTGATTAGTGATAATTAGCGAATTTATGCAAGATTAAAATCTGGAAAAATATTCAGAAATTCCTAAATAATGTTTTAGACCTCTGATATGAAATTTGGCTAATTTGGATAAGTTTTTCTAATTATATGCTTAGACATGATTAAGAGGGATTAAGGGAAAATATGAGGTTTTGGCTATGTTTGGTCCATATTGTTATGATTAAATTGTTGTTTTGTGTTTGTGGTTGATTCCCTATGTTCCTATGATTGCATGGTATGCTTTGTGATTGATTAGAAGTGTTAGATTGGTCGAAAACGCCGTCGAGAGGCGAAAATAGCTTGCTGGAATGATGCAGGTTTTGGGATCGGTATAAACGACCAGGAGGAAAAACCGACCAGGCTCCGATCGACCGTGGGGATCAGAACGACCGACCAGGGTTGACGAGTTTCGACCTATCAGGTTTTGGACCGATCAGAGGAGCTTCGACCGATCAGGTTTTGGACCGGCCAGAGGGGTTTCGACCGACCAGCTTTTCGACCGACCAAGGGAGTTTCGAGCGACCGAGTTTGGACGACCAGGGGAGTTTCGAACGACCAGATTTTGGACCGACCAGGAGGGGCTTCTGACCGACCGACCCCGTATGAACTTCAGACCGACCGACCCCGTATGAACTTCAGACCGACCAGGGATGGTGAAAACCGACCGACCAGAGGAGGACGAAGTGCGACCGACCGGGGGGGGGGGGGGGAACGAAACCGACCGAGTTCCTGGACCGATCAGAGATGAAGATGACCGAACCGATCCAGAAGAAGGTGGCCAATAACCCGAGATGCAAAGGTAGTTCAAATGCGAAGTTGAGCTCAGGATCCTGATGAGAATGAGTTAACTTCGTGATTGGACTTTGCTGCGGGACGTGTGCGAAGGGGTTATCGATATCCATAACTTTAGTTTACCACTTATGGACAGATTAGTGGCTATGGATCAGTTCAATGGTTGAGGTGACTCCATGGAGCAAAGTGATCGTAGCCAAGGATTGGGTGATCGAGTAGTGGATATCGTATTCTTTACGCACTGAGTGAGAGACGTGAGGATGATTGCCATGTTTGATTGTTTGCTATCACCTTGACATGCACACCCCCACCCCCGTATTTCTTACACACTTTATGCTAGTGTCACCTTAGAGTATTGTACAGTATGTAGTGCTAACTCTTTGGTTGCAGGTCCAGGTTCAGGTATGATTTCTTAGAGTATTATACCTGTTATTGTTCATCTTAGAGATGTATGCTTTGTTGTTTATCGCTCATACCAGACTTTTGTCTGACCCAGAGTTTTATGTCTCTTCTTATTACTCTGGGTGCTCACACGAGCAGACTAGAGACAGGTTAGGTGGATGCACGAGTAGCTGTACTGGAGACGAGAAGGAGGCTTCCACGTATGATATTTATGTATTATCTCCCTGTGTTATCGATGGTCACTACTTGGGCATTAGTAGTGTACTTTTCCTTTCTTTTGCTTAGAGACAGTATTTTTGAAGTTGTAATAATGGTTTGGATCATAAGCTGTATTTTGAATTTCCGCTGCCATGTTAGACATGATTTAGTTTTCAGCTTATACACTGTCTCGCCTGTTTTATGTCAAATATATTATTATTATATTTTATTCCATGCGCTGTGAGACATTCTACAGGTTCCTTGATTAGTTCATTTCCTTTCTTTGGCGACCGTTCCGTGCTAGTCGGGACATGTGTACAGCGCACTTCCGGAGGAAATGTAGGCTGGTGCGGAGCGGGCCGTCACACATGGTCACAAAACTATTGAAGAAGCAATAGCACAAGTTAGAGTAAATTAGCCCGTATCCCCCCGTGCATGTGTATAAACTAAAGTGTGAGCAGTGTATGCAGAAAGTGTAAAGTTAAACATTCGAAAGTGCGACGCAAAATCTTGGCAAAGTAATATGGTTCAAAGCAGTTCTTGATGTCCATTTATGTTCACAGGGCACTATCCTAACTGTTCATGAAGTTGGAAATTATGTGGAGTATTGATTTGGCCAATTAGACGGACTCTTGTGTATTAAGATGAGGTTGCTTCAGATCGGTTCGGGTATAAATGATTGGATGGGATCGGAGGTAAGGCTTTGTTTTGGTTAGAAGTGGTATCTAATCGGATCGGTTCAGGATTATGTGTTCGGATCAGATCGGATGGACTTGAGTCCCAACACCCCTTCTTCTTTAATCCACATTCCGATCCGATCCGGCTAGGTAGACTTCGCCTTCTCTCTCACATTTAACTCCGACTCGATCCGGCTAGGTAGACTTCGCCTTCTCTCTCATATTTAATTCCGACCCGATTCGGTACTGAAAACATCACATCCTTCTCTTCTCCTACGTCCCCCATGCTACTCCACCCGAACCGACCCTCTATGTTCTGTATCTTCTTCTTCATCCTCAACCACAGTCGAACCAGATTTGATTTCCAAAACTCCATAGGGGAATGAGCATATATCATCTCCAACCTCCCAGCGCCTCGAGGTGGTGGCGGAGCCAGCAGCGACGACGGCGAGGAAGGAGGAAACCACGACATCGAAGCCATGACAATGAATATGCTCAATTTGCTCGAACTAACCGTAAAATCTCGATTAAAGACAGTAACAATGATAGGATTCAGGGTTTTGAGACTACCTATGTGTTTGTTTCAAGAATCGAAGCAAGAATTTCGAGACTCCTTGAAGATTAGGGTTCGTATTGAGAATTAGGAAACGAGAGTAATAGAAAAGGAAGAAGGAAGCAGACAAGTGGCATATTTATATATATAGTAGTGTTGACTCCTCGTATTCCTGCCCTATCTTCCCGCTCGGACCGGATCAAAAGCCCAGCAGCACAGCTTGGCCCACTAGCCCAATACGAAACAGAAAAAGAAGAGGAGCCGTTCGGGTCGAAGCCCGAACCGAACAGAATTTCGTATGTCAACTTGGCATTCGAATTAAACTAAAATTCGAAGAGGAAGATGAAAGCACAAAGAAAATCAAAAGGAAGATTACCTAGAAGGCACTGTGCAATGAC
Organism: Allium sativum; assembly: GCA_030737875.1. Lineage (NCBI taxonomy): Eukaryota > Viridiplantae > Streptophyta > Magnoliopsida > Asparagales > Amaryllidaceae > Allium > Allium sativum. Next base: position 68,982,152 of record CM060909.1, on the reverse strand, counting down.
AATCAAAGCATGCTCCGTTTCCAACAGAAGCATCCTTTGAGGGGGCAAAATGTTAGCCTAATTTGTGAACTAGGCAACACAAAGTCGAGATGTCAAGCGTTGAAGAACTTTTCTTCTTAGAAAGCATCGGGTCGGATCGGAGAGCTGCTGCCAGTCAGATCGGAGGGCTACTACCAGTTCAGAACGGAACAGAGCAAAATGGATAAGGACTCAGTTTCAGCTCAGGTCGGGTCAGATCGGATGCCCCGATCCGAACCCCTTCTGCTTTCTCCTCCGAACCGAACCCAACACACCATATCCCTTCACCCCACAATCTCCTGAATGTTCGGAGCGGTTATGACCATTTCCTACCCACGATGACCACTACTTTGATGCGCTGTCAGCACTGGAATCCATCCGAGCCCGAGAACGATAGGATGGAAGAAACGTGGCTCCGACCTGGACCGAATTCTGAGTGAATTTCCACCTATAAATACCCCGCCAAGAGACAATTAAAGGGATCTTTTTTTTGGCACTTTGAGAGTTCAAAAACCTTCAAAAACCGAATTCCAGCATTCCCAGATAATCCAAATCGTCATTCAACATTTATTTTTAGACAATTGAATGAATGTACGTGAATTGTGAGTGAAATTTAGTGGATATCTCATTTTATTTGCATCTATATCATCGAGGATAGTGATTACAAAGTGGACGTAGGCTTTTCAACGCCGAACCACTATAAATTCTGTGTCTCTATTTTACTTTTGATCTTATTTTACTTCGATTTTAGTCAATTTGGGTGTTAGAACCACTTTTTTGTCTAACAGTTCCCATATCTGTATTGCATGTATCCACACGATTCCTCTATACCATCTTTTAATACTGCAGTAATGGTAAAATATATAGATACATATGTAAAGACAATTTTTCATGCTTTCTTACTAAATATGATGAAGTTATTTGTATATAAGTTTCCAATAGCTATCAACATTTGGAATCTTAGATATTAACGTTTTCAATATTCTATCATCTTTAGCCATTTAATTGTTACTTAAGTCTAACGTATATTCTTTTTTTAAGGTTTGAGTCAAACGATAACCTGTTAAAGGATAGAGCCTTCCACCTACAAAAAAGTTTGTTGAAGGTATGATTTTGCTGTATATCCTTTTAGTTCTGTTCTACTTCAATATTTTTAAAGTTATGTATAATGATATAAAATATTTCCCTTTTTTTTGAACTGAATGTTAAATGTTTTGGTTTCATCACTACATTGAATTCCGGGTCATGATGCTACCCATCAGGGATTACGGACTATGTGTTATTATTGAATGGAAGAAATATTCCTTAGTTATTAACCAACACTTAAAAAGAATAACCGTATAGAAGATAAGATATGCTTTTCAAAGTGAAATAAATAGTTTTTTCCTAGTGGCATAGGCATAAGTATTTGGCATTATATAACGAAATTAGCATACAAGACGTTGCTAACAGTCGCTTTACTTATAAATCAGAATCAACAGATAGACAGGGAGCAATCTTTTTTACTTTACTTTTCAGCTGATGAATTAATTATTTATAACGTGTCAAAATTCCATTGATTGGCTATTCGAGAAATTTGAAATTGAACGATGCACTAATATATTTCATGTGTATTGAGTATTATTTTTAATATCTTTTATTCTTGCTGGTATTTTAAAATATAGCTTTTGTAATCCATGCAATCATGCATATTGGTTAATTTGAAATATAAATCATTAATCGGTGTAAGGCCAAATATTCAGAGGTTATTCAAGTGTCAGAAAAATAATATGATATTATGCAATTTCTACAACTACAACCTCCTTGCAAATTATGTACCTAGTAGAAAATTCTCTGTTACAAGAACATTTAACCTTCTTTGAAATTGGAACGTTTAAATACAATATATCTGTTATTTCTGTGTTTTTTTTACTATGTTTAGCAACTAATTACCCGTTGTGGTGGTCCTGCGGTTTAAGTTAATGTAATTTTAGGTGAACTTAAGCTCAATTATGCTATAATATTACGATATATTTTTATATAAATCAAAATATATATGACTGAAATTCTGCAGTTGACAAGCGTACTATTGAATTTAATTTTTGGATTTTAAGTAAACAGGATGCAATATGCATGTGTAGTTTCTTTTCTTTTCTTTTCCACCTGAGATACGAACCTAATACCAGGTTGGCTTTAAGGGCGTTTGAATATAATCGGTGGGCATCTGTACCAAGTATGATGGAGCCTATACTGAACTATGGTGATCTGTTGCTTGCTTATTTATTGCTTAGCGTTATATGGTGGTGATGCTTAACTTGGCTATCCACAATCTGATATATTTTATAAAATACATATATCATTATGCATGCATGAAGACATTTTCAATGCATTCCAAAATTTGCACATAGCATTTATAGTTAGAAGACTGAACATATAACAAAATTACATAGGTTATTTAGTTTAGCACATATAAAATAGAACTGGTTGTCATTAAAATTGGTGATCAGTCATATGGTGTTTATTTAGTAGTTAATTTCTAACATACTATTATATGTAGCTGAAGTTATTTGAGGGACATCACTGTCTGCAACTGTTGTTGCCTAAAGGAGTGACACTACCACTAAAATGTGGGCATGGATCGGTGCAAGAAGTCCCCTTACATCACGAAGAAATTATTTTGCTACTGCGACTAAAACAAGTTAAATAAACGGGGAAATTAGTATATCCATATTTAGTATTTGGTCTGTGGAATAACATCAGTAAATAAAAAAGTAGTACTATGTTATGTTCCATACATACATGTAAAGATATACTTTTGTTTATGTTTCATTGTACTTGAATGTGTAGGCTTTTTCTATGTTATGTGCGTTATTTGGCCATATTTTCATGTAGTTCTTATTGTTTGTGTTGCAACTGTGGTAATAATCATGCATTGTTTTTGATGTATTATGTTACAAATTATTGTTTAAGAATGAAAATCATATTGAAACTACTTCTCGTTTGGCCTTTTACTGTTGAATATGCCAACCGGTTTCGTACATTTATGATAATTACACGCAAACTTCTTAACTTTTAGATGTCTGTTTCTACTATGAAGTCGACCTGAATTTTTGACTGTTCAATTTGACAATGATTAACACATGTCGACCCAAACATATCGCAAATATAGGTAGTTATTGGGAAAAATAAAAGAAAAGCAAAGGGGAAGACAATACAATAACTAAATCTCACAGCGGAAGGAGAACATATAATAAACAATTAAAAGTTCAAAAATAGTTGAAAAATGTACATTTGTCTATGCCATACAGAGATTATCAGAGTTACATATACATAGGTATATACAACTAGACAGCGGAACAAATTGTACTGGAAATACGTAAGTAGAATATATATATATACCAAATCTTCATCTTCGATCTCCATGGCAAGAAATCTTTGATAACTGCAACTGTACCTAACATGAGCTTATTGTATAAAAAGAAACACAACAAACAATCGGATCAGAATTAAATCATTCTCATATTAGTTAAATCAAAATACAAAATAACATGGGTGTTATGGGTGCAGTAACTTAAGAAATGTTATAGGATTTTTCCATCTCTTAAGGATCCGTTAAACCATTTACATACATAGTATAATACGATATTATTATAATGTCTACTCAGTAAAGTAAATATAATAAAAATAGCGTAAGCGGGATTACATTTTTACCCTTATGCCGTTTACGGACATTGTCGTACACATTTCATATACAACACCAAAACGTCAGTAAGTAGGGCTGCGCCGCGATACGACAACGTCAAATCAAAATCGTAGGGGCTCGATCAGGATAAATATGACAAGGCACTCGAGGCAATACCCAGGGTAGGATTCTACCATTTGCACTCCCAGACCGGTGGTAACGCATAGCCGCAACTGCCTCCCACCTCGTAACACACTCCCATATCAAAGAGCGCTCCAAATCGATCACAATGTAATATAGATGGTATAAAAGAAGCATGATCAATCGGAGATGCGATCTCCCTTAGTCACGGTATAGCTTTTATTGTAGTCATTTTAATTATGACCCGATGGTCAAGGCCATCCATTATCGTTTTCTTTCTTCAATTCCAGTAATCGCTTCCATGCCATCGTACTTCATTTCTGGATTCTCCACCACGTGCACAGTTGTTAAAGTGGTATCAGTATTGGCAGAGACTATGACAATATCGACTCCGGTCTCTTTAACAACCGAGCGTTTACATTTTTCACATTGGTCAGTTCTTTTAATTTTCACAATGGTTCACTTTCATATCAAAGTATCACATTGGCTTCGAACCCAATTTATATTCAAAATAGAATATAATTTCACATGAAAATATCACAATCATTCCAAAACCAATTTATATTCCAAACTAGAATATATTTCCATATCAATATAATATAATCATATAATATTTCAAAATCGATTAATATTCAAGTAGAATATACTTCATATCAAAAGTTTATAGTTATTCCAAAATTGATTTTTTTCCAAAATCAATTTATATTCTAATAGAATCGGTTTCATATCAACTCATCATAATCATTTTCAAAATCCCATTTTATTTTCAAGTAAAGTATATTTCACACTGAAATATAATAATCGTTTTACAATCGATTTATATTCAAATAGAATATAACTTTATATTAATCTCAATTTGAATCAACGGTTTAAATCAAATAGTTCCCATTCACGAACAATTTACAATCATTTAATATAACAAGGAAAAATAGATAATTATTAAATAAAATCTTTATATTAACTTTATTTATATATATAATAAAGTAGTTAAAATAGTTTAAAACACTAAGTATATACATATAATAAAAGCATTACTAAATAATTTTGGAAAATAGAATATGATAAAACTTATATATAAACAAAATAGTATATTGGTTACAAAATTTACTAAGATAACTTTTGAATAATAGAATATAATTCATTTGTAAAACAACAGTATATATATATATATATATATATATATAGTTTTTATAAAATGAATTTTAAAACCTTGATTATTCCTTTCTTCCAAATTTCAATAACTTGAATATATATATATATATATATATATATATATATATATATATCCCGGTCTCAAGAGATTTTATTTAGTTTTCCCATCTTTATTGAATTAAATTTTGATTCCAATTATAAATTAAACACTCAAATTTATCTAGTTAATTAAATATTAAATTCCAAATTACGAACCTTCTAAATATAACTCAATTTAAAATCTTCTTATATTCATTCAAGGCATATCATTATTAAAATCGACCAAATTTGATTTTTAACCAATATTATTCAATTCATTTATTTTAAATTTAAATTTAAATATACGGAAAAACAATGGGGCGTTACATGTAATTTTCCCTAGTTTTTTATTCTGGTTAGAAGCTATAAAAGTAATCCAACTACACGTAAGTTGTGATGACGAACCAACCTGCAAGAATTTTATAATGTAACTGAACAAACTTGTCAATAGTAGAAATGAAAGGTAGTGCCTCACCTACACAAGTTACAATTTCCAATAACATTTTTTTTCAAGTAAAAAGGGATAATATATTATCTAAAACACGCATCCATTAATTTCTACTTCGCATTGTATTAATACGTTGTTCTCACTATAACCGTGTGCACGGGTTCGCACTTGCATATATATATATATATATATATATATATATATATATATATATGTATATATATATATGTATGTATGTATGTATGTATTTAAGACACAAAATATGTGAGACATGAAATAATAAAAGGATAAATTGGAAGATGAAAATACAAAGCCATAGATCACAAATTAGGTAGAATTTCAATGTAAAACAACAAAAATACTACATGTTAGACATCTATATTTGTGAAATTTTTCTGTAATATAAATACGAAGCACACATGATTTAGTGTTGACCGTCAGAAATTCTGTTATTATGTTTTATATAATGGAAAAAAAATTCCAATAATGTTTGAATGCTGCAAATGTTAGAGCTATGAGCCTAATTTGTGTTAATATAGTGACGACAACAAAAGCAAGCACATGTTAGTGCTTACGTCAAGCCAATATATACATAATTAGCATGTGTTAGAGCTATGAACCTAATTTACATAAAATTTATAATCGTGAAAAAAAAATCATGAATCTTTTTAAAAGTGAACGTAAATTTGAAAATTGAGAATATAATATGTTTATAACTTATTAGTCAATTTAAAATTTAAGTAACTTAAAATATTGCACATTTCAAATATTCAAATATTCCACCTTTGAAAAAAAAAACCAGTTGTAAGTTTGGACATTCAAAATGATAGATTTAAAAATTGGGATTATTATGATCATCGTTAGTGAAGCACAGGTTCATACTAAAGGTGTTTAAATGTGGCAATTTACACTTCATCGTATGGTAACTTAAAATTAGCATTCTAACTTTCCGGTAGGTCGTCATCACTTATTTTTAACTTTCATTTTTTTCGTATAATTGTTTCCATTAATCGGAAACCATAAAGCAAAAACTAAAATCAAAATATACCATAAATTCACCTCAATGTAGAATGCGACAGAACTTTGGAAAGAGATGAAACTTAAAAAAAAAAATTGAAGTTATGTTTGATGATGTTTAATCATCTAACCTGGTAGGAGAAATTATAAATTAATTAAATTATAATTGAAATAATTACGAACTTTGTGCAATGTGGATGTATAATTGGAACTGTAGTGTAATAAGTGATCAGAAAAGTAACGATCACTTATGTGAAATTCACTTATTTCAAACAAATAAAATAGTAATCTCTTAACACTTTTTGGTTTCATTATTCAGCGGTTTTCATCAATAATTATAATTGTTTTTTGATTTATTAAAAGTTCCTCCTGATATTATTTAAATATAAAAGTATATTAAGCAGTTATAATTGAAATATTGTATCGATGAACATTAATATGTAACACTTTCATTTACTTCTGTAGTTTTTCTAAAATCAAAAGTAATTTCCTTTATCAACAACAAAAGAGTGAAGCTGTCCATTAAGATAGGCAATATGTTCAGACAAGTATACAAAGGTGGTGGCTTTTATGAACGAAATGTAAAACTAAATCCTTGTATATTGCTTATGCTAAGGTGCAATCATTCATGTCATTTAAGAAGTAATAGTTAGTTGCTTGACCTCAAACATCTATAGTCAAAATTTATGTACTTTGCAGTAAATTTTACGTATTATTAAACATGGATAAAAGCATCATACTATTGGAGAATGGAATTTTGATGACAACAACCTTATTTCAATATTAATTGATTATAAAATATACACTAACACTTCTGCATAGAATATATATATATATATACACACACACATATGCAGGATTTATATTTAGTAAATATTACCGAAGACTGTGCAATTTAAAGATATTAGAGATTTAGAGTTCAGAGAAATTTCAAGACTCATGAGTATTCAAGATTTCAAGAGTTCAATTGTTCAAGATTAATATAGTTATAGAGTCTAGATTATGTAAGACTCTAAATACAACTCTAGGTTCAAATTCAAATTCTGCTTCTCAAATTCTGTTTTCAAATTCTATCTTCAAATTCTCTATTTTATTTTCTCTCTATTTTTTCTATTCTATTTTCTTATTGTAATTTTGTATTCAAACTCAAAGTTTGATAAGTTTCATATATTTATATTTTCACATTTTATATAGTTTTAAACTTTATAATTTTATAAATATATTTATATAATTTATATTTATGTTTTTATGTGATTTTCTACTTTACAATATTAACTTGTAACACTATATTTTAATTCAAGAATTTCCAGAATTATATTTATATCAAAACACATGAAAAATGCTCAAAAATTAATTTTACACTATAAGTATGTCGACATACAAAAACCTATATGTCGACATATAAATGTCATTTTTTCAATTTTGAAAGGAAATGTCTTTTCACTATTTTTGAGGGTTCTAAAGCGTGGCATCCTTTCAAACTCTATAAAAAAGGCTTAAATTCGATTTTTTTAATCATTTCTTCTTCTCTAACATCATCCTCTTTCTCTACACCATTATTCTTAATCATTTCTTTGATTTCTACACTTATACTCTGCCGAATTAAATTCCGTTTTGATCAAACTTCTTCTCTCTACACTCTCTACTCTCTAAATCAAGTGCTATTGAAGAGTTATATGGCTGTTTGTAATTTGTTTGGGTTGAGTAAAGGAATCGGTGGTATCCCTTGTAGCCATAAATCAAGGACGGAATCAGTGGTATTCCTTATAGCCGTGAAATTAAGGACGGGCAAAACTTGATCAAGTGTGTGTGGAAACAATGGTATCTTTTGTAGCTGTGAAATCAAGGAGGTTGTAATTGGATTTTGATATAAAAACAAAACTCTGCGCAATCCAGCATTGCGTGGGAATGGACGTAGGAGCAATCCAAACCAGTATAAAATCCGGTGTGTTCTTTCCTTTTCTGCATTTTTATTTCTTTTTATTTTTCATCTGTGTTTGATTCCGTGTCTGTGATTGTTTCTGTAGTGTTTAATTCATATAATTTATAACACAAGTTTTTTTTTTTGATAAATTCTCAAAAACACTATTCACCCCCCTCTAGTGTTTGTTTTGCCTTAACGATCCTTTCTGCAATCAATGACAATTGGTATCAGAGCAAGGTCTTTCAAAAAGTTCATAATCTGATTTTTGAAATAGTGATAATGGCAACAAACACAGGTAGCAATAATAGTTCTTTTATAGAAGTTCAGTCCACTGTTAGACCACCATTGTTTAATGGTAGTAATTATTCATATTGGGCATGTAGAATGAAAATTTATTTACAATTAGTAGGTTTAGACACAAGGAATAATACACGAAATGAATATGTTGAACCCATAACTGCATTTGCACAATGGACAAATGAACAAAAGGCTGCTGCACAAAGCAATTCTAAAGCCATGAATATGTTATTTTGTTCATTAGATAGAAACGAGTTTAATAGAGTGTCAGTATCTAAAACTGCTTATGAAATTTAGAGAACTTTACAAGTTACACATGAAGGAACTAGTAAAGTTAAACAAACGAAAATAGCAATGTTAGTAAATCAGATTGAATTATTTAAAATGAATGAGAATGAGTCTATTTCAGATATGTATTGCAGATTTCAAGAGATAGTGGATTCATTAGCAGCACTTGGAAAAACTTATTCTGAAATTGATCAAGTTAGAAAAATACTAGGTTCATTAACTCCAAAATGGGATCATAATACTATGGCAATTGAAGAAGCCAATGATGTGAATGAAATGAAGATTGAAGAGTTAATCGGAAATCTAATGTCATACGAAGTCCAATTACAGAAAAGAAAAGAAAACAGACTAGCAGAGAAGAAATCTATTGCATTAACCGCAACAGAAAATGATTCTGACTCGAGTAGTGAAGATGATGAAGAAACGGATCTTATGACAAATCATTTTAGAAGATTTTTGAGATATAGAAGGAAGAATTATAATCAAGGAAGTTCAAGAAGTGATGAAGTTCGATGTTATAACTGCAACAAACCTGGACATATAAAGAAATGTGTCCATATCCAGACAAATCGATTCAACAAACATACAACAGCAATTCGTCAAGAAAGAGAAAGAAAGCATATGCATCAACATTAGATGATTCAGATTCATCATCAAGTGATGAAGAACCAAAAACCGGAAATACAAATATATTCTTTACGACAATTCAGAGTTCATAAAATTCTGAAGAAAAGGATCTAAAACCCGGGTGTGCCTTAATTTTTTTTTGATTTACGTATGGAACATAAGACTTCACTCAAGCCATTGCTTGCTTGTCGGTCTTAGTAAACCCCACGTGTAGTGATATACCCCGATTTTTCAACGCCTTCACACTACTTAGGTAGTCACACTTAGAAATTGGCAGAGGTGGCCCTCGAACCTCAGACTTATGTCTCATCCCAATTCGCCCACCTCTAACCAACTAAGTTAGGAGTGTCGGGTAATTAATTTTTAATTTTTAATTTTATTTCGTTATATGGTTGCTTTGGTTGATTGCTTTGATTTGAATTTAAAAACTTTAAAATTTAAACATGAAATTTGAAATCTGAATTTGAATTTTGAAATTCAAAATAATAATAAACACAAATAAAAATAACAAAATAAAGTGTTTGTATGTTTGATAGGATTAGAATTATTTCAGGAAATCGTTAAACCTGAAATATATATCGTCAATTTAAAATAAAAATCACCGAAGTGAAATTCCCTTTGAGAATTAGCCTATATGTCAACAAATCGGACAGAAACTTGAAATTTAAAATTTGAATTTCAAAAGTTTAAACTTTCAAACTTCCCTCCAACTTTTCACCAACTCCCAAGGTCTAAAAAGGTATCATTTCAATCTAAAAAGTTATGCCTATTCAATTCATATCTATTTAATTCACATTTATTCAATTTCTATATATACATTTACTCTTTCTACCTTTTATTCATAACTCAAAACAATGCTCTTCATATCTATACTCTTCAAAACTATCAATTCAATAGCTTCCTCTAGTTCATCTCAAAAATTGATGGTAACCAAACCCATCAAAGGCTATCTTCATAATGACAAAGAGGCTATCAAAACCTATGGAAACTATTTAGCAAGTGCTAAAGTTAACACGGGTGCTTTCACCGTCTTTAGCAATTTTCCCTCTTATGATCTGACCTTTATCTTTCAAAACAACGAAGTCTTGAGTCTATTTGACTCTCGTGATAACGATGAAGTGTGTTACCCCAAACTCGTTAAGATGTTCTATGCCAATCTCAATCGTGGATTTTACGAAGGCAACGAAAACCAAATTTGGAGTAGTATCAAAGGCACTCAAATTGTTCTTAATGCTGAACTCTTAGGCACCATTTTAAATTGTAGAAGCACGGGCTCAGGTTTTTTCGGATTTTGCTATCGAAGAAATCGAATTGGAAATCTATCATGACATATTCGAAGATGGCGTTCCAATGGAATTCAAAAATCGCTACTTTCGTCCAAAGACAAGAATTGTCAATCTTCTTCTCCAACATACCATCACTCCCCGTTCCGTAAATTTCAATAATCCAACTCTCAAAGTCCAGAAGGCTCTCTTAGCTATTATGGGTAGCTATACCATCAATTGGGTCGAAATGACCTTAAATGACATTAAGCCCATAGAATTGTTATCAAGAAAAAACACTCTCTACTATAGTGTTTATCTCACTCGTATTTTCAAATACTTTAATATTGATCTTCATGGAGAAGAATTTGTGCCTAGAAAAGTGTTTGACTCATCAAACATTCATCTCATGCAAATTCCTATCACTTTCAAACCATATGAGACATTCGAAGTCAAACAAGCTCGAATGCAACAAGAACAAGATCCAATGGAAGTCGAAGAAGACGAAGAGGCTTCTTTGGAAAGTATTGAGTATTCAACCGACGCTAAACGCAATTACAAAGAGGCGATTACTCAAAATCAAGTGAAAATCATCAAAAATCAAAAGACGCTTAATAAGAAACTTTCCAAAGTGACCAAATTTATGGTCAAAATAGGAAGAAAGCTTGGAGTCTCACCTCCTTCATCATCACCAGAAAACTAGTCTATCTACCTTAATCTATCTTTATGTATTTGCTTATATTTCCTTGTACTTGCTTTAGAATCTCGTATTTAAGTGTATCTTGATTAGTTGGATGTATTTGTTTTCTATCAAGTAATGAATAGAGTTTTATTTATGATAAAATCATCTTTATGTGTTTGTAAAAGCTTTAGAAATAATTATAATGTAATAGAGTTCAAAAGAATTCAAAATTTGAAAATTTGAAAATTTTTCACTAAATATGTCGCCGTAAAGAAAAGTATATGTCGACATATAACTGCCAGATTTCAAAATGTTTCAAATTTTAAAATTAAAATAACTACTCATGTCCATTCAAAATCCAACGAATTCCAGACTCTATTTAAGTCTATTTCTTCTAGAAAAATTCATCATTCTATTTCTCCTTCTTCCTTATTCATTTTTACTCAAAACCATGGCAAATCCAATTCATAATCTTAGTGAAAATCTAGAAGAAACCTTGAATTCTTTCAAAAATATTCTCTCTACATTCTATGAAACCAGCGTCATCTCGAATTAAGCCAAATTAAGATGTTTGAACAGTAAGAGAAACATTTTGATGCAATGCGATGGCTAATCTCCTCTCTTTTCAAAGATGAAGATAATGATCTCGCAAAGGCTCCACCAACCAAAGAAGATGAGGATTGCAAAGTCAATAAGAAGGATCCTATCTTTGGAGAAGACGGTTGGGTTGAAGTTCCAAGAAACGTTTAATTGTTCGGTATGATTTGTTTAGATTCTACGATTTGAAACTTGTATATATATATATATATATATATATTAAGACATATGGTGTGGTGATTTGATTTGATTTGGTTTGTATAACAAACAAACATATGTAATTATAATACTTGGATTGGTTCACATATTACTGGGAATAATTGTTATAGGTTTGAACAGATTAAAGGGGAGTATTTTTTACTTTTAATTGGTTATAGATTAAGGGGATATCATAATTTGGTTAGTGACTTAAGTTTTATTTAGATAGTTATACAATTTAGGAGGAGTACTTCTAGAATTTCTTTTTGATAATGCCAAAGGGGGAGAATTTATAAAATATAGATATAATAGAATTCATATAGACAGGGGAGTATTTGAAAGGTCATCATCAATAGGTATTTATAAGTATGATATTTTATGAACTAAGGTTGTCATCATCAAAAAGGGGGAGATTTTTGGAGAATGGAGTTTTGATGACAACAAACTTATTTCAATATTAATTGATTATAAAATATATACTAACACTTTTGCATAGAATACATATATATACACATATGCAGGATTTATATATAGGAAATATTACTGAAGACTGTACAGTTTAAAGATATTAGAGATTCAGATTCAGAGAAATTTCAAGACTCATGAGTATTCAAGATTTCAAGATTAATATAGTTATAGAGTCTAGATTATGTAAGACTCTAAATAGCACTCTAGGTTCAAATTTAAATTTTGCTTCTCAAATTCTATCCATAAATTCTCTATTTTATTTTTCTCTATTTTTTCTGTTCTCTTTTCTTATTTTAATTTTGTTTTCAAACTCAAAGTTTGATAAGTGTCATATATTTATATTTTCACATTTTATATAGATTTAAACTTTATAATTTTATAAATATATTTATGTAATTTATATTTATGTTTTTATGTGATTTTCTACTTTACAATATTAATTTATAACAGTATATTTTAATTCAAGAATTTCCAGAATTATATTTATATCAAAACACTTGAAAAAGGCTCAAAAATTAATTTTACACTATAAGTTTGTCGACATACAAAAACCTATATATCGACATATAACTGTCATTTTTTCAATTTTGAAAGGAAGCGTCTTTTCACTGTTTGTGACTGTTCTGAAGCATGGCATCCTTTCAAACTATATAAAAAGGGCTTAAATTCGATTTTTTATCATCTCTTCTTCTCTAACTTCATCCTCTTTCTCTACACGATTATTCTTAATCATTTTTATGATTTCTACACTTATACTCTGCCGGATTCAATTCCGTTTTGATCAAACTTCTTCTCTCTATACTCTCTACTCTCTGAATCAAGTGCTATTGAAGAGTTATAGGGCTGTTTGTAATTTGTTTGGGTTGAGTAAAGGAATTAATGGTATCCCTTGTAGCCGTAAATTCAAGGACGGAATCAGTGGTATCCCTTGTAGCCATGAAATCAAGGATGGGAAAAACTTGATCAAGTGTGTGTGGAAACAGTGGTACCCCTTATAGCCGTGAAATCAAGGAGATTGTAATCAGACTTTGATATAGTAATAAAACTTTGCGCAATCTAGCGTTGCGTGGGACTGGACGTAGGAGCAATCCAAACCAGTATAAAATCTGTTGTGTTCTTTCCTTTTCTGCATTTTTATTTCTGTTTATTTTGCATCCATGTTTAATTTTGTGTCTGTGATTGCTTCTGTAGTGTTTGATTCATATAGTTTATAACAAAAGTTTTAGATTTTTGTTAAATTCTCGAAAACACTATTCACCCCCCTTTAGTGTTTGTTTTTCCTTAACGATCCTTCCTGCAATCACTAACACATACACCCAAAAAGAAAAAAAAATGCAAAGCCATACATGCAGTTACTGAATCATCTACGGGAAGATTTGGTTTGAAATTTGTTTTAACTATAATATGAACTGGACAGAACCCAACTATAATATGCTACATACATATTCATTATACACATGCATTTTTTACCAATAGTAAGTCGATCATGTTGTTTTTCTCTTTTATTCACATAATCTAATTCTCTTTTCTAGTTGACAGCGCGCACACACAGAAGTGCTTATGAAAATCATGCATAGTATGTTTTTGATATGTCAAGTAATATATTGTTCACTTTTGTGTATAACTGACACATTCAAAGCTTTTTTTCCCATAAAACTAAAGTTTTGTCCTTACAATTTTGGTCAATGTTTGTATACATGATCCTAGGTTTTTGTATGGCTCAGCTCTTGTTAAAAAAACACCATTTCATTAGGTTCGTACTATTAGTTTCTTTTCCAAAAAAAAAAACTATTATAGAGGCTTATTTTTGTCTTAAAGCCTATACATCAAGCTATTTAGCAGGGAATTAAGACACATGGTGTTCTACATTATCATATTCATAGGGAAAAGTTGTTAAGACTTCCCCTACTTTGGAGAGGAGTCAAAATTAATTTAGATCGGTTCGTTTTTTTACCTTTCAATTTTAAGCGTGAAAACATGCATTGCCAATTGCAGCGCAGGAATATCTATCATTTCTGCTACTTTCACAATTGTAGACATCCGCTTGGGTGTAAACTTAGCATTGTATCTTGCATAGTTTTTCTCTCTTTTACAATTCCACCCTATCACTTATGAGTGAATCGCCTGTTTACTTTCAATGTCCTGCATGATTTCCGCATTATTCTCTTGAGAGTGTAGTTACTTGATAGGATTGGGAGATAAATTATGAGACATGAAATAATAAAAAGGATATTTTGAAGATGAGCCATATTTGCATAGGTATATCTTCTAGTTATTGAATCATTTGCATGAAGTTTATGTTAATTGAAATTTGTTTTTATAAATATAAGACGGACACATTCTTTTTGCACTTGATAATATTTATTTCCATCTAGCTAATTGCAGTCTTGATAATTTTGCATAATGGTTTACATATTTTGCATGTATAATCCAGTGATACATTACTCCATCCATATCAGTTTGCTACGTTGCTCTGATTTAACATTCTTTTGAAATATCTTCAGCTGTTGCAGTATTTTTATTATGCTAGGTTTTAAATACCATAAAAATGAATTTTGAAGACGCTTGTTAATTTTGGAATTCGGTACATTTACCTTTTATCTTAATGTGTAGCTGATTTTCAATTTTCACCATAGTATGGTTTGTCATATTGTCCTTTTGTGTGGTGTAATTTTATGTATTACTACTTTCAAATAAATAATCTTCCTTCTTTTAAAGATTAATACTTAATAACAATTTTTTGGTGCACTAATATTAGTTTGTTTTTAACTACTAATTATTTTGCATAAAAAGGCATAGTTATCAACTTAAAAAAAATAGATTTAATAACATTCCCTTTCAATGTCCTAGTAGTCGATGTGTGACGACCCCAAACCCCCGTTCCCCGGTGGCAAGGGTAATCTTTGGAATATAACATATGAACAAACTATAGCAGAACAGAAATATAAAAATACACCAAACAATGTACAATAAATACACTGGATAAACATAATCATCAGAGTTATACAATATACAGGGTCATACTTAGTACAAAATACAGTTCATCTTTACATAAAATGTCTACAGCGGAATCAAAACATAATATGTACAACAACAGCTGAACAACATAAAAAGAAAGAAATGATATAATCCATTTTCAGCTCCATAGCTATCCAGAAAGAACCTGCTAAAAACCAGAATACAAGGCTGCCTATGTAGAAATAGGGGCACCCGAGTTTGCAAGTGAAACAAACTACGAGTCAGTCATGGGACTGTTATGAGAAATCTACTTAACTTACTTTATAATAAGGCTAGTCACAGGACCACGCCGCTAACGCGGAACGGGTTTACTCATTGGATTGCCAGTGCTTTAAAACAAGTAAATCATTTAAACATCGCAATGCTCTTTATAAGAATGAAGCCATTATAAGAATCAGTTCCCATCACACAATGCAACGCAAATCGGAGGATAGAGTTTTACCTTGTAATGGCCAAAATATGCTTGGTACGAATAAAACAAAGCATTTGATATTATTACTAGGGTTTATATGTTTCAAAAACAATTTCAATCATGAGTATCAATCATAGACGGCATGGGTACCATATATCATGTCGCCACATAAATGTTTACAATCAAAACCGCACGATGTCGTAGTTGGAAATTGGATTCCGTCATGAACCAAGGCAAGGGATCATCCTTACCGCTTCGAGACTGTCTAGCCCGAGCCTCGGGACTCAGACACAGGTGGGTCCTTGGATCATCAGGGCCGGTCCACACGGAGTGAATCAAAATGCCTGAACACTGTGTTTCCCCGCCCTATGGGGCGTAAACTGGTCATATCCCGACCAAACCATCGGCTCCGAAGAGACCAAAGTAACCAAGGCGCCTCGCTATCCATCATCCACATAAGTAATGCCCGGGCGTGTAAAACCCAAAGCACCACTCCTAGCTAGAAAGAAACGTAGGTCCTCCCGGATGTCCTCTCCCGTTTCTGGCTCATACTAGGGTGTGAGGCTCGCGAATCAACGCTAAACACAAAGCTAGCTATTTAAAGCCCTGCTTTGTTCATCAACCACAAAGCCCTGCTTTGTTCATCAACCACAAAGCCCTGCTTTGTTCATCAACCACAAAGCCCTGCTTTTCAGCAAAAGCTTTGATCACAACAACTTTGTATGCCACGTTGTCAATATGTAACGTCAGACACACATCCATTTACAAGTCCGTTCTGGGTTTGAACGAAACCGGAGACACCTTATTCCTCTCCCGTATGTCCAATATGAGAGAGAGGCCCTCGCACATCTGAACGATCAACAAGTACATCTGGACAACCACCAATGTAACCCCTTCAGGGCAGCAACTCCCATCAATGGCATCGGTGGTCATCCATTCGATGAGAAGAACATCGGTCTTGCACCGTCTTCATACCTTCGACTTCTAAACGTCGATCAATTATTTGAAATGAGAATTAACTCGGCCTTTTCAAATAATTCACGTATATTTAGAATTTCAAATCAATAAATTGCCATGGTTAAATTATTCGACATCCATAATTCAGTTCATTAATGTAGTTTTCATGTCAAACACATTCATCCATCAAATATCCAATAAACTGGATAAATTCGGTTTATTTCCATTTCATATCGTTTAAAATATTTTATCACGATTTATCGCTATTTTATTTATTTAAAAATTGCCAATTTACTTAAACGACGCTTCAGGCCATAGCGCGGCCACGACGCTGTTTTTCTTCAGATTTGATTTACACATATCTGAAAATCCAACCGTTGGATCTTTACAAATTGTATTTCATTGGAAAGATCTTTTCAAAATGAATCCAAAGGTTCCAGTTTTGGGAAAATCCGACGGTCGGATCTCCTGGTATAATCGTTTGAAGTTAGGATTTCAAAATACAAACTGCAGCATCGTTATTCGATATTATATATATATATATATATATAATCCATTTTGGCGCTGTTTTCATTCAGATTTGAATTAAACATTCCAGACAATTTAACTGTTGGGTATTTGCAAAGTTGGTATCATTGGAAAGATATTTCCAAAGCGAACCCAATGGTTTCGGTTTCGGGAAAATCCGACGGTTGGATCTCCCGGTACAATCGTTTGAAATCACGGTTTCGAAATACGAACTACAGCTTCGTTATTCAATTTATTTTAATTATATATATATATAATCTGTTCTTCGATTCTTAAACCATTTCATTTCAT
This sequence comes from Allium sativum, assembly GCA_030737875.1. Taxonomy (NCBI): domain Eukaryota; kingdom Viridiplantae; phylum Streptophyta; class Magnoliopsida; order Asparagales; family Amaryllidaceae; genus Allium; species Allium sativum. The sequence goes on along the minus strand of CM060909.1, from coordinate 68,964,088 downwards.
ATATGTGATAAAAATAATATTTTTATCTAACAAATATCTATTTCGACACATGACTATTTTTAATACTTCATATATATAATAAAAATGTGATTTTTATTGTCAAAACAATTTATTTCAAATACGATTGTTTTATATACTTCATATAGATGATAAAAATGTTATTTTTATCATTCAAACCATTTTATATAATACATTCAATAAAAATGTTGTTTTTATCGTTCAAACCATTTTATTTCATACATTCGATAAAAATGTTATTTTTCTCGTTCAAACAATTTATTAAAAAAATGAATATTTTTCCAACACATGAATATATTTCAATACATGAATATAAATCAAAAACAGGAATTTTTCAGAAAATTTCGGCAGCATAACAGTAGGGCAGTTAAAACCAGCACCGTCCCGAGTATGGCTCCTCGCTCTACCTTAAAGACTCGCAGCTTTTGACAATGGGGATTTCAATAATCTAGTTCGTACGCAGACGAATTTTCGCATAAACTAATCCTATTGGGATTTCAACCACAATCAATCATATCAAATCAACCATTCGTAGTATTCACTAAATTTCACATCAACCAAATCCAAACAATCACAACCAATATATATCGTCCATGGTCTATGACGAGGGGAGTGTGTGTGTATATATATATAGATATATGTATATAAATATATTTTGATTTCATTTCAATTTCTTTTCAATTCCATTCAACGCATATACGATTTTTACAATGCATATATAACTTATACATCGCACATACAACTTATACATGAGGTGTACAACGCTTATATAACTCATACATCGATTATATAATTTATACATCGTCATTCCATATCATTTATAATTTAGAAATCTCACATTGGGTTCCACTCCTCCAAAAATTGTAGGAAGCTCAGAAAAATATCTAGTCTCTTCTAGAATGTAGAGGACGTCCACATGAGTCCAATGTCTCTTGTTTCACTAGATTTCATAACATAGCAAAAAAATATGATTTTTATCGTGAAATCAAAATCCACAACGCTTTAAAGTGTTGTAATCACTAAAAATAGAAATAGTCGTATACCTTCTTAGATGATTCAAAACTAGGTCACCACTTTTCTCGAAATCCGTGTATCTTGGTGATGATCAGGTTGTTGGACGTCGAAGGGGTTCGAGAGGCGCGCCGGGGGTGGGGTCGTGGTCGAACTCGGTGGCAGATTGGAGCTCTGGCGGCGCTTACAACGGCGCAACTTTCGAGGGGTGATTCTCCTTCGACTCTCAATGATAATCGGCGAGATAGGTCTTTATTTGAAGCTAATGAGGAGAGCATCAAAAAGCTTAACTAGAGCGAGGATTAATGGGGCGTGGTTTTGGCGGAAAATGATTGGGAAGGGCGGAGTTCGGTTCCGCCATCAAGCCTGAAGCGGGGAGAGAGAAATCGAGGTTTTTATTTTTTTAATTTAATTAAGAAATTTTCTGATTCGCCGATATATATATTTATTCAAAAATTATGGTTTTCTCACACGAGCTCCAAATCAAACCCAATAACTGTCATCCCTAGCTAAATACCCTCCATTCGGGACACAATGGAATATGTTTCATAGGTCCATTTGACTGGTTCTGCTAGTTTTTATTCAAATTAAAATATAAAACATTCAATATTTGATTTGAACGTACATTTCAATTTGCCGGGGCCACATACTGATCCTAAAAATTCCAGAAAAATAAATCTGGCTATGTTTTGACGATACGATCCCAACAAAACTAGTTTCGTCGAATTTGGAGACCATTTGAAAAATAGCCATTTTCTGGTCGATCCAAATTGACTGAAATCAACTAAACACATTTTCCTTTGCCACGCTCTCATATTAACTCCAAAAATTATGGAATTTGAAACCTAGCAATAATTCGACATCCCGGATCCAACAAAAGGGGTTTTGTCGAAAACGGAGGTCGTTTGCAAAATGTCCATTTTCATGGGCTATATTAACTCCATAGCGACCTTTCTGATAATTCATTTGGCCATAACTTTTGATTCCCGCTATGAAATTTTGATTTTTCAAATTTGTTAGAAAAATATTCATAAACGGATTTAAATATTTTTGGTTTCACTAAAATCTGTTTATTTTGCATCCTGTACAGTCAGTTAAAGTTCGAATTCAAATTTTCAAACTGTCGCGCCATTTCAGGCCCTGTTTTATAATTAAAATAAATATATTCTCCATAACTTCGATCAAAATAGTTTTTTTTTGGTCTTTACTATTTAAAATAATTTATTTTAAATATTCAAAATCTACTAAAATAGCCAAATTAAAAATTTTAAATTGGTTCTGATTTTCCGGGTTGTTACATGATGCCTGTTTTTATATGTTCTTTTTTACAAATCAAATGAATATATTTGCATCTAAAGCAAGTACCATAGTAAAATTTTATCCAGGTACCTAAAATATTTAATTTCAACATTGTATTTTTTTTTGAATGAACATGCTATGCATATTCACTTTTAAACATTGTATGCAGGTACCTAAAATATGCATGTCATGTCAATTTTTTTTGGTTGTACCATAGTATGGGTTTTCTCATTTTTCTTCTTTTACCTTGTGTTGAAAAGAAATATGAGCAAAACAATACATGAACACCTATAGGTGATTTTTCATGCAAACTTTCGAACTAAATAGGTTTGCCTCTCTAATATAATTATGGCAGACATGATTTTGTTTCGAATTTTGTAATTAGATTTGCTTTTTCGGAGTATTAATTTGTTAGATTCTTATTTTGAATTGATTTGTTGAATATGATTGTGTTTTCATTTATAAATTCTTAGATGAGTAACTTTGATTCGGAATCCAGTCAGGAGAATCATTTAAGTTCAGATGATGGCATATGCGAAAATAGTGACCGTGGAAACAATGGTACATTATATGTTTTTATTATTTCAAGTTTGTACAAGAGAAGTAAACATATCAACATATTATATATACTTGTTTAAAAGGTACATGAAAATATTCTTCCTAAGTTACTACCAATTGTTATTTTTAGGATCATTAAAAAGAAAAGGATGTGGCTATAACAAACCCAGTTGAGGAAAGTCCGGAAAAGAGGAGATATAATTCACGAAAGATGGTTTGTGCGTTGTTCAAAAGGATGCTAGGTTAATCAGATATCTAGGTAACATGGCAAGAAATTACAATTTGCTTTCTTTATCACCTATGGATTTGCGATCATATGATTAAGCGAAAATGGATAAAATTTGGAAAATCATATTGGAATGATAAGTTGGTTTTTGTAATTTTTAAAGCACTGTTATAACTATAATTTTTAATCAATTTACATTTCAATTCCTTAGTTATAAGTTTGTATATTCTTTTTTTCATTGCAGGATACGATTGATTGGCGCGCCGAAGATATTCCCTATATCACTGCAATTCGCTATACACTACTAAAAAGACTGTCCAAAAGTATAAGAAATAATAGAGCCGACCTAAAAAGAAAATATTACACTCCATATGTAGGCTCTCCGTCGCGTTTTGTTTGTGGAGACGTACGAGTGGATGGTGAATAATGGAGGAACATGGTCAACTATTGGGACAATGATCCTAAAAATAAAGTAAGTCCTCTTGTGTTTGATGTCCTTTGCAATCTTAGGTATTTTGCTGTTTTTCTATGGTTTCGCTTTACTTTATCAATTTGAATAATTATTTTTCTTGATAAATTAAAGTTGAAAGAAATATTGTGAACCATAAGAAATTGAAGATGAGTCACACGGGTGGGTCGATATCCTTTGCAAGGCTCATGGAAAAGCATTCCTTCTGTCCCAATCTATTCACTCTGGACAAGGGCTGTACATCTACGCCGAACAATAGGTGCTTGCGAAATAAGAAAGAGATATTTGTAAGTTGACATACTTCTATTTTTTTCAATGAGTTTGGTATCCCAATAAATGTATATTTTCGATAAGTGCAAAACAAGCAGTATTAGTTATTTTATTTGTTATGAGCAGGTCGTTACCATTAGAAGGGCTGTTAAAATAAAATTTAAAAAATAAGGAAGAAAGGAGGGAAAAAAGTTAACAAATATTGGCAGACTTGCTAGCTTTGGCTAATATTGTAGCATTTTCAAGTATGTGATTTAAAAATGAGAGTTATATTTCACACAAAACATTAGAAAAACCATTTTTTGCTGCCAAACACATAGAAAATAACAAGATCATAATGTTTTTTGATCAATATAACAATTTTGGAAAGAAATTATGTAAACAAAAAATATGTAACATCAAATGATATTTCATTATGGAAACAGTTTTAGTTTACAAGTATTGCGATATAATAATGAAAAGTAAAAAAAAGAAAAAAATTATGATCAAACATACGCAATTTTTTTTAATAATAGAAGGAAAAACATAATCGTGAGCCAGACCCCATTGAAGCATATGAGATGGTTCATAGAAGAAAAGACAAGAATAGAAGTTGAGTGGACATAGCATAAGAGAAAACCGCGGTAATTTCATTTATCATTTGCATTTATTCGCATACAATAACATATAAACTTTTACTGTTTATGTAAAACAATACATGTTAAAAGATATTCCTATAACAACTTTATTTTTCTCAACCAAATATTTTTAAACTTACTCTATAATTGTGCTCACTATACTCTAAATGATATTCATATGGCAATTCAAAATTATTTTTGCTATTTAGTTAATGATACTCATCAAGTTTTATTAGGCTAAATGCTTTGAATTTGGTTTTTATTAGTAAAGTACACCGAATGGTATTTATTGGAAATTGATACAGGCCAAAATGTCACATGAATTAAATAAACTACTAGCTATCCATGGTGAAGAGACGCCTGAATTTAGGGTGCAAGCATATGTTGTGATGATGGGGTTTGAGACACATAATAAAGTTCGTTGACATGGAGATTTAATGACACCCAACATTGTGCCTTGGGTATAACAAACTCAACCAATATCATCGATGCGTAAATCGCGCAAAGGAAGGGAATCTGCATCTTTGGAGTCAACATGTTTAGAACTAAAAAACATGTGTGGAAAGAAATGTAAGGAGATAGAAGAGCTAAAATGTATGCTTCTATCTTCACAACGACAACCCTCAAATTTTATGTTAGAACAGTCATTGTCTCAACACCGTTCTCCATCAAAGTATCGATCCAGACAGTCATTTACTCAAAATCAGCCAAATGCTTCTAAGTTCTCTAGAGTTTAACATCAACCATTACCACAACAACAATCTTTTCCACATAATGGAAGTGCTCAGCAATATATGCCATACCCGCAGTTTGGACATTATCAATTTCCATCATCTAGTGGTCATTTCCTCAACCCATCGGCATATCATCCTTCTTTCTACCAACAAATGTCTTATCCACTTGGAGAGTTTACATCAATGCTCAATGGGACTAATCTTACACAACAAGTTATGCTTTCAAGAAATAATGAAACTGATGAGAGCTCGTATGTATTATTTCTTGCTTTATTTCAGAGTTACTCTCCATTTTCATTCATATTCTTTTTCTTGATTTTTAACATAGTGATCAATTTTTGAGAAAAAAAATTCATGTTCGAGTTTTCCAAAAGATTGAAAGATAAAATCTGTTGTGCATCAACAACTATATGGTTATTTTGTTATAACCATCTACGCCCTATGTGGTTCATTTTTTATGTTGGTACTTTTTGAGAAAAATAACACGGTTGTTATGTCTTTAATAATTTTGTTGTGGCTATTGCGCAAACTAAAAAATTTGAAAGTTGTGGTCAGAAAATTAGTTTCTTGTAAGATATTATAACGTAGAGTAGTTAAAATTTTAGTGTACTGTAAAGCACAATTATATACTATGTTGTGTTTATGTAGTAACATAGATTCAGTACAAATAAAGTACACTATGGAGCATATAAGAAAAACTAGAAGCAAGCTTCATTTCAAAATTTGGAACAACGTTATTGTTCGAAAAGAATATTACATCAGTTCAAAAAAACGAGGTGCTAGTACTAAAGTTTTAAAATTGAAGCAGTGCTTCAATTAACAACTTTTGTTGTTAGGGAACACAGAATGCAGATCTTAAAGCAAAACAAGCACTAGAGGGAGGGTGAATAGTGTTTTCAAGGAATTTAAGAAAATCTAAAACTCATATGATCTACTATATGAATCACACACCACAGAGATGATCACAGACACAGAATCAAATACAAACACAAAAATAAACAAAAATAAAATGCTAGAAAAGGAAAGAACACACCAGATTTTATACTGGTTCGAATTACTCCTACGTCCAGTCCCACGCAACGCTGGATTGCATAAAGTTTTATTACTATATCAATAACCAATTACAATCCCCTTGATTTCACGGCCACAAGGTTAACACCGATTCCAAACCCTTGATTTCACGGTTATTAGGTTAAACCGATTCCTCTCCTTGATTTCAGGGCTACAAGAATACACGATTTCAAGGCTACATGGAGCACACCTTTCCCAATCAATCCCAAATGATTACAACTGCCCTATAACTCTTCAATAACACTTCAATTCAGAGAGTAATGAGTAGAGAGTGAGAAGAGAAGTTGTTTTATGATTTAGAATAGAAATCGGCAGAGTGGATGTGTATAAATCAATAAACAATGAAATAATAATGGAGGAATGAAAATGGGTGAAGACGAAGAAGAAGAATGGTTAAACAATTCGAACTCGACCCCTATTTATAAGATTTGAAAGGTTGCAATGCTTCTGGAACGTTACAAATCGTGAAAAGACACTTCCATTCGAAATTGAAAAAGTGACAGTTGTATGTCGACATATGCTTATATGTATGTCGACATATAGGTATTGAAAACTTGCATTTTGAACATTTTCAAGTGTTTAACTATATATAATTCTGGAAATTTTTGAATTAAAACGTAGTGATATAAATGAGTATTATAAAGTATAAAATCATATGAAAACATAAATATAAATTATATATAAACATATTTATAGAATTACAAGGTTTAAAACTATATAAATATAAAATTATAAAAGTATATAACTATACAAATATATATAAATATATAAACTTATAAACTTTAAAACTTAAGTTTGAAATCAAAAGTAAGATAGAAAAACTAATTAAAATTAGAATTTGAATTTTAGAAAGCATAATTTGAAAATCAGAAATTGAAAAACAGAATTTGAATTTGAACCTGGAGTGCTATTCAGAGTCCTACATATAAACTAGACTCTGTTACTATATTTATCTTGAACTCTTGATATCCGGATTACTCATGAGTCTTGAATCTTCTCTGAATTCTGAATCTCTTAAATCGCTAAAACTCTAAAACTGTACAGTCTTCAGTAATATTTCCTGTATACAAATCCCGCATATATGTGTGTGTATATATATTATAGATAGAGATGTTAGTATAAATTATATAATAAATTAATATTGAAATAAGGTTGAAGTCATCAAAACTCCATTCTCCAAAAATCTCCCCCTTTTTGATGATGACAACCTTAGTTTATAAAATATTCACACCTGTTGATTCTGATCTTTCTAATACTCCCCCTATCAATATGAATCGTATATACTATACTTAAACTAAGTCTATATTTTATAATTTCTCTCTTTTGGCATTATCAAAAAGAAATTCAAAAAATACTCCCCCTAAATCCTATATTTATCTAAAATTATTCTATGGTTTATAATATTTGATTCTATAATAATATACTTAATGTATATATGTCTCCCCCTATATTCATACCTGTATAATATACTTAATTAAATGGATACAAAGATAAAGGAAGCATTAAATTAAACTTTGTTTTTAACACAAAAGATACATACAAAAGCCAATTACATGAATGACTACGCACATATTACATTGATTAAATGAAAAAAAAAACTGAAAAGAAACCGAACTTCTAATTGTTCTTTACAATAAGGGACTGTGGATTGGACAATTGGGATTATGTAGGCAAAAATCCCCATTTCGTTCAGTTACATTTCCATGTTGATCGGATGAGACTTAACAAATGCACACAACTTGATCATCCTCATCCGTTACTTCTTGTTGCACGTCTTCTGGTTCCTCTTCTTCCATCATCTCTTCCTCCTCCTCTTCTTCCTCTACTTCTTCTTCCAATTTTTGATTATCATCTTCGATGATGATCGGATTCACTTGATTATCCATTACAAATTTATGGAGATTCCACATCATCTTTCCCTATTTAATTTATGGAGATTGTTGGAATGGACCTTTGGATGGTCCAGTGGAGATTTAGGGTTATTTTGGTTGTTATAATTAGTGGAAGCCATGATTTATTATAGTTTTGAGTTTTTACAGAAGTGAAATAGGAGAGTGAAGAAGAAAATTCGAAGTTGAGAGTTTAAATGGTTATTGTAACTAACTTTCGATGGGAATTAATTTTTAAAATTTGGCAGTTATATATCGACATAGGCTTCTATGTATGTCGACATACATGTAATTTTAACTTTATTTTTTTGATTTTTAATGTTAGTCTTATGTATATTAATTCACTCAATGAACAAATTCCTAATTATCTTCGAAATTTAGTAAACACTGCTTCATTTAATGGTTTTCTTAATATATCTGCTATTTGTTTATCTGTTTCTATAAATTTGAGTGAAAATTTCTATTTACGTACATTATCTCTTAGAAAATGATGTCGTATATCAATATGTTTAGTTCTTGAGTGATGAGTTGGATTTTTTGATATATTTATTGCACTCATATTATCACAGTATATTGGTGATTTATTTAATTTTTAATCCAAAATCATTTAGAGTTTGTTGCATATATATTACTTTTGAACAAGCTAAAGCAGCAGAGATATATTCTGCTTCACTTGTTGACAAAGATATTGTATTTTTCTTTTTGCTTAACAACAAGACTAATGAATGCCCTAAGAAGTGACATGTTCCGCTAGTACTCTTACGATTGGATTTACATCCCGCATAATCAATGTCACAATATGAAATTAAATCGAATGAATCATCCTTAGGATAAAATAATCCAAAGTCAGATGTATGTTTAACATATCTTAGAATATGTTTTACGAATTTTAAATTTGTTTCCTTAGGTTGTGATTGATATCTTGCACAATGACATACACTATGCATTATATCTGGTGTACTAGTGGTTATATACAATAATGATCCTATCATACCTCCATATAATTTTTGATCAACATCCTTAGATGTATCATCATTACTTAATGCTATATTAGTTGCCATTGGTGTTAGTCACCCATTAGTTGTAGTTAAATTATATTTATTCATCAAATCTCTAGCACATTTGTCTTGATTAATAAATATTTCATTCTTTAATTGAAGAAATTTTAAGCCTAAGAAAAATGTTAGTTCTCCCATGTGACTCATTTCAAATTCTTTGGTCATAATATCTGAAAATTCTTTATTCATCCTATTATTCGTTGATCTGAAAATTATGTCAAAAACATATATTTGTACTAATTGTATATCTTTATTATTTCTTTTAATAAACAAAGTGTTATCTAGTTTTCCTATTTCAAAGTTAGATTGTAATAAGTAATTTCTTAATCTATCATACCAAGCCCTAGGAGCCTATTTTAATCCATATAACGCTTTCTTTAACTTATATACGTGATTTGGTAATTTTTCATCTTAAAAAAGAGGTGGTTATTCTACATATATGTCTTCTTTAACAAATCCTTTTAGAAAAGCACTTTTAACATCCATTTGATATAATTTCAAATTATTATGGTTTGCAAAGGCTAGTAGTATCCTAATTTCTTCTGAACTAGCTAAGGGGGTAAACGTTTCATCGTAGTTTATTCCTTCTTCTTGAGTATAACCTTGTGCTACTAATCGTGCCTTATTCCTTGCGACCTCACCGTGTTCATTTTATTCTTATAAACTCATTTTGTTCCTATCGACATGCCTTTTAGTCAAAGTTGTCGTATGTGAAATCTCTGGTTAACTATATGTTCAAGTATTGAGAATACCGTTAGAAGACAGGAAGCGATTTGGTTGAAGTTGCAACACAAACAAAGAATGGACTAAAACTCCTACCAGACGACTTCTGTTGGGCTCGAAAACAAAAATTATGGTTCTTTGCAATGCAAAACCTGTAGCCCTCTGAATTAGCTTCAGGTAGAGTTTTCGTTTGACTCAATCGGACTTACGGTTTGGAAGTTACGCCCATTTCCATGAACGGGTGAAAACTAGCATCGAAAACTCAGACCATGGCACCGGCTCACCCCACTTAGGATTACTCCCCTCCACGGCTCGTGGACCGCCACCTCGCGAATACCGTCTCGTGATGCACCCCTGGACCACGACCCGATCGTGGATGTTAGCAGCAGCATCTAACGTAGCTCGTCACCCCGACTCGCATACAAGGACCACGAACCGCCTGTACCAAAACAGCGGCGACCATTGATTTTGACCTATTCTGATGGCTATTCCCACTCCTATGAACCCAGATCTCATTACATGGCATAGCACGACTTAGAGAGGATTTCTCCACGTTTTCCACCTCATTTCAGGATTTTTGGGATGCATGTCATGTGTCCCACGAACCGGTATCAGGAAATGGCTATAAATACACCACTAGAAGGCATTTTTAAGGGATCTCTCTGGATTTTTGGTACTAACACCTCTCAGTCTCCATTGCTAAGGAGACAAGGACATTGTATCTTCATAAAATCAATCTAACACGAGAATTTCATGTACAAAATCATTCTCTTTTCTCCTGCTCTTCATTGTAACACAAGGATGTTTTGTATAAAGGGATCTCATGGATTGTGAGAAGACATTGTACTCATAATTTCTTAGGATTTAAGAAACTATAAAGTGGACGTCGGCTTGGTTTAGGCCGAACCACTATAAAAATCTCGCGTGTCCTTTGTTATATTCTGCATTTATTATCTATGATTTGTGATTGTGAGGATTTCACATTACATTTGGGTGATAGAGCCAAATTTTGGTCTAACATTTTGACGTGCCGGGAAGGGACACTTGACAACTTCAATTTCCAACCTGAAAGGAAGCTGACTTTTTTTTCTATTGGATCGATGACCAAACGAATGATTTCCCGTGTTGAGACCAAAGAACGAGAAATGAGGCAAGCTAGGAGGCTTCCACTCACGAAAACCCATCAACGCAGTTGACCATAGAAGAGATGGACGGTGTTCTCACAGAACTAAGAGCTCAAATGGCAAGGCAAGATGATCTCCTCTGAAAACAATAGGAGATGATGGATGGATTCTTCACTCGGATGTATGGAAGGCTGAGGAACGTTCAACTCACTGAAAATGAAGCCACCGAAGCGGCTCTCATTGGCAATCGTGATCGGAGCACCCGACCCGCAACTCAGAGTGATCTAGGGGGCATCCCTCTCTCTCGGAAATGGTCAGGCTCGATCTTCTTCAGCGCCAATTCAGATGAACAACAGAGCGCATTCTCCCACTCGACGACAGGAATGGCTCGTGATGGAGAGCTAGGGTCGGCTTGTGATGGGGACCCACGATCCGGTTGGGCCGCCACCCATGGCCCACGAACCGATAACCGTGACCAACTCCCAACGGCTCACCAACAGCTTCCTTCTTCTCTTACACTTAACGCTGGGGGCACCAGCCCTGATTTTGGCAATTTGCAACAACATTTCGAAGGCAGCCGACTAGCAGATTTGATTCAGTGCCTCTCGAGAGGTCGTACTTCTAAAAACAATGTGGATGACGGCAACCATACTCCTTTCACTCAAGAGATCAGGAAATCCCGTAATCCCCCTGATTTCAAACTCCTAGTTTTGGAGCCTTATATGGTAGGACAGATCCTACCGTGCATCTGATGCATTACAAAGGACATATGGTAGTTCAATTGACGTCGAAAATTGTCATTTAAAAGTGCTTCCCCCTCTTTCTGACTGATATAGTTGCTATGTGGATTCAGCAGCTGGAATCTGAATCGATAAACAGCTGTAACATGTTGGTCGCTCGTTTTATCGAACAAATTCGGGTCCATGTTGCACGACCCAAGAACGTCATGTCACTTACTACAATCAAGCAGAGGTCTGGAGAAACTCTACGTTCATTTCTAGAAAGATTCAACGTTGCCGCAACATCAGTTGATCGACCTGAACCCTCTATGGTATTGATGGCGGCAGTATCCGGCGTTATGGATGAGTCGGAGTTCAAAAAATCATTGTATCGAGACCCACCGCGAAATCTCGGTGAATTATACCTTGAGGAAGATAGATTTCTACGGGAAGAATATGCGACTTCCGAAAAGCACATTGTCGACGTCAACATGCTTAAAGACGGAGGACCGTCTGATTCTGGAAAAGGAAAGGGAAAAGCCGCTGTCAAGAGTGACCTCAACACTCAGCCCCGGAGAGGACCCAGATTTGAAAAGCACACCGAACTCAGTGCTTCATTGATCGACATTTACATGGACACAAATGGTGCTATTTCCTGTCACAAGCCTCCCAAGAAGGAGCCATCGCAAATAGAACATGATTCTGGAAAGCATTGCATATTACATGATGTGGATGGTCATGACACAAATGAAAACAGACATCTGCGAAATTTGATTGAGGAACGAGTTAGACATGGAGAGCTACTCGAGTATGTGATACAATCAACAACGCCAGCACCTGCGCTGCCACCACCTGCCCCCCCGGAGAGGGAACGAACCTAGATCGAGCCCTCATGGGCTCATCATCAACTGATATGGATTGGATCACTTTGCATTTGCTGCATTACTTAGGATTTAAGATATGGTTTTTGCTTCCTTTAGATTTTCCGATTGGCTAAATTGAAGTATACACGTATGGGGTTAGAAGTTAGCCCCAAAGCGTGCTCAAAACTCGATGATAAACCAGCCAGGATTTGCTTTGGTTTTGCACTTTGAATTGAATAAGGAAGGAATTTTCGAGCATGGATTATGTTTGACAAATTTAAGTATGGCTTATACTTATCTTGAATCCCTGGGTATGGATTATGCCTAGGGAACTATCTTGTGAGGATTTGGCAAGTGTAACTCCATCTTGGTATGAGTATGGATTATACTCCATTGAATTTCTAAATATGGATTATACTTAGGAATGACGAATGGTCTTGCAAGGATTTGGCAAATGAACTCACTAAAAAGTCGAGTATGGCTTATGCTCGGTTTGGAATTCTTGGTATAGCTTATGCCCAGAAGCTTTGGTCCCTCGTCAGGTCTTGGTAGGATGGTTCGAACGTCACTCGAGTATGGTTTATGCTCAATCGGACGCCCAAGCATGGTTTATGCTCGAAAAGGTTAATCAGTTTTGTCAGGAATTGACACATCAATTTGCCTTCTCTTCTTTGTAGGTACAGATTAAACTTGCAGCTGGCGGGCCCGACGTGGCTTTGGGTTTCTTGGATTATCCAGAACACATCCTTGTTCAACCAGCAAGATATGCTTAGGAGGGCAAAATGTTGACATGCTTTTTATTCAAAGCCATAACACGTAAAATCTCTGATAACGATACGTTCAAGTATTGAGAACACCGTTAGAAGAGAGGAAGCGATTTGGTTGAAGTCGCATGTAACACCCCGTAATTTTAAATATTAAAATTAACAATTTTAAGAACACTTAATATTTTGGAGAAGAATTAAGGGAAATAGGTTACGCCATTGCATTCGTCTCAGAATTCTTCTTGGAATAGAGTCAAAGTTTTCGTAAATCGGACTTGTATGAGGAAGTTATGGCCTTCAGAAGTTTCAGGAATTTAAATAATTTAAAACAGCTCGAATTCAAATTCAAAATTCAAATGAAAACACAGAAGCGGGCTGGGCGGGATTTTTCCTGCCCCAGGCCAGGTCGACCAGGAGGTCGACTAGGGGGTCGACCTCTCTTATACAGGTTGACTTGGGGGTCGACTTCCCCTGATTTGGTCAGATCCAAGGCAGATTCGGGATTCTTCACCTGGACTTGTTTTCTGGACAGATTCTTTGTCTCCTAACCTATTTAAACACCCCCAAACCTCACTTTCTCTCCACACTAAACCATTCTAACGCTATGCTGCCTCAATCATAATTAAAATAAGTTAATGACGTCCTTATGCTGCTGGAATAGTTCATCTTCTTCTTAAAGCTTAGGAATTGCAAGTCAGAATTCTAATACAAATGACGTACGAATTATTCTCTTCTCTAATCCATCTTTGTGAGTACAATTTCATTCATAAAATAATTAATAAACTAATTATGATGAGTTATAATTTGGATTATGAGAACATGCCTGTTGAATCATGTGATGTTACTTAATTTTGTTATCGTCTATTTGTGAACATATGACAGTTTTGTTAACTTATGTTAGTGGATCTATTTCATATGAACAATCACATATGTTTAACTTGATTCATTTTATGACATCAGTTTATATGCGAGTTTGGATGTAAATCATATTCTAGTTTGTATGTGAATCATATGCAAGCCTATATGCAAAATATACACAAGTTAATATGTGAATCAAGTATATATATATATATGTATGCGAGTTTATATGTAAAACATGGGATATTGGTTTACATGTTTAAACTCATATGCAAGTTTGTATGGAACACATATGCAAGTTTAGGTGAAAACCATAGTCACATATGCAAGTTCACAATTTTATGTTTAGATCTATATTTAGATCCGTGGAAGTACATAGTTCATGCAAATTTATGTTCTATATGTCCATTTCCTAGGCAAGTTATTGGCTATGCAAATTTATGTTATAATTCTTATTTGCAAGTTAGATCTATTTTGTGTGTTATGCAAGTTGTGATGTTTCTTTTCTTTTTATGAGTTAGACTATTTGCGAGTATAACATATTTCATATTAAACATACGAACGACTTGGGGACAATGGGAAAATATTAAATATACATATTGTGAATCGGCATAAAATGGCTTTAAAGGCATATAATTAATTTGAGACATTAATTGGTATAATTTATATACCTGAAAATTATGGACATAATTTATGTGAAAATTAAGGACATAGATTAATTTGGAAATTATTGACAATTTGAATAGGGATATTAATTCAAATTGGGGTTAAATAATTATGTGTAATAATAAATACTTAAGACACGATGTTAGACTCGTTTGTGGTATAAGACCACAAGGACCCGCCCGGCAAATCCAGTAACCACAAACGGTAGTCTAATGTGAGGTGTCAAAGGCATAAATTAAATGCGTAACAATTGTAAAGACACGAGGTTAGGCTCATTTATGGTATATGACTGCCTGGACCCGCCCGACAAATCCAGCAACCGCAAACGGTAGTCTAATGTAGGAGGTCTTACAAGGTTACAGTTATAATGAATTAAGTAACACATAACCAAGATAAACATGTAGTGAGACATGGGGTTAAGTGGGTGACATGGGTGACATGTGAAATACGATTAGAAACACTTAACCAAATTGAAACATGTAAGAAGACATGAATAAGAAGGGGTTAAGTGGGAAATCCTAGTGGGGACCAAGCATAGGTGGAAAGCTTGTGTCAAGTATGGGGACCCTTTTCAAACCAGTAACCCATTAAGTATCTTTGTGAGCTCGAGCTAGGTCGAGGACGGGACACGCTTAATGATTTTGATTATAAGAGCTCAAAACGGGTTAGCAGTGGCAACGCAAGTCCAACAGGGTCATGTACGTGTGTGGCCCCGAGCTGGTGGATAAGACGTTGTTGCATCGTGTAGATATAAGCCATGCATCTTTAGTGGTACCGGGTTGCCACTTTGGGGAGTGATACACCCCACTATGGGACCAGCATGGGTATCTACAAGTTAGGGAGCCGATCGCATGGGGGTAGTAGGTACAACTAGTGGAGATAGGGGCAGGCGGCACCTGTGAAGATAGCTAGGGATACACGGGACTACCATTATCATTTTATTATTATTATGTTCAATAGGCGGGATCAACTTTTAGGGTGACTAGTATTAGTGTAGTATAGTAATTATCCTATAATGATTAGGAGCGCGATTAACGCCAGCATATTCTGTAGGATCTAAATTAACCCTAGAGGGGGGGTGAATAGGGTTTATCACAGATTTTCACAGAGTAATTAAATAATCACAGCACAGATAATAATCATAGTAAATGCGGAAAATAAATAACACACAGATATACCCAGCTTCGGCAAAACCCTGCCTACTGCTGCATTCCCCAAGGTTTCTACTAGGAGTTAAAACAATCTCTACGCTTACAATCCCCTGTAAACTCGCGACACTCGCTCCCAACTGTTCTTAACCCTACGCTCAAAACCCTGCACTGGTTTTTATCCCCAAAACCAGATTTCCCCGAATTACAAACACTGTAATTCGTCTCCCTAATTTTAGAGACAAACTAGAAAACTCTGGACTGATTACAAAGTTGAAATTAAAGACAAATAAAATCAAGACAATAAAAAAAAACTTTGAAAAACCCTAGTATTTAAATAAGGGTTATCCCCTTAAACTAGGCCGGCCCCCTTTAGTTATTGCTTCACCACTTTATTCTTGAGTCCGACTTCCTTTTATTCTCTCTGGAAATTGAAATGGCGGCTAAAAGAAAACTAGGTTTTCTCTTGAACACACTGAATCGAGATGCCTCGTTGATGGAAATTAGTTGTCTGCTACTTGATTCTTCGGCTTGAATCTCTGGTGACTTGAATCGTCTTCGATTGAGTTTATAGACTCTGATTTGGATCCCAGTTTTCTTGATTTCTGGTATGATTTTACTATTCGATTTTTATGTTTTAATTGTGCTTGAACTAGGATTACCCTTGCCGATGATGATGTGGGTGTTCTTATAGGGTTTTGAAACCCTAATTTTGTGCTTTGATTTCGTATTATACTCTGGTTATGATATATACGGAAATATTGGAACTTTAAATCACCGTATGTTCTGGAATTTTTGATTAAGTCTTGATCTTTGAAACCCTTGATTTTAAAACTTTGGGGCTTTTGAAATCGGCTTTTATTTGTTCTTGAATTTCTGGAGATTTCTTGCGGTTGATCTGGAGCTTTTGATTGAGTCTTCCTTGACTTCGAATGCTTCTGGAACTTTGAATTGGTCTTGAAAAATTAAAACCTTCTGGAGTAACTTGTGTTAGACTTTATATTCTGGACTTGCATTTTCGACTTTGAATTAATCCCACGATTTCTGTAACTTTAAATCTTTTATTTCCTGGTTGATCATTTCAAATTTTAACTTCCCAAAAGAAAACTTCAATTGGATTATTTATCTTGAATAAACTGGTATGAACAAATGCAATGGTAGAACTTTCCTGTAGTTCTCGAGACAATTTCTGAATCTTTAAATTAATATTGCTTTATGGTTCTTTGATCATAATATTGCACTTGTCATACTGCTAAGAACAGATACTACTGTAGAACCTTGACATGTTGTTGCACCATGTTCATGATTGTGTCTAGTTTGAAATTTCCAGTCTTTCTGGAATATACTGTAATTCATTCAACCAAATTCACTGTTTTTGCTTTTGATAAAACTTTGATTTGGTCTTGTGAATTCTTGCTCGTCAACCCTTGACTGTGGTATTTAAAAATCCTTCTATATCTTTGAATGTTTCAATCAATCCTCTTGAACACATAATTGACTTGAATCTCCTCACTATGAACATGTCTAAATTGATAAAGTAACTTGCGTGTTTAATTCTGGACTTGAACTGGTATTTAAATTCTAGAATTTCTATGATGATATTTAACTGCTTCATAAACTTCTAATGTGTACTGGTACTATACTTGAGACCTTAAACTGGACAGTGCCTTGTATACTTTACTTTGAACTTTCTGTTGCATTCTCGACTTTGAACTTTGAACTGATAAGAACAGATATTAAATTGCTTCATGTAGTACTTGCTCCTTGCTTGACTTTACACCTTATACTTGACCCGAACTACTTGTACTTTGAGATTTCTGTGTGGACTCCTCTGCCATCATGCATGTATGTAGCTTGCTGGTTCGACCATTTTGACATTCTGACTTAGTACATGGCTGTATATATACACTTGAACCTGAGCAGTATAATATATGTGTATTGAGTTGTTTGGGCTTGTTACTGGTTGAAACATGCACCACTTTTGAGACTGTCTTTGACATGCTAATCTGAACCTGGAGTTAAGTTGCATTAACATCACTTGAAACTCATTGTTAATTCTGATCTTGTACATATGTGTTGCCATTTTGAGATGCATCCATGTACCCTTGTTTGCCCTGATTTCTGGTTGCATATGTCTTGTTTAAACACTAAACTTGAGTTATTCATTTTTGTACACACACATAAGCATGCACTTCCTCGACTTTGACAATTGTATATGTTCACAGCCATCTTTAAAAAACATGTATAACTGCATCATTTTGTTATGACCTATATATGTTAAAGCATATTTGTATTGATCATTTCTTGAGTCTGTAATGGCTTGTACTTGTCCATTTTTCTTGTACTTGGGTCTGGCTGCCTTAAAATTGCTTTTTGCATATTTGTTTGAATTCCTTCATTTCTGCTACTTGATTGTCTAGCTTCTCTAGCTTGACTATGTGATCTGCATCCTCACTGCTTTGTCCCTTCTTGCTGGTTTGAACTTGATGTACCCTCTAGCTACACCATTGTGCTCGGCCATTGTTGTTTGTTTTCAGTTCGCATTTGAAATGAAACTTGTGCTCGACCATTGTTGTTCATTTGAAATGAAACTTGTGCTCGACCATTTGTTTTTGTTGTTTTGATTTAGCACTCTCAACCATATGCACTGAGTTGAGATGGTCCAAGTGGCTACTCCTCAGTCGCGACACTGGATTGGCGTGGCAGTGCACACGTGTATACACGTGTGTATATGCAGCCATCCAGACGAGTTTTCCTGTGCCTGCATATCAGACAAAGTCTAGAAAAATGATGAGAAACACACCGCAAATCTGAGGCAAATAAAATTTAAAAATAAATTTTTATTTGCTTTTATTTAATTTTATTTTTGTTGCAGTCTACTGTGTGTTTTCCTTATGACAGGTATGAAGACAGGATTTGACTGAAGGATGTGAAGATAAGAAGACTGAAGATGATGATATTCATATGTGTTACTATATACGAGTGAACTGTATAGAAATGTAATGTATATGAAAGTGTAAGTGTTGTAAAGAGGAGCTAAGTACGAAATTGAATATATTGAAATGTATATTAGTGATGTATGTACAAATAGTGGAATTGTAAATCTGTACTGTTTTAAATATTGAAATAAAATATTCTTGTTCAAATAAAATACTGTGTGAATTTTTAAATTTTTGTATAGTTGTACTTTATTTAAACAGAAATATTATATTCCTGTCTGATGTGTAGTATACCAGTACAGTTATAAACACATTCAATAATAAAATATATTTGGTTGTTATCATCAAACAAAAATCATATAATTGTGTATACAACACTGTTATATACAACAATCTCCCCCTTTTGATGATGACAAACAAATAAAAGATTTTGAATGTGTTTTGAATGTGAAATATATTACTCCCCTATTTGTATGCTCCCCCTACAACTGAACTCCCCCTATATATGTGGAAAAGTATGAATAATGAAATCCAATTGACCATTCCCCCTCTAGATATTTAATTTCCAATCTTAAAATATTTTTTTGAATTAAATACTTATCAATCAAAATCTTGACCATTCTCCCCCTTTTGTTATCATCAAAAGGAAAATAGAAATCGATACAGTGATGAATATAGACTAAAAATATAAATTCATATTCAGAGAGAGAATATATATCGTAAAACCCATTTAATCAAACAAAAATCATAATAATCTTTAAATCAGAAGCAGATTTCACTTTCAGAATGAATGGATTTACGATGGATTTTATCGAATGAGGAGAGTTCAATAAAAATTGAATATTTGAATATAAATTTTAAAGATTTTAAATATGCAAAAAGAATGTGTTAAGCACTTTCTAACCACGCATAGCCCAAAGGTCTTTTAAATGGGGTTAGTAGTAACTTAACTTTATCCTCTCTAATGAGTTCCATCCATGCACAGCCCGAAGGTCTTTTAAGTGAGAATGGAAGCACATAGAAATTAAGGTAATTCACCCACGCATAACCGCGAGGATTTTTAAATGGGAGTGAATACCAAGGATAAAATATTTATTTATTTATTTATTTTTATTTTTATTTTATTTTTTTTATTTTAAGAATAATTAGAACTCCCCAAATTAAATAAAACCATGATGAATGACAGAAATATGATAGATATAGAAGATGGTCGTGAAATAAGCTCTAATTCAAAGATATTATAAAATTTGTTTAATCATCATGAGATTTAAAATAATATCTCTTCTAATTATGAATTATACCATAGTCGCAACTCATCACAGTTTCATAAATCCATCAATGATTTTGATGAGTCCCAAAACGGTTCAAATTAATCAATAATTTCAATTTTTGAATAAATAATCAAAAATAATTTTAAAATTGAAAATATCAATTTTAAGAGGAGTTTTTTGAAAAATGCAAGTTGAAAATCAACTTAAAAAATCAATCAGTTAGAAAATGAAATTTTCTAATATTTTTAACACTGATTGCTCCTAGACAATTTTTAAAACCATTTATATATTTAATTCAAATTGTCTATGAATTTTAACTAAATCCAGTTACTGATTTTCTAACTTATCATTTAATCACCAACATACTTAAAATGAATCAAATCAATTTCCTTATCAGAGCAGCACAAGATTATTTTCAAAGCAAGAAACACAAGGACATCATCAGAGATTTTTTTTTTATTATAATCACCTAAAAAAAATTGTTTGAAATCTTATTAAATCTGAAGATAATTGTTTGAAATCACCAAAAAAATCAATTTTTTATAATCCAAGAATTTCAACTATGAATGATTTCAAAAACAGCCAAGTAAAAAATAAACTAAAAGGAATAAAAGTACGAGTTTAGAGATCATACCTGACTTACCATAATCAACGTGATGCAATGAATCTCTGAATCTATGGCTAAGGAACTCCAAATAATTCGATATATGAATCAACTTGAATTTTATCTAACTTAAGCACAGTTGTTCCTCAGCCTCCCACAGTACCTAAATGTTTATTCGATCGAGTGGTCTAACAAAAGTTGTTTTACCACTCTTATCTTCGTTTACACGTTTTGGTACCCAAACCCGTTTATATAACAATCCATTACTATTCACTAGCGTACCCTTTGGAACCCAAATTTGTTTAGATTTGCTTAAATTCATTTTGTTGATTTTTGGAATCCAAACAGATTTAAATGAATTGTTTTTAACCGAGTTATCAATTTGTTTATGATTTAAAAACCCTTTGAAATTATTAAATTTCAAAAATTCAGTTTGATTGTTTTCAAAGCCAATTAAAGGGTTTTTAAAATCATTAAAATTTTGTTTTTTAACTTGATTAGATTCAAATCCAAGTCCCTTTTTATTCTGAACAAAAAAATGATTTTTTAACAACATATTCAACGATTTCTCTCCTTTAGAAAATTTAGTCAAAGCTGACTCAAGTCGTTGAATTTTAAATTTAAGATTGCTATTTTCTTTCATTAAATTTGAGCAACGATTAATAGCAATTTTCCTCTTTTCAGCGTTAGTTTGTTTTAAAATCAAATTTTCGTTTTCAAGTGCTTTGATTCTAGCATCGGACTTGGAAATTTCAATTTCAAATTGTTTTCTCTTTCCAAAATCAAGTTTTTCATATTCTCTAAACTTTTCAATCACCTTTTCAAAATCAAGATTTTCATTTTTCAAATTCATGTTTTCTCTTTTAAGTAACTCAAGATCAGTTTTTAATTTCAAAAAATCGTTACTCAAAAATCGACATTTTTCGCATTCTGAAAACGATGAATTCTTAAGTTTTTCAAGTTTTGTTTCTAAACTGTTATTTTCTTGAACTAGTTTTGACCTATCAGATTTTAATTTCTTAACTTTTAGTTCAAGAGAATCAACAGTTTTTGTGAGATCGTGACACATTAGAATTAAATCTTTATAAGTAAAATTCGATACCTCACTTGAATCCTCTTCACTACTTTCTAAATCAGAATGAGCCATAAGACACAAATTAGCTTCTTCTTCTTCACTTTCAGTAACTTCTTCTCCTTCTTCATCATCCCATGTAGCGGCAAAAGCTTTCTTCTTTCTTCTGAACTTCTTCATCTTTTCATTTTTAAGCTGTGGGCAATTTGGTTTGATATGAACGGGTTTCTTGCAATTGTAGCAGTATACTTCATCGTCTGAATTATCTGAACTTTCGGACTTGTTGTTTTTTGAATTCTTCTTTCGTGATTTGTATTTTCCTTTGGCCCACTTTTTTAAAACCATGGCTAGCTCTTCATCGGGATCATCATCATTACTTTCAACAGAATTATTTAGAGCGATCGTCTTCTTCTTTGATTCAGAATCCTTTCGTTCTTCTCTTGCTTTCAACTCCATCTCGTAAGTAATCAGATTTCCGATCAACTCTTCCATGCTTACTTTATTCAGATCTTTTGATTCTTGAATCGCCGTCACCTCTGCTTCAAAATTCATCGGTAGCACTCTCAGTATTTTTCTGATCAATTCCACTTCAGTATAGGTTTTGCCAAGAGCTTTTGTATTGTAGACCAGTGATGAGAAGCGTCCATACATCTCTTTTATATCTTCGTCTTTTTGCATAGAGAAATTTTCATATTCGTTGCTGAGTAGAGCGAGACGAGATTCCTTTACTTGAGATGTGCCTTCGTGTGTGACCTCCAACGTATGCCATATTTCCCTAGCTGTCTCACAATGAGAAATTCGATTAAATTCAGTTTTATCAAGAGCACAAATTAAAGCATTCATTGCTTTGGTATTTGTTGAAAATAATTTTTTATCATTAGCATCCCACCTATCTTTTGGTTTAGGAATTTCAACACCACTAACAATAACAGTAGGAGATCTATAACCCGTTTCAATAATATCCCACACATCATAATCGACAGAACTTAAGTAAATTTTCATCCTAGCTTTCCAATAGGCATAATCAGTTCCATTAAACATTGGTGGCCTAGCTATGGACTGACCCTCAGAAAAAGCGTTGTTTGACAAATTCATGACTCTAGAGTTAAAATAAAATAAAAAATACCTGCTCTGATACCACTTGTAGGATCTAAATTAACCCTAGAGGGGGGGTGAATAGGGTTTATCACAGATTTTCACAGAGTAATTAAATAATCACAGCACAGATAATAATCATAGTAAATGCGGAAAATAAATAACACACAGATATACCCAGCTTCGGCAAAACCCTGCCTACTGCTGCATTCCCCAAGGTTTCTACTAGGAGTTAAAACAATCTCTACGCTTACAATCCCCTGTAAACTCGCGACACTCGCTCCCAACTGTTCTTAACCCTACGCTCAAAACCCTGCACTGGTTTTTATCCCCAAAACCAGATTTCCCCGAATTACAAACACTGTAATTCGTCTCCCTAATTTTAGAGACAAACTAGAAAACTCTGGACTGATTACAAAGTTGAAATTAAAGACAAATAAAATCAAGACAATAAAAAAAAACTTTGAAAAACCCTAGTATTTAAATAAGGGTTATCCCCTTAAACTAGGCCGACCCCCTTTAGTTATTGCTTCACCACTTTATTCTTGAGTTCGACTTCCTTTTATTCTCTCTGGAAATTGAAATGGCGGCTAAAAGAAAACTAGGGTTTCTCTTGAACACACTGAATCGAGATGCCTCGTTGATGGAAATTAGTTGTCTGCTACTTGATTCTTCGGCTTGAATCTCTGGTGACTTGAATCGTCTTCGATTGAGTTTATAGACTCTGATTTGGATCCCAGTTTTCTCGATTTCTGGTATGATTTTACTATTCGATTTTTATGCTTTAATTGTGCTTGAACTAGGATTACCCTTGCCGATGATGATGTGGGTGTTCTTATAGGGTTTTGAAACCCTAATTTTGTGCTCTGATTTCGTATTATACTCTGGTTATGATATATACGGAAATATTGGAACTTTAAATCACCGTATGTTCTGGAATTTTTGATTAAGTCTTGATCTTTGAAACCCTTGATTTTAAAACTTTGGGGCTTTTGAAATCGGCTTTTATTTGTTCTTGAATTTCTGGAGATTTCTTGCGGCTGATCTGGAGCTTTTGATTGAGTCTTCCTTGACTTCGAATGCTTCTGGAACTTTGAATTGGTCTTGAAAAATTAAAACCTTCTGGAGTAACTTGTGTTAGACTTTATATTCTGGACTTGCATTTTCGACTTTGAATTAATCCCACGATTTCTGTAACTTTAAATCTTTTATTTCCTGGTTGATCATTTCAAATTTTAACTTCCCAAAAGAAAACTTCAATTGGATTATTTATCTTGAATAAACTGGTATGAACAAATGCAATGGTAGAGCTTTCCTGTAGTTCTCGAGACAATTTCTGAATCTTTAAATTAATATTGCTTTATGGTTCTTTGATCATAATATTGCACTTGTCATACTGCTAAGAACAGATACTACTGTAGAACCTTGACATGTTGTTGCACCATGTTCATGATTGTGTCTAGTTTGAAATTTCCAGTCTTTCTGGAATATACTGTAATTCATTCAACCAAATTCACTGTTTTTGCTTTTGATAAAACTTTGATTTGGTCTTGTGAATTCTTGCTCGTCAACCCTTGACTGTGGTATTTAAAAATCCTTCTATATCTTTGAATGTTTCAATCAATCCTCTTGAACACATAATTGACTTGAATCTCCTCACTATGAACATGTCTAAATTGATAAAGTAACTTGCGTGTTTAATTCTGGACTTGAACTAGTATTTAAATTCTAGAATTTCTATGATGATATTTAACTGCTTCATAAACTTCTAATGTGTACTGGTACTATACTTGAGACCTTAAACTGGACAGTGCCTTGTATACTTTACTTTGAACTTTCTGTTGCATTCTCGACTTTGAACTTTGAACTGATAAGAACAGATATTAAATTTCTTCATGTAGTACTTGCTCCTTACTTGACTTCACACCTTATACTTGACCCGAACTACTTGTACTTTGAGATTTCTGTGTGGACTCCTCTGCCATCATGCATGTATGTAGCTTGCTGGTTCGACCATTTTGACATTCTGACTTAGTACATGGCTGTATATATACACTTGAACCTGAGCAGTATAATATATGTGTATTGAGTTGTTTGGGCTTGTTACTGGTTGAAACATGCACCACTTTTGAGACTGTCTTTGACATGCTAATCTGAACCTGGAGTTAAGTTGCATTAACATCACTTGAAACTCATTGTTAATTCTGATCTTGTACATATGTGTTGCCATTTTGAGATGCATCCATGTACCCTTGTTTGCCATGATTTCTGGTTGCATCTGTCTTGTTTAAACACTAAACTTGAGTTATTCATTTTTGTACACACACATAAGCATGCACTTCCTCGACTTTGACAATTGTATATGTTCACAGCCATCTTAAAAAAACATGTATAACTGCATCATTTTGTTATGACCTATATATGTTAAAGCATATTTGTATTGATCATTTCTTGAGTCTGTAATGGCTTGTACTTGTCCATTTTTCTTGTACTTGGGTCTGGCTGCCTTAAAATTGCTTTTTGCATATTTGTTTGAATTCCTTCATTTCTGCTACTTGATTGTCTAGCTTCTCTAGCTTGACTATGTGATCTGCATCCTCACTGCTTTGTCCCTTCTTGCTGGTTTGAACTTGATGTACCCTCTAGCTACACCATTGTGCTCGGCCATTGTTGTTTGTTTTCAGTTCGCATTTGAAATGAAACTTGTGCTCGACCATTGTTGTTCATTTGAAATGAAACTTGTGCTCGACCATTTGTTTTTGTTGTTTTGATTTAGCACTCTCAACCATATGCACTGAGTTGAGATGGTCCAAGTGGCTACTCCTCAGTCGCGACACTGGATTGGCGTGGCAGTGCACACGTGTATACACGTGTGTATATGCAGCCATCCAGACGAGTTTTCCTGTGCCTGCATATCAGACAAAGTCTAGAAAAATGATGAGAAACACACCGCAAATCTGAGGCAAATAAAATTTAAAAATAAATTTTTATTTGCTTT
This sequence comes from Allium sativum, assembly GCA_030737875.1. Taxonomy (NCBI): domain Eukaryota; kingdom Viridiplantae; phylum Streptophyta; class Magnoliopsida; order Asparagales; family Amaryllidaceae; genus Allium; species Allium sativum. The sequence goes on along the minus strand of CM060909.1, from coordinate 68,938,024 downwards.
TATTTAATTTTATTTTTGTTGCAGTCTACTGTGTGTTTTCCTTATGATAGGTATGAAGACAGGATTTGACTGAAGGATGTGAAGATAAGAAGACTGAAGATGATGATATTCATATGTGTTACTATATACGAGTGAACTGTATAGAAATGTAATGTATATGAAAGTGTAAGTGTTGTAAAGAGGAGCTAAGTACGAAATTGAATATATTGAAATGTATATTAGTGATGTATGTACAAATAGTGGAATTGTAAATCTGTACTGTTTTAAATATTGAAATAAAATATTCTTGTTCAAATGAAATACTGTGTGAATTTTTAAATTTTTGTATAGTTGTACTTTATTTAAACAGAAATATTATATTCCTGTCTGATGTGTAGTATACCAGTACAGTTATAAACACATTCAATAATAAAATATATTTGGTTGTTATCATCAAACAAAAATCATATAATTGTGTATACAACACTGTTATATACAACATATTCCTCTTGTTTGTTTTGTCTTCCCCATTTGTTTCACAGTCGTTCCTTGTTTTACCAGTTTATGCCTTATCCTAATTACTTTAATAATTATATTGTTAAAATTATTGAACTCGCCAGACTTTATGTCTGAACCCCTTTATTTTCGCCTCTTTTCTTCCTTCCCCCTACCCCCTCCCCCCAGGTTCTCAGGGTGGGATTAGTGCTAGTGGAGCATGATTTGGATTTCTTTCTCTCTCTTTTGGAAGCGCTTGGATTGCTGAAAGTAAAGTTCAACTTATCCCTTTTATGGCTACTTATGTTAGGGTTATGCTTTTTACTTTATGTACTCAGAAAACAATTTGTCAAGATGGATATTAAGTGTACTTGGTTTTATGGTTGGTTTATGATGTTGTTGTAATCAAACTATTTCTCCGCTGCAATAAAAGTTGTTTTAAAATTTTCAAGTACTAATATATGTACTTGTCTTGTTATATTCCGTTCTATACACCAATAATATTCCATGAAAGTTAATGCATTCCCTTTGAGAGTGACATTAATGGATGTGGGGTGTTACCTCGCATCATAAACAAAGAATGGCCCAAAACTACTACCAGACGACCTCTTTTGGGCCCAAAGACAATTACTATGGTTCTAAGCATGTAAAACCTGTAGCCCTCTGAATTAGCTTCAGGTAGAGCATTCATTTGACTCAATGGGACTTACGGTTTGAAAGTTATGCCCATTTCCGTGAATGAGTGTTAGCTAGCATCGAAAACTCAGACCATGGCACCGGCTCGCCCCCCTCCACGGCTGGACCGCCACCTCAAAAATACCTGCTCATGGTGCACCCCAAGACCATGACCTAACCATGGATGTCAGCACCAACATCTCACGTCAGCTCGTTACCCTGACTCGTATACCACGACCACGAACCGCCTGTACCAAAACAGTGGCGACCATTGATTTTGACGTATTATGATGGCTATTCTCGATGCTATGAATCCAGATCTCATTACACATGGCATGACATGACTTGGAGAGGATTTATCCATGTTTTCCACCTTATTTCGAGTTTTTTGGGATGCGTGCCATGTGTCCCATGAACCGGTGTCCGTAAATGACAATAAATACACCAATGGAATGCATTTTTAAGGGTTCTCTCTAGCTTTTTGGTACTAACACGTCTCGGCCTCCATTGCTAAGGAGACAAGGACATTGTATCTTCATAAAATCAATCTAACACGAGAATTTTGTGTACAAAATCATTCTCTTTTCTCCTCTTCTTCATTGTAACACAAGAATGTTGTGTATAAAGGGATCTCACGGATTGTGAGACGACATTGTACCTGTAACTTCTTATGATTTAAGAAACTATAAAGTAGATGTAGGCTTGGTCTGGGCCGAAGCACTATAAAAATCTCGTGTGTCCCTTGTTATTTTCTGTATTTATTATCTATGATTTGTGATTGTGAGGATTTCACACTACATTTGGGTGTTAGAGCCAAATTTTGGTGTAACAGTTTCTATTATAGTTTTATCCTCTGATCTAGGAACAAGTTCCTATACATCATTCCGAGTAAATTGATTAAATGCCTCTTGCATAGCAAGGATCCATGAATCATCAGATGATGCTTCCTTTGAATTTTTAGGTTCAATAGTTGAAATAAATGCAGAAGTACTCATATTATTTGATTGATTATGGGTTCTAACAAAGGATTCAATATCTCCTAAGATATTTTCTACAGGGTATTCTCTCAATAATCTAATTCTTTTATTTGGTTGACTATCTTTATTATTTGTTTTATTAACTTCATTTTCACATTCATCCTCATCGTGTTGTGTTATATTTTTATAATTTTTGTCAAAGGATACGCTTAAGGTTTCTTCTATAGTATTGGTTCTTGAATTGAGAACTATATATGCCTTACTTCTCTCTGAATATCGAATAAATATTCCTTTATCGGATTTCGAGTCAAATTTATCTAAATTTTCTTTAGTGTTGAGTATAAAACATTTACTTCCAAATTTTTTAAAATATGATACTTTTGGTTTCTTATTGTACAAAAGTTCATATGGTCTTTTATGAGATAAGGGCCCAACTGGAATTCTATTTAAAATATACCAAGCTGTTGCAACTGCCTCAGCCTAAAAACTTCTTGGTAAATTACTATCAGATAATATTGTTCTCACACACTCTTATATCGATCAATTTTTACGTTCAACTACTCCATTTTGTTGAGGAGTTCTAGGAACAGAAAAATTATAGGTTATTCCCTTTTTAATACAATTTTTTTCAAAATTTTCATTTTCGAATTCTCCATTGTGGTCACTACGTATTGTTTTGATTTTTAAAGATAGTAAATTTTGAATTCTTTTATCAAAAGTTTTAAATTGATCAAAAGCATCAATTATATTTTTAAGAAACAAAGTCCAAGTAAATCTAGAAAAATGCAAACTATTACATAAACATATCATTGTGGTTAATTGATTTGGTTTGGAATGGACTAAATAAATCCATATGAATTTACTCTAATGGTTTCGAGGTTATAATTTCCTCTTTTGGTTTAAATGAACTTCTTTTTAATTTTCCGAATTGACAAGCATCGCATAAATTATTAACTTTCGATTTCATTTTGGGTAATCCCTTAGTTGAATCTAATTTAGAAATCCTAGAGATGCGTTTGAAATTTATATGACCGAATCTCTTATATCAGATCCGAGGGTCATTTGTATTGGCCACAAGACATAGATTATCGCTGGAGATTTTCATACTCAATATATAGATAATTTTCTTTCTATCTCCTTCAAATATTACTTTTGAATTCCCGTCTTCTATAAAACATTTATCTTTTTTAAAGTTTATTTTATAACCCTTATCGCAAAGTTGACTTATACTTAGTAGGTTGTCTTTTAGATTCCTAACTAACAAGACATCATAAATAGTAGGAGTTTCAGAATTACTGATATTGCCGATGCCAATAACATATCCTTCAGAGTTATCACCAAATTTCACCAATTCATCATCTTCATATACTGGATTATTTAATATTTCTGGATTTCCGTCATATCTCTTGAACAACGACTATCCAGTATCCATTTGTCCTTTCTGATTTCCACCATTTGTTCAATAGAATTTGAATTCCAACAGCCATGTAACACACCATTTGAAAATTTGATTTTCAACAACCAGTTCACCCGTCTTTTCAAAATTTTAATTTTCGTTAGCCATATAACACATCTTTTCCTGTATTAGACATATTTCAGTAGATCATGTGAATTTTTAATACAATTGTATGCAAACTCTTTCACCATTGATGCAATGCATGAATTGACACTAGTGTTAACAATCATTTCAAAATTTTCCATTTAATATTTTTAAAAATCATATTATGAACTTTTTGAAAAACCTTGCTCCCATACCAATTGTTAGGGAACGCGGAATGCAGATCTTAAAGAAAAACTAACACTAAGAGCATCTCCAACAGAGGTGCCAATTCATGTTACGGACATGAACATACGTTGTTTTTGCACCCAACAGTTATCTTGAAGTGTAAAATTCAGCATGAAGTTACGGGGCCAATTCAGGTTCCTGCACAAGGCGCGCAAGCCGATTTTATCGGCTCATGAAGTCACGAGCCGATTATTTCAGCATGCGCCGATTTAATTGGCTCGGGACTAGTTTAGGAATTTATTTTTGTTTCCCCCTATCCTACCTTATTTTTTTAATATGACAAAAAAAATGTTAGAATTTTCGTAGAATAAACAAATTTGAAACATAGTAATAGATGATTAGTAACCCTTACGAATACAAGAGAACGTGACGGTACAATAGAAAAGAACAACATCTTTACTGCTTACAAGATCAATAAGTTCGGACAAGCATAAAATAAAACATGAATTCGGCTAAGAGTGCTTCATAACTAGGTATCACCGTAGTGGTTCCATAAATGATTCATAAGATCCTTCTGAATTAGTTATGGAGTTCTGCATCTCTAAACATAACCTGACGGGTCAAATAAACATTGAAGTCCTCCTCTGTTAGTGGATGGTTTGGTCGAAATACTTTTGGTGATTGTGAAGCACCCTCATAATCGCAGTGACGTTGCTATTCGTCCACATCTCTTTCAACTTCTATAATCATGTTGTGAAGAACGATGCAAGGAAACATGATTGTAGACATCTTTTTCCTACACCACAACCGACATGGATTACTTATCATTGCAAATCTAGATTGTAAAACACACCGAAAGCACGTTCTACATCTTTCCTTTGTGCCTCCTGCATCGTCGCGAATCTGACTTGTTTAGGAGTCAATGGATTTGGACATGTTTTAACAATGGTGCTCCATTTCGGGTAAATGTCGTCACCTAGATAATAGCCATGCTCGTAAGTATTTTGACCGAGGGTAAATGTTAAAGGAGGTAACTGGCCTTGAGCAAGATCATTAAACATATGGGATCTTTCTACAACATTTAAGTCGTTATTCGAACCAAGGATTCTGAAGAAAGCGTTCCATATCCACAGATCATACGATGCCACAGCTTCCAAAATGATGGTTGGTCGCCTTTCCTTATTGTTGTACGCACCTTGTAATCCCTTAGGACAGTTCTTCCATTCCAAATGCATACAGTCCAGACTTCCTAACATTCCTGGACAACCCTAGCTTTCGTGCATCTCTCTGATTTGCACTACATCTGCATTGTTCGGAGACCGTAAGTATTCTTCCCCGTATATGTCCACCACTGCTTGACAAAAAGTTTCAAGTGCTTCAAGTGCCATGCTCTCTGCTATGCGGTATGCATCGTCCAAAGCATCGGCTGGAGTGGCATAAGCTAACATTCTCATAGCGGCTGTCATTTTCTGTTCACCAGACAACCCCTGTGTCTTCGATGCATTTTGTTTGTACTTAAAGTAATCATTGTTGCCTTGAATACCAGCCAATATCCGAAGAAACAGATTTCTCCGCATCCTATATCTTCTACGAAACAGATCAGGCCCGTAAGTGCAATCGTCATCGAAGTAATCTTGCATCAAAGACTTATGGTATTTAGCATGATTTCGGTGCATAAACCTCCCTCCAGCAACCGATCCCCCTCTAGTTGTGGATGATGAACCATACGCTTCACGGTATAGGTCATGTATTTCTTGTATTTCTTCCACTTCCTCTTGAAGGATTTCATCTTCCTCCGAATCGCTATCAAAAGCCAGCACGCATTTCGTAAAACTGGAATCCATTTATATTTGTGAATAAATTTTGATTTGAGATAAGAATTGCAATGTTATTGTTATATATAAGGTATGCGGTATTGGTAAGTGGGTGGAGTGTTCTCCTTTATTGGATTAAGTGCTCCTTTATTGGACAGAGTGTTCCTTTATCGACATGGTGCTCCTTCATTGGTACGAGTGCCTCTTTATTGGACAAAGTGTCCTTTATTGGATAAAGTGCTCCTTTATTGGTATGAGTGCCTCTTTATTAGATAGTGTCCTTTATTGGTACGAGTGCTCCTTTATTGGTACAAGTGCCTCTTTATTGGACAAAGTGTCCTTTATTGGTACGAGTGCTCCTTTATTGGTACGAGTGCCTCTTTATTGGACAGAGTCTCCTTTATTGGTACGATTGCTCCTTTATTGGTACGAGTGCCTCTTTATTGGTACAGAGTGTCCTTTATTAGTTTGAGTGCTCCTTTATTGGTATGAGTGCCTCTTTATTGGCACGAATAGTCTTTTATTGGTACGGATGGGCTTTAGCTGGACAGTAAATAGCTTGCAGTACATAAATATTCTGCATCACATAACTTAGAAGCTTACAACAACGATAATTACAACATGCATAAATGCCAAAGTACAATTGAAAGAACTACAACAACTGAACACATAAACATCAAATTTAAAGTACAGTAATAAACGATACGATAGTTTCCACCCACACTTACCATGAATGTGGGCAAAAGCCAGCTCTAGCTGCCTCAGCAACAGTCTTGTTCAAACGTCGTATTCCGGCTTGCGCTTCCAATGCATACTGAACTCCACGTTCGCACATCGGTGGGTCAATCCACTGCTTGAAGTAACAACAGTCATTTTCCTCAGGAAAAACGGTGTGATCCTAGTAAGCTGCATAACCAAAAACTCGGCGCCCAGCATCTTTTTCGGTCTTCGAAACAACGACGACCGATTCTTCTCCACGACGGCACATAGGGTTGGATCCACCTAGACGTACTGGTTTGAGATCGCGTCCTTCACCAACCATTTTTATTCCAGGTCTTTGATTTTCTTCCCCCTCATCGTCATTTTCCCATTTGTCCATGTTGGAGGCTACACTATCTTTTCCCTGTTCCGACATACTCCAAAAAGGGAACTATACTCTTTTCTTACTAACTTGGCTCCTTTGGGGAAAGAGGAAGGAGGTGGTGGCTGGAAGAAAATAAATTGTGATAAAGGGTTTCAGAGAAACCGCTATATATAGGGAAAACAAGAGTGTGGGTCCGTGGTCGTCCACTTATCCGTAGTATTTACACATATTGAAGTTAGGAACGTTATAAAATGAGGGTCGTCCACTTACCCGCTTAATTTAAACATTTAAACACACGAAGGAGTTAAAAATGAGGGTCGTCCCCATTTTATTTCATTAAAATCCTTTAACTTATTTATGTAAACCATATATTTTATAAACCATTTCCACGACAACTTTTTGGAATTTTCATTTAGACATAAAACAAAATCAACAACACGAAAATTCATTTTTTTCTCTTCCACTAGAAAAATATTGTCGAGTAGATGCGAACGTGTCGTCTTGTGAGGAAATTCGACTTAGATTGGATTTCGTACAACCAATTGAAGTTCAAAACGTTATAAAACGAACTGCAGCGCCGCTGCAGTTCGTTTTATAATTAAATTATAAACCAGGTTTGGCATTTTCCAAAGTACTAGATTCGGCACTTGCCAAAGTACCAGATTTGGCACTTGTCAAAGTACCAGATTCGGCACTTGGCAAAGTACCAGATTCGGCACTTGCCAAGGTACCAAATTTGGCACTTGGCAAGGTACCAGGTTTGGCACTTGCCAAAGTACCAGATTTGGCACTTGGCAAGGTACCAGATTTGGCACTTGCCAAAAGTACCAGATTTAGCACTTGTCAAAGTACCAGATTTAGCACTTGGCAAAGTACCAGATTTGGCACTTGCCAAAGTACCAGATTTGGCACTTGACAAGGTGCCAGATTCAACCCTTGCCAAAATACCAGATTTGGCACTTGGCAAACTACCAGATTTGGCACTTGCCAAAGTATTAGATTTGGCACTTGGCATGGTACCAGATTCGGCACTTGCCAAAGTATCAGATTTGGCACGGAACATAATAAATGGACAAACATTACACATAACATAATAAACGAGCAATCATTACACAGAACATAATAAACGAGCAAACATTACACAAAATATATATAGAACGAGCAAATATTACACAGAACATAATAAACGAGCAAACATTACATAGAACACAATTAAAAATAACATAAAGTCCAAAACATTGAGACATTCACATATATACATCGAGCCATACATAAATATACATCACGACATACACATATATACATCATAATAAATCTACGGCACCATCATCAGTACCATCCAAAGACATGTCATCCCCGCTATCAGAATGGTCATAATATGGAATATCGTCATCATCACTACCACCTCCCGATCCGTCATCCCCTCCTAGTCCGTGACCCCTCCTAGTCTGTCACCCCGTCCTAGTCCGCGACCCCCTTGTACTCCCCCACCACCATCTAATCTGTCACCCCCTCCTTGGTCGTCACCCCCTCGTCCGCCATCACCACCGGATTCGCCAATCCCTCCTAGTCCGCCTCCTGAACTTCCACCAGTACATGACCCTACAACTGTACCTGATGCTGATGTATCACCACCCCCTGATGTTGCTAATCTGGCCTGTAAGTCAGCGATCTGCTCCCGCAATCCCCGAACTATGGCTTGGTGCTCCTGATATAAGGACTGAGCATGCAGCAGAGCCATCTCCTGAATAGCCGCAATATGTATCCTATGCTGGTCTAACCGAGGTGCATACTGCATATATAGAACATATAAAATCAGTTTCTATGGCGTACAACATACAATGTAAATTCACTAGTACAAATTTTACCTCATGTGGGGGATTTAATCCAGCAGTAGGGACACTAGTCACCTGCAGGTGGGTGAACAATAGGCAGGAATATCTGTGCACTGCTAAGATCAAATGTCTGAAATGTATAGGCCAGAGCGAAATCTGTAGGAGGGTCGGAGATCTGTGAAGGGGTCAGCTTAAAAGTAAACGGTGGAGGATGAACTCAACCACTAACCAATCGAGGACCAATGTGATCGGAGTTCACACCCCGCATATAATCCAGTAGCAAGTATCATCTAGGAGCTACCCGAACCCAATAAGGACCAAACTCTACGTCGGGTAAGTAAAAATCGGTCATATCAACCCATCCTGCTTATCTCAGACCATCCACGTACTGTCTCCCTATAGAACGCTGCGGCCCGAACATATCGAGTGGCAGAGGTGGATCTACAGGTACACGCGACTGACTGGGACCTTGGTAACTCCCAAGTACCAACTAGGAAGGTGGGCCAGTGGGAACAAGAGGACACATTGCAGAGATAAGCGACATGCAATGGCTAATGGATGGGCATCAGGTAATGGGCCATCCGCTGAAAGTAACATCCAATAAGAAGTCCAAGGTGCTCGTAATATGTTCCCCCTCACCCTCCTATCTAACTGAGCACGAGCCTCCATCAAGTCATGTCTTACACCAGCAAGAGCACGCCGAACATCGTGAGTAGTCTCCCATCTACGCATGCATGGGAAAAAGGTCTCGGTAGCATGACTGGCGGTGGGCTGTATGCGTGGAAGCATGTTGGTCGTGTACTCGTAGTACTAGCACGACAACATGTACCAAAAACCGAACATCTGGCGAACCTCTCCAAAAGCATATGAGTCAAGTGCGGCATATAGATAAATCAATATGGTAGAGCCCCAATCAATCATATGCAACTGCTCTAAGTCGACTAGTGCTGCTAGGTAGCCCAATCTAATCATACTCTGTTGGTTCGAAAAGAATGTCGAACCAAGGAGGTACGAAATGGTAGCCCTGAATACTGTGTCATGGAAATATGCCACATCTAGATGCGCTGTAATATACTGAAGTAAATATTTGATGGAAACAACACCATTAGCTATAATAGCCGCTGACAAATCTGGAAAATACTGCAGGTAGGAATCGGGTGACTCATAAGACGAATCAAATGGACAAGTGACTCTATCTTCAAGGCCAATCTCAATCCCTGTAAGCATGTAAAAATCGGCTAGGGTGATACCTAGCTCAAAATCCGGAAAGTGAAAAGTGTGTGTCGTAGGCCACCATCTCTCTAATAAGGCCTCTACCAATGGTCGATCAAATGAATGCGGAGGTATAATACGTAAAAAGAGTCCGAACGGACTAGCTAGTAGCCTCTCCCGAATATGTAATGGTAATATGTCAAGGGCATGTGAAAAAAACTTCGCCCAACTCCCACGAAGGTAGATGTACTTAGTCTATTAAGATTATAACAGTTAAATGAAAATAAAACCAACAGTTCATACTATTAAAACGTTTAATGTACATGCACTAAACTATAACGTAAAACCAACAGGGCGTACTATATAACATTTCAGTAACTACAAATATTACAAAAAATTAAAATTAATACTTGAACGGTGGCCAGTGCAGTAAAAGATCGATGAGTAAATCCCTATGGCAGCTCGTGTAGGATACGTAAGTCCTCAATCATCGTCCCCGCTAATGGAGGAAGGTGAGCTGGACCAGATGCGTCGTCTGGTATAACTGGAACTGTCCGTCTCCCCATCTTCGTTACGCGTGGCGGCATCCCGGCGTCGTACCGAATTAAAAAAATTAAAAAGGAGGAAAAAAGGAAAAGATAACAAAACCCCTGCCCCCTGTGCCATATATAGGCTCGGAAGCCTCGCGACCCGATTTTATCGGCTTGCGCCTGTTAAGAGATGTCAAAGATATCTCCTAACATGTTACGGGTCGTAACGTTACGACCCGTAACCTTGTTGGAGATGCTCTAAAGGGGGGTGAATAGTGTTTTCAAGGAATCTAAGAAAATATTAAACTTATATGATCTACTATATGAATCACACACCATAGAGATAATCACAAAAACAGAATCAAACACAAATATAGAAATAAACAAAAATAAAATGCTAAAAAAGGAAAGAACACAGCGGATTTTATATTGGTTCGGATTACTCCTACGTTCAGTCCTACGCAACGCTAGAATGCGCAGAGTTTTATTACTATACCAATATCCAAGTACAATCCCCTTGATTTGATGGCTACAAGGTTTACACCGATTCCACACCCTTAATTTCTTGGCTCCAAGGTTAACACTGATTTCACACCCTTGATTTCACGTCTACAAGGTTAACACTGATTCCTTTCCTTGATTTCCAGGCTATAAGGAATACACCCTTTCCCTAACAACCCCAAATGATTACAACAACCCTATAACTCTTCAATAGCACTTCAATTCAGAGAGAAATGAGTAGAGAGTTAGTAGAGAGTGAGAAGAGAAGAAGTTTTATATATTTAGAATAGAAATCAGTGGAGTAGAAGCGTATAAATCAATAAAAAAAAATGAAATAATAATGGAGGAATGAAAAGGGCCAAAGATGGAGAAGAAGAATGGTTTAAAAAACGAATTCAACCCGTATTTGTAAGGTATGAAAGGTTGCAACGCTTTTGGAACATTACAAATAGTGGAAAGACACTTCATTTCAAAGTTGAAAAAGCGACTATGTTTATATGTATGTCAACATATAGGTATTGAAAATTTGAATTTTGATTATTTTCAAGTGTTTAACTCTATATATAATTCTGAAAATTCTTAAATTAAAACATAGTGATATAAATGAGTGTTATAAAGTATAAAATCATATGAAAACATAAATATAAATTTTATAAACATATTTATAAAATTATAAATTTTAAGACAATATAAATATAAAATTATGCAAGCATATAACTAGACAAATATATATATATAAACTTATAGACTTCAAAACTTAAGTTTGAAATCATAAGTGAGATAGAAAAGGTAATTAAAAATTAGAATTTGAATTTTGGGAAAACAAAATTTGAAATTTGAAAATCAAAATTTGAATTTGAACATGGAGTGCTATTCAGAGTCTTACATATAAAATAGACTATATTACTATATTCATCTTGAATTCTTGATATCTTGATTACTCATTAGTCTTGAATCTTCTCTGAATTCTAAATCTCTTGAATCTCTAAAACTGTACAGTCTTCAGTATTAATTCTGTATACAGATCCTGCGTGTATGTGTGTGTGTATATATATTCTAGATAGAGATGTTAGTATATATTTTATAATCAATTAATATTGAAATAAGGCTGTTGTCATCAAAACTCCATTCTCCAACATCTGTATTTGAACTGAAGTACATGGTCCAGTTAAAAGGGAACCAACACTGAAGCTTCAATGATCAGGACTCAGTTTCAAAATGAAGCACCAATGATTCAGCGTAAAGAAACTGAAGCACCAGTGCTTTAGTTTGAAGAAACTGAAGCACCAATGCTTCAGTTTGAAACTAAAGCACTTGGGCTTCAGTTAGAAAAAGCTGAAGCTCTAGGGCTTCAATTTGAACAAACTGAAGCTCCAGGGCTTCAGTTTGAATAGATTAAGGTTGCTTTTGTTTGAAACTGAAGCACCTTTGTTTCGGTTTTAAAAACCAAAGATGATGTAGACGGATACCCAAATACCTATGATCAAGTTTGTTTAGTAGCTGTATTAATACATTTTTTTTCATTTTTTGTATTACATGCTACATGAAATAGGTATTGTAAATTTTCAATCATACACTGTTCGAAGTTTTGAAAATAAAAGGCGGTAACTAAATCACATTAAGGATTGCTGAAAATAAAAATAGGGATAAAATGCATTTTTTAAAGAATCATCCCATCATTGTAGAACAAATATGCTTTCTCATAGTTATTTTACTTGTTTATGCTTTTTATTTGATATGAGTAAGCAAGGTATTGTTGCATGGCAGGTAAACTATGGTTGAATGCAACAAATGTTAGTGAAACAGTATGAATCCAAGCATGCCATCAATAATTTGAGTAATATGAGAACTATTTACCCTTTTTTTCTAGTTATATTTAAATTTTTCATGTATATTCTTATTCTAGTTTTAGATATTGTTTGCCTAGATTTCATTACAAGCCTTAGGTAAATATAGAAAACACTGCATTTACACTCAAAATCATATTGCCTTGAACTAACATGACTGCTAGTATGATTTTACTTGTTTGGATTGTACCCATGCAAAAAAAAATTAACATTGCTTATTTGTATAAATTTGCAATAAAATACGATGGTGATTCGATAAATATTTTTAACCGATTATTTTTGTATGTAGGATCGATAATAACCCTAGAGGGGGGGTGAATAGGGTTTTAACAATAAATTAAAATAAATTCTGAGGTAAAAAAAATGCAGAAAGAAAAATCACACGCAAAGATACCCAGCTTCGGCAAACTGTGCCTACTGCTGCTTTTCTAAGATTTCTACTAGGAAATACAAACAGATCTCGCTTACAATCCTATGTAAACTTGCAACTCCTGCTCCTGTCTGACCCTAAGCTTAAAATCCTAGACTGGTCAATGAACTCTAGACCAGATTTTCCCAGACTACTATCCAGTAATCTGTATTCTAGTTTTACAGAAAACTAGAAAACAAGAAATTTCCTTTTAATAAAAAAAAACTAAAAACAATTACAAAGGAAATTCAGAAGATATAAGAACAAATTAAAAACACCCCCCTTTAACAATCTTGGCTTAGTCAAGTAAACAAAGGGTCGGCCCATTTTCTTTTATTTGTGCAATTCCTTTTACTTGATAATGGCGGCTCCCAAAAAACATCGTGACTAGGGTTTCTGAAAAATTGAAATTTCTTGGATTGCGAATCTGCAAATACTGGGATTTGATTTGCTGCTTGTTTCTGCGACGTGCTCTTTCTTTCTCTCGATCAATCAAGTAAGCAATTCTGATTTTTGCAATTAGGGTTTCGGTTTTTCTGTGAATATTTTCGATGATCTCTGTCGATGATGTATGGTGTGTTTATATAGGGTTTTTGAAACCCTTACTCTCTGATTTCGCATTAGAGACTTGCCCCCTTTTGATTTGCTTTGATTTTGACTTTCCTTGAATTTGATATGGGTTTCTCGGCTTGAATATTTGTGGCCCCTTGCTATTTGACTTCCTGTTTATGCTCCACGGCCTGGAAATATAAATTGGCCTTGATAGAATTGACTTTGATTGCTTTCCTGATTTGATTAATGTGAATCCCTAAAATTTTGCATTGTGAAACAATCTTTTCAATCTTCCTGATTTTTGCCAAGTGTTAAAACTGGAAATATGCTTCAGATTTTCTGGAAATAAGTTTTTGCCCAAAACTGATTTCTTGTGAGACTTATTGCCTTGTTCGAATTGCTTAATTTCTGGAACATAAATTCTTGGTTGCCTTGTTTAAATCAGCAGTGAAAGCTAATATTAACTTTCCAAAAAAAACTCTGTGATTGTTCCTATGCCAAGATTTAAATATTGATTTCAAAAGGAACTTCTGGCCATGTATGCTTGATGATAAATCTGGAAATTTAAATCAGCATGCCTCCTTTTTGTTGCCATGAATTTACTCCACCAGATTTGAAAAACTTGCATGCTTTCTGCCTTAAAAAAAGAATGACACACATTTGTCATGTATGTTCATATACAAACTGGAAACAATTTTCACTGCCCCAATTAAATTGTTTCCAAGTTGAAATGTGATTTCAGGAAATAAAACACCTTGAATATATTGAACCATTTTGACTTGAACTGTCAGTAACTATGTTGCCAAAAAAAACTACTTCATTTCTGAAAACCTGATTTGCAATATTGCTCTTTGTCCATATATGATTTCAGGAGTACAAGTCAGATTTTCATATAAGCAGAAATTGAGCACTGGTCAATTATTATCTTGTAAGCACATTTTGAAAACTGGCATATTCGGAATCTTCCTGAATTGATTTTCTTGTGTTGCTGCTGTACACTTTCATGTATTGCTGAGTTTGTGCACACATAGTTGTACTGACTTGTTGAACATGTATCTGCCAGTAGTTCTTGTACATGCAGTTGTGAAACTCCTGTCATGCTTGATGCCTTGTATGTTTGCACACGCCCCACTGATTTGAAACAAAAAAAAAAACGCTGCAAAACACTTGATATTTGTATCCATTTGCACTCTCACATATTGACCTTCATGTACACACAAACTTTTTTGCTGTGTATAACCATGATCTGCATTGTACTTGAGATGATGTGTCCCACCATGCTGCTGTGCTAAGTTTGACACTTCACTATGTTGTGATATTGTTCCAGTGTGTGTTGTTTCTCGACCAAATTTGCTTCACTTGAAACCTTGTTGTGTGCTTGCATGTATTCTGTCTTGCCATGTTGAACAAAAACTCCATGCCAGTTGTATTAGACCATGCTTGTCCAACTGTATTTGCTGAATCTTTGTCTGCCTCTTTTTGGTTGAACTCATGGTTGTTTGTATTGTGTGTGCCACTTTGGCTTGCATTGATCCTCTATTGATTTTTGACTTGTGACCCTGACACAACAAAAAAAAAGAGCAGTCAAACTGTGCTGAGTTGAGGCTGGTCAGAATCAGCTGGTTCTGATCAGCAAACCAGTATGGTTGTGGCGTGGCTGTGCAAGTCTGAAATATGATGAGAAAAACACACAGAAAGCTGAGACAAATAGAGAATCAATCAAACAGAAAAAGAAAATTTATTTGTCTAGTGTTTATTTAGTTCCAGCGAACTGTGTGTATTTTTTTTTTTGTGATAGGTTTCAGGATGATGCACTAGGAGCTTGGGACAGTTAGAGTGAGCACAACAAGATTAATCCAGCAAGAAGAGATGTACATGTAGTGTAGACATTTGAACTGAATTTATTTGTAATTGTGAATTTGAAACAAAAGAGAATGTAATAAGTGAGAGTATGTAGTTGTTTTGTGGAATAAAAATATATTATTGGAAGACAAAAACTTGTGTAAATTTCCTGTATTTTGTGTAAAGCATCATCAACCAATAATACTAATTATTTCACCATCAAACACATCAGTAAAAATCTATTTGTTATCATCAAACAAAAAATCATATATTCAACATTGTATGTAGTTTGTCATGAGCTGGGGACCATTGTTGATTTGTTCCGATGGAGAAGATTGCTTATGTAAGGTGGATGAAGCTTCATTTTGCAAGTCTTGTTAGAATGTGTGCATTGAGGCTATTTTATATTTTCTACAATATACTCGATTACAAATTTTGTATTACAGCAAATATTGAGCTGCAGTTTTGTGTTAATAGAAACAAATCTTGCTGCGAAAATGGTTTCCGTTCATTTTGAATTACATCTTTTTCTGCAAAAATGCAGTTTTGTGTTAATAGTTTTCTTCTCATAACAATAATATGGTTTTTGTTCATTTTGAGTAAAATAACTGGTACCTTGCCGTATGATTTTGTAGACTGATGATTGAAGTTCTATACATTTATTTTATGATGTACCTGGTTGTGGACTATTATTATGTGATGTTCATTTTGAGTAATATGTCATTTGCTTATTTTTTAGTAAACTATGTTTCCTGTGTAACAGGGGAGTATCTCATATATATAAAAAACTATTAGGGGAACTTGTTACTGCCACCATGTTGTACTTGAATACATACATACATACATATATATATATATATATATATATATATATATATATATAACACTAACACATGTGCTAGCCTCTATTGTTTTCAAATTTTTAGAGGCGGTTCTATATGTCACAGATTGTTTATAGTGTTTGGTGACCCACCAAAACTTTAGCGGTGTACAGTTTGGTCTCTATTAGCTTTGAACTATTAAAGGCTGGTAGAAACGCCTCTATTTTTCTGCCAGTCCTTGTGTGGAAGCATTAACAATAGATGCAGAAGTAAAATGTAGTCCGTCTCAAATATGCATTAGGGACCCCTTTTTTAGAGGCATATCTTGAACAGCCTCTCATAATATTAGAGGCATTTTAATTGAAAATTTTGTCCCTAATTACTACAGCAGGGACGATTGTTTTTGTCTGTGGTTATTCAATATTTAGCAACCATTCAGATTGCACAATGAAACATTCAACTTTAGAAAACCAAAATAGCTTACGTTGAATTTATGGCTACCTGTGATCAGTATTACAAAATAATTCAAGAGATTGGAAAGGAAAATGTTTTTAAAGCAACTCGATCTTCTTTTAATTCAGGTTATATGTTGGAATAAATAACAGAGATCCTTGTCAAGAGGCATTTCAGCTTCGTTACAACCGGCTTAATCGTTTTGGTTAACTAGAATTATGACTTATCGTATTTCCGTATGCAACCTCCCTGTCTTTATATCTTGTTTGAATAATCGAATATTGTACAGTGCGAAAAAATTGGCACAATTCTAATGTTTGATTTGGCCAAATACTAAAAAGATTACAACATATTTCAAAAACCTACTTGGTTCATGATGAGTTTTCCTCATTTATAGATACCTTTGACTTTGAAATGGGATAATTCAGTCTGCACATTGAAACTGACAACATTTAAAATGCATGTTTCTTATCCACCATCATACGATTACATTGATCATTCGTCTGGATTGTCGTATCCTAATTCGTCTTCACCAAGAATGTATACTACATGTGTATTGTAATGGAAATGTGACATAATGAGTATATGTGTAAACAAGAGCTTAAAACAGAGATGTTGCAACTGCAAATAGAACATCAACCATAGCAACTACCCACCTATTTTACTCAACGACGATACAAGGTAATACATTTGGTCCAATATGCAAGTGAGGTTGATGAGGTACAATCCACAACTGTAGTATGATTCTTTGGTTTTGGATCACCAGATCTAGTCGTCTGACATTAGAATAATGATGGTGAGTGATATTTTAGGTGTTTAATTTACCCAAACAGATGTGATTTTCGATAGTTGATAGATGACTGATTCAATCCTGGGCCTATTAAATACACTTTGGAATAGGAAGAAGAGATAAAGAGGCTTCAAATACTCAACTCAAAGACATTATATAGTAAAAATATCGCCTTCATAAGGGTTCGATCTAAAATTTTGTCTAGATCATATGCGGAAATATTATGCATCTTTTAATTTCGAATTCATGTTTGTAGGTATTATCTTAGTTTATTAACTGCAAACACAAGCATAAAATATACTTGTCCAATTCATTAAAATGACAGGACGCCGTAGCCACGTTGAATTCAGACAATCAAGTCTTGTTGCCAAGTACTGTTTGGGTTCAAATGATGAATGCTATTAATGGAATTCAAGTGTCATTTCCTCCTTGGATTTAGTAACTGGGAATCTTTCCGGTGCCGAGTCAAATCAATATCAGAGCCGTGCCACTTTATTTCACATGCTACAGTGTTTGACTATGATAGGGCAGTATAGCCACTCTCAAATCCGAACAATTAATACCTTAGGTATTAATTTTGATGGCAACAACCATATAAACATTAATACTAACATATCTTTGAGTTGTGCATTTATATCAGATATATTATGAAGTCATTATAAAGATAAACTAGAATATAAGAGAAGAATTATAGAAGAAGGTTAATCAGAGCAATGGAGGAAGGATAATCAGAACTATTAAAGATGAAAGCCTATTTGAGAAAAATGTTAAAGAACAAAGGTGTTTGAAGTGATGAGGAGTTGGTTGAACCTTAGAATATCTTGTTAAATATCCTATGACAATTATACTTAAAACCAATCAACTGTTGACCTCAACCGAATCACCAAAATTCACAAATATAAGGTAATTTGAAGTGCTGAAGATTTGAAACACTTATTAGTGTTGCAAAACACATATATGTCGACATATATGTATTGGTATGTCAACATATAATGGTTTTTCAATTTTTTAACATTCAAATGATAAGTTATTTCCCTCCATCACTTTACCAAAAGACATATCCCTTCAACCACTATTTAAAGGCTCTTGGAAATGAATTTTAAAACCAATTTTTCTCATTTTCTTCTACTCCTACTTCTCCATATATTTATACTACAAATCCATTGAATACTTTCCAATTATCCTTGCAAATCCACACTCATTCACTCCAATTCTTCATTGATTTGCAAGTCGCACAATATCTAAGAGTTGTACTTGAACTCAAGTCATTCTCTCTCTCATTTCATCCTATTTCATCAAAGAATTAAAAGATACATTTCCGTTGGAGGTCTATATGATCATTATACCAAATCTGCAAGAACCTGTATAGAAGATACGACTACTTGCCATTGTTTGGTGTTGCTGATAAGAAGAAGGTATATCTTATGGCCAGGAAAATCAAGATTGAAAATGTGTTCTTGCCACCCGTGGAAAGCAAGCGATTATAGTGAAATTGTGCATGGTGAAGTGCAGGACTGGATTTAGGATTGGTTTATCCAAACCAGTATAAAATCCTTGTGTTATTTACTTTACTGCATTTCATTTTATTACCTATTTCTTTTTGATTGAATTTTGAGCCGATATAGTAAATATAATTCATTTCTCTAGTGTCTAAATAGCCTTAAGATCCATTAACATTGTGTTGTAGACAACCCAGTTCCCCAATAATTGGTATCAAAGCACAGGTTTTCAAAAATTAATCAACTGGTTTTTGAAAAGTGTAAACGGCTAACGAAACTAGTAACACATTTTTAACACATTTATAGAAGGCAATCTACCACTAGCCCTCATCTATTTGATGACAACAATTATGCTTATTGGGCTTGTAGGATGAAATTTTATTTGCAGTCTAATGGTTTAGATATTTGGAACATAATCCAAATAAAGTATATAGAGCCTCAAACTAAATGTTCAAACTGGATACTAGACCGAAAAACACATGCACTTAATAATTCTAAGGCCATGAACATTTTATTTTGCTTCTTAGATAGAAATGAATCTAATTGGGTGTCTATTTGTAAGTCTCTATATGAAATTCAGAGAACACTACAAGTCACACATGAAGGCACCGGTAAAGTAAAACAGACAAAGATATATATGCTAACTTACCAGTTTCAACTCTTTCAAATGAAACCAATCAAATCTATTTTTGATATGTATTTTAGATTTCAATACATAGTATATGCTTTAATATCATTAGGAATGTTTTTTTACTGAAGAAGACCAAGTTAGAAAGATCTTGAATTCATTCCTAGTGAATGGGATCACAAAACTCTGGCAATCGAAGAAGCCAACATATTAGTACTTCGGCTATAGAAGAATTAATTGGTAATCTAATGTCCTATGAATTAAAGCTGCAGGACAGGAAAGAGAATCAAGGAAATGAGAAGAAACCACTGGCACTTAATGCTATGATCGGCAATGATGAACCAGATGATGATACTGTTGATTATGATATTGAGTTAATTACCAAGAAGATCAAGAAATTCTTGGAGTATTGGATAACAAAAAAACTTCCAAAAACTAACAACAGTAATTCCAAAAATGGAAATGTTGTTAAATGATTTGAATGTGATAAACCCGGTCATTTGAAAAGATACTGTCCTAACTTTAAGAAACCAAAGTACTTTTCAAATACTTTCAATAAGGAGAGAAAACATGTACTCAATGCAACATGGGATGATTCATCATCAAGTGATAGTGATTCAGAAACAGAAAAGGCCAACGTATGCTTCATGGCAATGGATGACCATGTACATAATTTTAATAAAAAATTACTAAAATTTTAAATAGTGGTGGGCATAGTTCAGTTTGGTGCGGTTTGGAGCCCAAACTGCTTCCGCACTGCATCAAACGGTTGATCAAAAATACAAACTGTTATACTAACCGTTCAAATGGTTCGGTTCGGTTTTGGTGTAATATGTTCCTCGATTTGGTCCGGTTTGAACCCGTATTAAATATAAAATAAGAGAATTACTTCCATCAACAATCAATTTACGATTGTATGACGTTGTGTTACCTGAAGGTTAAAATACATAGTGTTGTCCTGAATTGAAAGATTGGTTTCTATCTATATGAATACTTCAATTTAACAATTAATGAAAAGTGAAATTGTATTAATACATTAATCAAACATCAACGTTAATCAATGTATAAACATTAAGTAAGATAACTCAAATAAGATTATAATTAACATTATCCAAAAAAATGATACGGAAACTAATATACTCAAACTATAAATTTTTTCCTTTGTGATAACGATCATTATTAATATAACTACAACATACGCTGAAAATAGAATACATATCATTATAATAAATAGTTAGATAGGAATTTGTTAAATTTTTATCGTAACATTACCGGTATAGGTTTGCAGTTCGATCTAGTTTAATACGGTTTGGTCAAAAGTTCAAACCGCAACCAAGCCGTATCATTGCGAGTCAGTTCGGTTTGGGCTGTTAGCTTTAGAGAGAGAATCTAGTCCGGTTTACCACACCGTTTTTACGGTCCGGTCTGGGCGGTTTCCGCATTGCAGTGCGGTTTATGCCCACCCCTAGTTTTAAATGATATGCATCAGAGATATAACATACTTAGGAAAGAGTACAACGATAGATTGGCAGAAATAGATAGATTAAAAGTATCTAATGAAATGTTAACTAAAGAAAAATAATGTCTAGAAGATGAAATTGAAAGACTTAATGTGTATAATGATGAATAGGATTAAACATTTGGAAGTTTTGAAAAACTGAAAAGTGAAAATGAGTCCTTAACATCAGAAAGTATTTCAATGAAGCCACAGATCACTGATTTGAATGACAAAATAACATCTCTATACAATGTTATTCTTAACCGTAGTGATGATTTTGATAAAATGAAAATTGGTTTTGATAAATTTAACAATGGGAAGAATAATCTAGAAAAATTATTATCTGCATCTAAACAAACTAGGGTAAACATGGACTTGGACACACCCTCAAGGCTAAATCAAAGAAAAATAGTACTCAAAGTACTAACTTTGTTAAGGCTACCAAGTTAAAATCTAAACATAGAAATTTAAGGTTAAATCCTCCAAATAGGTACATTAACTTATGGGTTCCAAAAAGGTTGGATTATTGAAAAAGAAAAGTATAATGATTATTTTACAAATTAGTTTAATTCAACTAATGGTCATATTTTGAAAGGGCATTCAAACTCTTCATGGGTTTGGCATCCCAAAACTTAACCTCATGGACCCTAAAATATAAAGGGTACTAGTATGCATATTTTATAATTTTTCAGCTGCCAAATAGCAAATGCTCAAAGCATATGACCAGAAATCTATTGAACCTTAGATAAATGTGAGAAGGATTTGTTGATTGACATCAACAAAGTCAGTAACTATAAAGCTCATCTATTTATTTAATAAATTTATTCCATTTTTTGTTTGGTTTTCCCTCTTGTGTTTTATTTATATGCATATACAAACTCTACATATTGTTTAGCAGTAAAATAAACAATTCTTTTTTACCCTTTTTGTTATGACAAAGGGGGATAAAAGGTACAAATACACTAGACAAAATGATAGGGGGATTACATAGAGTTAGGGAGTCAAATATAAAAATATTAAATATCTCTCAAAAAATTATATGGTTGTCATCATCAAAAAGGGGGTGATTGTCAATACCCTCGGTATTGAATTTTAACACAACAACCATACAGACATTACTACTAACATATCTTTGAGTTATGTAGTTATATCAGATATATTATGAAGTCATTTACAGAGATAAACTAGAATACATAAGAAGAATTACATAAGAAGGTTAACCAGAGCAACGGAGGAAGGATAATTAACATAATTAAACATCAAAGCCTAATTGAGAAGAATGTTGAAGAACAAACGTGTTTGAAGTGATGAGGAGTTAGTTGAACCTTAGAATATATTGCTAAAGATCCGATGACAATTATAATTGAAGACAATCAACCATTGACCTCAACCGAATCACCAAAGTCACAAATATAAGGTAATTTGAAATGCTGAATATTTGAAACATTTATAAGTGTTCAAAACATATGTATGTCGACATTTATGTATTGTTATGTCGACATATAATGGTTTTCCAAATTTTCAACTTTCAAATGATAAGTTATTTCCCTCCACCCCTTTATAAAAAGACACATCCCTTCAACCACTATTTAAAGCCTCCGGTAAACGAATTTTAAAACCAATTTTTTCGTTTTCTTCTACTCCTTCTCAATACATTTGCATTAAAAATCCGTTGAATACTTTCCAATTATCCTTGTAAATCCACTCTCTTTTACACTAATTCTTCATTGATCTGCAAGTCATATAATATTAGAGATATGTACTTGAATTCAAATCATTCTCTATCCCATTTCGTCCGATTTCCTCGAAGAATTCAAAGATATATTGCCATTGGTGGTCTATAGGATCATTGTATCAAATCTGCAATAATCTGTATAAAAGATACGACTACTTGTCATTGTTCGTTGCTGTTATTAAGGAGATGTTATATTTTGTGTCCCGGAAAATCAAGATTGTAAAGGTGTTCTTGTCACATGTGGAAAGCAAGCAATTATAGTGAAATTCGGAACGGTGAAGTGCAGGGCTGGATGTAGGATTGGTTAATCTGAACCAGTATAAAAATCCTGATGTTATTTACTTTGCTACATTTTATTTTATTACTTATTTCCTTTTGATTAAAATGTGAATAGATATAGCAAATATACTTTGTTCCTCTAGTGTCTGAATAGCCTTAAGATCCATTAACATTATGTTGTAGACACCTCAATTCCCCAACAAAAACAGCCAAGCCCTGTTGCAATGAGCTCTTTAAATCCAAATGATGCACAATGCTAGAAGAATTCAAGTTCTAGACGCTCCTTGAATTCAAATTTGTGTGGATTCTATTGGGTCGAATTAGTACCAGAACATGGCACTTTCTTTCACGTGTACAGTATTCGATTATGATCAGATACTATAGCCACTCTTGAGTCCATGCAACAAATACTTTTTGCCTTGAACTCTTCTGGTTCAAACAGAGGAATGATATTAAAGAAAATATACAACATGGCTACAGTGTCTGACCATAATAATACATTATAGCCACTTCAATTGCAAACAACCAAGTCTTGTCTAATCTGTGCTACTCTCTAATTAGTTAGTTTTCCACAACGTGCAACTTTTGCTATATATAAATGCAGTTTATCATAATGTTTAGAACTTAGCCATAAATTTACTTTTGAACTCTTTTATGTATTTTTTAATTTCTATTCCCATGCATTTTATAATAAGCTAATCAAATAGATACGGTGTTACCTAACCTTTGCGCCCGGTCATTTTCAACTATCCATATTGACGTGCCTATATGATTATCGACTTAAGAGATGGTTCGAAGGTCCAGACATCAAGTACGGATGCCACCATGAGATAACGGTCAAAAGGACACAACAAAACGTCAACTGAGTGCTCATTAAGCGAGGGATCTCCATGAATCCATGCTTTGAATCGGTATAACTACACGATAGACCAACTGAAAGTTCAAGTTTCACCAACTTCACTTGCGTCTCTTCAACGATAAGACAAATTCATAAACCATCATGAGACCAAGCAAGAAAGGACTAGAAGAGGTCATGCAAGGGATCACAGTCCCAAACTCTCTCATCAAGAGTGGTCGGTGCATATTCCTTTCATATGGGTCATCCCTAACTTAGGGAAATCTTGGGCTGGGCTCCCCCTTTCGACTCTAAAATGATCCTTTGACTTTTCCAGAATATACTTGGTGACCTACATCTTTTATATCAATTTCCAATGAAAAAAATCTTTTGGCCAATTGTTTACTTTATTTTGTATGTTTTGGATCCCCGCCAATCCAAGATTTTGTAATCCATAAATCATAAATAATGCATTCAAAGTCTTCAAAGTGGACGTAGGATAAACAAAATCGAACCACTATAAACTCCTATGTCTTAATTTACTATTATTTTATCATTATAACTCTTTTTTATTTTACGTTTTTTATTTAGTTCTGTTCAAAATTCTTGGGAAACTTCTAATTCTAACATTCTAGTTCTTCCATTGAGAGCAACTCGAGTTCTATATCTTCTAGTTCTCTAAGTTTCCATCCCTCTTGTAATTTGCAAAGATGTACATCTGGAAGCTTACTATCATAGCTAAAAGTAAGATTCTACTTGTCATGTTGCCCCTACACATGATGATCATGGAGATGCCCCTATTCTGCAGCATTGTACTTTTGATAATCAAAATCTTCATGCTCGATGTGGCTACTACCTCCGATCCTAATATTCTTGTCACTTGAGTTCTCCTAGTAGATATAATGAAGAAATTGGAAGAGACTCAATGATAACTCGATACTTAGATCAAGCAAAATATCGATCGTAAATAGGAGCTACAACGTGAGACTTAAGTCAATGTTGATCGACTTGAAGGAAACAAGAGAGCTGCAATATCTATTAACCACACATCAGAGAGCTTCACATGTTTATCGTAATGAAGCAACCAAAATCAATGAACGTGGATAACTAAAGACGGCATGTGTATCTACACCATAGATAGGATGAACCTACATAGTATTCCCAAGGTCGGTACTGAATCCTCCTAAGTGATCGGGGTCGATCCCTTTACAGGTGTTGACCAACCTATTGGCAAAAGCTATTCCAACCTATAATCGAAGACAACTACCAAATATCAGCCTATTCTAGGGGAAAATCACCACCTTAGGTTGTCCAACCACAAATCAACCCAAGACTAAACAAAGGAAGTAACCTCTTAAAGAAAAGGGGAAGCCAGTCGGTCGAGTCGCCAATAGACCGATCGACCCATTCCCTGAAAAATCAGGTCGAGCTAGAATCTCGGAGCAGAAGTATCGAGTAAAATTATCTCCTACAGTATCAGATCATAACAAGTTATGCGCTATCAAACGAAGTCCTATTCTCAAGGCCGGAGCAGCTGATAAGTTTAACCAACACTCCTTTTCACATTCCATATACTTGATGCCATGCAAGCCCGCCAATTTCGAGGAAGAACTATTCATGAGCAGTACTGGGTCCCGCCGCCTATAACTACCCAGTCGGATCGAGCTCCACGTGTAAAAGACCCAGAAAATGTATCTTACGCCGCATGCAGGTATGACCCACTGGCTTGCCTGTATATACAACTCTTCCCCGAAGTAGCATCGGAAATCCGCCACTCAAAGTTTACTACTCTGCT
The DNA here is from genome assembly GCA_030737875.1 of Allium sativum. NCBI lineage: Eukaryota > Viridiplantae > Streptophyta > Magnoliopsida > Asparagales > Amaryllidaceae > Allium > Allium sativum. Next base: position 68,912,213 of record CM060909.1, on the reverse strand, counting down.
TACCATAAATACTAAGCTATGTTCTCTAGATTTAACGCAAGGATTTTGTGTTTAAATCATTATTTTCTCTACTTTCTTCCACTAAAAATCACTGTAACCAGTAATCGACAGTATAAACAAAGATTATAAGTGGACGTATGCATCGATATAAGCCGAACCACTATAAAATATTGTGTCATCCTTGTTCATTTTTTTTCTTGCATCTCTGTTATAGTTTTTCGTGTGTACTCAACACACGTTGGAGGTTTATCGTCATAAGACCAACTTTTGAAATCAACCCTTGGGCGCGCCAGGTACGAGGGTACGTAGACATACCCTACGACCTTTGACTGCCTTCAGCAATTTCTAAGCCAACGATAGCAATCAAGCAGAAGAAGGAAGCTTCATCTTCTCGTCCTTCACCTGCAGATGCAGCAAAAATAGCAGCAACGGAGGCGAGCCGTGAGGCTTCCTCCCACGAAGACGGGTCCCAATATTTCACTAGAGACGACATGGATAAATTCTTGTTTGAGTTCAGAAATCAGATGGCATTTCAGGATGAACTTCTCAAACATTAGCAGAGAGTGATGAAATACCTCCTCGCTCGGATGGAAAAGGGATCTCAGATTTCAGTATCATTTCCTACACCGGGCAAGGCTGGGGCAACAACTGATCTTCGGTCTGTGGAGAACCAAGCCGTAGATCGGTCCACAACTTTGCTTCCTCCTGGCTCAACTTCACTTCCCTATTGGCCACAGACAGGAGCATCACTTCTAGCACCAAATGGAGCGTTGGTAGCTGCATATTCGTAGGTCGACCCTGGCCAAGTTTAGAACTAGTTGACCAGTTTGCCTTCGGCCCAGGGTTTGACTCAACAAAGAGCTGGTGATGCACCTATCTTACTACAAACAGAGGGTTGTTACATCCGGTTCGACCAAACGTCTTACTACAAACCCGTCTTATGTTGTTTCCCCTCAACGAAGAGCTGGTGATGGCAACCCACCGTGTCACCAAGACCACTCTACCATACCAGTTCCCAACGTGATGGAGCGAAATACTAATGTAAATCCTTCTAACGTTGCTATGGGCGAGGGAAATGTTGAGCCCCATATGGGTACCACTTTCCTGAGCTTATTACTCCTAATAGGAGCGCATACGGTTCGGTCCAATAATAACCAGGCGACTTTAGCTGCGATCGAACCAGGTCCCGTGGTTAGGATACACCCTCACATTCACTCAACTCTCGGAGGTCAAACCCAATCGATCGTTCGCCTTTCGAGCATGCTTTCGTCGGATCCTAGTACTGGAATTATCACCACGTCCCTAATGTAGAATTAGATTCGTGGCAACGAATCCTCGGAGATGGAATCCAGCTTGAAAGCATCATCAAACGCTTCACCCGGGGCATATTTTCTCAACAGGACGTAGATGACATCCATTGCAGTCCATTCACACGGGAAATCAAGAACTCCTGAAATCCTCCAAACTTCTAACTTTCGGTCCTGGTGCCCTACAATGGCAGGACCGACCCGATAATTCATCTCATGCGATACATGCGCCACATGGAAGTACTCTCTCCATCGACCAACGTCATGGCCAAGTGCTTCCCTCTCTTCCTCATCAACATAGCGGGCATGTGGTTCCGACAGCTAACAACTGAGTAGATCAACAACTAGAACATGTTGGTCACCTGCTTTATCGAGCAATTCAAAGTTCACATCTCCCGACCAAAGGGCGTCATGTTCCTTACCTCCATCAACCAGTGGTCCGGCGAGACCCTCTTATCTTTCATAGAAAGATTTAATGCGGCCGTAGCATCAGTCGATCGACCCGAGCCATCGATGGTACTTATGGCCGCCCTTGCAGGTGTTCAGAACCAATTAGAATTCATGATCTCTTTAACCAGAGATCCTCCCAAGGACATTGAAGATTTATATGCCGAGGCTGCTAGATTCCTCCGACAAGAAGATGCTAGAATCGAGATGGAAAGCCTCGAGGTGCTCACTACAAAATATGGAGGTCCATCCAATGCCAATGGCCAGAACAAGGGAAAAGGAAAAGTATCGGAAAAGAATGATCACAACATACGACTCTGGAGAGAAGTATGATCGATACACCAAGCTCAACTCCTCCCTACTCAACATCTACCTTGACATACGAGGATCTCTACCGTTCCTTAAACCTCCTCGAAGGGAGCCGACTCAAAAGGAACTCGACTTTGGAAAGCACTGCATGTATCACAACATGGCAGGCCATAACACCAGTGAGTGCAGACATTTATGCGATCTCATCGAGGATAGGGTTCGGCATGGAGAACTACCCAAGTACGTCAAGAAACTGACATAGGCCATGCCTCCACAACCTTATGCCCAAGCTCCGCAGGTCGGTCCTCAAGCTCATCGAAATGGAAAGTACCCTGAGACCAGCAATCGCTGCATCATCATTAATTAATAAAATTTCGCTCATCGTGGAATTTACCCATTTCTTAGGATATAAGAAATGTACTTTTATTATTTCCAATAATGTGATGCTGTTGAAGTACACACATATAGAGTTAGGATTTAGTTTATAAGCGTGTTAAGGATTTAACTATCACCCGCTTAGAATTTGTTTTCATTTCCTGTAATAGCTTCTTAGCAGCAATAAACTTTTTTTTTCGATCATGGATTATGTTTGGATGATTCAAGTCGAGAATGATTAACGCTCGCTGACTCGAATACGGTAGGTGTTGGCCACCATTTCTAAACCATGGTCGATGACTGTCGCTTTATCTAACAAACTCTCTAAGCCGAGTATGGTTAATACTCGCCAACTCCATAAGCCGAGTATAATTAATACTCACCAACTCTATAAGCCAAGTATGGTTAATACCCGCCAACTCCATAAGCCGAGTATGGCTAATACCCGTAAATTCTATAAGCCGAGTATGATTGATACTCGCTAGACTTCACAAAGTCTTGTCAGGATTTGGCAGGTAAAAGATATCGACCCAAGAGTATGGTTTAAAACTTTCTGATAACTCACTAAACATGGTCAAAATCCGACCTTGGAAACCCTGGAACAACCAACTACACCATCTCACCAGCTACAGCCAAGTATGGTTTATACTCTCCAGCTGTTTAAGCCGAGTATGGTATATACTCGCTAATTCTCTAAGCCAAGTATGGTTGATACTCGCCAAACATGCAAAAACCGAGCATGACTTATTTTCGTCACTTAGACAATACCGTCTAACCAAAAGAAACCGAGCATGCTCGATGCTCATAACCCCATTCTTAACAGGTATCATTTAATTGGCAAGACCCCAGTTCTTCTGCTCCTATCAAAGACCAACTCAAAATGATCGATTTATAAGAGAATTTCTGGCCTTAATATGATTGTCGATTGTTGATAGTTTTTCGGCCTTAATACGATCCTCAGCGGTCGTCGTACTTCTGTCCTTAAGACAACCATTGTCGATCGTCGGATTTCCGGCCTCTCTCATCGTGATTTCACTAGAAGGACTTCAGATCAATGCTTTCTGGAAGATCCAGAACACATCTCCTTTCTTCAAGAAGATGTATTCTAAGGAGCAAAGTGTTTACTAATTTTTGGTAAAAGTCGTTCTAACCAATAGTTGAAGCCAAATACCAGATATCAGCCAATTCCAGCGGAAAATTACCACATTAGATTGACCGACCACAGATGTTTCCAGGAGTAAAGCGGAAGCCAGTCGGTCGAGTTGTCAATAGATCGATCGACCCGTTCCCTGAAAAATCGGGTCAAGCTGGATTCTCGGAGCAGAAGTATCCAGTACAATTATCTCCTACAGTATTAGATCAAAACAAGTTGTTCGCTATCAAACAAAGCCCTATTCCTAAGGCCGGAGTAGCAAATAAGTTTGACCAACAATCCTTTTAACATGCCATATACTTGAAGCGATGCAAGCCCGTCAATTTCGAGGAAGAACTATTCATGAGTAGTACCGGGTCCTACCGCCTAAAACTACTCAACCGGATCGAGATCCACGTGTAAAAGCCACAGAAAATGCATACCACGCCGCATGCAGGTCTGGCTCGCTGTCTCGCCTATATATACAACTCTTCCCCAAAGTAGAAATCATCAGAAACCCTCCACTCAAAGTTTACTACTCGGTTTACCAGAAATACTAAGCCGTGTTTTCTAGATTTAACGCAATGATTTTGTATTTAAATCATTCTTTTCTCTACTTTCTTCCACTAAAAAATTGCTATAACCAGTAATTGACAGTATAAACAAAGATTATAAGTGGACATAGGCACCAATATTAGCCGAAGCACTATAAAATATTGTGTCTCGCTTGTTCATATACTTTTTTCTTGCATCTCTGTGATAGTTTTTCGTGTGTACTCAATACATGTTTGGGGTTGATCGTCATAAAACCAACTTTTGACGTCAACAACAGTGGCACCCAGATCCAAAACTTTGTTTCCTGACTGTTAGTAACTGAGATGATGGTTTTGATGACAACAACCTTTTTAATTACTATATAAAATATATACTAACACTATTGTCTGTATACGTGTAGAACATATATGCAGATATTGATTATTGAAAATTGTACAGTATACGATTCAAGATTGAAGATAACAATGAAGAAGAAATTTAGTTTGAAGACTCATGTGTAATAAGAGTTCAAGAATTCAAGAAGTTCAAAAAATCAGGATAAGTAATAGAGTCGAGAATTTTTTAAAACTTCATAATAGCAATAAATCTTTATTCCTATATTTCTCATGGGATGGAACCAATTTTTGCCTTATAGTGGGATGGAATCCACAATCAAATTTGTTTTGGCGGAAACAGAGGCTTAGCATGATGAGATACTTCACAAGTAGGAACTCATAAAACTAAAGTTTAAAATTTTCTTTTTTGCTTCAATTCTCTTCTTAACTTTTATTCTTAATTAATTTCAAAATTACTTCCTATTTGAGAAATATCTTTTGGATCTGATGTTTCTTGGTTTTAAACTAACTTCTGTTTTGATATTTTAGTTTTAAAATCTCAAAGATATAATATATGTGTGAGTTTTAATATTATTATTTCTTTATATTTATATCTTATGTTTTAATATTTGTATAACTATAGTTTTATATTAAGTTTTAAATCACTTTTGTAGATTAAAATATATATTTTAAACTTGTATTATTATGTAGGAAAATATTTTGTTTAAACCCAAGAATCACCTTGATTTTTTTAAAAATCATTTCCATTGTTTTCAAAATTTTAAATTTCGAAAATTTTATTGGCATGTCAACATAGGGGGGTGACCATGTCGATAAGGTAGCAGTTTTTCCAAAAAAACCAGATTTCAAAAAATGTGTCTATTCGTTTAAAACCTTTCTCGAAAATAGATTTGGCAGTTGATTCCCTAAATATAACTAACCAAAAACGAATTTTTTTAACAACTTTTCATTATCTTCTACGGTCCTTCTTCTTCTCTCCATTTATTCTCTAAATTTTCATATATCCTAATCCAAACTTTACAGAATTCCAAAGAGATTCAAACCAGAATATCGCTAGCTTAATTATCTACATTCCTATCTCAAGTGCTATTCAGAGTGATAGTTGAAACTGTAATAAAAGGTCAAAGTTCAATCGAGTCTTTCTACCAAACAATTACCCAAAAGGTATGGTTATAGTCCATTCAAATCATCAGTGTATGATTGTAGCTCGTAAGAAAATTAGGTGATCTTGTAGCCTATTTAAATCAAGAGAGGTCCCTATGCTTGGAAGTAGTTGGGGCTGGACCTCATAGCCCTAAAAATGTGGACTGTAATTTGAATATTATTTGAGAAAAAATTTGCACAACCCTAAGTCGTGTGGGAATGGATGTCGAGTAAGTCCGAACCAGTATAAAATCCTGGCGTGTTATTTCCTTTACTATTTTTACTTATTATTTGCATCTATGATTTATTATATGAATGTTTCATATCTATGATTTTCATTTGAGTCTGAATATTCAGAAAGATTTCAAGAAATTCGTAAATTCCATTAAACACTAACCAGTCCCCTCTAGTGTTAAGTTAGCCTTAAGATCCATAATCTGCATTCCCAACAATTTGTGTCATAGCATAGGTTTTTAAAATTTTCATAATCTTGATTTTTGAAAGGATTAAAATGGCAATTTTTGGAATATATGTTAACACTATTTCAAAAATGTTTAATTCATCGTTTCTTATTTCAAAAAAAAAATATTGAAATAAGTTGAACCTTTTATAAGACTAAGAAATGATTTCGAATTATAACACCTATTATAATAAATAATCTAGAAATCACAAATATTTTGCCTTACTGAATATCTATCGATAATGAAATCTTTAAAGGTTGTCTTAAAGACAATACTAAGTTAAATGGTTTTTGGTTTGTCATGATAATGTGTTAATTACATTCATCTTTAACGGTAAGTATGTTGTTTATTAAGAATTGTTTTAGGTTTGTCATAAATAGTGTTTTAGCAATACTTGTTTTTAAACCCTTAAAATATATTTAAACTGGTAACATACCGTTTAATGGTTTTGAATATACTTAGATCTTTAATAATGGATTTCAAAGATAGAAATAAGTATTGATTTTTTTTGGATAAGGATAATAAAGAAGATGTTTCAACATATAAAAGTGAAGAGATTCTTAATAAACAATGGTTTCATGCTCTTTAGTTATATTGTAAAAAAAAGTAAGTATGCAAATGATTTGTGAATACACTTGTACCATATAGACGAGTACATAAATACTTCTTCAAGTATTGAATACTATAAAATAATAGGGGAATAGTACGCATATATCTTTTATATGTAGAAGCTAAATATATACATAAGTATATAAAGGAACATTAATCAAGTAGAACTTGTTGATTAATGAATGATGTATTATTAGAAAAAAGAAGTTTTAATGAATGAAAGATAGATTAATTGGGAAAGGATTTAGAGTTCATTTATATGACTTAATCGTGTTTGCGTGTTAATTATGTTGTATGACTAGATAGTTCTTTAGATGTTCATGTAACACCTCGTAATAATATACCTAAATAGACTTAAGATAATCTAATTCAAAAATAAATTATAATATGTAATAAAAATCAGAAATAAAATAATAATATATTAATGGGCTGAAAAATGGAATTTTGAGAAATTACGAATTTGGCCACGAAAATATCGTAGCTATATTCGTGGTGAGATACTGACCCATTTTTATATATAATACTCGAAAACAGATTCCGTAGGAGGATTCACATTTAAAAAATGTTGTGCGTAAATATTTATACACAAATGCTTGAAATTTGAATTGAAAACATAAATATATGGAATAAAAATGACTAATTAATGGTTGATTAGAATATTCGATTTTGTGTGTACATATCTACAAATAAGAGGGAACAAGAATATTGATTAAATGGAAAGAATACTACAAAATAAGTAATGTTTAATAATAAAATCTTTCCAGCTATCATTTTAAATTCATTGGCTGTTTGGGGGACCAAGAGGTCGACCGCCTCCCTAGCAGGGGTGTCGACCATCGGTCGACCGCCCTCCTAGGGATGGTGTCGACCGCGGGCGGCCAGTACCTAATTTGGCCTGGTTTGGGTTTCTAGTGTTTGTTTATAGACTAACAACCGAGATTAAATCTGAACAATACTATGGCTATTATATACTCACACGCCTATTAATAACTCTCTAAACCTAAACCCTAAACTAGTCTTCTTCTCCTCCCCAGCCTCCACTTTACCATTGATTCTAGAGATATATTTTAGATTTTCTTCTTCCTCTCTTAAATCTATTTTCTTTTCTAATTCTTTTCTTATAGGATATGAATAGGATTTAAATCTGGAATCATAAGATTTATATATATAAGGATTCTAACTATTTAATTCTTATATATATATATATATATATATATATATATATCTAAGGGATTGGAGTTTGCATTTGTGTTCGTTCACGAAGGTTTTCAGATCCAATAGGCAAACATCATCAACTCTATGACAGTTTCATACAGTTAAATCACTGTGAGTGGAAATAATACTTGTTTTGGCTAAATTCTACATTCTGTAGATTTCATATTAATTTGTATGCCTAAGGAGGTTTGGTTTCACGATAACATCATATTGAAAAAAAACCTCAAATCTCCTATTTTACACATATCCAAAGTTGTCAATTAATATTTCGGGTTTGTGAATTGTTTGGGTTATGTTTGTTGAATAGTTTGGTGATTTTACATTTGTTTGATTTCATTTACCTCTTCATATTTAAAAATTAATTGTGATGTAAAAAGATTAAGATTTGGTTTGGTTTTATTATTTGGATAAGTTTAGCTTTCCATTCCAAAATGGATGATTTGAACGTAATCGGATTTGAAATAACCAAGCGTTTATATTTTTATGTGCAACATAGAAAAAAGGGTAAATTTGATTCAAATAAAGGTTTATGTATATATGAATGTGTATATATATATGCCAAATAGGTATATATATATATATGTATGTATTCAATACCTTGTTTCTCTTTCATTACTTAAATCATTCTAACAAACCTAGGATACAGGTTTGAATAGTCACGTTGTTGTTTTCCCATTTTCTGCTTATTATTAGTTATACCATGAATTACGTAGTTTGGTATGGGAATTGCGCTTGTATACCTTTTATATGAACGAGATTGACAATTTACACTGTTGAAACGTAAATTATATATTTATTTTGCGTAATCAATGTAATCAAACGTAATGATAGCATAACTAATACGTTAGAAAATGGTTAGAATTTAAAATGTCCCCATAAATCATTGCTTTTGTGTGTGTAATAAATGGCTTATATATATATTAAATAATGCCACATAGACACGAGGTTAGTTGTCACTTGTGGTAGATATCTACCCGGAACCAACCGGCAAATCCGGCAACCGCAAGTTAATTAGGCTAATGTGAGATTTCTAGGTGCCAAAAGCCATTTAACTTAGTACACTATGACATGAGGTTAAGCCCACATGTAATAGAAGTCTGCCCGGAACTGCTCGGCATATCCAGCATCTACAAGTAAATGGTTTAATGTGAGAATTCTAGTGTGTGTGTGTGTATATATAATGTAATGACCCGCATTTTCAGCGATAAAATAATTAATTTATTCAATTATTTAAATAATGATTTAGAGAATATAATGGTCTTTGAATTAAAGAAGAGTGAATATTTAATTAAAATAATAACTAAATAATATATTTAATTCAGAAATAATCATAATCAGTGGAATTCGCGATATGGTGTGAATCGTGAAATTCAAAATATATAATTCAGTTTAGAGTTGAATTATATTAAGGAATATATTATATAAACGACAGTTTGAACGTATAATTATAATAAAATTATAATCGAGCTAGAAATGGCGCGACAGTTCGCTATTTGGCGATTCGAACTTCAACTGAATATATAAAATTCGTTTTAAATCGGATTTCTGTGAAACAAGAAACGTTGGGAGCTGGTGAAGTATATTTTTCTAGTGGAAGAGAAAAATCGAGATTCTGTTGTGTAGATTTTGATTTATGTCCAAATCAAATTTTAGAAAAGTCGCTGTGGAATTCCTTTATAATTTATAACGATTTATTTATATTTTAAAAAGAGAATTTCATTATAAATCGAATATCGATTTATATCGGGATTTGAAATATTGAGTTATAGATTCATATAGGAATATTCTAGAACTGTATTATATTCTGTGTGAATATATACGATAATATTTATTTATAAATATTTAATTAAAATGCTTTGAAATATATTTATATATTTAAAAGGGTTATTTAGAGCTTTAAAAATAGCCACTTTTGCAAACGAAGTCGAAATTCGATGAAACTAATTTTGTTGGATCCGCAATATTAAATTATTTTAGATTTCAAGTTTCGTGATTTTTGGGGTCATGTGGCCGTACGGATTTTTAGAGTGAAAACAGTCAGTATTTTAACAGTTAAAAATACGCTGTGTGAGCATAAGAAGTCGGAATTTGATGAAACCAGTGTCGTTGGGACCGTAATGTCGAACTGTAGCTGCATGTCCAGTTTCGTGATTTTTAGGTACCGTATGTGATCACAGGTGTTTTAGAGGACAAATAAAATTAGCGATTGCTTAAAATAAAATATAAAATTCGAATAAAAATATATTAAAACTACCCTATATAAACCCCTTAACAACCTAAAACCTAATTCCAATCTCAAAACTTGCGCCGTCAGGAAAAGAACCAGATCCTTGGCAAAAACGTGAGTCCAAAAATCAATAGAAAAGGATATAAAATTCTATAAATCAACACACATATATTTTGTTCGTTAGAGGAAGAGCTTCATTTCTATATCTGATTTCCCCAGTTCGACGTCATTCTGGGCACGGTGATTTTTCAGCACAATTCTAGGGTTGATCGATTCACAAAATTTGTGCATCGATGAGTGTTTTGAAGGTTGTATTTGAGGTTGTGGTTGTATTTAGCTTGGATTGGGAATTTTTGAGGGGATTTCGAAATAAAAGATGTCGATGTTCTTCCTGGTCAGCGTGCGTGAGTCCTGAAGTCGCGGTAGACAGGTGATTTTCGAACTGGAGTTTAATGGTACTGGTAGATGGAGGATTGAACGAGATGTTGTGTGGTGATATTGAATTGAAGTTTAATGAAGAAGGAAGTGAGAACATGGAGTGCAAAAGGAACGACAATGGCTTTGTAATTTCAGAGGAGCGACCTGGGTTTGTGGAAGATGAAGGATGAGCAGATGGGTTCTAACATGGACAAATGGGCCTGATTGACAAGGAGTAAGGCCCAACGGCAAATTAAAGTAGTTTTGTTTAAATTTAAATGTACATGAACTTCGTAGTATCATAATTATCTCATACGTGATCGAAATTCAGTGAAACAAGATCCGATGGGATCGTACGGACAGACACTTCCCAATGGAACTGACTGGGAGTGGATTGGGGCTCGTATGAATTTATGGTGAAACAAATTGTTTGATTCAAATCAAACAAATAGTTTATCGTTCTTTAACGATGAACTGCCAATGTGAGTAAAACTCACCAACTCTGAACAGCTATATTTTTTTTAATGTATTTTTAGAACTGTTAATCATCTGTTGATTTCTGTGTGTTAACTGTTTGGTTGAATTGCTTACGTATTGGTTGAAATTATAGATAACGATATATATATATGAATCGTAAAACAAATATTGATTCTGTTTAGCAGAATATTTCATATTGAAATGAAATCGATGTTAATTATATTGTTTAACATCTGTGATGCAGGGAAACAGTTTGGGGGAATCCAACTGGATACCTCAACATTTATTTTACTGTTTTTCATATATATTGTGATGTATGATGTGACATATAATCTGTTGTTGATTATGTGTGTTTGGACGATATTGATCATCGTGACCTGATATGTTGAATACCATAACATACCGGAATGTGGAAAAAGGGAATTTTCAAAATGAATATTGAAAATAGATTATTTATAAAATCAAAGAATTTTATAAAAGAGATAATATTTATAAAATCAAAGAAGATTTTATAAAAGGAATTATTTATAAATGGAATATTTATAAATAGAAATTTATTTATAAATGGATTATTTATAAATAGGAATTACTTAGAAATAAAACCCAAAAGGAATTATTTACAAACCATTTGCTAATAGAATAAATAGAATAGATAAGAGAATTATTTATATGTTAAATAAATAGAATTAAAACGGAATATTTATTTAAGAAATAAATAGAAGTGTAAAAGGGATTATTTATTTAGAAAATAAATAGAATGGATATAAAAAGGAAATATTGGTAAACCAGTACAAATAGAATTGGAAAGGGAATATTTGTAAAACATTTACAAATAGAATTGAAAAGGAAATATTTAGAAAATAAATAGAGTTATAAAAAGGAAATTTGTTTATAACGGAATAGGATGTTATAAAAAGGAAACCGTTATAAAAAGGAAAAACGCTATTAAAAGGAAATCATTTGTAAAGTGAAGAACCGTTATCGAAAGTAAATCTTTTCAAATGAATAAACGTTATAAAAAGGGAAATCTTTATAAATCAATAAAGTAATTGAATATTAGTTATTCGAAGGGAGTCAATCGAATATGGTATTCGAAAGTTAGTTAATCGAATACAGTATTCGAAAGTTAGTTAATCGAATATGGTATTCGAAAGTTAGTTAATCGAATATGGTATTCGAAAGTTAGTAAATCGAATATGTTATTCGAAAGGGGTTAGTCGAGTCGAATTAGTTGAATAGAGTTAAATCAAATATTAGTTATTTGAATAAGAGTTAATCAGTTAGAGTTAATCGATCAGAGTTAAATCGAACTAGAGTTAATCAAATAAAGTTAGTTGAAGAAGAGTTAGTCAAACATAGTTATTCAGGATAGGTTGCCATCTCGTACGACTGCTAGCGTAATTCGCTGGGCTGTAAATAGCCTAAGGCGGTCGGATGTTTCTTGAGGGAATCAGGAATAACCATTGTGATCGTTGCGATCTAGAGTCAAGCGAATGGAGTTAAATCGAATATTAGCTATTCGAAATAAAGTTAAAACAAGCATAGTTATTCGAATATAAGTTAATCGAATATTAGTTATTCGATAGGAGTTAATCGAGTTGAGTTAAAAAGGTCGAGTTAATTAAGTTAAGTTAGTCAAGATGAGTTATCAAACCGAGTTAATTCGAAAGGAGTTAATCAAATATAGTTTATTCGAATAGAATTAAAGGAGTTAATCGAATATAGTTTATTCGAAAGGAGTTAAGTGAAAAGAGTTAATCAAATAGAGTTAATCTATTAAACTTAATCAAATAGAGTTAATCGACTAGAGTTAAATCAAAAGAGTTAATCCAATAAGAGTTAATTGATAAAAGTTAATTGAATAGAGTTAATCGAATATAGTTTATTCGAAGAAAGGTTTTCAAATCTAGTTATTCGTAAGAGAGATTATCGAATATAGTTATTCGAAGGGAGGAGTTATCGAATAGAGATTATTCAAAAGAGAATTACGTAAGGAAGTTATTAAAGGTTTAAAAGATAAACTTTGACTATTTCGAAGTTAAAACGTTGTTCAGTTAAGGTCTGAGAGGTAATTATAGCCCAACTTGATTGATTTCCTTCTTAACTAAGGAATGGCTAAGGTTTGATAGTGAATGGTGGTTAAATGAATTTAGTTAATGAGTGTAATGGTTTGAGTTGGCGTCGCGATGTTTTATTTAAACATCTGTTTCAACTGAATGAAGGAGCTTTGGAAATGTTCTCCAAATAAGAATCAGAAATGTTTTCTAATATAGAAAACAAGAAATGGAAATGTTTTCCATTGTTAATAACGTATATTTCTAAATTTAGAAAATAAGAAATGTTGAATATAGGGAAACAGGAGATGAAAAAAATGAATAAGTTAAATAGAGAGATAAATGTTAAATGATGGTTGATCGATATAATTTCCATCTGGAAATAATATCATTGTTTGCATACATGTTTTTCTTTGATATTTAAATCACAGACTATCAAAGTTTTGACCATTTTAATGTTGTTAATATGGAGAGACCAGTTGGATTATTATCTGAAGAACCACTCCATATTCGCATAAGCGTTGCGAATCATATATGCCAAAGATAATTGAAGACGGTGTAAAGTTCAAGTGCTGTTGTATAAATCTTAGGTAAAGATTGCCTAAGATGGTTGTACTGAATAGTGCCTTCGGTTTATCCAGCCCCAGGACAACTTGTGTGGACGAATGTCTGACAGAGTATTCCTAACAAATCATATATGTTGATCTCTTCAAACGCATCACGTTTGGTGGTGGAGGAATTCGTTTCTCTTAGCTTCATACCCATGATACCGTTAGGGAAATCGAAAATGATTTGGCGGGTATAACGATGTGGTATTCCAAGTGAATGAAGGTATGATATGTAAAAAGATACGCGTAGCTTCTAGCCTCACATCCGGTAAATGACAGAAATCGGGCAGGCAGCATGGCTAAGTCGGTCGCTCCGAAGTAGGGTGTATAATCACCTATCTAGAGAATATTCATTTGATTCTTTAATTTATCAATGCTGTCCCATATATATACGGGAAACGGTTGCTGATCCCAACCGTTGGTGATATACATTCGATACACTCAAGCGAAATGAGTGGTCGGTCATGTGTGGCTGAGTTGCAAGATGTTCTTGTTGAACTCCAGTGTATTGTTCCTAGAGTAAACTGATCGGAAGGTGGTACCATACCTTGTCATAGTTGGAAATCCATTATCCAATAAGCGCCTGCGGTTTATGATTTTATATTATATATGTGGAACGTGAGATGCAAGCGTTCTGCTAGATTGTTATTTACTTGATCTAGACATTATTATAATATCAGACAAGTATTGATTTTAAAGTTATTTGGGTTCTCACAAGGGAAAAACCCCGTTCCGTTTTCACGGCGTGGTCTTATGAGATATCCTTTATTTAACCAAGTGTTTGGAGTTTTATTCATACCAGTCCCATGACTGACCCGGAGTTTATTTGTTTGTTTTCCCTAAACTCTTGGGTGCCTAAATTTGTACGGGCAGTCAAGTAGTCGGGATTTTACAGATACACCTGGAGAGCTTGGAGCAGGAGGCTTCAGGATTTTATAGCTATTGTTTATTTCTGCTGTGTTGTAAGTGTTATACTTCGCAATGTTATTGTATACATATATTGTTTGTATTTCAAAAGTTATGTTATATTTTATTCGTTCCGCTGTGAGATTCGTGTTTACTCTGATGATGTATGTTCTTCTTCTTTGTGACGGCCCGCCCCGCACCAACCGACATTTACTCCAAAGGTGCGCTGTACACATGTCTAGTTAGCACGGAACGGGTCGTCAGAAGGAAAAAGGAAGAAGGAAATGAACTAACAAGGAACCTGTAGAATGTCTCACAGCGCATAGAACAAAATATAATAACAACATATTTGACATAAAACAGGAGAGACAGTGCACAAGCTGAAAACCAAAACTAAACATCATGGCAGCGGAAATTCAAAATACAGCTTATTACAACTTTCAAACTGTCTCAGAGCAAAAGCAATATAAAGGAGGTACACTACTAATGCCCAAGTAGCGACCACCAATGACATAGGGAGAATGTGTATATATATATCATACGTGGAAGCCTCCTACCCGCCTCCGAATCAGCTACTCGCGCATCACCGGCTAACCTGTCTCTAGTCTGCTCGTGTGAGCACCCAGAGTAATAAGAGGAGACATAAAACTCTGGGTCAGACATAAAGCCTGGTATGAGCGATAAGCATCTAAAGTGAACAATAACAGGTAGACTAAAACATACCTGAACCTGGACCTGCAACCAAAGAGTTAGCACTACATACTGTACAACAATCTAAGGTACCATATCAAACAGTGTAAAGATACAGAGGTGGGGGAGGTGTGCATGTCATAATGATGGCAAACAATCAAACATAGCATCCATCCTCACATCTCTCACTCAGTGCGTAAAGCATACGATATTCACCACTTCGATCACACAACATACCTCGCTACGATCACTCTGCCCCATGAAGTCATAAATGGCTTCACGGCACTGATAACGTAGCCACAAATCCTTCGCTATGTCCACTTTGCCCCATGGAGTCACAAGAACCCCACTGCACTGGCTCATAGCCTTACTAACCCTTACTATGTCCACTCCGCCCCATGGAGTCACAATGACCCCACTGCACTGGCTCATAGTCTTACTACGCATCACCTTGCCCCTCGGGTCATAATGACCCTACTGCACTGATAACGTAGTCTTGCTACCATCACCTTGCCCCTCAGGTCATAATGACCCTACTGCACTGATAAGTAGCCATCATACATTTTTAGTGGTGAATCGAAGTTATGAACATCGACAACTCCTTAGCACACGTCCCGCAGCAAAGCCCAACCATGAAGTGAACTCATCGGTTCCCAACTGGATCCTGAGCTCTAACTTCCCATATTGGGCTACCTTTGCATCTCGGGTTATTGGTTAATACTAGGTCGGGTCGGGTTCCTCCTCAAGCCCTCGGTTCAGGTCGGGTATCCTCCATCGGTTCGGGTCGGGTATTCTCCATCGGTTCGGGTCGGGTCCTCTTCTGGTACGGTTCGGGTCGAGTATTTCTCCTCGGGTCGGGTTGGGTGCCATTCCCCTCCAGTTCGTGCTTCCGCTCCGATCCGCCTCCTTATCCTTCACATGCTCTTATCCGATCCACCTTCATGCTTCCGCTCCGATCCGTCCTCCTTAATCCGATCCGATCCCAATTCAGTTAGCGTGGCCTTCCTTTTTGCCAATTTTTCCCAAGTATCAGGTTCCGATCCGATCGAATCTCTTGCCCAGTTCAATATATCCGATCCGAGCCCCACATCCGATCCGATCCGAAACCTGCACTGTTTTCTGAAACTGTTCCATCAAGTGTTTATGCCATTCGACGACGTTTTCGACCATTCTAACTATTGAAACCAATCACAAAGCATTTCATACAGTCATAGCAACATGCATAATCAACCACAAACATCAAAACATCAATATGATAGGTTAAAATGGATCAAACATACCCAAAATCTCACATTTCCCCTTAAGCATGTTTAGGTGAAACTAATGATAGGATTAGCAAAACTTAACCAAATTAACCCAAATTCATATCAGAGGTCTAAAACATCATTTAAGAATTTATGAACATTTTTCCCGAATTTTATCATGTTTAAATTCGCTAATTAACACTAATCACACCTAATTAGTCATAATTAGTGCAAAACTATGCAAATCACTCACCTTAGCCACAAATAAACTAAGATCTGAAATTAATCTCTGATTTGATGTGAATCCCAATGCTAAACAACAGCCCCAATGTTGCTTTGATGTAGATCTTCCTTGATTAGAGGTTGCTAAGCTTAATCCTTGACCAAAAGGTGATTTGGAGGTGATTTAGAGATTGGAGGCCATTTTTAGGGTTCCTTGGTGATAAGTGGAGGCTAGAAAACTAAAATGGAATGATTCTCTACTTCATTTCAGCCTCCCCATAACCCTAATCCCGAAATGGGTTATGGGCCTATCCACTAATCACCCGATTTGGCCCGGTTAAGCAGTTTTTCACCCTCCAAACCTTATTTCAGCCATATCTCCCAAACGGTAAGTCCGTTTGGCCATTATGACCACTCTACGGAAAGATAAACCATCAAACGAATCCAATGGAAGTGGTTTCAGGTCAAAATTCCTTTCCAATCAAAAGTTATGGCCAAAACAGTACCAACTAAGGGCAAAATGGTCATTTAAAAATCGACAAAAATCATGAACATGGGAAATGACTCTAATGGATGTTTCCCAAAGTTACATGACTATACGACTTCATACGGGAAGGAAATAAATATTCTACGATCCCCCGATGCGTAGAATACAGGTCTTTACACTCTCCCCCCCTTAAGAAATTTCGCCCCCGAAATTCCCTAATAAAAATACACACAAAAGTCCCGCATGCCTATCTATCATAAAACAACAATCAAGCATGCAAACAAGCAAAACAAATCTACCCTAGCATGCGGAAAACTAAATTGCAAAGTAAATCTTACCAGACAAAGAGTTCTGGATACACCTTCCTAATGCTCTCCTCTGTCTCCCAAGTACAATCATTCTCGTCCTCGCCCCACTGAACCTTGACTAGCTTCACCGCCTTCCTTCGAAGTTGCTTCGTATCGTGCCCCACAATACGAATCGGCTTGCGGTTCCCAACCGCCTCGGGTTCTACTTCGAAGTCCTCTAACTGATCAGGTGAAATAGTCATATCTGAGCCGTGAACGAACTTCCTCAGTTGGGAAACATGAAATACATTGTGAACTCCCGCCATTTTCTCTGGTAAGCCAACTCTATAGGCCAAATTCCCGACTAGTTCAAGAACAGGGAATGGGCCAACAAATCTTGGTGCCAACTTGCCTCTCCCGCCAAATCGAATCACGCTCTTTAACGGAGAGATCTTGACAAACACCAAGTCATCAACGGAGAATTTCAAGCCTCTTCTCCTCTTATCAGCATAACTCTTCTGCCTATCTTGGGCAGCTTTCATTCGTTGCTGAATGATCTTAATCTTATCTGAAGTTTCTCTCACCACATCTGGTCCAAGCATAAACTTCTCGCCAGTCTCTATGCAACATGATGGGGAGTTACACGGTCTTCCATACAAAGCTTCATATGGAGCCATACCGATACTGGATTGGTAGCTATTATTATATGCAAACTCTACTAGATGCAAATGGTCATCCCATGATCCACCAAAATCCAATATACAAGCTCTCAAGAGATCTTCCAATATATGATTCACCCTCTCCGTTTGACCGTCGGTCTGAGGATGATATGCGGTACTGAGATGCAACTCTGACCCTAGAGCCTCTTGTAAGCTCTTCCAAAACCCACTAGTGAACAACGGGTCTCGGTCACTTACAATGCTTTTGGGTACTCCATGAAATCTCGCTACCCACTTCATATACAATTCTTCCAACTTGGTTGCCGTCCTGGTCGATTTGACTGGTATAAATCTTGCACTCTTACTCAATCGATCCACAATTACCCAAATGCTATCATATCCCGATCTAGTCCTTGGTAGGCCATCGATGAAATCCATCGAGACTTGCTCCCATTTCCATTCGGGAATTCTAATGGTTGCAACAAACCACTAGGCTTCTTTTGCTCGGCTTTAACTAGCTGGCAATTCATGCATTTGGATATAAACTTCCCAACATCTCTTTTCATCCCTTCCCAGTAGTAAGTCTGCTTCATGTCTCGATACATCTTGTTACCACCGGGATGTATAGTCAGTTTTGAGTGATGACATTCTCTAAGCACTTCATCGCTCAAACCATTTACGTTGGGCACAACTAGTCTTCCATTCTTTCGAAGCCATCCATCTCGATCAAGGCCATATACATTCATCTCCTCATCGATACCCATCTCTAACTTGGAGACGATTTCCAATAGGTTAGGATCGTCCCTCTGACTAGAGCCGATCCGCTCAATCAAAGGGGGTCTGATCGTCAAACTAGCTAGCATGACTGGATCTAATTCGCACTTTGGTCTGAAATCAAACCCCGCGATATACTCCAGTTGCTTCCACTCAAGAAACATTGCCCCTAAGCTGGCATGTCTCCTACTCAAGGCATCGGCTACCGCATTACCCTTCCCAGGTGTATATGCGATATCAAAATCATACGAAGCCAAGAACTCTAACCATCTTTGCTGACGGAGATTCAGATCTTTCTGAGAGAAGAGATACTTTAACGATTTATGATCGGTAAACAACTCAAATCTTTCTCCCAAGAGATAGTGTCTCCACATCTTCAGCGCAAACACGATCGCTGCTAATTCCAAATCATGGGTAGGATACTTCTTCTCATGCGGCTTTAGCTGTCGACTAGAATAAGCCACAACCCTACCTCCTTGCATCAATACTGCACCCAGTCCGGTACCACAAGCATCCATGTATACCATCATCTCTTCATTTCCTTTAGGAATGACTAACACTGGCGCACGCGTCAACTTCTCCTTTAGACTCTTGAAAGCATCCTCACACACTCCGTCCCAGACGAAGAACTGGCTCTTCTTAGTCAACTGAGTCAACAGTGCTGCTATCTTGGAGAAGTCCTGGATAAACTTACGATAATATCCAGCTAATCCCAAGAAACTTCTTACATCTATTGCATTCTTTGGTGTAAGCCAATCCTGTACCGTAGCCACCTTCGCAGGGTCCACGGCAATACCACTTTCGGAAACAACATGACCCAAGAATCTTACTTCCCTTCTCCAAAAATGACACTTAGAGAATTTCGCTTTCAATTGGTGTTTCCTCAACACCTCCATCACTATCCTCAAGTGTCCCTTGTGTTCCTCCTCTGTCCTTGAGTAAACAAGGATATCATCCACGAACACAAGAACAAACTTATTCAACTGATCTCTGAATACTCGATTCATAAGATCTACAAAGTAGGCTGGTGCATTGGTCAACCCAAATGGCATGACCAACCACTCATAAAATCCAGACGGCATCCTAGATGTCGTTTTCGGAACGCTCTCATCTGCTATCGGAGCTGATGAAATCCTGTCGCGAGGTCCAACTGGGAGAACACTCTTGCTCCTTCCAGTTGATCAAACAAATCATCTATCCGCGGTAGAGGATACTTATTCTTCCTCGTCACCTTATTCAACTCGCGATAGTCCACACACAAACGAAGGGAACCATCTGCCTTAATGGCAAACACAACTGGTGCTCCCCACTTGGAGACAATCCTTCTAATAAATTCCTTCTTCAAAAGATTGCTGACTTGCACCCCGAGCTCTCGCTGCTCCCATGGTGCCATACGACGAAGTAGCATCACTATAGGTCTGGCATCTTTCACTAAATCAATACGGAACTCAGTCTCTCGGTGTGGTGGAAGCCCGGTCACCTCCTCGAAGACGTCCAGATACTGGCCAACCACGGGCACATCTGACAACTCATCCTACGGGATGTCGAGGGAATTTACAAAACTAGCCATAACCCCATCACTAGGTAGGCTACCAAACACTACCCTCCGCCCATCATCCGCCCTCACTGTCACCAAAAAGCACTCACAGTCTACCACCACCCCGTATCTTTGGAGCCAATCGACTCCCAATATAATGCCATACCCAGTAAAGCCCAAAACAAAGCAATCACATACAAACATACATCCATGACTCGATAAGACCAAATTCCTGCAAGTCATACTAAGGCTAGTCGAACCACCAATCGGGTTCGTCACAACCAATGGTCTATCGACTATCTCGGGATTCCAGTCCCAACCTATCTACCAGGTCACTAGATATGAAGGAACGGGAAGCCCCAGTATCAAACAAAACTCGAACTGGTACATCATAAATAGAAATCATTCCTTGAATAACAACATTCTTTCCTTTCTCCGCCGCAGTTGGGGCATTCGACGAAGAAGGAACAGCATCAATAGCATATGCTTTCACAATCTGCTTCTCCTTAAGAGGTTGTGGACACTTATCCTTATGATGTCCCACTTGACCACAGCTGTAGCACTTCCATTCCGCTGGCTTGGCCCGACATTCTTTAGCATAATGGCCCTTCTTTCCACAGCTGAAGCACTCAACATCCTTCTTGCTCTTTTTCTGGCCACCTTTAGATTGGTCCTGCTTTCTCTTATTCTGAGAGTTATTCTTGCCTCCACCGCCTGCTTGCGGCTTTGGCCCTTCTGCAGATGCAGCTTCAGTCTTTGACTTAGGGTAAAGACTCTCTGATCTCAAAGCCTTCCCCACAATCGATTCAAAAGTCTCATCGATGTGATTAATAAGCCTTTCCCCCAAGTACCCATCCAAACCAGTAATGAACTTCTCATTCTTCTTCTCAGGAGTGTCAATGAGAGACAGTCCATACTTCGAAAAAGTGTCGAACTCAGCAATATAGTCAGAAACTGCCCTTCCGTTCTGCTTGAGTTCCATGAACCTCTTAAACAACACTGACTTCTGGGCAGCTGGAATAAACTTCTCGCTAAAGCGAGCCTAGAACTGATCCCAAGTAACCCGGTCCTCTAGAGTAGCTGTTCTAATGGCATTCCACCAATTCATCGCCCGCCCTTGCAGTTGACGAGACACTAGCCTTCTTTTCATCGCATCCTCAAGACCCAAGTCATCAAAGATACGGTCACAGCTATCCATCCAGTCTTGAACATCCGTGGCTGACTCCGTCCCGTGGAACGGCTTCCCACCAAGATTAGTGTAATCTTTGCACAACTTGGCGAAATCGACCCTAGGTGCCTGCACTACTGGGCCAACACCAACTCCGGGATTGGGAACTGCCCCTTGCACTTCTCTAAGCATAACTATCATGAGGTTAGTAAACATCGCCCTTATGTCAGCGGCATACCCATGGTTGGTCCCTCTACCAGCACCCCTCGTGTCTCGGCTCATCGTCAATCTAAAAAAAAGAAACGATTAACGACCCCATAGTGGTGCTACTGCAGTGCGACTTCATTCTTATACTACCAATAGTATATATATAGCTTTTGAAAACCAAAGTAATTACAAATACGTGCTCTCATATACGTACTCTCTCTCCCTGGTGTCTTTCCCTAGGTTAACTACGCAACCTAGAGCTCTGATACCAAGTGTGACGGCCCGCCCCGCACCAACCGACATTTACTCCAAAGGTGCGCTGTACACATGTCCAGTTAGCACGGAACGGGTCGTCAGAAGGAAAAAGGAAGAAGGAAATGAACTAACAAGGAACCTGTAGAATGTCTCACATCGCATAGAACAAAATATAATAATAACATATTTGACATAAAATAGGAGAGACAGTGCATAAGCTGAAAACCAAAACTAAACATCATGGCAGCGGAAATTCAAAATACAGCTTATTACAACTTTCAAACTGTCTCAAAGCAAAAGCAATATAAAGGAGGTACACTACTAATGCCTAAGTAGAGACCACCAATGACATAGGGAGAATGTGTATATATACATATCATACGTGGAAGCCTCCTGCCCGCCTCCGAATCAGCTACTCGCGCATCACCGGCTAACTTGTCTCTAGTCTGCTCGTGTGAGCACCCAGAGTAGTAAGAGGAGACATAAAACTCTAGGTTAGACATAAAGCCTGGTATGAGCGATAAGCATCTAAAGTGAACAATAACAGGTAGACTAAAACATACCTGAACCTGGACCTGCAACCAAAGAGTTAGCACTACATATTGTACAACACTCTAAGGTACCATATCAAACAGTGTAAAGATACGGAGGTGGGGGAGGTGTGCATGTCATAATGATGACAAACAATCAAACATAGCATCCATCCTCACATCTCTCACTCAGTGCATAAAGCATACGATATTCACCACTTCGATCACCCAACATACCTCGCTACGATCACTCTGCCCCCATGAAGTCATAAATGGCTTCGCTGCACTTATAACGTAGCCACAAATCCTTCGCTATGTCCACTTTGCCCCATGGAGTCACAAGAACCCCACTGCACTGGCTCATAGCCTTACTAACCCTTACTATGTCCACTCTACCCCATGGAGTCACAATGACCCCACTGCACTGGCTCATAGTCTTACTACGCATCACCTTGCCCCTCGGGTCATAATGACCCTACTGCACTGATAACGTAGTCTTGCTACCATCACCTTGCCCCTCAGGTCATAATGACCCTATTGCACTGATAAGTAGCCATCATACATTTTTAGTGGTGAATCGAAGTTATGAACGTCGACAACTCCTTAGCACACGTCCCGCAGCAAAGCCCAACCATGAAGTGAACTCAACGGTTCCCAAATGGATACTGAGCTCTAACTTCCCATATTGGGCTACCTTTGCATCTCGGGTTATTGGTTAATACTGGGTCGGGTCGGGTTCCTCCTCAAGCCCTCGGTTCGGGTCGGGTATCCTCCATCGGTTCGGGTCGGGTATCCTCCATCGGTTCGGGTCGGATCCTCTTCTGGTACGGTTCGGGTCGAGTATTTCTCCTCGGGTCGGGTCGGGTGCCATTCCCCTCCAGTTCGTGCTTCCGCTCCGATCCGCCTCCTTATCCTTCACATGCTCCTATCCGATCCACCTTCATGCTTCCGCTCCGATCCGTCCTCCTTAATCCGATCAGATCCCAGTTCAGTTAGCATGGCCTTCCTTTTTGCCAATTTTTCCCAAGTGTCAGGTTCCGATCCGATCGAATCCCTTGCCCAGTTCAACATATCCGATCCGAGCCCCACATCCGATCCGATCCGAAACCTGCACTGTTTTCTGAAACTGTTCCATCAAGTGTTTACACCATTCAACGACGTTTTCGACCATTCTAATTATTGAAACCAATCACAAAGCATTTCATACAATCATAGCAACATGCATAATCAACCACAAACATCAAAACATCAATATGATAGGTTAAAATGGATCAAACATACCCAAAATCCCACATTTCCCCTTAAGCATGTTTAGGTGAAACTAATGATAGGATTAGCAAAACTTAACCAAATTAACCCAAATTCATATCAGAGGTCTAAAACATCATTTAAGAATTTATGAACATTTTTCCCGAATTTTATCATGTTTAAATTCGCTAATTAACACTAATCACACATAATTAGTCATAATTAGTGCAAAACTATGCAAATCACTCACCTTAGCCACAAATAAACTAAGATCTGAAATAAATCTCTGATTTGATGTGAATCCCAATGCTAAACAGCAGCCCCAATGTTGCTTTGATGTAGATCTTCCTTGATTAGAGGTTGCTAAGCTTAATCCTTGACCAAAAGGTGATTTGGAGGTGATTTAGAGATTGGAGGCCATTTTTAGGGTTCCTTGGTGATAAGTGGAGGCTAGAAAACTGAAATGGAATGATTCTCTACTTCATTTCAGCCTCCCCATAACCCTAATCCCGAAATGGGTTATGGGCCTATCCACTAATCACCCGATTTGGCCCGGTTAAGCAGGTTTTCACCCTCCAAACCTTATTTCAGCCATATCTCCCAAACGGTAAGTCCGTTTGGCCATTATGACCACTCTACGGAAAGGTAAACCATCAAACGAATCCAATGGAAGTGGTTTCAAGTGAAAATTCCTTTCCAATCAAAAGTTATGGCCAAAACAGTACCAACTAAGGGCAAAATGGTCATTTAAAAATCGACAAAAATCATGAACATGGGAAATGACTCTAATGGATGTTTCCCAAAGTTACATGACTATACGACTTCATACGGGAAGGAAATAAATATTCTACGATCCCCCGATGCGTAGAATGCGGGTCTTTACATTCTTCTTCTTCTATTCTAAGTTTCTACCTTATCTATCCTCACCCTCTAACTTCTTTCATTAACCATTCAGTTATTTTCGATCTTTGTTAGTTATCATTGAGTTTATGGCGATAACCAAAGTCGACAAAAACCGGGTCGTTACAGTTGGTATCTGAGCATAAGGTTAAGTATTACCTTGGCTCTGTGGCGTGACTCAGTAGAGGTGGGGTTAGTAATACCCTAGATTGAGTTGGAGTGAATATATATATATGAGTGAACGTATTTGTTATTTGATATAAATGGTTTTATATTGAGTAGATTTATTGGTTGAGTTGTTTATGGATTCTGGTCGATGGTGGGGCACCACAATATCGATAAGGGTTTCTAAACACTCGAATACGATGGGTCGACACGATATGTTTTGAAAAGAGGATAAATGAAATAATTTTACCCAAAGTGTATTTGTTATTATAATCAAGTAAGATTATAAAAAGTGAAATGGTTATGTAAATAACCAATCAAACTTCGTATAAGTGTTACGAAATGAATTAAATCTGAATTTGAATCAGAATTGAAATTAAAACCCTGGAAATTTGGAACAAAGTTTGTAAATAGACTTGGATTAAATATATGTAACTTTTAAGATCCTTTGAGATTTTGAAAACGTTTTTCAAACTGAAAGTGATATAGTATTGAACTCACCGTGATCGCTGGAAAATAAGTTCTGATGATGAATCGCGACATCATCAATGTTCATTTTCGAGTTTCTAAGTGATGGATTACTACCAAGGTTTTGTTTTTGAATTGTTTTGAGAAAACAATTTGTTTAAGAAATTCAAATGTTTTGAATTGGTATTATGATTTCAAATTAATTTGAAAAAAACCCGGGAATTTATAATTCTGGAATTTAAATTTAGCTAATGAAGTTAAATAGATTAAGAAGGTAAAAGTGAATAAATAAATTTGAATTTAACTTAGACAAAGTTAAATATAATCTGGAACGGAATTGAATTGATAAGTTCAGGATTTGGAATCAAGAATTGATTGGAGTTTGATTGAGATGACAATGGTATATACTAAGTTGTTCACAGATAGAAGGGATATAGTGGTATGCCCGACAAAAAGGTACAAGTTCATATTTTATATGAGTTTGGAATTTATGAGCTGATTTGGCGAGCCGCTTGGCTGTTTGATTTTCTTTTTGGGTTGGAGAAGGCCCAGAGAGGCGAGTTGGAATTTGAGTTATTGACCAGTACAAAGGAGGTGCTGGCGAAATTTTTCGAAAGGTTAAAGTGTTAGAAAATTTTCAGGATTTTTGAAAATTTTGTTGATGAAAATAAATTTATAATTTAATTGAAATTAAATTGGTTCAGTTGAAAACTGGAGTTAAAAAGTGAACAAATAAGTTCTAACCGATCGACAGGGTTTGTTTTCTACCTTAGCTATTTTGAGGACGAAATTATTTTAAGCGGGGAAGAATGTAATGATCCGCATTTTCAGCGATAAAATAATTAATTTATTTAATTATTTAAATAACGATTTAGAGAATATAATGGTCGTTGAATTAAAAAAGAGTGAATATTTATTTAAAATAATAATTAAATAATATATTTAATTCAGAAATAATCAGAATTAGCGGAATTCGCGATATAGTGTGAATCGTGAAATTCAAAATATATAATTCAGTTTAGAGTTGAATTATGTTAACGAATATATTATATAAACGATAGTTTGAACGTATAATTATAATACAATTATAATCGAGCTGGAAATGGCGCAACAGTTTGCTATTTGGCGATTCGAACTTCAACTGAATATACCGAATTCGTTTTAAATCGGATTTCCGTGAAACAAGAAACGTTGGGAGTATATTTTTCTAGTGGAAGAGAAAAACCGAGATTCCGTCGTGTAGATTTTGATTTATGCCCAAATCAAATTTTAGAAAAGTCGCTGTGGAATTCCTTTATAATTTATAATGATTTATTTATATTTTAAAAGGGAATTTCATTATAAATCAAATATCGATTTATATCGGGATTTGAAATATCGAGTAAGAGATTCATATAGGAATATTCTAGAACTGTATTATATTCTGTGTGAATATATACGATAATATTTATTTATAAATATTTAATTAAAATGCTTTTAAATATATTTATATATTTAAAAGGGTTATTTAGAGCTTTAAAAATAGCCACTTTTGCAAACGATGTCGAAATTCGACGAAACTAATTTTGTTGGATCCGCAATATTAAATTATTGTTAGATTTAAGTTTCATGATTTTTGGGGTCACTGTGTGGCTATACGGATTTTTAGAGTGAAAAACAGTCAGTATTTTGACAGTTAAAAATACGCTGTGTGAGCATACGAAGTCGGAATTCGACGAAACCAGTTTCGTTGGGACCGTAATGTCGAACTGCAGTTGCATGTCCAGTTTCGTGATTTTTAGGTACCGTATGTGATCACAGGAGTTTTAGAGGACGAATAAAATCAGTGATTGCTTAAAATAAAATATTAAAATCGAATAAAAATATATTAAAACTACTCTATATAAACCCCTTAACAACCTAAAACCTAATTCCAATCTGAAAACTTGCGCCGTCAGGAAAAGAACCAGATCCTTGGCAAAAACGTGAGTTCAAAAATCAATAGAAAAGGAAATAAAATTCTATAAATCAATACACATATATATTTGTGTTCGCTAGAGGAAGAGCTTCATTTCTATACCTGATTTCCCCAGTTCGACGTCATTCTGGGCGCGGTGATTTTTCAGCACAATTCTAGGGTTGATCGATTCACAAAATTTATGCATCGATGAGTGTTTTGAAGGTTGTATTTGAGGTAGTGGTTGTATTTAGCTTGGATTGGGAATTTTTGAGTGGATTTCGAAATAAAATATGTCGATGTTCTTCCTGGTCAGCGTGCGTGAGTCCTAAAGTCGTGGTAGACAGGTGATTTTCAAACTGGAGTTTAATAGTACTGGTAAATGGAGGCTTGAACGAGATGATGTGTGGTGAGATCGGTTTGAAGTTTAATGAAGAAGGAAGTGAGAACATGGAGTGCAAAAGGAACGACAATGGCTTGGTAATTTCAGAGGAGCGACCTGGGTTTGTGGAAGATAAAGGAAAAGCGGATGGGTTCTAACGTGGACAAATGGGCCGGATTGACAAGGAGTAAGGCCCAACGGCAAATTAAATTAGTTTTATTTAAATTTAAATGTATATGAACTTCGTAGTATCATAATTATCTCATACGTGATCGAAATTTAGCGAAACAAGATCCGATGGGATCGTATGGACGGAAACATCCCAATGGAACTGACTGGGAGTAGATTGAGGCTCGTAATTTATGGCGAAATAAATTGTTTGATTCAAATCAAACAAACAGTTTATCGTTCTTTAACGATGAACTGCCAATTTGAGTAAAACTCACCAACTCTGAACAGCTATATTTTTTTTAATGTATTTTTAGAACTGTTAATCATCTGTTGATTTCTGTGTGTTAACTGTTTGGTTGAATTGCTTACGTATTGGTTGAAATTATAGATAACGATATATATATGAATCGTAAAACAAATATTGATTCTGTTTAGCAGAATATTTCTTATTGAAATGAAATCGGTGTTAATTATATTGTTTAACATCTGTGATACAGGGAAACAGGTTGGAGGAATCCAACTGGATTCCTCGACATTTATTTTACTGTTTTTCATATATATTGTGATATATGATGTGATATATAATCTGTTGTCGATTATATGTGTTTGGACGATATTGATCATCGTGACCTGATATGTTGAATACCATAACATACCGGAATGTGGAAAAAGGGAATTTTCAAAATGAATATTGAAAATAGATTATTTATAAAATCAAAGGATTTTATAAAAGAGGTAATATTTATAAAATCAAAGAAGATTTTATAAAAGGAATTATTTATAAATGGAATATTTATAAATAGAAATTTATTTATAAATAGGAAATAATTAGAAATAAAACCCTAGCAAACCATTTGCAAATAGAATAAATAGAAAAGATAAGATAATTATTTATTTGTTAAATAAATAGAATCAAAACGGAATATTTATCTAAGAAATAAATAGAAGTATAAAAGGGATTATTTATTTAGAAAATAAATAGAATGGATATAAAAAGGAAATATTTGTAAACCATTTACAAATAGAATTGGAAAGGGAATATTTGTAAAACATTTACAAATTGAATTGAAAAGGAAATAGTTTGAAAATAAATAGAGTTATAAAAAGGAAATTTGTTTATAACGGAATAGGATGTTATAGAAAGGAAACCATTATAAAATGGAAAAACGCTATTAAAAGGAAATCATTTGTAAAGTGAAGAACCGTTATTGAAAATAAATCTTAAACGTTATAAAAAGGGAAATCTTTATAAATCAATACAGTAATCGAATATTAGTTATTCGAAGGGAGTCAATCGAATATGGAATTCGAAAGTTAGTTAATCGAATATGGTATTCGAAAGTTAGTTAATCGAATATGGTATTCGAAAGTTAGTTAATTGAATATGGTATTCGAAAGTTAGTAAATCGAATATGTTATTCGAAAGGGGTTAGTCGAGTCGAGTTAGTTGAATAGAGTTAAATCAAATATTAGTTATTTGAATAAGAGTCAATCAGTTAGAGTTAATCGATCAGAGTTAAATCGAACTAGAGTTAATCAAATAAAGTTAGTCGAAGAAGAGTTAGTCAAACATAGTTATTCAGGATAAGTTGCTATCTCGTACGACTGCTAGCGTAATTCGCAGGGCTGTAAATAGCCTAGGGCGGTCGGATGTTTCCTGAGGGAATCAGGCATAACCATTGTGATCGTTGCGATCTAGAGTCAAGCGAATGGAGTTAAATCGAATATTAGCTATTCGAAATAAAGTTAAAACAGGCATAGTTATTTGAATATTAGTTATTCGATAGGAGTTAATCGAGTTGAGTTAAATAGGTCGAGTTAATTAAGTTAAGTTAGTCAAGATGAGTTAATCAAACCGAGTTAATTCAAAAGGAGTTAATCGAATATAGTTTATTCGAATAGAATTAAAGGAGTTAATTGAATATAGTTTATTCGAAAGGAGTTAAGTGAAAAGAGTTAATCAAAAAGAGTTAATCGATAGAGTTAACCGATTAAAGTTAATCAAATAGAGTTAACCGACTAGAGTTAAATCAAAAGAGTTAATCCAATAAGAGTTAATTGATAAAAGTTAATTGAATAGAGTTAATCGAATTTAGTTTATTCAAAAGAAAGGTTTTCAAATCTAGTTATTCGTAAGAGATATTATCGAATATAGTTATTCGAAGGAAGGAGTTATCGAATAGAGATTATTCGAAAGAGAATTACATAAGGAAGTTGTTAAAGGTTTAAAAGATAAACTTTGACTATTTCAAAGTAAAAACGTTGTTCAGTTAAGGTCTGAGAGGTAATTATACCCCAACTTGATTGACTTCCTTCTTAACTAAGGAATGGCTAAGGTTTGATAGTGAATGGTGGTTGAATGAATTAAGTTAATGAGTGTAATGGTTTGAGTTGGCTTCGTGATGTTTTATTTAAACATCTGTTTCAACCAATGAAGGAGCTTTGGAAATGTTTTCCAATTAAGAATCAGAAATGGTTTCTAACTTAGAAAAAAAAATGGAAATGTTTTCCATTGTTAATAACGTATATTTTCTAAATTTAGAAAATAAGAAATGTTGAATAGAGGGAAACAGGAGTTGAAAAAAATGAATAAGTTAAATAGAGAGATAAATGTTAAATGATGGTTGATCGGTATAATTTCCATCTGGAAATAATATCATTGTTTGCACACGTGTTTTTCTTTGATAGTTAAATCACAGACTATCAAAGTTTTGACCATTTTAACGTTGTTAATATGGAGAGACCGGTTGGATTATTATCCGAAGAACCACTCCGTATTGGCATAAGCATTGCGAATCATATATGCCAAAGATAATTGAAGACGGAGTAAAGTGCAAGGGCTGTTGTATAAATCTTAGGTAAAGATTGCCTAAGATGGTTGTACTGAATAGTGCCTTCGGTTTGTCCAGTCCCAGGACAACTTGTATGGACGAATGTCTGACAGAGTATTCCTAACGAATCATATATGTTGATCTCTTCAAACATATCACGTTTGGTGGAGGAGGAATTCATTTCTCTTAACTTCATACCCGTGATACCGTTAGGGAAATCGCAAATGATTTGGCGGGTATGACGATGTGGTATTCCAAGTAAATGAAGGTATGATATGTAAAAAGATATGCGTAGCTTCTAGCCTCACATCCGGTAAATGACAGAAATCGGGCAGGCAGCATGTCTAAGTCGGTCGCTCTGAAGTAGGGTGTATAATCACCTATCTAGAGAATATTCATTTGCTTCTTTAATCTATCAATGATGTCCCATATATATATGGGAAACGATTGCTGATCCCAACCGTTGGTGATATACAGTCGATACACTCAAGCGAAATGAGTGGTTGGTCATGTGTGGCTGAGTTGCAAGATGTTCTTGTTGAACTCCAGTGTATCATTCCTAGAGTACACTGATCGTAAGGTGGTTCCATACCTTGTCATAGTTGGAAATCCAATATCCAATAAGCGCCTGTGGTTTATGATTTTATATTATATATGTGGAATGTGAGATGCAAGCGTTCCGCTAGATTGTTATTTACTTGATCTAGACATTATTATAATATCAGAAAAGTATTGATTTTAAAGTTGTTTGGATTCTCATAAGGGAAAAACCTGTTCTGTTTTCATAGCGTGGTCTTATGAGATATCCTTTATTTAACCAAGTGTCTGGAGTTTTATTCACACAAGTCCCATGACTGACCCGGAGTTTATTTGTTTATTTTCCCTAAACTCTTGGGTGCCTAAATTTGTACGGGCAGTCAAGTAGTCGGGATTTTACAGATACACTTGGAGAGCTTGGAGCAGGAGGCTTCAGGATTTTATAACTATTGTTTATTTCCGCTGTGTTGTAAGTGTTGTACTCTGCAATGTTATTGTATACATATACTGTTTGTGTTTCAAAAGTTATGTTATATTTTATTCGTTCCGCTGTGAGATTCGTGTTTACTCTGATGATATATGTTCTTCTTCTTCTTCTATTCTAAGTTTCTACCTTATCTATCCTCACCCTCTAACTTCTTTCAGTAACCATTCGGTTATTTTTGATCTTTGGTTAGTTATCATTGAGTTTATGGCGATAACGAAAGTTGACAAAAACCGGGTCGTTACATACATACTTATAATGTGTTTAAATAGGTAGAGTTACTACACCTTAAGAAGATCTTAAGTGGCTAACTTTCTTCTTATCTAGATTGGGTCTTAAGCGGTTAGGACTAGGACCATTCCAAAGGTTTTTCCATGGATTTCGATGAATGTCATGGGAACCTCCCTTATTAGAATTGAAGTGTCTATGGGTCCTCCTTCTCTAAAAGGTGGTTTAGTCATAGCGATAATCGAGTAGGATAGTTTATTGGAATGTCCGCTTCCTCTAGGAGCACTGCAAGGGCCAACCTAGGGAAAGGTTTGGTATATGTGGGACATAGCATGCGATTTAATTAACCAACCGTCTAAGGGAAGTCTTAAGCGCCATAGGTCTACTACCGTAATATCAATTAAGTAGTAACATGAAGCGTCTGCCAAAGGGGTCATGAATAGCAAGATGTGGGCCTACCCCAAACTGGTATTGAGCGGCGAGATACTACTTCTCATATTACTTGTGAGAATATTTATATAAGGAAGTTGACATTCTATGATGGGGTCTTAAGTGGCTAGGGTACGCCTTAGGGTCATAAGAGATTATGAGAATCCACACTCAATAAATATAATAGAATGGGAGTCCACCTCGTTGGGTCTTAAGTGATCATTGATCCACACTAAATGCGTTAATGAAGGTCTTAAGCGACTGATTAAGATATCCACCTCATTAGTTAGAATATACCCTTTGTGTGTGCATGCTTGTGCATTTATGTAGACATACTTTGAAATATATAACTACCAAATCTAGAGTGTAGTATTTGAATACATATTATTTTCAGTCACCAGGACTTTATGTTCCGACTTCCCTCCCCTTAACATATAAAAAGGACGGTAGGTGGAAACGCTTGGATCAATGATACCTTGGAGATGGAGCCTAATGATGGAGGATTCATAGCTATTAGGCATTATGGAAATATTATTATGTTGGGATAATTAATATTGATGTACCTATTATTGCAGGAGACTCGTTGCAACTAGTATTTATGATGGTTTTAAACTAAAGGTACATCTATTTTAAGTTTATTATATTTTTTTCCCTTCTATTATATGAGATTCTGACTTCATTTTAGTATGCTTTGTTAAATCTGTTATACCATTTCCTTATAGGAACCAACGGTCCTTTTAGAATGGCTCTATGTTTCGATTTCCTTTTTGGGTCAAAATTTAGACCCATTCCGGGTGGGTTTTACATTTGGTATAAGGGCCTAGATTACCCGATTACGGAAAAATATACGTATGTGTGGTGTACTTGTTATTTTGAAAAAGGATTTTTAAAAGTTTTATTACATATATAAGTATTTTTTAAAAAAAGTACGCATATCTTTGTTGTATATAATGTTGTTGTATACACAATTATATGCTTTTTGTTTGATGATAACAACCAAATATATATTATTACAAATGTGTTTGTAACTGTACTGTTCTATATATACATCACAGACAGGAATATAATATTTATATTTATATAAAATACTACTGGACAAGAATTAAATATTCAAACCGTATTTTATTAAATATAATATTTTATTTCAACTTTCAAACAGTACAAATTTCATACTCAACTCTTTTTACACTTCACTGATGTATTACCTTTCATATCATATTAAATTCAGTACATATTGTTACTCGCTACAACACTCTTTTTCTCAGTCTATACAATTTTCATTTATATATTCACTCAGTTTACTGTAATAACCCGAAAATCTGGGCCAGTTTAAAATTTTTATTTTGGCAATTTTAGCGAATTTTGAATATTTACAATGAATCATTTTAAATAAAAACGAAGGAAAATTTATTTTGGAATTGAAATTCGACGTATATATTATATACGTCGTCGTTAGAATATAAATATTTATATATAATTATAAATAGAATTGAAAATGGCGCGGTAGTTCGATAATTCGATTTCAAACTTCAATTGAATGTACCGGGTGCAAAACAATCCGGATTTTAGTGAAACCAAAAAGATTAGGATCTAATTGTGAATATCTTTCCATCGAATCCGAAAAATCAAAATTTCATAGCGGGAATCAAAAGATATGTCCAGTTGAAAATTCTGAATAGTCGCTATAGAATTCAGACCCTTAAAAATGGAAATTTTGCAAACGACCTTCGTTTTCGACGAAACCACTTTTGTTGGGTCCGTGATGTCAAGTTATTGCTAGATTCCAAATTTCATAATTTTTCGAATCAATATGTGGGCGTGGCGAAGGAAAACGCGTTTGACCAGTTTCAGTTAATTTTAATCGACTGGAAATTGG
Organism: Allium sativum; assembly: GCA_030737875.1. Lineage (NCBI taxonomy): Eukaryota > Viridiplantae > Streptophyta > Magnoliopsida > Asparagales > Amaryllidaceae > Allium > Allium sativum. Next base: position 68,877,921 of record CM060909.1, on the reverse strand, counting down.
CCATTTTTCAAACGGTCTCGGAATTCGATGAAACTAGTTTTGTTAGGACCGTATCGTCAATACGAAGCTAGAAAATATTTTTCTGGAATTTTTCTAGTTGGTATGTGACCCCAGTAAATTGAAATGCGCGTTTAAAATTCAATATAGTGATTTAAATGTAAATTCAACGGAAACTGATTCAAACGATCGAATCAACCTACGATACATATCCCATTGTATTCGGAACGGGGGTAAAACGCTATGGACGACAGGCGGTGGACCTCGTTTAGAGGTCGTATGCAAAAGTCAACTTTTTAGAAATTAAAATAATTAAATAAAATTAAAATTCTTTTCTCCCCCTTTAACCCGCTCTGCCCCCCCCCCCCCTCCCCCAATTCATTTCTGATCGAAATAAACAGAATAAAAATCAAAAAGGAAAAACCCGCTCCTCCCTCTAGCCCTAGTCGTCGCCCCATCGACGGAGACCGCCGCACTTCGTCGGAGGTGCCTTCCCCTCCCCCTACCTCACGTCGCCCTCTCTCCTTTCCTCCATTGACGCCACCCTTCTCCGATTCGACATGGCACCCAACCCCACAGCCCACCGCAACCACCACCCGCCGCCTTACCTGACTGACGCAACCCCCCCCCCAGCGCCGTTCTCTCTCCTCTTTCTTCTTGAATCACCAAACCACCAAAACCCTAACCGATTCAACCCGAATCCGCTCCTGTGGGCCCAATGTCGCCACCAGACGTTGGCGCCACCCTGTACTGTGCGAGCCTCGATAGTTCCCCCCCCCCCCAATTTGGAAGAAGAAGTAAGTTTTTCTATAGTTTATGTTATTTTAATTATTATTATATAATAAAAGGGGGGGGACTGATTTTTAAACGCGAAAAAAAATCAGATTTTTTAACACTATGAGGTTATTATTTCTAGCTATGTAAAACTATCATTTTTGAGCAAGTTGAAAATATAATTTTTATTATATGAAATAGGATTTTTATATTTAAAAGGGTATGAATTTTTATATTTAAAAGGGTATGAACTTTATATAGAAAAAGGCGAAACTTTTAAAACTAGAAAAGTCGGATTTTTACAACAAAGAAAGATTGGATTTTTACCACAAAGAAAGGTTAAATTTTTATATGCAAGAAAGGTAAGATTTTTATAGAAGAAAGAATCGATTTTTATAGAAGCAAAGAATGAGATTTTTATTTATATAAGAAAAGATATACTATTTTTACATAAGTAGTGTATTGAAAATAAAATTTCTATATAATAGAGAATATAATAATATTATCTTTATATGTTTAGCGAAATAAAAATTCGATTTTTATTATATATGTTGAAATAAAAATGTGATTTTTATAGTGAGGAAATAAAGGCGAAATCTTTATATATTGAATAGCATAGTAAAAATTCGATTTTTATATATTGAATAGTATAGTAAAAATTCGATTTTTATATATTGAATAGCATAGTAAAAATTCGATTTTTATATATTGAATAGCAAAGTAAAAATTCGATTTTTATATATTGAATAGCATAGTAAAAATTCGATTTTTACATATGTAGAGACTGCGAGCAACGAAAGCGACAAAAGGCGAGAATGACGAAGATCTCTACAATAGAAGTGTCGTGAAGTTGGGATAGCTTTCGGTGAGAATTTCTCACCTTTCAATTTCTTTTTTCTAGTTATATATATATATATACTAGGATGCAGACGGTGCTTAGTAGCACCCGACACAATCGTCCACAGAACATGGACTTGTTCGTTTGGTTGCATAAATTAATTTGATGATTTGGTTTGAATTGAATTGTTTGGTGAAATGAAATTGATTTGATTGATGTTTGAATGGCGTGGGCCTTCACTAGACCGGGGATAAGGCTAGGCCTTGTCCCGTTTCTAGTATCGTGCCGTTATGCCGCCAAAATTTTCTAAAATGAGTTAGAAAAATAAAAATATCATTTTATTGTGTAAATGAATAATAGAAATTCATGTGTTGGAATAAAATGTTTTATCGTTAAAAATATAATTTTTAACGTGAATATGAATAAATGAATATTTATAAACAAATCGGCCGATTTGTTTATATACACTAATTTGAATGACATTGATTGGGTCGATAAATTTTACACATCGCCCAACTGCACAAATAAAATTTGTGTTTGTTGATTTGAAACCCCACACGGGTGTTGGGATGAAATTTGAAGTTCACTCATCCTGATTGATTAAATATGTCGATCGATTGATTGACAGGCTGTTATAAGCGTTAGATATCTATATTTGATGCTTATACAGTGTAGTGCACTTTGGTTGATGGTTGATTATTTTTCAATGCTATTATATACATGTATTGTATGGAATCCATATAATTAACTTTATATGGTAATTGATTGGGCCTCATTCCAATTTGAAAAATAAAGAATAATATAAAATAAAGGTTCATGTGTTGACAATACTCATTCGTTGAGATTAGTCATGTGTTGAACGAATTATATTTGAAATAGAAATATTTGAAATAGAATATTTGAAAATAGGAATATATGAAGCCGTGTTGATTAGATTGACGCCATTTTGACGTGAACGATATTTATATCGATTTTATTCATTTTGAAATGAATTGAATATAAAACAATTTCGAAATGAATTGAATATAAAACCAATTCGAATTGAATTGAAAACGAATTCGAATTGAAAACAAATTGAAGTGAAATCAAATTGAATTGAAATTTGATTTGAATAGAAAACGAATTTGATTTCAATTGCATATATAACGAATTTGATTTGAATAGAAAACGAATTTGATTTCAATTGAAATATATAACGAATTTGATTCAAATAGAAAACCACTTTGAATTAAATCGAATTGAAAACGAATCCGAATTGAATTTAAAACGAAGTGAAATGAATTCAAATTGAATTGAAACTTGAGTTGAATAGAAATGAATTTTAAACCGAATTTATAAGGAAAGATTCAACTTTGATTTGAATTTGAAATGGAAGTTGAAAATGTTTTTGAAACGAATTCAAAACTATTTATAAAATTCGTTTTAAATAGAAATCGACGAAATATATATTATATATATTATGTATATAATATAATGGCCTGAATAGAACGCGCCGCGCCGCGGCAGTTCGTGAATTTCGACCATTTATTTCAAACGGACATTACGGGAGATCCGACCGTCGGATTTTCCTGAAACCGGAACCGTTGGGTTCGTATCGAAAAGAGCTTTCTAACGAATATTAGAAATTAGAAATCTAACGGTTGGATTTGGAATTATGTCCAAATCAAATTTGAAAAAGGTCGTTGTAAGTGCAATTCGATGGCCGTTGATGGAAATCGACTGTATAGGCCTTGATAAAATTATCAAAAATAGCAATAATTTGTGTAAAATCATAAGAAATGATTTAGAAAGGATTGGGATGAAAAACTCCATATTTGAAAAGATAAAAATAGATTTTTATCGAAATGAACTAGTTTTGAACTAGAATTTTAATTCTATTTATTTTTAAATAAATAAATTGAATTTGAAATGGTTTTGAAAATAACCAGAATTTCCAATGATTGCATTGGAGTGGATTTGAATCGAAATTGTCTTCGGAGTATTTCGATGTTGGAATTCGTGATTATACGGATGTTGTTATGGAAATTTGAAAGATATATATTTATATCGTTATTTCCAATACGACATTTGTTAATCGTAGAATTTGATATTGAATATAAGCCGATATATTTTCTATTCAGAGCCTTGTATTGAATATCAAATGTGATTTGGGTTTGTCGTGAATGGTGTCTTCATTAACATTGTTCTTGAACCCAGTTGAGAAAAGATTGAATCTTTTTATTTAGATTCAATGAAGTGTACCAATTAAATAATATTTAATTGAATCGATATTGATTTTTGGGTTTATCGTGAACAGTGTTTTAAATAACACTCGTTCTTTAACCCGATAATTAATGGAATGTGACTTTGGGTTTATCGTGAACTGTGTTTTAAATGACACGGATTCTTTAACCCAGTTAACGATTAAAACTAAGTGGAGTTTTAATGAATCTTTAATTAGATTGAAATGATCGAGAATGGAGTATCACCAGTTTTGCTCCAGGCGATAGTTAAATCTTTAATTAGATTTGAACGTGAAATGGTAATTGAATTTACCGATAACACCGTGGTGTTAGATATGAAGTACTACCAGTTTTACTTCATGGGATGAATAGGTTGGGATTGGGAAATTAAAACAAATGATTACTTCGGTAAGGTTCGTTAATCCCGACTAGTTGAATCAAAATTCAAAAGAAGATTAAAGAATAAATTCAAGGAATTTATCTTGGATAAAATTAATGGGAACCTTTCCCTATGAATGTGAAATTTAGAAACTAACTGTCGGTTAGCCAAGCAGAATGGTTTTCTGGATATTGATCTGATGTTGGTTTCGGACTTCGGGGTTAATATTTGGGAAATTATTCTCTTGATTAATTTACGGTTAGTGACTGATGAATTGGAATGAGGCGTATGTTGTGTTTGTGTAACACTTATTTAAAATATATGCGAGTTATTCGGAAAGACCGGGTTTATCCCATTCTGAATAACTGATACGACGATAAGTCGAAGATGAAGACGATGGTTGAAGACCGGAGGTCTTCACGTCGTTTGGGTGATTACTGATGATCTTGATTGGGCTGTAAACCCAAGAAGATGGAAACAGTTGGTGATCGTCCAGACGTACTTGGAGATCGATGGATATGCGGGGTACTAGGTGCCTCCGGTTTCGTTCAGACCCAGAACGGACTTGTAAATGGACTGTGTGTCTGACATTGGATTTTAGTCCGTGTGATTGATCTCTATTAAATATATATCTGTTTGGCGGCGGAGAATTTATTCTCTTGCTTAACGCCCTTCTCTGAGACGTACGAGCTCAGGGGTTATATATTGACGGATATCAAACGCATGGAGTGAATTGCCTGTGTGGCATGCTAAGATGCAATTGATCGAGGCTTCTGTTGAAAAGCAAAGTCTTGTGGTGATGATCGAAGCACGGCCTTTGTTGCGTAGCTTTGTGTAACGTTTACTTCGCGAGTTTCGCACCTCGGTTGTAAACCAAAAACGGGAGAGGACCTCAAGGAGGGCATGCGTTTCTTTCTAGCTAGGGTGGTGTCAGTGACCTACCAGCCCTGACATTTATATACTTTTCACCTGTGTGGTTGTTGCTGTTGCGAGGCGCCTCGGTTAGATCGGACGATCCGGGTCCGATGGAGTCATTCGTTGGCTCATTTACGCCCCAAAGGGCGGGGAAACGTAGTGTTCAGGCATAATAATCCACATCGGTGGACCGGCCCTGTCGCTCCAAGGCTTGCCTGCGCGCTTGCCTGAGACATGGGCTAGATTGTCTCGAATCGGTAGAGGACGATCCCTAGCCTCGGTTCATAGATGGAAATCCAATTTCCAAATACGTGACATTTGCGGTTTTATTTGTAGACCTATATATGGCGACATAGTTGCATGGGACGCTCATGTCGCCTATGATTGATACTTATGATTTGAAGTTGTTTTATACACTATGCACTTATAATAGTATCAAATGATTTATTTTAAACGTATCAAGCATTCTTTGGCTGTTATAAGGGAAAACCCTATCCCCCGGCTTGCGTTGCATTGTGTGATAGGACCTGGGTCTTATAACAGCTTCATTTTTCTTTATTTAGCATTGCGCTGTTTGTTTTATGCACTGGTATTCTTGGGAGGAAACCCGTTCCGTGTTATGCGGCGTGGTCCCTTGATTTACCTAACTTTAAAAATAAAGATTAACTGTTTTAGTTCTCACACCAGTCACATGACTGACCTGGAGTTTATTGTTTTGACCTAAACTCTGGATGCCCTTATTTTGACACGGGCAGCTAGTAGTTTTGGTTTTGCAGATTTATATTCACAGGATCCTGGTTTACAGCTGGAATGATATCCGGAAAGCTTTGTATCCGTATATCTCTTCTAGTTGTGTATTGTATTATTTTCCGCTGCTATGTAATTTAAATCTCTGATATTTCTGTGTAATATCCAATGGGGATGACTCGTTAGAGATGGGATCAGTAGTATCCTAGAACGAGTGTGAAGAGTATATTTTTAAAATGAAAACGAATTTTGTTTTGAAAATTTAAAATCAATTATTCGTATTTGATTATTTTAAATTGAATTGGACAGTCCAGTATATAAAGATTTTGCATATACGCCTTGCAAACGTGTATTTGAAATTTTAATATACTGGATAGATATAGATTCACACTCTAGTCGCCCGAAGATGATTCTGATGATTGTAGCTACATCATCAGAATTAGTGTTCGAGTGTCGAAGGTGTGATATTTATATATCTCCTATTGACTGGTGTGAGAACCGAAACTAGATAGGGCTTATTGTTGTGATTTGGCATCAAAAATCTGATTTATAAATAAGGAGCATTAGATTTATCTTCAGTTGTTAAGGTAATAAAAATTCGATATTTATTGTAAAGCTTTGATTTTTATTTATTATAAAGCTTTGATTTTTACTTAGTATAAAGCATAGAAGAAAAAGGTGGATTTTGGGCGATCGTGGTTTGAATTGGGGGAAGGGAAGAGGGCTGCGATTGAGAGGGGGGTCACAGGGTGGAAGCGCAGCAGCAGGGGGGACCTCGCCGGAGCTCTGGTGGCGTGGGCGGCAGCCAGGCATCGAACGATTTGATGGAGGAGGAGGGTTTCAGGGTTTAAACGGGGAAGGCAGTGGCTAAAGGAGGCGAAGGCGGAGGAGGTAATGGAGGTGCGGTGGAGCTAGGAGGTGGTGGAGGGTCCGATCAATTACCATATAATGGACACATTTATTGACACTGGTTCATTCATTGTCTTCTGTCTTCATAGCTCACTGTCAGTCCAGTCATCTTCTGCTTACCTGTCACATGAAACACACACAGCACACTGCAATAGAAATAAAACTGTATACGCGCGAATAAAAATTTTAATTTTAAAATTTTATTTGCATTAGATTTTTGGTGTGTTTCTCATCATTTTTCATGACTTGATCTGATTTATCTGTTTCTAGATAGCTTGTGATATTCATAGTGAAACACTGTAAATACCACAAGGCAGTCAGTTTGTCTATATATATATATATAGTAGCAGGGATAGGGAAATCTTTTCTAATGGTTTGCAAATACACACGTGCATATTTACACGTGTGCACTGCCTCGCCAATCAAAAATCAGCGAGCAAACGAGGAGTAGCCACGTGGACCATCTCGACTCAGTGCATACTCAAGCAACACATACATGGCAGCACCAGTAAATGGTGCAACAAGTACACATGTATGCAAACATGGTCGAGGCAAGTGACAAAGTCAAACAAGTATTCAAATAGCAAAGGTCGAGCAAGTTCATTGCTGCATGGTGTCACATGACAATGTCAATACACAAGAAATGGGAGCAGAATTCATGGTTAAGGTCACAATGCAGCAATCACATGCTTAGCAAGTTTAAGCAAAGCTGTTTCAAAACAGTTCATGCCAAGTCAACAGCAAGCAAGTGGATGGTATGGTCAAAGTGATCAACACATGGGTGCAACCAAGGTTATTCAGTATCATTCATGCATGGTGGACTGTATATATCAAACACATGAAACCAAGGGTGCATACACAATGGTGGAACTCAAATACAAATGATCTGTGAAACTGAATGCATATATAAGTATGGTGCAAGAAAAACAAATTAGTTCCAGTGAATACACATGTACATAAGACCATCATGCCAGGATATATATATGTATGTATGTATGTATGTATGTATGTATGTATGCGCGTGTGTGTGTGTAGTGCAAAATCACAAAGCTGAAGACAACAACCAAAATATAAGTGTGAACATGTCAACAACAAGGTATGATGCAGCAGGGTGAGGCATATACATCAAAACAGGTTCACGGAAAAACAGTAAATTCTTTCCAGTGATTCAAATGAAAGTAATCTTGCATAGCAGTTTAAACATGGAAGTGATTTAGCATAGTTTTTTCAAGTGCAACAAGAATGTTGAAGTAGGGAGCATACATAGGTGAAACTGTGTGTTCGTGAAAGAAGCATATAGAACATTGCTAATTCATGAAGATGAAAATAGTTCAAGTGCAAGAGAATCTTTCTCGGAGAAATCAATGTGACAGATTAAATTCTCTTTTGAGAAGTGATTTATTTTTAGAAATGACTCAGAATGCAAGGCCTACAGTCAATCAAGGAAAAAAAGAAGTATTTTTTGTATTTAAAAATGTTTCCATAAATATACGAACATTTTTGGCAAGAATTATTTTAATTGGTTTTCAGTTTTTCACAGGAATGATTTAGCATTCACAACAAAATCATTCAAGGAAATTTAAATCGAGAAATTCAATCAGGTAAGGCCATTCATATTTCCATATATCAATGAATTCGCGATAGTTTTTATTTCAAGGGAATCATTTCATTCAAGGTAGCAAAATCTACACAAGGAGATTAATGGCAACAAGTCCAACATAAATCATACAAGGGAAGTTTTTCAAGCGGGCCACAAATATCAAGTTCATTCAAGGTCGAGAAATTCAAGGTCAATCAAAAAGGGAAAGCAACAGCAAATCAGTCGAGCCAGTATATTGACATCAGAGTAATCTAAGGATTATGTAATCATATTTAACAACACACATCATCATTGGCAATTAGCGATTGAAACTGAAAACCAAGCCTGTAATTCAAAGAGAAATCGTAGAAATTCATATTGGAAATCGCTCACATGTTTTCGATCAGAAGCGACCTCAAATCAATCGAAGAACAGAAGCAACGACGCCTTCAAGCAACAGAGATCATCTTCCAGAATACATCATCAACCGAAATTGATTTGGGGAGGATTTTAAAAACCCTAATTCATTTATTTTTCCTTAGCCGCCATTGTTCAGATAAAAGAGAGATCGAGAGAAACCAAATGGAATGGCTTGTTTTGACCTAGGCTAAGCCTACTTTATATTATAAGGGGAAAAGGGTTTTAATTTCCTTGTTTATTTTTGTTGTATTTTTTCTAGTTTGTTTTGTAAATCAAACGATCAGTTCTAGAGTTTGTAAAATCTAGGGGAAACAAGTTAGGGTTTTAACTGGCAGTTTACTAGAGTTTGTAAAAACTAGGGTTACTGGTTACGAGGTTGTAATCAGGGGAAAATCTGATCTAGGGGATTAGATCAGTCTAGGGTTTTGTGCATAGGATTAGAATAGGAGCGAGGTGTTCGCAAGTTTACATGGTCTTGCAAGCGGGATTTGTTCTATTACCTAGTAGAAACCTTAGGAATGCAGCAGTAGGCAGGGTTATACCGAAGCTGGGTATATCTTGTGTTATTTACTTTTTGCATTTCTATTTCTGCTCCATTCTGTGATCTGATATTTTTATATGTCGATTAATTTTTTAATAAACCCTATTTACCCCCCTCTAGGGTTAATATAGATCCAACAAGTGTTATTAGAGTAGGTATTTTGTTTAACTCTAGAGTCATGGGTCATCCTAGTTGTCAGAGTAAGTCCAGTGATATTCCGATTATTTTCAATGGAGCGGATTTTTTAGTTCAGAAATCAAAGATCAAATTATATTTAGAATTTGTTAATTTTGAATATTGGAATATCATTGAAAATAAGGGAGATATGCTAGATAAGAAAAATAAAGTTGTCAATGCTCGTGTTATGCATATTCTCTATTCTTGTCTCAGTAATAATCAGCTTGATATTATCTCCCACTATTTAACTACGTAGGATATCTGGAAAACTCTCAACGCGCTGTATGGAAATGACAACGACTGCTCAAAACCCTCAGTTGCCAACTCAGATTAAGATGTGTGCTTAACTGGAGCTACAAATGATGATTCAGACAATGGAGATTTTTTATATGAAGAATTGATTTCTCTTTGTAATGATTTAACTAAAACTGTTAATCGTCTCCAACGGAAAAATAAAATTCCAAAATCTGAAAATTTTGAGTTGCGATGCAAAAATAATGTTTTGAAATTAAAACTTGGAAACTTCGATTGTAAAGATTGTATGAATTTGAAATTTGATTTAGTTCATCTTAATGAAAATTTAAGAAAAATTGAAAACAAAATTTTGATTTTGAAAAGTCATGAAGATGAACTAATTCATAAAGATAATGCTTTGCGAAAGGAGTTGGATAAGGTTAATTCTAAACATGAATTTCTGAAAAGGAAAGTTTGATGAAAACTGAAGAGGTTTTAAGAGTGCTTGAAACTGAAATTGAAAAAAATAAAAAATTCTGAAAAAATTGAATTTGAAAAACAAAATCATTTTGGATTTGAAATTTTTGAGTCCAAAGCCAAAATCAAATTACTTGAATCTGAAAATATCGTTTTGAAACAACATGATACTGAAAGAAAGATCACTAACAATCGCTGTTCAGATTTAAAGAAAGATAATAGTGATCTTAAATCCAAAATCCAACGATTAGAATCAACCTTGGAAAAATTCTCTAATGGGGAAAAATCGTTGAATATGTTGTTACAAAACCGAGTTTCTGTTGGAACTAAATATGGTATTGTCTTTGAGAAAAATAATGTTTTAAAAAAAACGAAATTCAAATGATTTGAAAAATTCTTCAAAGTGCTTTAGAAAGAATCGCTTTGAAAATTTGAATTCAAATAATTCTAAAGGATTTTTAAATTGAAAACAAAATAAGAATTTGTTTGATAACAATCCATTTAAACCACATTGAACTCCAAAAAGAATTTCGAGTAAGATCAAATAGATTTGGGTCCCTAAAGGAACAACAGTAGATACAAATGGATTGTTGTACGGACAGGTTTGGGTACCGAAAGTCAAACACGCTGTTAGGAGTGGTTTTACAGCTTTTGTTAGACCACTCGATGCTCCAAACACTTAGGTACCAGAGACTGGCTAAGGAACGACTTTCTAGAAGAATCAAAGATCGTTTCACATTTTGAAGCTATTCAGCATATGTTCCTTAGCCAAGGTTGATGTGTCAGAGATTCTGGCTTACACTGATTTCAGGTATGATCTCTGATCTCATCCTTGTAAATATTGTTTTTATTGTTTACTCCTTTCTCTACCCCTTCTATTGTTCTCCTGTTTTTGATTTGTCATTGCCGTATTTTTTTGTCTTGAGCTTTCCTAACTTCCAATTAAAGAATTGATATCTTTCTGGGAATTCGATTTATTTGAATAGAACTCTGATGTTTTAATTATTTCCAGATCCTGAATTTAAACTTGTAAATTTCTGCAATGGTTTGAAGGTTTATTTTCTGCTTTCTGAATTCATAACAGTGTAGATGTATTCTTGTCATATCTTGAATACTGTTGATTTGAATTCTAAATTTTTGAAGATCCGAAAGTTTAATGGAATTTCACATGCCTCTACTGTTTTGAGTTTTCTTCTAATTCATTTTAGAAAACCTTGAAATATTATACTTATTACAGCACACTGCTATTTTTCAGTTGTGATAATTTCATTGATTTTCAGATTGGCTTGGAATTTTTGAATTGTCTTGAATCATAGTGTTACATCTTGAAATTCATCTTTATTCATGATCATTATGGTTGAAATATGTTTGTTTGAAATCATCTGAAATTCTTGATATTTTGAATATCACACACCTCTTAAATTTGAAGTAGTCAGTCTTGTGTGATTGATTCATTATATCTCAAATCTTGACATTGATTCAAGTGATTTCAAATAAATAATTTTTTTGCATCATGAATATCTCTCATACTTAAGGTAAATGATCTGAAATTACTCTTGTGCTTGTCAGAAATGCTTGTGAAAAATTTCTTTGAAAATTTGGTCTTAAATCTCACTGTTATTTCATGATTATTTGACTTGAATATTTGTTTGCTTAAAATCATTTGAAATTATTGATTTATTGAATCTTATATATATCTTGGATGTGAAATTTATAATCTGGTGTGATGATTCATTGAATGTTGATATCTTCATATTCCATCAAATGATTTAAAATAAACAGTATTTTTATTCTTGGATCATGAATCATCTTCTGTGACCGTCATCCTGACAAGTTTTGCTTTGAAACTATTTTGTACTGCCCTGATATTGATTTGAAAAAAAAATCTTGGTAACTGCTTGCTTTGATTAATTTTTTGTCTGTTGCTCTGATAAAAGGAACCAATTTTGAAATTGCTTGTTTTTGGTCAAAACTGCTTACTGCTCTGATAAATGAAATTTGTGTGCTTAATCTTGTCTGTTTGGGCTTTGTGAATAAAAATTTTGTTGTCTAAGATACCCTTGTTCATCTCCACTATCATGTTAAAATACTGATTAATAGAACCAACAAGTGGTATAGATTTTGATTCTCATCCTGTATATTTTTTTTGCCCTGTATATACCTTTTGAATTTCCTCTTGTAATTGATTTTTAATTTTAAAGTTATTTATTGATTATTCATTCCGAAATTGAAATCAATATCCAAATTGAACTGTGTTTATAATTCATCAAAATCATTATCAGATTTTGAAATTGTGATGAATTGTGACTGCAGTATATTTCACAACAAAGGGAGATTTTATTTAGATTTTCATGATAATTGAACAATTTTTATAATATCTTTGAATTGGCAGTTTAGTTCACGACCATCTTCATTATCTATCATTATTCTACCATCCATCATAATATTATATTAATGTAGAGAGTTAATATTTTGAAAATCATCTTAAATAAATAGTGAAAATTTGTGATGGAATTGCGGTCATATTATTTTCCAGAATTAGTGATAATTGAAAATTTTCTAGTATTCTGGTACAGTTGAGCTTATTTCATAATATTATTAATTTAGAAATTTATTTCACAACCATTTCTGTACCTACCACATTTCTATCATCCATATTGGTTTTATATGCTGAGGAGTTTTTTCTTTTGAATCAGACAATAATAAAAATATAATATTCATAAGTATTTCTCTAACCTCATTTAAAAATCCAAGCTCTGGTCATGCATGGTTATGAGAATACTTATATTTAAGCTGCAACTGATATCATTTAAAAATCTAAGATCTGGTTATGCGTGGTCAGTGTGCTCTTAAATCAAAAGAAAAAGAAAAGAAAAGAATTTGGATAAATAAAAATGTATATGAAATTCACCTTGGTGTGTAAAAACCAGCCTATCAATCCATTTTCTAATGTGTTATTATTTTATGAAATATTATTTTGTTGATTGATAGCTATTGAGATTTGTGATTATTTGATTGTGTCACTTAAGTTGAAACTATAATTATAATCCAAATCCATCACTGTTTTGTGGTTCAATTTTAAAAATTCTTTTGAAAATAATTGAAAATCATTTGTTTTAGAACTCTCTCCATTTTTATAAATTTCATCGTAAATTCGTCATTCTCTACAATGTGAAATTTGCTTTCAGTTCTTAGAATATTATGATTTTTGTTTGACTGATTGAGATTTATGATGACCATTCTTCCTCTTAAGCTGAAATTATAATTTTTTAGTCATTTTTCATCTATATTTTAATTTATGCATCCTTTTGATGATAACAAAAGGTGGAGAATGGATAGAGATTTTGATTTATGAGTGAATATTTTACAAATATTTTAATTTTGAAAATTTCAATTCAATTTACATTTTTCACTCATGCACAGTTATAAAGGGAGTTTCTGTTGTAGGGGGAGCTTTCAAATAAGGGGAGTTCAGTTTTTTCACTGTCAAACACATTTATTGGATTCAAAATCTTAATATTTTTTTGTCATCATCAAAAGGGGGATATTGTTGTATACAACGTTGTTTTATACACAATTATATGATTTTTGTTTGATGATAACAACCAAATATATATATTATTATAAATGGGTTTGTAACTGTATTGTTCTATATATACATCACAGACAGGAATATAATATTTATATTTATATAAAATACTACTAGACAAGAGTTAAATATTCAAACAGTATTTTATTAAATATAATATTTTATTTCAACTTTCATACAGTACAAATTTCATACTCCAATATTTGTACACTTCACTGATGTATTACATTTCATATCATATCAAATTTAGCACATACTGTTCTTCACTACAACACTCTTCACTCAGTCTATACAATTTTCATTTATATGTTCACTCAGTTTACAAACACATTTACTAACACTGCTTCATTCATTGTCTTCTGTCTTCACAGCTCACTGTCAATCCAGTCATCTTCTGCTTACCTGTCACATGAAACACACACACAGTACACTGCAATAGAAATAAAACTGTATATGCACGAATATAAATTTTAATTTTAAAATTTTATTTTCTCAGATTTCTGGTGTGTTTCTCATCATTTTTCATGACTTGATCTGTGTTTAGACAGCTTGTGATATTCACAGTGAAACACTGTAAATACCACAAGGCAATCAGTTTGTATATATATAGTAGCAGGGACAGGGAAATCTTTTCTGAGGGTCTGCAAATACATACATGCATATATATACACGTGTGCAATGCCTCGCCAATCAAAAATCAGTGAGTAACCGAGGAGTAACCACATGGACCATCTCGACTCGATGCATACTCAAGCAACACAAACATGGCAGCATGAGTAAATGGTGCAACAAGTACACATGTATGCAAACATGGTCGAGACAAGCGACAAAGTCAAACAAGTAATCAAATAGCAAAGGTCGAGCAAGTTCATTGCGGCATGGTGTCACATGACAATGTCAGTACACAATAAATGGGAGCAACATTCATGGTTAAGGTCACAATGTAGCAATCACATGCTCAACAAGTTTAAGAAAAGTTGTTTCAAAACAGTTCAAGCCAAGTCAATAGCAAGCAAGTGGATGGTATGGTCAAAGTGATCAACACATGGGTGCAGCCAAGGTTATTCAATATCATTCATGCATAGTGGACTGTATATCAAACACATGCAACCAAGGGTGCATACACAATGGTGGAACTCAAATACAAATGATCTGTGAAACTGAATACATATATAAGCATTATACAAGAAAAACAAATTGGTTCCAGTGAATACACATGTACACAAGACCATCATGCCAGGAGATATACATATATGTGTATGTGTATGTGTGTGCGTGTGTGTGTGTGCGTGTGTGTGTGTGTGTGTGTGTGTGCATAGTGCCAAATCACAAAGCTGAAGACAACAGCCAAAATACAAGTGTGAACATATCAACAACAAGGTATGGTGCAGCAGGGTGAGGCACATACATCAAAACAGGTTCACAGCAAAACAGTAAATGCTTTCCAGTGATTCAAATGAAAGTAATCTTGCATAGCAGTTTAAACATGGAAGTGATTTAGCAGCAGTTTTTTCAAGTGCAGCAAGAATGTTGAAGTAGGGAGCACACATGGGTGAAACTGTGTATTCATGCAAGAAGCATATAGAATAGTGCTAATTCATGAAGATGAAAACAGTTCAAGTGCAAGAGAATCTTTTCCAGAGAAATCAATGTAATAGATTAAATTCTCTATTGAGAAGTGATTTATTTTCAGAAATGACTCAGAATGCAAGGCCTACAATCAAGCAAGGGAAAAAAGAAGTTTTTTTCTTTAAAAATGTTTCTAGAAATATATAAACATTTTTGGCAAGAAATCTTTTTATTAGTTTCCAGTTTTTCACAGGGATGATTCAGCATTCACAACAAAATCATTCAAGGAAATTTAAATTGAAAATTCAATTAGGCAAGGCCATTCATATTTCCAGATTTATATTAATGAATTCACGGCAGTTTTCATATCAAGGGAATCATTTCATTCAAGGCAGCAAAATCTACACAAGGAGATTAATGGCAACAAATCCAATATAAATCATGCAAGGGAAGTTTTTCAAGCGGGCCACAAATATCAAGTTCATTCAAAGTCAAGAAATTCAAGGTCAATAAAAAAGGGAAAGCAACTGCAAATCAGTCGAGCCAGTATATTAAAATCAGAGTAATCTAAGGATTATGTAATCCTATTTAACACCACATCATCACTGGCAATTAGCGATTGAAATCGAAAACCAAGTCAACAATTCAAAGAGAAATCGTAGAAATCATATCGGGAATCACTCATATTGTATTCGATCAGAAGCGACCTCAAATCATTCGAAGAACAGAAGCAACGACGCCTTCAAGCAACAGAGATCATCTTCCAGAATACATCATCAGTCGCAATTGATTTGGGGAGGATTTTAAAAACCCTAATTCATTTTTTTCCTAGCCGCCATTGTTCAGATAAAAGAGGGATCGAGAGAAACCAAATGGGCCGGCTTGTTTTAACCCAGGTTAGACCTACTTTATATTATAAGGGGGGAATGGGTTTTAATTTCCTTGTTTATTTTTGTTATATTTTTTCTAGTTTGTTTCGTAAATCAAACGATCAGTTCTAGAGTCTGTAAAATCTAGGGGAAACTAGTTAGGGTGTTAACTGGCAGTTTACTAGAGTATGTAAAAACTAGGGTTACTGGTTACAGGGTTGTAATCAGGGGAAATCTGATCTAGGGGATTAGATCAGTCTAGGGTTTTGAGCGTAGGATTAGAATAGGAGCGAGGCGTTCGCGAGTTTACATGGTCTTGTAAGCAGGATCTGTTCTATTACCTAGTAGAAACCTTATGAATCGAGCAGTAGGCAGGGTTTTGCCGAAGCTGGGTATATCTTGTGTTATTTACTTTCTGCATTTCTATTTCTGCTGCAATCTGTGATCTGATATTTTTAATATCTCGCTTAATTTTTTAATAAACCCTATTCATCCCCCTATAGGGTTAATCTAGATCCAACAATCATTAGGAAAGAGCATTTAGAGGTCTTTTTATAAAAGACTTGGCATTAATTTTTAGAAATAATCTAGATTCCATATAGTGATATAGCAACTTCCTTGTCAAATTTGGAGGCCTATTAGTATACAAGAAATGTAAAGATGAGATAGTGAAAAGGAAAGAAACTCCCAAATTTAATAGGCAATTAATGGTAATCAAGTGGTGATTAACTACCATTTATTGAAAAATAAGGGAGAAATGAAAAAAAAGAGTTTGGAATAAGTGCCCATTGTGATAGCCAGTAATTAGGACAAATTAATGTCCATAGCTTAAGACTATACTCGGGTTTCAGGAAAATCGGAAGGGTATCTTTAGTTAAATAGAATAAACTTCCATATTTGTAATAATGGGATTTCGAAATTCAAAAGAGTAATTAATGGTCAATAAGTGAAAATGGACAATACCGAGGAAGTAATTAAGACCAAGAATATTTAGAAACAAGACCAAGAATATTTAGAAACCCATCAAGACAAATTTTTGACATGCTACAAAATTATTTAAAGGAGGAAATTTTTGAAGAATTGTTTAACCTCTTGTATATGGATAGAATTGAGTAATAATTCCAATTGAAAAAAATGGGTTATAAATGTTCATTAGTTCTTCTACTAGAGTTTTAGAGAAAACAGAAGATGAAAAAGGTAAATAGTAAATGTTTGAAAATAAGAGCTTTAATGGAAAAGAGACTAAAGAAACTAAAGCAATAAACAATTCAAATGGTTTCGTAATTGTATTGATCTTGATGTAACAAGGTTTTAAAGTTTAGATTTGAAAATATTATTTTTCTTTAAAAATCTAGTACAGATTGGCGTTTAATCGAAAAGAGAAAGAAGACCAGACATATAAGCTTGGTAAATTAAACGTCGTTGACATACTCAGTTAAAAAGGAATAGATGGTAAATTTATTTACTAAAAATTGGGTTGGATTGAAATAATCAAATTGTGCCACCCCACATCCGTTAATGTCACTCTTTATCAGAATGCATTAACTTCTATGAAGCGTTATACGTAAAGATACATAGAATTTCACAAGATAGATATAAAATAGCAGCGAAAATTTAAAACTTTATTTTCCAACATAAAACATCGTGGTCCAAAAATCCAGTTACAACATAAGTCCGAAATATTGAAAACCAATTACATCAAATTGAAGTATTTGCCTTGTACTAAAACCATCAGAGTACAGAAATAAAAAGCCATAGTCCCCATAAGTAGCCATTAACAAGTAGATAAGAAGTCAAAGCGGTAAATCGAAGGAAATACAAATCCAAGATGGAACAGAAGGGGGAGTACTAATCAAGCCTAAGCGTTCATACCTTAAGAACCTGAAGGGGAAGGAAGAGAGAAAAGAAAACAAAACGGGTCAAACATAAATTCTGGCAAGTCCAGTTACTTTTAGCATATAAATAAGTAAAAGTATCATGACATGCATATAAACTAGATTGAGAGGTAACAATATCATATAACAGGTATAAACAGGATGGGCATGATAAATAGAATAAACAGAATAAACTATGCTTCTCAAATACTTTCTCTGTACCAATACTGGTATACCGAATTAAGTGTTCTCCAATTACTTAACAGAAATAGAATAATCCCAACAGAACATAAATGGTACACTTAGGTGTACTTCTAGCAACGGATTTTACCCCAAATAGAAATAACAGGTATCTAAACAGAAATAATGGGTGTTACCCCAAACAGAAATAACAGGTACCTAAACAGAACTAGATGTACCCTAATTACTACCCCAAACGATCGGCTCCCTACCACGTAAATACCCTGTGCCGGCCCCACAGTAGGGTGTATTACTTCCTAAAGTGGCAACCACCAGAAAGACACATACCTATTTACCGGTGTTATGGCTTCTTATTTTCCCAAATGGACCGGCCCCATGCACGCACATGACCCGTTGGAACGTGCCATCAAAACAACATATCCCAAATGAACCACTTATAATGAGCTCAGTAAGCATGCCCTAACCCCTAACTAGTGCGAGGTCCCCTTTTAATACCAAAATGGGTTACTGATTAATATGGTACCACACAAAAGATGACATAAGTCAAACCCCTAAACCTGTATCCCCAATCAACTAGGATTTCCACAGGTTATGTTTTACAAGGTTCCTACAACCCCAGCAGATTAACAAGTTTACTTAACCCCCCAAACAGATCAAACAGATTACATAACTGACATACAGTCCCATTAACAAGTTCTACTTAATCTTTGAATTAAGCCTACATGTTTACATGTTTATACACCCCATTTTTCAGTTATATTCAACGATATAAGTAATGCCCCTAATATTAGTAATATTCATAGTACAGGTTATGCCCCCAAATTTTAGTCATATTCATAGTACAGGTTATGCCCCCAAATTACCATTCTTAATTAATCCCAATTTCGTTCGTATGCACATTTCAGTGGTATTGGCCAACGCTCGAAGGTAGCCTATGCTATAAAAATAAAAGGGAAAGAGAGAGAAGAACAAAATAGGCAACAAACAAAATAAGCATATAATAACATAGATAGGAATATGATAACAGAAATAGACATATCAGAAATAGCCATATAAGAACTGAATAGCACATCGGGTGTACATGAAATAGCAGGACTGATTAGGTATGAATCAGATTCTTAAAATGTATAGATTTAGATCCATATTTATAAACATGCCAGGATTACTTGTTAAATGTTTATATCTAAAAATAACATGTAATGACCCAGAAAATCTGAACCAATTTAAAATTTTTAAATTGGCTAAAATAATGGATTTTAAATATTTAAAATAAATATTTTAGATAATGGCAATGAAAACTGAGTTTGAATCGACATTTGAAAACGAATATAATTAATTATAATTATATATAGAATTGAAAATGGCGCGGTAGTTCGATAATTCGATTTCAAACTTCAATTGAATATACCGGGTGCAAAACAATCCGGATTTTAGTGAAACCAAAAATAATGGAATCTAATTGATAATATCTTTCTAACGAATCCGACCAATCGAAATTTGATAGCGGGAATCAAAAGATATGTCCAGTTGAAAATTCTGAATAGTCGCTATAGAATTCAGGCCCCTAAAAATGAACATTTTGCAAACGACCTCGGATTTCGATGAAACCACTTTTGTTGGATCCGCAGTGTCAAGTAATTGTTAGGTTTCAAATTTCATAATTTTTCGAATCAATATGTGAGCGTGGCATAGGAAAACGCGTTTGACCAGTTTCCGTTGATTTTAATCGACTGGAAATTGGCCATTTTTCAAACGGCCTCAGAATTCGACGAAACTAGTTTTGTTAGGACCGTATCGTCAATACGAAGCTAGAAAATATTTTTCGGGAATTTTTCTAGTTAGTATGTGACCCCGGTAAATCGAAATGTACGTTTAAAATTCAATATAGTGATTTAAATGAAAATTCAAAAGGAAACTGATTGTAACAATCGAATCAGCTTGTGATACATATCCCATTGTGTTCGGAATAGGGGTATAACGCTATGGACGACAGGCGGTGGACCTCGTTTCGAGGTCGTATGTAAAAGTCAACCTTTTTACAAATTAAATAAATAAAAAAATAAAAAAATATATATATTATTTTAATTTCCTTTTCCCTCCCTTTATCTTCATTGGCCCCCCGTTCGTTATAATTACAACCAGAAGAAAGAAAAAAAAGAAAAAAAAACCCTAAGAAGGTGATCGTCCCGAGGCCATAACAACGTTAGAGGTCAGTAAGGAGCCTAGAACCAATCGAAAAAGGGCCAGATCCGAAAAAGAACCAGCAACGACTGCCATATGCAATAACTGCCATAAGAAAGGGCATTTGCAAGGAAAATGCAAATCTTTAAAGAAGCAAAAGAAGGAAGTATCTAAATCTAATAAAAGGGTTCATGAGGAAAGAGGATGCCATTAGTGCCACCAGCCGGGTCATATTGCGAAGAATTGCTGGCTGTTAAAAAAGACCAATGTGGTTCAAATAAATGAAATAGCAGAAGCTTCTGAGCCATCGGCTATTCAGGAAAGACCAGATGTTTTAGAAGGCACGCTAACTGTCAAAGACATCCCAGTTAAAGTACTGTTTGACACTGGCGCGTCACGTAGCTTCATTGCCAAGGATGCAGCTAAGAAACTGGATTTGAATTTGAAAAAGCTCAAAGAGCCCATGACTGTCCAGAATCCGGTTGGGGGTTCCATTGATCTAAGTTGGGTTTGTGGAGTGCCGGTTTCCTTCTCTCGTTATCGGTTTCCTACCATCGCAGTCGTCATGAATTTTAAAGAGTTTGATCTTATCTTGGGGTTAGACTGGTTGACCAAATATGAAGCTGAAGTTAAATGCGCCGACAGAGTCGTAAAGGCGAAGATTAAATCAGGTGATTATATAATCATTCCCTGTGAAGGTCAGAATTCTAATAGAAAAGACTTCTGGGCAGCTCTCGATGTTTCTCCAGCTCAAATAGAAAATATCCCTGAAGTCACGGAGAATATTCCTGACCTCATCAAAGACATTCCTGTCGTCAAGAACTATGCGGACGTGTTCGAAGAAGTTGTTCGCTTACCTCCGCAGAGAGAAATAGATTTCAGAATTGCTTTGATTCCCAATGCAAGGCCGGTAGTTCACGCTATTCGAAGAATGTCCTTGAAAGAGAAGGAGGAATTAGACAATCAAACAAGACAGCTAGTATGGAAAGGTCTGATTAGGCCTAGTTTCTCTGATTGGGGTGCAGCAGTGGTGTTTGTCCCAAAATCTGATGGTACTCTACGGCTATGCGTGGATTATCGTGATCTGAATAAACAGACAATAAAGAACAAATATCCATTGCCGCGGATTGATGATTTATTAGATCGATTAAATGGAGCACAAGTATTCTCACGAATGGACTTAGCTACAGGATTCCATCAACTTCGAATTGCCGAAGAGTGTGTTCCAATGACAGCGTTCAGAGGCCCCGACTTATTCTACGAGTGGTTAGTAATGCCGTTCGGCTTATGTAACGCTCCAGCTTATTTCGTCGATCTAATGAACAGAGTATTCAGAGGAGTTTTGAATAAATTTGTTCTGGTTCTTTCTGGATAGCAGGAGCTGAAGATGGATTCTATCATTTATCCCCTTTTATGCTGTTCAGCTCCTATTGTACATATTTTGTTTATTTCCGCTGTAGACATTTATGTATAGCTGAACTGTATTTGTACTAAGTAAGATCCTGTATACTGTGTAACTCTGATGATTATTTTATCCAGTATATTTTGTTGTTCATTATCTGGTGTATTTATTTAATTCTGTTCTGCTATTATATGTTTCTGTGTTATATTCCAAAGATAACCTCGTTTCCGTGAGAACGGGAATTCGGGTCGTCTCATAACATGACAACACAGAGACTCGATCTAAAGAACATGGAATAATTAGGCTGAAGCTGTAAAAGAAATTCTTGTATGCGTATAAGCTGTTGTTGAAGAAAATAGGCAAATTCAATCTCTGTTGGGGCAGCATCTCGTTGTCTCCATTATTTTAGGTGAATAAAACAATAGAAATGATGTCCTATGTATAGCCTGCTGCTAACGAATCTCGCTCAGAAACAAGTCCAGGTTCAGGGAATGAACCTGGCTGGATCCCGGGTGGGTCGACACTCCCTTGAATGTGTCGTCCCATGGGTCGACACCACTGGGGCATGGGTCGACCCCCAACGTGTCCAAATCTCGCGTCCTTTTCCCACATCGATTTTTGAATATTTTCTAATTTCTAGACTGATTTGTTTAGTTATATTTCTCTCATATGTATACAAAATTGAAACCTCAATGTCTTCTTCATACGATGTCCGTTTTGCGCAAACTCGGAGTCTATCTGAACCAAAGTTTCGAGACGAATGCAATGGTAGAGTCATTTTACTTAATTACCAATATTAGATTAAGTATTCTTTAGTTTATTGCTGTTCTTTAAAATTACGGGGTGTTACATTCTCCCCTACTTAAAGTATTTCGTCCCCGAAATCTCCAAGTTAAGAAGAATTTTATTGTCCTAACAACCACATCCATTTACTCCTACAAGCATTCATTGTCCTTAATATTTTCCTAATGTTTTTATGAACATATGCAATAGTGTGTGTATATGTCCTTATACTAATGCGAAAAAACAGGCGATCGACTGATTAAGTTGACTTCCTTAATGCTTTTTATGTTTGTGCCATGTAACCAAAATGTATGCAAATAATCCTAGTATAACATGTAAGTTCTATATGTGTGCACAATCATTCATCCAAATGCAACATCCATATGACGATACATCCATTTTCATCCATAAAAATCCTAATGCACACACATCCATATGCAATATGTAAGTTATTAAGCCGATCTAGTGCCTAGTGTGTGTATATGCATCCATAAGCAACCACTAGCGAACACTTACATCCGCTTGCATCCATCAAACATAACATGTTTCAAACACATGTTTACGTCCATTGGTTTTCCCTACCTAAAGGTCGAAGATTCGATCGATAGGATATACTCAAATGATAGAAGTATGTATGAATAAATGCTTGGAAAAATAAGTTAAGAACATACCCTAGAAAAGAAAAGGGTACGAAGCGCGAATCTTGTCTTCAGTCTCCGAAGTTGCATCTTCACGGTCTTCTCTCCATTGAACTTTCATCAATTTGACTTCTCGGTTGCGAAGCTTCTTAACCTCTAATGCAAGTATAAGGGTAGGAACTTGCCTAACTATCGTCTCCTGCTCTACCTCTACTTCCTCAAGCATGCCTAGCTCAACTACCTTAGCTGTATCGTGTAGACACTTTCGCTAACGAGAAAAGTGGGAAACATCATGAACACCCACTAATCTCTCTAGTAGTTTTACTCTATAGGCCATCTAACCTATCCTTTCTACTATGGGAAATGGCCCTACGAACCTTGGTGCCAACTTACCTACAGATCCAAAGCGAACCGCATTCCTTAAAGGTGATACTTTGATGAAAACCATGTCTCCCATCTCAAACTCAATATCAGTCCTTCTCTTATCTACGTAGGACTTCTGCCTGTCCTGAGCTGTCTTCATGCATCACAGATAAGTTCAATCTTTTCTGAAGTTTCTCCAATCATCTTAGGTCCAAGTAGAAGCCTATCTATGGACTCCTACCAACAAGTCAATGATCTACAAGGTCGTCCGTACAGTGCCTTGAAGGGTGCCATGTGTAACGATACGCATTCTACGCATCGAAGGATCGTTGAATATTTATTTTATTTTCATACAAAGTCGTATGGTCGTGTTACTTTGGGAAATGACTATTGTGGCCATTTCCCATGTTCACGATTTTTGTCGAATTTTAAATGACCATTTTCCCTCTGGCGAATCTTGTTTCACCTATAACTTTTGATTGGTAAGGAGTTTTGTCCTGAAACCACTTCCATTGGATTCAGACGATGGTTTACCTTTCCGTAGAGTGGTCACACTAGTCAAGCAGACCTACTGTTTGGGAGATATGGCTTAAATAAGGTTTGTAGATGGAAAAACAGCTTAACCGGGCTCAATTAGGTGATTAGTGGTTAGGTCCATAACCCATTTCGGGATTAGGGTTATATGAGGGATGAGAGGGTTTGGTAAAACATTTCATTTCAGTTTTCTAGCCGCCACAAACATTCCTCTAACCCTAGTAATGGCCTCCACCTTCTAAATACATCCCTAATCACATATTAAGCAATTCTACATCAAATTAGGGCGTATTGGCATCAAAATCGAGATAAAGCTACTGGAACACATAGGAATTCGACCCAAATCAGTGGAGTTTTCAAATCTATAATTTATTTGTGGCTAAGGTGAGTGATTAGCATGTTTTTACACTAATTACGGCTAATTAGGGGTGATTAGTGATAATTAGAGAAATTATGCATCATAGAAATCTGGAAAAATATGTAAAAATTCTAAAATATTATTTTATGCCTTTGTTGAAAATTTGGGATAATTTGGATTAAGTTTTCTAATCCTATAGTTAAAACATGGTTAAGGGGATTAAAGGGAAAATCATAGTTTTGGGCACGTTTGATCTAAAATAACTCATGTGATTGATGTTATAATGTGTTTGATTGATCCTATGTGTTGTTACCACTGTTTGGAATGTTTTATGATTGTTTAGTGAAGTTACAATGGTCAAAAATGTCGTCGTTAGGCGTAAATAACTTACTGGAACACTACATGTAAGTACGGCTCATGACCATGGTTCGTGACATAGGCATCACGACCCGACCCGGATGAAGTTCACGAACCGCGACCCTGTAGACACCCACGAGCCGAACCGTGAAGTATCTCGAACCGACCCATTTGCCTCGAACCGAAGTGCACTAGCCGATGACCAGGAGGAAACCACGAACCGATGCCATGACCTGGAGAGCCATTCACGAACCGACCCGGAGTGTCATCGACGAACCGATCCGAAGGATGAAGTACCATGAGCCACGAGCCGATGCCAGGGGGCGACCCTCCTTCCAACGAGCCGAATGGGACCCACGAACCAAGCATATCCGAACCGTAATCTCCGAACCGAACGGTACCCAAAATCTCCAAACCGAACCGAAGAAGACTAAAACCCGAGATGCAAAGGAAGTCCAACTGAGAAGTTATCACTCAGAATCCAGATGAGAACCAACGAGTCAACTTCTAGAGTTGGGTTTTGTTACGGGATGTGTGCAAAGGGGTTATCGATATCTATAACTTTGGTTCACCGTTGAAGAGAGAGGACATGTAGACGAACTAGAGCCAGGGAAGTGTGGACTGGTATGCCCATTAACCTAAAGCCAGGGATGTGTGGACTGGGTAGGGTTATTATACTATAGACTAGGGAAGTATGGTCGTAGCAATAGTTGACGGAGTTGCCGTCATGGCCCAATGGATTTGGTGATCAAAGCGGTGGATATCGTATGCTTTACGCATTGAGTGAGTGATGTGATGATGATTGCTATGTTTGATGTTTGCTATCTCCATGAGATGCTCACTCACATTTTACACTTTATGTTAGTGTTACCTTAGAGTACTGTACATCTTGTTGTGCTAACTCTTTGGTTGCAGGTCCAGGTCCAGGTTCAGGTATGATTATTTATACCTGTTATTGCTTTGTTTTACTGCTATCGATCATACCAGACTTTTGTCTGACCCAGAGTTTTATAGGGCGTTCTTTGGAGTCGGGACATGCATTCTGAATTGCTTGACCAATTCTGTGGCCAGCTACCCAAAGTTGTTGAAAGATTGGAGCGGAAGGCAGGAAAACCAAAATAGGGTCTGTCTGATAAAAAGACCGGGAAGCATTTGCACTTAGCCGCGTCGGTAGCCTGGATGGAGTCCATCTGCCATTCATAGCGGTGTAGGAAGGCGCACGGATTGGTTGTGTCGTCGTAGGATGCCATTTGTGGCATGTTGAAACGTCAGGGTCACTCGGCTTCATGTACGATCCTAGTGAAAGGGTTATGCCACATGCGGGTTTCCCATGAGTCGTTGGTGTTTCCCTGCATATCTCTCATGATTCTTCGGATCATGTCGAGGAGATATTCTGGGTGTATATCTTCTGGTGGAATCCACTGGTTTTGGCAAACTTCGGGAGTTCTGTTTCGTGGGCGCCTCCTGTGGTGTATATCTGGATCGTCTTCCTCCATATCATCGACATCGATTGTCTGGTTCTAATATGGTTTGTGAGGTTCAACGGGTTGACGCTCATTCTGATCTTACCGGACTTGGGCTTATTGAGTTGCTGGTAGTGTAGGTGCCAAGTCCTGAGTGCCATCAGTTGGGTTTTGCCAAGGTGGGGGGTGGGGGGCGATTACTCGGACCCGGCTCATCATTGATGACCAGTCGGGATCGATCACGATGGTTAATGCCCCCAGCTATAGGTGATAGTGGTTATGTCACCATTCCCTTTTTCATTGTTGATTCCGTTGTCGTTGTTGTAACCATTAGTGTGAGAAATGGCATGGACGACAATTTTATTGACGAGGATGAACATCCTCCTTTGATGTGGGCCCCTTGATTTAGAAGAAGTTTCTAAGATAGTGCGCCATGGTCGGGCATTGTTTTGAGTAAGCTGAAGTTGAGCGATAGTGCGCTGACTTTCTTGGAGTTGAAGCATCAGGTCAATGTTGTTTTTCAATGCTTAGATGAGTTCAACTGCCGTGTTTTCATACTTCTTGTTCAATGCGCAAAGCTGCACTTGAGTTAAAAGGGCTTCGAGGGTCCATGGGAGGAAGTATGTCCATTTCGGCTGGGATATCTGCCGGTTGGGGTCACTGAGATGTCTCTGCTTCGGCTGTAGTGGAGGAGACGACCATTGCCTTCTTCATTTGCTTAACCATCGTAAGCAGACTTAGCGGCAGGTTAGAGACAAAACCTAAAGCATGTAGGAGTCAAGATGGTAATGTGAAATAAAGAAGCGAGTCTTAGTACGTTCTCAGTGAAAGCAACAGAATGTTGATGGTAAAAATTGTCACCAACACCCAAGATTCTCAATTGCTTAAGAATACTGTTTCGCGCAAGGAAAAACAAGTACAAAGGAGCATAAAAGTAGTAAATAACACTTAGGATTTATAGTGGTTCGGTCCTGCGTGGGGCCAACGTCGACTTTGGAAGAGCTGTTGATATTTTATTGACAACAATGAATTAAATCTATGGGCCTCTTCTAGGCATTTGATTACAAGCATTTCCATGTATTTTAGAGTCATAGTCATCATATATGATTATATGAAAGAGGTAGATTTTGTCCTTCTTCTTCCTCAAAGCGAAGATGCCATTAGAGAGTTACCTTGGAGCTTTAGAGAGATGTCAAATCATCCATTTTCCAACCCTTGTAACAAATGAGCTTGAGGGTATTTATAGTGGAGTGGTTAGGTGGGAGTAGGTAGGATTTGGGGACTACTTTGCAGGAAATTGCATCAAAGCCGGCACACATCATAAAATCGCATCACACCGGAGTAGCAGAGGGTGGAGCTCGCCCCCCTCTCTGGGATGCGATGGAGAGGCACTACATCCCTTGAATGTGATGGCATCGCATCCAAAGGGATGCGGCGCCATCGCTCCTACTTGGATGCGATAGCATCGCATCTAAAGGGATGCGATACTATCACATTCCTTTAGATGCGATAGCATCGCATCTAGAGGGATACATTGCTATCGCATCCAAAAGGGATGTGGTGTCATCGTATCCATTTGGATGTGATGACCCAAATGGATGCTATGTGAGGCATTTTTTTTGAGGTGAGATGAGTGATGCGAGGGGAGAAAGGCGAGATGAGTGATGCGAGGGGAGTGAGGCGAGGTGGGTGATGCGAGGGGAGTGAGGTGAGGTGAGCGATACGACCGGAGTGAGGCGAGGTGAGTGATTATGAAGCTGTTGTTTGATTGGCCTCTTCTCGTCTTGATTCCTCTTTAACCTGGTGACACTTCGGGCTTTAATATCACACGACATGTTGAGTCAAGTTGGACTTGTGTGCTTTTGGGAACCGGACAAAAATATCGGTTAACAACACTTCATAGAATACTTCATTCACTTTCTAACTCCCACACAACTTCACTACAACAGTCCATTTACCATAGACAAACAATCCTTAACTTCTTCAATCACCACATTCAAATATTCAAATTTCACAAACCAACGGTAACCAAGCTCTTTGAAGTCTTGGTCGAATAATACCATGCAACAACATAGGTTCAGACCTAAGCACCTCCATTGTCATTAACATGATCAATTTCCAATGGAAACACTTTTCAATCGACAGTGGATTTGATGACGATCATATTTCACCAAATTACAATGATGTAAGGTAGTATAAACTCCCCTTTTTTTTTACAAAGTTACATCTTACATCATTCATTAATCCAAGCATGTCACCAATTTCGTAGCTTAGGGAGAAAATTCCAGCAGCAAGGCCTTTTTCTGATCAAAATCGTTACATCCATTCATTCATATGTAGAGCCTCATGTATTTACCTTCATCAGAGATCAAAAGAATACGGTTTTCTAGCATGCAAGTGCAGTTACTACCATCGGGGCTGCAATTACATAACACAACCCCATCCCTGACATTCATAATACTCCTTTTAATGTTCAATGATTCCTCTTCCATTTCCAATCACCAACACAGCATGAGCTTACTTGTACATGCTTATCTAACTTACATGTAATGATATACACTGTGCAATCTTTGTAAAGGGGTAAAGCTGTGAATTTTCCAGCCTGATCTTCGGATGCAGCATGGTCGAGTAGGTCGATTTTCATGCGGGTGATGAAGTTGTAGAGGAACAAGTGATTGCTTTTATGAGCAATTAACCAACCAAATTTTGAATGCATTACAATAGCACCATTCAGATCATGCAGATGGAAAGCCCATGGCTTTGAATCCATACAGTTGCACAAGTAGCACTTTTCTTCATGCGGTTCATATGTATTAAAAACCATAACTTATCTGCAGAGAATTTGGAGATATGAGATCGAACAGATGGACGAGACTATGCAGAGAATTTGGAGATTTTTAGGCCAACTCGAAATATTTGGAATATCTATTCCCCCCCCCCCCCCTCTTTAGATCTCTCCTTATTCCCTCTCACCGACCTAGCTCTAATACCATGTTAAGTTTGGCATTTCTTGCGTACCCGTTGCCCATACGCGCTTCACCTTGTCTAACCGGGATCAACGGTTGAAGTCTCCTATGCCGACGTCCTGATTGAACATCCCTCATTGCCCCCGTCGAGCATATAATCTGGTAATGGCAAGCACATATTACAACAAAAGGAATCCCAAATGTTACGTGCCATCAATACCATATATATACCACGATCTTTTCTAATTTCCTACGTTGTGGGTCTATTCCTTTGTTTAATCCATGCACCCACTCTATTCTAATGCGATCCGCACTTAACAATCTCCATCTTGGCGAGCGTTGCTCAAGTCACCTTTAAGTTACACCTTGATTTACCCCGAGTTCTTATAAGCAGTGGTTTGGGCTGCTTTTACCATTGGATCTCCACCTTGACGGGCATCCCATGCTCAAGCCCCTTTTGGAGCCATGCTTCGATCATACTGCACATACCAGTCCCCTTGAACCATGGTCCTATGTTACCATGTTAGAAATGGATAGGGAGAGAACTGAGAGAAAGATCAAATGTTAAAAGAGAAGTCAACTACATTGTTATTAACTCAACTAATTACAAACTAAAATTACAAAGTTATTTATAGAGCACTAAACACTACATAAGAAATAGGATTTCTCTTATATTATTGCTAATGACCAAGACCAACAAAGAACTATTCATTATTTCTAACATGATGAAAATTTGCTGAATTTCAAAATTGCATTCTGCCTAGCCGATTTAAAAGGTTTTGGTTGGACATTCAATGATTTTGGAATAGAGAACCAAGGTTTTCCTTTTTTGATTAGGAATATGCTCTTTAGATGCAGGAGGTCTAGAAATTTGGGTAGATTTATGAATTTTTGCTGTTTGAAATCTTTTACATTTTCAAATAGATTGAAATCCATCTTGATCTATTATAGAGGCTTCTCCTTGAAGTTAGAAGATGGTGGGAGATTAAAGGAGAAAGGAGGAGGATTTGGAGAACTAGAGGAAGCCATTAGAATTTTTTGAGAAAGATAGCCAAATACACAGGTACTCATATTTATATACAACTAATTACTAATTATCTGAAAGTTTAAAATTATACATCACTAGTGTTCAAAGATGTAAACATACGACGTGAATAACCATCAGGTAACCACTGCAAAATCTGCAAGTCATACATCATCATCTCGGAAGTAGGAATGGCGTGCATTGGACCTACTAACTCTTCTTTCCGCACTCTATTGGTACATCTTACGATATTTTTACGGCATCTTAATGCATTTAGAAGTTGTAAATCGTGTGGGAAATGAGGGAAACAGATAGAACGCATACTATATACGTGTCCTACCACGAATTATTATTAAAGGGTGTTGCTAAATGCAAACCAAATTACTCATTGCAATTTGCAAAAATTATTGCACTGTCCTTCCTACTTCTATGGATAAAGTCACCGTATAACCTAGTTTTTTTTGTAAATCTTTACTAATAATCAGAATAGGTTTGGTGTCACACTTTTTTGGTGTACACCTGAACTAACGAAAATGTCCTTACTTAATTATTCTTCCACAATTAAAAGGAAGGGGCAATGAATGTCATTTAACTACCTTAACATTTACTAGAATAGTTACATTTATGTTCAAAACCCATATTCAGCATATATTACCTAACCAATAAAAATTGTTATTATTTTGAAGAAAATGCAAAATTATTCAATGTCCACTGAACGTTTCATTGCTTGTTTTCTTTTTCGTAGATATAAATTGATTATCATCTTATTTATTGCCATTGTTATATTCAACGTTAATTGTATTGCAAATTTTTCTTAACATTTTTCCATTGAATGTTTCACTGCTTATTTAATTTGCCCTTTATATCGATCTATTTCCAAATTTTTCTCGCAATAAATTAAGAAAATTTTCCATTTATTCAGTTATTTGAGTTAAAGATTTGAAATACATGCTGGGTTTTACTATGCATTTTTTTTATTAGTCAAATCAGATTTAATACCTTATAAAACGCATATGGACAATTATTAAATTGTATACGCCGATTTATATGTATTTAGGATTTGACGTATATGTTGATTTTAAATAAGCATTTTCAAATATGCCTTTTATCTTGATCTCTTTCCTAATTTTTCTCACAATTAATTAAGAATTTTTTTCCATTTATTAGTTTATTTGAATTAAAGATTTGAAATACATGCTGGGTTTTGTTGTGCATTTTTTTATTAATCAAATCAAATTTAATACCTTATAAAACGTATATGGACAATTATTAAATTGTATTTAAAATTTAACATATTAGCATTTTCAAATTAAAATGGAAAGCATTTAATTTCCTTCATCGTCCATTTCCACGTTCTCCACAAAAATAATGGAAATTCAGCCAAATTAAACAGGTATTAGAATTTGACATATTAGCATTTTCAAATTAAAATGGAAAGCATTTAATTTCATTCATCGTCCATTTCTACGTTCTCCAACAAATAAAACTAATAAAGGAAGGTTGGCTGAATTTCCACAAAAATAAGCAGGTATTTATTTTTTTACTTTTTCTCCGGTACTCAAATCTCCATAAAAATAGCACAATAGAATATCTTATCACCCTTTAAATACCAATTGTAATCCCCACTTCTCTCTTCATTTTCGCTAATCTTTATCGTTCACTTCTCCTGGCTACTTCTGCTGCTATGGTTTCAAGCTTCAGGTTAGATTGTGTAGGTCATAAAAACATTTTTGTTGGTATGTTATTATATATAAACATATGTATTGTCTTATTTATAGATATTCTTCTTATTCAAATTATTACTGTTGGGCCCACCACCATAACTCAGGTGCTTACTACATCATACCTTGATGATCTACGTGATATCGTCAAAATTTTTGCCTTAGGCCATGTTTTTTAAAGCAGGAGCTTCTTTTGCCTGCTGTTCTCTGTGTTTTCTCAGCAAAAATTTTAGGGGCTTATCTTTCCTTCTACATCGGACTTTTAATTTTGTGGAGTTCAAAATCAACGATGGACTGGGCCGAAAGCAGCAAATACTTTCATCTACTACTCAAGGAGTCGAAAAGGATTGCTGGAGCTACAATATCTTCTTCTACTGGCTTGAAGAAATCTAAGATTTCTTCCTATCTTTTTCCTTTAATTGGAATTGGTTCCAATATATTGATATCTTTGCGGATTAAGAAATACTCCCCTGGGTTGGTTGTCATTGAGGATGAAAAGCCACATTTACCAGGGAAAAGCAATTGTGATTGTGTACATTTGGCACTTTAAGTATCTGTTGTTCTTGCAGTTTCATGATGATGAAAGTTATGATTACTCACAGATTTTGTGCATAAATTGATCTTGCATTGATCTTAGATTTATACCGTTGCTGTTTTTACTTTAAAAAAAAACATTATGCTATCAATATTACCCTCACATATTTATTAAAAATTATGTTGGAAACACATATTTTTTGTGCAACCATGAAATGCCAAAATTGCACATTATTCAATTAAAGAACGATCCCATAAAAATAGGATCCATGCGATTGATTTTTTTGTCCTTTTAAAACTTTATTTCTGTATGCGTTGAACCCTTGAATAATGAGTCAATAACAATCCATGCGAGGAGCGCGTGCCACAACCACGCGCGGAGCACGTGCCATGTAAAATACATAACATATGAGAAATAAAAATCCATGTGCGAAGCGAGTGCCGTGACCACGCGCGAAGCGCGTGCCGTTAAGCGAGTGCCGTGACCACGCGCGACGCTCGTATTTAATACTTTCACTGCATAATGTATGTGTAACCTAGTTTTCTGTGTAAATATTTAATATCTATTTTATAACCTAATTTATAAATATTTGTTTTCTGTGTAAGCATTTATTACAGTTTCGTTATTGACACTCCCTTTTCGGTTAAGGGATGACACAAATTTTTTATTTTAAAATTTAATTTGTTAAGGGGAGTGCACATAAACTAAACCCCCTTAACATTATATTATAGTAGGACAAAATTAACCTTATCCTAAATAAAGTTACTATAGTAATTACATCGGATGCTGTAACAGTAATAAAATAACCATGGCTATAGTAAACCCTAATTATGGGATGGATGATGAAGATAAGGTAAATTGCACCCAAAAAAGTGAATTATATGCGGATGATGAAGACCGATCTGGTAATGACAAGGATTGTTTTTGATTTTTCATATACAACTATTGATTTGAAGAAGAAGCATAGCTTGTAAAATTCGGCCGTGATTCACTGTGTTTATACCAAACAATCATTATAAAGATACACAAATCATGACCGTTTGTAATGTGAAAACACGGTAGAGTATTACCGGATTTATCAAGTATAAACTCCAATTTGATATAGGGATAGGCAAGACGTTAAAGAGCCATCACGTTTATTAATTTTACACGGTATTACCGTTTTTACGGTTTTGTGCTACTAATCTTACCATGCATGTTTGGTACCAAACAATGGTTATTTAATCGAAAAGGAGATACCGTTTTAAGTTTATTTGTATGAATATTTGCTATTGTGTTTTCGTTGTAGTGTGTAAATAATATTTAGCTGTTTTACAGATTGATGCAAATGCTTTCCTAAACGAAGTATATGAGAAGGAGGATTCCTTAGTTAATGAGAAGTCCTATGATAGGGACGACGTCAATGTTAATGAGAAGGGATGTCGGTTGGAAAATGATGACAGCAATGATCTTTCACATGAGAAGCGGACATATTGCCTTGCGCGTACCCAGTTTAACTTCCCATTTCACCATCGATAAGGTTTGAGAACTTGTTTTATGTTTTTCATTAAGTATGTTACTCTAATCGTAGTATCTTGTTTATTGATGCAGTTGTTCGATTCCAAAGAGGACGTACGTATGGTGCATGGAACGTGGACTTGATGTGAATTGTATCATTGTTATCAAAAGAATAAAACAAAAAAATTCTTAGATAATGGGAAAGGCTTATGGATGATGCTTACCTGTGAAAGAAGTAGAAGGACATTGATCATAAGCCCAAGGAGCATGTCCCGAAAACCCAAAAGAAAAGGCGTAGAACGGGAAGTAAAAAATGTGGTTGTCCATTTGAATTAAGAACACATTGTCTAGATGATGGGAAATGGATTTTCAAAGTTAAAAACGGATGCCACAATCACAGTCTTCCTGTTGTTTTAACCGGGTATCCGTATGTTGCATGATTAAAAGACAATGAAGTAAAAACCGTAGAAACAATGGCGAATAGTGGCGTTAGGCCATGGAATATTCTAACTACTCTTAAACTTGAAAACCCATAAAATAAGTCTATAATCAGAAATGTGTACAATGCTAAAGTGAAGCTTAAACTTCATAATACAGAAGGTAGATCGATTATGCAACAGTTTATGAAGTTGGCATGTAGTCACCACTATTCTGTGCACCATCGATCGATGGCATGACAAATGAAGTTACTAATTTGTTCTTCAGTCATCCAAAATGTGTTTTACTTTCACAATGTTTTTATCAAAATTTGTTTTTGGATTGCACTTTCAAGACAAACAAGTGCAAGTTGTCGTGTTTTCATATGGTGTCGCAAACTTCAACGGGTGCATCCTTCACTGTTGCCCTAGCTTTTATTAGTCGGGAGACCACTAAGTCCTATATATCAGCATTGGAGTGTGTTAGAAAATGTAATCGAGAAAAAGAATTTCCAAGTGTTATTATAATGGATGCAGAAATTGCTCTTAGCAATGCAGTGGCCACTTTTTTCCAACAGCTCGTCATATCCTTTGTGCGTGGCATATATCAAAAAACATTCAAGAAAATTGCAAACCAAATTTCATAAAAAAGAAATGAATAATGATTGGGGATAGAGAGACCGTAGTAGAAGATGAGGAGGGAAAAAAAGAGTACAAGTTATTTTGGAAGGGTTGGACAAATATGATTAGTTCGCTCTCTAAAGAAGAGTATCTTCAAAACGTAAATTGTTTTCGTGAAGCACGGTGGGAGAAGCAAAAAAAGTCGGTGAAGTATGTGTTGAAGAACTGGTTGAACAAGTATAAGGAGATGTTTGTGTTGGCTTGGACAAATGAAGTAAAGCACTTTGATAATGTATCAACTAGGGTAGTTGAAAGTGCACACTATCGTCTCAAATTGTACTTTGATTCGGTTGCAGGTAGTTTTGTTCAGTGTTGGACTAGCGCGCATCTCTGCTGTGTAAATGAATTAGTTGCAATCGAACATGCGTTTGAAACGAGTTCATCAAAGTCACTTCATAGATTTCGAGATGAGCCAATGTCTAAAGAGCTGTTGGGATTTGTTTCCCACAAGGCACTTGATTTATTGCAAACCGAACTATCTAGCATTCCAAAAGGTTGCATGAGTATTCAGACTTGCGGATGTTTTTTTATGGAAAGTTAATAGTTTATCTTGCACACATATGCTAGTAGACTTTAGGCATTCATACGGCTTCATACCCCTCAACGTTATAGATTGTTATTGGAAACGGTTGTCATGTTTTCCGCGTACACCGAATCAGTTCACTCTTGATTTTATGGACTTGCCTAAATTTCATGCATTGAGACGTAGGTATGACGAGGCTGCTGGTACTACGAACATTAAAGAACCTCCCATGGCGACTATAGAAAAAAAAAAGAACATCTAAAAAGGAAAAGTCGACTAAATGAGATCCTTCTTACTTTGAGCATGTTGACGCTGCATTTTCTTGCAGCCCAAGACTTGCTCCGGTTAGTCATTGTTTACAAAAACTTGGAATAAAAGTAAATGGACCTAAAACCAGTCTAGTTGATGACCATTTCTTATTGCAAATGCCCAAATATATGCGACCGTATATAACTCGTATAGACGACGTGCCTGCTGATGGTAATTATGGATATTAGGTGGTGGTTAAATGACTAAATCTTCATAATTGACCAGAAAATCCTTCTAAGTTCGTACGTGAGGCCATGGTTGATAATTTAATATGTCATTCGGAGATGTACAAAAGCATGTGGGATGAATCTGGCTTCGAAGAAATGAAAAGGAGGATACAAGGCGATAAGTCATCGGGGTAAATGTGTGGATGCAAATGCCGGAATCCTGTTTTGTAATTGCAGAAACATTTGGTACTGCTGTTGTCTTGCTTAGTAAGCAAATGAGGTTCTTGTTCTTTGTGACAACAGTACAATTAACCTTGTTAACCTGGATAGGATCTTCATAATGGGATACGTAGACAGCTCACATTTTGTCGGTGTTACTTTGAAGTACCAATTGCCTTTACCTAATACTTCTCCGTTCTCATACTTTTACCAAATTTTCAATATCAATTCGCATGATTGGGTCAATACATATGCGGAGAAAATTTCTCGCTTCTTTCCTAGTGAAGAAAATGGACATGTTGACGAAAACAACTACTTTGTTGAGTTAAGTTAATGTCGAATACTTGCATATGTATGTAGTTCAGTGCTAATGTAACAGAATCCTGAAATTTTATTGCAACTGTTTACTTTTGCGGCTCATCTGGGTTACACTTGTGAGGCAATGCAGTTATATTTTGTGTTTACTTTTACTTCACTTCTGGAGTTCAAGTTTGCGCTATTGTATTTAAAGTTTAGTGATACTTCTGCACTTCACTGCTGAGATAATGCATTTCAATTTCATGCCAACTATGAAATGAAAAATATAATCCTTGTATAGTTATAAACACGTAAAACTATTGCCTTAAAAAAATTGTATAAAGTTGCATGTCGATATAAGTTTACGAAAATAAAATCGTTTTATTTAAGTAAAAATAGTAAACACCAACCGTATTAAAAATAAACAAGTTCCAAAGTAAAAGACGGTGAACAAATACCACATAATATTACTAAATACGGTGAATATATATCGTCTAGCATAAAAATTTGTAAGTATTTTCTACCCGAGAGTTTGTGAAGTTGATAAGCCGTTTTCATTGAACAAACACGAGAAAGTAACACCATATTAAAAATTGGAGAAAAATTGAATCACAAAAATGATGGTACAGTACCATTTTTATTTGAAATATATGGTTCTGTCTTGCCGCCCGAACGAAAACTTTCATAATAAGTCTTCCCGAGAATTTTCGAACTACAATGACCGTATTAATAAATTATAAACGGTTTATAAATAAACAAATCGGTAGAGAATCGCCGTCTGCACATGTTTTTTGACAATATTGTAACCTGAGATATTTTGGATCAAACACACCGATTTTCTCTAAGTAAAACGGTCATTTGTAACAGTGTAGCAAATTATAGGATCTATAACTTTCAGTTTTTTCGTAATAGTATGACCGTATTAAAAAACTATAAATGGTCTGTAATCATCGTTTATTGTTTCACATAAAAACTCAAAACTTGTATACGGTGTGTTGTTGCCGTTTTATTTTACAAAAATCAGTGGAAACTCGTCGTCTGCATATTTTTTTATATAGATCAAACCTGAGATATTTTGGATTACACACATCGAATTTTTGTAAGTAAAACGGTATTTTGTAACCGTATAGCAAATTTTAGGACCTATAACTTTCCGAACGATGACCACATATCGTTTTTGAATCTTAAAAATGACATATTCTTTCCGTTTTCAATGTAAAAGTTGATTATTTCATACAAACAAACCATATTTTCAGGCATCTTCCGTCATACGAATAATTGAAACTTGTACATGCATCTTCCACCATACAAAAATAAAACTTGTGCATGCATCTTCAATCCTACAAATAATTAAAACTTGTACGTGCATCTTCCATCAAACAAATAAATGAAACTTGTACATGCATCTTCGATCATGTAAATAATTGAAACTTGTATGTGCATCTTCCATCATACAAATAAATGATACTTGTACATGCATCTTCGATCATACAAATAAATGAAACTTGTACATGCATCTTCCATCATATAATTATTTCAAACATACTCATAAACCATTTCATATATTACCATTCCTTCCAAAGTATCCAGGACACAGTAATGGCAAAAGCGAGTCACTAACCAAAATACATAAATAAGTCACTAACATACAGTACTAAACAAAACATGCACCAAGTCTTATAACAGTGACATAATTTAAAGTGTTAACTAAAAAAGTACTTAATGCTACCAAGTTAAACTATTTTTTCCTTGCTCCACCTTTCTTCTTGGTTGCAGCCTTTTTCCCTTTCCTTCCTTTACCTCGAGCTGTCGTAGCCTCAACAATCTCATCACCTTCATCGGCAACCAAGTTCTCTCCATATAGAGCAGACGGTTTTGGGTCCTCTATTTGCTTTATCAATTGCAAAGCTTTAGCAATTGACTTACTACGTCCACATGATCAGATTGGATCAGCAACTAGTCCAAGTCGACGTTTCTGAAATTCAAGTTAACTTTAGTATAAAAATAATCAATAACATTTATTTCGATTAACAAATAGAACAAACCTACAACACGGGTGAGTAGCGACTTCTCCTCGGTTTCATTCGCAGGCTCAGTTATTCTTCTTGATTGATTTGCAACAATCGAATGAGAAGCTTGCTGATACCACTGTATATAGCTTTCCTCACAGTCCCAGGGGTTAATCACTTGTTTTGACATTACACTTTCATCCAGCAGGTGATTTGCCCATTCAGCCCAGACAAAATCCCCGACATTAAAGTAAGTGGCTTTGAAACCTCTACTTTACAACTTGTACTTCTTGTTAAGCGTGAAGGGATTAATGGGGACGGGTTGAACAAATCCAAACTGGCACAGAAATCTCTTGGGTAGGTACAATTCTTCGATTTCAAAACAAATAACAGGGCCATAATACAACGAACATTGATGAAATGGATACAACTCACGTTTCTCTGTAAAGCAATCCCATATAATTTCATTACACTTCAAATTATCAATCCTTTCTCTTAGTGTGACCAAATTAGATGCTAACTGCGAACTCTTGTTCTTTACAATGTAGAATGCGGCTCTAATTTCTCCGTCGGGTATAACAGTAGCATGATTATGTCGTCGAAGAACTGAGAAATGCTCAAATATCCACATCTGCATTAAGGCACACTAGTAGAGAACAGACTATTTGCGTCCAACATTTTCCATCATTTGCGTCTGGTTCGGTATAGATGCAAATTGTAATGAGAATTTGTGTCTGATTTTTAGCAGACGCAAAGCTTAATATTTGCGTCTATTATTGCCTGAAGCAGACGCAAATACTATACGTATTTGCATCTGCTTCATTCCTAAAACAGATGCAAATTGCCTATGGCATTTTTATTCTTCTGGCTATTTGCATCTGTTGTAGCCAGTGGCAGACACAAATACTATACGTATTTGCATCTGCTTTGTTTTTTTAACAGACGCAAATTTATTTGTTTTTTATTAAAAAAATGGACCCTTCAAGCTTACTACAATACAAATCTGAATACAATCAAATAAAATATCACATAATTTTGCATAATATAAGATCAAACAGAATGACACAAATCCACAACGTAGACAAATAAATCAAATTCGGTTTCAAGTGACCCAATAATTTTTGTTTTTCTTTTTGTAGTTTAAATGACTGGTCACTGCAATTCAATTTCTCATAAAAGGAAAACAAAAATTAACCTAGTTTAATTCAATCATACTATATACATTACAGTACCTTTACACATAACCATACAAATGGTGAAATGCAAAATGCTAGTGAACATGGCTAGAAGTGACCGTCTTTTTTATGTCTTCATCTTCCTGCATATCAAAAATTACAAAACAATTAATAACATATCAAAAATTCCTGAAATATTGGTGAAACTCCAAAGTCGAGATAGGTTATGATAATTGTAATTGTGATTCCTGGCAAGAAAATAACACAAAAACATATATGTCACGTGACCTTCCCAGCCATCACATGACTCCGCCTCTGCTTATACATATATGATCTATGTTAAAAGTATATAAGTTGTTTTATGACCATGGCATCAAATATATAGAACAAGCCCATTGGTGATTGTTAGCTTCAATTTCAAATGGAAACTGTGGAACTTCTTAAGCTTCTGCACAGAAATGTCATAGACATCAAGTAAATATACAACAACCAAGCTCATATGGGTATTTTGTTTGTGACTATGCAGATTTCCTGGATGATTCTACATGTCCAAATAATAAAATATGCAGATGGGTATTTTTTTTGTAACTATAAAACAACCAAGTAACACAGTAAAGAAACGAGAATCAAAGAATGCAAATGCAAATCTCTTTTTTTTTTGTAAGAAAAACAACAAAAGATTTAAACTGATAGTGAACAAAATAAAATAAATAGTGAGAAGATTTGAGGTAGCAGCTGAAAATACACAAAGACCTAAAACATAGAGGAGAAGAAATGAGCAAAAAAGGGAAAAAATAATTATAAAAAAAAACTGCAAACTAAAGAACAGAAAAGACAAATGAAACACAAGAGGATCAATACAAAAGAAACACAAAATGAAAGCAGCAACATTTTTAACTACAAAATTCGATGGATAAAAAGATTTTTAAGTTAGTCGCACCGATTTCTGAAATTTATCTCCCATAAAATCAATGTTGGAATGAAACCGATACATCGGGGAAATAATTATTTCCTATTTATAAATGTATGATATGGTGGGCACACACTTGATGTGAAAATCAATATAGTTATAAATGTATGATATGTTGGGCTCGCACTTAATGTGAGAATCAATAAATCATACTTTATAAAATACATATTTGGCTAAATGTAATGAAAAATATGATTTTTATTTTGATATCTACCAATAAACAAACCTCATTTCAAATTCTCCCAATCCCTCCTCCACGTCTTCATTCCAAAGGAAATTCAACGTGAAAACATATATTAACTCACTCTGATTAACCTTACATACATTAACTCACTCTAATTTTTGCTATTTATACAGGAAGTTGCATCTTACCAACAACCTAAGACAAATGTAAGTGCAACACAACATGAAAACAAGGAATCTACATACTGTTTTAATCAAATTATTCACATATCACCCAGTATACGTGAGAGATGACAAATGACAATAAATCAAGCAATTTAATGTTTTATCTTCAATTAAAGGTAATTCGAAAACATTATCAGTAATAATAACAGGGGTTGGATCGAAAGTTGCATAACATGGGTGACAATAGAAAGAGACACGGAATATATTGAATTACTTACAAAATTCTGGATAGCACATGGAATCTATGATGTACCACTGAGTCGAAAGTTCGATAATATTGCGAAAATCCCTTCTCCAACATTGGTCTAGCTACTATGGGGTTGATATTCAAGTCAAACCCTTACAGAAACAAAAAAAAAAAATTAGCATATATAGAATAAAAGCATAACTAGAAGTGTGAATATAAACCAATTAGAAGCATAAACATGCAATATTTTAGTCATCCATTTTACAATAACATGCAACTTTATATTGCAATATTTTACTCATCCATGTTACAGAATTGGACTATTTTAAAGTATTTTTATCTTGGAGTTTGAAAATTAACAGCCCATATTTAAAAAATTAACATGTTATAAACCATGTTCTATTAAATTTAAATAAAAAAGCATACCATGGCGTCACTATGGTTACGTGAAACTACAATTAGTATGTAATATATGTATAATACCTGCAGCCAAGCACATTAATCTAGAAGCTTTAGATTCGCATAAGCCAAATAAGATTATAAGTAGCTTTGGACATGGTCTACATTGTTGTATTCAAATATATGAATATTTGAAGAACTATAAAATTAAATAATCTTTGTATTAGCTGCTTTGTTTGATCATTCAAAGCACATTGCAAAATTTGGAAATCATTTTTTAGTTGGTGCACTTAATGGGAACCATCTTTCTGAGTGTCTTTCTCATTCTGAGTGCCTTTTTGTGATGATCAGAATTTGGAATTAAT
This sequence comes from Allium sativum, assembly GCA_030737875.1. Taxonomy (NCBI): domain Eukaryota; kingdom Viridiplantae; phylum Streptophyta; class Magnoliopsida; order Asparagales; family Amaryllidaceae; genus Allium; species Allium sativum. Next base: position 68,835,663 of record CM060909.1, on the reverse strand, counting down.
AAATTTATTGTGATGATTAGAGAACATTTCAAAGCGTCCTTTTCTGTTGCGATACGAAAATTTCAACTCTCGAATCTAGACATGTTTACACTCCATGTCCAAATTCAAGTACCGATATCCCAGAAAGCTAATAGAAAGAAGTATGAGGATGAGAAATAGAAAGAAAGAAAGTTAAGAATAGAAGAAAGAAGAAGAACAATATATAGTCTCACATCGCAGCGGAATAAAATATAATACATAAATAAATCTTTATTGTAAAAAATCTTCAAACAATACTTACACTTATCAGAGTATAGTAGTCATTCATCACATCTGGACAGTTATAACAATCTGCCCTTGATTACAACACACAGCGGAATAATATATGATTCATACGTCTGAACGCATCCTGCTTGTCTCATGGAATTCGTACTTTATCCTGAATATGTACAACTCGGTTTGACCCAACTAGGTCTGACCCGAGCATTACAAACGCATAGGTCGGTCTGGTGAACCAGCATGAGAAAAACCCACTAAATTATTGGTAGAATCCAACTTAATTTAAAGTTTAAAATCGTTTCAAAATAAAAGGATAATCGTAAGACCAATCCACACATAAAAACGGTCGGTTTTTACCTTACGATAACCAAAAACATTTTTGAAATCAATATCTTTCTGATATTATAATAAAGTATAATCACAAATAAATATCAATCTGGCGGAACGCTTGCATCTCACGCACCACATATATAGTATACAATCAAAACCGCGGGCGCTTATTGGGGATTGGAATTCCAATTATGACATGGTATGGAACTACCTACCGATAATGTATCTCTAGAGAGGAATACACTAGGTTCAACAAGAACGTCTTGCAACCCGGCCCATGCATGATCGACCACTCATTTCTCTTGAGTGTATCGAATATATTATCACCTTAGGTTGCTAGCAACATAATCGTTCCCGGGAGATACAGAAAATGAAAGAAGTAACAAATATGAATATTCTCTAGATGGTTACAATATACCCTAATGGGGGCGACCCACATAGCCATGTTGCCTGCCCGATTTTTGTCATTTTCCAGTTGCGAGGCTTGAGGTCATTATTTATTTAGTTGATTATTTATTTATATTCTTATGGAACATCTGGCCACCATTCACTTTGAATGCCACATCGTCAGATCCGCCAAATCACTTATTGATGTCCACAAAAATATTCTGGTCATTAAGCTAAGAGAAGTGCCCTTCCCCGCCACTAACAGAAATACGTTTGTAAAAACCAACATTCGTGATTCTTTTGGAAATACTTTGTCAGACATTCGTCCATACAAGTTGTCCTGGGTCTGGACAAACCGAAGGCACCCTCCTGCCACATCCTAGGAATCACCCTATAGATTAGTAGCGAGAAGTCCGTGCAATCCGTAAATTCCAACCACGACAGAACCATAGTATATCTCTGGCCGCTAAACCAGAGATTTTAAGTAGTTCTTCCATTTTATGAAGATCTACAGTCTTCGAATACTTCGTCTCGATCAGCGTCGGGTACATATTTCAACGTTTTCGTATTTGTTGGTCCGAATAGTTTTCGAATATAAATTCGGTCCCGGTCTTTCCGTACCGACAATCGCTTTAGGCCAAATTTGGTAGTCGATTATTTAACTATCAAATAAAAACAACCATTCATCCATACAAGAAAAATTGAATTTATTGATTCAATAATTACCTCTTGATTTAATCATTTGGTAATCAAACTTCTTAATTATCACAACACTTTGAAATACTCAGTTTTGGTTCTTATATTAATATATAAGAATATTCAAAACCAGTTCATCTTTAAAACACTTCCTAATCGTACACTAGTAAGAGAATAATTCCCTAAGTATCAACCCTGAAGGCTGAAACCAACATCAGATCGATACTCAATAAACCCTGCATCTTAACTAATCTCCAATCAGTTTCTAATTCCATTAACTTCATTTCTAAATTCCTAAACGAATACAATTTCCAATATCAATTACCATTTTAAAAGAAATGTTTATCTCAAATTATAAATATTCAAATATTTTACTTATAAATAACATTTAAAAAACATCGCTGCAACCTTTATAAAATATTCCCTTAAGGGTTTGATTTGCAAAATCATTTGCTAAATATTTATTTCTAAATTGTATCAAGACTTTTCTTATAACGAGATATTTTCATTACCCCACCCAATTCCGTTTACATTTGTAAACCAGGTTTTAACAAGTCCTTAACCCATGAATAAGTTTTACAAACATTTGTATATGTTTAAAACTCCATTCTAGTTTTATTTCACTAAGCTTCATTTATTCCTATTCTAACTTCTATTCAAAATATTCGTATATAACTTTTTCAAATTCTTACTAATAATATTTATTATTTATAAACCGTATATAAAATCCTTTAATATAATCCATATTATATTTTCAATTTGGTTCATCTCCAACTCAATCATTATTAATAATTTAAAAACCCTTTCTAATTTCCTTCAAAAAAAAAATATTTGCAAAATATTCGGTTCAATCCCAATTCACTTCATCCGTGAATAATAACTTTTTATACCAATCCATTCTTGACTAAATTTTTCGATTTGATTCCAACTTGCAAATTTCAAGTTCCAATTCTATTATCACTTCTATTATTAGATCTATTTCATATAATCTAATTTATAATTTCCACTGAACTTGGAAATGGTCAGATCTATTAACAACACTGATTTCAAACCCAATTTCCATATGTGTTCATATTCAGATTTTATTTTCTGAGTTCTTCAATGATAATAATAATTTACTTCTTGATATATATTGTTTATACAATCAACTTCTTGTTTAATTTGTTAAAATAAACTTTCACCATTCAATTCTATTTATAATTTCTATTCTAATATGACTATCATTTACAAATAATATTTATAAACCGTATGTGAAATTCTATAATATAATCTATATTATATTTTTTTCAAATTTGTTCTACTTAAATTCAATTAGAATTTATCATTTCAAACCCATTTCTAACTTGCTTTTACAGATTCATATTTTTCACATCGCTTACTTTATTCTCTTTATTCGCCTTACTCGTGAATAATAATTTCAATATGAATCATAATAGACTTGATTTCATAAATCAAATTACAAGTTCAATCCCATGATAACTCCTAATATAGATTTATTTATATAATTAAATTTGTAATTTTCTTTGTAATTTAAAATATCAGTTCAACCCGCATTCCTATTTCCTGCCAAATTTACATTCGAATTATATTTTTAAATTATAGAATGTCCTACTTCTTTATAAACATTATTTATAAAATCTACTTCACGTTCCATCAAAAATAAATTTTTACCTTTGAAATTCTATTTAGATCAGTTTCTAAATAAATATTCTAATTGAAATAAAATTCCTTTGGAATACTTTTATATATTTATATTTTGGTTTTAAGACCATATATTATTTTGTCATTCAAAAATATCAAAAATCAAGGACCAAGTTTAATACACATCCAAACAGGTCATATACTATCACAGGTTATCAATCATATCATATAACAACATATATGTGAAAACAATAAATAAGTGTTGACGAATCCTGCTGGATCCCTCTAGCCAGTTTTTTTCCTACATCCACAGATGTTAGTCAACAATAATAATACCCTTCCTGCTTCGAAGTAGGATATCGCGGTATAGAAGGTCATCCACTATATATATTGTGGGGGCGTATAGGGAAATCATCCGCTAATGGTATTGCGGGCATCCGCTAATAGTACTACGAGCATTATCCAATCACCAATATTGTTATTATATAATATTATTATATAGTATTATCACTTTATATCAAGCAATTATCATCCAATAAGCAAGCAATAAAATTTGAACTATTAAAAATAGATCCCAATAATTTTACTGAGTGAGTTTAACTCACCTTGATTTTCCATTTTCTGATTATCATGTTAATTTCCAAATCATCGCGTCTTCGAACAGCCTTGAATGAATTTATCAACCTACGATTTATTCGGTTTTATTTAACGATTAGCGATTATTAATTTAAATTAACTAACTAAATAAATTATTCTCCTATGTATTTAAATTTCATAAAATGTTTACCTTTTGTTACTGAAATCATTCGATTCATTTCCATTGAAAACCAGCCCCAAAGTTTTGTTCATCCTACTTTGGCATATTTGTAAACCACTCGCAGTCAATCCCCATTCACAATGTTGTGTTGATGCCAAACCACCTAATTTGATCACAACATCACTGGGTTGCCTTCACTCATCAACACTCAAAATCCTCCAAAAAAAGCATTGCAAATTTCGTTGTTGAACACCGTTATTCCTTTACAACATCACTCTAATATCAAATTTCAACGCTACCGACTTTATCAGTAGTTCGAACTTCACCAAAAAGGTACTGCCATCACCCAGTTTATCTCGTATAACACTGCCTTCTAGAAATTGTTGCACCTCATTCATCAATCGCATACTCCAACTCAAGACTCCCGAGAACAATTCAACTGTCAAACAACTCCAGATCCATCCCATACCCAGTTGTACCACAGACCATTAGAAAACGCACCATCCCCAAATAATAGAAATCGAACTCCTCCAAAAAGCATTGTTAGCCCTTGCCTTATTCAACTGCAATACATTCGATCTACGCCACCAGCTCCCTTCAGTCAATCCCACCCCTCGAATCCACAATCCACGGTAACAGCCCCATCTTCCGTCAATCGCGAATGCTCCAACATGATTTCGAGCTGCGGTTTCAATTGCGAAGTCCCTAAAGTGTCGAGCTTCAGAAAGTCCACTGGATTCCTATCGTGATTTTGGATTTGTTTTAATTTTATATATATATATATATATATATAGAGAGAGAGAGAGAGAGAGAGAGAACGGAGGAAAACGATTTGGTTTCGAATACTGAAGAAGAAGAAAATGGAAGGAGAAGACTTAATGTGTTCGTGAGTTTTTGGAATGAAAAAGAATCGAAGGCAAAGCTTCCTTTTATAGGAGAAAAACAAACGATAAGAACAATGTCCATTTCATAGGAGCGGTAGGTTTCAGGCGTAGACATAGCTTTGTAGTGTACTCTGAGGTGTAGCTTACGGTAGGAGAAAGACAGTGAGATGAAAGAACGAGAGCAGCTAATTTGAATAGGTTTGCAGAGTTCCTTCGCTGGGAAGGAATAGGTAGGGAATTTAAAAATAGACTGCATTAATAAAAAAACATTGGTCAGCTACCCAATTTATTTGAACCGATGTAATTCTATTTAACATAAAATATCATGAAATTTCAGACTCCTATTTGAGCGCTACAAATGTTATTTCTATGGTTATATTACTATTCTGAACTCATTGGAAGAAATTGCGAAGCCCCATTCAATCGTATGTAGAAGATATCAAACTAAACGGACGGATACTGAAATCGTTTGAAATATTGCTATTTTCACTAAATAATATCGATAGAAAATTTCAATTGATTATAAACACTTATATTTATCAAATAAAAATTTCTATTAAATAAATTAAATAGAAAAACTCCTTATATAAATCTCCATTTTAAAATCAAATCAAATATTTAAATTAACCTTTAATCGTCGAAAAATACGGGACGTTACATTCCTTCCCTCTTAAAAGAATTTCGTCCCCGAAATTACTAGGTAGGAAAGGTGCCACATCTGACTCACTTCCCACAACCCACTAATGCAACTCGACACTTGCCTCCACATCCTTCCTACTCAACCAACCTACTAATTCCAATTTCACTCATCAATCCTTAACTTCAATATCTAATTGAACATTAATTTTTTTTTAACAAAAATTTTCAAAACTATTGAAAATTTTCTAGCTCCCTAAATTATCGAAAAATTTCGCCAACACATCCTTTGTACGGGCTGATTAGCACAACTACAAAATGCCTCGCTGGGCCCTCTTCAGTCAAAAAGAAAATCAAAAGGTCAAACGGCTTGCCAAATAGGCTCATAAAGTCCCATATTGAATTAAACATGTACCTTTTGGTCGGGCATCTCATATTTATTCTTCACACTTGCCTCCATCTCATAACCCTGCTCAATCATATACACCTATACTTCTGACTGATTATAAACAATTTAACTTCTTACTTCCAATTCGCCAATCCATCCATCAATTTGCTTTCCTGCTTAACTAATGACAGTCTAAATGTAATGACCCGTATTCTACACATCATAGGATCGTAGAATATTTATTTATTTCCCGTATGAAGTCGTATGGTCATGTAACTTTGGGAAACATCTATTAGAGTCATTTCCCATGCTTATGATTTTTGTCGATTTTTAAATGACCATTTTGCCCTTAGTTGGTACTGTTTTGGCCATAACTTTTGATTGGAAAGGAATTTTGACTTGAAACCACTTCCATTAAATTCGTTTGATGGTTTACCTTTCCGTAGAGTGGTCATAATAGTCAAACGGACTTACCGTTTGGGAGATATGGCTAAAATAAGATTTGGAGGGTGAAAAACTGCTTAATCGGGCCAAATCGGGTGATTAGTGAGTAGGCCCATAACCCATTTCGGGATTGGGGTTATGGGAAAGCTGAAATGAGATGGAGAATCATTCCATTTCAGTTTTCTAGCCTCCACTTATCACCAAGGAACCCTAAAAATGGCCTCCAACCTCTAAATCACCTCCAAATCATCTTTTGGTCAAGGATTAAGCTTAGCAACATCTAATCAAGGGAGATCTACACCAAATCAACATTGGAGCTGCTGTTTAGTATTGGGATTTGCATCAAACCAGAGATTTATTTCAGATCTTAGTTTATTTGTGGCTAAGGTGAGTGATTTGCATAGTTTTGCACTAATTATGGCTAATTAAGGGTAATTAGTGTTAATTAGCGAATTTATACACTAGTAAATTCAGGAAAAATGTTCATAAATTCTTAAATGATGTTTTAGACCTCTGATATGAATTTGGGTTAATTTGGTTAAGTTTTGCTAATCCTATCATTAGTTTCACCTAAACATGCTTAAGGGGAAATATGGGGTTTTGAGTATGTTTGATCTATTTTAACCTATTACATTGATGTTTTGATGTTTGTGGTTGATTATGCATGTTGCTATGACTGTATGAAATGCTTTGTGATTGATTTCAATAGTTAGAATGGTCGAAAACGTCGTCGAATGGCGTAAACACTTGCTGGAACAGTTTCAGAAAACAGTGCAGGTTTCGGATCGGATCGGATATGTTGAACTGGGCAAGGGATTCGATCGGATCGGAGCCTGAAACTTGGGAAAAGTTGGCAAAAAGGAAGGCCACGCTAACTGAACTGGGATCGGATCAGATTAAGGGGGAGGCGGATCGAAGCAGAAGCCTGAAGATGGATCAGATAGGAGCATGTGAAGGATGAGGAGGCGGATCGGAGCGGAAGCACGAACTGGAGGGGAATGACACCCGACCCGACCCGAAGTAAAGCCCCCGACCCGAACCAAGGAGAGATACCCGACCCGAACCGTATCAGAAGAGGACCCGACCCGAACCAATGGAGGACACCCGACCCGAACCGATAACTTGAAGAGAACCCGACCCGACCCAGTATTGACCAATAACCCGAGATGCAAAGGTAGTCCAATATGGGAAGTTAGAGCTCAGGATCCAGTTGGGAACCAATGAGTTCACTTCATGGTTGGACTTTGCTGCGGGACGTGTGCTAAGGAGTTGTCGACGTTCATAACTTCGATTCACCACTAAAAATGGATGATGGGCTACTTATCAGTGCAGTAGGGTCATTATGACCTGAGGGGCAAGGTGATGGTAGCAAGACTACGTTATCAGTGCAGTAGGGTCATTATGACCTGAGGGGCAAGGTGATGCGTAGTAAGACTATGAGCCAGCGCAGATGGGGTGAACAACTCCATGGGGCAAGTGGACATAGTAAGGATTGGTAAGGCTATGAGCCAGTGCAGTGGGGTTCTTGTGACTCCATGGGGCAAAGTGTACATAACAAAGGATTTGTGGCTACGTTATCAGTGCAGTGAAGTCATTTATGATTTCATGGGGCAGAGTGATCGTAGCAAGGTATGTTGGGTGATCGAAGTGGTGAATATCGTATGCTTTACACACTGAGTGAGAGATGTGAGGATGGATGCTATGTTTGATTGTTTGCCATCACTATGACATGCACACCTCCCCCACCTCCGTATCTTTACACCGTTTGATATGGTACCTTAGAGTGTTGTACAGTATGTAGTGCTAACTCTTTGGTTGCAGGTCCAGGTTCAGGTATGTTTTAGTCTACCTGTTATTGTTCACTTTAGATGTTTATCGCTCATACCAGGCTTTATGTCTGACCCAGAGTTTTATGTCTCCTCTTATTACTCTGGGTGCTCACACGAACAGACTAGAGACAGGTTAGCTGGTGATGCGCGAGTAGCTGATTCGGAGGCGGGCAGGAGGCTTCCACGTATTATATATATATATATATATTCTCCCTGTGTCGTTGGTGGTCGCTACTTGGGCATTAGTAGTGTACCTCATTTATCTTGCTTTTGCTTTGAGACAATTTGAAAAGTTTTAATAAGCTGTATTTTGGATTTCCGCTGTTATGATGTTTAGTTTTGGTTTTTCAGCTTATGCACTGTCTCACCTATTTTATGTCAAGTATGTTATTATTATATTTTATTCTATGCGCTGTGAGACATTCTACAGGTTCTTTGTATGTTCAATTCCTTCTTCCTTTTCCTTCTGACGACCCGTTCCGTGCTAACTGGACATGTGTACATCGCACTTTTGGAGTAAATGTCGGTTGGTGCGGGGCGGGCCGTCACACTTGGTATCAGAGCTCTAGGTTGCGTAGTTAACCTAGGGAAAGACACCAGGGAGAGATAGTACGTATATGAGAGCGCATATTTGTGATTATTTTGGTTTTCAAAAGCTATGTATATGTATACTATTAGTAGTATGAGAATGAAGTCGCACTGTACTAGCACCACTATGGGGTCGTTAATCGTTTCCCTTTTTCAGATGGACGATGAGCCGAGACACGAGGGGTGCTGGTAGAGGGACCAACCAAGGGAATGCCGCTGACATGAGGGCGATGTTTACTAACCTCATGAGAGACATGCTTAGAGAAGTGCAAGGGGCAGTTCCCAATCCCGGGGTTGGTATTGGCCCAATAGTGTAGGCGCCTAGGGTCGATTTCGCCAAGTTGTGCAAAGATTACACTAATCTTGGTGGGAAGCCGTTCCACGGGAGGGAATCGGCCACGGACGTTCAAGATTGGATGGATAGCTGTGATCATATCTTCGATGACTTGGGTCTTGAGGATGCGATGAAGAGAAGGCTAGCGTCTCGTCAGCTGTAAGGGCGAGCGATGAATTGGTGGAATGCCATTAGATCAGCTACTCCAGAAGATCAGGTTACTTGGGATCAGTTCAAGGCTCGCTTTAGCAAGAAGTTCATTCCCGCTGCCCAGAAGTCAGTGTTGTTTAAGAGGTTCTTGGAACTCAAGCAGAACGGAAGGGCAGTTTCTGACTATATTGCTGAGTTCGACACTTTGTCGAAGTATGGACTGTCTCTTATCGACACTCCTGAGAAGAAGAATGAGAAGTTCACTACTGGTTTGGATGAATACTTGGGGAAAAGGCTGATCAACCACATCGATGAGACTTTTGAATCGATTGTGGGGAAAGCTTTGAGATCAGAGAGTCTTTACCCTAAGTCAAAGACTGAGGCTGCATCTGCAGAAGGGCCAAAGCCGCAAGCAGGCGGTGGAGGCAAGAATAACTCTCAGAATAAGAGGAAGCAGGACCAATCAAAAGGTGGTCAGAAAAAGAGCAAGAAGGATGTTGAGTGCTTCAGTTGTGGTAAGAAGGGCCATTCTGCTAAAGATTGTCGGGCCAAGCCAGCAGATAAGAAGTGCTTCAACTGTGGTCGAGTGGGACATTTCAAGGATAAGTGTCTGCAACCTCTTAAGGAGAAGCAGATTGTGAAAGCATATGCTATTGATGCTGTTCCTTCTTCGTCGAATGCCCCAACTGCGGCGGAGAAAGGAAAGAATGTTGTTATTCAAGGTATGCTTTCTATTTATGATGTACCAGTTCGAGTTTTGTTTGATACCGGGGCTTCCCTTTCCTTCATATATAGTGACTTGGTAGATAGGTTGGGACTGGAACCCGAGATAGTTGATAGACCATTGGTTGTGACGAACCCGATTGGTGGTTCGACTAGCCTTAGTATGATTTGCAGGAATTTGGTCTTATCGAGTCATGGATGTATGTTTGTTTGTGATTGCTTTGTTCTGGGCTTTACTGGGTATGGCATTATATTGGGAGTCAATTGGCTCCAAAGATACGGGGTGGTGGTAGACTGTGAGGGCTTTTTGGTGACAGTGAGGGCGGATGATGGGCGGAGGGTAGTGTTTGGTAGTCTACCCAGTGATGGGGTTATGGCTAGTTTTGTAAATTCCCTCGACATCCCGCAGGATGAGTTGTCAGATGTGCCCGTGGTTGGCCAGTATCCGGACGTCTTCGAGGAGGTGACCGTGCTTCCACCACACCGAGAGATTGAGTTCCGTATTGATTTAGTGAAAGATGCCAGACCTATAGTGATGCCACTTCGTCGTATGGCACCAAGGGAGCAGCGAGAGCTCGGGGTGCAAGTCAGCAATCTTTTGAAGAAGGGATTTATTAGAAGGAGTGTCTCCGAGTGGGGAGCACCAGTTGTGTTTGCCACTAAGGCAGATGGTTTCCTTCATTTGTGTGTGGACTATCGCGAGTTGAATAAGGTAACGAGGAAGAATAAGTATCCTCTACCGCGGATAGATGATTTGTTTGATCAACTGGAAGGAGCAAGTGTGTTCTCCCAGTTGGACCTCGCGACATGATTTCATCAGCTACGAGTAGTAGATGAGAGTGTTCCGAAAACGGCATTTAGGACGCCGTCTGGATTTTATTAGTGGTTGGTCATGCCATTTGGGTTGACCAATGCACCAGCCTATTTTGTGGATCTTATGAATCGAGTATTCAGAGATCAGTTGAATAAGTTTGTTCTTGTGTTCGTGGATGATATCCTTGTTTACTCAAGGACAGAGGAGGAACACAAGGGACACTTGAGGATAGTGATGGAGGTGTTGAGGAAACACCAATTGAAAGCGAAATTCTCTAAGTGTTATTTTTGGAGAAGGGAAGTGAGATTCTTGGGTCATGTTGTTTCCGAGAGTGGTATTGCCGTGGACCCTGCGAAGGTGGCTACGGTACAGGATTGGCCTACGCCCAAGAATGCAACAGATGTAAGAAGTTTCTTGGGATTAGCTGGATATTATCGTAAGTTTATCCAGGACTTCTCCAAGACAGCAGCACCGTTGACTCAGTTGACTAAGAAGAATCAGTCCTTCGTCTGGGACGGAGTGTGTGAGGATGCCTTCAAGAGTCTAAAGGAGAAGTTGACGCGTGCGCCAGTGTTAGTCATTCCTAAAGGGAATGAAGAGATGACGGTATACACGGATGCTTGTGGTACCGGACTGAGTGCAGTATTGATGCAAGGAGGTAGGGTTGTGGCTTATGCTAGTCGACAGCTAAAGCCGCATGAGAAGAAGTATCCTACCCATGATTTGGAATTAGCAGCGATCGTGTTTGCGCTGAAGATGTGGAGACACTATCTTTTGGGAGAAAGATTTGAGTTGTTTACCGATCATAAATCGTTAAAGTATCTTTTCTCCTAGAAAGATCTGAATCTCCGTCAGCCAAGATGGTTAGAGTTCTTGGCTTCGTATGATTTTGATATCGCATATACACTTGGGAAAGGTAATGCGGTAGCCGATGCCTTGAGTAGGAGACATGCCAGTTTAGGGGCAATGTTTCTTGAGTGGAAGCAACTGGAGTATATCGCGGGGTTTGATTTCAGACCAAGGTGCGAATTGGATCCAGTAATGTTAGCTAGTTTGACGATCAGACCCACTTTGATAGAGCGGATTGGTTCCAGCCATAGGGACGATCCTAATCTATTGGAAATCATCTCCAAGTTAGAGATGAACATCGACAGTGAGGAGATGAATTTGTATGGGCTTGATCGTGATGGGTGGCTTCGGAAGAATGGAAGACTAGTTGTGCCCAACGTGAATGGTTTGAGAGATGAAGTGCTTAGAGAATGTCATCACTCAAAACTGACTATACATCCCGGTGGTAATAAGATGTATCGAGACATGAGACAGACTTACTACTGGGAAGGGATGAAAAGAGACGTTGGGAAGTTTATATCCAAATGCGTGAATTGCCAGCTAGTTAAAGCCGAGCAAAAGAAGCCTAGTGGTTTGTTGCAACCATTAGAAATTCCCGAATGGAAATGGGAGCAAGTCTCGATGGATTTCATCGATGGTTTACCAAGGACTAGATCGGGATATGATAGCATTTGGGTGATTGTGGATCGATTGACTAAAAGCGCAAGATTTATACCAGTCAAATCGACTAGAACGGCAGCCAAGTTGGCAGAACTGTATATGAAGTGGGTAGTGAGATTTCATGGAGTACCCAAAAGCATTGTGAGTGACCGAGACCCGTTGTTCACTAGTGGGTTTTGGAAGAGCTTACAAGAGGCCTTAGGGTCAGGATTACATCTCAGTACCGCATATCATCCTCAGACCGACGGTCAGACGAAGAGGGTGAATCGTATATTGGAAGATCTCTTGAGAGCCTGTATATTGGACTTTGGTGGATCATGGGATGACCATTTGCATCTAGTAGAGTTTGCATATAATAATAGCTACCAATCTAGTATCGGTATGGCTCCATATGAAGCTTTGTACGGAAGACCGTGTAACTCACCATCATGTTGGATAGAGACTGGCGAGAAGTTTATGCTTGGACCAGATGTGGTGAGAGAAACTTCGGATAAGATTAAGATCATTCAGCAACGAATGAAAGTTGCCCAAGATAGGCAGAAGAGTTATGCTGATAAGAGGAGAAGAGACTTGAAATTCTCCGTTGGTGACTTGGTATTTGTTGTAACAGTGTTGTATACACAATTATATGATTTTTGTTTGATGATAACAACCAAATATATTTTATTATTGAATGTGTTTGTAACTGTACTGGTATACTACACAATAGATAGCAATATAATATTTCTATTTGAATAAAATACAACTATACAAAAATTTAAATATTCACACAGTATTTTATTTGAATAAGAATATTTTATTTCGATATTTAAACAGTACAGATTTACAACTCCACTATTTGTACATATATCACTGATATACATTTCAATATATTCAATTTCGTACTTAGCTCCTCTTTACAACACTTACAATTTCATACATACTACATTTCTATACAGTTCACTCGTATATACTGACACATATGAATATCATCATCTTCAGTCTTCTTGACTACACAGCATTCTTCAGTCAAATCCTGTCTTCATACCTGTCACAAGAAGAACACACAGTAGACTGCAACAAAAATAAAATAAAATAAAAGCAAATAAAAATTTATTTTTAAATTTTATTTGCCTCAGAATTACGGTGTGTTTCTCATCATGTTTCTAGACTTGGTCTGATATGCAGGGACAGGAAAATTGACTGCTGGCTGCATGTACACACGTGTATACACGTGTGCACTGCCACGCCAATCCAGTGTCGCGACTGAGGAGTAGCACTTGGACCATCTCGACTCAGTGCACATGTCAACACACATCAAATTGGTCGAGCCAAGCCCAAGACTGCTCAGCAAATAATAATCCAATGTAAAGTCAATAAAAAAAACTCAAAGTGGTCGAGACAGCTCAGCACAAGGCAGAGGAAACATATTTGGATGACTTTTTAAAATGGTCAAGCACATTACTAGTACACAAAAACAATGCAGCAACAAGCAAGAAACAAAATGGTCGAGCAAAACAACAAGACAACATAAATAGGATGTAGCAGTAGTACATGGAGTGGTGCAGCTAGTTTAGAGTAATTTTCTGGATTGTTAAAATATCACCAAACATTGTATGCAAGTCCGAGACGGCAATACAGCAAAATGATCAACTACAAGTACCCATGGACATCATTAGCAAGTAACTCAAGTATGGTGAATGGTCAATTACAAAGTGGAGCAGGAGTACAAGAAGCTTGGTCGAGCCAGTACAAAGATTACAGGAATTCACACAGCAACTACGATGCGACAGATTCATATGCATGGACAAGATGAGCACAGCAGTTTTACCAACATTTAAATGTGCAAATAATACATGGTGGATTCAAGTATAAGTGAACATATATGCATCAAAACTGCTCGACATAGGACTAGGCAGATAACATTTCCAAGTACAACAGCAAAGTGATCAAACAAGTTATACAAAGTTAAAACTGTATAACTGCAAAAAAACAGAGACAACTGCACGATCAAGAATATACAACAAAACAGCAGAAATTAAAGTGGAGCAACAGTTTAAACTCGGAGAAATCTAAGTGTAGTACAAGCTAAGTTCAAAAAACTCTGAGGCATGACATCAGTTCAAACAGAGATCAAAACCATTTGTACAGATTGCTTAATAAAACATTTGTTCATCAGTTTTTTAATAGAGCAGAACAGTGTAAACATTGCCAAGGGCCTACATCAATGAAGAAAATGCACAAAGGAGGACAACAAGTGCAGGCTATTCAGTTCTAAACAATTCAACAACATAATGTTCATGAATGGTAAGGTAAACTAACAAGGCACTGTTAAATTCAAGTGCACATCTGATTTTATCAGTTCAAATCAGAATCAGCAAGGATTTAAACATGGAAGCATTAAAGAGCAGAATCAAGTTCGTGCCAGAGTTTTTAAGTCATGGTAAAAAGGGCATGGTATTCAAATACAAATATTTATACACAACAAGAGACTGCAAGTATCAGTTCAATCAGCAGAAAGTTAAACTGAAATTGCATAACAAGTTCGAGCATAGTTTCTGTTCTTATCAAAGAAAAACATCAGTTAAAAAGTCAAGTATACAGGGGTAAATGTCAAGCACAGTATTTGTCGCATGCTCAAGGATAGTATCTGTTCTTATTTAAAAGGTAATCAAGAGCAATGTGTGTTTTCAGTTTTCAATCAAGGGTTATTATGGTTCCATAAAGTTAGCATTTTTTTTTGGAAGAAAAATTCTCGAACAAAACAGTGTTTGAATCAAAGTTTTAAAAGGCAGTAAAACTCAAATTTAATCCTTCCAGAATTCAAGACTAATTCAGAGTTCCAAAAATATAAGAAATAAATTTCAAAGTCAAGAAGGACCATTTCAAAATTGAAAGATTCATCACGCAAAACGTTTCCAGAAAATTGGATTTACAAATCTGTTATATCGAGAATTTCTAGAAGGAAGACTCAGTCAAAAATCACCAGATTATTCGCAAAAAAAAAAGCCAATTCAAAAGCCCCAAAATTCTCGTATTCAAAATTGAAAGATTCATCACGCAAAATGTTTCCAGAAAATTGGATTTACAAATCTGTTATATCGAGAAATTCTAGAAGGAAGACTCAGTCAAAAAAAAATCACCAGATTATTCGCAAGAAAGCCAATTCAAAAAGCCCCAAAATTCTCGTATATACCATGGCCAAGTCTCAACGTAGAAATCAGAGCAAATATTTAGGAGTTTTAATCCTATAAATACACCAAAATCATCATCGGTTTTAACATCATCCAAGTTCAAGCACAATCAAAGAGAAACTCGAATTAAAAATCATACCAGAGAACAAGTAAGCAACTTGGACCCAAATCGAAGCATTTGAAAGCAACATCGAAGTCGCGCATCAAAGAATCGCATCTCCATCACTCAAGCGCAGAGATTTGGGGGAAGACTGAAGAAACCCTAGGAATTTCTCAAGAGCCGCCGCCATTTCTTTATTTCAGAGAAAAGAGTCGAGCTAAAGTAAAGTGGTGTAGCACAAGTGAAAAAAGAGGCCGGCCAAGGGTTATACAAAAGGAGGATAACCCTAATTTTAACTCCTAAGGGTTTTTCTATTTTTTTATTTTATTTTACATTTGTTTTTGTTTAATTCATAAAAACAAACAAACAGTTTCTAGATCTGTAAAATCTAGGGAAGACGAATTACGGGAATTGTAATTCAGGGAAATCTGGTTTCGGGGATAGAAACCAGTGCAGGGTTTTGAGCGTAGGGTTAAGAACAGTTGGGAGCGAGTGTCGCAAGTTTACAGGGGACTGTAAGCGTAGAGATTGTTTAATTCCTAGTAGAAACCTTGGGGAATGCAGCAGTAGGCAGGGTTTTGCCGAAGCGGGGTATATCTGTGTGTTATTTACTTTCCGCATTTATTCTGATTATTATCTGTGCTGTGATTATTTAATTACTCTGTGAAAATCTACGATAAACCCTATTCACCCCCCCTCTAGGGTTAATTTAGATCCTACAGTATTTGTTAAGATCTCTCCGTTAAAGAGCGTGATTCGATTTGGCAGGAGAGGCAAGTTGGCACCAAGATTTGTTGGCTCATTCCCTGTTCTTGAACTAGTCGGGAATTTGGCATATAGAGTTGGCTTACCAGAGAAAATGGCAGGAGTTCACAATGTATTTAATGTTTCCCAATTAAGGAAGTTCGTTCACGACTCAGATATGACTATTTCACCTGAACAGTTAGAGGACTTCGAAGTAGAACCCGAGGCGGTTGGGAACCGCAAGCCGATCCGTATTGTGGGGCACGATACGAAGCAACTTCGAAGGAAGGCGGTGAAGCTAGTCAAGATTCAGTGGGGCGAGGACGAGAATGATTGTACTTGGGAGACAGAGGAGAGCATTAGGAAGGCATATCCCGAACTCTTTGCCTGGTAAGATTTACTTTGCAATTTAGTTTTCCGCATGCTAGGGTAGACTTGTTTTCCTTGGTTGCATGTTTGATTCTTGTTTTATGACTGATAGGCATGCATAACCTTTGTGTGTGTTTTGATTAGGAAATTTGGGGGGCGAAATTTCTTAAGGGGGGAAGAGTGTAATGACCCGTATTCTACACATCATAGGATCATAGAATATTTATTTCTTTCCCGTATGAAGTTGTATGGTCATGTAACTTTGGGAAACATCTATTAGAGTCATTTCCCATGCTTATGATTTTTGTCGATTTTTAAATGACCATTTTGCCCTTAGTTGGTACTGTTTTGGCCATAACTTTTGATTGGAAAGGAATTTTGACTTGAAACCACTTCCATTAGATTCGTTTGATGGTTTACCTTTCCGTAGAGTGGTCATAATAGCCAAACGGACTTACCGTTTGGGAGATATGACTAAAATAAGATTTGGAGGGTGAAAAACTGCTTAACCGGGCCAAATCGGGTGATTAGTGAGTAGGCCCATAACCCATTTCGGGATTGAGGTTATGGGAAGGCTGAAATGAGATGGAGAATCATTCCATTTCAGTTTTCTAGCCTCCACTTATCACCAAGAAACCCTAAAAATGGTCTACAACCTCTAAATCACCTCCAAATCATCTTTTGGTCAAGGATTAAGCTTAGCAACATCTAATCAAGGGAGATCTACACCAAATCAACATTGGAGCTGCTGTTTAGTATTGGGATTTGCATCAAACCAGAGATTTATTTCAGATCTTAGTTTATTTGTGGCTAAGGTGAGTGATTTGCATAGTTTTGCACTAATTAAGGGTAATTAGTGTTAATTAGCGAATTTATGCACTAGTAAATTCGGGAAAAATGTTCATAAATTCTTAAAAGATGTTTTAGACCTCTGATATGAATTTGGGTTAATTTGGTTAAGTTTTGCTAATCCTATCATTAGTTTCACCTAAACATGCTTAAGGGGAAATATGGGGTTTTGGGTATGTTTGATCCATTTTAACCTATTACATTGATGTTTTGATGTTTGTGGTTGATTATGCATGTTGCTATGACTGTATGAAATGCTTTGTGATTGATTTCAATAGTTAGAATGATCGAAAACGTCGTCGAATGGCGTAAACACTTGCTGGAACAGTTTCAGAAAACAGTGCAGGTTTCGGATCGGATCGGATATGGGGCTCGGATCGGATATGTTGAACTGGGAAAGAGATTCGATCGGATCGGAGCCTGACACTTGGGAAAAGTTGGCAAAAAGGAAGGCCACGCTAACTGAACTGGGATCGGATCGGATTAAGGGGGACGCGGATCGGAGCAGAAGCCTGAAGATGGATCGGATAGGAGCATGTGAAGGATGAGGCGGATCTGAGCGGAAGCACGAACTGGAGGGGAATGACACCCGACCCGACCCGAAGTAAAGCCCCCGACCCGAACCAAGGAGAGACACCCGACCCGAACCGTATCAGAAGAGGACCCGACCCGAACCAATGGAGGACACCCGACCCGAACCGATAACTTGAAGAGAACCCTACCCAGTATTGACCAATAACCCGAGATGCAAAGGTAGTCCAATATGGGAAGTTAGAGCTCAGGATCCAGTTGGGAACCAATGAGTTCACTTCATGGTTGGACTTTGCTGCGGGACGTGTGCTAAGGAGTTGTCGACGTTCATAACTTCGATTCACCACTAAAAATGGATGATGGGCTACTTATCAGTGCAGTAGGGTCATTATGACCTGAGGGGCAAGGTGATGATAGCAAGACTATGTTATCAGTGCAGTAGGGTCATTATGACCTGAGGGGCAAGGTGATGCGTAGTAAGACTATGAGCCAGCGCAGATGGGGTGAACAACTCCATGGGGCAAGTGGACATAGTAAGGATTGGTAAGGCTATGAGCCAGTGCAGTGGGGTTCTTGTGACTCCATGGGGCAAAGTGTACATAACAAAGGATTTGTGGCTACATTATCAGTGCAGTGAAGTCATTTATGACTTCATGGGGCAGAGTGATCGTAGCAAGGTATGTTGGGTGATCGAAGTGGTGAATATCGTATGCTTTACGCACTGAGTGAGAGATGTGAGGATGGATGCTATGTTTGATTGTTTGCCATCACTATGACATGCACACCTCCCCCACCTCCGTATCTTTACACCGTTTGATATGGTACCTTAGAGTGTTGTACAGTATGTAGTGCTAACTCTTTGGTTGCAGGTCCAGGTTCAGGTATGTTTTAGTCTACCTGTTATTGTTCACTTTAGATGCTTATCGCTCATACCAGGCTTTATGTCTGACCCAGAGTTTTATGTCTCCTCTTATTACTCTGGGTGCTCACACGAGCAGACTAGAGACAGGTTAGCTGGTGATGCGCGAGTAGCTGATTCGGAGGCGGGCAGGAGGCTTCCACGTATTATATATATATTCTCCCTGTGTCGTTGGTGGTCGCTACTTGGACATTAGTAGTGTACCTCATTTATCTTGCTTTTGCTTTGAGACAGTTTGAAAAGTTTTAATAAGCTGTATTTTGGATTTCCGCTGCTATGATGTTTAGTTTTGGTTTTTCAGCTTATGCACTGTCTCACCTATTTTATGTCAAGTATATTATTATATTTTATTCTATGCGCTGTGAGACATTCTACAGGTTCTTTGTATGTTCAATTCCTTCCTTTTCCTTCTGACGACCCGTTCCGTGCTAACTGGACATGTGTACAGCGCACTTTTGGAGTAAATGTCGGTTGGTGCGGGGCGGGCCGTCACACTAAACATCCCTGTTCAAAATTCCTACGCTTTTGCTTATAAACAAGTCAAGATTTATTTAATATTTCAAGTTCCATGTTTGATTTTTCAATATACAAGTCCATTTACATTTGATTTCAAATTTTCAATTTCAATCAACTCAATTTGATTTACTCTTCCAATTCATATTCAGTTATACTCATTTGAATTGGATTCATTTCGATTTACTTCATATTACACTCGACACGCCCTAATTATATTTATCGAGCTCCATCTAGATTATCGATATTCAATTTATTAAGTTCACCAGAATCATATTTATTTAGTAACTAAATTACGATTTTCATTTATGGAAATCTAATTTTTGATTATCTTAAACTCCCTCCATTTGAATTAATATACCGTTTTAATTCAAGATAATTCCAATCCAACTTTATTTTAACTTACCATTAATCAAGTTCTAATCCATTCAATTCATTATATTGGAATTTGTTTTCTTAGTTCCTAATTTATTCATTCAACTTCATTAATTATTGGTAGATTTTTACCCAGTCCAATAATTAATTAGCAAACAATGCACAATCAACCTAACCAAACTAGTTGAATTCATATTCAATAATAATATATTCATATTTACTTTGGCTTAACATAATTTAATATCAATTGGTTAATACCAGATTTATTTCTAATCCAATATTATTCCTTATTTCCATTAGCTTTCACATTTTATTTTCAAGTTTTGGTTTTTATTTCAAAAACCATTTATTAGTTCCTGTTCTTGTTATATTTATCCATTCTAATTCCATAATTCCATTTGAATTCCATTCAAACCAATCAACAACCAAATATTCATATAATACAAGAAAATTGTTTCTTTTCTATATAAAAATATAATTGGGCAAAATTATTTCATTCACCTGTCTTTACAAAATAATACTGCATCAATTGTCAGTTCAAAGTTGAACTAATCAAATAACACAATATAAAACATTTTTATAAAATCTACAAATACGCTCTCATATACACTCAAACTCAATCTAGGGTATTCCTAACCCCATCTATATCGAGTTATACCACAAAGCCAAGGTTATCCCTAAACCATTCGCTCTGATACCAACTGTGGCGACCTGGAAATTTCGACTCTCAAATCCAGACATGTTTACACTCCATGTCCAAATTCAAGTACCGATATCCTAGAAAGCTAATAGAAAGAAGTAAGAGGATGAGAAATAGAAAAAAAGAAAGTTAAGAATAGAAGAAAGAAGAACAATACCCAATCTCACATCGTAGCTGAATAAAATATAATACATATATAAATCTTTATAGCAAAAAATCTTGAAACAATACTTACAATTATCAGAGTACAGTAGTCATTCGTCACATCTGGACAGGTATAACAATCTTCCCTTGATTACAACACACAGCAGAATAATATATGAATCATACGTCTGAACTCCTCCAGCTCGTCTCCTCGAATTTGTACTTTATCCTGAACCTATACAACTCGGTCTGACCCAACTGGGTCTGACCCGAGCATTACAAACACACAGGTCAGTCTGGTGAACCATTGTGAGAAAAACCCACTAAATTATTGGTGCCATCCAACTTAATTTTAAAGTTTAAAATCATTTTGAAATAAAAGGATAATCGTAAGACCAATCCACACATAAACACGGAAGGTTTTTACCTTACGATAGCCTAAAACATTTTTGAAATCAATATCTTTTCTGATATTATAATAGTGTCTAATCACAAATAAATATCAGTCTAGCGGAACGCTTGCATCTCACGCTCCACATATATAGTATACAATCAAAACCGTAGGCGCTTATTGGAGATTGGATTTCCAACTATGACAAGGTATGGAACCACCAACGAATAGTGTATCTCTAGAGAGGAATACACTGGGTTCAACAAGAACGTCTTGTAACCCGGCCCACACATGTACAACCACTCATTTCTCTTGAGTGTATCGAATATATTGTTACCTTATGGTTGCTAGCAACATAACAGTTCCAGAGAGATACAGAAAATGAAAGAAGTAACAAATATGAATATTGTCTAGATGGTGACAATATACCCTAAAGGGGTCGACCCACATAGCCATGTTGCCTGCCCGATTTTTGTCATTTTCCGGTTGCGAGGCTTAAGGTCATTATTTATTTAGTTGATTATTTATCTATATTCTTATGGAACATCTGGCCACCATTCACTTTGAATGTCACATCGTCAGATCCATCAAATCACTAATTGATGTCCACAAAAATATTCTGGTCGTTAAGCTAAGAGAAGTGTCCTTCCGCGCCACTAACACAAATACGTTTGTAAAAACAAACATATGTGATTCTTTTGGAAATACTTTGTCAGACATTCGTCCATACAAGTTGTCCTGGGTCTGGACAAACCGAAGGCACCCTCCTATCACATCTTAGGAATCACCCTATAGATTAGTAGCGAAAAGTCCTTGCAACCCGTAAATTCCAACCATGATAGAACCACAGTATATCACTAGTCGCTAAACCAGAGATTTTAAGTAGTTCTTTCATTTTATGAAGATCTACGGTCTTCGAGTACTCTGTCTCGATCAGCATCGAGTACATATTTCAACGTTTTCGTATTAGCTGGTCGGAAAGGTTTTCGAATATAAATTTGGTCCCGGTCTTTCCGTACCAGCAATCACTTTAGGCCAGATTTGATAGTCGGTTATTTAACTATCAAATAAAAACAACCATTCATCCATACAAGAAAAATTGAATTTATTGATTCAATAGTTACCTCTTGATTTAATCATTTGCTAATGAAACTTCTTAATTATCACAACACTTCGAAATACTCAGTTTTGGTTCTTATATTAATATATAAGAATATTCAAAACTAGTTCATCTTTAAAACACTTTAATCGCGTTCTTCTCATCTTGGTCATTAGTCCCTAACCGTACACTAGCAAGAGAATAATTCCCTAAGTATCAACCCCGAAGACCGAAACCAACATCAGATCGATGCTCAGTAAACTCTTCATCTTAACTAATCTCCAATCAGTTTCTAATTCCATTAACTTCATTTCTAAATTCCTAAACGAATAGAATTTCCAATATCAATTACCATTTTAAATGAAATGTTTATCTCAAATTATAACTATTCAAATATTTT
Organism: Allium sativum; assembly: GCA_030737875.1. NCBI lineage: Eukaryota > Viridiplantae > Streptophyta > Magnoliopsida > Asparagales > Amaryllidaceae > Allium > Allium sativum. The sequence continues at coordinate 68,812,988 of CM060909.1, read as the reverse complement.
ACTTATAAATAACATTTACAAAACATCGCTACAACCTTTTTAAAATATTCCCTTAAGGGTTTGATTTGCAAAAACATTTGCCAAATATTTATTTCTAAGTTGAATCAAGACTTTTCTTATAACGAGATATTTTCATTACCCCACTCAATTCCGTTTACATTTGTAAATCAGGTTTTAACAAGTCTTTAACCCATAAATAAGTTTTACAAACATTTGTATATGTTTAAAACTCCATTCTAGTTTTATTTCACTAAGCTTCATTTATTTCTATTCTAACTTCTATTCAAAATATTCGTATATAACTTTTGCAAATTCTCACCAATAATATTTATTATTTATAAACCGCATATAAAGTCCTTTAAGATAATCTATATTATATTTTCAATTTTGTTCATCTCCAATTCAATCATTATTAATAATTTAAAAACCCTTTCTAATTTCCTTCAAAATTCTTATTTGCAAAATATTTGCTTCAATCCCAATTCACCTCACCCGTGAATAATAACTTTTTGTAACAATCCATTCTTGACTAAATTTTTCGATTTGATTCCAACTTGCAAATTTCAAGTTCCAATTCTATTATCACTTCTATTATTAGATCTATTTCATATAATCTAATTTATAATTTCCACTGAACTTGGAAATGATCAGATCTATGTACAACATTGATTTCAAACCCAATTTCCATATGTGTTCATATTTAGATTTTATTTTCTGAGTTCTTAAATGATAATAATAATAATTTACTTCTTGATAAATAGTGTTTATATAATCGACTTCGTGTTTAATTTGTTAAAATAAACTTTTACCATTCAATTCTATTTATAATTTCTATTCTAACATGACTATCATTTGCAAATAATAATATTTATAAACTATATGTAAAATTCTTAAATATAATCTATATTATATTTTTCAAATTTGTTCTACTTAAATTCAATTAGAATTTATCATTTCAAACCCCTTTCTAACTTACTTTTACAGATTCCTATTTTTCACATTGCTTACTTTATTCTCTTTATTCACCTTACTCGTGAATAATAATTTCAATATGAATCATAATAGACTTGATTTCATAAATCAAATTTAAAGTTCAATCCCATGATAACTCTTAATATAGAGTTATTTATATAATTAAATTTGTAATTTTCTTTGTAATTTAAAATATCAGTTCAACCCGCATTCCTATTTCCTACCAAATTTACATTCGAATTATATTTTTAAATTATCAAATGTCCTGCTTCTTTATAAACATTGTTTATAAAATCTACTTCACGTTCCATTAAAAATAACCTTTTACCTTTGAAATTCTATTTAGATCAGTTTCTAAATAAATATTCTATTTGAAATAAAATTCCTTTGGAATACTTTTATATATTAGATCTTGGTTTTAAGACCATATATTATTTTGACATTCAAAAATATCAAAAATCAAGGACCAAAGTAAGTACACATCCAAATAGCTCATATACTATCATAGGTTATCGATCATATCATATAACAACATATATGTGAAAATAATAAATAAATGTTAAGGAATCCAATTGGTTCCTCCAACCTGTTTTTTTCCTGCATCCACAGATGTTAGTCAACAATAATAATACTCATCCTGCTTCGAGGCAGGATATCGCGATATAGAAGGTCATCCACTGTGGGGCGTATAGGGAAATCATCTGCTAATGGTACTGCGGCCATTATCCAATCACCAATATTATTATTATATAATATTATTATATAGTATTATCACTTTATATCGAGCAATTATCATCGAATAAGCAAGCGATAAAATTTGAACTATTAAAAATAGTTCCCAATAATTTAACTGAGTGAGTTTGACTCACCTCGATTTTTCCATTTCTGAATATCATGTTAATTTCCAAATCATTGCATCTCCGAACCGTCTTAAATGAATTTATCAACCTACGATTTATTCGATTTTATTTAACAATTAATGATTATTAATTTAAATTAACTAACTAAATAAATAAATTATTCTCCTATGTATTTAAATTTTCATAAAATGTTTACCTTTTGTTACTGAAATCACTCGACTCATTTCCATTGAAAACCAGCCCCAAAGTTCTGTTCATCCTACTTTGGCATATTTGTAAACCACTCGCAGTTAATCCTTATTCATAATGCTGTGTTGATGCAAAACTACCTAATTTTATCCCAACATCACTGGGTTGTTATCACTCAACAACACTCAACCTCCTTCGAGGAAAACATTGCAAATGTCGTTGTTAAACACCGTTATCCCTTTACAACATCACTCCAATATCAAATTTCAACATTGCCGACTTTATCAGCAGTTCAAACTTCACCAAAAAGGTACTGCCATCACCCGGTTTATCTCGTATAACACTGCCTTCCAAAAATTGCCGCACCTCATTCATCAATCGCATACTCCAACTCAAGACTCCCCAGAACAATTTAACTGTCAAACAACTCCAGGTCCCTCCCATACCCAGTTATACCACAGACCCTTAGAAAACGCACCATCCACAAATAATAGAAATCAAACTACTCCAAAAACCATTGTTAGCCCTTGCCTTGTTCAACTGCAATACATTCAAACTATGCCACTCAGCTCCCTTCAATCAATCCCACCCCTCGAATCCACAATCCACGGTAACAGCCCCATCTTCCGTCAATCGCGAATGCTCCAACATGATTTCGAGCTGCGGTTTCAATTGCAAAGTCCCTAAAGTGTCGAGCTTCAGAAAGTCCACTGGATTCCTATCGCGATTTTGGATTTGTTTTACTTATATATATATATATATATATATATATATATATATATATATATATATATATATATATATATATATACAGAACGGAGGAAAACGATTTGGTTTCGAATACTGAAGAAGAAGAAAATGGAAGGAGAAGACTTAATGTGTTCGTGAGTTTTTGGAATGAAAAAGAATCGAAGGCAAAGCTTCCTTTTATAGGAGAAAAACAAACGATAAGAACAATGTCCATTTCATTGGAGCGGTAGGTTTCAGGCATAGACATAGCTTTGTAGTGTACTCTGAGGTGTAGCTTACGGTAGGAGAAAGACAGTGAGTTGAAAGAACGAGAGCAGTAATTTGAATAGGTTTGCAGAGTTCCTTCGTTGGGAAGGAATAGGTAGGGAATTTAAAAATAGACTGCGTTGGTAAAAAAAACATTGGTCAGCTACCCAATTTATTTGAATCGATGTAATTCTATTTAACGTAAAATATCATGAAATTTCAGACTCCTATTTGAGCGCTACAAATATTATTTGTAGGGTTATATTACTATTCTGAACTCATTGGAATAGATTGCGAAGTCCCATTCAATCGTATGGAAAAGATATCAAACTAAACCGACGGATACCGAAATCGTTTGAAACATTGCTATTTTCACTAAATAATATCGATAGAAAATTTTAATTGATTATAAACACTTATATTTATCGAATAAAAATTTATATTAAGTAAATTAAATAGAAAAACTCCTTATATAAATCTCCATTTTTAAATCAAATTAAGTATTTAAATTAACCTTTAATCATCGAAAAATACGGGACGTTACGTTTTCATTCTAATTGTCTTTTTGTTTTTTGCATTATTTTCTGATCATCATTCCCTAAGATGATACTTGTGTTGTCTCACGATAGTCATCTTTATGTGTGCATACATTTAAACTAATGCTAAGTTGATGTCTGTTAAATAGAATGATCATTAGTATTATATGTAATATAACACAAACTAAAAGAAAATTTCACCCAAAAAAATAGTGTTAGAAAAAAACCGGTTGTATCCACTGGGGACAGCAGTTTGCAAATCGTAGTTGCAAACTATAGTCCGCAAAACGGAAGTTACGAGACTGCAGTAAGAAAACTACAGTCACGCTGTAGTTCAAAACTGCAGTTTCGAAGCTGTAGCAGTCTGAACTGACAACAGTAAAAAAATGCAAACATGAAGAATTATTGGCTCATCAAAGGAATCTAATATTGATACAAGGGCTCCATAAATGAAAATGTATGTGCATGTTTGATAGCCTGAGTAAAATATCATGCACAAAAATAGAAATAGAATTGTAATAAATACCGTTCAGTTAAACAATATACATGTTTAACAATGTCTAAACCTGGAGCTGTATTTCACAATCACCTATCAATTAAATAATAATACGAAGCTGCTTTTTATATTGCAAGAAAAACATAGGGTATGCTTATAGATCTTTCAATTTGTAATTGTATAATATCAGCTTTGATAAGCAGCGATCTCTAGTCTTGACTTGTGACATCCAAGCCAGATCTCATCAGTTTAATATAACTTAGAACTTAAAAGTAAAAAATAATAAGGGAAGGTGACATTTCACACAGACACAGAACTTCGAAACATACTAGTTTAAGTGGTATTCTGCATTTCAACTGTGAATATACTCTATTTCCTATATTTAAATATACTAGGAAAATGATTGGTTTTTGAAATCTGGTCTTTTGTGTTCGGGGTTGAAATAATAATAAGGGAGTAAAGAAAAATTAGACTTTTATCCAATTTTATTAATCATATAAGCTAAACATCTTTTTTTTCTAAACATGGTCAAGTGTGTGCCCTGTTTATTGTATCCAAGACCTTTCATCTGCAGACATAATAATTCTTACATGTTTACAAAAATTTTATGTTCAAAAATAGTAAAAATAAAACATATGGCCTTTAATTTTTGTTTATTCAAATAAGTTGAACATTTTTTTTATTCAAATATTCTATTCAATAAAATACGACCAGTAATAAATTTTGGTATACATACGCAATATAGTTTTCCTTCATGGCATTTAACTTATTTGGCAGCTAACTTAATGGTAGCCACCTAAATTACCTTATTCTCAATTTATTTGAAGGTCAGTAGACTGCATAAAAAATTTAGCCATTTAAGTAACAAAGATAAAAACTTACATAGAAATCTAAAGAGAGAGAAAAATCACTCTCGTGATCAATTTCAATTTTTCCGAAATACAGTACTATATGCAATGAGCTCCTGATCAAACAAAGATATGGCTTAACAATAGATAAATAAGCAGTGAAAATAAAGACATTAAGATAGATAAATGCTATCAGGTAAGTTTATTTTTCTTGGAAAATAACGGCATTAAGTTCAAGACCACCAATGGACTTGAACCTTGATTTGATTTCAAAATAAAGCTCAGGACTTGAAATATAGGAATCAAAAGAAAAGATTACAACATACACAAATTAACACTAAGAATGATTTAAAAAAACCCCAAAGCATGTGAAGACAAAGAAGATAGAAAATACACGAAAAGCTCTAACCTTAGAATTCTGGAAACTATAGCTAAACGAATGTACAGTCCAAAATACAAAATTTAATAAATTTATTATACTAAGGAAATTAAAAAAAAATTGATCAGTTAAGGTTACCAGTAATATCCTTTTCAAAATGAACATAGGAAGATTTTTCTATTATAGTAATGCATTTAAATTTGAATATTTGTTCCATTATCCATTTTATTGCTATTTGTTGGTGTATGAAAAACAAATGACAAAAAAATTAGAAAACACCTGGAAGAATATGTTAAATTAACAACAGGTATCATTCACATGTATAAATTAACCATCCATGTTTTACCTACGAACGAAAAAGAACTGTATTGAACCATGTACGCGTACCTAAATGACACGTTTTCAACCATAAATTTTGATGCTCAATCATGAGAAAATTTTCAACATAAAAAAAAATCATCTATTAAGCAGTGTATTGAAAAAATAGTTGGAAAACAATGGTTATAATGATGTGCATGAAAACATTCGATTTTTTGCTCCCATCAAACAACAACAGATTTGGAGCCAGTGATTTTTCCATCAATGTTGAACATTCTTAAGAAATTAAGCCACAAAGTTATCTTCTCATAGACTCAGAAAGCATTTATAGGTAAAATTATAAAGAGTTGAAGATGAATAATAACTCAGAATCATGGTTACCGTGTTATCCGAAGGCAATTGTTCTTGAGCATTTTAACCAATGATCCCATAGCAGCGGATGCATATCTCAGACGGGGATGGTGGACTATATGAAGCAGTGAGCCTTTCGCCATATGTCTGTACAAATCAGCAGCAAACAGAAAATGATATTTGGAAACCATATGATACTTTTGCTATTTGATACCAATCCTGGGTGACCATATGTATAACTCTAAGACAAACACACAATCAATAATATTGTTTATCGACTCAAAATGGGCTATATTCAATGATAATACAGTAATCATTAGTGCATACCAAGCATGTAGTGGGTCAGCACAATTTATAATGCCAACACCCTTCCACTTATTCTCGATAGACAGTTCACTTCAATCTTAAAAAAATAAATCATTTGATTTATTCAGCATTTTAAAAGCGGGATTAACTTAAGCAGACAAGGTTCATAGATCTTAGCCATTAGATTACAATCAGCATGTTTAGTCTTCAATGAGATAGCTAGATGAACTACCTGGCTTTCGGAAGTTCGACCAGCCCTATGGTTGCAAAAGCATACCCCCACAATCCCCTCCTTCGTTGAAATTGCATTGAGGATAAAAATGAACTAAAGTGGTGTTTGGTTAAAAAAAAGTGTCAAATTATAACTGTAAATGACAGCCATGTAAATCATATTGAATAATGGATTTTTGGCTGTTGATACCACTTCAGATTCCAAAAAGGTAACCGAGGAGTTTCTTCAGAAGCAACCTATCTAGGCAAATGATGACCATGTTGTCGAGTTTGCAGAATCCATGAGAACTGTGGCAAAGGCATTGAGGCGAGTTGCAGAAGGAAAAGTTGCAGCTCAGTCAGAAGAAGCTGAGTGGAAACACGGATACAAATTAGAGAGGAAGCGCAATGTGCTCCTTAAATATAAAGCATCAGAAGAAGAAATATGTCATTGCTCTTTTAGTGATGCTAATGCGGAGAATTAATCAAATAACTCGGTCGCTAATAATTCTGGTATTGATCAAAATGGTAAATGTTGTGGAAAGAATGGAATTTGTTCACATCAGATACTCGGAGATGAAGTCACAGACCACAAAGCTCATAAATTGGTTGCAAGAAAGGCATAATTTAGGCTATGTTGGTGATGCAATGGCGATAAAAGCGGGCAACAGAAGCATGAAATTGTTTCTTTGGAAGAAGGAAATATAATTACTACAGAGCGCAGCAGTAAGCAGATACTACTCAAGTGGGAATCTCAGTCGCGCACGGTGCTTGTATTGACAAAACCAAATTCAATTCATGTCCGTGAACTTTGTTCCGAAATGGTCAGGTGGCTTAAGGAGCAAAGAAACATAGATATTGTCGTTGAGCCTCGTGTGAAGAGTGAACTTGTGTCAGAGGCATCTTAATTCAACTTTGTTCAAACTTGGGACTATGATGAGGAAATAAATCTTCTGCATAGAAAAATTGATCTGGTCATCACTCTTGGTGGGGATGGAAATGTTCTTTGTGCTGCATCTAAGTTCAAAGGCCCAGTTCCGCCTGTTGTCTGTTTTCCTTGGGATCATTGGGATTTAAGACTCCTTTCCAGAGCGAACACTACCGAGAATACCAGAATACAATATTCAAAGGTCCAATCAGCATAACCTTACATCACTGCCTGCAGTGCCATGTTGTTCGAGATGCAGCAAAAAATGATCTTGATGCCGAGGAAACAATTTTAGTCCTTAATGAAGTCTCAATTGATCGTGGAATATCATCGTATCTCACATGCTTAGAATGCTGCTATGAAAATTCATTTGTAACATGTGTACAAGGAGATGGTTTAATTTTAGGAAAATGCTAAACGGCCCGAAGCAAATTAGGCCCGAAAGTGTGCGGGATGTATCTCAACCGCTGCATGTAATTCCTCCCATGAATTACGGTCGTGGGATCTAAATTCGCACAGTCCGAACACCCTTCTTTCGGGCCCTGTAGCAAATCCGTTAATTTTATAGACTACTTCTGGAAGCACAACATACTCTTTAGCAGCTGGGGGCTCAATGGTTCATCCACAGGTTCCTAGTATCTTATTCACCCCAATTTGCCTACATTCTTTATCATTCCGGCTGCTAGTCCTACCTAAATACTCAACAATTCAGGTGCAAGTGCCATTCAATAGCAGAGGTCAAGCATGGGTTTCATTTGATGGAAAAGACAGAAAACATCTTGCGCCGGGAGAGGCTCTCATATGCAGTTTGTCTCCGTTGTCGGTTCCCACTGAGTGCCACGTCGACTCCACCATCGATTTCCTTCGCAACATACATGAAGGGCTTCATTGGAACTTAAGAAAGAATCAGGCATCTGATGGTCCTCGTGATTAGCTTTGATTCTATGTTTTCCTTGTTTCTTCTATAGTGGTTTTATTATATTGGTACAAAGCACTGAGTCTGCTGTATGTTCTATGCTAGCTTCTTCTTCCTTTAAAATGTGGAGTTACTGCTAGCCTGATGTTTGAAGTCAGCGTGTGCCTACTGAGTTTCCTTCTTATATGGCTGATTACTAGATTATCTCCAATATGCCACAATTATCTCTTCATATTTAATACAAACGTATGTTGCAACTCCAACAGTCTTGGATATTTAGTTGAATTTGTAATATTGCATATGTAATACAACAACAGAAATTAGTTGTTTGCAGTACCTATATTCAAAAAAAAAAAAAGTAAATTATATTTGTGCTTGTTGATACATATGATTTGTATTTGATGCCCTATATAAAAGTTAATAATTTTAACATATAACTTTTCTACTTGAATTTATATTTCTGGATAAGCAATTTAACTTAAAACTATGAAAAATATTCACATAAACTAATGTACTTAAGAATGTTGATTTGAAATAACCAAATAATTTACATTGTATGTGAAAATGTTTGAGACAACAAATGCTATATTCTTAACATCATGGTTTTCCTGCTGTCAGTTAATATAAAAATAAAGAGAAAAGGTTCATGCATACTACCACAGTATTAAGAAGCAAAATTTTCATAACCAATCCTCACCAAATTGAACAAACGACCATCCCATGGTTAATGAATAATATCAAACGTTAACTTATGATCAACAAATGAAAACGGAAACAATTAAAATAATGAGTAGTGAATATTTTAGGCCAAAAAATATTTTGGACACTAACCGTTTAAGAACTTTTGACTTGTGTAAATTTTAAGTTCAAATTTACTCCAAATAGTCCAAAAGCATACATTTCAAGAAGGAGTATTCTTAATTAATTCATCATCATAAAATTTAGCAGAAATGTAAATGAAAAAGGATTCAACTTAATGCACCTGAGTGAGATAGAAGTCTGAACCAAAAACTGAAAGTCCACATCCAAACTAAAAATGCATGAATCGAAATAGGAGATTTTTGTAATCAAACTTTTGATAAAACATAAATTAGCACGTGATTATAATCCAAATATCGACAAAAACGAGATGAAATAAAGATAAATAAATCAAAGTACCTGAATTAGGGCACGATGAAATTGAATAACGAGGAATTAGGGTACGATGAAATTGAATAACAAGGAACTAGGGTATGCCGAAATTGAAGAATAAGGATTAGGGTATGATATTAGATGGAACAACGAGGGAAATGGAAATAAGAGAATAAAAGAGGGGAAGTTGTTTCATTTTTGCAATGAACACTAGGAACATTTGCAAGTGGATGGAATTTAGGGTTTAGATTTTTCCCAATTGTTTCAGAAAAGTGCGCGAAGTGTTCTGCGCGCTTTTTTTTTATTTTCATCCCGCCGGATTTTTGATAGACCAATAATGTGCATCTGATTTTAATAGAGCAGACGCGAATAATTTCGTCTTTTTGCATCAGAATATACAATGAATAGACGCAGATAGCTATACTAGATTTTCATTTCCACCTTACTGTCGTAGATAGCAAATGATGCAAAGGTTGAAGTAATATTTGATTTCCCTCATTTGCATCTAATTTCCATTAGGAATAGATGCAAATTGTACTATTTACATCTGTTGTTTGTACAACATACACAAATGAGGAGACGCAAATACTCTGTTTTGTAGTAGTGGTATATCATGTACACGCATATAATAAGACTACATTATTTGTATATAGTTACAATACAATGGTAGCAAAAAATTCTTCGAATTTACCTGTAGTAAGGTCATGCAACCAGTCATTTGATGAACATCGCTTCGAGTTGTTATACTAAGATTACGTAATAACCAACTCAAACATGCAATAGCCCAAGAATATGTACCCACCTCGTTTAAATTCTTCAAACACTGCAGAAAATGAACTAACGCTTTATTCCCGGACTTGTCACAACAAACTAAACTACCAATTGTGCACAAAAGATATACTATCGCACAATGCATCTTTCGTTCTCAGTATCAGTCTCCTTTAAACCCTCAAACTTACTTCGTAACCATTCAAATCTAATTTTTTTTATCGCCTCCTAATACTTTAATAGCAGTTGGTCTGTCAAGACCAAGGTTGTCTTCAAGTAGTTTGTACATATCTTCGTAACCTATACCTGTCGAGCCACCAAGAGAACTAATAGCTGCTCTTCCTTCCACTGGAAGGGCAGGTTTGTGCATTACTTCATCAATGGTTATCCCCAATTCACCAAATGGAAGGTGAAATGTGTTTGTCTACGGATAAAATCTTTCGACGAATACATTGATTAGGACTTTGTCTAATGTCCCATGAGCATGTAGCACTAGCTTATGGAATCCCGACTGAACTACAACCTCCTTAACAAAAGTACATTCTTTTCTATAATCCCACAATCGTTGTGTTCCAACATGAGTATGCACTCTCACCCGTCTGACTTCTCCTCGAGGTTTCTATATGATATGTACGTAAATATATTATATATTAATAAACAGATAACAGTACACACATAGTCATAAATATAAATAAAATCTATGAAATAACATAAGAAAAATTTACAGTAGAGTTCCATATTTTATGAGCAATGTGAACTTTGAATGCAAACAACATTGTTCGTTCATCTTCAGTGGTGGATGATTCTTGTTCTTTCCGCTTTTGCTTGGCATTAATTGTACTTTTTTCTTTTCCACATGTTCCACTCTTTCTCTCCTACCCTTCCTTCCTCAATATCACGTTCCTCAATACCACTTCCATTCCCACTATTTTCAGACTCAGATTCTTCACAAGGAACTTGTTTCATACGTATCTTACCCTCTTGTACATGTGCCACTGTGGCATCCCCTTCTTTATCTACTTCCTCCTCAACTACATCGCATTGCAAAACATCAACATCTCCTTCTTCACTCTCACTATCATCTCCGTTGTTATCTTCTCCATCATCGTCTTCTTCGTGCTCACTACGACCTCTGTTATCCTCTTCTCTGTCGTCGTCTTCTTCATGTTCACTACCAGCTTTGTTTCCCTCTTCTCTGTAATCGTCTTGTTCATGATCACTACCACCTTTGTTACCCTCTTCTTTGTCATCGTCTCGTTTATGATCACTACCACCTGTGTTGCCCTCCTCTCGTCATCATCTTCTTCGTGTACGCCGACATCTGCTTCTTCATGGCCACTATGATCACTACTTTTTTCATCTCCATCGGAACTACCACCATCGTTGACCTCTTCTCTATCGCTTGAACTATGCTCGAAGTTATTAGCTTTAGATTCAACTGCTTTCTTTTTCTTTTGCTCTTCCAATATTTGTTGCTTTCCTTAGCAAGTTTCTGCCTATTAGAAGCAGTAGGCGGTACGCGACCAGACATAGACGAAGTCGGGTTCCAGTAATTAGTCACATAAATTTTTTATTTACACGCCGTCAACAAACTACGACAACATATAACCTACTTTATTAGTACAAGATGGTACAGATCCACCGTTTAAACATCATGTAAAACCTAATGTTTAATCCAAATTTCAACAACAAGTAACTTAATTTATATACACAAAGACACTCCACTTTCGTATGCATACGTACTTAAATCCCAAATGATAGAATCCTTTTTCAACCACATGTCAACATCAATCAACCGTATCTAATACCTATATTCGGCCAACACAAACTGAAACCAAATACAAAACACTTTGAAGAAATAAAAATTATATATGGCAAACAAAAGCCGATTTTGAGTGATACAAACGGAGACAAGATGTCGAATACTACAAGGGACAAGCTTTCATATTGCATAAGATTTACCCACCCAAAAACGTTACCTACCAACTATATTTTTTTGCAAATCGAACAAAACGCCCCATTGTTTTGCCCTTCTTCCCCACCAAACCCTACCGCACGCAATCCCATTGCTCATGATTAGTAATACCAAACTCTACCATACCATACATCTACTAATACCAAGTGAAATTAACATTAACCTACTGCAAACATACCTCTTAGTCACGACTTGCTCTTTGGCAATGAACTCCGTCTTCGTCCTCTCAGTATGCTTGAATCGAACCATGTTTACTGCCAAACCAGAGAAGAACGTGCTTTGAAGAAGGGAAGATGGATTTTTTGGGGGAAGCGCGAGTGGAATAGAGAGCACGAGCTTTGAAAATCGTGAGGGATTGGAAAACTAAACGTTACATCATGGATATTTTTGTCCCTTAAAATTATAACTCGTGTTGCCCCTCAACATAAAAATATTTAATATGTGTGCACTTAAAATTTGTCACCTCTTAACCAAAAAGAGAGTGTCAACAACAATACCCTTAAATAAGGCTCATCATGCATGACACTTATATATATATATATATATATATATATATATATATATATATATATATATATATGTATATATATATCTTTACTAATAATCAGAATAGGTTTGGTGTCACACTTTTTTGGTGTGTACGCAAACTACCGAAAATGCCCTTTATTCGAACTTATGTCCTACATTTCCTCTTTGCTGAATCAAAATTAATTGCTCTGTTTCCAGAAACATTCAATTCCTTAAAATTCTCATACTCATTCCTATAGTATTAATTTCTTTATTTCCAAAATTAATCAATTCATTAAAATTCTCATATTCATTCCTATAATATTAATTGCTCTATTTCTAGAAACATTCAATTTCTTAAAATTCTCATATTCATTCCTATCTTTATTAATAGTTCAAAATATCACCTTAAATTTTGCAACTGGACAGTTTCTTATTTTTAAATTCTCTTTTCTAGCATTTACTGCATTTCCGATAAGCATTGAATTGGCTAAAATTTGGTTACCTGTGCATGAACAGTTCAAAATATCACCTTAAATTTTGCAACTGGGCGGTTTCTCATTTTTAAATGCTTGAACTCTATAAATTTCGCCTAAAATTCTACACCATTACTCCTACTGTTCTCCACCGTTTCTCTTTATAATAATAAAAAAAGAGCTTTGTAAAATTTTACAGCATTTTACATCGGCTTACACTGCAGCAAAGAAGACAGACGTGTGTTGAGGAGGATAACGTCATTAACAGGTGAGAATCCACTCGCAAACATGTTTTGATAAATTATATGTTCTGCCTTTTGCTTTGTCTCTTTACTGCACTTATTGTTTGAGCGATCCTAAGCAAAGTTGGTGTTTTCAGACTTTTCTATTTTAATAAACATAATTAAACTTAAAATATTCGGTTGCTTTATTAATTTGATGAAGCTTCTCATTTTCTAACATGACTGGCAGGAGTTTGGTGATTTTGGTTAGAGTCGCGTCTGAGGAGTGTGATGGTAGTAGGGAAGATTTGTTTCCTGTGTACGTAGTAGTAATTGTGATAAGGTGGATTCATTTAGGATGTGACCGTTTTTGCTGGTAAGGGAGGCCACAGTGACGTTCTTGGGGCAACAAGGAAGTTGATGATCAGTTCGATGACATTTTAACATTTGCGGATGGGGAAAAGGATCTGGTAGAAGGCTTAAAGGTCGGAGGAGCTACGGCAGCACACGCGGAGGTTGGCAAGGGCGGTAGAGAGCCAGATCTGGTGGCTGATGGAGGTGTGGGTGTGCGAGGGAGGGATGGTGGAGAGGGTGCAATGTGCTTAGATGAGAAAGTTTAAAACAACTAGGCTTTGAGAGTACTCTCTCTATGTTTGGTAGTATTTTTATGCATCCCTTTACTCCGTAGGCCAAATCAATTTTTTATTGTATATCTTTACATTTGTTGTATAATTTTCCTAATATTATTAAGCTACTTATGCGCGCATCTGTTCCACTGCTTTAGTATGCTTTAATTAGTTTTAGCACATGCCTCACATGGGAAAAATTGAATCCTTCAATTTATTAACGTATTTCCATATTTATTGCATTATGCCAATTATTGGCATAGCGGAAAGACCCTCTTTTCTTTAATTTTTTGCCTTTTTCAATCAAAGAAATATGTCATAAATTATGCTTATCTCTAGAAGTATTTAAAATATTGACTTTGATATTTTAAAAATAATAATCAATGCACGAAGCGCGTGCCGTAACGCTCATATATGACTTTGATATTTTAAAAATAATAATCCACGCGTGAAGCGCGTGCCGTAACATATATATATATATATATATATATATATATATATACTGGAATAAAAACCATATATATATATTATAATAATTACGGAGTTTGGTATTGAAGCCTATCATTCTCACATATATAAAACTCAACCGTCTCCTTTGGTAATTCGACTCATCCTGTGCGCATCTCTCCCATCCGCATTTTCCCCACATAAACCCTAGCTATTCATTTTTCTCTCCCGATTCATGCTTTTTTCCCCTTCGTCATTGACATCTCCACCTGTCAACATCGTTAGCCATTTCGCCTCTGCGTCTCCACCTGATACACTGCCAATAGCCTTCGCTTCTCCACTCAATCGACTACAAACCGCGTTCGCACCTCCTTCCCCTTCAACTATCCTTAAACCATATTCCGAGGTATTTTTTTCTATTTGATGTTCTTGATTTCAGCTACTTCTAGGTATTAGGGTTTTATTCATATTCGAAAAAAATTCATGGAATAATTCCTATCGTTGTAAAATAATTATTCTCCATTCTATTCTAGATTTAATCTATATTCGTATTAAGTTTCTTATTAATGTGCTAATTGAATTAATTATAAAAAATGCATTGTGCTGCTAATCTTTGCCATATCATTCATGTTTGAATTTGTAATTATTCCTTTTCCTGACTGAGCGAAAATTGAGTTGCTTACAATGACAGTAGATATTTATCTTTATGTTATTGAGACTCACTCATATATGGAAATAAAAATTCAATTTTTTAATAACTATACACACACACAGAGGTTGTGGATTCTTTTTTCCCAGTGATGATGACATTAGCAAGTCCTCAACTTGTGGGTCGTTAGAAAAATTTAAACTGAAGTAAGATCAGTGCATCTTTTTTTATACTAAATATATAGTAAGTGTAATAGTATGAAAGTAAGCCTATAAAAAACCTTCGCTAGCTTTATACTATTTTTTTTGGAAAACAGTTAACATCTGTCGCTTAAAAAAATAATATAATCATAAATAATTGTTCTGAAAGTTTTAAAAGGATAGTTAGGCTACATTATGATGACTGATGTTGTTTTCCAATGTGATATGCTATTATCAAGTGCAACGTTGATATCTATTTGGGATGAAACTATCATATCAGTTTTATCGATATATGCTGAATATTTGGGTGTTGGATGTGATTTAAGGAAATGTGAATTTTGTAATTTTTAGTTTGCGGATATTATTATGTGATACATCATCCTAGAATGGAGAAAATGAAGCAGTTATTGGAACCTACACACTTTGGAAAGCTTAGAATGGTAAGTTCGTTGGGTTAATATCTACAGGCTCGTAGCACTTATGCATTTTCTTCTACAGGAAAGCAGTTGATATACAACCACAGACTGTCTAGACAATGATAAGTATATTAGATTACTAACTACTGCATAAATCGCAAGCGGAAGCAAATAAGGGGATCAATAGAGTACCTCCAGCCATTGCTATGCGAAATCAGATGAGTTTGTATGCTCTTCTTCTTCCAGTTTGATTCTTTATGATCTGATTCTTGTTTCCAAACCCTTTTTCTCAATTTTGAATGGTGTTTTCCGATTTTGTGAATAAGTTTAGTGAACCTGTAATCTGAAAATGAATCACGTTTTTCTTATACTGCTTTGGCCATCATGGAGTGGTTACAAAGTGAAAACAAAAATTAGTAGGTGGTTAAGGGGAAAAAGGGGCTGTTATCAAATAATGGGTTTACGGCCAAAACAAATGGGCCACAAAATCCGACATTCTCCCACTTGGCCCATTTGATATGAGATATGATATACGAATCATAGCGACGAAGCCTCTTAGTACGAGAATAAATCTTCAATGTATCACAATATATCAAATTCTCAACAACCACACACACACTTAACTTAATGAGTAAACCTCATGTTTACTCTAGGTTCAAACAAATGATATTTCTCAACATAATAACATAAATATGCGCATAAATCCATAAAGAGAAAATATCCAACATAATAAAGTTCAATAACAACATAATGAATGTACTACATAATGGGTGCAAGTCCCATTTTCACTACATGATCCCTAAAAGTCTTAATTGTCATGCTTTGAGTCAAGGGATCAACAATCATTAAACCAGCGCTAATGTGCTTAATGATCACTTTTCTTTCATGAACACGTTCCTTCACGACTAGATACTTTATTTCAATGTGATTGTTTTGACTTCCACTCCTATTATTCTTAGTCATGAAGACAGCAGTTGAATTGTCACAATACATTCTTATCGGCCGATTAATAGAGTCAACAACTCTAAGTCCAGATATGAAACTTTTTAACCAAACACCATGCGAGGTAGCCTCAAAGCAAGAAATGAACGTTGCGACCATAGTGGAACTAGCCGTCAAAGTTTGCTTTGCACTTCTCCACGATATGACACCTTCAACTAGCATGAACACATATCCTGATGTGGATTTAAGTGAATCACTACAACCACCGTAGTCAGAGTCTGAATAGCCTACCACTTCCAGATTATCAGTTCTTCTATACATAAGCATGTAATCCTTAGTACCCTTAAGGTACCTCATCACTTTCTTTGTAGACGTCCAATGATCGATCCCTGGATTACTCTGATATCTTCCTAATACCCCAAGTGCATATGCAATATCAGGTCTTGTATAGACCTGGGCGTATATTATGCTACCAACAGCTGAAGCATATGGAATATTTTTCATCTGTTCTCTTTCAAAGTCATTCCTAGGGCACCGGTACGAACTGAACCGGTCTCCCTTCACAATGGGTGCTGCACTTGGTGAACAATCTTTCATTCTAAATCTTTCAAGTACTTTGTTGATATAGGCCTCTTGAGACAATCCCAAAATGCCTCGAGATCTATCCCTATGGATCTTAATGCCAATGACATAAGATGCATCTCCCATATCTTTCATATCAAAGTTTCTTGAAAGGAACTGTTTTACCTCATGTAGCAACCCTTTATTATTGGTTGCAAGCAAAATATCATCCACATATAATACAAGAAAACAAATTTTACTCCCACCGACCTTAAGATATATACATTGATCCATGATATTTTCTTCGAAACCAAATGAAGTAATTATTTCATAAAATTTCTTATACCATTGGCTGGAGGCTTGTTTTAACACATATATGGATTTATTCAACTTACAAACCAAATGTTCACCATCCTTAGAGGAGAATCCTTCAGGTTGTTTCATATAAACCTCTTGCTCTAAATCACCATTAAGGAATGTCGTTTTCACATCCATTTGATGTAGTTCAAAATCAAAATGAGCTACTAATGCCATAATTACACGAAGGGAATCTTTCTTTGATACAGGAGAAAAGGTCTCCGTGTAGTCGATTCCTTCTCTTTGAGTGAACCTTTTAGTAACAAGTCTTGCTTTATATCTTTCGATGTTGCCTAGTGAGTCTCTTTTTGTCTTAAAAACCCACTTGCATCTAATGATTTTTACACCATCAGGAAACTCGACAAGGTTCCAAACTCGATTAGAAGCCATTGAATTCATCTCTTTTTTCATAGCATTCATCCACAAGTTTGAATCTGTAGAACTCATGGCTTGTGAAAATGACAAAGGATCATTATCGACTCCAATATTATAATCCGATTCTTACAGGTACACTTCATAATCATCAGGAACAGATGATCGCATTTCTCGAGTAGATCTTCTTAACGGGACTTGTTCATTCTCATTATGAACCAAATCTTGTTCATTCTCATTATGAACTAAATCCTCATTTACAACATGATCTATCAGATTTTGATCAATAATTTGTGGAATTTCTATATTTGGTTGTCTAATACTTGGCTTAACTTGAGGAGCGTGAATGACAATCAACCTATCACTTGAATCAGAGGGTGGAATCTCATAGTGGTCGTTTTCAGGAATAATATTATAAAATTGATTACTCCCACTGATCAAATCATTCTAAAGAAATTTAGCATTTCTTGATTCCACAATCCTGGTATAATGGGACGGACAATAGAATCTATAACCCTTTGACTTCTTGGCATGTCCAATGAAATACCCACCAATAGTCCTGGGGTCAAGTTGCTTCTCTTGTGGATTATGGATTCTCACTTCAGACGGACATCCCCAAATGCGTATATGTCGCAAACTCGGTTTCCAACCTTTGAATAGCTCAAAGGGCATCTTAGAAACCGGCTTGGATGTAACCCGGTTTAATATATATGCTACCGTCTTTAGAGCATCAGTCCACAAAAATGATGGAAGTTTAACATTACTTCTCATGCTATGCACCATATCAATTAACGTCTGATTTATTCTTTTAGCTACACCATTCTGGTATGGAGAACCAGGCATGGTGTATTAGGGAACAATCCCATGCTCTTGAAGAAATTTAGCAAATGGACCAGGTGCTTGTCCGTTCTCAGTGTATCTACCATAATACTCTCCACCTCGATCTGATCTCACGATCTTAATGTGCTTACCACATTGATTCTCTACTTCAACCTTAAATAATTTAAAGGCATTTAAAGCTTCGTCTTTGGAACGAAGTAAGTAGAGATACATATATTGCGAATAATCATCTATGAAGGTGATAAAGTATTTTGGATCATCAGCATTCATGTCCGGACAACAAATGTCCGTATGTATGATTTCTAACAAGTCAGAACTCCTCTTGGCACTAATTTTGTGTTTATTAGTTTGCTTTCCTTTAATGCAACTAACACAAGTGTTGAAATCAGTAAAGTCTAGAGTACCAAGTACCCCTCCCTTTACTAACCTCTTAATTCTTTCAATGGAGATGTGTCCTAATCTCCGATGCCATAACATAGAAGAATCCTCATTCATAATACATCTTTTTAAACCAACATTAACATGCATAGAATTATGAGTGGTATCATTTTGCAAGTCAAGATGAAATAAATTATCAGACAATGTACTATAGCCAATAACTTCAGAATTTTTGATAATACTAAAACCAGAGTCTGAAAAATTAAAGGAAAATCCAAAAGGTAAAAGTCTAGATACAGAAATCAAATTCCTTGCAAAATTAGGAACATAGAATGTTTTTTCTAAACATAAAGTAAAACCACTACTTAAGACCAAACTGCATGTCCCAACGGTTTCCATACGTGAAGCTATCTTATTGTCTGAATAGATAAGTCTTTCACTGTCCACTGGTTTCCTTAGGTTTGTCATACCCTGCAAGGTATTCGAAACATGGATTGTAGTCCCATTATCAATCCACCATGTATCATGATTAACATTAACTATATTAGATTCATAACTAACAAATGCTGGAAAATTACCTTTCTTCTCAAGCCAAGCTTTAAACTTAATGCAGTCCTTCTTAATGTGTCCCTTCTTTTTACAGAAGTAACACTTTGACTCCTTCTTCATGACTTGATTCGCATGAATCTTTCCTTTTTCCTTTTCTTTATTGTGATCCTTTTTCTTTTTTGAATAAGAAGTCGTAACAAGGTTCACCTTTTCGCCCTCTTCCATCAACAATCTACCCACCTCTTCAGCACACATGGTCATAAGCTCATTAATTGACCATTTGTTCTTATGTGTGTTGTAAGAGATCTTAAATGGGCATATTGTTGAGGTAGAGTGCGCCGAATGTAATGGACCAAGAAAGATTCAGGCATGGTAACTTCTAAAGCCTTTAGTTGAGCCGCTATATCCCTCATGCGCATGATATAATCACACACTCCCTTAACCTCGGTGTGCCTCATGGATGAGAACTTCATAATCAAGGTGCTGGCGAGAGCCTTATTAGAGGATGCAAACTGCTCGTTGATGGCTCCAAGAAGATCCTTGACTTTAATATGCTGATCAACTGAACCCCTAATACTATCACAAATCTTGGTCTTTATGAACATAACTGAAAGACGATTAGATCGCTCTCGCTTTTCATAAAGATCAATGGCTTCAGCAGTATAGCCTCCGTTATGCTAGGTGGTTCGTCTTTCCGAATAGCATAGTCAATATCCATCCATCCTAAATGCAGTAATACTCTCTCCTTCCATACCTTGTAGTTATCACCTCTTAATTCAGGAATGTCACATTTAACATCATAAATATTTCCAGGTAAAATTACTACAAATAGAAAACATACGCTTATTAACAAAGTAAACCAAGACTGTAATTTTATCACAATTTACCAATGTAAACTATGCACATATGAATCCAGTGACATAAAACTTTCCTGTGGGCTAAAGTCTACTCAAATCAGATTCATAAATTTAATCTTATAGTGAAACTATCAAATCATTATTTCTTAACTCCTGTGGGTAGATTAAGAAACATAATATGATACATCACCCTAATCAGTCATGCAAAACAATAAAATTTCCTGTAGGAAAATCTTATTATGTTACACATGATTAATTACAATCAATGTCATTATGATTTCACTTTATCTTTTTTTTTTTAATAATTAGTGATGTTGTGGCTACTCCCTAATTAATAAAATTTGCTCAATCACTCGACATTTCACATTGTTTTATAAGTTGCAATCAATAAAATTTATAAGTTGCAACCATAAGTTGCAATCAATAAAATCATATAGTTAGTCATCTTAAATGCTGCACTATTTCAGATAAGCCTATGTATATTAGCCCCGCATTAAAAAAATACACATATGAGTACAAGCATAAAGTAACGTCCTTGCTTGCTATGCTACAGTCCAAAATATGCTACCTTTCAATATACATATGCTTCAATAGAAAAAAAGCATGCCGTGCTTTAGTCCAAAAAAATGAGTAAGTGGTTCTATATTTTATTATTATCAACAAAAAGAACCCATGGAAACTGTGCCATCCTTGCCACTATACCAACTAAAGTAACAAATTAAATGGACCAACAAATCTTCTTTCTTCGCAGCATACGAACAAGTCTTCCAGATTTTTTGCTTCACAAATCTCAATTTTAAAGTCAAATCTTACATAACATAAAGCAACTAATCTTCCAGGCGAAGACTTATTCAGTCATGAAGATAGAAGATTCATTATTTTTCATCGAAAAAATTAAATCGGCAAGGGGATTACAACAAATATATGGCAGCCTAATTTTTTACAGCAAGGCAGAGGCGATTCATGCTCTGATACCAAACATTAGATTACTAACTACTGCATAAATCATAACCGTAAGCAAATAAGGGGATCAATAGAGTACCTCCAGCCATTGCTATGCGAAATCAGATGAGTTTGTATTCTCTTCTTCTTCCAAGTTTGATTCTTTATGATCCGATTCTTGTTTCCAAACCCTTTTTCTCAATTTTGGATGGTGTTTTTTGATTTTGAGAATAGGTTTAGTGAACCCATAATCAGAAAATGAATCCCGTTTTTCTTATACCACTTTGGCCATCATGAAGCGGTTACAAAATGAAAACAAAAATTAGTGGGTGGTTAAGGGAAAAAATGGGTTGTTATCAAATAATGGGTTTACGGCCAAAACAAATAGGCCACAAAATCCGACAAAGTAGGCTTGCATAGTCGTTCATTATTCTTAGTCTGCAGTTTTACACTAACCAACCTAGCCTTTCCCTGAAATAGAAATATCAAAACCCAAAAGTCCTGTAAATATGTATTAAAACATAGTTGACATTTGATGTGTTACTAGTATTAATTTTAAGTTATATCTTATGGATCCCGCTGCCTCCATTGCATACTTAAGTCGCAGTGCATATTTTTTTGAGAACCATTCAAGTCGTTACTTGCAATTGCACTTCGGTCAAGAAACTGTCGCATGTTGATAACCCAAAATATAAATAGCTATCTACAATGAAAAAATACAAAGTTAAAGTCAACGTTAATTCACATGTTACTTTTCTACAGTCGATGTTAGCCCAATAAAACCAATCTAGCTCATGTTAATAGAGAACGAATGCAGAATCACAAAAGAAGTAAAAATATTAAAATTCAGGAAGTAAGGAAAGCAAACAAAGGATTTTTATATTTCAGTCTGCTCTAGATCATCAATTCGTAAATGGTAGCTCTAACCATTAACAGGAATAAAACTCTTGGACAACCAAATTAACAATACCACAATTAAAAGTAAAATATACCTTTCAGCCATGAATGGAGAAGGTTTTCCAGTGGCGGTAGCCTCCACATTATCAGTAACATTGCCATTGATTTTGAATCAGAAATCGATTTTGAATCCAAAGCCGAAACAACTTTCCAGTGGATCCGAATCAAATATGGTAGAAGGGAAGGAAGAATTAAAACCCGAGAATGAAACAACTTTCCATAGTTCCTCATTATCCGTTGCAATCACATTTGTTTGAAGTTTAACAGGTAGATTTCACATTGAATAGATGTATCATGTAGGTGGTTTTTGTTTTAACAAAATTCTGGTTTTACTATCAGGGTATTCTATACAAAAAGGTCAGACTCGAGGGGAAGAAGCTATGGCATGAGGATGACCTTATTGGAAAATCGAAGAGGTTGGAAACAAATGGGTTTTAATTGACTGAAGAGAACCAATATGGAGGTGACAGGATACAAAGAGCATTATGCCAAATCAGGGAAATAATATTTAGGGTTATGCACAACAAATAGACGGGTGGTGGAATTTTAGAGAGCGAGTTTCTCTGCGTCTCCACCTGATACACTGCCAACAGCGTTCGCTTCTCCACTCAATCGACCACCAACCACGTTCGCATCTCCTTCCCCTTCAACTATCCTTAAACCATATTATGAGGTAATTTTGTCTATTTGATGTTCTTGATTTCAGCAACTTCTAGGTATTAGGGTTTTATTCATATTCGAAAAAAATTCATGGAATAATTCCTATCACTGGAAAATAATTATTCTCCATTCTATTCTAGATTTAGTCTACATTCGTATTAAGTTTCTTATTAATGTGCTAATTGAATTAATTATAAAGAATGCATTATGCTGCTAATCTTTGCCATATCATTCATGTTTGAATTTGTAATTATTCCTTTTCCTGACTGAACAAAAATTGAGTTGCTTACAGTGACAGTAGATATTTATCTTTATGTTATTGAGACTCACTCATATATGGAAATAAAAATTTCGATTTTTTAATAACTATACACACACACATAAACACACACACACACACACATAAACACACACACACACATAAACATACACATGCACATATACACACATATTGGTTAGGGATTCTTTTTTCCCAGTGATGATGACATTAGGAAGTCCTCAATTTGTGGGTCGTTAGAAAATTTTAAATTGAAGTAAGATTAGTGCATCTTTTTTTAATACTAAATGTATAGTTAGTGTTAATAGTATGAAAGTAAGCCTATAAAAAAACTTTGCTTGCTTTGTACTATTTTTTTTTGGAAAACAATTAACATCTGTCGCTTAAAAAAATAATTATAATCGTAAACAATTGTTCTAAAAGTTTTAAAAGGATAGTTAGGTTACATTATAACGACTGATGTTGTTTTCCAATATGATATGCTATTATCAAGTTCCACGTTGAAATCTATTTGGGATGAAACTATCATATCAGTTTTATCGGTGTATGCTGAATATTTGGGTGCTGGATGTGATTTAAGGAAATGTGAATTTTGTAGGTTTTAGTTTGTTGATATTATTGTGTGATACATCATCCTAGAATGGAGAAAATGGAGGATTTATTGGAACCTACACCCTTTGGAAAGCTTAGAATGGTAAGTTTATATACATACCAATGATATATTTTGATTAGGACCATTGAATTGAAATCTGGGTTAATACCACTGTCGAGTCGAGACTGATTTTTTTTCATATTAATACATATTGATATCTGT
The DNA here is from genome assembly GCA_030737875.1 of Allium sativum. NCBI lineage: Eukaryota > Viridiplantae > Streptophyta > Magnoliopsida > Asparagales > Amaryllidaceae > Allium > Allium sativum. The sequence goes on along the minus strand of CM060909.1, from coordinate 68,788,761 downwards.
TACTTAATTAAAAAGACGCAATCGTGTTTCTTTCTATAGCAGAAAACAAGATATGAGGTATATTAATGAAGGTAAGGATATAAAATCAAATTCTGATTTCACTATTCTTCTTACACAACACAAAGCATGAGATTTTCTGTGACTACTTAATAACTTGCTTCCTATAATAGCATAACAGATAGCTTCCTATAATCATGTAAAGAACAAGTTCCTATTATCACATGCTAAATTGCTTTGAGATATGGGTATTTTTGAAAAGTATTATACAAGTAGAAATACAATGTTTGAGTATTTTCTAAGGTAAAATGTAAATTTGGTATGTACATTCATCTTCTCATAAATACAGTTACTTTATGTCTTAATACTGGTAGTTCTCTTTAGACCGGAATAAAATAGCATGAGAAGAAATTTGAAATTATTTATAATCACTTTTTCATGTTTGATGATGTTATATTCTTCCATTTTGACTTAGAATACATATAATCCTTTGACTGCACATAATACTATTATGGGTTCTGTCTTATTTGGCAACTCTCCCTGTTTATATAATCATAACAATAGTGTACAAGCATTATTCATTTATCATGAAATGGGAAGTTAGAATACATGAAAAGCCACATTTTATGTAATATGTTTTGAACTCTTAACTGAAAGATAATGAGAAAATGGGTTTGTTTTTGGCATGCATTTTCATAGTCTCATATTCTTAATTTTCTTTCCTTTCTACTTTTTTTTATTTTATTTTTATTTTTTTTCTTTAAAATATCTATAGGTTTGAATTTTATTTTTTAATAACTTTTGGGTCTTTTGAATTCTCGATGCACTTGTGATTAGTTTTTACTGTTCTATGATTTGGTAGATTTTTTTAACTATATTTATGTTAATGGTTGATACGATAATTTTGATATTTCACGTATTAAGCATAACAGTATATTTTGATTTGATTTTGCACATATTTCTAGTTAGAGACAGACCTGAAATATTGATTAAACAAGCAGGTCTGAATTGTAGTTTGATTTACCTTATATCTTTGAACTGTTGGCTTATGCATTGAAGGTATCATTTATTATTTGTAAACATATTTCCTGTGTTATACATTACTTACTAATTGATATTACAGGGATGCCTATCATGCCTTTTTTCACCCTATTTCTATTTAGAAGTTATATTCATTTGATTTATTTCCATGGGAAGAATTATCATCGTTGCACATGTAGAAAAATTACTTCTGCTTTTTCTATTGAATAAAAATGTTTCTCAGTTGTAAGTTTTATATTCAAAACAAACTGAATGTACATGTATGTATCATTTTGCCTATGGGACTTCGCTAAGATTACCGTCTGTGTGCGTGCACAATACTACCTTTTGCATTATTTTATCATAATGCTAATTTAATGAATGCTGCATCATGCTTAACCTTCTAATGTCCGTTATTTATTTTTTCTTTCATTCTTTCCTATAATTCATTTTTCCCTATGTTTAGAACTCTTAACTGAAAGATAATAAGCACATGGATTTGTTTGTGCCATGCATTTTCATAGTCTCATTTCTTAATTTCTTTTCCTTTCTACTTTTTGTATTTTTTTTCTAAAGTATATGTAGGTCTGAATATGAGTCCCCTTTTTTTTGGACCTTTTGATTTCAGGATGCACCTAATGATTAGTTTTTACTGGTCTATAATTTGGTTGACTTTTTTTAAAATTATATTTATGTTAATGGTTGATATGATAATTTTGATATTTCACATATTAAGCATAATACTATATTTTGATTTTGCGCATGATTTCCAATTAGAGATAGACCTAAATATTGACAAAACAAGCAGTCTAAATTTCATTCTAACTTACCTTCTATGTTTGAACAGTTGGCTTATCTGAAGGTACTATTTACCATTTGTAAAAATATATCTTGTTATATATTACTTACTAATTGATATTACAGGGATGCCTTTTTAGCCTTATTTCTATTTAGAAATTATATTCATGTGATTAATTTCCATGGGAAGAATTACCATCCTTGTGCGTATAGAAAAAAAACTTCGCTTTTTTCTAATGAATAAACAACATGTTTCTCAGTTGAGTTTTAATCTCATTACCAACATGTTTTTTTCGATGTTTTCTCTCTCTCTCTGTGTGTTTGTTTGTTTTTGTGTGTGTGTGTGTGTGTGTGTATATATATATATATATATATATATATGAGAACATTGATATTTGATTAGTTTATTAAACTGAGCCAGGGAACAAATACCGTGCACATGTTTTAAATTATGACACCATCATTAAGAATGGTTTTACTTGGTTTTTTCATATCAACATGCTATTTTCATTGACTAATAATATCACTATTATACGAATTGAATTATCTGATAATATTCCTCCATTTACTAAGCTGAATGCAATAAAAAAAGGTTCAGATGTTATTTTAAAAGTTTATAATTTTTTTCTACAATAATTTCTTGCATCTTTCTCTGTCCTTTTAACAGTAATTATCTATTAATAAACAACTTTTCTAATAATCCTTAATTTTAATATAAGAATATAAATTGAAAAAAAAATTGTTGAAACCTTGACCTTTTTATTAGAGAATTGTAAAGTCTTTTTGAAGTTTGTTTCTAACTAATATTTTGATAATTCAACAAATGTTTGATTTCATATTTAGGAATTTAACATACAGATATCAAATTCACCATCTACTGATGCATTAAGAAGCAGCAGTTGTGCAAAAGACGAAGGCATGAAATTAAACCACATCAATCCTAACCCAAAATGGAGAAGCAAAGTTGCCGAGGCACTGAGGAAAAAGGCAAAAGAGAAGATATGTAAAGCATATTCGGTATGTTTGTAGAAAAGCTTACGCTGAAGTGAGGCCTCGAATCAAAGGTAGGTTTGCAAAGACGCTCGATACATGTTCAGCTCTATTGATTTCTATGATGAGTATTATTTTTAGAATTGTCTATTGGGGAGTCATAAAGATTGTAACTATAGAAAGTATTTGTTGGAAATAGTTCTGCATTTAATAATTCTACCTACCTTCCAATACGCATTTAATTATTCCACTTCCCAATAAGTCCTTTCATTATTCGATAAAATGAATGAGTGTATGTCTCTTAGGGAATTGACATGTCTTTATTGCTTATCTTGGAATTTGTATTTCAATTAATATTCTTGTAAAATCTCAGATTATAAATAATGAACCCTGCTATGTGTTAGGATTGTCTCGCATTATGTTAAGGAGGAATGATGGTTTGGATACAATAGTCTCACATCCCGAAATATATTGAAGGAATTGTGTACAAATATGAGCTGGTAGGCACGTAGCAAAGGGGATTCCTTTTGTTATATGAGAGTTGTGTGTCATCTCATATGCGTGCAAGGACGGGGGGCTTTGTTTCGACCGTCGTTACATAACACTATGTGCTAAGGGCACAAGCATGTTCAGAAAATTTATTGTTTCTATTTTTTACATGGTATCAGAGCCTTAATTTAGGACTATGCTTTCGCAAATAATTCTTGAAAAAATCTGATTGGGCATTTTTGCTGTCAGTAACTTCAAAATCTTGACTGGGCACTAAGTGTTGTCAAGTTATTCACTGTCTGAACCTTTCCAACAGTCATCCGTTGGATTTTCAACAGCCGTTAGTACACTTTTTCAGCCACTATCTTCTGTTCCAGTTGTTGTCCCGACATTTTCTGGTATGGAAAAATCAGCAGGTAATTATAGTATGGCATGTTCAGGCAATCTTCCACTTTCATTTGGATTTCATGTCTCAGAAACACCTTCTAACATGTTCTGGATATTAGATTCCGGAGCCACAGACCACATGACACCCTCTTCTAAACAATTCTCCACATATTCCCCTTATCCCAGTAATAAGAAAATTGTTTCTGCTGATGGTACTCTTGTAACTGTAGCGGGCATTGGAGATATCCAATCAAATCATTTTATAACCTTAAAAAGGGTTCTCCATGTTCCAAAACTATCCATGAACCTTGTCTCTATACAAAAACTTACAAATGATTTATCTTATAATGTGATTTTTCAGAATGATTGTTGTATATTTCAGAATAAGGAGTTAGGAATGACTATTGGGCATGCTAGAGAAAGTAATGGCCTGTACTATCTTTTAGAATCAGGTCAGAGTACAAAAGTCCACTTGTCTCACTCATTTATGTCAGAGTCGGTTCTCTCTAAAAAGGAGAAAATATTTCTTTTTCATTATCGATTGGGTCATCCTTCTTTTGGAGTCATCAAAGTCTTGTTTCTGTCTTTATTCACTAAGGTAGATATTGGAAGTCTTCATTGTGATGTGTGTGAGTTTGCAAAACACAGGCGTCTACCTTTTCCATTAAAAAACAAAAGAAGCTTTTCCCCCCTTCTATCTTATTCATTCAGATGTTTGGGGTCCCTCTACAGTTCCAAATGTAACTGGTGCTAGGTGGTTTGTGACTTTTATTGATGATTGTACTTGGGTTACTTGGGTGTTTTTACTCAAAAGCAAGTTTAACGTCAGTACTGTTTTCCCAAAAAAATTCTACATGATTCAAAATCAATTTGGAGTAAACAGCAAAAGGCTTAGGACTGATAATGGAAAAGAGTACTTCAATCATGTTCTTATTTCTTTCTATCAAAGGAGGGCATTGTCCATGAGTCTTCTTGTGTTAAAACACCACAACAAAATGGAATCGTAGAAAGGAAAAATGGACATCTATTAGACCAAACCCGGGCACTATTGTTTCATCAAAATGTTCCTAAATATTTATGGGGGGAGGCTGTTCTCACTAGCACATATCTTATTAATCGATTGCCCTCTAGAGTATTAGGGTTCAAGAATCCTACGGATGTTCTTTCTTCCTTCTATCCAAAATTTTCAGCAAATAGTAATCTTAAGCCTCGTATCTTCGGATGTGTTTCATTTGTCCATATTCATAGTGAAGACAGGAAAAAACTTGATCCAAGAGCACTAAGATGTGTTTTTATCGGGTACTCCCCTACTCAAAAGGGATATAAGTGTTTCCATCCTCCATCTAAAAGGTTTTTTGTTTCGCGGGATGTAACTTTTCATGAGGAGGAACCTTACTTCTCTCAACCTTATCTTCAGGGAGAGAATTTGAAGGAAGATAAGCTTGAAACACTTGAACTTTCTGGTCTTGAGTCAAATACACCTAATTTTTCTGATTTTGAGTCAAACAAACTTGTTCCAAAACCATATGAGGCTAAAGAAACTGAATCAAATCATTTAAGTTCACCTTCAGCTTCAGATGAACCTGAAGTGGATGTAAGATTCGGAAAGAATCTAGTCTACATGAGAAAGTCAAAGGTTGTTCCTGAATCGTCACAAGTTCAAGAGCCTGACTTGACTCTTTTGAATGAGGTAAATAATTCTTTTAAATCGATACAAGTTCAAGAGCCTGACTTGATTCCTTTGAATGAGGGTGAAATGATTACCCGAACAACAGATGATGACCTAGACCTTCCAATTGCCATTAGAAATGGAATCAGAAAATGCACCAAACAACCCTTGTATCCCCTTTCAATCTATCTTTCTTTTCAAAAATTCTCACCAACCCATAGCCTTCCTTACAAACCTAAACACTACTCCTATCCCAACAAATGTTCTGAGGCATTGTCTGATGAAAAATGGAAGCAAGCCATGAATATCGAGATGCGTGCACTGAAGAAGAATGGAATGTGGGAGATAGTGAATTTACCGGAAGGGAAAGAGCTAGTTGGATGCAAATGGGTATACAATATAAAATATAAGACTGATGGAACAATTGAAAGATATAAAGCAAGACTAGTTGCTAAAGGGTTTACACAAACCTATGGAATTGACTATTCAGAGACATTTGCTCCGGTTGCAAAGATGAATATTGTTAGGGTAATTTTGTCACTTGCTGCTAATTACGGTTGGAATTACAACAATTTGATGTGAAGAATGCCTTCTAACATGGGGAGCTTGACGGGGAGATTTATATGCAGGTACCACTGGGGAATGATAAAAATGTACCTATTAATACAGTTTGCAGGTTGAAAAAGGCATCATATGGCCTAAAACAATTACGTTGGGCATGTTTTGGAAGATTTACTGTAACACCCCGTATTTCAGTTAATGCTAAAATTCACTAATTGCAGAATAAATAATCTCAAATGTGAGAATTGGGGGAAATGGGCTGCGTCATTGCGTTCGTCTCGGAAAAATATGCAGAATAGAGTCCAAAATTTTGTAGATCGGAGTCCGTATGGCCCAGTTAAGGCCCAATGAAGTTTGCAGAAAATTCAAAGCTAAAAACAGATTTGAAAATTCAAATTCAGATTTTAAAATAGAACCAGCGGGGCCAGGCGGGAAAGTTCCCTCCCTAGCCATGTCGACAGGGCTGTCGACAGGCCTGTCGACTGGGGGGTCGACTTGCCTGTCGACTTGCCTGTCGACACGGCGTGTCGAGCCAGAGGGCCTGGGTGCACCAGGTCTGGTTTTCTGGCTAGGTCTGGGCTGGGTTCTAGAGATTTCCTAAATCTGACGGACCTAATCTAACCTAGGGCTAATCCTATGGTCTAAAACACACCCTAATCCTATAAATACACCCTAATGTAAGCCTAATCCATACTAAAAATAGAAATGATGCCATCATGCCGCCAAAATCAAACTTAAGAGGAGCCTCCACTAGTTTATGAAGGAAGTTGCAAGCTAATCAACCTCTAATCATCACCATCTTCAAATATAGCAACTAGTTCCACTTCATAAGTTTGCTAATCTTGGTTTTGGTGAGTTTCTATCACTTTAACATCAATTGCTAAAGTAAGTAGATTAGGTGTAATGAGACTTATGGTCTTGAATGCGGATTAGTGAGTTTGAATCATTTGTAATGATATGCTACTCTATGTTTTCCTATGTTTATGCATATTTAATAAGTGGGTTTATGCATGTTTAATAAGTTGGTTTATGCATGTTTAACAAGTGGGTTTATGCATGTTTAACAAGTGGGTTTATGCATGTTTAATAAGTGGGTTTATGCATATTTAATAAGTGGGTCTATGCATGTTTAACAAGTGAGTTATGCACGTTATGTGTATGATGTTATGTAAGTTATGTGTAGGTTGTTATGCAAGTTATGTATATGCTTAAATGCAAGTTTAACATGATATGCAAGTTATGCATGCTTATGTAAGTATGTGAATTCTTATGCAAGAATGTGAATGCTTATGCAAGTTATGTGTATGCTTAAATGCATGTTTAACATGTTATGCAAGTTATGAGAATGCTTATATGCAACTTCAACATGTTATGCAAGATATGTGTATGATAATATGCAAGTTCATATGCAACATGTTATGCAAGTCATATGTATGATAATATGCAAGTTCATATGCAACATGTTATGCAAGTCATGTGTATGATAATATGCAAGTTTGGGTTAAATGTAGTTGGGTTAATATATGCTCATATATGCAAGTTGACATCCCCTTAACCCATGACAAAGTTATATGCTAAGATTTGGTTAAACCCATGATATTTGTGATGGATCTTCCCTTTTTTATGTCATGAAATGAGAACGATTTACATGGGGAACGATGGGGTTAACAAATATGTTAATAAAAGTATGATTGGGTATGATTAAGCATACCATAAAAATAAATTAACATAAGTGGGAATTTACCTATTGAGTTAGGTCTACCCCATGGGAATTTACCTATTGAGTTAGGTCTACCCATGTTATGAAAAACTTGATATTAATTAGGGATAATTAATATGGGGGTGATTAATTAGGTGTAATTAATCGACTAAGACACGAGGTTGGACTCATTTGTAGTGTAAAACTGCCCGGACCCTACCGGCTTAACCAGTTGCTACAAATGTCAGCCCAATGTGAGAGGTCTTAGCCATAAATTAAATACGTGATTGAAGTAAAGACACGAGGTTAGACTCTGTTATGACGTAAGACTGCCCGGAACCAACCGGCATATCCAGCAGCCATAAAAGATGGTCTAATGTGAGAGGTCTTTATGAGGTCATGATCTTAATTAATTAAGAAACACTTAACCATATTAGCATGTAGAGGGACATGAGGGGTTAAGTGGGTGCCTTGGGTGGCATGTGGAAATCTAGTGGGTTGCCTTGGGTGGCAATAGAAAATACGATTAGAATACTTAACCAAGTGGAAACATGTAATTAAACATGATTAAAGGGTTAAGTGGGATACACTAGATAAAACAACAAGCTTAGGTGGTAGCTTGTGGGGGCCCATTTCAACCAGTAACCCATATGTATCTTATTGGGCTCGACCTATGTCGAGGACGGGACACGCGTACTGGGCTTGACTATAAGAGGCCAAAACGGGTTAGCGGTGGCAACGCAAGTCCAACGGGTTTCATATGCGTGTGTGGGCCCGGGCTGGTAGATAAGCCGTTGTTGCATCGTGTAGGTATAAGCCGTGCACCGTTGATAGTATTGGGTTGCCACTTTAGGGGAGTGATACACCCCACTGTGGGACCAGCACGGGTATCTACGTTAGGGAGCCGATCGCTTGGGGAGTAGTGGGGTACACCTAGTGGAGATAGGGGCAGACGGCACCTATGTGGTCAGCTAGGGGTACATGAAACTACTAGTTATATTTTTCTTTTAAGTCCTTGGGTGGTATCAATCTTTGAGTAGGAATGACTGGTGTGGTGCAGTGTAGTAATTATCCTTGGGTGGGTAAATGCGTCTTTACAGTTATCTTAGTTTATCCTAAGTCTACCAAGCTACTTAGTGTAGCCATTCATCCCCAGACATTACCGTATGTCAAGTTTATGTCTTCTCTGGTTACTTTAATGATTGTATTGTTAAAGTTATAGGACTCGCTCAGACTTATGTCTGACCCCGTTGTTTTTATCTTTTTCCCAACCCTCAGGTTCTCAGAGTGGGCCCAGTACGAGTGGGCTTTGATCAGGCTGCTTTTATTACTCTCTTGGAGCTTGGACACTAGATGTAGAGCTCAGCTTACCCTTTTCTTTTATGGCTATCAGTTCATGTATTGGGATTATGTATTTTTATTTAGTAGGATGGATATTTGTACTTGACTTCTATTATGGTTTTGTGATGTAACCAGACATGTTTCATTTTCCGCTGCAATTGAAATGATGTTTTAAATTTTCAAAGTATTACTTATATCTGTCTTGCTGTAATTACTCTGTTCTATATTCACTCAAAATACTCCACCGATGTTATGGCATTCCCTTAGAGAGTGACCATAGCGGGCGTGGGGTGTTACACGTGGTATCAGAGCAAAGGTTACCGGAACAGATAAAATTTTAGAAAACTATTTTTCTAAAAACATTTTTGAAAGAGATATTTTCAAAAACCTGTCTTTAAAGAGAAAAGTTTTTGAAAGAAAAGCATAATCCCCAATAGCCATATCTTTATCTTTCGAATTCTCCGTTTTGAATCTTTCCTTTTTCGTTTCAGCATGGCTGAGGATCTTAACTTTCCGGAGGGTGTGACGATACCAGTATGGTATAGGAGATTGATGGAGGCTAGGGCCACCACTGCGGGTCCAGCAAATGTTCCTCTACCAACCGTAGCACCCGATCTTCCTCCTCCCCCTCCTCCTCGCACAGATACTTTTGCTAAGACTTGCAAGGAATTTAAAGCTATGGGAGGGAAACCTTTTCAAGGATCTGAAACTTTTGTGGAGGCTAGAGATTGGCTTAAGGAGGTGGAAGAGTTGATAGATATCTTTGAGATGGAAGAAGGAAAGAAAGTCAAGTTAGCTGCTTGGTTAATGAAGGGAGAGGCCTCATTCTGGTGGGAGGTCACTAATGGAGAACGCCCCGTTGACTCTTGGGCGGATTTTAGGCAAAGATTTGTGGCAAAGTTTCTCTCAAGGGCGGAGGAAAACTTGTATATGGAAAGATTCTTGACTCTAAAGCAAGGAAATCTCTCAGTGAAGGAATATGTCAACAAGTTTAATCAATTGGCAAGGTTTGGCCTAGACATGGTGAATACACCGGAGAAAAAGGCTTTGAGGTTCGTGAAAGGCTTGAATGAACCGATGCATGGGTTGGCTATGACTCATATCCCTATGGGGGCCACCTTTGAGAAGCTAGTTGACATGGCACTCATGCATGAAGAAGAGAAGAGTCCCAATGTTAATAAGGCACCCGAGAAAAAGGGAGATCAAAAGAGACCTCAGCAACAACAACAAAACAAAGGTGGGAAAGGCAATGGTGGCAAGGGCAAGAAGAAGAAGTGTTTCAATTGTGGGACACCTGGCCACCTAAGCAAGGATTGCCGCAAGAAGAAGAAGACTGGCTGCTTCCACTGTGGCGAAGCAGGGCATCTAGTGAAAGACTGTCCTAAGAAGGGGCAGAGGACGGGGTCTACCTCAGGAGGACAGGTGCAAGCTCTTATGGCACCGGGTCAGGCTAGGGGGCAAGTACAGGCTCTCGCGGTTCCACCGATTCAGGAAAGAGGTAGAACTATTTCCGTTGAAAGTCTGGTTTTTCTATTTGATCATCCTGTCCATACATTGTTTGATTCTGGCGCATCGCATTCGTTTATCTCATCATCATTAGTTGAGTCACTGCACTTAGACATCAGTCTGGTAGATGATCCCTTGGTTGTTTCAAACCCAATTGGGGGCTCCACTTATTTGTCCATGATATGTTTGGGTTTGAAGATTTCTATACTTAGCATTGAGTTTAGATGTGATGCTTTTGTGTTGGGCTTCACGGGCTATTGGTTAATTTTGGGCATGGACTGGTTATCCAGTAATGGTGTTGTTCTTGATTGCGAAAGGAGAGTTGTTAGGCTCATGACCCGCTTGGGTAACACTCTCGAGATCTCTTGTAATTCCATGGATTCTGTTATGCTAAGTTATCTTGAATCGCTTGATGCTTCGGTCGAGAGTTTGCAATCTGTTAGAGTGGTCCGGGAATACTCGGATGTGTTTGAGGAGGTGAAGGGCTTACCTCCGAAGCGGGAGATTGACTTCCGAATATATCTGGTGGATAATGCTAAACCTGTATCTTTACCAGTGCGCCACATGGCTCCTCGTGAGAGGAGGGAACTCCATAAGCAAGTAGCGGAGTTGCTTGAGAAGGGGTTCATAAGACGGAGTATATCGGAGTGGGGTGCTCCAGTAGTATTTGCTACGAAGGCGGATGGGTCCCTCAGACTTTGTGTAGACTATAGAGAACTCAACAAGCTCACAAAGAAGAATAGACACCCATTGCCGAGGATTGATGATCTTTTCGATCAGTTAGTTGGCGCCTCAGTATTTTCTCAGTTGGACTTAGCCACGGGGTTTCATCAGTTGAGGGTGGCTGAGGATAGCATAGACAAGACTGCCTTTAGGACTCCGGATGGTTTCTATGAGTGGCTGGTGATGCCATTTGGGTTGACGAACGCCCCTGCATACTTTGTTGATTTGATGAGTAGGGTGTTCAGGGAGTTCCTTAATAAATTCGTGGTGGTCTTTGTGGATGATATCTTAGTATTTTCTAAGAGTGAAGAAGAGCATGCCCTACATCTTGGGGAGGTGTTGAAGACTCTTCGAGCACATAGCCTTAAAGCGAAATTCTCTAAATGTCACTTCTGGAGGAAGGAAGTGCGGTTCTTGGGGCACGTGGTCTCCAAGGAAGGGATAGCTGTGGATCCCGCGAAGGTAGTATCAATTCAGGATTGGAAGGTTCCGAAGAATGCTACCGAAGTAAGAAGTTTCTTGGGGTTGGCGGGTTATTATAGGAAGTTTATCAAAGACTTCGCAAAGATATCAGCCCCTTTAACCCGCCTTACGAAGAAGAATCTTGTTTTCACATGGGACGTAGATTGTGATGATGCGTTCCGACTGTTAAAGAGAGCTTTAACCACCGCTCCAGTTTTAGTGTTGCCAGATGGGAGTAAGCCATTTGTGGTCTATACCGATGCTTGTGGGACAGGACTGGGCGCAGTCTTAATGCAAGAGGGAAGGGTAATAGCCTATGGTGGAAGGCAGTTGAGGGCACATGAGAAAAATTACCCTACTCATGATCTAGAGTTGGCCGCTATTGTTTTTGCGCTTAAGATTTGGCGCCATTATCTTCTTGGTGAGAGATTCGAATTGTTCACTGACCACAAATCATTGAAGTACTTGTTTTCTCAGAAGGATTTGAATTTGAGACAGCAAAGGTGGATGGAGTTTTTAGCATCCTATGATTTCGAGATAGCGTATACCCCTGGCAAGGGTAACGTGGTGGCGGACGCCTTGAGCAGAAAAAGGTTGTCCTTGAGTCCATTGTTCGTGGAACAACGAAGCTTGGAATTTATCTCGATGTTTGATTTCAGACCTTCCATTGATTATGTACCCGGTTTGCTAGCATCCTTGGAGGTCAGACCCACTCTTTTGGGGCGGATTGGAGAAGCACAGAGGGACGACCCACAGTTGGTTGAGTTGGTGGAGAAGCTCATAAGGGGGGAGTCGTCCAGCCATTTGAGTAGGTACACCCTAGACGATAGGGGGTGCTTGCGTAGAGACGGTAGACTTTGTGTACCGCAAGACGAGGGTTTGAGGAAGGTTATTCTTGATGATGCACACCGTTCTAGGATGACCATTCATCCCGGTGGGGACAAGATGTACCAAGACATGAAGAGGGTTTTCTTCTGGGCCGGTATGAAGAAAGATGTGGCCGAGTATGTCGCTCGATGCTTGGTGTGCCAACAAGTGAAGGCGGAGCAAAAGAAACCTGGTGGGTTGCTTCACCCATTGGAAGTTCCGCAATGGAAGTGGGATAGCGTCTCGATGGATTTTTTTGACGGGTTACCCAGATCAAGAAAGGGTAATACGGGAATTTGGGTTGTGGTAGACAGACTTACTAAAAGCGCCCACTTCATACCTGTGAAGAGCAAGAGGACTGCTCCATGGCTAGCTTCAGTATATCTTCGAGAGATAGTTCGATTGCATGGGGTACCCTCTAGCATAGTGAGTGATCGAGATCCTATCTTCACTAGCGAGTTCTGGAGAAGTTTGCAAGAAGCAGTGGGGACTCAATTGTGTCTGAGCACTGCATATCATCCTCAGACGGACGGCCAGACTGAGAGGGTGAATCGTGTCCTAGAAGACCTTTTGAGGCTTTGTATCTTAGATTTTGGAGGTACATGGGAAGACCATCTTCCATTGGTGGAGTTCGCATATAATAACAGCTTTCAGTCCAGTATTGGTATGGATCCTTTCGAAGCTCTTTATGGAAGGCCTTGTCGATCACCTACATGTTGGTGGGAATCTACGGATAAGATTTTGTTTGGGCCTGATATGGTTAGGGAGACTTCTGAGAAGATTGACTTGATTCGAAGAAGGATGAAAGCAGCGCAGGATAGGCAAAAATCTTATGCGGACAAGAGAAGGACGGATCTTGAGTTTGAAGTTGAGGACATGGTCTTTGTCAAAGTGTCTCCGTTACGAAATGTGGTTCGCTTTGGATCTGTTGGGAAGTTAGCACCAAGGTTCGTAGGGCCATTTCCCATTAAGGAAAGAATTGGACGGATGGCATATAGAGTGGAGTTTCCCGACAGACTTAGTGGTGTACATGATGTATTCCATGTGTCCCATTTGAGGAAGTGCTTACATGAGACCGCAAAGGTGGTAGAGCCGAGCTTGCTTAAAGAAGTGGAAGTAGAGCGTGATGCGACTATTCGACGAGCTCCTACCCGCATCCTTGGGTCAGAGACTAGGAAGTTGAGAAACAGAGAGGTTCAACTAGTCAAAGTGCAATGGGGAGAAGATGAGAGCAACGCAACTTGGGAGACGGAAGCGAAGATGCGTTCATTGTACCCATTTCTTTTTGAGGGTATGTCTTTACTTTCTCCTCTATCGTTGTCTAGTACTTATCTTATCTTTAGTATATCCTCTCGTTAGTACTGATTGACCTTTAGATAGGGTAAACCTATGGTTGAAACATGTGTTTGAGACATGTTATGGTTGATGGATGCAAGTGGATGCAAGTGTTTGCTAGTGGTTGCTCGTGGATGCATATACACACACTCTAGGCACTAGATCGGCTCAGTCACTTCATATTGCATATTGCATAAAAATATGTGTAGGAAGCTATATTTATGGATGTATAATGATTGTGTTATCATATGGATGATGCATTTTGGTGAATGATTGTGCACTCATGTGGATATTGTATGTGTCGATAGGGTTCTCTCGCATACATAATGGATGCATGGCACTATCATGGTTTGCATATGTTCATACATTAGATAGGGAACATATACACACACTTTTTGCATATGCTCATACATCATTAGAAATTGTTTTAAGGACAATGGATGCCCGTGTTTGATGGATTGAGTAGATGGTTGTTTGGATGGTAGGATATGCATTCTCCTTAGCTTAGAGATTTCGGGGACGAAATCCTTTAAGGAGGGGAGAATGTAACACCCCGTATTTCAGTTAATGCTAAAATTCACTAATTGAAGAATAAATAATCTCAAATGTGAGAATTGGGGGAAACGGGCTGCGTCATTGCGTTCGTCTCGGAAAAATACGCAGAATAGAGTCCGAAATTTTGTAGATCGGAGTCCGTATGGCCCAGTTAAGGCCCAATGAAGTTTGCAGAAAATTCAAAGCTAAAAACAGATTTGAAAATTCAAATTCAGATTTTAAAATAGAACCAGCGGGGCCAGGCGGGAAAGTTCCCGCCCTAGCCATGTCGACAGGGCTGTCGACTGGGGGGTCGACTTGCCTGTCGACTTGCCTGTCCACACGGCGTGTCGAGCCAGAGGGCCTGGGTGCACCAGGTCTGGTTTTCTGGCTAGGGCTGGGCTGGGTTCTAGAGATTTCCTAAATCTGACGGACCTAATCTAACCTAGGGCTAATCCTATGGTCTAAAACACACCCTAATCCTATAAATACACCCTAATGCAAGCCTAATCCATACTAAAAATAGAAATGATGCCATCATGCCGCCAAAATCAAACTTAAGAGGAGCCTCCACTAGTTTATGAAGGAAGTTGCAAGCTAATCAACCTCTAATCATCACCATCTTCAAATATAGCAACTAGTTCCACTTCATAAGTTTGCTAATCTTGGTTTTGGTGAGTTTCTATCACTTTAACATCAATTGCTAAAGTAAGTAGATTAGGTGTAATGAGACTTATGGTCTTGAATGCGGATTAGTGAGTTTGAATCATTTGTAATGATATGCTACTCTATGTTTTCCTATGTTTATGCATATTAAATAAGTGGGTTTATGCATGTTTAATAAGTTGGTTTATGCATGTTTAACAAGTGGGTTTATGCATGTTTAACAAGTGGGTTTATGCATGTTTAATAAGTGGGTTTATGCATATTTAATAAGTGGGTTATGCAAGTTATGTGTATGATGTTATGTAAGTTATGTGTAGGTTGTTATGCAAGTTCATATGCAAGTTATGTATATGCTTAAATGCAAGTTTAACATGATATGCAAGTTATGCATGCTTATGTAAGTATGTGAATGCTTATGCAAGAATGTGAATGCTTATGCAAGTTATGTGTATGCTTAAATGCATGTTTAACATGTTATGCAAGTTATGAGAATGCTTATATGCAAGTTCAACATGTTATGCAAGATATGTGTATGATAATATGCAAGTTCATATGCAACATGTTATGCAAGTCATATGTATGATAATATGCAAGTTCATATGCAACATGTTATGCAAGTCATGTGTACGATAATATGCAAGTTTGGGTTAAATGTAGTTGGGTTAATATATGCTCATATATGCAAGTTGACATCCCCTTAACCCATGACAAAGTTATATGCTAAGATTTGGTTAAACCCATGATATTTGTGATGGATCTTCCCTTTTTTATGTCATGAAATGAGAACGATTTACGTGGGGAACAATGGGGTTAATAAATATGTTAATAAAAGTATGATTGGGTATGATTAAGCATACCATAAAAATAAATTAACATAAGTGGGAATTTACCTATTGAGTTAGGTCTACCCCATGGGAATTTACCTATTGAGTTAGGTCTACCCATGTTATGAAAAACTTGATATTAATTAGGGATAATTAATATGGGGGTGATTAATTAGGTGTAATTAATCGACTAAGACACGAGGTTGGACTCATTTGTAGTGTAAAACTGCCCGGACCCTACCGGCTTAACCAGTTGCTACAAATGTCAGCCCAATGTGAGAGGTCTTAGCCATAAATTAAATACGTGATTAAAGTAAAGACACGAGGTTAGACTCTGTTATGACGTAAGACTGCCCGGAACCAACCGGCATATCCAGCAGCCATAAAAGATGGTCTAATGTGAGAGGTCTTTATGAGGTCATGATCTTAATTAATTAAGAAACACTTAACCATATTAGCATGTAGAGGGACATGAGGGGTTAAGTGGGTGCCTTGGGTGACATGTGGAAATCTAGTGGGTTGCCTTGGGTGGCAATAGAAAATACGATTAGAATACTTAACCAAGTGGAAACATGTAATTAAACATGATTAAAGGGTTAAGTGGGATACACTAGATAAAACAACAAGCTTAGGTGGTAGCTTGTGGGGGCCCATTTCAACCAGTAACCCATATGTATCTTATTGGGCTCGACCCATGTCGAGGACGGGACACGCGTACTGGGCTTGACTATAAGAGGCCAAAACGGGTTAGCGGTGGCAACGCAAGTCCAACGGGTTTCATATGCGTGTGTGGGCCCGGGCTGGTAGATAAGCCGTTGTTGCATCGTGTAGGTATAAGCCGTGCACCGTTGATAGTATTGGGTTGCCACTTTAGGGGAGTGATACACCCCACTGTGGGACCAGCACGGGTATCTACGTTAGGGAGCCGATCACTTGGGGAGTAGTGGGGTACACCTAGTGGAGATAGGGGCAGACGGCACCTATGTGGTCAGCTAGGGGTACATGAAACTACTAGTTATATTTTTCTTTTAAGTCCTTGGGTGGGATCAATCTTTGAGTAGGAATGACTGGTGTGGTGCAGTGTAGTAATTATCCTTGGGTGGGTAAATGCGTCTTTACAGTTATCTTAGTTTATCCTAAGTCTACCAAGCTACTTAGTGTAGCCATTCATCCCCAGACATTACCGTATGTCAAGTTTATGTCTTCTCTGGTTACTTTAATGATTGTATTGTTAAAGTTATAGAACTCGCTCAGACTTATGTCTGACCCCGTTGTTTTTATCTTTTTCCCAACCCTCAGGTTCTCAGAGTGGGCCCAGTACGAGTGGGCTTTGATCAGGCTGCTTTTATTACTCTCTTGGAGCTTGGACACTAGATGTAGAGCTCAGCTTACCCTTTTCTTTTATGGCTATTAGTTCATGTATTGGGATTATGTATTTTTATTTAGCAGGATGGATATTTGTACTTCACTTCTATTATGGTTTTGTGATGTAACCAGACATGTTTAATTTTCCGCTGCAATTGAAATGATGTTTTAAATTTTCAAAGTATTACTTATATCTGTCTTGCTGTAATTACTCTGTTCTATATTCACTCAAAATACTCCACCGATGTTATGGCATTCCCTTAGAGAGTGACCATAGCGGGCGTGGGGTGTTACATTTACCAAGGTTATGACATCTTTGAGGTACAAGCAAAGTCAAGGGGGTCATACCTTGTTTATCAAACACTCGCCACAAATGGGGTTAATAATTCTGTTAGTATACGTGGATGACATCATAATGATCGGAAATGATTGGAAGGAGCAACATATCTTGAGCCAGTGTTTGGCTAAGGAGTTTGAAATAAAAACTCTTGGAAAGCTAAAGTACTTTCGGGAAATCGAGGTGGCACATTCCCAAAAAGGAATTTTTATATCTCGGCAAAAGTACGTTACAGATTTACTCAACGAGATAGGGAAAACAGCATGTAAACCTGCGAGTACTCCTATGGATACAAATCTGAAATTGTGTAATGCAGATGAAAGTGTTGCAGTAGATAAAGAGATGTACCAGCGCCTTGTTGGGAGATTAATTTACTTGTCTCACACTAGAACAGATATTGCATATGCCATAAGTATGGTCAGCCAATTTATGCACAGTCCAAAGGAAGTTCATTTAAAGGCAGCTCATAGAATTCTGCAGTATCTCAAGGGGACTCCAGGAAGAGGAATTTTATACAAGAGGAATGAAAACACAATTATGGAGGCTTATACTGATGCTGATTATGCAGGGTCAATCACTAAAAGAAGATCCGCTACTGGATACTGCACCTTTCTTGGAGGAAATTTAGTAACTTGGAGAAGTAAAAAACAAAATGTGGTGGCTCGTTCTAGTGCTGAAGCTGAATTTCGGGCTATGACACAGGGAATTTGTGAACTACTTTGGCTCAAAATAATTTTAGCTGATTTGAAGATTAAATGGGATGAACCTATGGAACTTTATTGTGATAATAAGTCAGCAACCAGCGTAGCTCATAATCCCGTCCAATACGATCGAACAAAACATATTGAGGTGGATAGACATTTTATCAAAGAAAAACTCGACTTCGGTTTGATTTGTACTCCGTATGTACCTTCACAAAGGCAACTCGCATATATTTTAACCAAAGGATTAAGCATACCAGTTTTTGAAGAAATGGTGTCCAAGCTGGGAATGATAAATATCTATTCACCAGCTTGTGGGAGAGTGTTGAAAATAGTTCAGCATTTAATAATTCTACCTACCTTCCAATCCGCATTTAATTATTCCACTTCCCAATAAGTCCTTTAATTATTCGATAAAATGAATGAGTGTATGTCTCTTAGGTAATTGACATGTCTTTATTGTTTATGTTGGAAGTTGTATTTCAATTAATATCCTTGTAAAATCTCAGATTATAAATAATAAACCCTGCTATGTGCTAAGGGCGTAAGCATATTCAGAAAATTTCTTGTTCTATCACTTCCAAATTAAACGGTATTAGGGGCCCTCAAGTAGAGGCTAAATAAACGTAGAGCCCCTAATAAGAATGAATTAGTGGCAGATATAATAAATGCCTTTAATATATCTTAGTAGAGGCACTCTAAAATGCCACTACCATATTTGTGACTGTCAGAGGCTTTACATTGAAGGCAAATTAAGTTAGTTGCCTCTAATAATATCTAATTAGGGGCAAATATATCATTCGTCAGTAATAGTGGTAATTCATGCCCATTTATCTGCCTTTAATAAACTCCAACTCTTTATCAACATGTCCTATGTAAGAGAACATTTATCATTATCGGTAATTTTCAATTCCCCCTTTTCATTCTCCCTCTGCCCTAATTTTCCCTTTTCATTCACTTCTACCCTAATTTCTAAAATCAAACAATTGATTTCTTCCGATAAGTAGATGAGACCGCCTCCGCCAGTTTCCTCCCTCCGCTCCGCCACTTCTCATGCCAGAAAAGAATAATTGCCGCTACTCCGACATTTTGGTTCCAGATCCAAACCGTTTTGTTCTTTCATTCGTTGTGGTCGTTTCTCAGGCCCTATGCCCTCGTCTAGCTCGCAGGAGTCTCCTATTCTCGTCAAGTTGTTCCAGTCTCGACGTTGAATATTTTCCGTTCGGTAACTCTAACTATGGAAAGCCTCGTCGAGCTTCCTTGTTCCAGTATTGTTCTGCCTGATGTCGAGAACACTCGCACTCTTTCCCTTTAATTTCTGTAAGTTTCCCTACTCTATGTGCTATTGCAACATAGCCTAATGCTTGCTATATTTCTGCTTCTCTATATCTCCACTTATCTATCTTCTCCGAATGATTTGAGTAACATGGCATCTCTGTTTGACGCCCATATGATATAATAATTGATAGTGGGGTTGTGTTGGCAGAAGCAATTAAACATGTTGAAAGTGTATATCTTGATAAATGATAATGCACTCAGGATGTTCGTTGTAATGTCCAATTAAATATCTATGGAGTTTCTAGTGCAAATGCATGAAGTTACTTTGTTGAAACCTTTTTATTGACTATAGTATAAGCAATTCTTCTTATTTTGTAGAATGTTGGGTTCATTTTGATAAGAAATATAGCAAATGAAATTGTATGTGATTTTGTGAATAACGCCAACATAAATGAGTAAATTGACCAAAGAGGTGGGATTTTCTTCTTTCGAGATATTATTAGCGTATCTATATCCTTTAAGCCTATTATATCATTCTTAAGTTTGTATGTAATTTCCAGCAGTTGAATAATATCCAATTGTAGGAGCGCAAACATATTTTATCCAACTGTAGGAGCACAAATATATTTTATCTAATTGTAGGCTGCATAGCTTCATTTTTCGTGTAGTGAATGTCTGTAGAGAGCCATTCTTTTCAACACACTAGAGTTGTGAATTTTAGAAAATACAACTAGACTAGTATTTGTTTTAGTTATCCTTTGTGTAAGTCATTCAAAAAAAATGAGTTTAGTAATTCATTTTCTTATAGTTCGCAGTTCCTTCCATTAATTTTGGTAGTAGCGAAATTCTAGTAAAAATTTCAATGGTCTAGTATATGTTCATTAATTTAGGAGTACAAAAATTCTTGTGAAATCAGGAAGTCCAGGTAAAAGTATAATAAAAAATGATCGAAACGAAGGAAAAAGTTTCTTTGTTATTTCTGCTACCTAAACAACCGCTGTATCACAATCTGAAATGGTCACATACATGCAATATGGTATCCCTTAATTGGTTAGAATGCAACTGCCTATAAGTTAAAAAAATATCAGTCAACTGCATTGAACACGGTGCCTCCATAATTTAGAGAGTTGATAAAATTTGGTAAGTGCAGATCATATTAGATGCAAGAAAAATAACCTTGTCGATAGCTGGGTCAATAGATCCCTTGTTAGACTATTTGTATTTTTTTTTGTGGCTAATCCTTGTTCTCTTCTTTGTTCCCAGTTTGCTTACATGCAGATTAATTTGGATTGTCTACTATAAATTATGTTTATGTATGCCGGCAACTCTTGTTTATGCAGCTCCAGGATTAGGAAGCCACGTGGAATCAATTTTCCAAAAGAGTAACAATGAGTTTAATGTAAGTTTATTGTTACGTTGTTTTTTCTCGTGATCCGACAACTTCTTTATGAACTCATCTTCTTTTGAGTGCTCTATTTGATTTTAATTAACAATCGCTACTTTTTTCTACCTTTAATCTGTTGCATGTATTAGTATTCTTGTCAAAATTTTGAACTGATTTTTTTTTCTTATGTATTTTGCATTTCATGGTATTTGTAACTAGAACAATACTATCAATTACGTGTACGCCCTTATTCAGCCCTTTTATGTACCTAAAGCAGTTTTGAAAATAAATTTCATGAGATAAATTGTGACATGCTGCAATAAAAATTTCTATTCATTGCATTGTCAAACAGTGTTTGTAATCTCATTATTATTGTGAAATTAACAAAGCAAGCACCCTGTGAAGATCAAACCCCAAAAGTGGACTAATAAAAATGTTAGGCAGGACTACATATGTATGTATGTTTGTATGTATACATACACATATGTACATACATACATATATGTATACGTATATACATACACATATGTTGAGTTCGCCCTCCTTGTTTATTTTTTAGATGAAAATTTTACTTTCCCCTTTTCTACCCATTGATGAGCTCGCCCTCTTTATTTATTTTTTAGCTGAAAAGTCTACTTCCCTCTTTTCTGCTTTATTAGAATTTCTCATTAATGTACGAATCTTTTTACGACCGTGTCAATTTTTAGCTACCTTCATCCTTACTAAAGGGGTTTCCTTCTCTTCTCGTAGGACGTTTGATCTGCCTCCGCTTCTTCCTTAGCCTTCGTCTTTGCCTCTACGATCTAAATAGTGATTAACTCTTACTTTGTACTACAAAGTGTGCAAGTATATTGTCATGAGTAAATTTCCATTTATCTACACGTCTTACTTTCTAAGCTTTATATCAAAAGCATAAGTTCTTAATGCTTTTCTTCTCCACATCAGTCTTTTCATGTTCTAGTATGTTGTTGATTGCATAGGTATTTAACATTGTATTTATATGTAAAAAGATTGCTAACTGAAAATTATCAAGAGCATGGTGTTGTAGAAAATTTTCAGTGAGGCAGATGGATGGCCAAAGAACCATGACAAGGTTTTGAATGTTTATTTTTATAGTTACCCCTTTTACATATATGTTTTTTTGGTTTATTTCTTCGTTTTGAATTTTTTTAAAGAAATAAGCAGTTGCAGATATTTTTTTTCCTTCTTCCATTGGAGAATTATCTCTTTGTTGGCCAACGGTATTATGAATGTAGGAACGAATATTTACTGGTGTAGTTTTGTAGTATTAAACACATGTTTGGTATCAACAAATAATCTTGTTGCTAATTTTATATTTTAGTGCAGTGTGGTGATGATCCAAATCTAGAGTAGAAAAGTTGGAGCTATGACAACATTAGATGAGAGAAGCAAAGAAGATATGATTGAGAGCAACATGACAGGCATGCATGAACACTTTTGATCAGAAATGGGCAACAGTTATTGTTGCGCTAACATGAAGAGAACGTGAAACATGGGTAGAATGCACCAGGCTGAGAAACCCCGACATTGGAACTGGCGAACGTGCAACATGTGTGTGCATAAACCATAGATGTAGGGTCGAGAGATTTTGGTTCACTTAGGTTTGTGGTGTTTTCTTATGAAAAACTTAACGTTGGTGTGTATTTGACCCGCAATTTTGGCTCAGTTCTTGTTTTTGAATGCTTAGTTGATAATTTGGCTCCAAAGAGTTGTATCAAAAATATGCAGTGTCAACTAATATTATGGTTTTATCGTTTAACTTTGGTTATTCTGTATGGATGCATGTGTGCAGCAAATGATTTTTTCTTCTTTAGTATTCATGTGTTCATTCATTTTTATGTGCACCTTGTCTAATTCTTGTATGATGCTTACTGATGTATAAAATCAAAATGACAAAAAAAAAATGTTATATGAAATGATTACTAATTTTATTTGTGTTAATGCACTTAAAATAATAGGAATAGAGGAATTTGGATTTGTCCTGCTATCAACCTAAAAGGGCAAAAAGAAGTGCCCCTTACGCTATTGTCAATTTATCATAGGATGTTTGCCTACGTGGCATTAGGTATAGTAGAGGCACTTTACCAGTTCAATCAGCCCTTAAATATTATTAGGGACTCAACAATTTGAGGCAAATCTTTATTTGCCTCTCCTTCTTGTAGGGGCTTTTTAGCTGAAAATTTTGTCCTTATTTGCATTAGTAGTGACAATTGTAAATGCCTTGGTCATTCTAAAATTTGGTAGTGTATTTTAAACAATAATGACTAATCATAATTGAGAAAGAACCACACGAGTTGCATCAACTGCAATATGACATGAATTACATAATTCAATTTGTGGGTAGACTATTTATCTACTTTCTACTGTTAATGTAAATAAATATTTGAAGATATGAAAGAGAACAATGTCCATGATTATATATAGACTGAGTTCATTACCTCCATGTGGACAATAAATCCTTTTTATTATTTTTCCCATTTGTCTTACAGTGGATAACATATAATCTTCATATGTTATATTTACCATTCACACGTTGTTGTTGTACACATTGTAGTTTTGCCTATATAAGCTCACACAGTATGACAAAATTTATATTATTGGCAGGCAATTTATGTTAAAGTAGGTTCAAAGTCTGACCTTGCTTAAACACAACCATTAGCAGCCTTTGGGAAGTTTTCTTGCTCCAAAAAGTGTTCAAATTCTGAATAATATGGCAATGTACGAAAATAAATTTTTTTGTGTACTGAAAAATAACCAAGTCCTGATGAAATAGGGAGTTATGATAAGATGATTTAGGTTTCTTGAGTTGAAGAATGTAGTATAGATGTTTTATTCTGTTTGGTTGGTTTGTTATTGTAGGGAATACAAAGAAACTTGAGTGTATGTGGAGATGTTTGTAACTTTTAAATTCACAGGAGAAGCCACTGAGAATCTCCAAAACACTTTTGAAGTTATGCAGGTAATTGCCAAAATGTGATCTTTCATATTATCTTAACTGTAAAATCAAAACAGAGATTGACAAAAGTAATTTTTATAATTTAATTAGTCTTGATGTCTTATTATTTTATTACGATAAGAATTTAGGTTTTTATTTAGCAATCAAGTACAATTTCTTTTGTATAGAACATATACATTGGCAAAACTAATTTTTATAATTTAATTAGTCTTGATGTCTTATTATTTTATGATAAGAATTTAGGTTTTTATTTGGCAATCAAATCAAGTACAATTTCTTTTGTACAGAACATATACATTGGGTTAGTTTTTATCTATTAAAATGATAACAAAAAACCAAATGTGTTTTCCAGGTAATGAAAAAGAAATCAACACAATTAGCTAAAATGCGCTAACTATGTGCAGTTAACTTGCTTATACCTACCAGCTTGTTTCTTACTTCTTATTAGGTGCTTTATATTTTTTTCCCTTTTTAGACAATTACTACACATTCAATCACTAATTTTTATCATTCATAGTATTGTTATTGTAGATGATAGAGAGAAAGTACATTTTAAGGGAAAGCGTATATGGAATCTTTTAGCCGAGTTAAAAAGATGCTTAAAAGAGCTAGAATATTCCTGTGATATTATTAGTATGCTCTCAGGCAATTCCTCATTTTTAGTTGGTTATATATGCAAGCAAGGCAAAAGGAACTGCAGGCGAATCATTAGGGGTAGGTTTGTATCCATACCACTTTTTTTATATCTCACAATTCAGTACCTTTTCAATTTCACAAAGTCTATTTCTCTGTCACTTTCTTAAGCTTCCTGGACTTAGAAATGGAACAGTATAAAATCTATAATGTTAGCATTTAGTATATTAAACTAAAATATTTATATTGCTGAAGCTATGCAGTTAACATCTATACTATGTGATTATATAGGTATGAGTTATTCTTCTAAATTATTATATTAACTATATTCATGAGATTATGTAGGGATTAGAAAGATGAAAAGTATTAGAAGAGCTGCCAACCAATTATTATGGACTAGAAAGATGAAAAAGTGTTAAAAGATCTATGAACCAATTAAAATAAAACCAGGTGTAGTTTCTAGTGTTATTAGCACAGCCAGTAAAGGATTTGAGTGTCTCAAACAGCATGTTTGTACATAATAAAGGCTAGAATAGTTTTTTTGCCAAAGCCATAAAGGCTAGAATAGTTATTAAGGCATAATTATAAGTTAGTATTCTGTACAAAGCATACAAATAGTTATTAACGGCTCATATTTAAGCATGGGTTCAATCTTATTCTCTTTGGATAGTCCTATTTGTATTATCATTCTTGACTGATGGTAATACTACAGGTTAGAAAGCTTTTTTGGTAAAAGGGTAGGCATCTAATTTTAAGTTTTCGTTAAGACTTTGATGGTGCCTAAAACATGTAAGGCACAACCACTCTCTGAAGAGAGCAACAACAAATTATATCTATGGCCAAATAGTGCGCCTCAAATGTTTTACATATTGTCTGTTTAGAGATTATATTGTAATTCAGAGATGCAAATATCTCAAACCCAGATGGTTATGGGTACCGAAGAAGCAGAGTCTGCATTCTTCATGGAGAATTTTGGCAGTTCTGCACAAAGGTTCGAAATTCCGGTTTTCAATTCCGTTCCGGTCATGTTGAAAAATTAAAATTTCGGTCTCGTTCCGGAAATTTCGGTTTGACAAATTCTGGTATTTTTTCTGTACATATGCAATCTTAATAATCAATCATACTAAGTTATTTAAATTAATTTATCAATTACACTAAACTAATCAATTATCCTGTTTCACCAGTAGGCTTGCTAGCCATTTTTAACAAAGAAAACAGAATTATTCTAAGCCTTTGATACATTTATCTAATCCGGCCCATTCTACATATCCTTTCTTCCTCGAACAAAGTCCAACGAAAATAAAGTTGTGCCCTAATTTCGATCGATCGGAAGCATAGCGAACGGAAGGGAAAAAGAAAAAAGAAAACCGTCCGTCGTGCAGCGATTTCAGATGATCTGCCATGGTTAACTCGAGATCGATTTAGGTCGATAGCTACTGTCAAATTGGTTGAAGATACCCGATGATGGTGAATTAGTTGCAAAGTTGAGTAGAAACAGAGTTTGTTATTCTTCTTTGTTGTATGGTTTGCTTCATGCATGCCGTAGAAATTTACTGTATGATTTTTTTTTCCCTTTTGGTGAAAGAAACCGGAACGGTTTTCTGGTGGAGACCCGGTCTGGTCAACGCCGTAGCCGGACCGAGATGACCGGAACTCCGGCGTGCCGGTTGGGTTTTAATACCTTACTTCTGCATCCACTATTGAACTAGGAGTCTAGGCATTGATAGTAAGAACGCAGAAAAACGGTGTTTGTTTTAAAGCATGTAAATTTATGTAGGGTGGGACTTCTGATTTTCAGAAGTTCGAAGACATGCTCGAATAAGTCTGAATCTAGGGCTTTGTGCATGATAAGAATCGTATATTGTCCGAAAGGAAAGTAATGTAGTACGAAAGCAATTTTTGAAAATTCATTTAAATAATTAACCTATATGTTAAAATGATTAACCTTTGTTATTTTATAATGTTGACATGCATTATCTTTTAAACTGAAAAAAAAAGGACCGTAAAGTAGGGGTGAGCATTATTTGGTTAAACCAAATAAACCAACCAAACCAATTTATTTTGGTCGGTTTGATTTGGTTTTGAAATTAGATCGGATTTAATTGGTTAGGGAAAATATTTAGTTCGGTTATCGGTTTAACCAAGTTAACCGAACTTTTATTATATTTTCAAAATTATCGATGTTATAATAAATATGTTAGGTTAATTTAGTTATCCAAGTAAATTTTAATCATCACATATGTGTCAAAATTACTTTTGAAAAGCATACCAATCATAAATAATAATATTTAATCATATATTTACAAAAAAATTCAAAATATAGTTAATATTTCAAACATAAAGCCTAAAATATTTTTAGTTCGGTTAAATCGGATAACCAACCGAACCAACCAAACTTAATTTGGTCGGTTTGGTTTGGTTTTACTTTTGATTGGTTTTAGTTTGGTTTGACAATTTTCATCATCGGATAAACCAAACCAACCAAATGCTCACCCCTACCGTAAAGTGATCTATAGAACCTGATCATCTCCAAAAATTGCTATAAAATACAATTTATGCCTTTTAGGATAATCCACACACTTGCTATACTGTTACATATAAAAGATATTCCGTTCACCATATCATGATTCAGGTTAAAAGCTATTCCTTGAAAGCCTCTGTTGTAGATTAGCTATCATCCTGGCTACAAAAGAATATTTTTGAATAGATCATAATATACTATGGCTTATTATAACATTGACAACAATTTGTTCGTGCACAAACTAACCAGTGTAACGAAAAAAAACTTCACTCAACTACTCTTACTGCTTCGCAAATGGTTATTCTTGCATAATTAGATTAGTAAAAGAGTAAATCAATATAAAAATTGAAGTAGTAAGCTTAACTGAGATCTTTTTTTTTTATATAGTTTTGGTTATTGTTGGCAAGTTCTTGATGTTCTGAAAACAAGAAAGCTACGCAAGAGGAGTTAAAAACTACTAATTTGCACACCAATAGTTCTAATCCAAAAATTGAAGTAAATTGTATCATCTTCAGTTAATGAAATTTGTATTGACTTGCTTGAGAATTTATTTTGCAGAATCAACTATATGGGAATACGCAGACCTATGGATTATGTTTATGTTCGGTTTTGAGGATCCATAAGCGCTTTTTTTTTTTGGTTATATCAACTCCTATAATTTTCTAATAGATTACTTTCGGAGAAACAACTACTCGGTTTTAAAATTTTGGATAAGATGTTCAAGCTCAATAGTTGATTCATATGTGACAACTGATAAAATGGGAGAAGAGGAATTAAACCATGTGATTAAGGACTCAACTTATATTGGCCACCACATGAAACAGGTAAGTTGGAGACACAAATTTGAGCTCTTAGCGGATAACATAGAATTTGGGGAAAGTTTCAAAATTTGACCATTATATAACCAAGAATTACTATGGCCATGACAATCAGTATGTTGTAAGTTTTTTGCTTCCTACAAGTAATTTTGGAAAAAAAAAAAAAAAAAAGCAGTTCTCTTTTTAGAAATATTATGCACATTTTTGTATAAGTGAAATATATGTTATGCATGCATTCACATGATTGCTTAAAGGATTGAAGCATGTGTAAGTTAAATATATGTTATTTTCGCAACTCCAGGGGAACACACTTGCTGTGCTTATTTAATAATTTTTGAAAGCATGACATTTATCAAGTAATCGTCCTGCTGCCGGGCGGAACCCTTATCATTCAGTTTTAATATTCAAACCTTTGGGGATGAATATGTTGGAGTTGCTTTTAACAAATATTGAAGTCTAACATTTACGTCCAAAATTGTGATAAACTTGTGTGTATAAGTACAACATAAAATTACGAAGATACAGGGAAAAAAAAACTTTGAAAATAAAGTTGTTTAGTATTTCTGTTCAAAGTGGACTGACTTTTCAAGTCCAAAACGCATGTCCTGATTCTTGATCAAAAAAAGAAATCGTAATCTCACTAATGAGCATTATAGAGTTGTCTATTACTTGCTATCTGCAAGTTGACCGACTTTTCCGGTCCAAATTGGCCGTCTTGACTCCTGAATAGACTACCAAATTGCAGGAACCATCTTGATCAAAGATTAACTGACATTTGAATAAAAGTATTATGGTTGCAGCAAATCAAAAATGAAAGAAGAAAGAACAAACACCGTTAATTTTCCAGCAGCAATGACCCAATAAGTTATATGTTGAAGTTGAATGATAAAATGCATGTATTTTCTTTCACTATTGCCATCTTATGAATTGACATTTGCATGAGCCTAAATCCACAACGTACAGACTACAGATGTTATGATTTACAAAAGAAACATGCATGTCGTGTAGGCTAATATACCATTCCAATTTTGCGTCCAGCTGATTATTACAAATCAGAGAGTACTGCAAACTAACAGTTGTTCGCAAGAATGCCATGAGAACTTGAGGAAAGGCAGCAAAATTTATACAACTGTTGCAAAGTCTTACAGTAACACCAAATAAGACAAAACTATACAAACGTACTTATTTTTCAGCTTCAATGGTAAAGAAAGAATAAATAAATACAAAAGCACGAGCAGTTTGGGTTTAACTACCTATGTTGCTTGACAAGTTGTGAAAAAAGGCTTGGGTGGAATCTGCAGACTTTCCAAACTTCCAGTTAAATACTGAAGTACTTTCGTCATGGTAGGACGATCATTTGGATTCAACTGAATGCACCATAATCCTACAATAACTAGTTTTCTCACAATATCTTCTTTTTCTTTTTCTATATCCAAACCAATATCTCCATTATCGGCTATCTTGCAATATATCCATTCTGGAAAATAAATCTCGTCCCGATTCTCGGTCATTGGTTCAATGGTTCTTTTACCACTTACAATTTCAAAAAGCAACATTCCAAAACTATAGATATCCGACTTATAAGACACATCACCAAAGTTTCTTGAAAAAATCTCAGGTGCAATGTAGCCCATAGTGCCCCTTGCAGCAGTCATTGTAACAATACTCTGATCTCTTGCACATAGCTTTGCAAGCCCAAAGTCTGAAACTTTTGGGTTGAAGTTATGGTCTAACAAAATATTGTGAGGTTTTATATCAAAATGCATGATGCGTTGATCACACCCTTGATGTAAGTATTCGATGCCTCGAGCAACTCCAATTGCAATATCCAACATCTGTTCCATGTTCAATAGCCCTTTGAATCTGCTACCCTCTTTCGAGAATATGTATTTGTCTAGTGATTGATTTGGCATGAATTCATATATAAGAGCACGGTTTTTTCCTTCGGAGCAAAATCCCAATAGTCGTACTACGTTGAAATGATGGATTCTCCCCATAGTTGAAACTTCGTTAATAAACTCCTCTCCCTCTCCTTTTGAATTTTCTAGCATTTTTACAGCTATGGGGATACCATTGGGAAGTTCCCCTTTGTACACACTTCCAAAACCACCTTGGCCTAATTTATATCTGAATCTCTTTGTTATTTTTTTGAGTCGCGCAAAAGTGTATCGGGTAGGTTTTGTGGTCTTATATGTAGCTAAAAACTTCTCTACCTTTAACCATGTTTCTTTTTCCTTTGCTGTTCGTCTTGATATATAAAGCAAAATGATTGACACAGCTAGAAGAATGAGAAATCCACTTATGGATGCTCCTGCATCGATCAGTTACAATAAAGTATATTGAACAAGAAATATCTCATATATAATTGACTATTTATGTTACGGGACACACCTGCAATGAGTACAACATTGGAACCTGCAAATATAAAGAGAAGCAAATGTGTCAGAAATTAATAATTACAGTTTTCAAATTTTATCAAACAATCACATGCATAAGTTGACGGTAGTCAATGGTATGCAAAATGTCATCCACTGTACACGTTTCCTTTTTCTTTTTCTCTGGACAAATTCTATTTATACACCGAAAATCACTTAACATACACCATTACTAATTTTCTATAAAATTCTGTTGCTAAATTACCTTTTTCTCATAGCTGCATTTTTAAAACTTTTGCATATAAATAATCAAATTATTCTCAAAAGTATTAAAACTTGGCGCAAACTAAATATGTTAATGAAAATGTTAATGAATTATTTAATCATGAAATCTAGAATTTCAATTAAGAAAACATTCAAAAATAATGGTCTAACATAGAAGTGTTGATTTATTTTGTAAAATTAGAGCAATTTTATTGATTTTTTTTTCCAAAAAGCTTATAAAAGCTACAAGGTTACAATATTAGTACAAGAAATAAATTTCATTTTGTTAAATTTTACTCAATTTGATGCAAATAATTTCTAATTTTAGGTAATTATGTTTTAAGTTTGAAAGAGGAAATAAAAAAATAAAAAATGAGAACATAGATAATTTAGTAAAAGAAACGGTGTATGAAAAGTAATATATAGTGTATAGTACTTTATTATAATTTTTGGTGTTTAAATAGAATTAGTCTTTTCTCTAATATGTTGTACACAATTTGCTCATTAATCACCATATGGTATATAATACTAGTATTGAGCAAGGTGTTGTGATTTTGCCAAATTATGACACCACATATGCACATTAGTGCAGTCTATTGATTCAATTAGTCGATGACTAAAATTGATGTGGCATGATTATACGATGGAAGATGGCAAATATTTTCTATATCATCCACCTAAAGGAACTATATTACCATGATTTCAAGGGAAACTTATTGGCATTTATGTTACACATTTAATAACGGGCGAAAACAAGGTGTGCCTATACACATGTACACTAAAATCAATGTTGGCCCAAGCACCTATGTTGCCCCAGACGAGAAGAGCAACAGTAGGGTAATAAAATAGAAAAGCAGGCTAAAAATATTAAAACTACTACCCAGGCTTAATCTTGGGTCTCTCAGACAAAGGGCTAAAGGTGCTACCATCCGATCATTACTACAGTTGCTATTACCTATATATAAGATCGTTTAATAGTAAAATTGTAAACCAATCACCACCTCCACTGATGCCCCCCGTCGGATCCGCTGCCCTGAGCGACCGTCTTGGTCGCCTTGTCTTAGGGTCGGGCCTGACTAAAATGTTTTGATAATGATTATACAATGGCGTCTGATGGTCGAAAATATAAACATGTAGAAGGGAAATTGCGGTCGAGCAAGATCATATTACAAATAAATTTGACGTCAAGATTCGAACTCAAAATATAAGATTTCTAGATCCAAGCAGCTACCACTCACCCATTGTATAATCATAGAAGATGAATTAACAATTAAAATTCTAAATAACAATTAAAATTAAAAATCAAAGGTGTACGTGATTTTAAAAAATATTAAAGACAAAAATCATAGAAGATGATTAAAATTTATAAACAATTATTAGAAATTTAAAATCTGTACAGTCATGGGTGTATATGATTATGTATTTTGAGGCTGAGTAATCAACCTGTGCACAGAAATTGCAAAGACTAAAATAACAAGTAAATAAATTATCAATATATAAGGTGTTGAATCAAATAAATCAACGATCAGATGAAGCTTTAACTACCATAACCAACATTAGGGCCATGTGTTGATTTATTTCAATCAATAATACCGTCTACAAAACGAAAGAGAGAGCAACTCAAGTGTGGGTGGTGGGGGTTCCTAGCTCCCCAGGAAGAGGGAGAGGGTTCGATTCCCGCCTCACGCACTTTAGTTCAAATAAGGGGGCTTATCATGTACATAAGCCTGATAACCTCGCGGACCGAGTTAGGTGCACTAGGAGGAGTTTTACGGCAGTGCCGGTTTCTCCCTTGAAAAAATTTCAAAAAAGAAAAAGAAAGAGAGAGCAGCACAAATAAACCATAAATGAAAAAAAGAAGAAAAACAAACATAGTGAGAATGGAAATGCAGAAGAGCATTTTTGATGTAAACGGGATGGAAATTAAAAAGATTGAGGTGTGCATTTTATTTTATTATTAGCGAGTGAGTGAAAAGCAAACATCGAAAAATTAATAGATGGACCATCCATAATATACAAAGCATACAATAGAATGAACAAGATAATTTGAATAATGTATAAAAGTAAACATGTTATTTAATTTAATTTTTTTCCTTTTAATTTTCAATAGAAGTGAAAAATGCAAAAATATGGATTTTAATAGAATTAGCCTAAACTGTATATGTATGGTCTTGATGTTGAAAGAGGTAGAAGATTTGAAATAATATGAACTTCTGTTAAATATATCATTACAACTTCAAACATATTGAGGCATATAGAGACAGAATATGACAAGGGGAAACTTGATTGTATAATTATTTGTATAATTAAAGTGCGGAATACGAGTTTGTTTACCTCGTTGTAACTGAGGTCAGCATAACATCACTAACGGTGTTAGTGGTGTTATGTTGTGATTGCCACTAAATTCCTGTGATTAAATCACAGCCCTACACCACTAGTGGTGTTACGGCGACCTCAGTTAAAAAATGAGGTCAACAAACTCATTCTAGTCCCTTCCCTTTCTGGGTCCTCTGTCCTAGACACAAATGAAAATTAAATTTATGACTATGATGCTAGAAAGCGAATTGATAAGGTTGAAGATAGAGCTCACCGTGATCATCAAGACAAAAGGTTTGATTTCTTCTCCAATCAAACCCACAGTACTTCCCTTTCCGTTCACACTCAGAGCATTCATAATCCCATTCTCCATGGTACCAAGATAAATTGAGTTTGACTTGCTTTTGCGCCATAAATTCATAAACATCATCAAAAAATCCATAGACGTAGGCATCAACAAATTCAGGAATCATCGCTTCATCCCAGAATACCTCACAATCATGCCCCAGTGCATACAGATATTCACGAACGTCAGCAACGTACACAAAATATTTGTCCTTCTCGTAGCACGATGGTACCGGACCCGCTATTCCGTGATCCCTAACAGAATTCGACACGGCACTTATTTTCTTGGAGCAGCGCACAAATTTTGCTCCATTAGTCCGTGCAGAGTACGTGTAGTCGTTTGGCAAATTAACTACGAAACCGTGCACTACGGAGCTGAGATTTTGGAGCGGGCAAGGAGAAGATTCGAATTTGGATAAAGATACGGGTCCAACATCCAGGGTGAGCAATCGGCGTGCGTAGCTGATGCTTGTGACTTTGAATTGAGGAAAGGTCGGAAGATGAAGCGTTCTGTTATCCGGGGAGCACGTCAGATCTAGACCGTGCAAACTGCACCTTGGGTTATCCGATTGGAGTCGGAGCGGAAAGCGTACCGGAATGGATCCGCATTGGGAAGGCGGGCACGTCTTTATAAACTCGATCTCATGGGCCAACGAGGTAGCAACGAAAGCTGCAATGATCAAGTGTACTATTACCATTTTTTTTTATATTTCTTGTGTGCTTTGGTCATAACGATTCCTTTTTTATAGTAGGGAGAAGATTGTTTTGACAATTCTCTTGTATTCGGAAATTATCTCATCCGGCTCATATTAGAGCAACTCAAGCACCTTAAGCAGGTAGTATTCAAAGATTGAATAATACGAGGACACCCAAACAGCAGGACGCTTATTAAACAGGGATGGTTTGGATAAAATCACTATTAAGTTTCAAAACAGTTAAAATATCATTACAAAAATTATATGTGAATTAGGTTTGTAACAATCCTACATGGATATTTCACGATAACATATTTACGGTAAAATGGACAAAGGACAAACTTTGAAAAAATAAACCTAAAAGACAATAGATTTTTTTTTTAGACCTAAAAAAATTGACATGTAACATATCCTTTAATGTAATTTTTTTTGAAGTTTGTCCTTATCCCTAATTATCTCATATATTTAAATATAACATCATTATTTGAGTATATGTCCGAGATACCACTTTTTGAATACGGATGAATTTGGATTCGAGACCACTTCCATTAAGTTTAAAATGTGGTTTGCAATAATTTTGAGTATAAGCATTGATATGTTTGGAGTATGTTAGAATTTGGTAATTTTTCATCTTGCGTTTAGTTTGACCATTAGCCTAATGGTTGAACCCAAACTCTTCTACCAAATCCCCTAACCTCCCTCCTCTATCTCACTCATTCCTAACACTTAAACAAAATTAGGAAATGGAGAAGAGAATGAGAAATTAAAATTCCTAAACCTTAGTTGATCTTAGGAATCATATTCGTGTATGAATCAAGAGCAAATTCAAAGAGAAGCTTAGGTAAGCTCAAATTCCATATTCTCCAACTCAACTCCTCTTCAATTCTTGTAATTTCCTAATACCTAACTCTTAGGATTCTTCTGTATATGTGTTTAGATGGGATATTCTAGAATATTGGTTGAAGAGAAGTTGATCTTGTTTGGTTTTAGAGTCTCTCCTTGCTTGTTGTGTTAAAAGGTGAGTTCTTGCAAACCCACATCTATGACTCAAACCTACATGCTTGGCTAGTGTGCCTTTTGCACATATATGTTGTGTATGCATTGTGTGATTTGTGTGTGATCTCTCCAATTTATATGTTTTGGATTCGTTTACATGAATTCTAGTCTAAATCTTGGTTATGATTTGAGTTTGGAGTTTTTGAATTTGGAGTTTTTGAGTTGTTTTGGCAAGCATTAAAAGCTTTATTTTCACTTAAAAAATGTTATAATCCTCCACCATTCAACCGTGCTCGTCCGAAATCAATTGGCCATTCATGGCCTAGGAAAATAAGTGCATACGCTTCAACTTAGACGTTTGAGTCGATCCCTCAGACATCTGACCTAATGCTCGAAAAAAAAGTAAGTCAGACGTCTGACCCTAGGGTTCAGACTTTTGTGCCTCTATTTCTTGTTGTTGACTGTTGGAGACCATAATCAACAGTTTAGGTAATTCCAGGCTTCTTCCGAATCGAGTTTCGGGCCGTTATCTATTTTCCTCTGAATTTTCAGTTGCTGTAATCCATGTTTTTCAGCAGCTCCATTTGATGGACTTTCGATTTATACGTGGCAAACGAATTTATAATCAATATTCATGGCATTTGATTTACGTTATTAAAATGTGAATTTTGGAATCGATTATTATTACAATGGATATTTTATGAGATTTGTGACTTCAAACTCTAAAGGGTTTTATATTAGTAGTAGATACCAAATCTTTTACTAAAATGGTTTCTAATCTTATATCATTATATGAAATTATTTTACAAAATGTTTTCCAACCTACTAATACGTATGTTATAAACTTTTTCTCATTCGTGTGAGAAATCCAATTAAACGCCTTAATAAAACGAGTGATATGAAATGCTTGCATTTGCTTCGATGGTTAATTCTTGAACTCATTCGATAGAAAACCGTGGCAACGATCGTTTTGTGTTTCTAGTGGGATATACAACTTGTTCATAAATATTTGAGTAGAGCAAGTAGTTATGAGATATGTAGCTTTACTCTTATATTTACTAGCTTGGAATAATTTAACTATCCTCTATCTTGTTCGACTAACTTCGATTATGGTAGACCTTCGGATCATTTTAACGATCCTGGGATCATTTTGACGATCTTGGGATCATTTTGACAATCCTCATATCATTTCGAGGAATTTCAGTTCATTGAGTTTTCAGACTTATGTCCTGTGGTGATCTTTATATCGTTTTGGTGTAAGACCGTCTTGGTGCTTTGATATCGTGTTATCAATTTCATGCTGATTTGATAGGGGACATCATTTCCTATGAGTAGCTATACAATTTATGATATGTTATTCTTTCGTAGCACTGAGATGTTTTTAGGTATTGTGCGGAAATTATTAGGGTTTCACATCTCCACGTGAACATTGTTTTTATTGTGTATATGTCATTATCAATATGTATCTCTTATCCTATCTCAGTTTATTGTGATAAGTACAGCTAGAATGATCTGTTTCTTGTTTATTTTATTATAAAAAATACTTGCGTCATACTGAGGTATTGCAGGTGCTTCTTCATGACTTATAAAGGGGACCATCTCTTGACTTTTGGCAACTACATTAGCATTGTAATGTTTTGGGTCGTATGTATATGAGACTTAGACTTCTATATATACATATTCGTTGGGCCAGAACCTGTACCTATTATTTGTTGTATAGTAGGTCGAGTGTGACCACTATCTTTGTATTTACACTTACGTGTTATATTCATATCTATTTCCACCTTAGTGATGTGAATATCTGTATCCGACAATGATTATCTTGTCATGTTATTTTATATTGATTCTAAATTATATATAACCACTTTTTACTGGATTTGAACTTGGAATTAGATTTGTTGGATTTCCTCTTGGGATTTGAAAAATTAGACCACATTTGCCGATATATTTAACACTCATTCAAAGCTATTATACAGATGTTTGCTTCTCAACAGCCTTATTCTTCAAGTTAGTTGACAACATTACTGCTAACGATATTTTTCGTCAACACCGAAGATGGGTCAACTAGGGCAGATCTAAAGGAAAAATAGGCAGTTAGGCTACTTTTGGGTTAAATCGGATCAACAACCTAGATATCGAGGTGAGGAGGAGTGGGATCGTTAAGGACTACTAGAACAGATCTAAGCTCAGGGAAAGAGAAATATCTTCCTATTTGAGGACATATTGAGACGGGAATCCATGCTTATCTGGAAAATGAATAGTAAACTACAGCAGTGATGATTGGAAATAATAATATAAACTTATAGAGCAATTTTCTATAAGAAAATCCCTTTTTTATTAAATTTTCATTTGGAGTACATGAATGTAATAAGAGATGTTCTCTGGTTAATCTAAGCGCTAAGCTTCTTTGAAGAATACTTGTATGAAGAAAAATTGACATTCCCAAAATGTGACCCCCATGGGTCTTATATATAGTGGTCCTGGGCTCCTTCCGTTGTTGGGCTATTGGGCCTATCGGGACCTTTACCGGTTGCTTTTTCCTTGGTTTCGGGCGCTTGGCTTCCGACCATCTTTGGAGTATCAGTTATGGTCTTCGGATGGTATTTGAGCATTTGGTAACAGCTCCTGAATGTAGGCTCTCGGACGTAAGCTTTCAGATGTAGGACTCCGTCTTTATCGTAAATACTTAGAGGGGCCTGCCCTTATGATGTACGTTGATAACTGCTAGTTCGAAGCCGCTGTGGATTTCGGTACTAGGTAAATCAGCATGGGTAGCCTGTATCTTTGCTTGGATCCGGGTTAGCCTTATGGCGGATCTTTTGCGGTAGCTTGGATTCCCGGAGGGTGGCTTATGGTGTCATTTCTGTTATTTGTGAACGCGTCCTTTCGGTATTCGTATGGCAGATGCACCGGAAGCAGGTTCTGAATGGTCTTTGCGTTCTCTTGCTTTAGTACTTTTGATGCTCTCGCCCTCAGGTGTATCGGTATTTAGGCATGTCATTACCGAAGATTCCTTTGGGCTTCAGCTGACGGGTTTATTGCTTTTGACTTTCTTGGTTTTAGATTAGGATGAATCTTTACCACAGAATCTTCTATCGGACTAATACTGTCGGAGAGACCTTGTCAGATTGACCTTGGAGGATAATCCCGCCGGTTATATTCTGTAGTTTTACTATCCTTTCCCCTAAGAGGATTTCGGTTGACGTAGCTTTTCGAGTTATTTCTTTCTGCTCTTAGCTTTTCCTAGTTGTTGGCCCTACTTTCTGAAGAGTTTTTGGTGAGCTTTCGGTCATCCGATACTCCTTCATCACCAGCTCACTTCACTGTTAATTTTGGTAGTAACATATCCCCCCTTATTGAAGGGGGATTTTCGACTTTTCAAGTCAATCTTCTTGTCTTTTCTGAAGTGTTATTCCTGTGTCTTATGGTTTCCCTCAATCAGGTGCGTTGATCGGTCCCCTTTTGGGTGGTCTAGATCGCCTTTGGATTCAGAGTACAAATTCTTCTTCCTTCCACTTTTTACCCCTGGCCAATATTTCTATTTTCCTCGTATGAATCCCGTTCATCGATTTGGTCTCAGAAGTACGGCTGAGAGGCAAGGTGGATCTTTTTCTTTTTCTCTCTCCTCCCTTTTCCTACATAGCATTTCACTAAAGCAAGACTACCGTTCATCGAAATTTGTCATATTATCTCCCCAGGATTTCAGATCCAACTAGTAGTAAGTTTTCTTGTCTGAAGTCCAATTACCGATTTGGATTATGCTTTGAATTGGGAATTGATGATTCTAGCATAGATTAAACTCTCACTAATCATCTGAACTGACGATTAACGACGACCTTTTACGAGGTCATACTCATTCTTGTTCATTATCGGGGATTTGGGAAGTAAAATTTGTACAAACAAATAACGCATAATAGAAGGTAATTCAACATGCTGACATCGATCTTCCCAGTCAAGATCGTTGTCCCGTAGGATAACAAAATTCCATGTCGCTTGTATATCTGTGTGTTGTTTATGTATAATCATCAAACAGAAATTAGATTAAAATACATGTTTATGTTATGGTATCACCTGGCGGGACTATGTCTGAGATCTCACAAATTGGTAATTCCATCCCGAGTAAATCCAGGCATTGTTCGCTGGAGGAGAAGCTTGGAATGAAGGGACTTCAATTGAATAGTGTCATAGGTGAAGTCCCAGGTGTCTTAAACTAGCATTCTGCCTTACTATCCTCGAACTTTCTTTACGGGCGTGCCCCTTCACCTTTGGGACAAGATCTTCTAGAACAACCTTTTCTCTCTCGTTCTGTATTCCTTGGGGATGGTTCATACCAACCCTCTATGGTTTCTTCCTCTCCTGAATTTTTGTCTAAGAAAAGGTCTACTTCGGCATTCAACAGCGGTCCTTTTAGGGACCATAAGAGGGCAAATTTTGTTTCCCGCTCTTTTGGAGATGAAATTGTTGAGTCGTCCTATCATCTGCTACTGCATAGCCCCCTTGCACCTTCTTCTGGAAGTTTTCAAAATGTCTGCCCTTCCTCAGCGGAGACTGTAGGAAGTTATTCTGTTACTAGTTTCCGAAGATCCGATTCTCAGGGAGATTCGGATTTAAGAAAGCGTGAGCTGCTCCTTTCTCCTTATCAGCTGGGTGACCCCATGAGTTCTTCTTTTTAAGCCTTGGACTGTGACAAGATTATATGATCTACATTACCCTCTACTGATGTCTCCAGTGTTCCAGAATTTGTCTTCGAAGAATGGTCTAAGTTTTACCTTAATCTTGTTAAACGACAACTTTTGGATTGTACTATAATTTCCATGAGACCTTTTATCCGCCTTATTGATGTAAGGACTAACATCATATCATTCCTTTTTGTTCTTTCAGATATTCAGGAATTGGTATGTTGCCAGGTCGACAGCTACCTCCTTATCCTGGGAGAAGAAAGAACTCTAAGAAGAGAGACCATGTTAGAGTCTAATCTCCACGATTTAACCTTCTCGAAGTGTAGCAATGAAGAGGTTTGTATCCAACTAAGGGTATCCATTAAGAGGGAAAGGGTTGACAACATTTCTTTAACTGCTGAAGTCTCGGCCCTCAGGTGTGAGCAGTCGGATATGTTGATGAAGCATGCAGGAAGATTGAAAACAAGGGAAGCGATTCTTTCTCATGCCAAGTGGATAGTTTATGAGACTCAGGACCAGATTTCCTTGTTTTTGAAGGTGCATTTTCCAGACATGATGTCTGACTGTTATGAAAAAGCTCTCTTTTTTAGTTTACTGTGATAACTGTGGCAAGTTCCCTGATATGTACTTTTCTTCTCTTCCCTCATCCTTTCGGAATAGTATCTTGGGGGGTGCTATTGCTTCAGATCGGAACAATGAGGTTTCTAAAGGGAAAAAGGCAAAGGTTGAGGATCTTTTGTTTGTCGAAAAGCTGCCCGATTATTCAATGTCTGGATATGATGAAAATCTGATTTTGCGTATAGGAGGTGGTAACGTAGGCATCTCGAGGGGAGACGGTGGGTTTGCGGAGGGAGTTAATCCTTTGGAGCTTGATGAAAGAGACCAGGCAGTGCACATAGCCTCCCCCATTCCTCAGGTATAAATCTTAGTTTCTGAATTCTCTCTTTATTTATAGAGGTTGAACCTTGATGACTTGTTCTTACGGGAATGAAAATTCTGTTTTTGCTAATTATCTTGTTTTTCAAGGATGCCTTCATTCTCTCTCTAAGATGAAGAGGGAATGTCTTACAAAGCCTCCTTATAAATCTGGCAGGGAATGCTTCTTGAAGGAGCTCAAACATATTTATATGAATGTTAGACAAATTATGGCTTTAACACCATTGTCTAGAATTGCAGAGAATAATCATTAAAAATAAAAGAAAAGGCAACCAACCCCCAAATTTATAGTGGTTCGGCGTTAATGAGCCTACGTCCACTTTATATGTCTTTGATTATACTAGAATGAAAGCACAATCAATGATTTCTCTCAATCCCACTTTTACAATGATGATTCACTCAATAATTTCGAGATAATACTGAATCGAAATAATGGAGAAACAGTAATGGTGGAAACAATGCTCAGAATTGCCAAAAGATCCTGAAAAATGCCAAGTATGAGGCTATTTATAGGTGATATCTGTAGGCGGTTCGTGAGGACACGTGGCACGAATCCGAAGATCTCGGACCCATTCGTGGCTTGATCGAGAAATAGTCAGAATGGTCGTTAGGGACATGTGTCATTGGATCCATGATTCTTGGTTCATGGCTGACCAAGTCGTGGCCATTATTCCCTGGATATGGTTCCGGTTCATGACCAATTGGAGTGTGGTTTGATCGTGGGGATATCTGTGAGCCGTGGTTGCGAAAGTGACCACATGCCGGGTCGCTAGGGGACCACGAGCTGAGTCGAAAAGGGGACCAAGAGCCGGGTATTTGCTCTCGAGTTGATGTGTGTGAATATCTCCATCCATCTGAATACGAATCTTTATATCCTTGGCGGCTTAACCAAAAAGTTAGCCAACATTTTTCCCCCTTGAAGTATGTTTTATCGAAGATGAAACGTGCTTTGAAATTTCCAGGTTGTTCTTTCTTGAATCGATGAGCTTCAACAACCACATCTGTTCATATCGTTACCTCATTGCACGAAGTCATGTATCACGACCTTTGAGACCAGTACAAATATGCTATTAGGCTTTCCATTTATTCTTTCATATTTGGAAATCTCTTGCCTTCAATTCTGCTTGTGAAGAAGAAGCAACTTCCCAGGTACAACCCCCGAGGTTTCACCATCCTTTAGCACCATTAAACTTCAATTGTTTTAGTCGCCATTTCGTCGATTTTATTCATGCTTGTATACTAGAGTTTCTGCATATCGCTTCCTTTTCGACCGATTTTTTCTCATTGTCGATGGGTTTCTGGATCGGACCCTGATGCATGCGTGACTTGGTCTGCTCGTACACGAGCGCCGGCTTGCGTGGGCTAAAGGACCGAGGCCCCCGAATCCAGCCATTCAATAGCAGGCCGCTCGAGGGCCAGTTCGGCTCGCCTTCACCATATAAATCACCTTTTCACTCTCTTCTTTTTCACCTTTTTTACTTTTACCACTGTAACTCAGAACCGAAACCCTAAATTCTTGTTCTAAATGAATCGCAAATTACTCCTATTCTTAGGTATGGGAAATCCGACTGCTTTCTACTTCAAAGTTGCACTTTTAATCTTCTTTCTTCTCCCTTTAATTTCCTCGATACCGTAGCTTTTGGGACTACCTCCTGAAGCGGCGGTTTAATCCGCATTCGAGTGATGGGTGATAAGGGATTTTAGGTCGATTTTGTGGATTAAGAAGGAGTGGATTGTGTGAGCGAGGCGATTAGTGTTGAAACAGGGCGGATATGATAAACTGAATGAAGGAGACAAT
Organism: Allium sativum; assembly: GCA_030737875.1. NCBI lineage: Eukaryota > Viridiplantae > Streptophyta > Magnoliopsida > Asparagales > Amaryllidaceae > Allium > Allium sativum. The sequence continues at coordinate 68,746,475 of CM060909.1, read as the reverse complement.
GATGGATTTCTTTCGTAGTGACAGTAGGATGGGATCGGATCGTGGTTATGGAGGGTGGGTCCGGATCATAGGGCAAAGTGGAAAGTCGGGTCGTGGACATGGTAGAGTGAAGCAGCGGCTCAAATCATGAAGATGGAAGGAAATAAAGATTGTCTTTATAGCTCGGTTCGTGGGAAGTAGTCGGGTCATGGTGTCATCTCACGGGTCCTTCAGTCACGAGTCGATGAGCCCCCACGTTCTAACCCGAGACCACAGACTGTACCTTTCTTCATGAGGCGAGTATGAAAAGATGCTTGTCCACGAGCCGAAAAAGGTCATGAGCTGGTTTCATCCCTGCGAGACGATTCCTAACCACGAACCACATCGGAGAATCCACAAATCGACCTTTCTTTATGCGACTACACTCAACTAAGAAACGTCTATGAATCGAATGCTTCAACTTTTTCTTCAACTAAAGATCGACTATAGCTCGAACAAATCAATGAACAGTTAGATTAGAGCCTTCAAACAAATTCTTCTGGACGGAACAAGGACTTAACTTAAAGACGTGCAATAACCTATTATTCTCTAATCTGTTATAATTCATGCTTTTCTTTTCCATTACCTTGCACACTCATACACGCCAGCACTTGCACACACACTGGGTTCACAGGTAATTGTATTCTAATCTCTCATGTTTATTTTCCAACACAGCCATGTCTAATAGATGTTCAGCAAGGATATCAGAGAAGAACGCAGATCCATAATCGTTAAGCTATTACAATCCTGATGCGCTCCCGTCAAACCCGAAATGGGAAATCTCCAGATCTGACTATGAAGCAGATACTGATAGAGAATCAACGCCTTCCAAAAGTACATCCCTCAAGGAAGATGATCGAGCTCCTGATGAGATTCCAGTGTTAGAGAAGTAAAGAAAGAGAAACTAAGCAATTTTGTAGTCTCCAAACTGGGCAAGTCAAAGTTAGAGAAAATTTGTCTAAGGCATGAGATTCCTTGGGATGATGTAAAAACTCCAGAGGAAGGAGATAGGCCTTATTCCGCTCTGGAAGGGTACATGGCTGTCAGCAGGATCATGTGCTGGGTAGGTGTTATTCCTCCGATTGTTGTTGATCTCTTGAGATGACTACGTATTGCTCCCATGCAACTCCATCCCAATGCTTATGTCGCTCTGTACACCTTGTATATCGAATAGGCAGAGATTTTAAATACCGAGCTCACCTTTAAAGATTTGAAATTTTACTAACATTTCAAGCATCGTTCTACGGGGACCCCGAACTTCATTTTCTTTGAGTCGATTCCCTTTAGAAGGGTCCTGAAGGACGGGCACAGTAATTTAGGAGATGCTAATTCTGACTAGTTTTATATAAAACACCAAGCCGGGTGTGCTAGAAGTGGCTACAATCAAGTAGGTTCCGAATTCTTCATTTTATGTTCCAATTGCATGATAAAAGTACTAATGTGGTCTTTTTTCTGTTCAGCTCATAACTTTGAAAAAACAGAGGGTTCGGTGTACGAATATCGATTACCCCGCCTTTTAGAAAGCAAATCGGAATTTTGCAGAATCAAGAAGTGTATAACTGAAGAAAGACTTCACAAACACCATCTTCTGGATGTGAGATTTGGGCTCGGCAATGATAACAAGCCTTATAAGTATGTGCCTCCCTACTCAAATGATCGGGGAATCTAGCAATGTTCCTCCAGTCGAGGGAGAGGTAGCCCTCGAAATTAAAAAGACGACCGAATTTTGTAAGAGTCCTTCGCCAATGATCGACCAGGATGATGAGAATTTGAATGTATACAAAGGAGATGAAATTCCAGATGATGAGCCAAAGGAGGGTTCAGTGTCCAAGGGGCAGTCTCCCCTCAGGACTCCACCACCGGTAGAGCCTATCACTCATGATACACTGACAGCGGAGCGGATATTTGGGGAGTTAGGCAAAATCCCCCTGCCAGATAATATCTGTGCACCTTAAGACTTCGGAGGGGAACCGTTCTTCCCTGTCTCTGAGGAAGAAACCACTCCTGTCAAAGAGAAAAATATTGTATATACGAGCCAAGCTCTAGGCCCTGGTCTATTAAGGGGTATTACACGGGATACACAAATCACATGCACCACCTGTCACGATACCCTTATTCTGATTGTATTCATGACCCTTATACTTTCTTGTTATTCTTTGAAGGAAGGCCTCATCGCCACTCCTATTTTCATTGCCGACTTCGTGACTGCACACCTAGACTCAATCCCGCAACGCAGCACGAGCCCAGTGATAGTCGGGGAAGGGATAGTCAAAGACGTCATGTTCTTATCAGTCTCATTCTACACGTTCTCGCTCTCCTTCTAGGCAAGATCCCTGGAAATACCATAGTCTCCAATTGCCACATGTGGGAGGCAAACAACTTCCCAAGGCTTAGACTCCCCCGAAAGGTATTCCTCCTCAGGATAAACCCTCCAACAAACATCATGAGTCTAAGGACAAGCACAAGGATCCAAGCAATGGTACGGAAAGGGAGAAAACAACTCTCGTCCCCTTTGGTCTGCCCAACTTAGAAACTACCACCACACATGAGGTGGTCTTTAATCCCGAAAATAAGGCAAAGTTGGAGCGCTTGTGAAAAGAGTTTCTCGACATCTATTTTGAAAGGATGCATTTCCTTCCAGATCTTTAACTAGTCCCCGATGAATGGGATGTAGAGGTTGTAGGCCAAATCGGTCACATGGCAAAACAATATAGAGCGATGAAGAAGCACGCCAAGAATCTGTCAGATGTTATTCGTTGTCTGGAAATGGATGCATCCAAGGCTAAAGTAAAGATTGATCATGATGCTAAGGCTAGGAGCAAGGCCGAGAAAGAACTCGAAGACACTCAGGCTCAGCTTGCCTTAGCTCGGCGAGATGCTGAGAATTACAAAAATGAATTAGAGAGCGCAAAGAAACGCTTCCATTTTGAACTTGATCTCAACAGCTAGGAGCAAGTGGCTCTAAAAAAGGAGATTAAGGATCTTAAGATGGCCAATACTGAGTTAGGGGCATCACAGGATCATTTTGACATGGAAAAGGCAGCTTGGGAGAGAGAAATGGTTGGCTTGAAAGGCAAACTTGCTCATGCCGAGGAGAGATCATCTCTTGCTGAGGGTAATGCTAATATAGCCCTCAAATCCGCCTCCACCGCTACCACTAAGCTTTCTGAGGTTGAAAAAGAGATAGAGGAGTTCAATGAACTACTAGTGTACTTTTTTTCTCAAGTCATCCGGACTCGAGATATTTCTTGGATCAGTGACTACCATACTACTTTAGTTAATGTGTGGGACCAAATTGTTGAAAGTGAGAAGTAGTGCTTGAAAGTTGAGAATGTCGATGAGAACCAGCTTATGCAGACCTTTCTCAAAAGTGGATGGCCTGAGGCTTTGGCAGAGGGTAGACGTCAGATCCAGGAGGCTATGGAGAAAGAGAGGCTCGAGCATAAAGGCAAGAGCAAAATTGATGAAGGTTCAAGCTCAGTTGCTGAGCCCAAGGCTTCTGGGGTTGAGGAGTATAGTCCAGATGATCCATTAATCCCTGGAGTCCCAGTTCCTCCTACTGTTAGGGCTTCTACCACAGCTTCAGGTGAGGATTCAATGGAAGGTATCTCCATATTCTCTCCGCAATTTGTCAACGCTATTGCAACTTGTCATCGTATTGTAGAGCAAACAATCGAGAAGACCACATTTTCTCCCAAACTAATAACATTGCTTCTCATAATATAGGTGCCAAGCCTACTTATGGGGTTGTAGAAAAGAAAGCAGAGACCAAGAAGATCGATGTGCCATCCCGTACCGAAGTTCCTGAGGTTTCTAAACAAACTGAAGTTGAGGCAATGGAGAAAGCCATTGTAGCATCAAGCGTTGATGTTCCCAAAAATGCCAAAATCATCAGAGCCTTAAGGGACACCGATGGTGACAATGGAGATGAAGAAGTGGAAGTCACCATCATAGGATAGACAAAGGATGAAGACAACATGAATCTGGTTGACTTGAAAGCCAAGAAGGATGAACATCTGACCTTAAAAATAGAGGAACAAGAGCCTCTAAATGTGCCACCTATCTCTGCAGCTGATCCCAAATCTGGGTTAATTATAAAGCTATCTACTGAGTCGATAACTACACAGCTCGCATCCCAATCCTCTGACCTTCCACAGGATACTCCTTCAGATAAGAAGAAAAGGAAAAAGTAGTATAAATCTAATGCTGACAAGGAGGAGCCGGAGAAGCAAAAGAAGGATAAGAAGCCCAGGTCATCTCCAAAGCCCAAGTAGAGCCAGTTTGCTTATATCTTTTCTCTTTTTAGTTGTTCAACTGGCCTTGTGATGTAGTCGCGAGTATGGCCCTCACATTTTGTCCAGCCTTATCTTGTAAATCTGCACTTAGCAAATGAGAATCTGTTTCTTTTGCCTCATATCGTACCTGTGAATACCTCACAATCAGTTATACATTTAAATATTCGAATCGTAAGTAAGTCGTGAATGAAAGCGCATAATAAGTTTATCATCGTAGATGTAGCATAAAAACTTCTATAATGCATTGTTGTGTGTCAAGTAGTATGTGTATATATGCCCTCAATGAATCGTTGATGTGGTACCTGACCAGGGATTGTTGAGGATTGATTAGGATTGACATTGCATAGCCAACCATGTCCAGACATATAGGGTTTGGGCTCAGCTTTCAATCTTACCCCCTATAGTTCAGCGGGGTAGGATACGGATAATGGCATTTAATTAATGTTACTTTATACTTTCCTATTGTATGCCCAGGATAGAGTTCGAACTGAGCTTTCATTTTGTCCCCCGTTCCTTCAGCGAGATTAGAGTTCTTTCATGACTCTCAGTCTCTGGCGCCTTTATACTCTCCCATCGAATGCCAAGGGTAGACTGTTGTCGGGACGGTCTTTTAAGTCATGGTGCACCTTCACTCCTCATGGACAATTTAGCTCCTTGTCCTATGTACTCTTTCTCAGGTCCTAAGAAGTAGAGCTTCGGTAGTTGTGTCGTTTACTTATTGCACACTCGATGCTCTGCATGCTATTGACCTTCTGATCTGATTGAAGGCACATTGAATTACGTGCTTCGAAATTATCTCAAGGTTTATAGAAAATTTAAAAACTACAATAGTTCATGTAAGTTAAGGATGAAAGAGTAAATAAGAAATAGTGCAGTAAAGGTAAATGGCAAAGATATTTTATAGTGGTACGGTCGAATCATGACCTACATCCATTTTATAATATTTTGCTTATATAAGCGGACTATTCTAGGCAAGTCGTGCCTTTTTACATGGTCCTAAAAACAAAAGAGTAAAAATGACAGATTCATGTCAAGTAGTGCCGCAAATGCTGGGCATTCTACAATCTTGGGATTTCGTTTCCATACACAGTTGCTAACTTGAAAGATCCATTATCAAGCCTCCGTAGGATGGCATAGGGTCCTTCCCATTTTGGGCCGAAATTTACTAGGGGTGGAAAGACACACTTCAGAACCAAGTCTCCGAGTTCAAAAGTTCGAGCTCAGACCCTTCTGTTGTTATACCAAGCGACCTGCAGTTTGTGCTTCGAGGCACGGAGGTCTGCTTCGTCCCTTTTTTCTTCAACCATATCCAAGGATTCAAGGAGTAACTCCTTATTGGTCATCAGATCATAGTAGGTGACCCTGTGGGAACGTACTTCTAATTTGAGCGGGATGACTGCCTCAGATCCGAAATCAAGGAAGAAAGGCGTGTGCCCCATAGCTGACATGAAAGTTGTTCGGTAAGCCCACAATGTCAAGTGTAGCTCATCGACCCACATGGCTTTGGACCGCTTCAACCGCTTCTTTGGAATGGACTTGATTACTTTGTTTGCTGCTTCTACTTGTCCATTTGATTGCGGATGCACCACAGCAGTGAATCTCTTCTCGAAACAATATCTTTGGCAAAAATCCCGGAACTCGTTACCGTCAAATTGGGTCCCATTATCTGTTATGATGACTTTCAAGATTCCAAATTGACAAATGATGTTTCTGACGATGAAGTTTATTACTCGCTTGGTTGTGATTGTGGTTAACGGTTCTGCTTCGACCCACTTAGTAAAGTAATCCACGTCTACAATGGTGAATTTCGCTCCGCCCTTCACTATGGGGAGGCTTCCAATAATTTCAATTCTCCACGTAGCGAAGGGACACAGACTCATCATCGTCTTCAACTGGCCAGGAGGTGCCCTGGGAATCTTCGAGAAGTTCTGGCATGCATCGCAACGTCATGCATACTTAGATGTATCTTTGTTCATGATAGGCCATAAATAGCCATATCGCAATATCTTCTACGCCATTGTTTGTCCTCCAGTGTGGTCGCCACACTCACCTTCGTGAACTTCTCTCAACACTCTTTCTATGTCGTCATGGGATATACACCGGAGGAGTGGCATTGAGAACCCTTATTGGTATAAAACTTCACCTTGCATGACATACCGGGAGGCCTTTCGAATAACAGCACGCCTCTCTCTCTTCTTGGTCGGAAGTGTTCCATTCATCAGGAAGTTCTCTAGAGGTGTCATCCACGACTCTCTTTATGGCTTTGTTTCCAATACAGGATCAATTTCCATCTGATCGATGCTTGGGGACCATAATACCTCTATCGGGACCATCACTGTGTCCTCAGGGTTATCAGAGCTAGCCATCTTGGCCAACTTGTCTGCCCTCTGATTCTCTGATTGGGGGATATATGTTATGATGTAGTGTTCATGGCCACTCAGCAATTTTCTCACTTCCTTCAAGTATGATACAAGCCTTGGTCCTTTGGCCTGAAAGTCTTCATTGACCTGGTTCACAACTATCTTGGAGTCGTAGAAAATATCCAGTTTTGCTATCCCCAATTCCTTTGCAATCCTAAGCCCGACAATCAGGGATTCGTATTCCAAGTCATTATTCGTGGCGTGGAATTCTAATCTCAAAGCATAATATATCGATCGTTTTTCGGGAGTTACAAGTACAACTCCAAAACTAGATCGTCTATCATTCCTAGATCCGTCAGAGTACAGTTTCTAGGCATTGGGGTCAACTAGTGGTTTTGAGGTATCAACTTCTTCATTCGTTACATCATCCTCTGGTATAGTAAATTCTACTATAAAATCTGCCAATACTTGCCCCCTTATCGATCTTCGGGGCTGAAAGTTCAGATCAAATTGTCTCAACTCGATATTCCATTTGAGTAGTCGTCCTGATGCCTCTGGTCTCTGTAAAACCTGGCGGAGCGGGTGGTCAGTCTATATAGTGATGGGAGGAGCTTGGAAGTAGTGGCGAAGCTTTCTAGATGCAGTCAGCATACTATATGCGAGCTTTTCTACCTTTGGATAGTTCCGTGCTGCTGTCGCTAGCTTCTTACTTACGTAGTACATAGGTCTATGGACTTTATCTTCTTCTCTTGCCAAGGCGGAACTTATTGCGTGGGATGACACTACCAAGTACACGAACAAGTCGTCGTTGTCTACCGTCTTGGACAATATCGAGGGTTTTTCCAGATGATTCAAGAGGTTCTGGAATGCTTCGACACAATCAGGGGTCCATTTAAAATTGCGCTTCCCTCGCTTTATCAAATCAAAAAATGGAATGCATTTATCTGTAGCTTTTGAGATGAATCTACTTAATGCGGCTACTTTCCCAGCGTGGCTCTGCACATCTTTGATTTGTCTTGGTTCTTGAATATTCCTGATTGCTACGATCTGGTCTGGATTGATTTCAATTCCACGCGAGCTAACGATAAAGTCTAAGAATTTTCTAGAGGCGACTCCAAATGGACACTTTAGAGGGTTGAGCTTCATCCCATATCGCCTAAGAGTGTCAAACATTTCTGCTAAGGCGGTTGTATGGTTGGACGATTGTCTGGATTTCACAAGCATATCATAAACATACACTACCATCGTCATCCCGATCTGATTGTAGAACATCCGGTTCACTAGTCATTGATATGTAGCTCCAACATTCTTTAACCAAAAAGGCATCACTACATAGCAGTACAGTCCCAAATCCGTAATGAAGCCGGTATGCTCTTGGTCCAGAACTTGCATGGGAATTTGGTTATATCCGGAATACGCATCCATGAAGGAGAGGAGTTCGCGACCCTCCGTCGAATCCACCAGTTGACCAATTCTAGGAAGTGGAAACTGTCTTTCGGACAAGCCTTGTTCAAATCTGAAAAATTGATGCAGGTGTGCCATTTTCTGTTGGCCTTCTTTACCAAAACCGGATTTTAAATCCATTTTGGGTAAGTTGAATCTCTAATGAATCCGTTGCTCCTCAACTTATCAACTTCTTCTTTTAAGGCTGCTGACCTCTCCGGGCCAAGCATTCGCCTTTTCTGCTTAACAGGAGGGTGCTTCGGGTTGATGCTCAACGAGTGGCGCATAATTGATGGGGATATCCCACACATTTTAGCATGGGTCCATGCAAACACATCCAGGTTGGCCTTCAGAAAGTCGGTCAATTCTTTTGCACGATGAGGGTCTAACTGGGATCCGATCTTCAAGACCTTCGATGGGTCATCATCATCGATCTGAATATCCTCAGTCGTCTCATTAGGAGTCTCCATTCTACCCCCGGTTCCTCGTCCTCTCTGGGATCTATATCCTTGGGCAGTTCTCTGGGCGGCTCCTTTGGGTCCGTCTTTAATTGCCATGCTGAATCCTTCTTTGCGGGTGGAGGAGTGCCCTTTGGTTCTATGTTTAATTCTTTGAGCAACAATTTCAACTTTGCTATGTAGCAGGCTCGTCCTGCGACTTGGTCACCTCTTACTACTACCACTCCTGCATCTGTTGGGAACTTTAACAATAGGCACCAGGGTGCAATACAAGCCCTGAATTCTTCTAGGGTTGGTCGGCCCAAGAAGGCGCTATAAGGTGATTTGATATCCAATACCACAAATGGATGAATTCTCACTCAACGACGATCTCCTTCTCCCGAAGTTACTGACAGATCCACATATTCGATTGGGGATGTTGAGGCTTCACCGAAGCCATGTATACATCCGTCACAGGGCTTCAAATCTTTTGCTTCAAACTTCATCTGATCAAATGCTTTCTTAAACAAATTGATTACTGAACTTCCATTGTCCACCAATACCTTGTGGATCAATGAAGGACCGATAGTTGCATGATCACTAAAGGGTCCTCGATAGGGGAATGAACTCCAACACTATCTCTGTCACGAAATATGACATCGTCGGACATTGTTCTGTGCTGCTTTACCGGGGCTGCAATTTCATGATTACTGCACTCCCCTACTTCGAGGTGTTTGGCTACATTTACATATTGGTCCATTGCCCTAAAGTTGTGTCCAGCAGGATGAGATCCTCCTGCTATAGTGTTGATGACAATGTTCTTTCCTTTTTGCTGAGTTGTAGGCCTAGCCGCAGGTTGGTTTTGATTTTGGGCCAGACCAGCTTGTCCCCTGTCTCTCGGAGCAACCTTGTATTCATCCAAATTTCCTTCATGAAGTAGCTTCTCGACGACATCTCTCAAATGACGGTATTCATTGGTGGAGTGAACATGGGTCTGATGGAAAAGGCAGAACTTTCTTGTCTCACGTTCTTCTTCGTTGAATCCCTCGGTGGAGGCCTCTTATAATGAAGGACGTTGTAAGTATCCAGGAAAATATTTTCTAATGTATCATTCAATGGTGTGAAGTTTTCAAAAGCCTTGAATCGAGGCCTCTTCTGAGAACCATTTCCCCTATTCTTCTTTCGATTGTTATTCCTAGATTGGTGGCCATTGCCCTGATTCTTATTTCCAACTTTCACCTCCACCTTTCCTGAACTGTCGTCAGATTGTTTGATGGCCACATTACTATGTATATCTCCTTTATCGGTGGCCTTTCTCTTCCGATTGGCATATATCTCTTCCTGACGTAGTCGAATGTTAGCTATTTCATAGAATATTTCTCTGTTCAGTGGCGGCTTGCCGGCTAAGTATCTTCCAAACTTGGTATCTTTGTCTACTCCGTCGATCAAGGCCATCAAGACAGTCTGTTCGTAAGGATAACTAACCTCCGTAACAGCTAAGTTGAAACGATCTAGGTATGACCTCCGAGTTTCATCAGGGCGCTGTTTAATGATGGATAACTCAATGACGTTTTTATAGCACTGAGCATGAAGTCGGAATTGATTTACAAATTGTTCACTCAATTACCTAAAACTAGAGATCGATCGTGCTGGCAAGCGGGTGAACAACATTAATGCCACATCCTCTAGGAATATCGGGAATGCTTTACACTTTACTGCGTCAGGGGAAGTGATGGCGTTCATGTACCACTAATACCTAATTAGATGCTAAACTGGATCAGTCCGACCCGAATAGTGGTTCAAAGTTAGCACGTTGAATTTCCTTGGGAATCAGACGTCTAATATGTCATCAGTAAAGGGCGTATGACTGCGGTCTATACCCCAATCCTTATTTCTCTATCCATGGCTATCTGCCATGATTTTCCTAACCATTGCTTCAACATCAGCATTGGTCAATGTAGATTTAGGATCAACGCTCCTTGCCCCACAGGGCCCTCTAATGTCTCTTTGACGTGCTGCCGCGAAGTCTAAGGCCCATGCAGAACTTCCTTGTCCCCTGTTGCCATGGTCAATCACGCGGCGAGGTGGTGGTAATGGTTGATTCTGAACAGGGTCAACAATATCTCCATTCCTAGGTAATGGAGCGGGGTCGTTCAAATTACGATTATCAGGTCCTAGATTCAAGGCCGCCTCTTTTCAAGAAGGAAGTGATCCAAATCGAAGTTGTTCCACATTTTCATCCCTTTACACTGGTCGTCGTGGAGGTCTTGGTGGTTCCTCCGACAAGGATGAGTACTCTGGAGTAGGAGGATAAGCTGGCGGAGGTGTCCTCTACCTTTGGTGGTCATCAATTCATCTGTCTAGTGCAATAATATTTCGTCGTAACAAGGAACACTCTTGCCCTTGGCCTGCCAGCTCATCATTCGTCATATCCAACATATTAAGCACACGAGAGAGATCTCCTTCAGTTATCAGAGCAGAGACATGTAACTGATCATCAACATTAGCTCTTGGACGTAAAGTACTCGAGCTAGGTCGAGAAAAAGCACCAACACGAGCAGGACAAGCCATAATTTCCTTTCCGAGTCGTGTCGTAGCCCAATGGTGAGTGAGGTTCGTGATCCCCTCTTCAGGTTCCTAGCACGTGGTTCCCTCCTAAAGTCGGCTCATGGTGGCTCCCTAAAGACGCCACGTGGTGGCATTTGTGGGTCAGCTCGTTGCACCCTCGACAAGGCGGCTCGTGATGACATCCTGTGACCAGGTCGTGACCCCTTCCACGGGTCGGATCGCCCCCTACGAGCCACGAGCTAGGGACTCCATTTTAGCCTACTCGTGAACACTTTCTTCGTTAGCTTTGTTTGCTCGCGAAGCTCGTAAATCCCTGGGCTTCTTTCTAGCCATAATGTCTTGACTTTGCTGAAATCTTCAAAAACCAAAATAGTGGAAATTCGGATTACTTTCTTCGGACTTGAATATCCAAATAGTAGAGCAATAATATGATATGCTGAGACTTTGGTTCGCAGCGAAAGCACAAAAATGTAAGACCAAATTATATCTCTAACACCCAAATTGTCTAGAATTGTAGAGAATAATAATTAGAAATGAAAGAAAATGCAACAAACACAACAAATTCATAGTGGTTCGGCGTTAACGAGCCTACGTCCACTTTATATGTCTTTGATTATACGTAGAATGCAAGTATAATCAATGATTTCTCTCAATCTCACTTTTACAATGATGATTCACTCAATAATTTCGAGACAATACTGAATCGAAATAATGGAGAAACAGTAATGGTGGAAACAATGCTCAGAATTGCCAAAAGCTCCTGAAAAATTCCAAGTATGGGGCCATTTAAAGGTGATATCTGCAGGCGGTTCATGAGGACACGTGGCACGAATCCGGACGATCTCGGACCAATTCGTGGCTTGATGGAGAAATAGTTAGAATGGCCATTAGGGACAGGTGTCATTGGATCCATGATTCTCGGTTCGTGGCTGACCAAGTCGTGACCATTATTCCCTGGATATGGTTCCGGTTAGTGACCAATTGGAGTGTGGTTGGATCGTATGGATATCCATGAGCCGTGGTTGTGAAACTGACCATGAGCCGTGTCGCTAGGGGACCATGAGCCGAGTCAAAAAGGGGACCACGAGCCAGGTATATGCTCTCGAGTTGTGTGTGAATATCTCCGTCCATCTGAATATGAATCTTTATATCCATGGTGGCTTGACCAGAAAGTTAGCCAACAATGAAGTATCCTTAGTTATCTTTGAACTTCTTGGGGAATGACAGGGATTTGATAGTAAACAAACTTAGAACTCATCATGAAAAGTTAATATGTAACATGAAGGAAAAGAGTATGGAGGAGAGAAAATAACTTGTTGTATTCCTCTTAGTTGACAATAGCGCTTATGGACACGAATTGTAATCATTTTCATTTTCTTTCTGTTGCTTGCATTTCTGGGGCTCAAAAATGATGTCTTCTGGCAATAAATCTCGTAAAAGGTAGCTTATTTGTTTATATGAACAGGTAAATTCACACAAAGATACTTCCTCTTTTGTACATAAAGGTGTTTTGCTTACTTTGCGCTCAGGAGATTTTCTGGGGAATTCTCCTACCGGTATTGACGGTGGATCTGCCTTATCTGGGGAGCGATTTACACAAAACAAATAAGTGTATTAGAGGCTCAAATAAAGAAAAAAGATAAAGACATCGTCGAAGCAAAGAGGAGTATAAGGACGAATCCTTCTATTGATTTTGATGGAGAAAAGGACGAACTTCAGTGTCAAGCTATTGACTTAGAGGCGAGATAAAAAGATGTACTAGTAAAATGTAAAGAATGGGAACTGTCTTTGGATGCGCTCTTGGGATCTCCGCTTCTAGCATCTCGTAGGCTTTAACGGGATCCAAGTCTTCAGAGTTTGAGATAGGAGATTTTCCCTTTGGAATGGATTATTCCCTTGTTGGCAGGTGGCATAGACAGGTTAAGGTCAACATGAAAAGTTTTTATGATAGGAAGGGGATTGAGGGAAACTCTCATCGTACCAACTTTTATACCTCCAAAATTAAGCAATAACAAAAGGAGAAGCAATCCTTGCGCAAAGACGCCATTGACATGAGGAAGGAAAACAAAAACCTTCGTGCAATGGGCAAGGCTTTCAATCAAGCTTTAAAGTGGCAGCCTAAACCTTTGGATGACCCATGCATGGTCATAGACAAGGTGCGAAAGGTCGACGGGCTTTTGCGTGCTGCAATTCACCGTCCCGCTACTTCTTCCTGGTCCCAAGAATAAAATGCATTCTACCGTGGGCTAGACTATTGCTTATGCGGGAGTTGTTGTGCTAGGACATGGTTTTTTTTTTTTTGAAAATGTATTTATTTCATGAGCTTTCTTGTAAACAATTGTGTAATGTACGAAGTACACAGCATTTTATCAGTGGAGTATAGTATTCTATAGAGACAATATATACGAATGGGGGTAGGACTTTCAATGATATCACTTAGCATGCAACTGCGCATTTCAGTATAAACGCTTTTCCTTTAGCTATGGTTATATCATGACAAGGTGCACATCTCCGACATGTTTCGTTGGGAGTTTATCTTGTGGGCTTTTAAATAGCGTCTTATACTCTTTGTGGGATCAACAGTATCAAAGTGCGTCCAACATGAAAGGTCTATAGTGCTCATTCGTATTTTGTGTGTTAGAGCGAATATTTGATATACTCGTGCAAATCAAAGGCACTATCCCGAGCAAAAGAAAAATGAGGAAGGCTACCAGTTTGTTGCCTAATAATGGTGGTAATGCGCTTCGAAGACGAATCTAAGTGGGGAAAAGGATTGACTAACTCTATTTTATCCAGCTCTGAGAATTTGAATCGATCCAGATCCGGACGCCTAGTGTTGAGACTGGGACCCTATATCCGGCTGTGATTGGCGCCTGGGCTCGGCATTGAGACAAGGCCGGATTGCTTCCTCTAATATTTGTAAAGAACTAAATTGACCCTGATTTGGATATTTAAGATTATTGGCCAGAGATTCCTATTCGACTCTAGTAGAAGTCCTGAAATAACCCTTACCCAAATAATTAAAGAATGGGAATTGTGAACCCCTCTTCTGGTATTTGTAAAGCACTGAATCGACCCAGACTCGGGTACTAAGACAGATGATCGAAACCCCCTCCGGTATTTGTGAAGAGCCGAATCGACCCATATTTAGGTAGTAATATAGAAGACCAAAACCCCCTCCGGTATTTGTGAAGAGTCGAATCGACCCAGATTTGAGTATTAATATAGAGGACCGGAACCCCCTTTGGTATTTGTGAAGAGTCGAATCAACTTAGATTCGGGTATTAATATAGATGATCGGAACCCCCTCTGGTATTTGTGAAGAGCCGAATCGACCCAGATTCGGTATTAATATAAAAGACCGGAATCTCCTCCAGTATTAATTGTTTTGGCATCCCTTTTGGATTCGATCTGTGAAGCAGAGGCTGTATGTAACGACCCGTATTCTACGCATCATAGGATCGTAGAATATTTATTTCTTTCACATACGAAATCGTATGGTCATGTAACTTTGGGAGACGACTATTGGGGTCATTTCCCATGTTCATGATTTTTCCCGATTTTTAAATGACCATTTTACCCCTAGTTGGTACTGTTTTGACCATAACTTTTGACTGGAAAGGAATTTTGACCTGAAAACACTTTCATTGGCTCCAGATGATGGTTTACAATTCCGTAGAGTGGTCACATTAGCCAAACGGACTCACCGTTTGGGAGATATGGCTGAAACAATTTTCAGATGGTGAAAAACAGCTTAATTGGGCTTAACCGGGTGATTAGCAGCTAGGCCCAGAGGGGTATTTTGGGTTTAGAGGCATAGGAGGACTGATTAGGGTTAGGAAATCACTTTCATTTCAGTTTTGAGCCGCCACAAACCTTCTTGATACCTTAGTAATGGCTTCCATCCTCTAAAACCACTCCAAAACACATTTTTAGTGAAGATTAAGCCTAAACTACATCAAAACAAGGTCAAATAGCAACAAAGCAAGGTTGGAGCTGCTGCTATACATAGGAATTCGACCCAAACAGAAAGTATTTCAGATTTGGTGTTTTATTTTGTGGCAAAGGTGAGTGATAGCATCGTTTGACACTAATTACAGTTAATTAAGGGTGATTAGTGAAGATTAGCGAATTTATACACTAATAAATTCTGGAAAAATGTTTAGAAATTCTTAAATAATATTTTATGCCTCTGTTAGAAATTTGGTTCGATTTGGTTAAGTTTTATTAACTCTATGAATAGTTTTATTTAATCATGCTTAAGGGGAAAATGGGATTTTGGGTATATTTGATCCATTTTGACATGTAAATTCATTGTTTTGGTGTTTGTGGTTAGTTTTCTTTGTTGCTATGACTGTTTGACATGATTTGTGATTGGTTAGTATAGTTAGATTTGTCAAAAACGTCGTCGAGTGGCGTAAACAAGTTGCTGGAAAAAGTTGCAGAAAGTTGTGTAGGGTTTCGGATCGGATCGGATATGAGCTCGGATCGGATAGGAGACCTGGGCAAGGAACCCGACCGAACTGGAACCTGGCACAAAAGAAATTTGGCAAGAAGGAAGGCCACTTGTTAAAGTTGGAGTTGGACGGAGGATCGGATCGGAACCATGAAGCAGGATCGGATCGGAGTAGGCTAGAGAGCGGATCGGATCGGAGTAGGCTAGGGAGCGGAGCGGATCGGGGCAAGCAAGCGAGTGGGATCGGATCGGGCAAATGGAGAAGGACAGGATCAGATCTGGGAACTTAGAAGGGGGCAACCACTGAGCCAAGCAGAGAACAGGCATGGACTAGGACCACCGAACCGAACCGAACCGAGCAGGAAGGTTACACCGAACCGAACCGAGCTAGACGAGGAGCACCGAACCGAACCGTACGTGAGCTATTACTACTACGCGATGACTCTTTTGAAGACCAACTCCAATTCAGTCAAAACCCGAGATGCAAAGGAAGTCCAAATGAGGAGCTTTGACTCAGGATCCAGTTGGGAACCAATGAGTGGGCTTCATGGTTGGGCTTTGCTGCGGGACGTGTGCCAAGTTGCAGTCGATGTTTATGACTTTGGATCACTATGTATGGGAAGTACGTGAACGGATTCAGGGCTGAAATGGCCTAGGTACGACTAAAGAGCTATAAACCAATGAAGTGGGGTCATTTGTAAAGATTTGGTCATGACTCTATGTGGTAAGCTTGGTAGTAGCAGTAGTTGTACAAGTCGAACTCCGTCACTACTTCGATGGGTCTAGTGATTGACAGTGGTGGACATCGTATGCTTTACGCACTGAGTGAGAGATGTGAGGATGGTTGCTATGGATGATTTGTTTGCTATCATTACGACATGCACACCCCACCCCCGTATTCCTACACTATTTATTAAGGCACCTTAGAGTATTGTACGGTATGTGGTACTAACTCTTTGGTTGAAGGTCCAGGTTCAGGTATGGTTTAGTATACCATTTATTGTTCTATTTAGATGCTTATCGCTCATACCAGGCTTTATGTCTGACCCAGAGTTTTATGTCTCCTCTTATTACTCTGGGTGCTCACACGAGCAGACTAGAGACAGGTTAGCTGGGGATGCACGGGTAGACGATCCGGAGACGAGCAGGAGGCTTCCACGTAATATATATAGTATTCTCCTTGTGTTGTTGAAGATCACTGCTTGGGCATTAGTGGTGCATCTTCTACTTTAGGTTTCTTTTGTTTAGAGACAGTAAATTTGAAAAGTTGTAATAAGCTATATTTGGATTTCCGCTACTCTGATGTTGATGTTGATTTTAGTTATCAGCTCATGCACTGTCTCACCTGTTTTATGTCAAGTATGTTATTATTATTATATTTTACTCCATGCGCCGTGAGACATTCTAAAGGTCCTTGATTAGTTCGTTCCCTTCTTTCCTTTCTTCTGACGACCGTCCCGTGCTAGTCGGGCATGTGTACAGCGCACTTTCGAAGGAAATGCAGGCTGGTGCGGGGCGAGCCGTCACACTGTACGTGCTTCGTGAGCCACTTCTTGGGATTTTGATGTCAAAGCAGAGGGGGTACGTGCTTTGTTGGCCACTCTCTGGTCCTTTGCGTTTGGTGCATTTGGCTAGCTTATCCACAAGCAAGGCCCAAGGACTTACCCGACCTCCCTCCAGGAGACACCTCATCCTAGCCATCGTAGGCGATGATAAGTTCTTAGAAATTAGACCGGGCCATCATAGGCACATAACTAAGGTTTACTCTTTTGATGCTCTATACCGACCATCGTAGGTCCTGTTAGAGGCTTATACACCCCCCAGAGGGGTGCCCTAACCTGACCATCATAGGCGATTATTGGCGTTTGCATTCCCTTATGCGGGTAACACAGAACATAAGCAGAGGTAGGACGTGCTCTTCTGCGAGCAGAGGTAGGACATGCTTAGTTCTAGCAGAGGCATGGTGTACTCTTCTGCGAGCAAAGTCATCGCATGCTAAGGTTAGAGGCCCCGCCACGATCATTTCTCGTGTGAAATGGAGGCATACTGTAATGACCCGCATTGGCAGAGGTATTATAATTAATTTATTTAATTATATCAATGGTGATATAGTGAATTAAATGGTGATTTAATTCAATAATGGTGAATATTTAATTTAAAATGATAAATTAAATAATATATTTAATTCTGAAATAATCAGAATTGGCTGAAATGGCGATATTAGTATGAACTGGATCATCTGTGATATTTAATTCAGCTTGAAATTGAATTTGAATAACGAATATATTCAATCGTCGACAGTTGAACGTATAGTTTATAATATAATTAAAATAGAGCTCGAAATGGCGCGGCAGTTCGCTATTTGGCGATCTGAACTTCAACTGAATATACAGGGTTCGTTTTAAATTGGATTTCTGTGAAACAAGAAACGTGTGGAGCCGGTGGAGTATAATTTTCTAGTGGAAGAGAAAAATCGGGATTTCGTCGTGCAGATTTTGATTTATGTCCAAATCAAATTTTAGAATAGTCGCTATAGAATCGTTTATCGACCGTAATGGTTTAGTTGATATAACTAGTTATCGGATTTGAGTTTGAACACGGTTCTTTTGAAGAGTAGTGATAATTTAATTTTTAGAATTTACTGTAATTTTTAATTAATTAAATATGTGACTTTTTATTTGAAGTATTTTGCACCCTGAAATCAACATTTTTGAAGTTTCAAAATATGAGTCCACCTACCGATATTATTATATTCTTGGAATCCTGGCACATCGCTGATCTCAACGGTATTTTTATTACTGTCTAGTGCAGTTCGTATGTGGATCAAAATATACGAGACGGACACCCTTATTGTATAACGTTAAACAAAGATTTATAAAGGTGTGGACTAAATTCATTTCAGCGATAAATAGAAACCCACGTCTTTCCTTTTCCAACCACACAAATTAAGTGGACTTCCTCTCGTTCCTTAACGCAATAATGTGGACTTCAAACATCCGTATAAACACCCTATATAAATAACCCGCCCCAAACACTTCTAACCCAAAAACTATCTCCACCGAAGTCAATGCTTTATGAGCCGCCAATGTTCTTCCAGAAAACATTTTTCATCCTCATAAATTCCCAAAAATCCAAATCAAATCCTTAAATCGAAATACAAACATCAGTTTGCTCAATTTGGAAAGCTCCTCTTTTTGATGTATGAGACGTCGGGTGCGTTTCCTGTTGTAGCCGTGAAAGGGCTCGGGGTCGCGATTACTTAGGAGGAGATTGGGAAAGGAGGGACTGGCGTTGGTTTTTTGTTTGGGATGAAGACGCGTCATCAGGAAGTTCGGTTGTGAACTATAAATGGAAGGAGATCACATCGTTGGGATTTTCTTTTGGGTACAGTGTTTTTAATTTTGGAAGTTGAAGGTGCGGAGTGTCTGGTTGTAGCAGTGCATAGGTATTTTGTTGAGGAAGGAGCAGTTAATCAAAGTAAAGTTTGTATTTTTTTCAATGAAGGGGAAGTCGTTGTACTGGGTATTTGGGTGGAGTTGTTACGTCACGATGGGGTCGACTATACTGGAAGGTGTATGCTTGGGGTCTGAAAATGGTGGAGATGAGTACATGAGCTAGCGGTTTAAGGGGTACAGGAGATGAAGAAAAGATGGGTGTTTAGGAGTTAGAACAGTTGATGGTTGCAGTTTCTTTTTGGATGGATGCGTGTATGAGTACTGAAGTTCAAATAGAAGGAGAAAAAAGAGAGTTAAAGGAATCAGGAAGAAGGTAAATACGGGGAACGAGATATTTTGATAGCTAATCATGGGGTTATTTTGCTAAGTAAGGGTGTTTAACTCTAATGAATTAATTAGAGAATTTAGTTTATTTTGATAAATGAATTCAAACTTGTAACCAAGTATATTTTGCATCCGTTATCAGAATCCGACCAAAATGATTACATTGGAATCGTATAAATGACGGCTACACTCCAGAACTGCCTTGGAATCATTCGGAGCTTATATGGAAATATGACAGGATTAAACATCTGATTCGAATCGACGAACGTTAATCGTTATTTAACGGCTAACGCGCAAATGTGAGTAAATCTCACCAACTCTGAACAGTTTATAATTTCATGTTGTATTGTTAGAACTGCTAGATATTGGCTGATTGACTGTGTATTGACTGTTTTGATTGAACTGCTAGTCAGTTAGTTAAATTTCTATATTGTTTTCTGTTTAACAGAACGTATCATATAGAACTGAAAGTGATGTTATCTATATTGTTTAACATATGTGATGCAGGGAAACTGGTTGGAGGAATCCAACTGGATTCCTCAACATTTTTTTTCCATATATTGTGATATATGATGTGTTATATAATCTGTTATGGATTATGGGTGTTGGAATGATGTTGATCATTTTTATTCGATATTTTAAATATCGTAAAAGACCCTGGGATGTAAAATGAATTATTTCAATGTATATTAAAATAAAGGGATTTTATAAAATCAACGGATTTTATAAAAGGAAATATTTCGAAAATAAATAAAAGGGAAAAATGTTTTTAAAACGAATAGAGTTTTATAAAACGGGAAATCATTTGTAAAGTGAAGAACCGTTACTAAAAGTAAATCTTTATAAATGAATAGTTATTCGAAAAGGGAACTAATCGATGTTAGTTAATCGATTAGAGTTAAAGTTAAAAAGGAGTTAATCGATGTTAGTAAATCGATTAGAGAATAAAGTTAAAAGGAGTTAATCGATGTTAGTTTAATCGATTAGAGAATAAAGTTTAAAGAAGTTAATCGATGTTAGTTAATCGATTAGAGAATAAAGTTAAAAGAAGTTAATCGATGTTAGTTAATCGATTAGAGAATAAAGTTAAAAGGAGTTAATCGATGTTAGTTTAATCGATTAGAGTTAGAAGCAAATGAGTTAATCGAAAGAGTTATTCGAATAGAAAGTAAAAAGAGTTATTCGAATAGAAAGTAAAAATAGTTATTCGAATAGAAGCAAATGAGTTAATCGAATATAGTTTATTCGTAGAAAGTAAAAGGAGTTATCGAATATAGTTTATTCGAAAGGAGTTAAGTGAAATGAGTAAATCAATAGCGTTAGTCAAATAGAGTTAATCCAATAGTGTTAGTCCAATAGAGTTAATTGATAAGGGTTAATCGAATAGAGTTAAGTGAAAAGAGTCAATCGAATATAGCTATTCGAAGAGGGTTAAGTAAGGAAGTTAGTAAAAGGAATAAAGTGAACTTTGCTAATTTCAAAGTTAGAAATGTTGTTCAGTTAAGGTCTGAGAGGTAGTTCTACCCCAACGTGATTGGCTTCGTTTTTAACTAAGGAATAGTTAAGGTTCGGCAGTAAAGGAAATGGTTTGAGTTGGCATCACGATGGTTTGTTTAAACATCTGTCTAAGTCCAATGAAAAAGTTTTGGAAATGTTTTCCAAATAAGAAACCAGAAATGTTTTCTAATAAAGAAAACAAGAAATGGAAATGTTTT
Organism: Allium sativum; assembly: GCA_030737875.1. NCBI lineage: Eukaryota > Viridiplantae > Streptophyta > Magnoliopsida > Asparagales > Amaryllidaceae > Allium > Allium sativum. Next base: position 68,725,404 of record CM060909.1, on the reverse strand, counting down.
CCATTGTTAATAACGTATATTTTCCAAATTTAGTATATAAGAAATGTTGAATATAGGGAAACAGGAGATGAAAAATGAACTAAGGAGATAAATGTTAAATGATGTTTGATCGATATAATTTCCATTTGGAAATAATATCGTTGTTTGCACACCTGTTTTCTTCGATAGTTAAATCACAGACTATCGATGTTTTGACCATTTTAACGTTGTTAATATAGAGAGACCGGTTGGATTATTATCCAAAGAACCACTCTGTATTGGCATAAGCGTTGCGAATCATATATGCCAAAGGAAATTGAAGATGAAGTTATGCAAGGGCTATCCTGTTCACAGAATAGTGCCTTCGGTTCATCCTGTTCCTGGATGACTTGTATGGACGGATGTCTGACAGAGTATTTCCAGACGATCACGTATATCGATTTCTCCAATCGTACCAAGAGTGGAAGCGGAGAAGGAAACTTCTTTTAGCTAACACATAATGTATGGTTGAGGACGTCGATCGGTGATCTGATGGATTTGACGATGTGGCATTCAAAGTGAATCTGATGTGATGATAAAGCGTAGCTTCTAGCCTCACATCCGGTAAATGACAGAAATCGGGCAGGCAACATGTCTAAGTCGGTCGCACCGAAGTAGGGTGTATAATCACCTGATTTAGAGTTTCATTTACTTCTAAAAATCTATTGTTGATGCTGTCCCATTCGGGAAACGGTTGCTGATCCCAACCGTTGGTGATATACATTCGATACACTCAAGCGAAATGAGTGGTCGGTCATGTGTGGCCGGGTTGCAAGATGTTCTTGTTGAACCCAGTGTATTCCTCTCTAGAGGTACACGAGCGATAGGTGGTTCCGTACCTTGTCATAGTTGGAAATCCATTACCCAATACGTGCTTGCGGTTTTGATTGTATACTATATATGTAGAACGTGAGATGAAAGCGTTTCTGCTAGATGATTATATATACTGTGGTTGATAGACATTATTATAATATCAAAAAGGTTTTTGATATAAAGATATTTTGGATTCTCATAAGGGAAAAACCCGTTCCGTTATGCGGCGTGGTCTTATGAGATATCGTTTACTTGTTCGAACTGCTTTTAAACTGTTTTACTTATACCAGTCCCATGACTGACCCGGAGTTTACTTTGTTGTTTTCCCTAAACTCTTGGGTGCCTAAATTTGTACGGGCAGTCAAGTAGTCGGGATTTACAGATATACTGGAAGAGCTGGAGCTAGAGGCTTCAGGATCATATAGCTATAGTTATTTCCGCTGTGTTGTAAGTGTTGTACTTTGATAATGATATGTATATTCAAGTACCAATTTTGTATTTCAAAGTTATGTTATGAAATGTATTCATTCGTTCTGCAGTGAGATTCGTGTTACTCTGATGTTGTGTTCTTCTTCTTCTTCTTCTTCTTCTATTCTAATTTTCTATCTTATCTTTTCTCACCCTCTAATTTCTTTCACTAATTACCAGGATTTTTCGATGTTTTGGTTATCGACATCGTGGTTATGTCGATAACCAAAGTCGCTCGAAATCCAGGTCAATACAATTGGTATCAGAGCTTAAGTTAAGAATTTCTTGGCTCCGTGGCGTGACTCGGTAGAGATAGGGTTAGTAATACCCTAGATTGAGTTGAGTGTATATATACGAGTGAACATATTTGTATTGGATATAAAAATTAGTTTTATATTGTGGTGATTCATTGGTTGAGTTGTTTATGGGTTCTGGTCGATCAGTTTGATCCACTGTATCGGTAGGGATTTTGAAAATACTTGAATACGATGAACCATCATGGTATGTTTTGAAAGAGGGTAAATAAAAATAGTTTTACCCAAAATATATTTTGATATATATTGGATATATTGGTTGTTATTATAATCGAGTAAGATTATAAATTTAATAGTAATGTGAATAACCAATCAGAATTCATATAAGTGAAATACGTAAAATCAGATGAGTTAAATCTGAAATTTAAACCAGAAATTGAAGTTAAAACTCTGGAGAAATGGGATAAGTGTTTGTAAACAGATTTGGATTAAAAATAAGGAAAATTTAAGATCCTGGGAAATTTTAAATTGTTTTACAAGTAGTGTGAATTATATTTTGAAATGAATTTCAAAGTGGAAATGTTTAGAAATGGTTTTATAGTATTGAACTCAGTTCGATCGCTGGAAAATAGATTCTGATGATGACAGCTGCATCATCAGTATTCATTTTCGAGTTGTAAGTGACGAATTACTACCAGAGATACTATTTTAAATTTGTTTTGGGAAAGACAAGTTGTGTTGAATTTCAAAATAGAATTTAAAATATAGAATTTGAATTTTGAAATAGATTTGAAATATTAACTTGTTTTAAAAGAAATAAAACGAGAAGTTCCTTTATAAACGAAGTTTATAAATAGTTCTTTTATAAACGAAGCTTATAAATGAAGTGAAGAGAATTATCATTGGATAATTCAGAAATAAAAATTCATTGTTTTGGTGTTTGTGGTTAGTTTTCTTTGTTGCTATGACTGTTTGACATGATTTGTGATTGGTTAGTATAGTTAGATTTGTCAAAAACGTCGTCGAGTGGCGTAAACAAGTTGCTGGAAAAAGTTGCAGAAAGTTGTGTAGGGTTTCGGATCGGATCGGATATGAGCTCGGATCGGATAGGAGACCTGGGCAAGGAACCCGACCCGAACTGGAACCTGGCACAAAAGAAATTTGGCAAGAAGGAAGGCCACTTGTTAAAGTTGGAGTTGGACGGAGGATCGGATCGGAACCATGAAGCAGGATCGGATCGGAGTAGGCTAGAGAGCGGATCGGATCGGAGTAGGCTAGGGAGCGGAGCGGATCGGGGCAAGCAAGCGAGTGGGATCGGATCGGGCAAATGGAGAAGGACAGGATCAGATCTGGGAACTTAGAAGGGGGCAACCACTGAGCCAAGCAGAGAACAGGCATGGACTAGGACCACCGAACCGAACCGAACCGAGCAGGAAGGTTACACCGAACCGAACCGAGCTAGACGAGGAGCACCGAACCGAACCGTACGTGAGCTATTACTACTACGCGATGACTCTTTTGAAGACCAACTCCAATTCAGTCAAAACCCGAGATGCAAAGGAAGTCCAAATGAGGAGCTTTGACTCAGGATCCAGTTGGGAACCAATGAGTGGGCTTCATGGTTGGGCTTTGCTGCGGGACGTGTGCCAAGTTGCAGTCGATGTTTATGACTTTGGATCACTATGTATGGGAAGTACGTGAACGGATTCAGGGCTGAAATGGCCTAGGTACGACTAAAGAGCTATAAACCAATGAAGTGGGGTCATTTGTAAAGATTTGGTCATGACTCTATGTGGTAAGCTTGGTAGTAGCAGTAGTTGTACAAGTCGAACTCCGTCACTACTTCGATGGGTCTAGTGATTGACAGTGGTGGACATCGTATGCTTTACGCACTGAGTGAGAGATGTGAGGATGGTTGCTATGGATGATTTGTTTGCTATCATTACGACATGCACACCCCACCCCCGTATTCCTACACTATTTATTAAGGCACCTTAGAGTATTGTACGGTATGTGGTACTAACTCTTTGGTTGAAGGTCCAGGTTCAGGTATGGTTTAGTATACCATTTATTGTTCTATTTAGATGCTTATCGCTCATACCAGGCTTTATGTCTGACCCAGAGTTTTATGTCTCCTCTTATTACTCTGGGTGCTCACACGAGCAGACTAGAGACATGTTAGCTGGGGATGCACGGGTAGACGATCCGGAGACGAGCAGGAGGCTTCCACGTAATATATATAGTATTCTCCTTGTGTTGTTGAAGATCACTGCTTGGGCATTAGTGGTGCATCTTCTACTTTAGGTTTCTTTTGTTTAGAGACAGTAAATTTGAAAAGTTGTAATAAGCTATATTTGGATTTCCGCTGCTCTGATGTTGATGTTGATTTTAGTTATCAGCTCATGCACTGTCTCACCTGTTTTATGTCAAGTATGTTATTATTATTATATTTTACTCCATGCGCCGTGAGACATTCTAAAGGTCCTTGATTAGTTCGTTCCCTTCTTTCCTTTCTTCTGACGACCGTCCCGTGCTAGTCGGGCATGTGTACAGCGCACTTTCGAAGGAAATGCAGGCTGGTGCGGGGCGAGCCGTCACACTGTACGTGCTTCGTGAGCCACTTCTTGGGATTTTGATGTCAAAGCAGAGGGGGTACGTGCTTTGTTGGCCACTCTCTGGTCCTTTGCGTTTGGTGCATTTGGCTAGCTTATCCACAAGCAAGGCCCAAGGACTTACCCGACCTCCCTCCAGGAGACACCTCATCCTAGCCATCGTAGGCGATGATAAGTTCTTAGAAATTAGACCGGGCCATCATAGGCACATAACTAAGGTTTACTCTTTTGATGCTCTATACCGACCATCGTAGGTCCTGTTAGAGGCTTATACACCCCCCAGAGGGGTGCCCTAACCTGACCATCATAGGCGATTATTGGCGTTTGCATTCCCTTATGCGGGTAACACAGAACATAAGCAGAGGTAGGACGTGCTCTTCTGCGAGCAGAGGTAGGACATGCTTAGTTCTAGCAGAGGCATGGTGTACTCTTCTGCGAGCAAAGTCATCGCATGCTAAGGTTAGAGGCCCCGCCACGATCATTTCTCGTGTGAAATGGAGGCATACTGTAATGACCCGCATTGGCAGAGGTATTATAATTAATTTATTTAATTATATCAATGGTGATATAGTGAATTAAATGGTGATTTAATTCAATAATGGTGAATATTTAATTTAAAATGATAAATTAAATAATATATTTAATTCTGAAATAATCAGAATTGGCTGAAATGGCGATATTAGTATGAACTGGATCATCTGTGATATTTAATTCAGCTTGAAATTGAATTTGAATAACGAATATATTCAATCGTCGACAGTTGAACGTATAGTTTATAATATAATTAAAATAGAGCTCGAAATGGCGCGGCAGTTCGCTATTTGGCGATCTGAACTTCAACTGAATATACAGGGTTCGTTTTAAATTGGATTTCTGTGAAACAAGAAACGTGTGGAGCCGGTGGAGTATAATTTTCTAGTGGAAGAGAAAAATCGGGATTTCGTCGTGCAGATTTTGATTTATGTCCAAATCAAATTTTAGAATAGTCGCTATAGAATCGTTTATCGACCGTAATGGTTTAGTTGATATAACTAGTTATCGGATTTGAGTTTGAACACGGTTCTTTTGAAGAGTAGTGATAATTTAATTTTTAGAATTTACTGTAATTTTTAATTAATTAAATATGTGACTTTTTATTTGAAGTATTTTGCACCCTGAAATCAACATTTTTGAAGTTTCAAAATATGAGTCCACCTACCGATATTATTATATTCTTGGAATCCTGGCACATCGCTGATCTCAACGGTATTTTTATTACTGTCTAGTGCAGTTCGTATGTGGATCAAAATATACGAGACGGACACCCTTATTGTATAACGTTAAACAAAGATTTATAAAGGTGTGGACTAAATTCATTTCAGCGATAAATAGAAACCCACGTCTTTCCTTTTCCAACCACACAAATTAAGTGGACTTCCTCTCGTTCCTTAACGCAATAATGTGGACTTCAAACATCCGTATAAACACCCTATATAAATAACCCGCCCCAAACACTTCTAACCCAAAAACTATCTCCACCGAAGTCAATGCTTTATGAGCCGCCAATGTTCTTCCAGAAAACATTTTTCATCCTCATAAATTCCCAAAAATCCAAATCAAATCCTTAAATCGAAATACAAACATCAGTTTGCTCAATTTGGAAAGCTCCTCTTTTTGATGTATGAGACGTCGGGTGCGTTTCCTGTTGTAGCCGTGAAAGGGCTCGGGGTCGCGATTACTTAGGAGGAGATTGGGAAAGGAGGGACTGGCGTTGGTTTTTTGTTTGGGATGAAGACGCGTCATCAGGAAGTTCGGTTGTGAACTATAAATGGAAGGAGATCACATCGTTGGGATTTTCTTTTGGGTACAGTGTTTTTAATTTTGGAAGTTGAAGGTGCGGAGTGTCTGGTTGTAGCAGTGCATAGGTATTTTGTTGAGGAAGGAGCAGTTAATCAAAGTAAAGTTTGTATTTTTTTCAATGAAGGGGAAGTCGTTGTACTGGGTATTTGGGTGGAGTTGTTACGTCACGATGGGGTCGACTATACTGGAAGGTGTATGCTTGGGGTCTGAAAATGGTGGAGATGAGTACATGAGCTAGCGGTTTAAGGGGTACAGGAGATGAAGAAAAGATGGGTGTTTAGGAGTTAGAACAGTTGATGGTTGCAGTTTCTTTTTGGATGGATGCGTGTATGAGTACTGAAGTTCAAATAGAAGGAGAAAAAAGAGAGTTAAAGGAATCAGGAAGAAGGTAAATACGGGGAACGAGATATTTTGATAGCTAATCATGGGGTTATTTTGCTAAGTAAGGGTGTTTAACTCTAATGAATTAATTAGAGAATTTAGTTTATTTTGATAAATGAATTCAAACTTGTAACCAAGTATATTTTGCATCCGTTATCAGAATCCGACCAAAATGATTACATTGGAATCGTATAAATGACGGCTACACTCCAGAACTGCCTTGGAATCATTCGGAGCTTATATGGAAATATGACAGGATTAAACATCTGATTCGAATCGACGAACGTTAATCGTTATTTAACGGCTAACGCGCAAATGTGAGTAAATCTCACCAACTCTGAACAGTTTATAATTTCATGTTGTATTGTTAGAACTGCTAGATATTGGCTGATTGACTGTGTATTGACTGTTTTGATTGAACTGCTAGTCAGTTAGTTAAATTTCTATATTGTTTTCTGTTTAACAGAACGTATCATATAGAACTGAAAGTGATGTTATCTATATTGTTTAACATATGTGATGCAGGGAAACTGGTTGGAGGAATCCAACTGGATTCCTCAACATTTTTTTTCCATATATTGTGATATATGATGTGTTATATAATCTGTTATGGATTATGGGTGTTGGAATGATGTTGATCATTTTTATTCGATATTTTAAATATCGTAAAAGACCCTGGGATGTAAAATGAATTATTTCAATGTATATTAAAATAAAGGGATTTTATAAAATCAACGGATTTTATAAAAGGAAATATTTCGAAAATAAATAAAAGGGAAAAATGTTTTTAAAACGAATAGAGTTTTATAAAATGGGAAATCATTTGTAAAGTGAAGAACCGTTACTAAAAGTAAATCTTTATAAATGAATAGTTATTCGAAAAGGGAACTAATCGATGTTAGTTAATCGATTAGAGTTAAAGTTAAAAAGGAGTTAATCGATGTTAGTAAATCGATTAGAGAATAAAGTTAAAAGGAGTTAATCGATGTTAGTTTAATCGATTAGAGAATAAAGTTTAAAGAAGTTAATCGATGTTAGTTAATCGATTAGAGAATAAAGTTAAAAGAAGTTAATCGATGTTAGTTAATCGATTAGAGAATAAAGTTAAAAGGAGTTAATCGATGTTAGTTTAATCGATTAGAGTTAGAAGCAAATGAGTTAATCGAAAGAGTTATTCGAATAGAAAGTAAAAAGAGTTATTCGAATAGAAAGTAAAAATAGTTATTCGAATAGAAGCAAATGAGTTAATCGAATATAGTTTATTCGTAGAAAGTAAAAGGAGTTATCGAATATAGTTTATTCGAAAGGAGTTAAGTGAAATGAGTAAATCAATAGCGTTAGTCAAATAGAGTTAATCCAATAGTGTTAGTCCAATAGAGTTAATTGATAAGGGTTAATCGAATAGAGTTAAGTGAAAAGAGTCAATCGAATATAGCTATTCGAAGAGGGTTAAGTAAGGAAGTTAGTAAAAGGAATAAAGTGAACTTTGCTAATTTCAAAGTTAGAAATGTTGTTCAGTTAAGGTCTGAGAGGTAGTTCTACCCCAACGTGATTGGCTTCGTTTTTAACTAAGGAATAGTTAAGGTTCGGCAGTAAAGGAAATGGTTTGAGTTGGCATCACGATGGTTTGTTTAAACATCTGTCTAAGTCCAATGAAAAAGTTTTGGAAATGTTTTCCAAATAAGAAACCAGAAATGTTTTCTAATAAAGAAAACAAGAAATGGAAATGTTTTCCATTGTTAATAACGTATATTTTCCAAATTTAGTATATAAGAAATGTTGAATATAGGGAAACAGGAGATGAAAAATGAACTAAGGAGATAAATGTTAAATGATGTTTGATCGATATAATTTCCATTTGGAAATAATATCGTTGTTTGCACACCTGTTTTCTTCGATAGTTAAATCACAGACTATCGATGTTTTGACCATTTTAACGTTGTTAATATGGAGAGACCGGTTGGATTATTATCCAAAGAACCACTCTGTATTGGCATAAGCGTTGCGAATCATATATGCCAAAGGAAATTGAAGATGAAGTTATGCAAGGGCTATCCTGTTCACAGAATAGTGCCTTCGGTTCATCCTGTTCCTGGATGACTTGTATGGACGGATGTCTGACAGAGTATTTCCAGACGATCACGTATATCGATTTCTCCAATCGTACCAAGAGTGGAAGCGGAGAAGGAAACTTCTTTTAGCTAACACATAATGTATGGTTGAGGACGTCGATCGGTGATCTGATGGATTTGACGATGTGGCATTCAAAGTGAATCTGATGTGATGATAAAGCGTAGCTTCTAGCCTCACATCCGGTAAATGACAGAAATCGGGCAGGCAACATGTCTAAGTCGGTCGCACCGAAGTAGGGTGTATAATCACCTGATTTAGAGTTTCATTTACTTCTAAAAATCTATTGTTGATGCTGTCCCATTCGGGAAACGGTTGCTGATCCCAACCGTTGGTGATATACATTCGATACACTCAAGCGAAATGAGTGGTCGGTCATGTGTGGCCGGGTTGCAAGATGTTCTTGTTGAACCCAGTGTATTCCTCTCTAGAGGTACACGAGCGATAGGTGGTTCCGTACCTTGTCATAGTTGGAAATCCATTACCCAATACGTGCTTGCGGTTTTGATTGTATACTATATATGTAGAACGTGAGATGAAAGCGTTTCTGCTAGATGATTATATATACTGTGGTTGATAGACATTATTATAATATCAAAAAGGTTTTTGATATAAAGATATTTTGGATTCTCATAAGGGAAAAACCCGTTCCGTTATGCGGCGTGGTCTTATGAGATATCGTTTACTTGTTCGAACTGCTTTTAAACTGTTTTACTTATACCAGTCCCATGACTGACCCGGAGTTTACTTTGTTGTTTTCCCTAAACTCTTGGGTGCCTAAATTTGTACGGGCAGTCAAGTAGTCGGGATTTACAGATATACTGGAAGAGCTGGAGCTAGAGGCTTCAGGATCATATAGCTATAGTTATTTCCGCTGTGTTGTAAGTGTTGTACTTTGATAATGATATGTATATTCAAGTACCAATTTTGTATTTCAAAGTTATGTTATGAAATGTATTCATTCGTTCTGCAGTGAGATTCGTGTTACTCTGATGTTGTGTTCTTCTTCTTCTTCTTCTTCTTCTATTCTAATTTTCTATCTTATCTTTTCTCACCCTCTAATTTCTTTCACTAATTACCAGGATTTTTCGATGTTTTGGTTATCGACATCGTGGTTATGTCGATAACCAAAGTCGCTCGAAATCCAGGTCAATACAATTGGTATCAGAGCTTAAGTTAAGAATTTCTTGGCTCCGTGGCGTGACTCGGTAGAGATAGGGTTAGTAATACCCTAGATTGAGTTGAGTGTATATATACGAGTGAACATATTTGTATTGGATATAAAAATTAGTTTTATATTGTGGTGATTCATTGGTTGAGTTGTTTATGGGTTCTGGTCGATCAGTTTGATCCACTGTATCGGTAGGGATTTTGAAAATACTTGAATACGATGAACCATCATGGTATGTTTTGAAAGAGGGTAAATAAAAATAGTTTTACCCAAAATATATTTTGATATATATTGGATATATTGGTTGTTATTATAATCGAGTAAGATTATAAATTTAATAGTAATGTGAATAACCAATCAGAATTCATATAAGTGAAATACGTAAAATCAGATGAGTTAAATCTGAAATTTAAACCAGAAATTGAAGTTAAAACTCTGGAGAAATGGGATAAGTGTTTGTAAACAGATTTGGATTAAAAATAAGGAAAATTTAAGATCCTGGGAAATTTTAAATTGTTTTACAAGTAGTGTGAATTATATTTTGAAATGAATTTCAAAGTGGAAATGTTTAGAAATGGTTTTATAGTATTGAACTCAGTTCGATCGCTGGAAAATAGATTCTGATGATGACAGCTGCATCATCAGTATTCATTTTCGAGTTGTAAGTGACGAATTACTACCAGAGATACTATTTTAAATTTGTTTTGGGAAAGACAAGTTGTGTTGAATTTCAAAATAGAATTTAAAATATAGAATTTGAATTTTGAAATAGATTTGAAATATTAACTTGTTTTAAAAGAAATAAAACGAGAAGTTCCTTTATAAACGAAGTTTATAAATAGTTCTTTTATAAACGAAGCTTATAAATGAAGTGAAGAGAATTATCATTGGATAATTCAGAAATAAAAATACAAGTATGAAATTGAAAGGGAAATCTATTTTCCAAAGGTAGAAATATCGATTTCAAAAGGAATTGAAACCGAGATCTATTTAAAGGAATTTGAATAAAGGAAGTTCAAACATAGGATTTGAATATAGAAAATTCAAAGGGGATTTGAATAAAGAGAATTCAAATAGAAATTGAATATAGAAATTCAAAGGGAGTTTGAATATATGAAATTCAATGGAAGTGATATAGAATTTGAATATAGAGATTCAAATGGCGTTTGGATATAGAAAATATAAGAGATTTCAAATATAGGATTTGAATATCGAAAGTGAAATGAAATTTGAATGTAGAGGATTCAAATAGAATTGAAAATGAAATTTGAATGTAGAGGATTCAAATAGAATTGAAAACGAAATTTGAATGTCGAGGATTCAAATAGAATTGAAAACGAAATTTGAATGTCGAGGATTCAAATAGAATTGAAAACGAAATTTGAATGTCGAGGATTCAAATAGAATTGAAAATGAAATTTGAATAAAGAGGATTCAAATAGAATTAAAATTGAAATTTGAATATAGAAGATTTGAAGGGAATTGAAATGAAATTCAAGTATAGAATTTGGATAAGAGAATTGAAATGGAATTTGAATTAGGAAAATTCAAATAGAGTTAAAAAGGAATTTGAATATAGGATTCAAATAGAATTCAAATGGAATTTGAATATAGCATTCAAAGAGGATTTGAGGATTTATATTCGAAATTGAATATGAAGCGTAAGTTGAAAATGGATTCAAAATTAGTTAATAAGCAAGTTAAAATATATTTGAACATGTCATGTTCAAGTATAAAAGTGAAGTAGACTAAAGAGTTAATTAACAAATTAATTAACGAATTGAGTTAAAACGATCAGGTATAGTTAAAATAGATTGGGCAGGTATAAATATACATGAGATAGATATGGATAAGGTATATAAATATAATGCTCGACGAAAAGGGTATGTATTTAATTCATATATGAGATTTTATGCGCCGTATCGGCTAGCCGCTTGGCTTTTCTTTTTCTTTTTGATTGGAGAAGGCCCGTGTGGTAGTTTGGGGATTTTCCCGATGCTCCTAGTACAAAGGAGGTTATGGCAATTTTTTCCGGGAATTTAAGGAGTTAGAATATTTTTTGAAATAATTTGATAGTTAGAAATCAACGTATCGATATATATATATATATATATATATATATATATATATATATATATATATATAGAAGTCGATAAGAAAACGAACTTAAAAATAGAATAGTAAAATCAAAAAGGAAGACTAAGAAAAAAAATCTAGTAAGGATAGATAGAGGAAGAGTACGTGTTTAAAAGTGAATAAGTAGTTGTGTGGTATTGATTATTCGAGTAAGTAGTCATATCTGTTTTGATGTTATAAATGTTATTCAGTCAAAGTCTGAGAGGTAGTTATACCCCAACTTGATTGATTTCATTATTAACAAATAAATAGTAATATTTCAGGCTCGAAGATCAATGTTGAATAAGAGTTAGTTGAATATAGTATTTGGGTTGTCGTAACGATGTTTTACACAACTTCCGTTTTAACCCAAATAAGTGTAACTTGGAAATATAATAATAAATATTTCCTAAGTATAGAAATAAACGAGATCGGAAAAGAGATAAGTAATTGGGGTATTTTCCAATTATAAATAGGATTATAAAGGTTATTGATTTAGAAAATAAAGGAAGGCGATATTCGGAAATGTTTTCCTAATAACGTAAAAGGCTAATATGGTTATTGAAAATATTTGGTTAACAAATATTGATACAGAAATAGAGAAGTGATTTAACTAATGGAATATTAATCAAGGGTTCAGTGACAGGTTCAAAAAGGAAAATTTGATTTTTGAAAAGAGTAAACTGTTTGAAAATTCCCAGGGAAAGACTGTTTAAATTAAAAACAAAGTTAACAGAAATTTGTGAAAGCAGATTTGAATTAAAGTAAAGTCAGTTAAGTGGTAACTGAAGTTGAATTGAAATCGAATAAGATTGGATTTGTGAAATTAAAATCCGAAATGGTATTGGATTGAGGAGTTAAGGAATTAAAAATCAAGAATTTGACTTGAGTTGAAATGGGATTTGGCTCGGATATAAGCGAATGGTTGTGTGGGAGATAAAAACTGATTTGGAGTTCGATTGGCATGACATTGGTATATGCCGAATTAACAACAGAGGTAAAGGGTATAATGATATGCCGACAAAAAGGTACAAGTTTATATTTCTATTAGATATAAGATTTATGAGCCGAATTGGCAAGCCGCTTGGCTGTTTGATTTTCTTTTGGGTTGGAGATGGCCCGGAGAGGCGAGTTGGAGTTTGACGTATTGCCAGTACGAAGGAGGTGCTGGCGAAATTTTTCGAAAAGTTAAGGTGTTAGAAAATTTTCAGGATTTTTGAAAATTTTCGTTGATAAGAATTGATTAATATTTAATTGAAATTTAAATTGGTTCAGTTGAAAACTGAAGTTGAGAAGTGAACAAATATGTTCTAACCAGTCGATAGGGTCGTCCTCTACCTTTTAGCAATTTCGAGGACGAAATTATTTTAAGTGGGGAAGATTGTAATGACCCGCATTGGCAGAGGTATTATAATTAATTTATTTAATTAAATCAATGGTGATATAGTGAATTAAATGGTGGTTTAATTCAATAATGGTGAATATTTAATTTAAAATGATAAACTAAATAATATATTTAATTCTGAAATAATCAGAATTGGCTGAAATGGCGATATTAGTATGAACTGGATCATCTGTGATATTTAATTCAGCTTGGAATTGAATTTGAATAACGAATATATTCAATTGTCGACAGTTGAACGTATAGTTTATAATATAATTAAAATAGAGCTCGAAATGGCGCGGTATTTCGCTATTTGGCGATCTGAACTTCAACTGAATATACAAGGTTCGTTTTAAACCGGATTTCTGTGAAACAAGAAATGTGTGGAGCTGGTGGAGTATATTTTTCTAGTGGAAGAGAAAAATCGGGATTTCGTCGTGTAGATTTTGATTTATGTCCAAATCAAATTTTAGAATAGTCGCTATAGAATCGTTTATCGATCGTAATGGTTTAGTCAATATAACTAGTTATCGGATTCAAATTTGAACAAGGTTCTTTTGAAGAGTAGTGATAATTTAATTTTTAGAATTTTACTGTAATTTTTAATTAATTAAATATGTGACTTTTTAGTTGAAGTATTTTACACCCTGAAATCAACATTTTTGAAGTTTAAAAATATGAGTCCATTTACCGATATTATTATATTCTTGGAATCCTGGCACATCGCTAATCTCAATGGGATTTTTATTACTGTCTACTGCAGTTCGTATGTGGATCAAAATATACGAGACGGACACCCTTATTGTATAACGTTAAACAAAGATTTATAAAGGTGTGGACTAAATTCATTTCAGCGATAAATAGAAACCTACGTCTTTCCTTTTCCAACCACACAAATTAAGTGGACTTCCTCTCGTTCCTTATCGCAATAATGTGGACTTCAAACATCCGTATAAACACCCTATATAAATAACCCGCCCCAAACACTTCTAACCCAAAAACTATCTCCACCAAAGTCAATGCTTTACGAGCCGCCAATGTTCTTCCAGAAAACATTTTTCATCCTCATAAATTCCCAAAAATCCAAATCAAATCCTTAAATTGAAATACAAACATCAGTTTGCTCAATTTGGAAAGCTCCTCTTTTTGATGTATGAGACGTCGGGTGCGTTTCCTGTTGTAGCCGTGAAAGGGCTCGGGGTCGCGATTACTTTGGAGGAGATTGGGAAAGGTGGGACTGGCGTTGGTTTTTTGTTTGGGATCAAGACGCGTCATCAGGAAGTTCGGTTGTGAACTATAAATGGAAGGAGATCACATCGTTGGGATTTTCTTTTGGGTACAGTGTTTTTAATTCTGGAAGTTGAAGGTGCGGAGTGTCTGGTTGTAGCAGTGCATAGGTATTTTGTTGAGGAAGGAGCAGTTAATCAAAGTAAAGTTTGTATTTGTTTTCAATGAAGGGGAAGTCGTTGTACTGGGTATTTGGGTGGAGTTGTTACGTCACGATGGGGTCGAGCTATACTGGAAGGTGTATGCTTGGGGTCTGAAAATGGTGGAGATGAGTACATGAGCTAGCGGTTTAAGGGGTACAGGAGATGAAGAATAGATGGGTGTTTAGGAGTTAGAACAGTTGATGGTTGCAGTTTCTTTTTGGATGGATGCGTGTATGAGTACTGAAGTTCAAATAGAAGGAGAAAAAAGGGAGTTAAAGGAATCAGGAAGAAGGTAAATACGGGGAACGAGATATTTTGATAGCTAATCATGGGGTTATTTTGCTAAGTAAGGGTGTTTAACTCTAACGAATTAATTAGAGAATTTAGTTTATTTTGATAAATGAATTCAAACTTGTAACCAAGTATATTTTGCATCAGTTATCAGAATCCGACCAAAATGATTACATTGGAATCGTATAAATGACGACTACACTCCAGAACTGCCTTGGAATCATTCGGAGCTTGTATGGAAATATGACAGGATTAAATATCTGATTCGAATCGACGAACGTTAATCGTTATTTAACGGCTAACGCGCAAATGTGAGTAAATCTCACCAACTCTGAACAGTTTATAATTTCATGTTGTATTGTTAGAACTGTTAGATATTGGCTGATTGACTGTGTGTTGACTGTTTTGATTGAACTGCTAGTCAGTTAGTTAAATTTCTATATTGTTTTCTGTTTAACAGAATGTATCATATAGAACTGAAAGTGATGTTATCTATATTGTTTAACATATGTGATGCAGGGAAACTGGTTGGAGGAATCCAACTGGATTCCTCAACATTTTTTTTCCATATATTGTGATATATGATGTGTTATATAATCTGTTATGGATTATGGGTGTTGGAATGATGTTGATCATTTTTATTCGATATTTTAAATATCGTAAAAGACCCTGGGATGTAAAATGAATTATTTCAATGTATATTGAAATAAAGGGATTTTATAAAATCAACGGATTTTGTAAAAGGAAATATTTCGAAAATAAATAAAAGGGAAAAATGTTTTTAAAACGAATAGAATTTTATAAAAAGGGAAATCATTTGTAAAGTGAAGAACCGTTTCTAAAAGTAAATCTTTATAAATGAATAGTTAGTCGAAAAGGGAACTAATCGATGTTAGTTAATCGATTAGAGTTAAAGTTAAAAAGGAGTTAATCGATGTTAGTAAATCGATTAGAGAATAAAGTTAAAAGGAGTTAATCGATGTTAGTTTAATCGATTAGAGAATAAAGTTTAAAGAAGTTAATCGATGTTAGTTAATCGATTAGAGAATAAAGTTAAAAGAAGTTAATCGATGTTAGTTAATCGATTAGAGAATAAAGTTAAAAGGAGTTAATCGATGTTAGTTTAATCGATTAGAGTTAGAAGCAAATGAGTTAATCGAAAGAGTTATTCGAATAGAAAGTAAAAAGAGTTATTCGAATAGAAAGTAAAAATAGTTATTCGAATAGAAGCAAATGAGTTAATCGAATATAGTTTATTCGTAGAAAGTAAAAGGAGTTATCGAATATAGTTTATTCGAAAGGAGTTAAGTGAAATGAGTAAATCAATAGCGTTAGTCAAATAGAGTAAATCCAATAGTGTTAGTCCAATAGAGTTAGTTGATAAAGGTTAATCGAATAGAGTTAAGTGAAAAGAGTCAATCGAATATAGCTATTCGAAGAGGGTTAAGTAAGGAAGTTAGTAAAAGGAATAAAGTGAACTTTGCTAATTTCAAAGTTAGAAATGTTGTTCAGTTAAGGTCTGAGAGGTAGTTCTACCCCAACGTGATTGGCTTCGTTTTTAACTAAGGAAAAGTTAAGGTTCGGCAGTAAAGGAAATGGTTTGAGTTGGCATCACGATGGTTTGTTTAAACATCTGTCTAAGTCCAATGAAGAAGTTTTGGAAATGTTTTCCAAATAAGAAACCAGAAATGTTTTCTAATAAAGAAAACAAGAAATGGAAATGTTTTCCATTGTTAATAAAGTATATTTTCCAAATTTAGAAAATAAGAAATGTTGAATATAGGGAAACAGGAGATGAAAAATGAACTAAGGAGATAAATGTTAAATGATGTTTGATCGATATAATTTCCATTTGGCAATAATATCATTGTTTGCACACCTGTTTTCTTCGATAGTTAAATCACAGACTATCGATGTTTTGACCATTTTAACGTTGTTAATATGGAGAGACCGGTTGGATTATTTTCCAAAGAACCACTCTGTATTGGCATAAGCGTTGCGAATCATATATGCCAAAGGAAATTGAAGACGGAGTTATGCAAGGGCTATCCTGTTCACAGAATAGTGCCTTCGGTTCATCCTGTTCCTGGATGACTTGTATGGACGGATGTCTGACAGAGTATTTCCAGACGATCACGTATATCGATTTCTCCAATTGTACCAAGAGTGGAAGCGGAGAAGGAAACTTCTTTTAACTAACACATAATGTATGGTTGAGGACGTCGATCGGTGATCTGATGGATTTGACGATGTGGCATTCAAAGGTAATCTGATGTGATGATAAAGCGTAGTTCTAGCCTCACATCCGGTAAATGACAGAAATCGGGCAGGCAACATGGCTAAGTCGGTCGCACCGAAGTAGGGTGTATAATCACTTGATCTAGAGTTTCATTTACTTCTAAAAATCTATTGTTGATGCTGTCCCATTCGGGAAACGGTTGCTGATCCCAACCGTTGGTGATAGACATTCGATACAATCAAGCGAAATGAGTGGTCGGTCATGTGTAGCCGGGTTGCAAGATGTTCTTGTTGAACCCAGTGTATTCCTCTCTAGAGGTACACGAGCGATAGGTGGTTCCATACCTTGTCATAGTTAGAAATCCAATACCCAATACGTGCTTGCGGTTTTGATTGTATACTATATATGTAGAACATGAAATGAAAGCGTTTCTGCTAGATGATTATATATACTGTGGTTGATAGACATTATTATAATATCAAAAAGGTTTTTGATATAAAGATATTTTGGATTCTCATAAGGGAAAAACCCGTTCCGTTATGCGGCGTGGTCTTATGAGATATCGTTTACTTGTTCGAACTGCTTTTAAACTGTTTTACTCATACCAGTCCCATGACTGACCCGGAGTTTACTTTGTTGTTTTCCCTAAACTCTTGGGTGCCTAAATTTGTACGGGCAGTCAAGTAGTCGGGATTTACAGATATACTGGAAGAGCTGGAGCAGGAGGCTTCAGGATCATATAGCTATAGTTATTTTCGCTGTGTTGTAAGTGTTATACTTTGATAATGATATGTATATTCAAGTACCAATTTTGTATTTCAAAGTTATGTTATGAAATATATTTATTCGTTCCGCAGTGAGATTCGTGTTACTCTGATGTTGTGTTCTTCTTCTTCTTCTATTCTAATTTTCTATCTTATCTTTTCTCACCCTCTAATTTCTTTCACTAATTACCAGGATTTTTCGATGTTTTGGTTATCGACATCGTGGTTATGTCGATAACCAAAGTCGCTTGAAATCCGGGTCATTACACTTACGCTTTTGATGCTTTAACCTTGCCCCCTCTGACTTGGGCATGGAGAAAGGCTAATACACCATCCCCCCTTGGGGGATGCCTTTTCCCTGACCAATTTGGCGATGACGAGGGATTTAACCTGTTTGTAATTAGATCCCATTTGGGTTTCCTTTTATATTCCGAGAGGTGGATTTTCCGTACCCTTGCATATGTTTACTAATCCTTTTCGTAAGGATTTTTCCCGAATTCACCTTGATTTTTTCATAAACTCTCGTAATTGGCCTTGACTGATGAATCTGTTGATGGTTTCCCCAAGGATTCTGCAGTGATTAGTCTCGTGTCCATTCATCATGTGGTAATGGCACTAAGACCCTCCCGTTTTCCTTTCGTGTTTGGGCCTTTTCTTCATGAACGACCAATATTTGAGTTCATGTTTGGTTTGTAAGTAAATGTTTCCCATCTAAGTGGTGAGGTAGTAGTCCTTGGGTACCCTTGGTGCACGTCCTTCTTCTTGCTGCTGAGGTTTAATCCTTTTGTGACTCAGCCCAGCTGCGGTACCCATACTTTCATTCTTTCCTCTCGGAACATACTGAAGTAGAGGTGCTATCTCTTTGGATCATTTGTTGGCAAAGCAGTTGAAATCATCCATTATTTCTCGTTCGAGTGTCGTTCTCCTAAATTTTCTCATAGAGAGAACTCTTTAGGTGAGAGAAAACGCTAGTATCCTCTGATGTAGAACCACTGGGTGGTAGCGTTGAGGTTTGTCCTAATTTTTCTTTTCCGCTTTATCACCTGCAAGGCCTCTTCTCTTAACCTTTTCTCCTCTATCGCCCTAGGGTTGGTGGTTTTTGACTTATCTATTCAAGATCCTAAAAACTTTTATCGGGGTCTCTTACCCATATTTTCGCTTCTTCAAAGCTAATCCAATCCAGGACAGAACAACTCAGGTAGATATATGATGGGGTTAACCAAAGGATCGGAGGTTCAAGCCCTGCTTCTAGCGCCAAAATGTTAACGATATTTTTCTTCAACACCGGAGATGGGTCAACTAGGGCAGATCTAAAGGAAAAATAGGCGATTCAGCTATTTTTGTGTTAAATCGGATCACCACTCTAGATATCGAGGTCAGGAGGAGTGAGATCGCTAAGGACTAACAGAATTGATCTAAGCTCAGGGAAAGAGATATATCTTCCTATTTGAGGACATATCGAGACAGAATCCGTGCTTATCTGGGAAATGAACAGTAAACTACAACAGTGATGATTGGAAGTAATAACATAAACTTACAGAGCAATTTTCTATAAGAAGATCCCTTTTTAATTAAACTTTCATTTAGAGTACATGAATGTAATAGGAGAAATTCTCTGGTTAATCTAACCTCTAAGCTTCTTTGAAGAATACTAGTATGAAGAAAAATTAACCCCCCAAAATGTGACCTTGGGGTCATATTTATAGTTGTTCTGGGCTCCTTCCACTATTGGGCTATTGGGCCTATGGGGGCCATTGCCAATCGCTATTTCCTTGGTTTCGGGCACTTGGCTTCCGGCCGTCTTTGGAGTATCAGTTATGGTCTTTAGATGGTATTTGAGACTTTGGTAACAACTCCTGATTGTAGGCTCTCCGACGTAAGCTTTCGGATGTAGGCCTCCGGCTTTATCGTAAATACTTAGAGGGGCCTGCCCTCATGATGTATGTTAATAACTGCCAATTTGAAGCCGCTGTGGATTTCGGCACTAGGTAAATTAGTACGAGTAGCAAGTATCTCTGCTTGGGTCCCAGTTTGCCTTTTGGTGGAGCTTTTGTGGTAGCCTGGATTCCCAGAGGGTGGCTTCTAATGTCATTTATGTTATTTGTGAATGCTGCCTTTCGGTATTCGTACGGCAGACTCTCCGGAAGCTAGTTCTGGATGATCTTTACATTCTCTTGGTTTAGTACCTTCGATGTACTCGCCTTCAGGTGTACCGATATTTAGGCAGGTCATTACTGAAGACTCCTTTGGGCTTCATCTGACGGGTTTATTGCTTTTGACTTTCTTGGTTTCGGATTAGGATTACTCTTTGCCATAAAATCTTCTATCGGACTGATACTATTAGAGAGATCTTGTCGATTGACCCTGGCGGATAAATCCTGCTGGTTATATCCTATAGCTTTTACGATCCTTTCACATAGGAGGATTTTATTTGACGCATCTTTTCGTATCATTTGTTCCTACTCTTAGCTCTTCCTAGTTCTTGGCCCTACTTTCTGAAGAGTTTTTGGTGAGGTTTCGTTCATCCGATACCCCTTCACCGCTAGCTCACTTCATTGTTAATTTTGGTAATAACAATTACTTGTAATGTCCTTGGCCAACGCAAGTATAGAGGTGGGGCGTCATAACTTGGTATCAAAGCAAAAGTTTGGAACAATATAAGATATTATGGAAAGGATCATTGTCCTTGGTCGCTCTTAGGAAATTGTATTTTAGGATTTAGCTCAAGTCTTAGGACCCATCGTATCCTATCATCGTATTAAGTTTCTCTTTAGAAATTGTGTTTTCTTAAATTTGAAGATTATACTTAGTTTAAATTTATTTAAAGTTTTTTTAGTTTTGTGGAAATTTCAAATTTCTGTTTATAAACTTTATGAATATCTCAAAATTTATTTTAACAAAATTTAAAATCTCTAAAATAATAAAATATAATTAACAATTTGAATTAGCAAATAATAAACAAGAAATTTGATTTAACAAGAGAAAATAATTAACAATTATACTTAGCAAATAATAGGCATTTATTACAATTTGTAAAGAATAAAAGTTGGTAAAAAGAGTATCTATTACAACCGACGAAAAAGAAGAGTTGTAATAGGAACCTATTACAATCGGTAAAGTTAAAAAGTTGTTAAAAATATGTTTATAACAACTTTCAGGAAATGATAGTTGTAAGAAAACCTTATTACAATTGGTATTTTTCCATAGTTGTAAAATTACATTTGTAATATGGTATTTTTTGTTGTAGTGTTGATCTCTGGGCTTCCGTGATGAGGGAATCTTGTGTGATTCCCAATTTTTCATCTCTTGTATATTAAATTAGATTTAGTATATCGGGTAATAAGTTCAAAATCAAGTCTATGTATTATATGCTACATGGTACTTCTTCGTTCCCTTCATGCAGATGGCATAGTGCTGTGTGGAGGCGGGATAACTTCGAGAAAGAGAATCTCTACCTTTGGAAAATTGTTCGCAAGGCAGTCCTCACAAAAGACAAACTTCGCGATAGAGGCATGACTAAAACCAAAATGCAACTTCTGCTTGACGTGTGATGAATCTGTCTCTCATGTGTTCTTTGAATGTGCAACCATTAGACCGCTTTGGGAGGATATGCACATGCAGCTTGGTGGAGCCAATGTTCAGAAGGTTAGTCCGCATGAATGGGATGAGGTGAATGTCAAAATGAAATGCAAAAGCGGAAGAGCTAGAATATACACATATGCTATTAAAAAATATGTCATAAGAATATAAAGAGAAAGGAATATGAGGGTGTTTGATCCCCCGCGTGCGCTGACCATAACGTAGCTGAAACTTTGCTTACGCCACGAGCTTAGGGACAGGCTGAAATTCCTTTAGTTTGTGTACGATCCCGGCATTTTTGGAAGCACCTAACCACTGCGCCTTGCAGTTTTTGTTTATATTTGTCTTGTTTAGTTCCTTTAGCATTGATATACCTTGTTGTCTCCGTTTTTCTTTTTTGTTTTTTTCTATCCTTGTTCCTATGTAATCGCCTTTGGTATATTAATAAAAGTGGCAGGGGCCCACTTAACCCCGTCGGCTTTGCCCAAAAAAAAAAACAGATTTAGTATTTCGATAAGTCGACTTTGTAAAAAGTTGTTGTTCCTTAGTGAATTACCCATGAGACTAGCTTCGATGGGTTTTCTATTCAATAGATTAGTGGTGCTAAAGTTGTTTCACTATTAGACTTAGTAATCGGTTTTCACCAACTTTTGATAGACTTCCTTTGGCTCCATTTCGTGCTCATTTTTTCATTCAGGTTAACATATATTCTAGTTCATTATCCCGACTGTTTGACCTTATCTTTAATTGGTGATAATCTTGTGAAATTGAAAACCAAGGTTTTTAAATTTAGTGAAATTCTTTCAACTTCTACCATTTATCATGTTCACATGATTTAGAAGTTGTTCTTAAAATAGTAGAGGACATGCTGATATTTCAAATTTGGAGTGTGTAACCTGGAATTTGTTTTATGATCTTGTTCCCCCAATGGGATCGCTTATCCTTCTGAATGGGATGTATGCATATACATCCTTTTCTTTCTATATTATTTTGAGAGTTAGCATATTTTTCAGAAATTTTTAAGGGATAAAATTTCTAGCTAAGACATGATAAGGTATATTCGACGATTTTGGATAGTCCATAATTCAAAGTGAATTTGAATGGTTAATTGGCTTTTGTTGAAAACATAAGAGAATAGGTATAGAGTTTATAAACTTATTGAATGTTAAACAATTAATTAAATTTAATTAAAACAAGCTCATTGCATAATGGTAGTTCGATATTTTTTGAATTGAAGTTCAAATGAGTGTATATGATCCAATATAAGTCGGAATTTTTTGAAATAGGAATCATCCAGATCTACTGGATTATAACTTTCTAATGGAACATAAAGATTCAGATTTCATCTTGTATATTTTGAAATATGTCTAATCCAAATTTTCAAAGAAATCGCACTATGGTAGTTCACGATTTAAAATTAAAATAATTAAAAAATGGAAGTTTAGAATGCTTAGAATTTGAATAAGGAAAATTCTAAATTTGTTGGGAAACATTTATAAGGAAAATGAGTTAGTTGTTTATATATATTCATGAGTTTTATTGGAACATTATACGTTTATGGACTTAAGTAATATAATGATTGATAACTTAGAGCTAAAATTTTGTGAAATGATCAGTAAGTGAATGATAGTGTAAGAATGATATACAAGCTAAGAAAACAAAGTTAATTTCTTGAGTAAACCTATTTTTATACAGATTTTTGTTGATACTCGATTGTTACTTTTTGAGTTTTTCCTTAAGTAATTGCGTGGACGCAATTTATTTAAGGGGGTTGTTTGTAACAACCTGCATATTTCACGATAATATATTTAAATACTTTATTTAAATATAACATCATTATTTGAGTATATGTCCGAAATATAACTTTTTGAATATAGATGGATTCGGACTCGAGACCACTTGAATTGTGTTCAAAATGCCATTTGCGATAGTATTGAGTATAAACATCAATATGTTAGGAGTAGGTTAGAATTTGGTACTTTTCCATCTAGGGTTTAGTTTGACCATTAGTCCAATGGTTGAAACCAAACTCGTCTACAAAATCCCATAACCTCTCTCCTCTATCTCATTCATTCCTAACACTTAACTAAAATTAGGAAACGAGGAAGGGAAATTAAAAATCCTAAACCCTAGTTGACCTTAGGAATCCTATTCGTGCAGGAATCAAGAGTAAATTCAAAGAGAAGCTTAGGTAAGATCCATCTTCATCTTCTCCACTCAACTCCTCTTTAATTCTTGCGATTTCATAATACCTAACTCTTTGGATTTTTGTGTATATGCGTTTAGATTGGAGATCCTAGAGTATTGATTTAAGTGAAGTTGATCTTGCTTGGTTTTATACCCTCTCCTTGCTTGTTGTGTTAAAAGGTGAAATCTTGTTAACTCATAGCCATGTCTCTTGCTTATATGCTTTTCTAGTGTACCTTTATCACGTTTATGTCGTTGTGTATGCATTGTGTGATTTGGATTATTTGTGTGTGAATTCCCCAATTTATGAGCGTTGAATTCATTTATATGAATTCTATTATAAATCTTGGTTGTGAGTTGAGTTGTTTCGGCAAGAAGTAGAAGCTTTATTTTCCCTTAGAAAATATTATAAGCCTTCACCATTTGACCATGCTCGTCCGAAATTAATTGGCCATTCATGGCCTAGGAAAATAAGTGCCCAGGCTTCAGCTCAGATGTTTGAGCGAACCCCTTAAACGTCAGACAAAATACTCAAAAAAAAACTAGTGAAGCAGGTTAGATGTCTGACTCTAGGGTTCAGATGTCTGAGCACCTGTTTCTTGCTGTTGACCGGTGGAGACCTTAGTCAACAGTTTAAGTTATTACTGGATTCTTCCCTATCGAGTTTCGGACAATTGGCTCTTTTACTTTGTCTTTTCAGTTGCTATAATCTATTTATTTTAGCAACTCGATTAGATGGACTTTTGATTTATTTGTCGTGAATGAATTTATAAACGATATTCGAGGGATTTGATTTATGTTATTAAAATGTGAATTGTGGGATCGATTTTAATTACAATTAATATTTTATGAGATTATCCACATCATACTATAAAGGGTTTTATATTATTAGTAGAAGCTAAATCTTTCACTAAAATGGTTTCTAATCCTACATCGTTGTCTGAAGTTATTTTGCAAATTGTTTTCCCATCTACAAATATGTATGTAATAAACATTTTTATTATTCGTATGAGAAATCCAATTAAATGCCTTAGTAAAACGAGTGGTACAAAACGCTTGCATTTGCGTCGATAGTTAATTCTTGAATTTATTCGATTGAAAACTGTGGAAATGATCATTTCGTGATTCTAGTGGAATATACAACTTGTTCGTAAATATTTGAGCAGAGCAAGTGATTTTGGGACATGTAGCTTAACTCTTATATTTACTAGCTTGGAGTAATTTACACTATCCTCGATCTTTGGATCATTATGAGGAACTTCGATTTAGGTGGATCTTCGAATCATTTTGACGATCTTTTGATTAATTCGAGCAACGTCGGTTCTAGTGGATCTTTAGATCATTTTGACGATCCTTGGATCATTTCGAGGAACTTCGATTCATAGATTTTTAGGCTTCTATTTTGTGATGATCTTCATATCGTTTTGGTCTTGGACTTGCTTGGTGTTTTGATATCGTGTTATCAGTTTTGTGTTGATTTGATAGGAGACATCAATTCCTATGAGTAGCTAAATAATTTAGGAAGTGATATTCTTTTGTAGCACTGATATTTCTTGAGATATCGTATAGACATTCTTAGGTTTCACATCTACATATGAACATTGTTTTTATTGTGTATATGTCATTATCTGCTCTTATCCTATCCCAGGTTATTGTGATGAGTACAACTAAACTGATCCGTTTATTTTTTATTTTCTTATAAATAATACTCAGGTCGGACTAAGGTATTACATGTGCTTTTTCATGATTTCCAGCGAGGACCATCTCTTAGCTTTTGGCCACGACAATAGCATTGTAGTGTTTTCAGTTATATGTATATGGGACATAGACTTCAATGTATGCATATTCTTTGGGCTAGAACTTGTACAAATTCTTTGTTGTATAGTGGATCTAGTATGACCACTATCTTTGTATTTACACTTATGTGTTATATTCGTATCTATTTCCGCCTTAGTGATGTGGATATTTCTGTCTGACTCTGATTATATTTTTATGTTATTTTACATCGATTCCGAATCATATATAGCCACTTTGTAGTGGGTTTGAACTTGAATAATGTGACGACCCAAACTTCCGTAGAACAAAAGTAAGGATAATCAAAGGAGTATAATAGAATTAAAACAATAACAGATCACAGTTACATGGCAGAACATATAAATCAGTGCAGCGGAAAGGAAATGTCATCGCAACATCATCACAGAACAACAGAGTACATAGTACAAGATACAATTAGCAAAATAGATGTCTAAAACAGGGAAAAAAATAAAGTCTTAATCTCCCAAAAACACATCAATATCCAATACTGTCCCCAAAATCTCAATAAGAAAATAAAGATAAAAAGAAAAGATCTTCCAACATCTTCATCAGCCCGCTCTAGTCCAGAAAACATCCCTACCTGAAACCTATCAATTGGTTTCCCATGTGGAAAGAGCGCACCCGAGTTTGCAAAGTGAAAAAAACTACGAATCAGTCATGGGACTGGTAAGAGAAATCTTACTAAACTAATAATATGGCTAATCACTGGACCGCGCCACTAACGCGGAACGGGTTTAGTTCCATTGGATTACCAGTGCATAAGTTTTATAAATTTTTATGTCAAAACAACACAATACTTTTTAGAAAATAAATCATTATAAGACTCAAGTCCCATCACACAATGCAACGCAAACAGAGGATATAGTTTAACCTTATAATGATCAAAAATGCTTGATACGTAGAAAACAATATTTTTAATATTATTATTAGTGTATAATATGTTTCAAAAATACATCAAAGTAAATATATCAATCCTAGACGGCATAGCACCATATACTATGTCGCCATATATAGGTTTACAATCAAGACCGTAATGTCGTATTGGTGGTTGGTTTCCATCTTGAGTCAAGGATGGGGACGAACTCCTAACCGATTCGAGACACTCTAGCAATGTCTCAGGATTCCCTGTAGTGAACCCTTGGATACACCAGGGCCGGTCCACAAATAACGCTAGTGGATTAGTTATGCCTGAACACATGTTCCCCGATCCTATTGGACCTATAAATTGGCCATTGGCGACCAATAAAAATATCCATGGCGCCTCATTCCATCAACCACATAAGTAAAAATGCTGGGCCTTGTAAAAACCCAAACACCACTTTTAGCTAGAAAGAAACGTGTGCACTCCCTGCGTTCCCTTGTCCCGTTTTTGACTCTACCGGGGTGTGAGGCTCGGGAGGTAACGAAATACACAAAGCTATGCCTAAATAGTCTATGCTTTGATCATCATCCACAAGGCTCTGCTTTTCAACAAAAGCCTCAATCAATTGCATCTTGGCATGTCACATTGACAATCCATACCATGCGATCGCTAACTACCAATATATAACCTTCGAGCTCGTGCGTCTCAAAGAAGGCTGTTTAGCAAGAGGATAAATCCTCCGCCACCTCAGAAATATATTAATAGATATCAATTAAATTACATGGCATGAAATTCAATGTCGAACGCGCATCAATTTACAAGTCCGTTCTGGGTCTGAACGAAACCGGAGCCACGTAGGTGCTCGCATATCCAGACGATCAACAAGTACGTCCGATAACTACCGCTTTAACCCTTTATTGGTAGCTAGTCAATGCCAGGAATCAGTAGTTGTCCTTTCGACATGAAGATCGCCAGTTTTTAATCGCCGTCTTCGATATCTTCGATTTAAAATCGCCGTAAAATTATTTGAAATGAGTTGAACTCGGTCTTTTCAAATAATTTTCTGAATTATTATCATTTAAACCATTCAATATCGTTAATATTAATTTATAATGTTTTATCACTATTTTTACTTATTCAAAAATATCTCAATATAATTAAACGATGCTTCAGGTCGAAGGACGACCCTAGTGCTGTTTTTACCAAAATTTGATTTACACACATCTTGAAATCTAGCCGTTGGATTTTGATAAAGTTTATATCGTCGGAAAGATCTTCCCAAAACGGTCCTAACGGTTCTAGTTTTGGGAAAATCCGACGGTTGGATCTTACAGTATAATCATTTGAAGTTACGATTGCCGAAACGCGAACTACCGCACGCGATTCATTTAAATTTTAATTTATATTTATATATAGGTATAAATATAAATCATTTGGCGATTTTAACTATTTCAACAGTCACAAACAAACCAAGTACAATCTATATTCATGTTAGAGATTTTATATATACGATTTTCAAAATTCTTATAACATGATAAAAATGATGATTTGAAATAAATCATGTTTTTAATAACAAATTATTCCAATGGTAACCGAATTATATTGAAAATATATTTTCTTAATGCTCACAACTTTTGTTGAAACCAAATGACAAATAAGACATGATTTTAATTCTAGTATTTTTATTGTATCTAGAGTAACAATAAACATCTTAACATTTAAATCTATTCTTTTATATGAAATGTCAATAAAAATGTGACTTTTAAAATCTATTCCTTTTTTGCTTTATTGACTCTAAAATGACAATAAAAATACAACTCTTTAATTCTAGCAATTTACTACAACTAAAATGTATAAAAATGTAACCTTTGAATACTAGCTTTTATTTACACCAAAAACGTAAATAAAAATGCAACACTATAATCAATACTTTTATTTACATCTAAAACGTAAATAAAAATATAACTTTTTATTCTATGTTTTCATTTATATCAATATTGCAAATAAAAATGTACCCTTTAAATCCATGTTCTTATTTACATCTAAAATGTAAACAAAATGTAGCTTTTATTATAATGTTTTTATTTGCATCTAAACTTGCAAACAAAAATGCAACCTTTATTAAATGTTTTGTTTGCAACTAAATTTGCAAACAAAAATGCACCTTTTTTCCTATGGTGTTTATTTGTATCTAAATATGCAAATAAAAACGAAATCCTTTTCTACGATGTTTATTTGCATCTAAATATGTGAATAAAAATGAAATCTTTCTCTACGGTGTTTATTTGCATCTAAATATGGAAATAAAAATGTAAATTTTCTCTGTGGTGTTTATTTGCATCTAAACTTGCAAACAAAAAATGCAACTTTTATTAAATGTTTTGTTTGCAACTAAATTTGCAAACAAAAATGCAACTTTTTCCTACGGTGTTTATTTGCATCTAAATATGCAAATAAAAATGAAATCTTTAATAAAATGTTATGTTAGCAACTAAATTTGCAAACAAAAATGCAACTTTTATTTCAATGTTTTGTTTGCATCTAAAATTGCAAACAAAAATCTAACTTTTATTCTAACATTTTGTTTGCATCTAAATTATAAACAAAAATGTAACTTTAATTCTAATATTTTGTTTGCATCTAAAATTGCAAACAAAAATGTAACTTTACAATTAACGTTTTTAACTTGTATCTTAATTACAAATAAAAATATAACCTTTTTTTTAATTATGTTTTATTTGCATCAAGAAACACAAATAAAAATTTAACTTCCAATTTCAACATTATATCTGTATCAAAGAATGCAAATAAAAGTATAACTTTTTATTTCAATGTATATTTGCATCAAATAATGTAAATAAAAGAACAACTTTTTACTTTAATGTATATTTGCATTAAAGAATGCAAATAAAAGGATAACTTCTTAATTCAATGTATATTCGCATCAAATAATGCAAATAAAAAAACAACTTTATATCAATACAATTATATATTCCAAAAATTATATATTTTCAATTGTATTGACAATTCTGTTTCATTACAATAATATAGATAAAAATGATATATTTTCAATTGTATTGACAATTCTATTTCAATACAATAATATAGACAAAAATGATATATTTTCAATTGTATTGACAATTCTATTTCATTACAATAATACAGAAAAAAACGATGTATTTTCGATTGTATTGACAATTCTATTTCAATACAATCATATAGATAAAAATGATATATTTTCGATTGTATTGACAATTCTATTTCAATACAATACTATAGAGAAAAATGATATATTTTCAATTGTATTAACATTTCTATTTCAATACAATAATATAGACAAAAATGATATATTTTCAATTGAATTGGCAAACTAATTCAATTCAATAAAAATGACCAAATGATATTTATTTGAATTAACAAATCAATTCAATAAGAATGACAACGTAATATTCATATTGAATTGACAAACTAATTCAATTCAATTAAAATTGACAAAATAATATTTTATATTGAATTGACAAACTGATTCAATTCACTTAAAATTGACAAAATAATATTTTATATTGAATTGACAAACTGATTCAATTCAATTAAAAAAATGATAACATAATATTTAACTAATACATATAGATCTATAATTTTCCATCACCAAACAACAGATCAAACATCATCCAAAATGTCAGAACAAAGTAGATCTAAATCATATACACGCGATCATTACATAGCAAACAAATTAAATAAATAAATTAATTATATATAAAAAAAGAAATCTCATAGTCGCGTTGCAAATTTGGCCAAAATTCAAACAGCTCGCAATTGTTCCTTTTCAGTCTAGGAATGTAGATTTTTACCGTACGATCACAACGCTTCAGAAATTGATCAATTTTGAATCAGTACGAAAAAGTTATGATTTAATTGAGGTTTATAACAATTTAAATTAATTAAATATTAAAGAAATAGTGCCATACTCTTCTTCTTCCCTTTACGGCATATGGCCGTGCTTTTCAGAATTCGTTCAACCCTAGGGTTGGGATTTTCGATCAAATCGGACAAGGTTGGCATGATCAGAATACACCGCGACGAAGAGCACGGAAAGGCACGCAAGAGGGGCCCACTTTGGCTATGCTCGATTGAGAAAAAGGCGACGGCGGCGGTTTTGGCGCGACTTCGGGGCGCTGTACCTCGTCATTTGTGCCTCCTGGTGATGATCCAACCGTATGAGGTTGAGGAGGATGGAAATCTCTACAAAAGAGTCTAAAGGAGGAGTGGGTTTCAGGGGAAGGATTGAGAAAATTTAGTGAGAGAAGGTGGGCGTAATTTCGGCCATGGATACCATGGTTGTGGCGGCTACAGTAATAGATTAGGGTTTGGAAGAAGAGGATGGTGTATTTTTGTGATGACCCCGAACCCCGTACTGACAGTGGCAAGGGTAATCCTTGGAATATAACACATAAACAAATAATAACAGAACAAGAATTAAATAATTACAACAGATAATGCATAATAGAATATACTGGATAAACGTAATCATCAGAGTTACACAGTATACAGGATCTTACTTAGTACAAATACAGTTCTGCTATACATATATGTCTACAGTGAAAAAACAAACATAATGTACAATAGGAGCTGAACAGCAAAAAAAGAGATAAATGATAGAATCCATCTTCAGCTCCTGCTATCCAGAGAAAGCCAACTAAAACCTGAATACAAGCCTGCCCGTGTAGAAAAAGGGGCTCCGGAGTTTGAAAGTGAAACAAACTATGAGTCAGTCATGGGACTGGTATGAGAAATCTAGTCAACACATTTAATATATGGGTAATCACAGGACCACGCCACTTTCGTGGAACGGGTTTACTCCATCGGATCGCCAGTGCTTTAAAACAAATAATTCTTTTAAACATCGCAATGCTTTTTATAAAAATGATGCCATTATAAGACTCAGTTCCCATCACACATTGCAACGCAAACCGAAGGACAGAGTTTTTACCTTATAATGGCCAAGATATGCTTGATACGAATAAAACAAAAGCATTTGATATTACCACTAGTATTTATATGTTTCAAAAACAATTTCAAATCATAAGTATCAATCATAGACGGCATTAATGCCCCATACCACTATGTCGCCATATATAGGTATACAATCAAAACCGCACAGTCACGTATTTGGAAATTGGATTTCTGCCATGAACCAAGGCAAAAGATAGTCCTTGCCGACTTCGCGACTCTTTAGCCCGAGCCACAGGATCAGAGCTCGAGTGACCCTAGGAGCGACAGGGCCCGTCCACCGATGTGGATTAAAATTCCTGAACACTACGTTTCCCCGCCCTTTGGGGCGTAAATGAGCCAACGAATGACTCCATCGGTCCCGGATCGACCGATATAACCGAGGCGCCGCGCTATCCATCATCCACATAAGTAAAATGTCAGGCCGTGTAAAAACACCGACACAACTCCTAGCTAGGAAGAAACGCATGCCCTCCCTGAGGTCCTTCTCCCGTTTCTGGTTCATACCGGGGTGTGAGGCTCGCGAATTCACGTTATACACAAAGCTACGCCACACAGGCGGTGCTTTGATCATCACCATAAGACTTTTCTTTTCAACAGAAGCCCTGGTCATTTGCCACTTAGGCATGCCACACTAGCAATTCATGCCATGCGACTGATATCCATCGATATACAACCTCTGAGCTCGTGCGTTTCAGAGAAGGGCATTAAGCAAAAGAATAAATTCTCCACCACCAAACAGATGTATATTTAATAGAGATCAATCAACACAGAATAAAATCCAATGTCAGACACACAGTCCATTTACAAGTCCGTTCTGGGTCTGAACGAAACCGGAGGCACTATATACCTCGCAAACCCATCGATCTCCACGTACGTCTGGACGATCACCACTCATTATCCATATTTCGGGATGCCTCCCAATCAGGACATCAGTTACCATGCAAACGAGGTGTAGATTTCCGGTCTTCAACCATCGTCTTCATCTTCGATTTCTTATCGTCGATTCAGTTATTCAGAATGGGATAAACCCGGTCTTTCTGAGCAACTCGCGTATATAATAAACATGTGCTACACAAACACAACATACGAATCATTTCAATTCATTACTCACTAACCGTAGATCAGTAAGAGAACGATTTCCCAAATATTAACCCCGAAGGCCGAAACCAACATCAGATCAAAATCCAGGAAACCATTCGACTTAGCTAACCTTCAGTTAATTTCTAAATTTCACATCCATATCGTTTATAATATTTTATAACGATTTATCGCTATTTTTATTTATTTTAAAATACCAATTTATTCAAACAACGCTTCGGGCCATAACGCGACCGTGGCGCTGTTTTTCTTTAGATTTGATTTACACATATATGAAAATCTAACCGTTGGATCTTCACAAAATTTATATCATTAGAAAGATCTTTTCAAAACAAATCCAACGGTTCCAATTTCGGGAAAATCCGACGGTCGGATCTCCCGGTATAATCGTTTGAAGTTTCGATTTCAAAATACGAACTGCAGCATCGTTATTCGATTTAATATATATATATATATATATATATATATATATAATCGATTCTGGCTCTGTTTTTCTTTATATTTGAATTAAACATTCCAGACAATCCAACCGTTGGATTTTTATAAAGTTGGTGCTGTTGGAAAGATATTTCCAAAACAAACCCAACGGTTGCGGTTTCGGGAAAATCCGATGGTCGGATCTCTCGCACTAATCGTTTGAAATCACAGTTTCAAAATACGAACTGCAGCTTCGTTATTCGATATATTTCAATTCTATTTATATATATATATATATATATATATCGATTATTCGATTTCAAAGCTATATTATTTTCATACATTTGACAAAAACGATATTTTTATCTAACTGTCTTCTATTTCAACACTTCACGATTTTTAACAATTCCTGTATATAATAAAATGTGATTTTTAATGTAAAACATTTCATTTCAAAACACGATTATTTTATATAGCTCATATAGGTAATAAAAATATGATTTTTATTATAAAACAATTTATTTCAAAATAAGATTATTTTATATAGTTCATATAGATGCTAAAAATATGATTTTTATTATAAAACAATTTCTTTCAAAACACGTCTATTTTATATAGTTCATATAGATGATAAAAATAGGATTTTTATTATAAAACAATTTCTTTCAAAACACGTCTATTTTATATAGTTCATATAGATGATAAAAATATGATTTTTATTATAAAATAGTTTCTTTCAGAATATGAATACCATTCAACACATGAATTCCAATTCAACGAATGAATATCGATTCAACACATGAAGGTTTTCTATAGTTTATATAAATAGATAAAAAGGTGATTTTTATATTTAAAACACGAATACCATTCAACACATGAATTTCAATTCAACGAATGAATTTCGATTCAACACATGAAGGTTTTCTATAGTTTATATAAATAGATAAAAAGGTGATTTTTATATTTAAAACATGAATACCATTCAACACATGAATTTCAATTCAATGAATGAATTTCTATTCAACACATGAAGGTTTTCTATTGTTTGTATATATAGGGTAAAAATGTGATTTTTATTGTTAAAACAATTTATTCAAAACACGAATACCATTCAACACATGAATATGATTCAACAAATGAATTTCTATTCAACACATGAAGGTTTTCTATAGTATGTATATATAGGGTAAAAATGTGATTTTTATTGTTAAAACAATTTATTCAAAACACGAATACCATTCAACACATGAATATGATTCAACGAATGAATTTCTATTCAATACATGAAGGTTTTCTATTCAACAGACGAATATAATTTCAACACAGGAAAATAATTCTAACACATGAATATTATTCAAAATTTCGGCAGCATAACGGCAAGGTAGTTAAAACCGGGACCGTCCCTAGTACAGCTCCTCGCTCTACCTTAAAGCCTCGCAGCTTTTGACAATGGGGAATCATGCATCTAGTTCGCATGCAGGCGGCATGTATTTTTTTTCATTTCCACAAACTAATCCTATGTGGTTTCTACCAAATATTTCTCAACCACAAACGGGTATTTTTCAACCACAATCAATCAATTTCAACCACAAACAATTTCAATCAACCATTCGCTATCAATCAATTTTCACACCAATCACAATCAATAAATATCGTCCATGGTTTATGGACGAGGGGCGTGTGTATATATATATATATATATATATATATATATATATATATATATTTGTATATAGCATTTCACTTCTATTTCAACACCTATATAATTTTTACAACGCATATATAACTTATACATCGAACGTAAAACTTATACAACGCTTATACAAGAGGTGTACAACGCTTATATAACTCATACATTGACTATATAATTTATACATCGTCGCTTTCCATATCGTTTATAATTTAGAAATCTCACATTGGGTTCCACTCCACCAAAAATAGCAGAAGGCTCAGAAAAATTTGCGGTCTCTTCTAGAATGTAGAAGATGTCCACATGAGTCCACTGTCTCTTTTTTCACTGGATTTCGACAAGAAACGAAAAAGATATGATTTTTCAAAGTTTGCAATGGTTTAAAGGTGTTAAAACAGTTAAAAATTATCATAGCCATATACCTCGTTTGAATCTTCAAAACTAGGTTTCAAATTATCTTCAAATCCGTTGATCGTTGCTTCGATCAGCCAGCGCCACCTTGACGGGCTAGGAAAGGCGCACATGCGCCAGGGAGGGGGTCGAACTCGGTGGTCTCTAGGCGGCGGAATCGAGGCGCGAACGGCGAGACTTCAGGAGGCTGATTCGAACAATCCACTCAATGAAAAATTTAGCAATTGGTATGGATTTGGAGATCTCGCAGAGTGCTACAAAATCCTCAATAGGAGGAAGGTGTAATTTCGCTTATAGGAGGAGGAGTCGGGGAAGGAAAGGATGAAGTGGTTTCCGCCTTCAGATCTGCTCGCGTCGGGGAGAGAGAAACATCTCCTGGCCAATGATTTTTTTTTTATATATTTATAAAATTTTAAAATCCAAAAATACCCCTCTTCACGTACTAACACCAATCCAAACCCAACGATTGTCGTCCCTAGCGTTTTACCCCCATTCTGAACACAATGGGATATGTTTCGAAGGCCCATTCGACTGTTTAAGTCAGTTTTCCTTCGAATTAAAATATAAAACATTCAATATTCGATTTGAACGTACATTTCCATTTGCCAGGGCCACAAACTGATTCGAAAAATTCCAGAAAAATAAATCTAGCTATGTTTTGATGATACGGTCCCAACAAAACTAGTTTCACCGAATTATGAGACCATTTGAAAAAATGGCCCATTTCTAGTCGATCCAATTTAACTGTAGTTGACCAAAACACGTTTTTCTTTTCCACGCTCACATACTAGCTTCAAAAATTATGAAATTTGAAATCTAGCAATAACTTCTCATCCCGAACCCAACAAAAGTGGTTTCGTCGAATTCCGAGGTCGTTTGCAAAACGGCCAATTTCATGGGCTATATAAATTCCATAGCGACCTTTCAGAAAATTCATTTGGCCATAACTTTTGCATCCCACTATGAAACTTCGATTTTTCAGATTCGGTAGAAAGGTATTCACTAATAGATTTAAATATTTTTGGTTTCACTCAAATCCGTTTTGTTTTGCACCCGGTACAGTCAGACAAAGTTTGAATTCAAATTTTGAAACTACAGCGCCATTTCTGGCCTTGTTTATAATTCAAAGTAATTATATTTATTTTCAACTTCGATTCAAACTTACTTTTCATCAATATTATTTAAAATATTTATTTTAAATATTTAAAATCCACTATTTTAGCCAATTTAAAAATTTTAAATTGGTTCAGATTTTCCGGGTCGTTACAATTTTTATATTAATTTAATGTTAGTTTTACAAATAAATCCAAAAGTTTCAAACCAATTCATTTTCAGTCCAATCGCAGTTCACTGCACCCAATAGCCCCCGTTTCGGATCCAATGGGCTAGGTCTCGTCAGCCCAAACGACTGTCTTTGGCCTGAAATTTTTAATTTAATATTTAAATCCTTTAATTAATTAATTTGATCGTATATTTAAATTCACCGGGGCCACATACGGACTTAGAAAAATCCAGAAAAATTATTTCTGGCTTTGTTTTGACGATACGGTCCTAACAAATTTAATTTCGTTGATTTCTGAGTTCGAAAAATGGTCATTTTCAAGTCGATCAGATTTGACTGAAATTGACAAACCACATCTTTGTTTGCCACGCTCATATATTAATTCCAAAAATTCCGGAAAATTAAACTTAGCAGTAATTCGACATTCCGGATCCAAGAAAAGTTGTTTCATCGAAAACGGAGATCGTTTGAAAAGTGGCCTTTTGTACGGGCTATAAATTACACTATAGCGACCATTCCGAATATTCAACTGACCATAGCTTTTGATTTGCGCTATGAAGTTTCGATTTGTTGGATTCGTTGGAAAGATATTTTCAAACAGATTTGATACTTTTGGTTTCACTAAAATCCGTTAAATTTTGAATCCGATACATACAGTCAAATTACAGATTTGACTTTTCAAACTACCGTACTATTTCTAATTCCTTTAGAAATCAAAATCATTATATTTGCTCTAAAGTCGATTAAAATAAAATTTTAATCGTTGTTATTTAAAATAAATTATTTTAGCTATTCAAAATTTAATGAAATATCCAAAATAAAAAAAATTAAATTGGTTCGGATTTTCCGGGTTGTTACAATCTCCCCCACTTAAGGATAAATTGACAGGAATAATCCGAAGTTTGACGTGTCTTCCCATATTAATCCGAAGTTTAGATTATTTTAAATTAATCCCAAGTTTGGGGTCCCTTCCCATATTGATCCCGATGACTTATTAACTTGTTGTAGCTGATTACAAACTTAAATTCATCTTCCCCAAACTAGTTTCCCACTCCAGAAAAATCATTTGGGAAAGAAGAATTTAAGTTTGGTAACCGGTTACGACAAGTTAATAAGTCATCGGGATCAATATGGGAAGGGATCCCATAAAGTAGGGATTATTTAAAAATAATGCAAACTTCGGATTAATATCGGAAGACACATCAAACTTCAGATTATTCCTATCAATTAATCACCCACTTAAAAGCTTTTTGCCCTCGAAAAGGAAATAATAGTAAAGTAGGAAACAAAATGGAAAATGCAAGGTATTATAAATGTACCTCAACACAAGAGTCACTCGGAGATATCCACTCTGCACCCGGGATAGGCCAGTTTGATCCTATCCTCAGTCTCCCATCAAGGAAAGAGTCAGACTAAGAGAAATGATAATTTTAAAGGAAAGATTTTAAAAATAGAGACATATGATATGATGATATTGATGTAATGACTAATTTATATGTGCTATTCTGTTGTGATCATTCTAGGACATTACTAATCCTATCTCTAATGAGCTACACGTCGTAGAATACTACTGATTCTATCTAGACGAATTGTTTTAAAATGTTATACTCCATAGCTAAGGTTAACCTTTAGCTCTGATACCAAATGTGACGACACAAACTTCCATAGAACGAAAGTAAGGATAATCATAGGAGTATAACAGAATTAAAAAAATAACAGATCACAGTTACATGGCAGAACATATAAATCATTGCAGCGGAAAGGAAATGTCATCACAACATCATCACAGAACATCAGAGTACGTAGTACATGATACAATTAGCAAAACAGACGTCTAAACCAAGGAAAGAAATAAAGTCTCAATCTCCCAAAAACACATCAATATCCAATACTGTCTCCAAAATCTCAGGAAGAAAATAAAGATAAAAACAAAAGATCTTCCAACATCTTCATCAGCCAACTCTTGTCCAGAAAACATCCCTACCTGAAACCTGTCAATTGGATGCCCGTGTGGAAAGAGGGCACCCGAGGTTGCAAAGTGAAATAAACTACGAGTCAGTCATGAGTCTGGTATGAGAAATCTTACTAAACTAATAATATGGCTAATCACTGGACCACGCCCCCAACGCGGAACTGGTTTAAATCCATTGGATTGCCAGTGCATAAGTTTTATAAATTTTTAAGTCAAAACAGCGCAATGCTTTTTAGAAAATGAAATCATTATAAGACTCAAGTCCCATCACACAATGTAACGCAAACAGAGGATAGATTTTTACCTTATAATGATCAAAAATGCTTGATACATGGAAAATAATATTTTTAATATTATTATTAGTGTATAATATGTTTCAAAAATACTTCAAAGTAAATGTATCAATCCTGGACGGCATAGCTACCATACACTATGTCTCAATATATAGGTTTACAATCAAGACCGTAATGTCGTATTGGAGGTTGGTTTCCATCATGAGTCAAGGCTAGGGACGATCTCCTAACAGTTTTGAGACACTCTAGCAATGTCTCAGGATTCCTCGCTGTGAACCCTTGGATACAGCAGGATCGGTCCACAAATAACGCTGGTGGATTAGTTATGCCTGAACACACGTTCCCCGATCCTATTTGACCTATAAATTGGCCATTGGAGCTCATTCGATCAACCACATAAGTAAAAATGTCGGGTCTTGTAAAAACCCAAACACCACTTCTAGCTAGAAAGAAACGTGTGCACTCCCTGCGTTCCCTTGTCCCGTTTTCGACTCTACCGGGGTGTGAGGCTCGTGAGGTAACGAAATACACAAAGTTATGCGTAAATAGGCTATGCTTTGATCATCATCCATAAGGCTCTGTTTTCAACAAAAGCCTCGATCAATTGCATCTTGGCAAGTCACATTGGCAATCCATACCATGCGATCGCTAACAACCAATATATAACCTTCGAGCTCGTGCGTCTCAAAGTAGGGTGTTTAGCAAGAGGATAAATCCTCCGCCACCTCAGAAATATATTAATAGATATCAATTAAATTACATGGCATGAAATTCAATGTCGGACACACATCCATTTACAAGTCCGTTCTGGGTCTGAACGAAACCGAAGCCACATAGGTGCTCGCGTATCCGGACGATCAACAAGTACATCTGGACAACTACCACTTTAACCCTTTATTGGTAGCTAGCCAATGCCAGGCACTAGTAGTTTTCCTTTCGACATGAAGATCGCGGTATTCAATCGCCGTCTTCGATATCTTCGATTTAAAATTAGCGTAAAATTATTTGAAATGAGTTGAACTCGGTCTTTTCAAATAATTTTTCAAATTATTATCATTCAAACCATTCAATATCGTTAATATTAATATATAACGATTTATTGCTATTTTTACTTATTTAAAAATAGCTCAATATAATTAAACGACGCTTCGGGTCGAAGGACGGCCCTAGCGCTGTTTTTACCAAAATTTGATTTACACACATCTTGAAATCTAACTGTAGGATTTGGATAACGTTTATATCATCGGAAAGATCTTCCCAAAACGGTCCTAACAGTTCTAGTTTTGGGAAAATCCGATAGTTGGATCTTACAGTATAATCGTTTGAAGTTACGATTACCGAAATGCGAACTACCGCACGCGATTCATTTAAATTTTAATTTATATGTATAAATAGGTATAAATATAAATCATTTGGCGATTTTAATTATTTCAACAGTCACAAACAAACCAAGTAGAATCCATATTCATGTTAGAGATTTTATATTTACGATTTTCATAATTCTTCTAACATGATAAAAATGATGATTTGAAATAAATCATGTTTTTAGTAACTAATTATTTCTAATGGTAACCAAATTATATTGAAAATATATTTTCTTAATGTTCACACCTTTTGTTGAAACCAAATGACAAATAAGACATGATTTTAATTCTACTATATTTATTGTATCCAAAGTAACAATAAACATCTTAACATTTAAATCTATTCTTTTATTTCACATGAAATGTCAATAAAAATGTGACTTTTAAAAGCTATTCCTTTTTTTCTTTATTGGCTCTAAAATGACAATAAAAATACAACTCTTTTATTCTAGCAATTTACTACAACTAAAATGTATAAAAATGTAACCTTTAAATACTACTTTTATTTACACCAAAAACGTAAATAAAAATGCAACACTACAACCTGTCCTTTTATTTACATCTAAAATGTAAATAAAATATAACTTTGTATTCTATGTTTCCATTTATATCAATATTGCAAATAAAAATGTACCCTTTTAATCCATGTTCTTATTTACATATAAAATGTAAACAAAATGTAGCTTTTATTATAATGTTTTTATTTGCATCTAAACTTAAAAACAAAAATGCAACCTTTATTAAATGTTTTGTTTGCAACTAAATTTGCAAACAAAAAACAACTTTTTCCTACGGTGTTTATTTGCATCTAAATATGCAAATAAAAACGAAATCCTTTTCTACGATGTTCATTTGCATCTAAATATGCGAATAAAAATGAAATCTTTCTCTACGGTGATTATTTGCATCTAAATATGCAAATAAAAATGTAAATTTTCTCTATGGTGTTTATTTGTATCTAAACTTGCAAACAAAAAATACAACTTTTTTTAATTTTTTTTTGCGACTAAATTTGCAAACAAAAATGCAACTTTTTCCTACGGTGTTTATTTGCATCTAAATATGCAAATAAAAATGAAATCTTTAATAAAATGTTTTGTTTGCAACTAAATTTGCAAACAAAAATGCAACTTTTAATTTATTGCTTTGTTTGCATCTAAAATTGCAAACAAAAATCTAACTTTAATTCTAATATTTTGTTTGCATCTAAAATTGTAAACAAAAATGTAACTTTAATTCTAATATTTTGTTTGCATCTAAAATTGCAAAAAAAAAAAAAATTGTAACTTTACAATTCACGTTTTTAATTTGTATCTTAATTACATATAAAAATATAACCCTTTTTTTTAAACTATTTTTTATTTGCATCAAGAAATGCAAAAAAAAAAATTTAACTTCCAATTTCAATATTTTATCTGTATCAATGAATGCAAATAAAAATATAAAATTTTATTTCAATGTATATTTGCATCAAAGAATTCAAATAAAAGAACAACTTTTTATTTCAATGTATATTTGCATCAAAGAATGCAAATAAAAGGATAACTTTTTAATTCAATGTATATTCGCATCAACGAATGCAAATAAAAGAACAACTTTATATCAATACAATTATATATTCCAAAAATGATATATTTTCAATTGTATTGACAATTCTATTTCAATACAATAATATAGACAAAAATGATATATTTTCAATTGTATTGACAATTCTATTTCAATACAATAATATAGACAAAAATGATATATTTTCGATTGGATTGACAATTCTATTTCAATACAATAATATAGACAAAAATGATATATTTTCGATTGTACTGACAATTCTATTTCAGTACAATAATATAGACAAAAATGATATATTTTCAATTGTATTGACATTCCTATTTCAATACAATAATATAGACAAAAATGATATATTTTCAATTGAACTGGAAAACTAATTCAATTCAATAAAAATGACCAAATGATATTTATTAAATTAACAAATCTATTCAATAAGAATGACAACATAATATTCATATTGAATTGACAAACTAATTCAATTCAATTAAAATTGACAAAATAATATTTTATATTTAATTGACAAACTGATTCAATTCAATTAAAATTGACAAAATAATATTTTATATTGAATTGACAAGCTGATTTAATACAATTAAAAAAATGATAACATAACATTTAACTAATACATATAGATCTATAATTTTCCATCACCAAACCACAGATCAAACATCATCCAAAATGTCAGAACAAAGTAGATCAAAATCATATACATGCAATCATTACATAGCAAATAAATTAAATAAATTAATTAATTATATAAAAAAAGAAATCTCACAATCGCGTTGCAAATTTAGCCAAAATTCAAATAGCTCGGAATTGTTCCTTTTCAGTCTAGGAATGTAGGTCTTTGTCGCACGATCACAACGCTTCAGAAATTGATCAATTCTGAATCAGTTCGAAAAAGTTATGATTTAATTGAGGTTTATAACATTTTAAATTAATTAAATATTAAAGAAATAGTGTCATACTTATCTTCTTCCCTTTACAGTATATGGCCGTGTTTTTTCAGAATTTGTTCAACCCTAGGGTTGGGATTTTCGATCAAATCTGATAGGGTTGGCATGATCAGAATACACCGCGATGGAGAGCACAGAAAGGCGCGCAAGGGTGCCCACTTTGGCTAAGCTCAATTGAGCAAAAGGGGGCAGCGCCGGCGGTTTTGGTGTAACTTCGGGGTGCTGTACCTCGTCGTTCGTGCCTCCTGGTTATGATCCAACCGTATGAGATTGAG
Organism: Allium sativum; assembly: GCA_030737875.1. Classification (NCBI taxonomy): domain Eukaryota; kingdom Viridiplantae; phylum Streptophyta; class Magnoliopsida; order Asparagales; family Amaryllidaceae; genus Allium; species Allium sativum. The sequence continues at coordinate 68,682,715 of CM060909.1, read as the reverse complement.
GAGGATGGAAATCTCTACAAAAGAGTCTAAAGGAGGAGTGGGTTTCGGGGGAAGGATTGAGAGAATTTACTGGGAGAAGGTGGGTGTAATTTCGCCATGGATACCAGGGCGGCGGCGGCTACAGTAATAGATTAGGGTTTGGAAGAAGAAGATCGTGTATTTTTATATTAATTTAATGTTAATTTTACAAATAAACCAAAAGTTTCAAACCAATCCATTTTTACTCCAACCAGAGTTCACTGCACCCAATAGCCCCCGTTCAGGATCCAATGGGCTAGGTCACGTCAGCCCAAACGACTGTCTGTGGCCTGAAATTTTTAATTCAATATTTAAATCCTTTAACTAATTAATTTGATCGTATATTTAAATTCACTGGGGCCACATACGGACTCAGAAAAATCCAGAAAAATTATTTCTGGCTTTGTTTTGACGATACGGTCCTAACAAATTTAATTTCGTCGAATTCTGAGACTGTTCAAAAAATGGCCATTTTCAAGTCGACCAGATTTGGCTTTTTGCCACGCTCACATATTAATTCCAAAAATTCTGGAAAATTAAACTTAGCAATAATTCGACATTCTGGATCCAACAAAAGTTGTTTCGTCGAAAACGGAGGTTGTTTGAAAAATGGCCTTTTATATGGGCTATAAATTATACTATAGCGACCATTCCGAATACTCAACTGACCATAACTTTTGATTTCCGCCATGAAATTTCTATTTTTCGGATTTGTTGGAAAGATATTTCAAACAGATTTAGATATTTTTGGTTTCACTAAAATCCGTTAAATTTTGAATCCGGTACATTTTGTCAAAGCACAGGTTTGACTTTTCAAACTACCGTACTATTTCTAATTCCTTTAGAAATCAAAATCATTATATTCCCTCTAATTTCGATTAAAATAAATTTTTTATCGTTGTTATTTAAAATAAATTATTTTAACTATTCAAAATTTACTGAAATAGCCAAAATAAAATTTTTAAATTGGTTTGGATTTTCCGGGTTGTTACAATCTCCCCCACTTAAAAGCTTTTCATCCTCGAAAAGGAAATTATAGTAAAGTAGGAAATAAAACGGAAAATGCAAGGTATTATAAATGTACCTCAACACAAGAGTCACTCGGAGATATCCACTCTGTACCTGGGATAGGCTTGTCTGATGTTATACTCAGTCTCCCATCAAGGAAAGAGTCAGACTAAGAGAAACGATAATTTTAAAGGAAAGATTTTAAAAATAGAGACATATGATACGATGATAATGATGTGATGACTGATTTATATGTGCTATTTTGCTGTGCTCATTCCAGGACATTACTAATCCTATCTCTATTGAGCTACACGTCTTAGAATACTATTGATTCTATCTAGACGAATTGTTTTAAAATGCTATACTCCATAGCTAAGGTTAATCTTTAGCTCTGATACGAAATGTGACGACCCAAACTTCCGTAGAATGAAAGTAAGAATAATCATAGGGGTATAAAAGAATTAAAACAATAACAGATCACAGTTACATAGCAGAACATATAAATCATTGCAGCGGAAAGGAAATGTCATCACAGAACATCAGAGTACGCAGTATAAGATACACTTGGCAAACCAGATGTCTAAAACAGGGAGAGAAATAAAGTCTCAATCTCCCAAAAATACATCAATATACAATACTGTATCCAAAATCTCAAGAAGAAAATAAAGAAAAAAAGATTAGATCTTCTAACATCTTCATCAGCCCACTCTAGTCCAGAAAACATCCCTACTTGAAACCTGTCAATTGGTTGCCCGTGTGGAAAGAGTGCACCCGAGTTTGCAAAGTGAAACAAACTACGAATCAGTCATGGGACTGGTATGAGAAATCTTACTAAACTAATAATATGGCTAATCACTGGGCCATGCCGCTAACGCGGAATGGGTTTAATTCCAATTGATTGCCAGTGCATAAGTTTTATAAATTTTTAAGTCAAAACAACGCAATGCTTTTTAGAAAATGAAATCATTATAAGACTCAAGTCCCATCACACATTGCAACGCAAACAGAGGATAGAGTTTTACCTTATAATGATCAAAAATGCTTGATACGTAGAAAAAAATATTTTTAATATTATTATTAGTGTATAATATGTTTCAAAAATACTTCAAAGTAAATGTATCAATCCTAGATGGCATAGCTACCATATACTATGTCGCCATATATAGGTTTACAATCAAGACCGTAATGTCGTATTGGAGGTTGGTTTCCATCATGAGTCAAGGCTAGGGACGATCTCCTAATCGATTCGAGACACTCCAGCAATGTCTTAGGATTCCCCGTAATGAAACCTTGGATACAGTTGGGCCGGTCCACAAATAACGCTAGAGGATTAGTTATGCCTGAACACACGTTCCCCGATCCTATTGGACCTATAAATTGGCCATTGGAGACAATAAAAATATTTGGGGCACCTCATTCCATCAACCACATAAGTAAAAATGTCGGGCCTTGTAAAAACCCAGACACCACTTCTAGCTTGAAAGAAACGTGTGCACTCCCTACGTTCCCTTGTCCCGTTTTTGACTCTACCGGGGTGTGAAGCTCGTGAGGTAACGAAATACACAAAGCTATGCCTAAATAGGTTATGCTTTGATCATCATCCACAAGGCTCTGCTTTTCAACAAAAGCCTTGATCAATTGCATCTTGGCATGTCACATTGACAATCCATACCATGCGATCGATAACTACCAATATATAACCTTTGAGCTCGTGCGTCTCAAAGAAGGGTGTTTAGCAAGAGGATAAATCCTACGCCACCTTAGAAATATATTAATAGATATCAATTAAATTACATGGCATGAAGTTCAATGTCGGACACGAATCCATTTACAAGTCCGTTCTGGGTCTGAACGAAACCGGAGCCACCTAGGTGCTCGCGTATCCGGACGATCAACAAGTACGTCCGGACAACTACCACTTTAACCCATTATTGGTAGCTAGTCAATGCCAGGCATTAGTAGTTATCCTTTCGACATGAAGATCGACGGTCTTCAATTGTTGTCATCGATATCTTCTATTTAAAATCGTCGTAAAATTATTTGAAATGAGTTGAACTCGGTCTTTTCAAATAATTTTTCGAATTATTATCATTTAAACCATTCAATATCGTTAATATTAATTTATAATGATTTATCACTATTTTTACTTATTTAAAAATAGCTCAATATAATTAAACGACGCTTCGGGTCAAAGAATGGCCCTAGCACTGTTTTTACCAAAATTTTATTTACACACATGTTGAAATCTAACCGTTGGATTTTGATAAAGTTTATATCATCGGAAAGATCTTCCCGAAACGGTCCTAACAGTTCCAGTTTTAGGAAAGTATGACGGTTGGATCTTACGGTAAATCATTTGAAGTTACGATTGCCGTAAATCGTTTGAAGTTACGATTGCCGAAACGCGAACTACCGCGCGCGATTCATTCAAAATTTTTATATTTATATATAAGTATAAATATAAATCATTTGGCGATTTTAACTATTTCAACAGTCATAAACAAACCAAGTACAATCCATATTCATGTTAGAGATTTTACGTATAATATTTTCATAATTCTTCTAACATGATAAAAGTGATGATTTGAAATAAATCATGTTTTTAATAACTAATTATTTCCAATGGTAACCAAATTATATTGAAAATATATTTTCTTAATGTTAACACCTTTTGTTGAAACCAAATGACAAATAAGACATGATTTTAGTTCTACTATTTTTATTGTATTTAAAGTAACAATAAACATCTTAACATTTAAATCTATTTTTTTATTTCGTACGAAATGTCAACAAAAATGTGACTTTTAAAATCTATTCCTTTTTTCTTTATTGACTCTGAAATGACAATAAAAATACAACTCTTTAATTCTAGCAATTTACTACAACTAAAATGTATAAAAATGTTACCTTTAAATACTAGCTTTTATTTACACCTAAAATGTAAATAAAAATGCAACACTATAATCTATCCTTTTATTTACGTCTAAAATGTAAATAAAAATATAACTTTTTATTCTATGTTTTCATTTATATCAATATTGCAAATAAAAATATACCCTTTTAATCCATGTTCTTCTTATTTACTTCTAAAATGTAAATAAAATGTAGCTTTTATTACAATGTTTTTATTTGCATCTAAACTTGCAAACAAAAATGCAACCTTCACTAAATGTTTTGTTTGTAACTAAATTTGCAAACAAAAATGCAGCTTTTTCCTACGGTTATTATTTGCATCTAAATATGCAAATAAAAATGAAATTCTTTTCTACGATATTTATTTGCATTTAAATATGCAAATAAAAATGAAATCTTTCTCTACGGTGTTTATTTGCATCTAAATATGTAAATAAAAATGTAAATTTTCTCTATGGTGTTTATTTGCATCTAAACTTGCAAATAAAAAATGCAACTTTTATTAAATGTTTTGTTTGCAACTAAATTTGCAAAAAAATACAACTTTTTCCTACGGTGTTTATTTGCATCTAAATATGCAAATAAAAATGAAATCTTTAATAAAATGTTTTGTTTGCAACTAAATTTGCAAACAAAAATGCAACTTTTATTTTAATGCTTTGTTTGCATCTAAAATTGCAAACAAAAATGTAACTTTAATTCTAATATTTTGTTTGCATCTAAAATTGTAAGCAAAAATAAAACTTTAATTCTAATATTTTGTTTGCATCTAAAATTGCAAACAAAAATGTAACTTTACAATTCATGTTTTTAATTTGTATCTTAATTACAAATAAAATATAACCCTTTTTTTATAAAACTAGGTTTTATTTGCATCAAGAAATGAAAATAAAAATTTGACTTCCAATTTCAACATTTTATCTGTATCAAGGAATGCAAATAAAAGTATAACTTTTTATTTCAATGTATATTTGCATCAAAGAAAGCGAATAAAAGAACAACTTTTTATTTCAATGTATATTTGCATCAAAGAATGCAAATAAAAGGATAACTTTTTAATTTAATGTAAATGTGCATCAAAGAATGCAAATAAAAGAACAACTTTATATCGATACAATTATGTATTCCAAAAATGATATATTTTCAATTGTATTGACAATTCTATTTCAATACAATAATATAGACAAAAATGATATATTTTCAATTGTATTGACAATTCTATTTCAATACAATAATATAGACAAAAATGATATATTTTCAATTGTATTGACAATTCTATTTCAATACAATAATATAGACAAAAATGATATATTTTCGATTGTGTTGACAATTCTATTTCAATACAATAATATAGACAAAAATGATATATTTTAGATTTTATTGACAATTCTATTTCAATACAATAATATAGACAAGATGATATATTTTCAATTGTATTGACAATTCTATTTCAATACAATAATATAGACAAAAATGATATATTTTCAATTGAATTGGCAAACTAATTCAATTCAATAAAAATGACCAAATGATATTTATTGAATTTACAAATCAATTCAATAACAATGACAACATAATATTCATATTGAATTGACAAACTAATTCAGTTCAATTAAAATTGACAAAATAATATTTTATATTGAATTGACAAACTGATTCAATTCAATTAAAATTGACAAAATAATATTTTATATTGAATTGACAAACTAATTCAATTCAATTAAAAAAATGATAACATAATATTTAACTAATACATATAGATCTATAATTTTCCATCACCAAACAACAGATCAAACATCATCCAAAATGTCAGAACAAAGTAGATCTAAATCATATACATGCGATCATTACATAGCAAATAAATTAAATAAATTAATTAATTATATAAAAAAAGAAATCTCATAGTCGCGTTGCAAATTTGGCCAAAATTCAGACAGCTCGGAATTGTTCCTTTTCAGTCTAGGAATGTAGATCTTTGTCGTACGATCACAACGCTTCAGAAATTGATCAATTCTGAATCAGTACGAAAAAGTGATGATTTAATTGAGGTTTACAACATTTTAAATTAATTAAATATTAAAGAAATAGTGCCATACTCTTCTTCTTCCCTTTACAGTATATGGCCGTGCTTTTTCAGAATTCGTTCAACCCTAGGGTTGGGATTTTCGATCAAATCAGACAGGGTTGGCACGATCAGAATACACCACGACGGAGAGCATGGAAAGACGCGCAAGGGGGGCCTACTTTGGCTGAGCTCGATCGAGCAAAAGGGGGGTAGCGGCGGTGGTTTTCGGGCGACTTCGGGGCGCTGTACCTCGTCGTTCGTGCCTCCTGGTGATGATCCAACCGTATGAGGTTGAGGAGGATGGAAATCTCTACAAAAGAGTCTAAAGGAGGAGCGGGTTTCGGAGGAAGGATTGAGAGAATTTAGTGGGAGAAGGTGGGTGTAATTTCGGCCATAGATACCATGGTGGCGGCGGCTATAGTAATAGATTAGGGTTTGGAAGAAGAAGATGGTGTATTTTTATATTAATTTAATGTTAATTTTACAAATAAAACCAAAAGTTTCAAACCAGTCCATTTTCAGTCCATCCAGAGTTAACGCCATCCAATAGCCCCCGTTCCGGATCCAATGGGCTAGGTCTCGTCAGCCCAAACAACTATTTGTGGCCTGAAATCTTTAATTTAATATTTTAATCCTTTAATAAATTAATTTGATCATGTATTTAACTTCACCAGGGCCACATATGGACTCAAAAAAATCCAGAAAAACTATTTCTGGCTTTGTTTTGACGATACGGTCCTAACAAAATTAATTTCGTCGAATTCTGAGACTGTTCGAAAAATGGCCATTTTCAAGTCGATCAGATTTGACTGAAATTGACAAACCACATTTTTGTTTGTGACGCTCACATATTAATTTCGAAAATTCCGGAAATTAAACTTAGCAATAATTCGATGTTCCGGATCCAACAAATGCGTTTTCATCAAAAACGGAGGTCGTTTGAAAAATAGCCTTTTATACGGGCTATAAATTATACTATAGCGACCATTACGAATATTCAACTGACTATAACTTTTGATTTCCACTATGAAATTTTGTTTTTTCGGATTCGTTGGAAAGATATTTTCAAACAGATTCAGATATTTTTGGTTTCACTAAAATCCATTAAATTTTGAATCTGGTACATTCGGTCAAAGTACATGTTTGACTTTTCAAACTACCGTACTATTTCTAATTCCGTTAGAAATCAAAATCAATATATTTGCTCTAATTTCGATTAAAATAAATTTTTAATCATTATTGTTTAAAATAAATTATTTTAAGTATTCAAAATTTACTGAAATAGCCAAAATAAATTTTTTAAATTGGTTCGGCTTTTCTGAAGATGTGTTTGATTTCCTCTTGATATTTGATAAGTAAGACCATATTATCCGGCATATTTAACATTCGTTTAAAGCTATTATACAGATGGACTCTTCTCAACAGCCTGATTATTCGGATTAGTTGAAAGCATTACTTGTAATGTCCTTGGCTAACACGAGTATAGAGGTAGGGCATCACATAATGGGTCAATTAGTGAGCCTATTAGATTAATGATCAAAGATTATAAATAGAGTGTTTAAGAAGATAATTAGGGTTGTTCTCCTCATTCTACACATTAGGTTGAGTGTTTGAGAATCTCCAGTTCAACCTAATCTCTTAAACCCTAAGTTTTTTTTATTAAGTCATTCAAAAGTCGCGTCTTTAGGCAAGATCTACATAAAAAAGGATTGGATCCCGTTGTTTTTCATTGTATTCAGGAGATTTCTTCACTGTCCAAATTTGATTTCATACGTATTGCATCAGATCTATGTTTTGGTGAGTGATAGAGAAATCTACCACGATTATTATGGATTCTGTGTTAATTAGATTAATTAAATACCACATATGCTAATTTTACCCTAAAACCAGATCATATATATATATATATTTATTTCAGATATAGACATTGCAACACCCCGTAATTTTAAAACATTAAAATTAAAAAATTTAAGAAAACTTAATTTTTAGAAGAAGAATTAAGGGAAAAGGGTTACGCCATTGCGTTTGTCTTGGAATTCTACTTGAGATGGAGTCCGAGTTTGCGTGAATCGGACTCCGTGTGAAGAAGTTATGGAGGTTAGAAGATTTCAAGCTTAAGTAGAAATTAAATTAAATAATAATTAAAAATCAGAAAACAGATTCAAAATTCTGAAAAGCAGCTGAGCTGGAAATTTCACGCTTAGGGGTGTCGACCCCCCGGCGGTGTCGACATAGGTGTCGACCCCCTGTAGGGGTCGACCCCTGCTGACTGTTCTAGACAATGATAACTTTCTGATTCGTTGGGATATTGTAACGACCCAGAAAATCTGAACCAATTTAAAATTTTTAAATTGGCAAAAATAATGGATTTTAAATATTAAAATAAATATTTTAAATAATGGCGTTGAAAACTGAGTTTGAATCGACAAATTGAAAACGAATATAATTAATTATAATTATAAACAAGGCCTGAAATGGCGCTGTAGTTTCGAAAATTGAATTCAAATCTTATCGGACTGTATCGGGTGCAAAACAATCCGGATTTTAGTGAAACCAAAAACAATGGAATCTAATTGATAATATCTTTCCAAAGAATCTGACAAATCGAAATTTGATAGCGGGAATAAAAAGATATGTCCAGTTGAAAATTCTGAATAGTCGCTATGGAATTCAGGCCCATAAAAATGGACATTTTGCAAACGACCCCGGATTTCGATGAAACCACTTTTGTTGGATCCGTGATGTCAAATTATTGCTAGGTTTCAAATTCCATAATTTTTCGAATCAATATGTGAGCGTGGCAAAGGAAAACGTGTTTGACCAGTTTTAGTTGATTTTAATCGACTAGAAATTGGCCATTTTTCAAACGGTCTCAGAATTCGACGAAACTAGTTTTGTTAGGACTGTATCGTCAATATAAAGCTGGAAAATATTTTTCTACAATTTATAGAGTTCGTATGTGGCCCCACTAAATTGAAATGTGCATTTAAATTGAATATATAAAGAATTACACTTTAAATTCAACGGAAACTGATTCAAACGATCGAATCAGCTTACGATACATATTCCATTGTGTTCGGAATGGGGGTAGAACGCTAGGGACGACAGTCGGTGGGTCTCATTTCGACTTCGAATAAAAAAGTCAAATTTAATAGAAATTAAATAAAATAAAATAATATATAACCCCTTACCCTCACTCTCTCTCTTCCTCCCCATAATCCCGTCGTTCAACAAAAATAAAGAAAAAAAACTAAAATAAATGACGCCGTCACACTCGTCGGAGCGCCGCCTAGCCGTCGCCGAACTCCCCCCATCACCTTCATCTTCTCCGATCTCCTCTCTCCCCTTCCTCTCCTCTTCCACTTCGCCCCAAAACGAGACCCTCCAGTATCGCGCGCCCCTTTATTCCAAACCCCTGCCGGACCTCCCTGAGCCACCGCACCCCCCTGAGCCACCTTCGTCCGCCTTCCCTTCCTCTCGGGTCCCACAGTGAAGCCCCTGACCGCTGAGATGCGCTGACCTCCCTCCTCTCGACGAGAACGCCCCCTTCTTCAATCAAAAACTGTAAGTCTTTAATTACATTTTATTTAGAGATTTATTTATTCAAAGTATTTATAATTAAAAGTAGAAAATGTGATTTTTAACTTATGTATGTTACTTGTAAAATAATCATACTATGAAATAGCTTTTGATTCGATAAAGATTTTTAAAATAGAAAAAGATTTGAACTTTAAATAGAAAAAGATTTGAACTTTAAATAGAAAAAGATTTGAACGTTAAATAGAAAAAGATTTGAACTTTAAAAAGAAAAAGATTTGAACTTGGATAGAAAAGATCAGTTTTTTTAAATAGAAAAGACGGAATTTTTATTAAGTAGAAGAAGTAAGATATGATTTTTATATTTTTAAAGTAATAAAAATATAATTTTTACATGATAGGAATATTAAAAATATCATCTTTATTTTTGAAAAGGCGAAATCTTTATTTTTGAAAAGGTGAAATCTTTATATGAAGAATGGCGTGATAAAAATATAATGTTTATTATATGAACATCGATGTGAAAATATAATTTTATCTATATAGTAGCGTCAGAAAATTATAATTTTTATCTATATAACATCGTTGTGAGAAAAATTCGATTTTTATATATTGAATAACATAATAAAAATACGATTTTTATATATTGAACATCGAAGTAAAAATTCGAATTTTTATATATTGAATAGCATAATAAAAATTCGATTTTTATATATTGAATAACGAAGTAAAAATTCGATCTTTACATATGTAGTGAATATGGGCAACGAAAGCGACAAAAGGCGAGAACGGCGAAGATTTATGCAAAGAAGAGTCGTGGGATTGAATTAGCTATTCGTTGAGAATTTCTCACTCTTCAATCTCTTTTTCTATATATATATATAAGTGTTGAAATAAAAGTAAATTGCTATAAATATATATATATATATATATGTGCCCCTCGTCCACAAACCATGGACGATATTTATTATTTGAAATTGTTGTGAAAATTGATTGATAGCGAAAGGTTGTTTGGGATTGTTTGTGGTTGATATTGGTTGATTGTGGTTGAAAAATACCCATTTGTGATTGAGAAATATTTGGTTGAAACCACATAGGATTAGTTTGTGGAAATGAAATAAATACATACATGCCGCCTGCGTGCGAACTAGATGCATGATCCCCATTGTCAAAAACCGCGAGGTTTTAAGGTAGAGCGAGGAGCCGTACTAGGGACGGTCCCGGTTTTAACTACCCTGCTGTTATGCTGCCGAAATTTTGAATAATATTCGTGTGTTTGAATTATTTTCATTTGCTTAAACTATATTTATTCATTGAATAGAAAACCTTCATGTGTTGAATTGATATTCATTCGTTGATTAGAAATTCATGTGTTGAATGGTATTCGCGTTTTAAATATAAAAATCACATTTCTATCTATATAAAGAAACTATAGAAAACCTTCATGTGTTGAATTGATATTCATTCGTTGATTAGAAATTCATGTGTTGAATGGTATTCGCGTTTTAAATATAAAAATCACATTTTTATCTATATAAAGAAACTATAGAAAACCTTCATGTGTTGAATTGATATTCATTCGTTGATTAGAAATTCATGTGTTGAATGGTATTCGCGTTTTAAATATAAAAATCACATTTCTATCTATATAAAGAAACTATAGAAAACCTTCATGTGTTGAATCGATATTCATTCGTTGAATTGAGATTCATATGTTGAATGGTATTCATATTTTGAAATAAATTGTTTGATAATAAAAATCACCTTTTATCGACTGTATGAACTGTGTAAAATAATCTCGTTTTGAAAGAAATTGTTTTATAAGAAAAATCCTATTTTTATCACCAATATGAAATATATAAAATAATAGTGTTTTGAAATGAGTTGTTTTACAATAAAAATCACATTTTTATTGTATGCACGAATCGTTGAAATGTGAAGTGTTAAAAATAGCCACTTGTTCAAAATAAATATATATGAATTGAAATATTCATTAATTAGTTAATGATATGATTTGTGCCTATACATGCAAAACTAGAATGAATGGTGTTTTTAAACCAAATAGAAATCAAATATGAAGTTGAATAGAAAATGATAAATGATAAGAACTATATATATGTACATGCATATTCATTGAACAGGTTATAGCAAAGGGGCTAGAGAAGAGGAATAAAATTTTGTGCCCGACAAATAGGTACACATTTACTATTTTGTTTGGGTGATGATTTTATGAGCCTGTTGGCTAGCCGCTTGGCTTTTTCTTTTTCTTTTTGAGATTAGAAGGACCGGGAAAGCTATTTGCGATTTCCCGATGCTCCCGGTGCAGGGGAGGTTATGGCGAAATTTTCCAAAATTTTAAGGCGTTAGTGAAATATTTGAAGTGAAAACGATATTGAAATCATTGAATGAACTATATTTATATAAATATATAAATATAAATAAAATTTAAACGAAACGTAGTCGTGCAGTTCGTGTTTGGAAACCGTGTTTTCAAACAACTAGTACGGGAAATCCGACCATTGGATTTTCCCGAAACCTCAACCGTCGGGTTCGCCTTGGAAATATCTTCCCAACGGCACCAACCTTGTAAAAATCCAACGGTTGGATTGTCTGAAATGTTTAATTCAAATCTGAAGAAAAACAGCGCCAGAAGCGATTATATTTATATATATATATAAATATAATTATATATTTAATCGAATAACGACGCTGCAGTTCGTATTTTGAAATCGAAATTTCAAACGATTGTACCGGGAGATCCGACCGTCGGATTTTTCCGAAACTGAAACCGTTGGATTCGTTTTGAAAAGACCTTTCTAATGATGTAAATTTTGTGAAGATCCAACAGTTAGATTTTCAGATATGTGTAAATCAAATCTGAAGAAAAATAGCGCCACAGCCGCTTTATGGCCCGAAGCGTCGTTTTGAATAAATTAGCTATTTTAAAATAAATAAAAATAGCGATAAATAGTTATAAAATATCATAAGCGATATGGAATGAAAATAAACTAAATTTGCTCGATTTATGTGGCTTTTGATGGTTGAATGTTTTTGGTGTGAAAATTACATTAAAGAACAAGATTGGCGTTGTCAAATAATTTAACCATTGAAGTAAATTGATTTGAAATTCTAAATATACGTGAATTATTTGAGAAGGCCGAGTTAATTATCATTTCAAATAATTGACCGACGATTGAAAGTCGAGGATGAAGACGATGGTCGAAGACCGGAGATCTTCACCTCGTTTGGATGGTAACCGAGGTCCTGATTGGGAGGCATCCCGAAATATGGATAATGAGTGGTGATCGTCTAGACGTACGTGGTGATCGATGGGTTTGCGAGGTATTTAGTGCCTCCGGTTTCGTTCAGACCCAGAACGGACTTATAAATGGACCGTGTGTCTGACATTGGATTTTATTCTGTGTTGATTGATCTCTATTAAATATACATCTGTTTGGCGGCGGAGAATTTATTCTTTCGCTTAACGCCCTTCTCTGAGACGCACGAGCTCAGAGGTTGTATATCGATGGACATCGGTCGCATGGCATGAATTGCCTGTGTGGCATGCTAAGATGCAGTGATCAGGGCTTCTGTTGAAAAGCAAAGTCTTGTGGTGATGATCAAAGCACCGCCTGTGTGGCGTAGCTTTGTGTATAACGTAAATTCGCGAGCCTCACACCCCGGTATGAACCTAAAACGGGAGAAGGACCTCAGGGGGGACGTGCGTTTTCTTTCTAGCTAGGGTGGTGTCAGTGACCTACCAGCCCTGACATTTATATACTTTTCACCTATGTGGTTGTTGCTGTTGCGAGGCGCCTCGGTTTGATCGGACGATCCGGGTCCGATGGAGTCATTCGTTGGCTCATTTACACCCCAAAGGGTAGAGAAACGCATTGTTCAGGCATTATAATCCACTTCGAGTGGACCGGCCCTGACGATCCAGGGTATGGTCGCGGCTGTACCTGTGGCTCAGGCTAGAGAGTCACGAATTCGGTAAGGACTATCTTTTGCCTTGGTTCAGGACAGAAATCCAATTTCCAAATACGTGACGATGCGGTTTCGATTGTATATATATTTGGCGACATAGTGGCATGGGACGCTCATGTCGTCTATAATTGATAGTTATGATTTGAAATTGTTTTCAAAACATATAAACACTAGAAATAATATCAAATGCCTTTGTTTTATTCGTATCAAGCATATTTTGGCCGTTATAAGGTAAAAACTCTATCCTCCGGTTTGCGTTGCATTGTGTGATGGGAACTGAGTCTTATAACGGTTTCATTTTTATAAAAAGCATAGCGATGTTTAAAAGAAAGATTTGTTTTAAAGCATTGGCAATCCAATGGAGTAAACCCGTTCCACGAAAGTGGCGTGGTCCTGTGATTAGCCAAATTATATATATGTGTTGAGTAGATTTCTCATACCAGTCCCATGACTGACTCGTAGTATGTTTCACTCTCAAATCGGGTGCCCCTTTTTCTACACGGGAAGCCTTGTATTCAGGTTCAGCTGGTTCTTTCTGGATAGCTGGAGCTGAAGATGGATTCTATCATTTATCTCTTTTTATGCTGTTCTGCTCCTATTGTACATATTTTGTTTGTTTTCCGCTGTAGACATTTATGTGTAGCTGAACTGTATTTGTACTAAGTAAGATCCTGTATACTGTGTAACTCTGATGATTACTTTTATCCAGTATATTTTATTGTTCATTATCTGGTGTATTTATTTAATTTTGTTCTGCTATTATCTGTTTCTGTGTTATATTCCAAAGATAACCCTTGTCTCCGTGAGAACGGGATTTCGGGTCGTCTCAACGTGGTATCATAGCTTTGGTTAAGCTTAGTTCTGGAATATAACATTTGAACGAACTCGTCAGAAATAGAACCAGTAATGTTCTAGGACGGGTAACTCTATACAGATAGGATCAGCAATATCCTGGTATGAGTAAAGCAGAATGAAATTGCACCTCGATAGGCACATTTACATTCAAGTATGTGTTTCTATATTTTAAACTACCTTTTCTGTGACCTGACACTTGATCTGCTATTTGCAGAAGTACTAGAAAATGAGTGTCAGAAACAGGGGAAATGCAGAACCCGATCTAGAGGCTCTATTTAAGAGATATCGAAATCTGGGCGGAGCACAGTTCTCGGGCAATGAATCTATAATTCAAACTCAAGCTTGGATGAGTTCTGTCGAAAGAATCTTTGAGCATATCCAGCTGAGAGATGACCAGAAACGGTTAGTAGCATCTTGGGCGCTAAAAGAAGAAGCTTTAATCTGGTGGGAAACGATCATCAAAGATAATCCAGAAGGTGATATCACCTGGGACAGATTCAAAGTGATTTTCCTGGAAAAATTTACTCCTCTCGAAGCAACCGAGAGATTAGGTGATGAATTTTCTTATCTAATACAAGGAGATATGACCATCCCAGAATATCATAAGAAATTCAACGAACTTGCTCACTTTGCTCCTCATCTGATTCAAGACCCAAAGAGGAAAAATCTGAGATTTATTCATGGGCTTCAAAGGAAATATCATAATAAAGTATTGGGGCATGTGAAGCTTCCTTTCTCAGAAATGATTTATATGGCTTATCAGTATGAAGACCTCCATATGAAAGGTATGTTGCGAGACGAAGCAGAAACCAGTTCTAGCAACAAAAGAAAATTTGAAGCTGATAGCCCAGAGGCAAATATGCAGCCTGAGGTCAACACGAAGGCTGAAGTCAAGAGGCTAAAGATCAATCAGAAAAAGGTAAAGCCAATCGTATGCCTTAAGTGTGATCAGCAAGGGCATTCGATGAGAAACTGCAGATCTTCGAACAGACGAAAGGATGGCGGGTCTAAATCCGGGATGAATTTCCTAGAGAATAGGAAGTGCAGTCAATGCCATGAGCCCGGTCATCTTTCAAAGGCATGCCCGCTATTCCGAAAACCTGAAGCTGTACATGTAAATGAAGTGGCAGAAGTGCCTAAATCTTCGTCTGCTCAGGAAAGGTCTGATGTTTTGGAAGGCACGCTCAATGTCAAAAACATTCCAGTTAAAGTACTGTTTGACACAGGCGCGTCACGAAACTTTATTGCAAAGAGTGCAGTCAAGAAGTTGGATTTGAGATTGAAGAAGCTCAAAGAACCAATGACAGTCCAAAATCCAGTTGGGGGTTCCATTGATCTTAGTTGGATTTGTGCAGTACCTGTCTCTTTTTCTTGCTATAGATTCCCTATTATCTCTATCGTCATAAATTTTAATGAATTCGATCTTATTCTGGGATTGGACTGGCTAACTAGATATGAAGCTGAAGTTAAATGCGCCGAGAGAGTGGTTAAAGCAAAGGCCCAATCTGGGAATTATATAACCATACCATGTGAAGGCCCGACTTCAAATAGAAAAGATTTCTGGTCAGCTCTTGATGTTTCTCCAGCTCAAATAGAAAATATCCCTGAGGGCGCAGAGAATATTCCTGACCTCATCAAAGACATTCCTGTCGTCAAAAACTATGCGGATGTGTTCGAAGAAGTTGTTCGCTTACCTCCGCAGAGAGAAATAGATTTCAAGATTGCTTTGATTCCCAATGCAAGGCCGGTAGTTCACGCTATTCGAAGAATGTCCTTGAAAGAGAAGGAGGAATTAGACAATCAAACACGACAGCTAGTATGGAAAGGTCTGATCAGGCCTAGTTTCTCTGATCGGGGTGCAGCAGTGGTGTTTGTCCAAAAATCTGACGGTACTCTACGTCTATGTGTGGATTATCGTGATTTGAATAAACAAACAATAAAGAACAAATATCCATTGTCGCGGATTGATGATTTGTTGGATCGATTAAATGGAGCACAAGTATTCTCACGAATGGACCTAGCTACAGGCTTCCATCAACTTCGAATTGCCGAAGAGTGTGTTCCAATGACAGCGTTCAGAGGTCCCGACTTATTCTACGAGTGGTTAGTAATGCCGTTCGGCTTATGTAACGCTCCAGCTTACTTCGTCGATCTAATGAACAGGGTATTCAGAGGGGTATTGAATAAATTTGTTCTGGTTTTTATTGATGATATTCTAATCTTCTCTAAATCAAAGGCCGAACATGAAAAGCATCTGGAACAGGTTCTAGAAATTCTGAGACGGAATGTATTAAAGGACAAATTTTCCAAATGTATCTTCTGGCAAGATGAAGTAAAATTTCTGGGCCATGTCGTATCGAAAGAAGGAATCGCTGTGGATCCCAGTAAAATCACAGCTATTCAGAACTGGAAGCAGCCCAGCACCCCCACTGAAGTCCGCAGTTTTCTCGGATTGGCTAGCTATTATCGAAAGTTCATTAAAGAATTTTCGAAGATATCTGGTCACTTAACGAAGATTACAAAGAAGCATTCTAAATTCAAATGGACTCCAGAAAGTGAAGAGGCTTTTGAAGAGCTAAAGTTGAGATTAACAACTGCTCCAGTGCTAACCATCATCGATGGCAACCAAGATTTGAAAGTTTGGACTGATGCTTCTAGAGAAGGCCTTGGCGCAGTGTTAATGCAAAGAGGCCAAGTGATTGCTTATGCTAGCCGTCAACTGAAGCCGCACGAGAAAAACTATGTAACTCATGATCTTGAGTTATTGGCTATCATATTCTCTTTGAAAATCTGGAGACACTATCTTCTGGGCGAGAGATTTGAACTGTTTACAGATCACCAGTCGTTAAAGTATCTGTTCACTCAGAAGGACTTGAACTTGAGGCAGCAACGTTGGCTGGAGTTTGTTGCAGCATATGACTTTGAGATTATATACACTCCAGGAAAAGCCAATGTCGTGGCTGATGCGTTAAGCAGAAAGAATGTAATGATCGCCAGCTTTATTATCACAACATCCTTGATTGACAAAATATCTATTCTTCAGAAGGAGGATAACTTTATTAAGGATATGTTCAAAAGGATTCAGAAAGGCGAACCCTCGTGTTTTCAAATAGATAACGACGAGACCTTGAGGTTAAAAGGAAGGATTTGTGTTCCTGACATTCCTGAGCTAAAAAGGGAAGTGTTAGACGAGTGTCACAAGTCCAAGCTGAGTATCCATCCTGGCGTGGCCAAAATGTATAACAATCTCAAAAGAACATTCTGGTGGAAGGCTATGAAGAGAGACGTTTCAATATATGTTAGCCGATGCCCTACTTGCCAGCTAGTCAAGAGTGACCAACAGAAATTGGCTGGATTATTACAACCGCTAGAAGTTCCTGGTTGGAAGTGGGAACATATTTCTATGGATTTCATCGATGGTCTGCCCAGAACCAGAAAAGGAAATGACAGTATTTGGGTGATCGTAGATCGCTTCACGAAGACCGCTCATTTCATACCTGTCAGATCAAATAGAACCGCTCAGAGTCTGGCGCAGATTTACTTCAGAGAAATAGTTAGACTACATGGAGTGCCGCTCAGCATAGTCAGTGATAGAGATACAATATTCACTAGCAAATTCTGGGAAGCATTTCAAGTCGAGCTGGGAACGAAGTTGAACTTGAGCACCGCTTATCATCCTCAGACAGACGGTCAGACTGAGAGGGTGAATCGCAATTTAGAAGATCTATTGCGGGCTTGTGTTATAGATTTCGGTGGATCATGGGAAGACCATCTACATTTGGCTGAATTCTCTTATAACAACAGCTACCAGGCGAGTCTGACAATGTCGCCATTCGAAGCATTGTATGGTAGACCGTGCCGATCTCCTGCTTGTTGGGTCGAACCCGGTAATAGACTTGTGTTGGGTCCTGATATGATTCGAGAAGCTGCCGACAAAGTCGATTTTATCAAAAAGCGATTACTCGCCGCTCAAAGCCGACAAAAGAGCTATGCCGATAGGAGAAGAAGAGATATATCCTTTGCTGTTGGAGACTATGTATATTTGAAAGTATCGCCGATGAGAGGAGTTATCCGGTTCGGTAAAACTGGAAAGTTGGCGCCCAAATTCATTGGTCCGTTTCCTATTCTGGAACGGATCGGAACTCTCGCTTATAGGGTCAAACTGCTTGACTGGTTGCCTGGAGTTCATGATGTATTTCATATATCTCAACTTCGAAAGCACGTTCATGATCCAGACTTGATCGTGGAAGAAGCAGCTCAGCAAGATATTGAAATTACTCCAGAACTAGCTGTGAGAAGAGAGCCGCTGAAGATCATCGGCAAAGAAACCATAGAGCTGAGGAACAAGAAGGTTCACTTAGTCAAAGTGCAATGGAGTGGAGATCCGCGAGATTGTACTTGGGAAACTGAGGAGAGCATTCAGAAAGCTTATCCTAGATGCCGAGTAGATATCTCTGATTGACTCCGGTGCAAGGTAGATTTACCCTACTTTGCATTACCATTTAATTCCCTATTTTGTTGCTATTTTCTTTTCATGGATGTGCGCTTTCAATTCTATAGTCTGAATGATTTTAAAAGAGTATAGGGATTAATCAGTATATTTTTGAAAGGTTAAAAACAATTGGATTGGTTGTTGTGTTGTGTGATTGTAGATTTATCAAACCACTTTCGACTTTGTTCCTTTTCGGGGACGAAAAGTTTTAAGTGGGGGAGATTGTAACGACCCAGAAAATCTGAACCAATTAAAAATTTTTAAATTGGCAAAAATAATGGATTTTAAATATATAAAATAAATATTTTAAATAATGGCGTTGAAAACTGAGTTTGAATCGACAAATTGAAAACGAATATAATTAATTATAATTATAAACAAGGCCTGAAATGGCGCTGTAGTTTCGAAAATTGAATTCAAATCTTGTCGGACTGTATCGGGTGCAAAACAATCCGGATTTTAGTGAAACCAAAAATAATGGAATCTAATTGATAATATCTTTCCAACAAATCTGACAAATCGAAATTTGATAGCGGGAATAAAAAGATATGTCCAGTTGAAAATTCTGAATAGTCGCTATGGAATTCAGGCCCTTAAAAATGGACATTTTGCAAACGACCCTGGATTTCGTTGAAACCACTTTTGTTGGATCCGTGATGTCAAATTATTGCTAGGTTTCAAATTTCATAATTTTTCGAATCAATATGTGAGCGTGGCAAAGGAAAACGCGTTTGACCGGTTTTAGTTGATTTTAATCGACTATAAATTGGCCATTTTTCAAACGGTCTCAGAATTCGACGAAACTAGTTTTGTTAGGACCGTATCGTCAATATGAAGCTAGAAAATATTTTTCTGCAATTTATAGAGTTCGTATGTGGCCCCACTAAATTGAAATGTGCGTTTAAATTGAATATATAAATAATTACACTTTAAATTCAACGGAAACTGATTCAAATGATCGAATCAGCTTACGATACATATCCCATTGTGTTCGGAATGGGGGTAGAACGCTACGGACGACAGTCGGTGGGTCTCATTTCGACTTCGAATAAAAAAGTCAACTTTTAATAGAAATTAAATAAAATAAAATAATATATAACCCCTTACCCTCACTCTCTCTCTTCCTCCCCATAACCCCGTCGTTCAACAAAAATAAAGAAAAGAAAAAAAAACTAAAATAAACGACGCCGTCGCACTCGTCGGAGCGCCGCCTAGCCGTCGCCGAACTCCCCCCATCACCTCCATCTTCTCCGATCTCCTCTCTCCCCTTCCTCTCCTCTTCCACTTCGCCCCAAAACGAGACCCTCCAGTATCGCGCGCCCCTTTATTCCAAACCCCTGCCGGACCTCCCTGAGCCACCGCACCCCCCTGAGCCACCTTCGTCCGCCTTCCCTTCCTCTCGGGTCCCACAGTGAAGCCCCTGACCGCAGAGATGCGCTGACCTCCCTCCTCTCGACGAGAACGCCCCCTTCTTCAATCAAAAACTGTAAGTCTTTAATTACATTTTATTTAGAGATTTATTTATTCAAAGTATTTATAATTAAAAGTAGAAAATGTGATTTTTAACTTATGTATGTTACTTGTAAAATAATCATACTATGAAATAGCTTTTGATTCGATAAAGATTTTTAAAATAGAAAAAGATTTGAACTTTAAATAGAAAAAGATTTGAACTTTAAATAGAAAAAGATTTGAACTTTAAAAAGAAAAAGATTTGAACTTTAAAAAGAAAAAGATTTGAACTTGGATAGAAAAGATCAGTTTTTTTAAATAGAAAAGACAGAATTTTTATTAAGTAGAAGAAGTAAGATATGATTTTTATATTTTTAAAGTAATAAAAATATAATTTTTACATGATAGGAATATTAAAAATATCATCTTTATTTTTGAAAAGGCGAAATCTTTATATGATGAATGGCGTGATAAAAATATAATGTTTATTATATGAACATCGATGTGAAAATATAATTTTATCTATATAGTAGCGTCAGAAAAATATAATTTTTATCTATATAACATCGTTGTGAGAAAAATTCGATTTTTATATATTGAATAGCATAATAAAAATACGATTTTTATATATTGAACATCGAAGTAAAAATTCGAATTTTTATATATTGAATAGCATAATAAAAATTCGATTTTTATATATTGAATAACGAAGTAAAAATTCGATCTTTACATATGTAGTGAATACGAGCAACGAAAGCGACAAAAGGCGAGAACGGTGAAGATTTATGCAAAGAAGAGTCGTGGGATTGAATTAGCTATTCGGTGAGAATTTCTCACTCTTCAATCTCTTTTTCTACATATATATATATATATATGTGTGTGTGTGTTAAAATAAAAGTAAATTGATATATATATATATATATATATATATATATATATACGCCCCTCGTCCACAAACCATGGACGATATTTATTGTTTGAAATTGTTGTGAAAATTGATTGATAGCGAATGGTTGTTTGGGATTGTTTGTGGTTGATATTGGTTGATTGTGGTTGAAAAATACCCATTTGTGATTGAGAAATATTTGGTTGAAACCACATAGGATTAGTTTGTGGAAATGAAATAAATACATACATGCCGCCTGCGTGCGAACTAGATGCATGATCCCCATTGTCAAAAACTGCGAGGTTTTAAGGTAGAGCGAGGAGCCGTACTAGGGACGGTCCCGGTTTTAACTACCCTGCCGTTATGCTGCCGAAATTTTGAATAATATTCATGTGTTTGAATTATTTTCATTTGCTTAAACTATATTTATTCATTGAATAGAAAACCTTCATGTGTTGAATTGATATTCATTCGTTGATTAGAAATTCATGTGTTGAATGGTATTCGCGTTTTAAATATAAAAATCACATTTCTATCTATATAAAGAAACTATAGAAAACCTTCATGTGTTGAATTGATATTCATTCGTTGATTAGAAATTCATGTGTTGAATGGTATTCGCGTTTTAAATATAAAAATCACATTTTTATCTATATAAAGAAACTATAGAAAACCTTCATGTGTTGAATTGATATTCATTCGTTGATTAGAAATTCATGTGTTGAATGGTATTCGCGTTTTAAATATAAAAATCACATTTCTATCTATATAAAGAAACTATAGAAAACCTTCATGTGTTGAATGGCAACTTCTGATTCACCTGATGACGCATTTTCTTGGACTGGATGTTTTGGATGGATCCTAGGTTGATCTAAAGGCTCAAATTAATTCTATACTTCTATATAATCACATCAAACCTTAACCCTAAACCTCATAACCCTATTCTACGAAGCTGTCATGCTGTCCATCCCTAAGCTAACCTAGCCTCCACCATAACTAATCAAATTCAAGATAAAAGAGAAAGATCAAAGCCTACATTAACGGATTAGCTTATCAACTTCAGAAATCAGATTCCAGATCTTCTCTTCTTTCTTAATCTCTATGAGTTCATGTAGTTTTCACAAGATAATTAAACTAAAGTAATTATGAGAAGTTGTAAATTATGATCATATGATTATGCCTGTAATGGATCTTATTATATTCGCAAGTTGTCATCTTTTTTATTCCTAACCTATGCTCTTCTGATCAATTTTATCAGTTCATGCCTATTTATGCTTGTATGTTTATGCCTATTCTGATACCATGATTCTTTTCCCTCTTCCTTTTTCCTTTTTCTTTTTATGAGTTAGGCTAACTGCAAGCCTAACACATTATGCGAAATTCACGCACGTATAACGCTTGAACGATGGGAAAAAAGTTTGGGAAATGTTGAATAACATGTGATTTGTAAATAGGCATAAATTAATGATGGTTATGGTTTGGGAAAAAGTGGTATATATTAAGCAAACATGAGACTTGACGTAAATGGCTTTGGGTGAAAACTTGTGATAATTTGGTAAGTTCAGTTATTACTCAGATTTGGAACATGTAATAGGAATCATGACTTGTAATAAATCGAATCTAGAACTATGTCTAATGCTGAGATAATAAATTCCGATTCATGCTTATCCTTTTGTCAAATCTAAAATTACCAATGCCTATGAGACTGTGGTGGTTAATACAATTGAACCTATCTTGTTGTACAACAAATTGGTAATTCTTTAATATTCAATTCTATCGAATCTTTATGCCTATGGTGTAACTTGCTCAGTTTGGCCATACTTATTGTTAATATACAACATGTCTATCTGAAACATGATTCTTGAATTGGGTACACCTTTAGATGCCTATTTTTCCTTATGTCAATTCTTGTGATTCCCCTCTATCCCTCTCTGTTTTATTTTATGAGTACTTGGAATTTGGACCTTGTTGTACGTGCGATTGAAACACCGGGAATTGGGTATAACTTAATTAAGTAATTTTGGGCATAACAAGTAAATGTGGCATAACTTGAATTGATCACACTTATGGATAATTTACATATATATCTAGAATTGGACAGAAAATATGTAAATTGGCAAAAAGTTGAACGCCTAAGACACGAGCTTAGACTTGGTTTGCGGTAAAAGACTGCCCGGAACCGCTCGGCATTTCTAGCAACTGCAAACGGTAGTCTAATGTGAGAGGTCAAAGGCATAAATTAGATGCTTAGATACGAGGTTAAGTTTGGCTTGTGGTGGAACTTTTCCCGGAACCGCCCGGCATATCCAGCGGCCACAAGTGATCGACTTAATGTGAGAGGTCTGTGCATTAATAACTAATTAGTGTTGAATATGATACCTAAACGAGTTAGGTGGGTGGGGTTAAGTTAACATGGGTAAGAAGACAACTTAACCAATATTACATGAACAAAGTGGATAGGGTTAAGGCAAGCTTAACCAATAATACATATGGACTTGATAAGTGGAAGGGTTAAGTAAATCTTGGGTAGGTGGGTAATTTTAGTATATATAGGCCCACAAACTTAACCGTTAAATAAACATGCGTGAATCAATGGAAAGGTTAAGTAACATATGAATAGGCGACACTTAACCAATACAACATTTTAATTAAAACAGATGGATAGGGTTAGGTTAAATTGAGAATACTTAACCGTTATAACATGTTGATTAGGAAATCCTAGTAACGAGGACCCATTTCAGCAGTAACCCACATAGATGTATCACGGTACCCTGAACTAGGCAGGGTGGGACATGATTACTGGGTGGATTATAAGCGGTCAAAATAGCGGCGGGTGGTGCGTCAGTGTAGGTTCCGACAGAGTACGGGCGTGCACGTGCTCTGAAGTGGAAAAAGTAGGCACTGCGTACCAATAGTTATATACTGTGCATCTTGAATTGTGTCGGTTTGCCATCATAGGGATTGATACACCCACATGGTGGGACCATCACATGTATCTACAAACAAGCGGGGCCGAATGACACAGGTAATAAATACATGCGAGTTAAGAAGCCGATCGATTAAGCGATAAGGGGGTAGTGTGGGGACATCTAGTATTTAGTATGGGCAAGTAAGGATTGTATGGCGTGGATACCTCTTACTAGATGTTATGCCTGCAAGTACAAGATGGGAATCAACTTTCGGTAGGGGACTAGTAAGGGTGCGACGTAACTAGCATCGGTGTAGTGTAGGAATTATCTTATAATGATTAGGAGCTCAGTCAAAGTTTATCTTATTCATCTTGCCTACCTTGTCATGCATGCTTATGTACAGTCATTTCTTACTTTCTAGTTTATGTTCTTATCCTGTTACTTTAATGATTATATTGTTAAAGTTATTGGACTCACCAGACTTATGTTTGACCTAGTTTGTTTCGCCACTTTTCTTCGTTTCCCCCCAGGTTCTCAGGGACGAAATACTCAAGCTTAGTTCAGATGTCTCTTTCTTCCAGCTTGAAGTTGAAAGATGTATTGCATGGCTTTGATTCTGCTTATGGCATTTTCTTTTGGGGATTATGGCTTTAAAATTATGTACTCTGAAGGCTTTAGTATAAGACTGATATTATGTACTTGGTTTTGTTGTTTTGAAGGTGTAACCAAACTTATTTCTGTTTCCGTTGCAATAAAGTTATAAATTTTTTTTCAAGTACTATTTTATCTGTCTTGTAATATTCCGTTCTGTTTACTTATAACGCTCCACGAAACTTAATGCATTCCCTTTATGAATGACATTAACGGACGTGGGGTGTTACAGACATCCTAGGATAATCTAATTTGATCATATATCATGTAATTTGTTAGATCCATCATGTTTAATTGTAATTAGTGTCAAATTATGCTAGATTTGTGAATATTGTGATATGAATCATGTTTATATATGTTCTAATAATTGTTCATGTTTTAGGTTGGATAAATAACTGTTTTATTTGTTAAATTATATGTTGTGCACTAGTATAAAACTGCTTATTTGCGTCGCCTTATTTGCGTCGGTTTAGCTAAAAACAATAGCATATATAGTTATGTGCGACGGTTTTAGTTAAAACTGTAGCAGATTGGTAGGAAAAAACAGTAGAAGATAAAACTTTCGACGATTTTGTGCAAAAACAGTAGCAAATATTTACAATTTGCGACTTTTATATTTAAAACCATAGCGAATGGTATGGGGTTGGAAATGGTAAAGTGCTATTATGCGAGGGTTAAATATAAAACTGTCGCAGGTGACCTTTTTATTTGGATCGGCAACGTCATTTCACGTGTTCTTAACATACTTGACAAAAAGACCTAAACAGAATGGGGCTCCAGATTTCGATCAATCTCTGCATCCTTCAGAAGAAAAAAATCCCGCCTCCAGATCCTTTCTTCGGTTTCGATCCAAATCATCAACATCAGTCTCTAACCCTGATTTCGTGGACCTCCTCCGAAACCGTATTTCAGATCTGGGTAAGTGATTCATTTATTTATTTTCTTGTTTTATGACTAGCTTCTTCCAGTTACTTGATTCGTTCATTCCTGCTGCTAGTTTTGTCTGATTGGAGATCTAGAGTTTCGTATTAAATAGACATATAGACTTATTATTAATAGAGATCTGGAGTTTTGTCTGATTGATTATCTGGAGTTTCCAATTACTTTATTTTTCGAAGTACTAATTCCTAAAATAAAATTATTAAGATATAATTGAAATTAAAGATTAGAAAAAAAAAATCAAGCCCAACCACATGGATTCAGATCTGAAAAAACAGTTCATGGTCAGCTTTAGCCCCTTATATCTGCGCATTTCATTCATTGCAATATCCCAGTCCATCTAAATGTTTGTGTTCTGCATGTGCTTTGATTTAGTATGTAAGAGTTAACACAAATTGCATACGGATATAGTTTCAAATTTACAGTCTACTGTATGCATAACTCCTTGAACATAGATAAATTGATAGAATTTATAAATTTGTACACTTAAGATGATAAATAATCCATACACTTTTGAATAGAATGGACCATTTGTTATAGCTAAAACCAACTATCAAAGTGGAAGATAACATTTCACCTTTTAAAGAAAATCAAAGCAAATCTAGCAGAAAGTATTAGACATGCAATTTCATGATGATATCCCCGGTTGTTCATATTTTAACACTGTCATAGCAAATGCTACACCAGCTGCTAATACACCACTTGTAACAGCACCATGTTTACAGTCTTTCTTGATAAGTGCGGTTAATAAGTAATATACATATAGAGTTCATGGGCTTAAGTCTATTTTTGAGAATGTGCAAGAAAAAAGTCCCTAAAAGGAGGTAAGATGCGACTTAATTATAAGAAGTGTTCATTAGGGACTTGCGGAAGTCTATGTGGTGTGCAACCGTAGTTAGGTGATTTTGGTTATAGGAGCATAGATTATATTTTATTTGTTCATCCTGGTGATGCACCATTTAAGTAGATACCTTTGGATGCTAGGTATGTGTTTAAACATGTGGATAAGACATGTAATGGTTGATGGATGCTAGTAAATGCATATGGATGTTTATGACAAAAATGGTTGGATTTTTATACTTTATATGAGATATGGTACTATATGCATACACATTCATACCATTTGCACATTGCTTTCTGGTTATTGACTGTTGCCGTTGAATAATTTAGCAAATGAATATATGAATGAGTTTTACCCATGGATAATTTAGCTAATCGATGTATGAACAAGCATTCACATAGAGTAATCTGTTTATTATAGGAACTTACATACAGTTTAATTCATGGTATGGGCATACCTGCATAAACAAGAGGTTGCCTAAATTGGCAGATTGACTAACTTTTACCTTTTAAAGCAACTATCCAAGTGGATGATAACATTTCATACAAGATAGTTAGCAGCATATGCTGTGAAAAAACTATAAACCATCAGTACTAATCCATTATGCTATTAACATAATCTATTACCCAGTTTGATGTGTTATTTAGTTTATTTTAATGCATATATAGAAGAAGCTTTGGTGACATGAAGTTGTAAAATTATATTCTTATGCAACTCTTCTGTTTTGGGACAATTACCGATGGTTAGCTTTATACGTGTTCTAGAATACGTAAATAATATTTGACAGTTGGCTATAATTTGTTTTATCATTTAAAAAATAATTAGTGCAAGTACTTATGAACTTACTGCCATATTACTCTTTTAACCATCAATTTCGCCTAGGAACTCATATTGTGCATTTTCTTTCTTCTTTGCTATATGATGTCAAATGTCCTGAGGATTCAGTCCCCATCAAACTTAGTGTTTCAATTTTCAAACCATTATCACTGCGCTATTGGCTTTGATTTTCATTCAATTCTTCTGTTACTCGGCTGAATTTAATTATGATTGGTGTTATTGCTGTTGAGATAAGCTTAGCATACTGCTCTAACTAAGAATAACTATTTTTTTTTTCTTTTTTTGCAAAGCAGGTTGGTAACTTCATCTTATCTTTTGGGTTACAAGGTATGCTCTACTTTCAGCAGATGTGCTTAATATCTATTTTGTTATGACTACTATCAATTAGTAGCTATGTAAAATAAGGTAAATACAAGTTAGTGGAACAACAAGCATGCAGGCATCCATGTCCTGCTTTAAAAGGTAGGCATGATCAAACCATTCTAATTCTCTAAAAGCATATTATCAGAAATAGTGTTATATTGAAGTCACCGTATTTGCAAGATATTCTAATTCTCTGAAATTATACTATAAGGAATAATTCATTATTTGGATCGATGGACGAAAAATTCAATTGTTTGTATAGGTGGTCTAATGATCAAGACAAATGTACATATTTTGCAGAATACAACGACACTCACATTTATCTTGGTAGCTTTGGTTCAATGTCTTAAAGTTAATGTTAGATGCGGCAAGAACATCAATGTTCCTCCTTCAAGGCTTATACAAGTTGCAAAAAGTCAGGTAACTCATGACCTTTAGTTTCTATTACAAAATTATTACTCATACATACTAATTAATCTTAGTAAGCAAATTGATATGAGCTGAATGTAAAAATGCATGAAATTCCTTTTAAATGTCAATATATAAATTTAGAACTATTAAGGCATATGTAAATGCCATTACTACAGCGAGGTCAAATTTTATTTGATGACACCTGTATAAAAATCAGTTTCTCAATGGAATCTAAAGTGTATAAATATTTCCTCTCAAAGCATATCTTTACACTTTAGTTTCATTGACTTTAGATTTTCGGATGGAGAAAGCAATTGGTTGAAATGCTTCACTGCCAAATATCTGGTTAAGCTTGATCATGTAACCAAAGGTACGATCTCAGTATCCTTTTTTAGAGTTTTAATTGAAATAAAAGCTAATTTTCTTTTCCAAAGAAAGTCCCTATTCTAGATATTGAGGAAAATTTAAGATGGCAAGATATTCTGTATGAATGGCATTCTTTAAAGCATAATATATGTCATTATTTTTATTACTTAGAGAGGAAGTGTTCCTCTGTCAGAATGTGGATTCCAAAACAAGAATCTTTAAATGCTGACGATCATAATGCAAACATGGATACGTCAAGTGGAATTTTTTTGTCATGGGTGACAACCAAAATACATTTTTTGATAAATAATGCAAGCACTTGTATGTCAAGTGCTGATAATAAAAAGGTTAATCCAATCATCTGTGCACAATCTAAAATCATTCACAACGCTATATCTAACACTAAAAAAAAGACCTTTTATTGCTCAAAATCAAATTGAGAATTGCACGGTGGGTACAGATTATTTGAATGTAAATGATAGTGCATCTAGTATGGACACCAGTAATCCAGATGTAATTGAAACGAAAGGAAATTACCAATATAAAAATCAGTTATAGAAATATGCTTTGAGACTAAAGTGCAAACTTCCTACTGATGGAACCTATTTGTCAATTAATTAGAAGGCTTCTTCTAGTCTTTAATTCTTGTTTATTTGACTAAATCTAACATGTTTGGTGGTTGTGTGTTTACTTACTGTGTATTGATTTATGATCACATCTTATCTTTTCATTTTCCTTTTATTGAGCATGGATATTTTCTAGACGCTGCTTTTTTAATATTTAATTTGAAAGCATGTTTGTTACAGTTGAATGTAATTGAACCTATGCTTGCTGTTTGACTTAAATTTTGCAATTGCCTTTAATTCGAGCAGTCCAAAGGATTTGTTGTCCAAACCCAACCCCATTTTGTCGATATCAAAATCAATTGCTAGCAAATTAAAAGTTAGTTTAATTAACAAACCTTTTGGCTGCTTATTTTTGTGTCATAAACACAATCTAATGACGAATGTTTAATTTTTTTTACTAATTTTCTTCTTATATGTTGTCGCTTGCGACCACTGTCTTTCTTTTTTCCAAAAACTGTCTCCTAAAAACAAATAAGTTAACTTGATTTTGTTCATTTTTTCAAATTTTTAGTCAAAATGGATTTGAGTTGTGAATCATAGATTCAAATAATTCATATTCCAATCTACACGTTCACTTTTAGGATGATAATTTTTCTTTACATGGTTACCAATTGAGCTGTTACTTTATATAGCTAGACTTTCTTTGTGATTTTTCTCATTTGGCTTGTACATATATGATCTGACATTATTCTTTATTTTGGACGTGATGTGCTTTAGGTATGCTGACAGGTATGAAAGAAATTTGTTATGATTTGAACTTAATGTGCATTGTTTTATATATTTCAGTGATGGTAATGCGATGTAGATTTAGTGAGGCGAATTTGTGCTTTTGGGTTTCGATTGTAGAGGCGCTATAGGTTGTGGTGATATTAGGAAGGTGAAAATGTATTCAAGTTTGGGATGTAACTAAAGCAGTTGGTAGTGAGTTGCAAAGTCGAAGATGTGGACTATAGTGGGGGTGATGTGAATAAATGATGCACATTTAGTATTTTGCTGCTGTTCGGGCCCTAAAAGTTATTTCGTATACCTGCTTCATTTTTTTCAGAAACGAAGTTATCTTTCAAGCTGCTAAAAAGCTTCAGTTATATATGAAATCATTGTATTTAGATTTACAAATTTATGTTAAGATAAATCCTATATCCTGAATATTTTATATTCCATGTAGTACCAACTCAATTGGACCTTTTTTATGTAATTAAATCAGTGAACTACAACTAATTTTATACTTAATACATTATTGATTATGAATTCAGGTTCAACACATTTTTATTGTTGTACACCTCAGGTATCACTAATGAAGTTGGACTAGTTTATTTAGCTTTGCCTTACATTAAGCTAAACAAGTAATCTCTCATAACTAGGTAGAAATTTTCATCTCATTACCCAATTTTTTTATGATTTTTGGTTTGAATAGGTTTGAAAAATACTTCATAAGGATGCCAGATGTGAAACTTCTTCTTCGATTGCTTCTATGCTGCAATTATTACTCTTATGTGCCAGGCATGTATCTAACAAATTTCTTTTGATTACTGTGAAGCTATTTCTTATTGTTTCAACACATAAAAAATTCATTAATGTTTCAGCTCATGATAAATAGGGTAAGAATACGTGGAGGCCTAAGTTGATTCATATTTACTTCAGAAATCCTTGGTCCATGTTATCTCATGCAGCGACTCTTTTTTGTTGGTTCTGAGTCTCTAACTGTTGTCAGACATTTTTTTAATCAAAGTGGCTACCTTACTGTAGAAAAATCATGAAATATGGTGAGCATTGTTTTTTTCACCTCCCTTCTTCAAATTTAATAGACAATCGGTGAATTTATAATATCAACTGTTTAATATCAACAACCTCTCTTGGTGCTTGTAAATGACGGTTCAATATCAATTGCATTTGTCGACCATTGCTAATGTATGTGTGTGTGTGTTTTTTTTACAGGCATGATTGGTGTGGCCAAATACATGTTGTAGAGAAGGAGACAGGTTTAATACGTTCTACTCTTTTATAGCTAATGTTAAATTATATTTGATTTTTTACCTCAGTGTTCCAACGACTGGCAAATGATCGTTTCTGTGAGAATAAGCAGTGCATTGTCATTGCTGTGTCCTTCGACTACTGAAAATTAATGTTAAATTATACTTCCAATTTCTGCATATGTTGACGTTTTATGACGAGTGGGTAATGTACCTTTGCACTGGACATTTCTTGAAGTAAATTCGGATGGGTTGGTTAGTTTTTGATCCCATCGAATTAGACTTGAATCAGTGGAAAACTGAAAATGCAGTTCGTGGTTGTTGCGCTCAGATGCAGGCGCTTAGATTCAAATCCTGTAGAAACTTTTCATTCCATCAAGAAGTCACAATATACAGTAGCAAAAAAATAAAAAATAAATAAATAGGTAAATAAATAAGAAAGCCATAGTTATTTTGGGAAAATTACCTTCATGTACCCCAGTTAAACTTATAAAAAGTTAAACCCCAATGAACCCAGGGCACCCATTGATATTGATATTTACAACTACTGGTTGGAGCCTAGCCTATTATCATAAACAACCCCAATGAGTATAAGAGAGAAAGTTATCAGTGAATTGTTTTAATCATTCTATAATAGTTAATTTTTTTTGTTAATTTTCTATAGAACAGAACTTCATTACTCACTTCGCATTTAATGAAAAATATAAAAGCAAACCTATGTTAAATATTTAAACTGTGTCTAACTTAAATAATAATATTTACATATAAAATCAATTTTGTGTTAAAAATGCGAGTGAGACAAAAGACTTGAAGATATACCTAGTAGAAAAGACTAAAAATCGGATTGTATTGTTGTATAATCTATGAAATCAAGTGAATCAATTATATACTTTTAAATGTTACATGCATGTGAACAAGATGCAAACTGCATGCTCATCATTAATTCATTTTTTCATTTAACTCAAATTTTGGTCAATACAACTGAAAGCAAGTGTGCAGGTAACTATTAAATGTATTTTCGGGGTGAGGGCGGGGACTGAACTTTAATTGCATCTCTTGATGTTGGAGACGATATGTTTTATATCCATCATGATCAAGCAACGAGCGAAGTGGTTGGGAACGACAATGTGGAGACAGATGGGTGAGTTTTGCACATGCATGTCAACAACTCAGCATGTAAACCAATAGAAGAGCATGCAAACCAATAGAAGTACATGAGTAAAACAACTTCAAATAATTGACAAAGTAGAATGTTGTGCATATCACTTAGCAGGTTAGATGTTGCCAGAAGTGACTGAGGAGACCAGCAAATCATCAACTAAATTTGATGCATCCAGATCAATATGTCTTCTTTTTTTACTATCTAAGTAATTATATTTGAAGATACATGCTCTAGTAATTTTAATTTTTTTTGCTAGATGCAGAAGTAGCACTGGTGGGTTTTGCCAGTAGTTAATTTATAATAGCAATTAAAGATGAAGTAAACAGTATAACCTGGAAGAACAAAGAATCTGCATTCCATTTTGAGGTACTTAACTCTTTTATATAGTTCTGGTTCAACTGTTTTATCAGTACCCTGTTGTTTTCTGATTGAATATCAATCTTTGTGTTACTACTCTACATGCATTTTGGATGCATGTTGTGTCTAAAGTGCAATTGCCAAATTATCTTTAAAAATGAAGGTTCTCTAACTTAAGTTCTTCAAATCTTTTAAGGCCAACGCCTACTTCCATTTTTGGCCTGCACAGTCTAGTCCATGAATTTCTATAGCTTAAAAGAAATAACAGTAGGCATATGGTGTACTAGTAACCAATTTAATCTTACATGTGTTATGTTATCACGATGTGAAATGATTTTACTTTATCTTTTTGTTCATAGTTATAACAAACAAAGGGCTCAAAGGGATTTGAATTTATTATTTCGGACATGCAATTCTTGACCTTTTGGGGGTTCACACTTGTTCATTTGGGCCATGTACCAGGAGTTACTATTCTGCTTGGAACTTTACCCTGGTAAGTCTCTTTCTATGATTAATTTTCTGTATCTTGATTTCATATGTAATATAATGAAAGTAGATATGTGCATGCCAATTATCAGTAAAATGCGTCAGACTTAAGTACAACACAAATATAATTCAAATAAATTTTAGCTTATTCATTGCCTGCAAAGTTGAAATACATAAAATCATATAAAATTTGGAACCAATAGTCATCTACAGAACTAGTGTAGTATAACAACAAAACTAAACGAAATATGAAAAAAAAGCAATTGTATTTGCAGGCTTTATTCTTTTACGATTGTATCGCGTGAATACTATTTATAGTAGTAGTAGTACAATATTACTTGTGTTATATTTTCAGTATTGCGTGAATTCCATTTACAGTCCAGTAATATACTTGTGTTCTATTTACAAACTAATTACATCATCTTACTTGCGTATTAATATACTTTTGTTCTCT
Organism: Allium sativum; assembly: GCA_030737875.1. Lineage (NCBI taxonomy): Eukaryota > Viridiplantae > Streptophyta > Magnoliopsida > Asparagales > Amaryllidaceae > Allium > Allium sativum. Next base: position 68,649,130 of record CM060909.1, on the reverse strand, counting down.
CCTTTATCAGCTTTCTGCTTTGCTCAACCTGAAGGAGAAAAACTTCAAAATATTTACGTTCAGTTCACATTACAACCTGAAGGAGAAAAACATGGTACTTTTCATGTCACTATTTTGCAGTTTATGATCAGCTCCTTGTTTGCATATTTTTTAGCATCCAATTTCACAATTTGGATACTATGTTCGATATATTTTCAATTGCAGTCAAAATAATGCTATGTTGGTTCTGTTGGCAGATGCTGATTCAAGTCAACTATCACGAAGACAAATTGTGCTATTTTTAGTTTTAAGTTGGATGATCTATTTTGTTCTTTTGTAGTCATGTGAAGAATGTTAATTTTTGATGAAATAAGTATTATGTAAGTATTTACACGATCGAATTGGTTGGAGCTTAGCATATGACTAGTTATGACTCATGCAAACTATTTTTGTTGTATAGTTATCAATGTTAGTGTTTTCTTTTCAAATGATATAAGATTTTGTGAATTGTGTATGTATTTCTTGTGTTCATATATTTTGTGAATTGCTTATAAGGTTGAACTGTATTGATAGTTGGCAATCATAATGGCTGAAATGAAATGTGGTTGCATTAGACATTTTGAATTTAGAAGTTATTTGCTACTGTTGTAAATAAAACATAGTCGCAAATGCAAAACTTATCGCGTCAGTAATTTTAAAATCTGTCGCACAAGGTCAAAGTTTTGAAGTTAAATATTGATTTCTTGCTACTGGTGTAAAACAAACCATCGCTAATGAATTATACTACAGTGACTGTTATTATAGAATACCCGTCGCAAGAACCTGTATATTGCGACGATTTTAAAACAGTCGCAATAAGTTTACACATTTTGCGACAGTCGCATATGCGACGGTTGTAAAACAGTCGCAAATTATCTTAAACAACCTTCGCAAATGACATGTTTTGTAGTAGTGGTGCTTGATTTGTTCGTCTAGAATTATATGTCATAGGATTAGGATCGAATGATAGAGTAAATCGGAGGCTCAAATGATTGGATTTAGATAAAACTAGGTAGAGATGCTCTTGAGTAGTTGGAAAACAATACAATTTTTTTGTCAAAAACTGCTAAGTGCATGGATCTGTAATGATCCATGCTGTATGGATTGGAACCGATCCATTAGGGTAGCTCGTGAGGAGTTGTAACTTAGTGCATTGCTTTGTTGGATCTATAGCCGGTCATATGCAAATTTTTGTGATGATTTCATGGGTCGAAGTGTGATCTGTAACACCCCACATCCCTTGATGTCACCCATGTAAGGATATCATTAAGGATATATGGAGCATTGTAGGTATAAAGACATAAAAATGACAGAGAATAAGATTTCACAAGACACAAAAATATGAATTTACAGCGGATGAAGAAACTTTCATTTTACAAAATACAAAACTATCTTTTTTTTCATTTAACCAAACAGTTACGAATTGTCATGTCTCAAAATCTCAATCAAAAACAACATCATAGTAAAATAATAATATCCCCAAATATAGTAAAATAAAATACAACCTAACCTTGGAAGGAGAACATGGAGTAATCCAACTTGTAGAAATCCATCATGACAAAGCTAATAAAGAAATTTAAACTATGTACTTTATCCTTGCAAGCCTGGGGGAAAGAAAAAAGAAAGGAAAAAAGTAAATGTGTAGTGGCCCAGAAATCCATATATCTGAGTTGATATACATCACACATCTAACCCTAATTGCATAGAAATACGAATCATTATGAAATAAGAAGAAAAAGATAAAAGAAGAACAGAAATAACAACACTGAATCTCACATCGCAATGGAACAAAATATAATATCTCAAAACTTTTGAAAAACAAAATTATAACTGTATAACATAAAATTTTCAGAGTACAACACTTACAACACAGCGGAAATAATAATAACTAGATTACGCTGAAGCCTCCTGCTCTAGGCTTTTCCAAGTATATCTGTAAACACCTGAACTACTTGACTGCCCGTACAAATTTAGGCACCAAAGAGTTTAAGGTAAAACTAAACAAAATAAACACTGGACCAATCAGGGGACTAATATGCGTAAACCATTTAAAAAAATTTGAGAAAATAAACGATATCTCATAAGACCCTGCCGTATAACACGGAACGGGTTTTTTCCCTTATGAGAATCCAAAAACAAAGTCTTTATATCAAAATTCTTTTGATATTATAATAGTATCTAAATCAAATAAATAACAATTTAGTGGAACGTTGCATCTCACACTCCACATATATAATATACAATCAAAACCACAAACACTTATTGGGGATTGGATTTCTAACTATGACAAGGTATGGAACCGGCTTCCGATAATTTATCTCTAGAGAAAAATACATTGGGTTCAACAAGAACATCTTTTAACCCAGCCACACTTGACCGACCACTCATTTCGCTTGAGTGTATCGAGTGTATATCACCAATGGTTGGGATCAGCAACTGTTTAGCGAATGGCATCATCGAATAGAATAAAGAAGGAAATAAATTTTCACTAGATAGGTGATAATACACCCTAATTGGAAGCTACCCACTTAGCCATGCTGCCTGCCCGATTTTTGCCATTTACCAGTTGTTGAGGCCTGAGGCTTCGATTACTTACCTTTCATTGATAGCACAATCACTTTGAATGCCACATTATCAATTCCGTTAATCATTAATTTTTTTGCACAAATATATTATGGATATTATGCAAAGAGAATAAATTCTCTGCCACCGTATATATTTATACAGACCAACATATGCGATCATTGCAAATACTCTGTCAAAAATTTGTCCATACAACTTTGTTTTAGGACTGAACGAAACCGAAGGCACAATTTCCATTAATCCGTCTTAGGAAATTTCTACCTAGGATTAATAGAAAAAGCCCTTGAACTTTACTCCTTCTTCATTTGTCTTCATATAATCTGATTCGCAACGCTGCTGCCAATACAGAATGATTCTCGAATAATAATCCAATTGATCTATCCATGTTGACAACGATAGTGGTCAATATTTCGATAGTCGGTTATTTAACTATTGAAAAAAAAACATTCATTCATTCAAAGCATCAAACAAATCACTGGGCCTCTTAATTAATATTTTATTAATTAAATCACTTCTTCATTAGTTTACCAATATTTGTTAAACAGATATTTTCAATCATCATCTTGGCCTCTTACGCTATTTGGAAAACATTCCACATATCGCCTTCTTTTATTTTCTATACTTAGAAAATATTTCCTATTTAATATTAGAACTCATTTCCATTCACTTCTCCCTTTCACAACTATTCATTTCTATACTAAGGAAATATTTATTATTATATTTCCAAAATTCTACTTAACTGGGTTAAAATGATTGTCGTGTAAAACATCGTTGAAACAACCTCATATATTGCATTTAACTAAATTTCCTTAAACAATGACCTTCGAGAATTAGTCTTCCTATCTATTGATTAATAATGATGTCATTCATGCTGGGGTATAATTACCTCTCAGACCTGTCCTGGTGTGTATTATTATTATAATGGAATCATATTCAAATGGAACAATACGCACCATATATTATTATTATAGTCTATGTTCAAATGGAATATATATTCATCATCTGATTTGTTTGGACTCAGTTTTAAATTTCAAATTGAATTTTTTTAGATTTCCATATGCATATTCGAAATAAATTGTATTTCGATAATTAAATCAATAACTCAATATAAAAATTCATTTATATTATCAACTCAATATTTTAAAACAATATTAAATATTTAAAATAAATCGACCAAAAATCTAGGTCCTTACATTCTTTCCCCCTTAAAAGAATTTCGTTCTCAAAATTACCAAGGTAGGAAAAATGACACAACCCATTAACTTTTCAGAATCCACTTATGTTGAACTCAACTCTTCATATTTATATAACTTTTAGTTCTATAAAACTTTTGGTTTTTATTCATAAACATTCAAATTGGTTTTAGTCAATTTATTTACTTTGATCCATTTAACTCACTTTACTTAATTTAATTTCCACAATCAAATTTTCGGGTTTTCTTTCAAATCCTTTAGAAATTACAAAAATGTGTACATATATTTATAACCACCTCAAATTCAAAAATATTTGAATTTTCAACTCAACTTGTTTTCTTTCAGACGAATTTCCATCATAAACTTTCCTAAGGTAGACATCCATCACTTTGAAACTTGAAAATGAACTTTGATGATGCTACAGTCATCATCAGAATTATTTTCCAACGATTGAAGTGAGTTCTGTGCTTTATCATTTTAAATATCCATTCAAAATGATTTTTATTCAAAAACACTTCCGAATCAAAGCTATATTATTTGAATATACATCAGAAAATATTTTCCAACTTCCTAGCATTAAATTCCAAATTTTGATTCGAATCCAGTTTTAGTTCATCTCATTTGTATATATTATTCATTTACAAGTTCTATTTGGTTATATATAATCATTCCAATTCTACAATCTCATTTGATTATAATAACGACATCTAACACATTCATATATTATAATAAGTTTAGAAACTATTTTTTTTCTATCAAAATAGAAGTTTGGGTAAAATTATTTCATTTACCCACTTAAAAACAATATAGTGTCAAATTTCTCTGTTCATGTGTTTAGAATTTCCTTTCGACTTCGTGGTGTCCTGCAATTCGATCAGAATTCATAAACCACTCAATAGACTAGCTAACATAATATAAAATAATTTTTTATATCAATTAACAAATACGCTCTCTCGTATATATTCACTCAACTCATTCTAGGGTACTACTGACCCTATCTCTAATGAGCACTTCCCACCAAAGCGTAGGTATTCGCTCAACCTAAGGTCTGATACCAACTGTAGTGGCCCACAAATTCATACTACGTAAGTTAACTACATACATCACACATCCAACCCAAATTGCATAGAAATATGAATCATTATGAAATAAAAAGAAAAAGATAGAAGAACAAAAATAAAATCACACAATCGCACGTAGCAACGGAACAAAATATAATATCTCATAACTTTTGAAATACAAAATTTTATCTATATAACATACAATTTTCAAAGTACAACACTTACAACATAGCGGAAATAACAACTAGATAATGCTGATGCCTCATGCTCTAAGCTCCTCCAAGTATATCTATAAACACCTGCACTACTTTACTGCCCGTACGAATTGGGCATCTAAGAGTTTATGGTAAAACAAAACAAAATAAACTCTAGGTCAGTCATGGGAGTGGTAAGAGTAAACCATTTAAAACAGTTTGAGGAAATAAATGATATCTCATAAGACCACACCGTATAACAGTGAACTGGGTTTTTCCCCTATGAGAAGCCAAAATCAAAGTCTTTATATTATCTAAATCAAGTAAATAACAATATAGTGGAATGTTTGCATCTCACGCCCCATAAATATAATATACCATAAAAACCACGAGCACTTATTGTGGATTGAATTTCCAACTATGACTAGGTATGGAACCACCTTCCGATAGTACATCTCTAGAGAGGAATACACTGGGCTCAAAAAGAACATCTTGTAACCCATCCACACTTGATCGACCACTCATTTCTCTTGTGTGTATCGAATGTATATCACCAACGTTTGGGATCAACAACTTTTTCCTGAATGACACATCATCGAATAGAATAAAGAAGGAAATAAATTTTCACTAGATAGGTGATAATACACCAAAATTGGGAGCTACCCACTTAGCCAAGCTGCTTGCCCGATTTTTGTCATTTCTCGGTTATTTGGGCCTGAGGCTTCGATTACTTACCTTTCATTGATAGCACAATCACTTTGAATGCCACATTGTCAATTCCGTTAATCATTAATTCTTTTGTACAAATATATTCTGGATATTATGTTAAGAGAATAAATTCTCCACCACCATTTATATATTTATATAGACCAACATATGCGATCATTGGAAATACACTGTCATATATTCATCCATACAACTTTGCTCTGGGACTGAACGAAACCAAAGGCACAATTTCCATTAATCCATCTTAGGAAATTTCTACCTAGGATTAACAGTAAAAGCCCTTGCACTTTACTCCGTCTTCAACTGTCTTCGTATGATCTGTTTCGCAATGCTACTACCAATACATATTGTTCTCATATAATAATCCAACCGGTCTCTCCATATTGACAACAATAGTGGTCAATACTTCGATGGTCGTTTATTTAACCATCGAAGAAAAACAAACATTCATTCAAAGCATCAAACAAATCACTGGGCCTATTAATCAACATTTCATTAATCAGATCATTTCTTCATTACTTTACCAATATTTGTTAACCAAATATTTTCAATCATCATCCTGGCCTCTTATGCTATTTGGAAAACATTTCCATATATCGCCTTTTTTTATTTTCTATATTAGAAAATATTTCCTATTTAATATTGGAATTCATTTCCAATCACTTCTCCCTTTCACGACTATTCATTTCTATACCTAGGAAATATTTATTATTATATTTCCAAAATTCCACTTAAATGGGTTAAAATGATTGTCGTGTAAAACATCGTTATAATAACCCCATATATTTCATTTAACTAAATCTATTTAAACATTGATCTTCGAGACTGGATCGTCCTATCTATTGATTAATAATAATATCAGTCTTGACTGAAAACATCTTTAACTTCAAAACAGACAAGACCACTTACCTCGAATAATCAATACCACAAAAACAAATCATTCATTTTTTTAAAACGTGTATACATTTCCCTTTCTATTTTTACCAGATTTAATTTATAGATTTCCTCTTTGTTTATAATATTCTATTTTTAAGTTCGTTTCCTTATCGAATTCTACATCTATTGGTATATTGATTTCTAGTTATCAAATTTTCCTAAAAATATTCTAACTCCTTAAATCTCCGAAAAATTTCGCCAGCACCTCCTTTGTACCGGACAATAGCTCAAACTACAACTCGCACTCTAGGCCCTTTCCATTTTAAAAAAAATCAAAAAGCCAAATGGCTTGCCGATTCGGCACATAAAAACTCATATGGAATTTAAACGTGTACCTTTATGTTGGGCACTCGAATTATAATCTTTATACACTTCATTCCATAACTATTTATCACATGTTCACCTGTTTCCGATTTATCCCGACTAAATCCAGTCATTCCTAACTCAGTTCGCAAATTTATTCTTTAATTAGCACTTTTGACAAATCCCTTTAGTTTAGATATATCATGTTCAAATATATTTTAGTTCGCTTATAAACACGTCGAATTTCATTTCTAACTTGAGTTTCATATTCAATTTTCACAAGTCCAGTATACTTATCCAACGTCTAACTCAATCCAAATTCCATTAACTAATTTCTGCTAATTAGTTAATTCTATGAAATAGTTAAAAATATGATTTTTGGTTCAAAAATCGTTTCATTTACACAACCTGAGTTCGTATTTATTTTACAACCCAAATCTGGATTATAAAATAAAAATCCATATTTTACTAACTTAAAATACTTCGATTTTATTAAATGAACCGTGATGGTTTAACAATGATTATGGCGTGGTTTTTCTGGAAATTTGATTTTTACGTAACCAAAAATTTATAAAAACGAAATACAATTTTTTCTCTTCCATTAGAAAACTATTATCAGATCGGTCCTGACGGTTCTTGTTTTAAAGAATTTCGTTTTAAATTGAGCTCTATATACTCAATTAAAGTTATTAACGCCGTATTACGAACTACTGCGCTGCGGCAAGTTCGCTTTTAGTTATATTAAATATAAACCTTTAAAATTTATTTAGTTTAAATTCCATTCTCATTCTTATATACTTTAATATTTATTAATCAGGTTTTCCAAATCTAGCTTAAATATTCCGATTATCCCTAATCGTTGATTATTTCATAACTTAATTATAATTTATTTACAACTTAATATTATCTACTAATTTCTAATTCATTTGTTAACAAATTATTTTATAAAATTCAATATAATTGAATTCCAATTTTTAACCTGGATTTACTTAATTCAGTTTATATTCCAAATTCTAACATATAATCAATCGTTCTTTATTTCAACACGTTTTCCAATTCACTTTTAAATTCATACACAAATTTAAAATTCCAAATTATCCCACGATAATTATCTTACTTAATTTGTAAACACTTTTATAAATTTAACTACCTTGTTTTATTATTTAAAACAAGTTTCATTTAAAAAATCTATTCGAAAAAGAATTCATTTTATATTCCAAATTTCGGAATAAAAACCTACATTCTCTTTTCGAAACGATTTCAAATTATATTTTAAATTCATACTTGGATTTAAAATTTCAGATTTTCTTTTGATAATTAATTAACAATATTTATACATCGTTTATAAATTTACTTGTTTTATATATCCAACAAGTTCCATTTCGAAATCTATTTAAAACCAAAATCATATTTTTGGAATATTCTATTTATTATAACTTATCTATATAACATAAAATCTATTTTAATATTTAATTTAAATATTAGTTTATAATTAGTACAATTGCAATATTCTTTTTGGATATAATTAATTTTATAAATTTAGCCAAATCTAATTTAATTATTCAATTATATTTACATTCCGAACATCGAAATAGATTTCATCGTTTTCTATTTAAAACGATTACCAATTCTCATTTTACATTCACATTTGAGTTTATACTTTCCAATCATCCAATGATAGTTATTCATTTCATTTATAAACACTGTTTATAAATGAACTGTTTGTTTTTATTATTCAAAACAAGTTAATATTTTTATATCCCCTTCGAAATTCAAATTTTATTAAAAAAAATAGATTTGCCCTTTTAAATCTCAGAATCCCTTTCCATGATATTTTTATAAATTAACATTCAGGACCACTGACGTTTAACCAATCAAAAACACTCAATTATCATTGACAGATTTCCTAACACATCATGTATGATAATATATATTAAAACAAACAAATAATAATATTTTTGAGGAATCTAGTTGGATCCTTCCAAACTGTTTTCCTACATCTACAGACATTAGCCAACATAAATAATACCCATCCTACTTTGAGCCAGGATATCGCGGTATAGAAGGTCATCCACTATCATATTGTAGAGCGCATTGGGTCATCCTCTAATGATACTGTGGGAATCCGCTAATGATACTGCAGGAAATATCCAACCACCAATATGTGTGTATTTGTATATATATATATATGTATGTATAATAGTCACAATCACCAAGCCTATATAACTAATATGTATGTATATAATAACCAAACCTAATAAACAAATTTACAAATGCATCCAAGCATCTAGCAAACTATTTTTTTCGATAAGAATAATTTTAAATAAATTTCTGAGTGAGAATTACTCACTGTGATTTTCCCATTGCCGAATATCCAGTTTAATTCTGTACCGTCGGCTATGAAGTTACTCAAATGCAATTTATTGTGTACCTATGATCATTAATTTTGGATTTAACAATTAAACAATATTGATTTAAAGTGACAACTAACAAATAAATTAATTCTTCTATGTAATTAAACTTTTAAAAATAGATACCTCGCCGTCTTTTAAATAACTCGATCAAATCGATGAAGTATTTCTCTGAAGAGCTCCAAACAACTGCCATCAACACTCCTAAATCCTGCTTTATCCTCTGTGGCATTTTGTCGAACACCATACTGCAATCAACAACTCCTACCTCTCTGAACTATTGCATCAACAACTTGGCAACATTCCACCCACTGCGTCCTCTCTGCTTAACATCGATCCTCACTCCATAGCTTGCTGGTTCACAATCGACATGAGAAACACTTGTCATACTTTTTAGGAAAGGAAGCTGCCTAAGCCCTATGCTCACACAGGTTCAGCATCACCAAATACAGTACTTGTCGTGTTTTCCCCAGTGTTGTAGCACCCTTCACCAACGGCTAACAAAGCCTGACATCGCCACCATTCAATTCCAACTCACAAGCCTTCAACACTGTCACCCGCCTCCCCACTCGCTGCCTTTCTTCCATTTCCATCTTTGGTCAGTGAACAATAAATCCATCACGACTCCGTCCTCTAAGATTTCACGCTCAACGCCTCAATAAAAACGTGACTGGACCACACGCCTTTTCCTGTGCCAATCCTCCTTAATCACCCTTACAGGATCCATCACAGTTCGATATGTCGGCCTCAGATCCAAATCCACATTCAAAATCCATCGTGCACCCTAAAGCAGAATTGTTGAATGCTCTAAAAACCCAATTGCAAGCTCCAGTACAGTCAATTTTTGAGCCCAGCACTTCGCGTGATTCCCTGTTTAATTCCTTTTTTATTTTTATTTTAGTGGGTCAATTCGATTTCCTTCTGATGCGAAGAAATTAAAGAAAGAAGAGGCAGAGAAATGGAATGGATTTTTGCGCATTTTAGGAAATGGAGAAACAAACGGGCAATGCTTGATTTACCGGCTGATGAGGAAACATAGGTATGCACTATTAACTCCTTGTTTTTATTAGCAGTGAAGGAAGGGAACAATGCGTACATGAACTGAAAGAAGAAGGCAGTAGCTAGGGTAGGTTTATAGTGTACCGTTATTGCTTAGCTTAGTGTAGAAGGAAGTAATTCATTTATTTTATTTTAGCTTGAATTAATACATACGATTTTATTTAATTTAAAATACCTCGTGATTCCGAACTCCTTTCCTAACCCAACAACCGACATTCCTTGGGTTATACCACTACTCTGAACACACTGGGACATGTTTCCAAGCCTTATCCGATCATATGGAGAAGATATTAATTTAAATCGATATAAATTAAATTTAAAACAATTAATTCATCGATAATATATTATTATTATTATCATCTGTATTCAAATGGAATATATATTCATCATCTGATTTGTTTTGACTCGGTTTATTTCGAATTGAATTTTTTCAGATTTCCATATACATATTCGAAATAAATCGTATTTCAATAATTAAATCGATAACTCAATATAAAAATTCATTTATATTATCAACTCAGTATTTAAAAACAATATTTAATGTTTAAAATAAATCGACCAAAAATTCGGGTTGTTACATTGTTTCCCCTTAAAAGGATTTCGTCCTCGAAATTACTAAGGTAGGAAAAATGCTACAACCCATTAAATTTTCAAAAACCACTTAAGTTGAACACAACTCTTCATATTTCTATAACTTTTAGTTCTACAAAACTTTTGGTTTTTATTCATACACATTCAAATTGGTCTTAGTTAATTTATTTACTTTGATCCATTTTACTTGCTTAAGTTAAATTTAATTTCCACATTCAAATTTCAGGTTTTCTTTCAAATCCTTTAGAAATCACATAAATATATACATATACTTATAGCCATCTCAAATTCAAAAATATTTGAATTTGAAACCAACTTGTTTTCTCTCAAACAAATTTCCATCAGAAACTTTCGTAAGGTAGCCATCCATCACTTAGAAACTTGAAAATGAATGTTGATGATGCTGTAGTCATTATGAGAATTATTTTCCAGCGACTGAAGTGAGTTCTGTGCTTTATCATTTTCAATATCCATTCAAAATGATTTTTATTGAAAATCCCTTCCAAATCAAAGCTATATTATTTGATTGTACTTCAGAAAATATTTTCTAACTTCCTGGGATTAAATTCCAAATTCTGGTTTGAATCCAATTTTAGTTCAACTCATTTGTATATATTATTCATATACAAGTTCTATTTGGTTATATTTAATCGTTACAATTCTATAATCTCATTTTATTATAATGACGACATCCAACACATTCATATATTATAATACGTCTATAAATTATTTCTTTTCTATCAAAATAGAAGTTTGGGTAAAATTATTTCATTTACCCACTTAAAAACAATATAGTGTCAAATTTCTCTGTTTAAGTGTTTAGAAATTCCTATCGACTTCGTGGCGTCCCACAATTCGATCAGAATTCATAAAACAATCAATATACTATCCAACATAATATAAAAAAAATTATATCAATTAATAAAATACGCTCTCTTGTATATATACACTCAACTCATTCTAGGGTACTACAGATCCTATCTCTAATCAGCACATCCTACCAAAGCCTAGGTATTCGCTCCACCTAAGCACTGATACCAACTGTAGTGACCCACAAATTCATACTACCTTAGTTAACTACATACATCACACATCCAACCCAAATTGCATAGAAATATGAATAATTATGAAATAATAGGAAAAAGATAGAAGAAGAATAGAAACGACAACACAGAATCTCACATCGCAATGGAACAAAATATAACATCTCATAACGTTTGAAATACAAAATTTTAACTGTATAACATACAATTTTCAGAGTACAACACTTACAACAAAACGGAAATAGCAACAACTAGATAATGCTAAAGCTTCCTGCTCCAAGCTCCTCCAAGTATATCTGTAAACACCTGAACTACTTGACTGCTCGTACAAATTTGGGCACCCAAGAGTTTAGGGTAAAACAAAACCAAATAAACTCTGGGTCAGTCATGGGAATGGTATGAGTAAACCATTTAAAACAGTTTGAGAAAATAAACAATATCTCATAAGACCATCCCGTATACCACGAGGACTTATTAGGGATTGGATTTCCAAATATGACAAGGTATAGAACCACCTTCAGATAGTGTATCTCTAGAGAGGAATACACTTTCTTGTAACCCGACCACACATGACTGACCACTCATTTCGCTTGAGTGTATTGAATGTATATCACCAACGGTTGGGATCAGCAACCGTTTCCCAAATTGGACCGCATCGAATAGAATAAATAAGGAAATAAATTTCTCTAGATAGGTGATAATACACCCTAATTTGGAGCTACCCACATAGCCATGCTGCTTGTCTGATTTTTGTCGTTTCCCAGTTGTTGAGGCCTGAGGCTTCGATTACTTACCTTTCATTGACAGCACAATCACTTTGAATGCCACATTGTCAATTCTGTTAATCATTAATTCTTTTGTACAAATATATTCCAGATATTATGCTAAGAGAATAATTTCTCCACCACCATATATATATTTATACAGACCAACATATGCGATCATTGGAAACACACTATCATATATTCATCCACACAACTTTGTTTTGGGACTGAACGAAAACGAAGGCACAATTTCCATTAATCCATCTTAGGCAATTTCTACCTAGGATTAACAGTAAATGCCCTTGCACTTTACTCCTTCTTCAACTATCTTTATTTAATCTGATTCGCAATGCTACTGCCAATAAAGATTGGTTCTAAGATAATAATCCAATTGGTCTCTCCATACTGACAACAATAGTGGTCAATACTTCGAAAGTCGGTTATTTAACTATCGAAGAAAAACAAATATTCATTCAAAGCATCAAACCAATCACTGGGCCACTTAATGAGCATTTCATTAATTAAATCTCTTCTTCATTACTTTAACAATGTTTGTTAACCAAATATTTTTAATCATCATCTTGGCCTCTCACGCTATTTGGAAAACATTTCCATATATCGCTTTCTTTTATTTTCTATATTAGAAAATATTTCCTATTTAATATTGGAATTCATTTCCAATCACTTCTCCCTTTTACGACTACTCATTTCTATAACTGGGAAATATTTATTATTATATTTGTAAAATTACACTTAACTGGGTTAAAACGATTGTCGTGTAAAACATCGTTACAACAACCCCATATATTTCATTTAGCTAAATCTCTTTAAACATTGATCTTCAAGGCTGAATCTTCCTATCTATTGATTAATAATGAAATCAATCAAGTTGGGGGTATAATTACCTCTTAAACCTTGACTGAAAACATCTTTAACTTCAAAACAGACATGACCACTTACCTCGAATAAACAATACCGCAAAAACCAATTATTCAGTTTTTTAAAAAGTGTGTATGTTTCCCTCTCAATTTTTACCAGATTTAATTTATAAATTTCCTGTTTGTTTATAATATTCTATTTTTAGGTTCATTTCCTTATCGAATTCACTATCTATTGATATATTGATTTCTAGTTATCAAATTTTCTTAAAAATATTCTAACTCCTTAAATTTCAGGAAAATTTCGCCAGCACCTCCTTTGTACCGAACAATAGCTCAAACTCCAACTCGCCTCTCTAGGCACTTTCCATTTAAAAAATAATCTTCATACACTTCATTCCACACCTATTTATCACACGTTCACCTGTTTCCAATTTAATCTGACTAAATCCAGTCATTCCTAACTCAGTTCTCCAATTTATTCTTTAATTAGCACTTTTGACAAATCCCTTTAGTTTGAATATATCATGTTCAAAAATATTTTAATTCGCTTATAAACACGTCGAATTTCATTTCTAACTTGAGTTTCATATTCAATTTTCACAAGTCCAGTTTGCTTATCCAACGTCTGATTCGATCCAAATTCTATTAACTAATTTCAACTAATTAGTTAATTCTATGCAATAATTAAAAATATGATTTTTGTTTCGAAAATCATTTCATTTACACAACTTGAGTTCGTATTTATTTTACAAGCCAAATCTGGATTTCAAAATAGAAATCCAAATTTTATTAACTTAAAATATAACAGTTTTTTTAAATAAACCGTTATGGTTTAATAACGAGTATGGCGCTGTTTTTTTGGAAATATGATTTTGATGTAACTCAAAATTTATAAAACGAAATCCATATTTTTTTCCACTAGAAAACTATTATCAAATCGGTCCTGATGGTTCTTGTTTTAAAGAATTTCGTCTTAAATTGAGTTCCATATACTCAATTAAAGTCCGAAATGCCAAATTATGAACTACCGCCCTGCGGCGAGTTCGCTTTTAATTATATTCAAATATAAACGTTTAAATTTTTTTAATTTTTATTCTATTCTCATTCTTATATATTTTAATATTTATTAATCTAGTTTTCCATATCTCGCTTAATATTCCGATTATCCCTAATTGTCGATTATTTCATAACCCAGTTATAATTTATTTACAACTTAATATTATCTATTAAATTCTAATTTATTTGGTAATAAATTATTTTATAAAATTGGATATAATCGAATTCCATTTTTTAACTTGGATTTACTCAATTCAGTTTATATTTTGAATTCCAACATATAATCAATCGTTCTTTATTTCAACATGTTTTCCAATTCACTTTTTGTTGGATCCAAAAATGGTTCTAACACACAAACTGTCGATAACTCTAAGTGAAATGAAACTAAAAAAAAGGAGAAACACACGATTTATAGTGGTTCGGCGTTAAAGAGCCTACGTCCACTTTATATCTCTTTGATTGATGATGGAATTCGAATACAATGATTTTTTCCGCTCAATCTCACTTTAAAAATGGATAATTTCGTTTAACACTCACTGAAATATTCTTCACATATGGATGGTGATCTGATTAAGGTGATGAAATTGGGATACGGCAGGTGTTTTAGTCTAGAACTCGCCAAAAGATCCTCACAAATGATGCTTGATAGTGTATTTATAGGCAGGAAGTCTCTCTGGAATGGCTCTGGTTCGGATGTACGTGGCTTTCATCCCTTGAAAGTCTGGGTCGGAGATCTTATGATGATGACAGCGCATGATGAACATGGGTGATCGTGGGAAAATGGGGTTCCTAACCGCTCTTCATTTGGAGGAGGTCGTGCTTTCCAGACACAGCGCCTTAATTCAGATCAGAGAAGTGGCGAGGGTTCGGATCGGAAGGCGCCGATACGATCCGGATGTATTGCCCGTTCTTCATTTCCTGAACTGCTCACTTCGAAGGGGAAGAATCCAGATGGGGGGAGGGGGTACCCTTACCTGCTACATACTCTTTAATCACACTTGTTCGATGAGTTATTCCCTTAGCTTTGTGTAGCTCGATTACAAAGCGGGCTAACATTTTGCCCCCTTGAAGTACACTTTTATTGGAGATGAAATGTGCTTCGAAATTGGTTTGCCTATTTGTTCCTAAATTAAAGTCACTGAATAGTTTCTTCCATTCATCTGTAAAGTCGTGTTGCTCAATCAAATCACATCTCTTGTTGTCTATAAATACACTATGGAATGCATAGACCGTTTCCGTTGTAACTTCGAGAACTTTGTTTAATGTTCAAGTAGCTCCTTCAGGCAACTTTTTATAATGTATACTTGTAATCTTGTCACTTCTTCTTTCGGGTTAGTTTCTCCTGCTGAGTTAACTCTGATAATTATGGTTCAGATGAAGCTTATCCAATCCGTTAGGTGTCAGGTCCATAGTGTGTTAATGGGACGAAATTGAGAAGGCCTTGAATCTCCCTTCTCTCACTTCTATTTGAGTCGGGCTGGACAGTCATTTCAAGGAATATGAATGGACTTCTTCCTTTGAGTATATATAAACCCGAAAACTTTTCTTCTCTTTTACTTTCTCGTTTCAGTGATTCTTGCTCCCAATTCGAAGAGAGTATAACCCTAACCCTTGAAATTATTTCAAATTCCATTCTGATTTTATATTAAGTTTGAAGGTGAGTTTCCAATTCTCGCATCACTTATCTTATTCTTTTTTGAATCCGATATTGGAGCTAATTCAGGTGATTTTCATGTTGAATCAAGAATCAACGTCGACGCTTCTTCTCTCCACTGCCATTATCGTTGGCAATGTTATGGCCATCTTGATGAAGCGGTCGAGTTATTCTGAGGCGTCGATTCACTAAAAATTTAATAACAAGAACTATTTGGGAACGATGGACTTGGTTCTTCATAAGGAAAGGAGGATACTAAGAATACAATACTTCTGGAAAGGCGGAATCAGATCGAAGTGGGAAGCAAAAGAGGGAGACATGGGTTCATCGAACCAGGTCGGGTCGGAGTGAGAAGCGTGAGTATAGGAAAGATCTGGGTATAGCATATGTTCTCGGATCAGATCGGACCCATGAAAAGTGTTAAGCTTTAGCATCTCATATGACTTTCATCCAAACCGAATCAAACTTGTCCCATCTTCAGCTGCGACCCGATTCAGAGTACATAAGATGTGACCTTCTGACATGGATATCCGATCCGAACCGAATCACGTAACATACTAATTCCTGATCCGAATCGAATTGTATATACAATATGAGTTTCTGCTCTGGATCGAATGGAACCTTAACTTCCGACCCGAATCTTTTAACACATGAACATTCGATCCGAACCAAACATTCAACATGAAGCATAAATATACATAATCAGATCTAACCATGACTAAGTACTACTTGCAAATTCATGGACAGTTAAGATAGAGCCTTCTACACTTGACTTTGTAGATTTAACTAACATGCAGCTATATTCCATATTACTTTCATTTGATGCTAACTCTTTGTTTTCTCACTTTAGCATTGCATTCATACCAACAAAATTTAGTCCACACACATGCAAGGGGGACATGGGTTATTATACTCTAATCTTACTATTATTTCTTCTATCGTTTAACAACTATGGCTGAGAGACGCTCGTCTAGACTAGCAGAAAGGAGAGATGCTGCCAGATCATCTGAGAATCCAACTGTTGAAGACATATCTTCCACTTTAGACTCGGGTTGGAATAGTATAGGTCCAAACTATGAAATGGGAAGTCACGAAAGTGATGTGTCATCCGGGGGTGATATCTCTCTAGGCGAGGAAGAAGAAGGTGGGGTAGGAGATAGTTGTGCCCCAAATGAGTTTGGGAATGTCACTATCTAGGAATGTCCTAAGGATTCAGTCGAATCAACAATTGACAATGATAGGCTTGCATGGATATGCCTAAAGCATGGGATTCTTCGAAGAGACACTGAGTTGCCTTCAAAAATAGATCGTCCTCATGATCCACCAGAAGGGTATATGGCTATCACCAGGTTAATGTGCCTCGTTGGGGCAATACCCCCATTTCCGCCATTCGTCGTCGATTTTCTGAGACAATTGCAGATTGCCCCTATGCAGCTTCATCACAACTCTTACGCTTATTTGTATACTCTGTACATAGCTTATAGAGAAACTCTAGATATAGAGCTAACTTTTGAGGATGTTCATTTCTTCTACCATTTCAAGCATCAGACCAATGATACGCCGTCCTT
This sequence comes from Allium sativum, assembly GCA_030737875.1. Lineage (NCBI taxonomy): Eukaryota > Viridiplantae > Streptophyta > Magnoliopsida > Asparagales > Amaryllidaceae > Allium > Allium sativum. The sequence continues at coordinate 68,631,089 of CM060909.1, read as the reverse complement.
TGTATACTTTGAATCGGTGCCAAAAAGGAAAATCATCATTGCTCCTTTTAGCAGCAAAGTTGGGGACCTGAAATGTGAATGGTTTTATGTTAAGCAAAAGCCTGGGTGTGCCAGAAGAAGGCTTAAGTCAAGTAAGGATCTCAGTTTTTATGCTCTAGTTCCAGCCTTTATCATAAATACATTAAGCATTGTTGGTTTTCACTTACAGTTCCTAACCCACCATAAGAGAAGCATGCAGTGCAATTTGATCGCTTGAATCGTTTACTTAGTGGCAACCATAAATTCTTGACCATCAACGACTACTTAGTAGACAAATATCTCCATCGGCATCATCTAATTGCTATAACTCGTAGCATAGGCCACGGGGAAGGCCCTTACTTGCACATACCTCCAGTTGATGGGCCAATCGACACTTCACTTGAGAGGGGAGAAAGTTCAAAAGATCCGACAGTGCCCCTCAGGGATCCTCCTTCTCCCTCCACGACTCAAGATGATATTTTAGCAAATATAGCATAAAAATATAGAGATAAGTATATTACTCTCAAGGATGATACTACTCCTGAAAAACCGATATCCCCAAAAGAGTTTCCGTTAGATGCTCCTTAAGGAGATGCCCCCACTGTGGATGACTCTATGTTTCAGGGTTTGTGAAATCTTCCCTTGCCCGTGACCCTTTACACTTTAGAAGATTTTAGAACGAATCCTTTGACCTTTAATTCCTCAGAAAAAACCACTCCTGTGAAGGCTAAGGAGACCACACATACTAGCCTAACTTCGGGCTCTGGTTGGTTGGGGGGGATATCACTTAAGATGCGCACAACACATTAGCACTGCACATCACAACACTTATGCTTTGTATAGACATTAGTTCTGAACTCTACATACATTGTTTTGTAGGAACCATGGTACGTCCCCGCTACGACGTTAAGAAAGCCCGCACCAGCATGCCCAGATATGATTCTGACACCGAGGGGTCGTGGCAGGGATGACAAGAGGCATTATGATTCCAACTGTCCTCATTCTTCGCGCTCTCGTTCTCCTCGTCGGTCCGATCCCGACAAGTAAAAGAGCCATCAGGATCGTCATGAAGGGGACAAACAACCTTCTAAAGACCCAGTTCCTCCTAAAGAGAAGCGTCCTCAAGAGGCTATTGTCGAAGCACGTTGGATTACAGGATAAACCTAAAGTCATTGAGAAGAGGTCGGGAAAAGGTGACACGTCCATTGTACCTGCCAAACGGGGAAATATTGAATTATCTGTATCCAAGCCCATGTCGCTTGATTATGAGAACAAGGCAAGCCTAGCATATCTGAAAAAACTATTTCCGGATCATTATTTGATCATATATCATTTGTTCCCGCGCTTGAACCTATTCCTTCGAAGTGGGCGGATGATGCTAAAGCAAAAATTGATTTAGTCGACAAGCAATATACAGAGATGTATAAATATTCGTGTAATCTTTCTAAGATTACCCAGGATCTTATCACTGATATTGGCCATATGAAGGAAATGGCCGATTATGATGCAAGCATTTTGAAGAATTCAGAGAAAGATTTGGAAGATGCACAAGCTTAGCTTGCTCTCGCTCAACGGGATGCCGACAACTACAAAAACAACATGAAGAACTACAAAGGCGTTATCACGCACTCTTGGAATCCCATATCCAAGAGCGCTTGAAGCAAGCTGAGGATGCTAAGTTAGAGAATGTTGAAGTACAATCAGCTTGTACTGCCCTTGAACAGGAGAAGGCTGAGTTAGAGAAGAAAAATACTGATTTAGCAAAGTGGAATACCGAATTGGAAGCAAAACTACTGAAAGCTGAATCTAGAGCAGTATTGGCCGAGGGGAACACAAGCATCGCAATTAAATCTGCTGAAGAGGTTCAAGAGAAACTCTCCGCGGCCCAAAAGGAATTGGATGGGTATTGTGAGCTGATGATAGAGTTCTTTGCTCAGGTGATCTGTCATCGGGACATTTCCCTGATCAAGGATTACCCGACAACCCTAGTTTATGTATGGGACCAAATCATTGAATGGGAGAAGAAAGAGCTAAAGGTGGATTCCATCAACGAAAATAAACTAATGGAGAAGTTCCTTATGGGTGAGGAGCCGGCACGTCTAGCCGAAGGGCGTCAACTTATTGCTGCTGCCATGGAGAAAGAGAGACGCCAGTCCAAAGGAAAAGATATCGCTAAAACCGGTTCTTCTTCTGCTGCTCCCGTGGTTACCAGAATAGAGGGATATGATCCCGAGAACCCGGGAATTCTTAAGGCGTCCCTTTTGTCTCCTATACCCAAATTGGCACCAGAGACTCTAACCGCCCCAATCGAGAAATTATCTGGAGGTATCTCTACCTTTTCACCCTAATTTGTCCGGGCTATTTCGACCTTTCGTCATATTATTGGACAATCAATCGAAGATCCCTCGTTTTCTCCTAAGCTAATAACTGTCACCTCTTGTTCTGTAGGTACCGAGCCAATAGAAAAGACTGAAGAGCAACAGAATACAGTCATCGGTGAGGAGTCTATCGAAGAGACTCAGGAGAAACGGGATGAGGTCACTGCTGCAAAATCTGGAGGGGGAGTTGAGGGCATGAAAGAGGAGGTTACTGATAAAGCTCCCGTGCCACCTAACATTGGGACTCCTCATGCTGGGGAGATGATAGATGCTCTAAAAGACAACAACGGCGACGATGGGCATGAAGAAGATGTTGGTGTTGTTTTGACCGGGGATTCGGGGAATGTCGATGATCTAACTTTGGTCGAGATGAAGGCCAAGCAGGATAATCATATGCAGCTGAAAGTTGAGGAAATAGATCCCGAAAGTTTTAAGCCTCTTATGACAGTACCTCCTGGGTCAAGGCTAGTTGTTAAACTTTTAACTAGAACAATCACTGAAGATCTTGCTAAAAAATCTTCTACTGATCCCAGCGCTCCAGTTCCAAGGAAGATGAAACCAAAGTGGATCCAGACCGAGGCTGAAAAAAGGAGAAAGAAAAAAATTAAAGCTGCCAAGAAAGCGAAATCTACTCCAAAGTCCAAATGTGAGGCTGTTCTATTTTTCATTTTTCTTGTTCCTTGGTTCGCTGTTGTTGTAGCAGTGCGACCCTTGCCTTTGTTTATTTTTTTCTTTTGTATAAACCTGCACTCTCGTTTCCCACTATGTCAAAATGCTTGCAAGTTCATCGCTTATTTCTATTATTGCCAAGAAATTAATAAACATAAGTAATGATTCAAGTCACAATTGTGATTTCCTTGCATAAACAGAGAAAATATCATTCACAGAAATTACCACTTAATTAATTAAAATGCACGGTTATAAAATGAATGATTGATAGCAGGGTGCATGATGTATATGCCCCAAATCAATCTTGAATGTAAATGCCCCTAATTAATCCTGAATATAGCATTTAGCTAAGGCTTGTTCGAGATTGATTAAATTGCCCTCAGGTCTTTTGGGCGAGATTAATATTTTTTTTTGTATTGGTACACATTCTTTGTACCTTTATACTCTCATATCGTATGGTTAGGTTAGAGTAGATCCAAGGCGGTCTTTTGTCATGGGGCCTTGTCACGCCTTAAGGACGTCGTCTTCCCGTCCTTTATACTCTCTCTCGACTCGTGAGAGTTGGAGTTAGGGATGTCATCTTCCAAAAATAACAAAAAATAATAAACATGGTTCGAACGAGTAAAGTAAATCACACACAATATTTTATAGTGGTTCAGCCAAGTCGTGACCGATGTCCACTTCATAATCTTTTGCTTATATTAACCATACTTTTCTAGGCAAGTCATGCCTTTTTACATGGCCTATAAAACAAAAGAAAATAGTACAATTTCAAGTCATGTATCGCTGCAAATGTTGGGCGTTCCAAGCTCTAGGAATTTCTTCACCATCCAAGGTCGCTAACTTGAAAGTCCCATGTCAAGTTTCCGTCGGATGGTGAATGGTCCTTCTCACTTTGTGCCTAGATGAATGGGAGGTGGAAAGACTCGCTTCAGCACCAGGTCTCCAGGTTTGAAAGTCCTAAAGCAAACCTTTTTGTCATAGTAGCATGCCACTTGGCGTCGATGCCTTGAGGCACGTAAGTCCGCTTCATCCCTCTTCTGTTCAACCTTATCTAGGGACTCTTGGAGGGGTACTTTGTTCGTCATTGGGTCATAATACGTCACCCTATGAGAAAGGACTTTAAGCTCTACTGGAATTATCGCTTCTGAGCCGAAGGAGAGTGAAAAAGGAGTATGACCAGTATCCATCTTAAAGGTTGTTCGATAGGCCCATAAAGCTAGCTACAATTCATCAACCCACATAGCTTTTGCTTGCTCCAACCGCTTTTTAAGAATAGACTTAATAACTTTGTTTATTGCTTCAACCTGTCCATTCGACTGTGGGTGAGCTACGGCGTTATACCTCTTGCCAGTCTTATACTTATGACAGAAGTTTCTAAATTCCGTGCTGTCGAATTGGGTTCCATTATCAGTTATAATGGTTTTCGGTATCCCCAATCGACAAATAATATTTCTGACCATAAAGCTTATCACCATTCTTGCCGTGATTGTGGTTAAGGGTTCGGCCTCTACCCATTTCGTCAAATATTCCACAGACTTGATCGCGTATTTAGCTCCTCCTTTAGCAATCGATAGGGTTCCAATGATGTCTAATCCTCACATTGCGAATGACTATGGACTGATCATTGTTTTGAGATGCCTTGGGGGTGCTCTCAGAACTTTAGCGAATTTCTGGCATTTGTCGCCGTGTCGTGAGTGATCAGCTGCATCTTTATTCATGGTGGGCTAAAAATAACCATATCACATTACTTTCTTTGCCAGAGTTTAATCCCCGGTGTGATCTCCACACTCATCTTCATGTACTTCTTTCAGTACATGCCTGATGTCGTCGTGTGCTATACACCATAACAGAGGCATGGAAAACCCTTGGCGATAAAGGATGTCGTCCTGTAAAACATATCTTGCAGCTTTACGTGTTATAGCTCATCTCTCGCTCTTCTTTGATGGGAGAATTCTGCTCTTAAGGAAGTTCTTAATTGGTGTAATCCAGGACTCCCTTTCTGGCTCAGCTTCCAGGGCTAATTCTATTTCCATTAGGTCAAAGCTTGGTGATTCCAATATCTCTATTGGAACAATTTCGGTTTCCTCAGGGTTGTCAGAATTTGCTAGCTTATCCAGTCGACCTGCTTTCTTGTTATTCGCTCTCGGAATGTGTGTTACATTGTAATGCTCCAGGTTGTCTAGTTACTCCTCTACTTCTTCAAGATAAGTAACAAGTCGAGGTCCCCTGGCCAAAAATTCCTTATTAGCTTGGCAGAGAACTGTCTTGGAGTCACAGAATATGTCCAATGTTCTTAACTTTAGTTCCTTAGTGAGTTTAAGCCGGACAATCAAGTCCTCGCACTCGAAATAATTATTGGAGGCAGAAAATTCCAATTGTAAGGTGTAGTAAATGGATCGTCCTTCAGGAGTGGTTAAAACAACTCCAGCTCTGGATCTTCGATCATTTTTGGCCCCATCCATATATAATTTCCACGGACTAAGCTCTAACTTATGCTCTGAAGTAAAAACTTTGTCATCCACTGTTTCTTCTTTAGGAATCGTGAATTCTGCTATGAAGTCGACTAAGGCCTACCCCATTATTGACCTCCTTGGTTGAAAATTCAAATCAAATTAACTCAACTCGATATTCCACTTAAGTAATCGCCCCGATGATTCGGGTCTTTGTAATACTTGTCTTAGAGGTTGATCAGTGAATATGACTATCGGATGAGCTTGGAAATAATGACGGAGCTTTCGGGAGGCAATCAAGAGGCTATAAGCAATCTTTTCTATTCTTGAATAATTGCATTCCGCAACTGCTAACTTCTTACTTACATAATATACTGGCCTTTGGAACTTGTCTTCTTCATGCACCAAGGCTGTGCTGACAGCATGAGATGACACCGCCAGATAGACGAACACACCCTCATGATCCAGCGGTTTCGACAATATCGGGGGCTTCTCCAATAAGTCCAATAGATTTTTTAAGGCCTCTACACAGTCGGGAGTCCATTAGAAATTACATTTCCCCTGTCCGATTAAATCAAAGAATGGGACACACTTGTCCGTGGCTTTGGAAACAAATCTGCTTAATACAGCAACCTTACTTTCTATGTCCTTAATCTTCCGTGGCACTACTATGTTCCTTATTGCAGCTATCTGGCTAGGATTAATCTCAATCCCTCGAAAACTTATAATAAAACCGATGAATTTCTCTGATGCAACCCCAATTGAGCACTTTAAGGGTTCAACTTCATTCCGTACCACCGTAGGATGTCAAACATCTCTGCCGGATCTTGTATATGACTAGAGGATTGCCTGTATTTCACGAGGATGTCATCTACGTAAACTTCCATAGTTTTTCCAATTTGATTATAGAACATTTGGTTTACCAGGCGCTGATATGTGGTTACGGCATTCTTTAGTCTGAATGGCATCACCACATAGCAGTATAATACCAAGTTTGTTATAAAACTCATGTGATCTTGATCCGGCACATGCATGGGGATCTGGTTATATCCTGAGTATGCGTCCATGAAGGAAAGAAGCTCGTATCCCACTGTTGAGTCCACCAGCTGGTCAATCCTAGGAAGTGGCAAACTATCTTTTGGACAGGCTTTGTTTAAATCCGAAAATCAATGCACGTTCGCCATTTCCCATTTGATTTCTTGACCAGAACAGAATTCAATATCTAGTTAGGAAACATCGAATCTCTAATGAACCCGTTATCTTTCAACTTCTCCACTTCTTCCTTTAGTGCTGCTGACCTTTCCTGGCCTAACATACATCTCTTCTGCTTAATGGGTGGATGCTTTGGATTAATACTCAATGAGTGACTCATAAAGGAGGGAGATATCCCACACATATCAGCATCGGTTCGGGCAAACACATCTAAATTTTCCTTTAAAAAGTCGGTTAATTCCTTTGCTCGGAATGGATCCAGCTCCAATCTTCAAAACCTTTGTCGGTTAACATCATCAATGGAGATGTCTATAGTCGTTTAATTGGTGGTCACCTTTCTGTCCCTAGGCTCTTCACCTTCTCTATGAGCTATGTCCTTTGGCAGTTCTCTTGGCGACTCCCTCGGGGCTGGTCCCTTTAATTGCTATGCCGAACCCTCCTTCGCAGGGGAGGAGGTGCCTTTTGCTTCGATGCTTAATCCCTTCAGCATCATCTTTAGTTCAACCATGTTGCAAGCTCATCCGGTGGCTTGATCACCTCTCATTACTCCCACTCCAGCTTTGGTTGCAAATTTTAACAATAAGCACCAGGGCATAATACAAGCCCTAAATTCTGTAAGGGCTGGTCGGCCCAAAAAGGTGTCATAGAGGGAGTTGATGTCCAATACTACAAATGGGAGGATTCTCACTCTCTGGTGTTCTCCCTGTCCTAATGTAATTGAAAATTCTATATATCCTAATTGAGTTGTTGAGGCCCCATTGAAGCCACACATCCATCCCTCGCAAGGCTTCAAGTTTTTCGCTTCGAATCTCGTCTCATCGAATGCTTTTTTAAAGAGAATATTAACCGAACTCCCATTATCCCTAACACTTTATGAACCAGAGCCGGACCAATAGTGGTTGTGATCACCAATGGGTCTTCGGTGGGTGATTGGACTCCAATATCATCTCTATCACGAAATATGACATCATCTGACATCATTTTCTGTTGTTTCACTGGAGTAGTGTCCTCGAAGTTACTACATTCCCCTACTTCAAGGTTTTTGGTTGTGTTCACACATTGGTCCATTGCCCTATAGTTATGGGCAGCCGGATGGGGTCCCCCACTATAGTGTTGATGACAATTCCTTAACCTTTTTGTTGAGCCGTGGATTTCGGAGCCGCCTGATTTTGATTCGAGGTCTGCCCTCCTTGCCCCTATCTCTTGTGGTAACCTTATATTCGTCTAACTTTCCTTCCCGTAATTGCTTTTCAACAACGTCTCTCAAATGCCGACACTCGGTAGTAGAGTGTCTGTGGGTTCCACGAATTAGACAAAATTTTCCAGTCGCCACATCCTTCTCTATAGAGTCTCTGGCCGGAGGCTTTTTATATTACAAGACGTTATAAGTATCCAGGTAGATGTTTTCCACTGTGTCATTCAGCGGCGAATAGTTTTCAAAGGTTTGGAATCGAGGTCTCTTGCCAGAGTTATTTCCTCAGTTCCCATTCCTCCTATTGCCATTTCCATTTCTGTTGTTACTTCCTTCATTTTTGTTATTTTCATTTACCTCAACTTTCCTTGAACTGTCACCGGACTATTTCACAACAACATTACTTTGAATATCTTCTCTCGAAGCTCCATCAGATTTTCTCTTTCGATTGGCATATATCTCTTCTCATCTTAAACGAATATTTGCCTTTTTTGAAGAAAGCCTCCCTAGTCAAGGGTGGATTCCCAGCTAAATAACCTCCGAATTCAGTATCTGGATCGACCCCCTCAATCAAGGCCAACAAAATAGTTGGTTCGTGGGGATCGCTTATTTCAGTAACTACTAAGTTGAAGTGATCCAAGTACGATTTCAGAGATTCTATAGGGAACTGTTTGTTTCTGGACAATTCGATAACACTTTTAGCGTTTCGGGCATGGATTCGGAACTGTTTCACGAAAAGCTCGCTCAGTTCTTAAAAACTTGACACCGATCACAAGGGAAGTCACGTAAACCACATTAATGAAACATCTTCTGAACATATCAGGAAGTCTTTACATTTCACAGCGTCAGGTGCAGCTGCAGCGTTCATATACTATGCATACCTCATCAGATGTTGTTTCAGATCTGTTCTTCCACCATATCTATCCATTTGTGGAAAATTGAACTGTCGAGGGAATTGGAAATTTAGGATGTCATCAGTATTTGGAGTATGACTATGTAGAATACCCCAATCTTCATTGGTATATCAGCAATTATCGGCCATGATTTGACGCATCATTGCTTCTGCTTCCGCGTTGGTTAGGGCCAGTTCAGGATCCCTGCTTCTTTCCCTTCTGACACGTCTATCACCTACTTCAAGTGATGCCATTCGGTTTTGCTTGGTAGCTGAACCTCCTCGCCTCCGGCGGTCCCGGTCATTCACAGGACGAATAGGCTGAAGGTGGTGTCCTTGGGTAGGATTGGTAATATTTAGATCTTTGGGGAGAACACGTGATCCTTGCATCGGTAACAGCATTGGTTCCCTCAAACTCGGATCGTCGGGCCCTAGAACATGGGCCACATCCTCACGGGATCCAAATGATCCAAATGTCAACTGGTCGAGATTTTCGTGCCTTTCGTATGGCCTCCTTTCATGCGGGCGCTCTTTGTCTTAAGATGGTGAATGGTCTATTGCAGGACGACGAATGAGAGAGGGTTCTCTTTGTCTGCGGAGTTCACTTATTTCTTCCCTTATAATCCTCATGTTTTCCCTCATGAGAACACAATCGCGTTTGTGATCGTCCAAAGCATCCCTAGTGCTCCCAAGCATGTCAAGCAAGCAGGAAAATTCCCCATGGGTTACGAGTGCAGATGGTGTAGGTTGATCATCAGTTGCCACAGCTGGTATTGAAGCATTTGTAGGAGCTCGAGTAGAGGTACCAACTTCAGCCAGATTCGGTTCGGATCGGCCTTCCCCTGTCGCTGCAGGTCGGATCGGTGGAGAGCTGCCAGCAGCATTCTGGGAAGCATATCAGATTGTTCGGATCCACCGAGTCGGATCGGAGCTTGTTCAGATGGAGTTAGAGATGTCCTACCGGATCAGTTAGCTCCTAAGCCTTGTCCTCTTGACCTAGTAATAGCTTGTTGATCCTCACCTACTCTGCTTTCCCGTGCATTCTGCACTTCTTTCCCTTTTCTCTTGGTCATAATATTCAATTTGTTATAATCTTTTTTGAAGAGAATTTCAGAAATATTGACTGTATGGACTACCTACTTCGGATGTACAAACCCAAATTGTAGAATGGTAGCCCAAAATATGGAGAATTTGAGAAGTTCTCAGTGAAAGCACCAAAAATGTTGGATCCAAAAATGGTTCGAACACCTAACTATTGATAATTCTAAGTGAAATGAAAATAAAAACAAGGAGAAACAAACGATTTATAGCGGTTCGGCGTTAAAGAGCCTACGTCCACTTTATATCTCTTTGATTGATGATTTGAATATGAATACAATGATTGTTTTCACTCAGTCTCACTTTTAAAATGGATAATTTCGTTCAACACTCACTGAAATATTCTTCACGGATGGATGGTGATCTGATTAAGGTGATGAAATTGGGATACAGCAGGTGTTTTAGTCCAGAACTCGCCAAAAGATCCTCACAAATGATGCTTGGTGGGTGTATTTATAGGCAGGAAGTCTATCTGGAATGGCTCCAGCTCGGATGTACGTGGCTTTCATACCTTGAAAGTCGGGGTCGGAGATCTTATGATGATGATAGCACATGATGAATGTCAGTGATTGTGGGAAAATGGGGCTTCTAACCGCTCTGCATTTGGAGGAGGTCGTGCTTTTTAGACACAACGCCTCGGTTCAGATCAGAGAAGTGATGAGGGTTCATATCAGAAGGCGCCGATCTAATCCAGATGTGTTGTCCGCTCTTCATTTCTTGAAATGCTCACTTCAATGGGGAAGAATCTAGATGCAGGGTACTCAAACCGATCCGGTTGCCTGCTACATACTCTTTGCTCACACGTGTTCGATGAGTAATTTCCTTAGCTTTGTGTAGCCCGATTACAAAGCATGCTAACACTTTTAAATTCATACTCAAATTTAAAATTCCAAATTATCCCATGATAATTATCTTACTTAATTTATAAACACTTTTATAAATTTATCTTCCTTGTTTTATAATTTAAAACAAGTTTCATTTCAAAAAATCTATTCAAAACTCAACTCATTTTATATTCCGAGTTTCGGAATAAAAACCGTCATTTCCTTTTCAAAATGATTTCAAATTAGATTTTAAATTCATAATCGAATTTAAAATTTTAGATTATCCTTTGGTAATTAATTCACAACATTTATACATCGTCTATAAATTTACTTGTTTTATATATCCAACAATTTCCATTTTGAAATCTATTTAAAACCAAAATCTAATTTTTTGGAATATTCTATTTATTATAAGTTATCAATATATATATAACATAAAATCTTTTTTAATATTTAATTTAAATATTAGTTTCTAATTAATACAATTGCAATATCCTTTTTGGATATAATTATTTTTATAAATTCAGCATAATCTTATTTAATTATTCAATTATATTTACATTCCGAACATCGAAATAGATTTCATCGTTTTCTATTTAAAACGATTACCAATTCTTATTTTAAATTCACATTTGAATTTAAACTCTCAAATTATCCAATGATAATTATTCATTTCATTTATAAACAGCATTTATAAATGAACTGCTTGTTTTTATTATTCAAAAAAAGTTAATCTTTTTATATCCCCTTCGAAATTCAAATTCTATTTAAAAAAAAGTAGATTTGCCCTTTTAAATCTCAGAATCCCTTTTCATGGTATTTTTATAAACTAGCATTCAGGGCCAATGACATTCAACATATCAAAAACACTCAAGTATCATCGATAGATTTTCTAACGCATCATATATGATAATATATATGAAAACAAAACAATAATAATATTTTTGAGGAATCTAGTTATATCCCTCCAACTTGTTTCCTCCATCCACAAACATTAGCCAACATAAATAATACCCATCCAGCTTCGAGGAAGGATATCGCGATATAGAAGGTCATCCACTAATGATATTGCGGGAATCCGCTAATGAAACTGCAGGAAATATCCAACAACCAATATGTGTATATATATACATATATATACATATATATACATATATATGTGTATATATACACATATATATATGTATAATAGACACAATCACCAAGACTATATAACTAATTTATATGTATATATTAACCATAACTAATAAACAAATTTACAAACGCATCCAATCATCCTACAAATTATTATTTTCAATAAAAATAACTTCAAATAAATTTCTGAATGAGAATTACTTACTATGATTTTCCCATTGCCGAAAATCTAGTTTAATTCTAAATCGTCGACTAGGAAATTACTCAAATTAAATTTACTGTGTACCTATGATTATTAAATTTCGATTTAGCGATTAAACGATATTGATTTAAAGTAACAACTAACAAATAAATTAATTCTTCTACGTAATCAGATTTTTAAAAACATATACCTCACTGTGTTTTAAATAACTCGATCAAATCAGGGAAGTATTTCTTTGAACAACTCCAAACAACTGGCATCACCACCCCTAAGATCCTACTACATCCTTTATGTTGTTTCGTTGAAACCATAATGTCATCAACAACTGCCACTTGTCTGAACTTTTGCAGCAAAAACTTGGCAGCAATCCACCCACTGCATCCTCTACGCTCAACATCGATCCTCACTCCATATCCTATCAGTTCACAATCGACATGGGAAACACATGTCGTACTTATCAGGAAAGTAGCCGCCTAAGCCCTATGCTTACACAGGTTCAGCATCCACAAACACAGTAATTGTCATGTCTTCCCCAGTGCTTCAACACCCTTCACCAATGGCTAACAAAAGCATAACATCACCACCATTCAATTCCAACTCATGAGGCATCAATCCTGTCACTCTCCTCCCCCAATCGCTACCTTTCTTCCATTTCCGTCTCCGGTCAGTGAACCCTAAATCCATTACGACTCACCCTCCAAGATTTCATGTTCAACGCTACAATAAAAATGCGACCGGAACCGCATGCCTTTTCCAGTGCCAATCCTCCTCAGTCGCCCCACCAGGACCAATCGCAGTTCAAAATGTCGGTCTCAGATTTAAATCCAAATTCAAAATCCATCGCGCACCATAAAACAGAACTGTCGAATGCTCTAAAAACCCAATCGCAAGCTCCAGTATAGTCGATTTTCGAGCTCAGCATTTAGCGCGATTAACTTTTTAATTCCTTTTTTTATTTTTTATTTTAGTTGATCGATTCTATTGCCTTTGGATGCGAAGAAATTAAAGAAAGAAGAGGCAGAGAAACAAAAATGGATTTTTGCATGTTTCAAAAAATAGAGAAACAAAGGGGCAATGCTTGATTTATAGGCTGATGAGGAAACATAAGTATGCACCATTAAATTCTTGATTTTCTTAGCAGTGAAGGAAGGGAACAATACGTACATGAAGTGAAAGGAGGCAGTAGCTAGAGTATGTTTACAATTTACTGTAGTTCCTTAGCTTAGGTAAAAGGAAGTAATTTATTTATTTTATTTTAGTATGGATTAACTGGTACGATTTTATTTAAATTAAAATATATCGTGATTCTGAACTCCTTTCCAAACCTAACCACCAGCATTTCTAGTGTTATACCACTATTCATAACACACTGGGACTGGTTTTAAAACCTTATTCGATCATATGTGTAACACCCCACGCCCATTGATGTCACTCACTAAGCGAATGCATTAACTTTCATAGAGTATTATAAGAGTATAGAATAGAATATCACAAGATAGATATATAAAATGGTACTTAAGAAAATTCAAAATTTATTCATTACAGCAGAAAAGCAAAACATGTTTGGTTACAACATCAAAACCACATACTAGAGTCAAGTGCACAAATATCCATCTTATACAAAATTATTATCAGAGCACATAAAAGTAAAACCATAATCCCACTCGAAATAGCCATAATGAAAAAGAGATAAAGCTGAGCATTACTTTTGACACTTCCAAGCACTTCAAAAAGAAAGGAGTCCAAGTCAAGCTTCACTATTCCCACCCTGAGGACTTGGGGGGGAGGGGGGGAGAAAGAAAAGAGGCAAAACAAAACAAGTCAGACATAAAGTTTGGCGAGTCCAGTGACTTTAACAGTATAATTAGTAAAGTAACAGGATGAGGACATAAACTGGATATAAGAAATGACTGTAACATAAGCAAGTATGACAAGGTGAACAAGATGAACAAGGTATAACATCGATTGCGCTTCTAATCAGTATAAGATAATTCCTACACCGCACCAATGCTAATTACACCGCACCATTACTAGTCCCATACTGAAAGTTGATCCCTCTTACTAATCATAATAATAATAATGGTAGTTTCGTGTACTCCTAGCTACTATCATAGGTGTCACCTACACCTATCTCCACTAGTTGTACCCACTACCCTCCCCATTCGATCGGCTCCTTAACTCGTAGATACCGGTGCTGGTCCCATAGTAGGGTGTATCACTCCCTAAAGTGGCAACCCGATACTAATAAAAAGCCACGGCTTGTACCTACACGATGCAACAACGTCTTACCTACCAACCCGGACCCGCACACGCACATGACTCCGTTGGATTTGCGTTGCCACCGCTAACTCTTTTGACCTCTTACAATCAAACCCAGTAAGCGTGTCCCGTCCTCGACCTAGTTGGAGCTCACGTAGATACAGAATGAGTTACTGGTTGAATAGGGTCCACACACTTGACATAAGCTTCCCTCCTAGGCTTGGTCCCCACTTGGAATTCCCACTTAACCCCTTCTTATTCCCATGTCTTCTTACATGGTTCACCGTGTTTAAGTGCTTCAAATTATATTTCACATGCCACCCACTTAACCCCCATGTCTTACTACATGTCTTATCTTGGTTAAGTGTTTATTAATTCATTATAACCGTGATCTTGCAGGACCTCACACATTAGATTGTCGTTTTGCGGTTGCTGGATATGCCGGGCGGTTCCGGGCAGTCTAATACCGCAATTCGAATCTAACCTCGTGTCTTTGCATTATCACGTATCTAATTTCTTCCTTTGACCTCGCACATTAGGTTACAAAATTGCGGTTGCTGGATGTGCCGGGCAGTTCCGGGAAGTCTTATACCGCAATTCGAATCTAACCTCGTGTCTTAGGCGTTCATTATCACTTTCTCAATTCATGTCCCCAATTTCAATCTTGGATTATAATATATACCCTTAATTTCCAATCTAAATTATGTTCATCATTTTAATCCAAATTTATGTCCATAATCTCATGTAAACAAATTGTACCAATTCACGCCCAAATCAATTACATGATTTCAAGTCTTTTTATGCCCAATTGCATATTATCCAATAATTTCCCCAAATTTTTCCCAAAACTTTCCCACGTCATTCGTATGTGTAATAATATGTTAGGCTCGCAGTTAGCCTAATCTCATAAAAAGGAAAAGAAGAGAAGAGGGGAAGAGAACCATGACATCAAAACTGGCATAAAAATAAGCATAAGAAGTATGAACTGGCATAGAACAATAAAATAGATCTAATTAGGCATATGAACTGGCATAGAGCAACAAAATAGATCTAACAAGCATATGGAACATAAACTGACATAGGACAGTAAGATAGATCCAATTAGCATTTGGAATATAAACTGGCATAGAAGAGTAAGATAGATCCAATAAGCATATGGAACATGAACTTTAGGTATGAACCTAAAAGATAATAATTCACCAAACATCATATGTTTCATCTTATAGGCATGTTCATAAAGTCCAATTCACAAACTTATCACAATTACTTTTAATTAATTATATGTGAAAGTAAATTAGAC
Organism: Allium sativum; assembly: GCA_030737875.1. Classification (NCBI taxonomy): domain Eukaryota; kingdom Viridiplantae; phylum Streptophyta; class Magnoliopsida; order Asparagales; family Amaryllidaceae; genus Allium; species Allium sativum. The sequence continues at coordinate 68,615,458 of CM060909.1, read as the reverse complement.
TCACAGTAATAGAAGTGAAAATAGATCTGAATTCTGTATTCTGAATTTGAGTAGCTAAACCGTTGTTGTAGAATTTGATTCTTATCTTCCAATATGAATACTCTATTCCGATTTACTTTAGTGTAGAAGAAAGTCTAGTTTAGGTTGTGGCAGCATGGAGGCATATGAATTAGTGTAATTTCATTACGGTTAGGTCTAGGTGTGTTTTTATACACACAGCTCAAAAGACACATCACCCCGCCAATCCCAACAAGACACGTCATCAAAGAACTCTCCAGAATTCTGTGCAGATTCAGCCACGACATGGATGCACTTCCCAAGTGCGCCAGTGCATTTTTGTTCTGGCGCACTTCACAAGTGCGCCAGTTATCCCAGCCTGTTTTCTGATTTTTCTGCCCAACTTCTATCATCCATATCTTCCTCATACGATATCCGTTTTACGCAAACTCAGACTCTATCTCTAGAAGAATTCCGAGACGAATATAATGGTGTAACCCATTTCGCCTAATTCTTCATTTCAAAATTAATTATTCTTTCATTATCTCTTATGTCATGTTTTAAAATTACGGGGTGTTACATTCTCCCCACCTTTAAGGATTTCGTCCCCGAAATCTCCAAGTTAAGAAAAATGTATCCTACCATCCAATCATCCATCTACGCATCCATTATCCACAAGCATCCATTGTGATGACCCACCCTGCACCAGCCGACATTTCCAATGAAAGTGTGTTGTGCCAATGCTCGACTAGCAAAGGACGGTCGCCAAAGAAAGGAAAGGGAGGGAAACTTAACAGTGGAATAACGAAGAACCTGTAGAATGTCTCATAGCGCATGGAATAAAATATAATAATAACATACTTTGACATAAAACAGGCAAGACAGTGCATAAGTTGAAAACTAAACATCGTAGCAGCGGAAAATCCAAATATAGCTTATGTTCCACTTCATCATTATTACAACTTTAAAACTGTCTCTAAAGCAAAAGAAAGGAAAGGTACACTACTAATGCCCAAAGTAGTGGCTAGCAATGGCACAGGTAGAATATATAGAAGAGTACGTGTAAGCCTCCTGCTCGTCTTCGGATAGCTCCTCGTGCACAACCAGCTAACCTGTCTCTAGTCTGCCATTTAAGAGGACCCAGAGTAATAAGAAGAGACATAAAAATCTAGGTCAAACAAAAGTCTAGTATGAGCGATAAGCAGCAAAACAGAACAATAACAGGTATACTAAACCATACCTGAACCTGGGCCTGCAATCAAAGAGTTAGCACAACATACCGTACAATAATCTAGGGTGCCACTAACATACGGTGTAAAGGATACGAGGGTGGGGGTGTGCGTGTCATAGTGATGGCAAAGAATCAAACATAGCAACTATCCTTACATCTCTCACTCAGTGCGTAAAGCATACGATATCCACCACTTTGATCACCTAAATTCTTGCTATGATCACTCTGCCCTATAGAGTCATGGCAACTCCACTGCACTGATGTAACACCCCGCGAATTCTATAACTGTGAAATTCATAAATTAAAGTATAATCAATTTCAAATCAAAGAACTAAGGGAAACGGGATACGCCATTGCGTTCGTCTCAGAAAAATACGCGAAATAGAGTCCGAGTTTTCGAAAAACGGAGTCCGTATGAAGAAGATATGGCCTTCGGAAGTTTCTGAATTAAGTTTAAAATTCAAACAGAATAAAATAACCCAGAAAAATCAAGTTTAAATTCCAAAATGGGGCCCAATGGGCCAGGGCGGAAAAACACCCGCCTAACGCACCCAGGTCGACTGGGCTGTCGACCTGGTCTAACCAGGTCGACAGGGCTGTCGACAGGCATGTCGACCTGGTCCAGAGCCAGGTCGAACCCAGTCCAACCTGGCTGGCCTATTCTATGTTGGTCGATTTTCTGTAGTCTGCTTTGTCATTAGGGCTAGGTGGCAGGCTCTAATTGGTCTCTCCTTAGGATGAATGGCTACGATCAATCCAAGCAACATCAATGGTCCTAATCAGTTCATTACCCCTATAAAAATAACCCTAGACTCAACCCTAATCTATTCATTCAAAAATAAGAACAAAGCCGCCATGTTGCTGAGGAACGACTAGGGGTAGCCACCAATTGGAGAGAGGATTAGGAGGAAAATTCTAAGGCATAAAGCAACTCAATCAAATCAAACCGCATCTTCAAATCCCTAAATTTGAGAATTCGCCACACCATTGTAAGTAGAGTATTATTTTGTTATGAACAAATAACTGTGTTGGTTTGTATACTTGATTGTGGTGATAAATAATTCATAATTTGTGCGTTACTATGATTCTTATCGATTTGGAATATTGTATACGTTTGGATATTCTCGAATTATGTTATTCAGTTATGAAAAACTACATGCGGTAGTTTTATGCAAGTATACGTTTGGAATATTCGCAAATTATGTAATCCTTGTTGAAGCTACATGTATGTAGTTGTTTAATTGAAACTCATGCAAGTTTGGGGTTTTGCTACTATGCCATCATGATGTATATTTTTGTGCATAAATCCTTTTGTAAGTAATTGGAACAAGTTTGGTTGTTATAGTTCATATGAAACTATGTTGAAATTTTGGCACCATGATTTATGAATTAAGACATGCTTTTGTACTAGAAAACCTATTTGCAAACTTATGAATATGACTAGGCTATGATTGATATTTTGCATAATTAAGTCTATATTGTTTACAAGAATTATATGATGCAATATGTCGTACATAGCTAGGTTAGATTCAAAATCCCTTTTTGCAAGTTTGCATGACTAAAGTAAAAATCATGATTTCATGTTAGAAATATTTATGCCATGGTTATGTGAACAAATTTAACTATACTTTTGTATTAGTCACAAAAGTAGACACCTTTGTAAGCATGTAGTAGTCTTATGAACATGATTTGCTTATGTTTGACATTATGCCTGAATAAAAATATAGGTTTATGTTGTAGTTAAAGCCTATGTGTCGATAGTGATATTCTTAACTTAACTACAAGCTTACATGCTTTGATTCATGCCACTTATGCTTTATGACCAAAGTATATGTCACTACTATGCAAGTACACCAGTTTCTATTTTGTATTTCCAACGTCATATTGCAAGTTCATGCGCTCACATCCCCCTTTTTGTGCATGTAATCATGCTTTAAGCCTCCCCTTTTCGCATGGCTAAGTTGGGCTTAAAAAGGCTAAGCCCAACATATAAATAATAAACGGACGTGTTAAACGAGGGAAAATAACGTTGGGTAAAAATTACTAATGAATGAAAATATAAATAGAAGGGCCCAAATTCAAGTATGGGTTGGGCCCATGATTGGTGTAACCTTTACACCATTAACTTAATAATGGGCCGCAAATATTTACATATAGGAAAATAAAGAAGAAAGTCAAAATATGTAAAAGTAGAACATACGATGTGTTTAACCCGAGGTTGGATTGAGTTGTGATGTAAACCTGCCCGGATCCGCCCGGCTGTCCAGTAGTCACAACAATACCTATCCAATGTGGGAGGTTAAACATGGAGCCCAATAAGGACCCGAGGTTAGACTGAGTTGTGGCGTAAGACTGCCCGGAACCAACCGGCAACAGGCAGCCACAACAATACCTGTCTAATGTGAGAGGTCAAGGCTTTAATAAGACAATCAAGGCTGAGTCAGGATTGTTAGGATTAAGTGAACTAAAGACTTAATCAAAATGGAACATGCTAAACTAAACGGACTGGTGGGGGTTAGGTTAGAAAACACTTAACCAACTTAGCATGTTGGCTAGAGATAGAAAACCTAGTAACGGGGGACCCTTTTCAGCAGTAACCCTAGAAGGTGTATCAGGATACCCTGAAACTAGGCAGGGTGGGGCACGATTACTGGGCTGACTGTAAGAGGTCAAATCGACGACGGTGGTGTAGCAGTGTAGGTTCTAACGGGGTGCGGGCGTGCACACACTCCGGCGCAGAAAAATAAAGCACTGGGCACCAGTAGCATACCTGTGCATTCTAAGGTTGTGTCGGGCCGCCGCCATGGGACTTGATACACCCCATGGTGGGACCAGCATAGGTAACTACAACATCGGGGGCCGTAAGACACATGTAACTATGCGAGTAGGAGCTGATCATCATAGAACGGATCACATCACCCTGATTATGGGGTGCCAGTTGGAAACTAGTTTATATGGGTTCAGAGATTAACATGGGGTACGATAGTATATTCGACCCTAGACAACTTAACCAAGTTTATAGTGCTTTCCCACTTCTTGTTTATACTTATCATACCCAGTTCTTTATTCATAGACAGAATAGTACTAGACTTACTCAGGCTTTATGTCTGACTCTACTTTTCTTTCGTCTTCTTTTCTTCCGTTTCCCCCCCCCCCAGGTCCACAGGGAGGGAACACTGCAGCTTGACCAGCTTTAACATCCAGCTTGAAGAAGAGAAATGTATTGCTTGGACCTTTTCGTTTGAAACTATGGCTTTGGACAAACTCCATGGGGCTTTTGCAGTTTATCTATGTTTTATTTATGCTTCTTTAAATAATGTAATCAAGACAGATTATGAAAGTGTTATGTTATGTTAAAATTGGAAAAGATGTAAGACAATTATGGTGATGTTGTTGTAGCACGTATTTGTTTTTATGAAATAAAAGTTTGTTGATTTTCCGCTGTTTACAAATATGTGTTCTTATATCTGTCTTGTATATCTATGACTTATACTTATAAACCTCCACCAAAATTAGGGCATTCCCTTTGAGAGTGACCCTAACGGAGGTGGGGTGTTTCAACTGATCCATATCCGCTAGTCCTTGGTACGTTCACTCTGCCCCCATGAAGTCATAACGACTCCACTGCACTGGCTCATAGCCATACTACGATCACTCTGCCCCATGGAGTAATAACTACACCAGTGCACTGATATGTAGTCTAACATTCGTCTTTCGGCGGTGAACCAAAGTTATGGACGTCGATAACTCCTTAGTACACGTCCCGCAGCAAAGTCCAACCATGAGGTTAACTCGTTGGTTCCCAACTGGATCCTAAGTACAAACTTCCCATTTGGACTACCTTTGCGTCCCGGGTTTTGGTCTTCTCCGGATCGGTTCGATTGTCCACTTCTCTTCACTTCAGGTTGCACTCCCAGTTCGATTCATGGCTCACTCCTCTAGTCTAGGCACCTTGGTTCGGTTCGCAGTCACCAAGAGGTTCAGATCATGATATTCACTCTTGTTCGAGTCGTGTTATCTTCTCTACATCGAATCGGTTCGTGGAAGGTCCTCCGAGTCGGGTCGCGAGTCTCTTTGGATCGGGGTCCTCCATTTGGTCAAGGTCGAGTCTTCATTGGTTTGGTTCATGGTCACCAAGAGGTAAGGAATCCTAGACGCGAGCAGGTCGGTTCGGAGAAGACACTTCACGAGCGGGTTCTGGTATGGCATCGGTTCGGGCTCCTTCTCTAGGTCGGATGCAAGTGACTCGTGACACACTTCATGCGAGCGGGTCAGAGATGGTTTCAGTTCGTGACATATGCTTCACGAGTGGAGTTGACTCGGAGAGGGGGGCGATCCGATCTGAATCTGTACAAATTCCGGTAACTTTCCAGCAATTTTTTTACGCCACACGACGGCATTTTCGACCATTCTAACTTTTCTAAGCAATCACAAAGCATATCATACAGTCAAAGCAACATGTAGAATTGTCCATAAACACCAAAACAACAATTTGATATGTTAAAATGGATCAAACCTACCCAAAACCCATATTTACCCCTTAATCAAGTTTAAGTAAATCTAATGTTAGGATTAACAAAACTTAAAATGTTCAAATTCGCTAATTAACACTAATTACCCCTAATTAACCATAATTAGCGTAAAAACAAGGCAAATCACTTACCTTAGCCACAAATGAAACTTTCAAAACTGAAACTCCTCTGATTTGGGCGGGTACCAATGTCTAACAGTAGCTCCAACCTTGCTTTGGTGTTATTCCTCCTTAGTTTGGTGTAGGTTAGGCTAATCCTTGATTAAACGATGATTAGAGATGATTTTAGATGTTGGAGGCCATTGTTAGGGTTTCTATGATGTATGTGGCTGTTGGAAAGTAACTAAAAACCAAAATCCCTAACCCTAACAGCCCTTAAATACTCCAAATCCCGAAATCCCCCACTGGGCCTAGCCGTTATTTGCCAAATTAAGCCCAGTTAAGCTGTTTTTCACCTTCTAAACTTTAATTCAGCCATATCTCCCAAACGGTAAGTCCGTTCGGTTAATGTGACCACTTTACGGAAAGAAACTATCATCCGATTCTAATGGATGTGGTTTCAGGTCAAAACTCCTTACCAATCAAAAGTTATGGATGAAACAAGATCAACTAGGGGCAAAACGGTCATTTAAAATTCGGCAAAAAACATGAACATGGGAAATGACCCCAATAGTCGTCTCCCAAAGTGACAAGACCATACGACTTCGTATGTGAGAGAATAAATATTCTACGATCCTTCGATGCGTAGAATGCGGGTCGTTATATTCTCCCCCTTTAAGAAATTTCGCCCCCGAAATTCCTTAACTAAGAAACAAGCAAAAGATCCCGCATGCCTACCAACCGTTCACAACAATCAACCATACAAAACAACAAACAAGACTATCCTAGCATGCGGAAAACTAAGTCGCAATTAAAATCTTACTAGGCAAAGAGTTCTGGATACGTCATCTTAATGCTCTCCTCTGTCTCCCAAGTACAGTCATTCTCATCCTCGCCCCACTGAACTTTGACTAGTTTCACCGCCTTCCTTCGAAGTTGCTTCCTATCGTTCCCAACAATACGCATAGGCCTGCGGTTCCCAGCCGCCTTGGGTCCAACCTCGATATCATCCAACTGATCCAGTGAAATAACCATATCGGGGTCGTGCACGAATTTTCTTAAGCGGGAAACATGAAATACGTTATGAACTCCTACCATCTTCTCTGGTAATTCAACTTTATATGCCAAATTCTCAACTTGCTCGAGAATTGGGAATGGACCAACAAATCTTGGTGTTAACTTGCCTCTCCTACCAAATCGTATCACGCTCCTTAATGGAGAAATCTTGACAAAAACCAAGTCACTAATGGAGAAGTTTAAATCTCTTCTCCTCTTATCTGCATAACTCTTCTACCTATCTTGGCCAGCCTTCATTTGTTGTCGGATGATCTTAATCTTGTCTGAGGTTTCTCTTATCACATTTGGTCCAAGCACAAACTTCTCACCGGTTTCTAGCCAACACGACGATGAGTTGCACGGTCTTCCGTACAAAGATTCAAATGGAGCCATGCCAATACTGGATTGATAACCATTATTATGTGCAAACTCTACTAGATGCAAATGGTCATCCCATGATCCATCAAAATCCAATATGCAAGCTCTCAAGAGATCTTCTAATACTCGATTCACCCTCTCCGTCTGACCGTCGGTTTGAGGATGATACGCGATACTGAGATGTAATTCTGATCCTAACGCCTCTTGTAAGCTCTTCCAAAATCCACTAGTGAACAACGGATCATGGTCACGTACGATGCCTTTGGGTGTTCCATGAAATCTCACTACCCACTTTATATATAGTTCTACTAACTTAGCTGTTGTTCTATTCGACTTGATGGGTATGAACCTTGCACTCTTGCTTAATCGGTCCACAATCACCCAAATGCTACCATGGTCTGATCTAGTTCTTGTAACCCATCAATGAAAACCATTGAGACGTGTTCCCATTTCCATTCTAGAACTTCTAATGGTTGTAAAAAACCACTAGGTTTCTTTTGCTCAGCTTTAACCAACTAGCAATTCATGCATTTGGATATAAACTTCCCAACGTCTCTTTTCATTCCCTCCCAGTAGTAGGTCTACTTCATGTATCGATACATTTTGTTACCACCGGGATGTATAGTTAGTTTTGAGTGATGACATTCTCTAAGCACTTCATCTCTCAATCCTTTGACATTGGGCACAACTAGCCTTCCATTCTTTCTAAGCCATCCATCTCGATCAACACCATACTTGTCCATCTCTTCGTTGATTCCCATCTCTAACTTTGAGATGATTTCCAATAGGTTAGGATCGTCCCTCTGGCTGGAACCAATCCGCTCAATCAAAGTGGGTCTGATCGTCAAACTTGCTAACATTTCTGGATCCAATTCGCACTTTGGTCTGAAATCATACCCAACGATGTATTCCATTTGCTTCCATTCAAGGAACATAGCCCCTAAACTGGCATGTCTTCTACTCAAGGCATCAGCTACTGCATTGCATTTTCCTGGTGTATATGCGATATCAAAATCATATGAAGTCAAGAATTCTAACCATCTTTGTTGTCGGAGATTTAGATCCTTCTGAGAGAAAAGATACTTTAACGACTTATGGTCAGTAAACAACTCGAATCTTTCTCCCAAGAGATAATGTCTCCACATCTTCAACGCGAACACGATCGCTGCCACTTCCAAATCATGGGTAGGATATCTTTTCTCGTGCGGTTTCAGTTGCCCACTTGCATAAGCTACAATCCTACCTCCTTACATCAATACAGTACCTAGCCCGGTACCACATGCATCTGTATATACTGTCATCTCTTCATTCCCCTTAGGAATGACTAACACAGGTGCACATGTCAACTTTTCCTTTAGACTCTCGAATGCATTCTCGCACTTTTCACCCCAGACGAAAGCATGATTTTTCTTGGTCAACTGAGTCAATAGTGCTGCTATCTTGGAGAAGTCTTGGATAAACTTACGATAATATCCAACGAACCCCAAGAAACTTCTCACATCTGTTGCATTCTTAGGCGTAGACCAATCTTATACCATAGCCACCTTCGCAGGGTCCACAGAAATGCCATTCTCTGAAACAACATGGCCCAAGAATCTCACTTCCCTCCTCCAGAAGTGACACTTTGAAAACTTTGCTTTCAATTGGTGTTTTCTCAACACCTCCATTACTATCCTCAAGTGTTCCTTATGTTCTTCCTCTGTCCTCGTATAAACCAGGATATCATCTACGAACATAAGAACAAACTTATTCAATTGATCCCTGAATACCCTATTCATAAGATCCGCAAAATATGTTGGTGCGTTGGTCAACCCGAATGGCATGACCAACCACTCATAGGATCCAGACAGTGTTCGAAAGAGGTCGTTTTAGCTATACTCTCAGCTTCCACCCTAAGCTGATGGAAACCTGTCGCGAGATCCAACTGGGAGAACACTCTTGCTTCACCTAACTGATCAAACAAATCATCTATCCGCAGTAGATGATACTTATTCTTCCTTGTTACCTTATTCAACTACCAGTATTCCACACACAAACGAAGGGAACCATCTGCCTTTGGTAGCAAACACGACAGGTGCTCCCCACTCGGAGACACTTCTTTTGATAAATCCCTTCTTCAACAGATCGCTTACTTGCACCCCGAGCTCTCGATGCTCCCTTGGTGCCATACGACGAAGTGGTATCACTATAGGTCTGGCATCTTTCACCAAATCAATGCGGAACTCAATCTCTCGGTGGGGTAGAAGTCGGGTCACTTCCTCGAAGATGTCCAGATACAGGCCAACCACAGGCACATCTGACAACTCATCATGAGGGATGTCGAGGGAATTTAGAAAACTAGCCATTACCCTATCACTAGGCAGACCACCAAACACTACCCTCCGCCCATCATCCGCTCTAACTGTCACCAAAAAGCCCTCACAGTCTACCACTACCCTGTACCTTTGCAGACATTCGACTCCCAAAATAATGCCAAACCCAGTAAAGACCAAAACAAAGAAATCACAAACAAACAAGAATCCATGACTCGATAAGACCACATTACGACAAATCATCCTAAAGCTAGTTGAACCACCAATCGGGTTCGTCACCGCTAAAGGTCTATCGACTATCTCGGGTTCCAATCCCAACCTATCTACCAGGTCACTAGATATGAAGGAACGGGAAGCTCCGGTATCAAACAATTCTCGAACAAGAATACCATAAATAGAAAACTTACCTTGAATGACAACATTCTTTCCTTTCTCCGCCGCAGTCGGGGCATTCGACGGAGAAGGAAAAGCAATAAGAGCATATGCTTTCACAATCTGCTTCTCTTTAGGGGGTTGCAGACATTTATCCTTGTGATGTCCCAGTTGGCCACAGTTTAAGCACTTCCTGTCTGTTGGCTTCGCTCGACATTCTTTAGCATAATGGCCCTTCTTGCCACAACTAAAGAATTCAACATCTTTCTTATTCTTCTTCTTCTGGACATCCTTGGTCTGATTCTTCTTTCTCTTATTCTGAGAACCATTCTTGCCTCCACCGCTTGCTTGCAGCTTTGGCTCTTCTGCGGATGCAACCTCAGTATTCAACTTAGGGTATAGACTCTCTGATCTCAAAGCTTTCCCCACAATCGATTCAAACGTCTCATCGATATGGTTTATAAGCCTTTCCCCCAAGTACTGATCTAAGCCTGTTATGAACTTCTCATTCCTCCTCTAAGGGGTGTCAATAAGAGACAATCTATATTTCGATAAAGTATTGAACTCGGCAATATACTACGAGACTTCCCTACCATTATGCTTAAGCTCTAGAAATTTCCTAAAAAATTCTGACTTCTGGGCAGCTGGAATGAACTTATCGCTAAAGCTGGTCTCGAACTGATCCCAAGTAACTTGATCCTCTTGGGTAGCTGCCTTAATGGTATTCCACAAATTCATTGCCCGCCCTTGTAACTGACGCGGTGCTAGCTTTCTCTTCATCGCATCCTCAATACCCAAATCTTCGAAGATGCGCTCACAGCTATCAAGCCAATCCAGAACTTCTGTAGCCGATTCCGTTCCGTGGAACGGCTTCCCACCAAGACTAGTGTAATCCTTGCAAAGCTTGGCGAAATCGACTCTAGGCGCCTGTACTGCTGCACCACCACCATTTGCAGCATTAGGGGCTGCCCTCTGAGTATCCCTAAGCATCTCTCTAATGAGGTCAGTGAACCTTGTCCTCATATCAGCAGCATTCTCATTATTAGCTCCTCTACCAGTACTCCTTGTATATCGTCTCCTCATTCAATGTAAGGAGAAAATGATTAACCATCTCTTCAGTGGTGCCAGTGAAATGCGACTTCATCCTTAAAATATTAATAGTATATATATATATATATATATATATATATAGAAATTGGGTAAATTTTTATTTCAGCTTATAAAGCCAGCTCGGCCCAAATGTTACAAAGCCTGATCCGCTCAGGTACAAACATAATACAAACAAAAGACTACTTTTCGTTCATTCTTCATACTCTGAAAAAGAAAACAAAAAGCACCCAATTATTCAAATTAGGGCTACGACGACTTCTTCATGGCGGCCGCAGATTCTCTCGTCTCCTTCCTCCACTCACTGCCCTCCAGTTCCACTTCTCCAATTGCAATAATTCTCATTCCGTTGCAGTGGTAAAGAACTTCGGTTTGATTCTTTCAATGATTATTGCAATCTCTCTGTTAATCGTTGCAGCGTTAGCTAACACATCTCTCTCCTTCTTCTTGAAAGCATGGGTGTTGCGTTCTCGCCATGTCTGCCACACTGTGGTTGCGAGGCCAACCTTGCCAACCTCTATCATCAGTTGCGACATGTTACTTCCATCGTTCAGGTATCCAATTTCTTCCTCTAAGTTTCCGATTTGGTCTATGTTGAAGCATTTCAGTTTTTGGATGGCCCACAGTCTTCTACTGTAATTACACTCAAAAAATAAGTGGTTAAGGGTCTCCCTTTCCCTCTTACATAGTAAACATGTGTCATCTTCTATGATTCCCCAGCTATGTTGTCTTTCTTTGGTAGGCAGTCTGTTAAGAATAGCTTTGTATAGGACTTGCGAGATTTTTGGTGGACAAGACCTTGTCCAAACCACATTACACTAAAGTACCTATTCATGTTTATGTCTGAGACTCTCCCGTACACTTTTGAGTATGAATTTGCCGTCTGCCCACTTCCATTCATCCTGTTCTTTTTCATGATTAATTGTTTTCTCAGCTAATTCAGTTGCTAGATTACGTGCCACCAAGTTGTTATGACAGTTCCACGTATTATTTGAGATAATAGTGCTTACATTGACAAGTGGGGCTCCATTAGCTGAATAACTATCCTACCCTTGCCTGTCGATTAGACTTTGTCCATTTAACCAAGGGCCTCTCCATAGGTCTGTTGAATTGCCATTTGCAATTTCTCTCTAGATCCTGCATTTCAGCTCATTTCTGAATTTAAGGCAAGTTTTCCGAATGATGGATGAGTTGTTGTCAATGGGTGATGTCCAAAAATTATTTTTGTTGTATCTGGCCCTCATCCATTCAGCCCACAAATTTTTTGAAGAGATTAGATTCCAGGCCAATTTCAGCCCATAGGCTTTTTTTAGCTCAAATAAAATTTTCAAGCCGACTCCCCTTCCTTTTTGGGCCTACACAAAAGTTTATAACTGATTTTATGTAACCCCCCCTTCCAAATGAAATTAGCACAGACTGTATTGATTTTAGCAATCGAACAGTCTGGAATTTGAAAAGTTTGGAGCCAGAATCTGACTTTAGAAGTGATCACTGTATGCACCAGTTCTACTCTACCAGCCAAAGATAGTAGTTTTGATCTCCATCCCTGAAGTTTCTATTAATAATATATATATATAGCTTTTGAAAACCAAAATATCACAAATACGCGCTCTCATATACGGACTATCTCTCTTTGGTGTCTTCCCTAGGTTAACCATGCAACCTAGAGCTTTGACACCAAGTGTGACGACCCGCCTCGCACCAGCCGACATTTCCAATGAAAGTGCATTGTGCCAATGCCCGACTAGCACAGGACGGTCGCCAAAGAAAGGAAAGGGAGGGAAACTTAACAGTGGAATAACAAAGAACCTATAGAATGTCTCACAGCGCATAGAATAGAATATAATAATAACATACTTTGACATAAAACAGGAAAGATAGTGCATAAGTTGAAAACTAAACATCGTAGCAGCAGAAAATCCAAATACAGCTTATGTTCCACTTCATCATTATTACAACTTTAAAACTGTCTCTAAAGTAAAAGAAAGAAAAGGTACACTACTAATGCCCAAAGTAGTGACCAGTAGCGACACAGGGAGAATACATAGAATAGTACGTGTAAGCCTCCTGCTCGTCTCCGGACAGCTACTCGTGCAAAACTAGCTAACCTGTCTCTAGTCTGCCCATTTAAGAGCACCCAGAGTAATAAGAAGAGACATAAAACTCCGGGTCAGACAAAAGTCTGGTATGAGCGATAAGTAGCAAAACAGAACAATAACAAGGATACTAAACCATACCTGAACCTGGGCCTGCAACCAAAGAGTTAGCACAACGTACCGTACAATACTCTAGGGAGTCACCAACATGTGGTGTAAAGGATACAGGGGTGGCGATGTGCATGTCATAGTGATGGAAAACAATCAAGCATAGCAACCATCCTCACATCTCTCACTCTGTGCATAAAGCATGCGATATCCACCACTTTGATCACCTAAATTCTTGCTATGATCACTCTGCCCCATGGAGTCATGTCGACTCCACTACACTGATCCATAGCCATTAGTCTTTCCTATGTCCACTCTGCCCCATGAAGTCATAACAACTCCACTGCACTGGCTCATAGCCATACTATGATCACTCTGCCCCATGGAGTAATAACTACTCCACTGCACTGATACGTAGCCTAACATTCATCTTTCGTTGGTGAATCAAAGTTACAGACGTCGATAACTCCTTAGCACACGTCCCGCAGCAAAGTCCAACCATGAAGTTAACTCGTTGGTTCCCAACTCGATCCTGAGTACAAACTTCCCATTTGGACTACCTTTGCATCCCGGGTTTTAGTCTTCTCTGGATTGGTTTGATTGTCCACTTCAGGTCGCACTCCCAGTTCGATTCATGGCTCACGCCCTAGTCCAAGCACCTTGGTTCGGTTCGCAGTCACCAAAAGGTTCGTATCGTGATAATCACGCTTGTTCGAGTCATGCTATCTTCTCTACGTCGGATCGGTTCGTGGAAGGTCCTCCGAGTCAGGTCGCGAGTCTCTTTGGATTGGGGTCCTCCATTTGCTCATGGTCGAGTCTTCATCGGTTCGGTTCATGGTCACCAAGAGGTTCGGAGTCCTAGACGCGAGCAGGTTGGTTCGGAGAAGACACTTTCACGAGCAGGTTTGGGTATGGCAACGGTTCGGGCTCCTTCTCCAGGTCGGATGCAAGCGACTCGTGAAACACTTCATGCGAGCGGGTTGGAGATGGTTTCGGTTCGTGACACATGCTTCACGAGTGGAGTTGGCTCCAAGAGGAGGGCGATCCGATCCGGTTCTGTACAAATTCCTATAACTTTCCAGCGGCTGTTTTACGCCACACGACGACGTTTTTGACCATTCTAACTATTCTAAGCAATCACAGAGCATACCATACAGTCATAGCAACATGTAGAATTGACTACAAACACCAAAACAACAATTTGATATGTTAAAATGGATCTAACATACCCGAAACCCATATTTTCCCCTTAATCATGTTTAAGTAAATCTAATGTTAGGATTATCAAAACTTAACCAAATCAACAAAAATCTCTAATAGAGGCCTAAAACAATATTTCGAAAGTTATAAATATTTTTCTAGAATTTAATCATGTTCAAATTCGCTAATTAACACTAATTACCCTTAACTAACCATAATTAGTCTAAAAACAAGGCTAATCCCTCACCTTAGCCACAAATGAAACTTTAAAAACTGAAACTCCCCTGATTTGGGCGGATACCAATGTCTAATAGCGGCTCCAACCTTGCTCTGGTGTTATTCCTCCTTAATTTGGCGTAGGTTAGGTTAATCCTTGATTAAACGGTGATTAGAGATGATTTTAGATGTTGGAGGCCGTTATTACGGTTTCTATGATGTATGTGGCGACTGGAAAGTGACTAAAAACCAAAATCCCTAACCCTAACATCCCTTAAATACCCCCAAATCCCGAAATCTCCCACTGGGCCTAGCTGTTAATTACCCAATTAAGCCCAGTTAAGCTGTTTTTCACCTTCTAAACATTAATTCAGCCATATCTCCCAAATGGTAAGTCTGTTTGGTTAATGTGACCACTCTACGGAAAGGTAAACCATCATTTTGATCTAAAGGAAGTGGTTTCATGTCAAAATGCCTTACCAATCAAAAGTTATGGCAGAAACAAGATCAACTAGGGGCAAAACGGTCATTTATAAAACGGCAAAAATCATGAACATGGAAAATGACCCACATAGTCGTCTCCCAAAGTTACATGGCAATACGACTTCGTATGTGAGAGAATAAATATTCTACTATCCTTCGATGCGTAGAATGTGGGTCGTTACATCCATTGTCCTTAAAAGATTTCAAATGCTATATGAACATATGTGAAGTGTATGTATATGTCCCTTATCTAGTGCAAAGATCAGGCGGTCTACTGATTCAGTTGACCTCCTTAATGTAAAACATAATAGTGCCATGTGTCCAGTATGTATGCAAAAGAATCCTAATGATACATATCATTTCTATATGAGTGCACATCCATTCATTCAAATGCAGCATCCATATGATAACACATTTAAGATACATCCATTAACTTAAAAATGCACACTTATTCATATGCAATATGAAAGTGATTGAGCCGATCTAGTGCGTAATGTGTGTGTAAATGCATCCATGAGCAACCACTAGCAAACACTTATATCCACTTGGATCCACCAAACATAACATGTCTCAAACAAATGTTTACAACCATAGGATTTTCTACCTAAGGGTCGAAGATATAATCGAGAGGATACACTACGATAGAACAAGTATAAAAAAAGTGGTAGAAAAAGGAGAAGTTAAGAACACACCCTCAAAAAGTAAAGGGTATGACGCATGCATCTTGTTTTCAGTCTCACAAGTCGTGTTTTATTAATCATATCCCCATTGGACTTTAACCAACTTGACCTCTTGGCTGCGTAATTTCTTGACCTCCGATCCAAGGATGCATGTAGGAGCTCGTCTAATCATGGCATCTCTCTCTACTTCCACTTCTCTAAGCATGCTCGGCTCTACTACTTCCGCGGTATCATGTAAACACTTCTGCAAATGCGACACATGAAATACGTCATGAACACCACTGAGCTTCTCGGTCAACTTCACTCTGTAGGCCAACTGTCCAGTTCGCTCTGTAATGGGGAATGTCCCTACGAATTGGTGTCAATTTCCCTACAGACCCAAAACAAACAACATTCCTCAACGGTGGTACTCTAATAAACACCATGTCTCCAACACTGAACTCAAGATCGGTCCTTCTCTTATCAGCCTACGACTTTTGCCGGTCCTGTGCCGTCTTCATGCATCTTCGAATCAAGCCTATATTTTCTGAAGTTTCCTTTCTCGGGCCCAAGCAAAATCTTATCCATAGACTCCCACCAACAAGTCGGTGATCGGCAAGGTCGTCCATATAGAGCTTCAAAAGGTATCATGCCAATACTAGTCTGATAGTTGTTGTTGTAGGAGAACTCTACTAATGGAAGATATTCCTCCCATGTCACTCCAAAGTCCAAGATACATAATCTCAAAAGATCTTCTAGAATCCGACTCACTCTTTCTGTTTGGTCGTCCGTCTGTGGGTGATAAGCGGTACTCAAACACAATTGCGTTCCTACCGCCTCTTGCAAGCTCTTCCAGAACTCACTAGTGAAAATGGGATCTCGATCGCTCATAATACTATAAGGTATGTCGTGTAGACGAACTATCTCACGGAGATAAATAGATGCAAATCATGCCACTGTTCTTCTACTCTTAACGGGAATGAAATGGGCGCTCTTGGTAAGTCTGTCTATTACTACCCACATCCCCGTATTACCCTTCCATGACCTTGTCAACCCATTGACGAAACCCATGGAAACACTTTCCCATTTCCACTGTGGAACCTCTAAAGGGTAAAGCAAACTAGCGGGCTTCTTTTGCTCGTCCTTGACTTGCTGGCACACTAAGCATCCAGAAACGAACTCAGCCACATCCTTCTTCATTCCGACTCAAAAGAAAACTCACTTCATGTCCCTACACATCTTGTCACCACCGGGATGTATGGTAATCTTAGAACGATGTGCTTCTTCAAGGATTGCCTTTCTCAAACTTTCATCTCGAGATACGCAAAGTCTCGCATCCCTATGCAACCAACCTTCATCATCAATAGTATACCTACTAATATGCCTCGAAGACTCCCCTCTGATGATCTGGTCTACTATCTCTATCAACTGTGGGTCATTTCGCTGTGCTGCACCTATCTGTCCCAAAAACGTAGGTCGTACCTCAAACGATGCCAACAAACCGGGTACATAATCAATAGAGGGTCTAAAGTCAAAGGTAGAGATATACTCTAAACTCTGCCGCTCGAAGAACAAAGGACTCAAAGTCAACTTCTTTATAATCAAGGATCAGCTACAACGTTACCATTGCCGGGGGTATATGCAATCTCAAAATCGTAGGATGCTAAGAACTCCATCCACCTTTGTTGCCTTAAGTTTAAATCTTTTTGAGAGAACAAGTATTTTAGTGACTTATGGTCTGTACACAACTCAAACCTCTCACCAAGCAAATAGTGACGCCAAGATTTAAGAGCAAAAACTATGGCAGCTAACTCTAAATTATGGGTAGGGTCATTCTTCTCATGGACCGTTAACTGCCTTCCACCATAGCATATCACCCTTCCCTCTTGCATCAAAACTGCGCCAAGCCCTGTCCCGCAAGCATCAGTATACACTGTGAATGGTTTACTCCCATCAGGCAAAACTAAAAATGGAGCTGTCGTCATTGCCCTCTTCAAACGTTGGAAAGCATCGTCACACTAAACTTCCCAAGAAAAGGTCATATTCTTTTTTGTCAACCGTGTAAGTGGGGCTGATATCTCGGAAAAGCCGTTGATGAACTTTCTGTAATAGCCCACCAAACCAAGAAAACTTCTTACTTCTGTTGCATTCTTAGGAACCTTCCAATCTTGGATTGCTACCACCTTCGCGGGATCCACAACTATCCCTTCCTTGGAGACCACGTGCCCTAAGAACTTCACTTCTTTCCTCCAAAAATGACATTTAGAGAACTTAGCTTTGAGTTGATGTGCTCGAAGGGTCTCTAAGACTTCCCAAAGATGTAGGGCATGCTCTTCCTTGCTTCTAGAGAATATCAAGATGTCATCCACAAAGACTACCACGAACTTGTTTAGAAACTCCCAAAACACCATGCTCATCAAGTCTACGAAATATGCTGGTGTATTCGTCAAACCAAAAGGCATGACGAGCCATTCGAATAAACCATCAGGAGTCCTAAAAGCAGTCTTATCTATACTATCCTCAGCTACCCTCAACTTATGAAATCCTGTAGCTAAGTCCAACTGTGAGAAAACCGAAGCACCAACCAACTGATCGAACAAATCATCTATCCTCAATAATGGGAGTCTGGTTTTCTTCGTGAGCTTATTCAGCTCCCTATAGTCCACGCACAATCCAAGGGAACCATCGGCCTTCTTAGCAAAAACAACAGGAGCACCTCACTCCGAGATACTTCTTCTTATGAACCCTTTCTCAAGCAACTCTTTCACTTGTTTACTGAGCTCCCTCCTTTCTTCAGGAGCCATGTGGCGCACCGGCAATGCAACTGGCTTTGCATTGTCCACCAAATATATACGGAAATCTATCTTACGTTTTGGAGGTAAGCCCCTAACCTCCTCAAAGACATCTGTATACTCACGGACTACTCGAACAGATTGCAAATCATGAATAGATGTGTCAAGAGATTCTAGGTAGCTAAGCATAACAGAACCCTTAGAGTCATAAGAAATATCGAGAGTATTACCCAAACTAGTCAACAATCTAACTACCCTCTTCTCACAGTCGAGAATGGCACCATATCTGACTAGCCAGTCCATTCCTATAATCAACCCATAGCCCGTGAAACCAAGCACATAAGCATTGCATTCGAACTCAATGCCATACACATATATTCTCAAATCTCGACATAACATAGTAGGATGAGTCATACCCCCAATAGGATTTGAGACAACAACGAGATCCATATATAGACTAACATTTAGGTGTAATGTTTCAACTAACGAAACAGATATAAACGAATATGAATCGCCGGAATCAAAAAGAGTTCGAACATGATGATCAAAAAGGAAAATCAAACTTTAAACAGAAATGTTTCTACCTCTCTCTTGTCCTGGTGCCATGAGAGCATGAACCTGCCCTCCAGAAGTAGATCATGTCCTCTGTCCTTGCCCTTGCCTCCTCGGGCGGTCTTTAATCATGTGTCCTGCCTCACCACATTGGAAGCAACCCATTTTTTTCTTCTTCCTATAGTCCTTGCTTATGTGGACCGGTGTTCCATAATTAAAACACCTTTTCTTCCCTTTGCCTTTGTTATCCTTACCACCTTTCTTTTGTTGTTGCTGTGATTTCTTTGGATCCCCTTTCTTATCCTGTGCCTTATCTATATTAGAACCTTTCTCCATTTCATGCATTAGCGCCATGTCAACAAGTTTCTCGAAAGTAGCCCTCATAAGAATGTAGGACATAGCCAACCAGTGTAATGGTTCATTCATACCCTTGGCAAATCTCAAGGCCTTCTTGTGTGGTGTATAAACCAATTCCATACCAAATCTTGCTAACTAGTTAAACTTTTTAACATACTCCTTCACAGACAAACTTCCTTGTTTCAAAACCAAGAACCTCTCCATGTATAAACTCTCCTTCGCTTGCGAAAGAAATTTCAACTCGAACCTTCGTCTAAAGTCTATCCATGTCTCCAATGCACGTCCTCCATTAGTTACTTCCAACCAAAAAGAAGCTTCGTCTTTCATCAACCAAGTTGCTAGCTGAACTTTCCTTCCATCGTCTATCTCAAAGATACAAAACAAGACCTCCACTTCCTTGATCCAATTCCGAGCCTCGACAAATGTCTTAGTCCCATAAAACAGTTTTCCGCCCATCGCATGGAAATCTTTGCATATCTTAGAAAAAACGTCTACACCGGGAGGAGGAGGAGCTGCAGCTGGGGGAGGAGGAACATTGGCTGGGCCAGCTGCAATAGCCCTAGCCTCCAGATACCTTCTGAACCAGCCTGGTATCTGTACGCCCTCGGGTATATCAGGTTACCCAGACATGCTAAAAGGAAAAAGGAAGAGATTTAAAACAAAGAATCGAAAGATAGATATATGGCTTTTGGGGATTATGTTTTTCATAATAAACTTCTCTCTTGGAAATACTCTCTTTAAAACATCTTGTTGAAAATACTTATTTCTAAAAATACTTTTGAAAATGGTTTTCAAAATCTTTTATCTGTTCTGTTAACCTTCAACTCTGATACCACGTGTAACACCCTACGTCCATTAATGTCACTCACTAAGGGAATGCATTAACTTTCATTGAGTATTATAAGAGTAAAAAAAAGAATATCACAAGGGAGATATATAAAATGGTACTTAAGAAAATTCAAAATTTATTCATTGCAGCGGAAAAGCAGAACATGTTTGGTTACATCATCAAAACCACATGCTAGAGTCGAGTACACAAATACCCATCTTGTACAAAATTATTATCAGAGTACATAAAAGTAAAACCATAATCCCACTCCAAATAGCCATAATGAAAAAGAGATAAAGCTGAGCATTACATTCAACACATCCAAGCACTTCAAGAAGAAAGGAATCCAAGTCAAGCTTCACAATTCCCACCCTGAGCACCTGGGGGGGAGGGAGAAAGAAAAGAGGCGAAACAAAACAGGTCAGAGTTAAAGTCTGGTGAGTCCAGTGACTTTAACTATATAATTAGTAAAGCAACAGGATAAGGACTTAAACTAGATATAAGAAATGACTGTAACATAAGCTAGTATGACAAGATGAACAAGGTATAACATCGTTTGTGCTTCTAATCACTATAAGATAATTCTTACATCGCACCAATGCTAATTACACCACACCATTACTAGTCCCATACTGAAAGTTGATCCCTCTTACTAATCATAATAGGAATAATGGTAGTTTCGTGTACTCCTAGCTGTGGTCATAGGTGTCGCCTGCTCCTATCTCCACTAGTTGTACCCACTACCCTCCCCATTCGATCGGTTCCCTAAATCATAGATACCCGTGCTGGTCCTACAATAGGGTGTATCACTCCCTAAAGTGGCAACCCGATACTACTAAAAATGCACAGCTTATACCTACACGATGCAACAACGTCTTACCTACCAGCCTGGACCCACGCACGCACATAACTCCGTTGGACTTGCATTGCCACCGAAATCTTTTGACCTCTTGCAATCAAACCCAGTAAGCGTGTCCCGTCCTCGACCTAGTTCGAACTCACATAGATACAGAATGGGTTACTATTTGAAAAGGGTCCACACACTTGATACAAGCTTCCCTCCTAAGCTTGGTTCCCACTAGGAATTCCCACTTAACCCCTTCTTATTCCCATGTCTTCTTACATGTTTCACCATGGTTAAGTGCTTCAAATTGTATTTCACAAGTCACCTATGTCACCCACTTAAACTCCATGTCTTACTACATGTCTTATCTTGGTAATTTTTATTATTTCATTAAAACCGTAATCTTGCAAGGCCTCCCACATTAGATTGCTGTTTTGCGGTTGTTGGATATGCCGGGCAGTTCCGGGCAGTCTTATACCGCAATCCGAACCTAACCTCGTGTCTTAGCATTCATTATCACTTTCTCAATTCATGTCCCCAATTTCAAATCTTGGATCATAATATATACCCATAATTTCCAATCTAAATTATATTAATCATTTTAATCCAAATTTATGTCCATAATCTCATGTAAACAAATTGTACCAATTTATGCCACAAATCAATTACATGATTTCAAGTCTTTTTATGCCCAACTGCATATTATTCAATAATTTCCCCAAACTTTTCCCACAACGTTCCCACGTCATTCTTACGTATAATAATAAGTTAGGCTCACTGTTAGCCTAATCTCATAAAAAGGAAAAGAAGAGAAGAGGGGAAGATAACCATGACATCCAAACTGGCATAAAAATAAGCATAAGAAGTATGAGTTGGCACATAACAATAAAATAGATCTAATTAGGCATATGAACTGGCATAGAGCAACAAAATAGATCTAATTAGCATTTGCAACATAAACTGACATAGGAAAATAAGATAGATCCAATTAGCATTTGGAACATAAACTGGCATAGAACAATAAAATAGATCCAATAAGCATATGGCACATGAACTTAAGGTATAAATCTAAAAGATATGAATTCACCAAACGTGAAATGATTCATCTTACAGGCATGTTCATAAAGCCCAATTCACAAACTTATCACAATTACTTTTAATTAATTATATGTTGAAGTAACTTAGACTCACAGTGGTGGAAGAGAAAACAGATCTGAATTCTGAATTTGATTAGCTAAACCGTTGTTGTAGAATTTGATTCTTATCATCCAATATGAATACTCTATTCCGATTTTCTTTAGTGTAGAAGAAAGATTAGTTCAGGATGTGGTAGCATGGAGGCATATGAATTAGTGTAATGAAATTAGGATTAGGTCTAGGTGTGTTTTTATAGATGTATTAAGTGAATTAGGGCCTTTAGATTAGATTAGAGATCATCAGAACCACACAACCCAAAAGACATGTCACCTGCCAATCCCAGCAAGACATGTCATCAAAGAACATTTCTGAATTCTGTGCAAATTCAGCCTCGGCATGGGCGCACTTCCCAAGTGCGCCAGTGCATTTTTGTTCTGACACACTTCACAAGTGCACTAGTTATCCTGGCATGTTTTCTATTTTTTCTGCCAAACTTCTATCGTCCATATCTTCCTCATACGTTATCTGTTTTACGCGAACTCGGACTCTATCTCAAACAGAATTCCGAGTCGAACGTAATGGCAGAACCCGTTTCACCTAATTATTCTTTAAAAATTGATTATTCTTTAATTATCTCTTATGTCATGTTTTAAAATTATGAGGTGTTACAATACGGAGAAGATATTAATTTAAATTAATATAAATTAATTTCAAAACAATTAATTCCTCGATAATATATTACTAAAATTATCGTCTATATTCAAATAGAATATATATTCAACATTTGAATTGTTTTGACTTGGATTTAAATTTCGAATTGAATTATTTTAGATTTCTATATTACGAGTATTATATATATTCGAAATAAATCAAATTTTGATTATTAAATCAATAAATCAATATAAAAATTCATTTATATTATCAACTCAAAATTTTAAAACAATATTAAATATATAAAATAAATCGACCAAAAAATCCGGGTCGCTACGAAATGGATCAGACATAATGCCTGGTGAGCTGCTGTGATTACCAGCTTGACTTACTAAGTTAAGTAGATAAATATTGGTTCTAGTGTCATAGAACGGTATGTGTTTGAACATATCTGAAGGTGAACAATAACTAATATGAAAATAAGGACTGGCTATTCGTATAAAAGGACAATGATGATAACAATAATTATAGAAATCAAATCAGGCAGATTGATTATTTTGCACTTCTACTAGAATATCAGGATTAGGTGTTACCCCAATTACAGCCCATGCGACCGGTTCCTCACTACAAAAATATCCTATGCCAGCTATTAGAGTAGGATGTATTAGTCCCTAACTTGTCAACTACAAGACACAGACTTATTCGATAGTGTTACAACATCTTAGTATCTCCCATCGGACCCATGCACGCACATGACTCCACCGGAACGCACCCGTACCCACCTTCCACCATTGAACCTCTTACAATCCAGATCAGTAAAGCGTGCTATGGCCTCTACAAAGTGCGTGGCCCCTCTCTAAGATACTAACAGGGATACTGACTTATTCGTGTTCCACACAACAAGATTGACATAAGCCACCCCCTAAGTGACATCCCACGTCCGTTAATGTCACTCATCAAGAGAATTCATTAAGTTTCGTTATAGGTAAATAGAAATAGAAACATTAAAAGACAGATATATAATAACAGCGGAATTAAAAACTTTATATGATATAAGAAGCAGTACATCATAAAAACTTCTGTCTTGTACTTAAAAAATCGTAGTTCAAAACATTTTATGTCTGAATTATATAAAAACCAGTACATCATAAAAACTTCTGTCTTGTACTTAAAACATCTAAATACAAAAAAAGAAGCAAAATCCCCAAATAAAAACATAGCCATAGTAGCAAAGATAGGTGCTTGAGCAATACATCTAAGCAGCTTCAGCAAATGATAGCAGAATCTGGGTCAAGCTTGAGTATTCCCAACCAGGGAACATAAAGGAGTGGGGAGGGGGACAAATGGAAGAAAGAAGAGGAAACAAAAAGGGTCAGACATAAAGTCTGGCAAGTCCATTTACTTTTAGCAAATAAATAAGTAAAAGTATCATGACAGGCATATATAGTGGATAAGAAAGATGACATCACAAAAGGCAGGTATGACAAGGTAAACACGATAGAGTGTATACGCTTCTCTAATGATTACTCTGCACCAATACTAGTATAACACGAATGAGATGATCTTAATAACTATAAGATGGTAGACTTAGGCATACTTATGGTGAGAGGTTTTAACCCCATACATTCCATAGGCATCCCCAACCTAACAGGATCCTAAATTTTACCAGAGCCTAGATAATACCCTAACTACTGCTCTAATTCATCGGCTCCCTACTCCGTAGATACCCTGTGCCAGTCCCACAGTATGATGTATCACTTCCTAAAGTGGCAACCCTTCGTTGATATGCACAACCATATCTATAGGTGTCATGGTCCTCTTATCCCCCTCTGCCCGGACCATGTACGCACATGGTCTCGGTCGGTTTGCGCCGCCCACAGCGTCCTCCACGTTTAAATTTCTTACAATCAGCCTAGTAAGTGTGTCCCGGCTCTGACCTAGGGCGGAATACTCGTTTGATACCGTTCTATGGGTTACTGACTGAAACGGGTCTCCTATACAAGATGATACAAGCTCTCCCCTTTGTCTTGTAGCCCCTACTAGGATGTCCACAGGTTATGCTCACCTAACTGTGTCTTTAATTACATAATCCCAGTCGGTTATTTTTGTGGGCCTATATATAAATATTACCTAGCCTACCCAGATATACTTAACCTTCCCACAGTTTCAACCAAGTTCACTTAACCCCTATTCAAATTCATGTTCATACAATCCTTATGGATTTAAATAGGTTAAGTATTCCAATTCATTACCATGTCCATTTATGGTTATAATGTACTAGACCCCTCACATTAAGCCTACAACTTGCGGATGCTGGATATGTTGGTCAGTTCCAGAAAACTTCTTCCATAAGTCGAGCTTAACCTCGTGTCTTAGCACGTCTCGTGTTTGTGCACCTGGATCCCTCATATTAGGTTCACCACTTGTGGTCGCAAGATATGCCGGGCGGTTCCGGACAGACTTCCACCACAAGTGTAATCTAACCTCGTGTCTAGGCGCGGTTAGTTTCTAATTACTGTAATCCTAGGCATTTCATTATTAGCCAATTTTACCTATATTATAGGTTTTCATGAACCTATCCCCAAGTTATGTTCATAATAAACTATATGCCCAAATTCGTATTCATACATTTTATTCAACTTATGCCCAAATTCCCAATTACAAGTTGTGCCCAAATTCAATGTTTTCCCCTTGTTCCTAATATAACGTATTCACATGTTTCAGCGGCATGCCTAGGCTCGAAAGTAGCCAGGCCATATAAAATAAAAGGGAAAGATGAAGGGAAGATGACAGAAATGATCATACTAACTAAAGTGACATATAATGGCATAAACCTATAGTGGAATAAGGACAAGTTAGGCACATAGGAACATACCTGATGAACATGTGATAATAGAACTAATTCTAGCATAACATAGATGTCATAACAGGCATGTTAAGATCTAAATAATGGTTTAGATATCCAACTAATAACAGATCCAATTCAACCACAAACATGATGGGGACACGTATAAGGTGATCTAAACAGTGAAACAATGACATATCTGACATAATAAATAGGTGAAGGTCTAGATCTTAGTCATAATCATGTTATAACATCATAGGTATACAAGTTATAGCAGATTTGATTTGACCCAAATGGTCATAGGCATAGATCCTAGTTAATGTCACATTAAGTTTTACTTTTGATTATTCAGATCTAAAAGTGACTTAAACTCACAATGTTTGGAACTAGAAAAACAGAAGGAGAATAGCGGATGTAGAATCACAGATCTACACTTGAATAACTCTAAACTTGGTTAACTCGATTGCAGAAGAAATAGACTTGATTTGATCTGGGCGGAGGCAGCATCTAGTTCTCCATTATTTTTAGTGTGAAGAAACTAGTGAAATCAGGCCATATTTATAGCAAAATACCCCCGAAACCCCAATCTGCCTAGTCTGCATCCCCCCTTGAGGGGTCGACCCAGGGGTCGACACCCCGATTAAGGGTTCGACACCCCTGGGCGGGAAATTTGCCTCACATGGAATTTTGATTTTTGAATGGAAATTCGTTTTTTCTGGATTTAATTATATATATGTATATATAATTCTCTTGTGCGTATACAAACTTCAAACCTTCACAACTTCTTCATACAGTGCCCGTTTTATGCAAACTAAGTGTCTATCTTAACCAGAATTTCGAGACGGACGCAATGGCATAGTCCGGTTTCCTTTATTATGAATCTTATTTTTTATTTGTCCTCTTTAGTTTGTTAAAATTATGGGGTGCTACATTCTCCACTACTCAAAGGATTTCGCCCCGAAATCTCCAAGTTATGAAGAAGGTATATCCTGCCATCCATCACCCATCTACTCATCCACCAATCACAAGCATACATTGTCCTTAAAGATTTCTAATGCTTATATGAACATATGCAAAGGTATGTTTATATGTCCCAATAATAATGCGAAGATCAGGCGGTCTACTGATTCAGTTGACCTCCTTAATGCAATGTATGTTAGTGCCATGAATCCAACATGTATGCAATTACACTATTAAAACACGTAATTTCTGTATGTATGCACAATCATCCGTCCAAATGCGAAATCCATATGATACATCCATTTCCATCCATTAGAAGAAGAAAAATGCATACACATCCATATGCAGTATGAGAGTTATTGAGCCGATATAGTGCCTAATGTGCGTATTTGCATCCACGAGAAACCACTAACAAACACTTGCATCCATCAAGCATAACATGTCTCAAACACATATTTACATCAATGGGATTCCTACCTAAAGGTCGAAGATTTGATCAATAGGACATACTTAAATGATAGAAACAGGCATAAATAAAAGATTTGGAAAGGAAGTTAAAAACATACCCTCAAAAAGAAAAGGGTATGAAGCACGAATCTTGTCTTCGGTCTCCCAAGTCGCATCTTCGGGTTATCTCCGCACTGAAATTTCATCAACTTGACTTCTCTATTGCGTAGCTTCTTAATGTCTGATTCAAGAATATGGGTAGGAACTTGACCGATTGTCGCCTCCCGTTCTACCTCTGCTTCCTCAAGCACGTTCCGCTCGACTACTTCTGCGGTATCATGTAAGCACTTCTGCAAATGAGAAACGTGGAAAACTTCATGAACACTGGATAGTCTCTTTAGTAGCTTTTCCCTATAGGCCATTTGGCCAATCCTTTCTGTCATGGGAAATGGCCCTACAAATTTTGGTGCCAATTTACCTACAGATCCGAAGCGAACCACATTCCTCAATGATGATACCTTAATGAAAACCATGTCTCCAACTTCAAATTCAACGTCAGTCCTTCTCTTGTCAACATAGGATTTCTGCCTATCTTGTGCGGTCTTTATCGCCATCTAATAAGATCAATCTTCTCGGACGTTTCTCTAACCAAAAATGGGCCCAAGTAATAGCCTTTCTGTAGATTGCCACCAACAAGATGGTGACTTATAGGGTGGTTCGTACAATACTTCAAAGGGTGACGTGCTAATGCTAACTTGATAGCTGTTGTTGTAGGCAAACTCTACTAAAGGAAGATGCTCTTCCCAAGTACCTCTGAAGTCTAGGATACACAACCTCAAATGATCCTCTAGAACTCTGTTCACCCTCTCCGTCTGTCCATCGGTCTGAGTATGATAGGCGGTGCTCAAACATAACCGTGTACCAAATGCTTCATGCAAGCTCCTCTAAAATTGTCTTATGAAAATGGGTCACGATCATTTATGATACTGGAAGGTACTCAATGAAGATGGGCTATCTCACGTATGTAAACTGTTGCCCACAATGCTACCATCCTCTTACTCTTGATTGGAAGGAAATGAGTGCACTTAGTAAGTCTGTCTTCTATAACCTAAATACTGGTGTTGCCTTCCTTTGATCTAGGCAAATCATCGAGACGCTCTCTTACTTCCACAGTGGGACTTCCAAAGGATGAAGTAAACCACTGGCCTCTTTTGCTCAGCTTTGACTTGCTAGCAAATCAAATATTGAGAAACAAACTCCGCTACATATTTCTTCTTTCCAGCCCAAAAGAAAACCCTTCCTCAAGTAGCTCCCCTACTTGCTTGTTGAGCTCCCTTCTTTTCTTTGGAGCCATATGGCGCACAGGTAATGCAATATGGCTTTGCAGTGTCCACTAAGTATATATGGAAATCAATCTCATGCATCAGAGGTAAGCCCCAAACCTCATTAAAAACATCAGGATATTCTCAAACTACTGGCACATATCATAGATCATCGATAAATGTATCTAGTGACTCTAGGAAACTAGGCATGACAAACCCTTGCGGGTCACAAGTAATCTCGAGGGTTTTTCCATGGCAAGTCAAAAGTCTAAAGTCCCTCCTCTCACAATCCAGAATGGCACCATACGTGGCTAGCTTATCCATCCGTAGAATCAAACTATAGCCCATAAAACAAAGAACATATGTGTCGCACTCAAATTCGACGCCTATCACAGATATTCTCAAACCCCAAATCATGGACAAGTGAGCCAAACCACCAATGGGGTTTGAGATAACTACGTGTAACACCCCGTATGTTGAATACTTTGTTATAATAGAAATCAGGGCAGAATTAAATTTAATAATTTGAATTGGGGGAAACGGGCTGCGTCATTGCGTTCGTCTCGGAAAAATACGCAGAATAGAGTCCGAAATTTTGTAAATCGGAGTCCGTATGGCCCAGTTAAGGCCCAATGAAGTTTGCAGAAAATTTAAAGCTAAAAACAGATTTGAAAATTCAAATTCAGATTTTAAAATAGAACCAGCGGGGCCAGGCGGGAAAGTTCCCGCCCTGGCCATGTCGACAGGGCTGTCGACAGGCCTGTCGACTGGGAGGTCGACTTGCCTGTCGACTTGCCTGTCGACACGGCGTGTCGAGCCAGAGGGCCTGGGTGCACCAGGTCTGGTTTTCTGGCTAGGGCTGGGCTGGGTTCTAGAGACTTCCTAAATCTGACGGACCTAATCTAACCTAGGGTTAATCCTATGGTCTAAAACACACCCTAATCCTATAAATACACCCTAATACAAGCCTAATCCCTACTAAAAATAGAAATGATGCCATCATGCCGCCAAAATCAAACTTGAGAGGAGCCTCCACTAGTTTATGAAGAGAGTTGCAAGCTAATCAACCTCTAATCAACATCTTCTTCAACTAAAGCAACTAATTCCACTTCATAAGTTTGCTAATCTAGGTTTTGGTGAGTTTCTATCACTTTGATGATCAACTGCTAAATTAAGTAGATGAGATATGATGAGATCTATGGTTTTGCATGAGGATTAATGGGTTTTCAAGTCATATGATATGATGTGAATATGCTAATCTATGTTTAATATTAATCCTATGTTTATGCATGTTGAATATGTGAGTTTATGCAAGTTGAATATGTGAGTTTATGCAAGTTGGATATGTGGGTTTATGCAAGTTAAGTATGTGGGTTTATGCAAGTTAAGTGGTGGGTTTATGCATAATAAGTAATTGATTCTATGCATGCTAAGTATGTGGTTTTATGCATGCTAAGTGTTTGGTATTATGCATAAATCATGACATGCAAGTTTACCCTTTTAAATGTGATGCATACTTATGCAAGATGACACCTTTATATGCTATGTATATATATATATATATATATATATATATATATATATATATATATATATATATATATATGCATGTTTACCCTCCTTTAAGATGCAAGTCATATATGCAAGTTCAACATGTTAAGCAAGTTATGTGTATGCTTATATGCAAGTTCAACATGTTATGCAAGTTATGTGTATGCTTATATGCAAGCTCAACATGTTATGCAAGTTATGTGTATGATGTTATGTAAGTTATGTGCATGTTGTTATGCAAGTTCATATGCAAGTTATGTGTATGATGTTATGCAAGTTATGTGCATGATGTTATGCAAGTTATGTGTATGTTGATATGCAAGTTATGTTTATGATATTATGCAAGTTATGTGTATGATGTTATGCAAGTTAACATGTAACATGTTGTGCAAGTTCACACCTTTAAGACACATGCAAGTTCACCTTGGTATAACCTATGAACACTTATGCAAGTTGCCTTTATATATGACATATGTATGTTCATGCAAGTTGGGTTATTTAGTAATGCTAGTTGGGTTAATATCATGATGTAAGTGGACACCTTTTAACCCATGTTAATGCTAATGTATGCTAAGTGAAACCCATGTTAATTGTGAAAGAATCTTCTCTTGGAAATATGTCGTGTTAGCATAAGTACGTGGGGAAACGATGGGGTTAATAGACATGTTAATCAAATGGTGTGAAATGGTTATGATTAAGCATACCATAAAATGAATAAGCATAAGTGGGAATTTACCTATTGAGTTAGGTCTACCCCATGGGAATTTACCTATTGAGTTAGGTCTACCCATGTTATGGAATTGGGAATTTACCTATTTAGTTAGGTCTACCCATATTCTTAAAAATGTGTAATTAATTAGGGATAATTAATATAAATATGAGGGTGATTAATTAGGTGTAATTAATCGACTAAGACACGAGGTTGGACTTAGTTGTAGTGTAAAACTGCCCGGACCCAACCGGCTTAACCAGTTGCTACAAATGTTAGCCCAATGTGAGAGGTCTTAGGCACAAACTAAATATGTGATTAATGTAAAGACACGAGGTTAGACTCGGTTATGACATAAGGCTGCCCGGACCCAACCGGCTTAACCAGCAGTCATAAAAGATAGTCTAATGTGAGAGGTCTTTATGAAGATCACGGTCTTAATTAATTAAGAAACACTTGACCATATTAGCATGTAGATGGACATGAGGGGTTAAGTGGGTGCCTTGGGTGGCATGAGGAGACTAGTGGGTTGCCTTGGGTGGCAATAGAAAATACGATTAGAATACTTAACCAAAGTGAAACATGTAATTAAAACATGGTTAAAGGGTTAAGTAAGTGCTTTGGGTGGCATGTGGAAATCTAGTGGGTACCTTGTATGACAACTAGAATATGATTAAATGACTTAGCCAAAATGTATAACATGTAAGTGGACATGGTTAAAGGGTTAAGTGGGATTCACTAGAAATAACAAGCTTAGGTGGTAGCTTGTGGGGGCCTATTTCAACCAATATCCCAAACGTATCTTAGTAGGCTCGACTCTAGTCGAGTGACGGGACACACATATTGGGCTTGACTATAAGAGGCCAAACCGGGTTAGCGGTGGCAACGCAGGACCAACGGGTTTCATATGCGTGTGTGGACCCGGGCTGGTTAGTAAGTCATTGTTGCATCGTGTAGATATAAAGCCGTGCACCGTTGATATTATCAGGTTGCCACTTTGGGTAATGATACACCCCATCGTGGGACCAGCACGGGTGTCTATGTAAGGGAGCCGATCGCTTGGGGAGTAGTGGGTACACCTATGTAGTCAGATAGGGGTACACGAAACTACTAATTTACTAAGTACACTTAGTGGGATCAACTTTAAAATTAGGAATGACTGGTGTGGTGCAGTATAGTAATTATCCTTGGGTGGGTGGATGCGTCTTTACGGTTATCTTAGTTTATCCTAAGTCTACCAAGCTGCTTGGTGTAGCCATTCATCCCCAGACGTTACCGTATATCAAGCTTATGTCTTCTCTGGTTACTTTAATGATTGTATTGTTAAAGTTATAGGACTCGCTCAGACTTATGTCTGACCCCGTTGTTTTTATCTTTTTCCCAACCCTCAGGTTATCAGAGTGGGCTCAGTACGAGTAGGCTTTGATCAGGCTGCTTTATTCTCTTTTGGAGCTTGGACCATAGGTGTAGAGCTCAGCTTACCCTTTCTTTTATGGCTATCAGTTCATGTATTGGGATTATGTACTTTTATTTATTAGGATGGATATTTTGTACTTGACTCTTATTATGGTTTTGTGATGTAACCAAACATGTTTTACTTTCCGCTGTAATGAAATGATGTTTTGAAATTTTCAAGTATTACTTATATCTGTCTTGTTGTAATTTTTCTGTTCTATATTCACTTAAAATACTCCACCGATGTTATGGCATTCCCTTAGAGAGTGACCATAGCGGGTGTGTGGTGTTACACGTGGTATCTGAGCAAAGGTTACCAGAACAGATAAAATTTTTAGAAAACTATTTTTCTAAAAACATTTTTGGAAGAAATATTTTCAAAAACATGTCTTTAAAGAGAAAAGTTTTTGAAAGAAAAGCATAATCCCCGATAGCCATATCTTTATCTTTCGAATTCTCCATTTTGAATCTTCCCTTTTTCGTCTCAGCATGGCTGAAGATCTTTATCTTCCGGACGGTATAGCGGTACCAGTATGGTATAGAGGTTGTTAGAGGCTAGGGCCGCCGCTGCAGGTCCAGCAAATGTTCCTCCTCCACCCGTTGCACTCGTTCCTCCTCGCGCGGATACTTTTGCTATGACTTGTAGGAGGTTTAAGGCTATGGGAGGGAAACCTTTTGTGGGAGCTAAGGATTGGCTTAATGAGACGGAAGAATTGATGGAAATCTTGGAAGTGGAAGAGGGAAAGAAAGTCAGGTTAGCCGCTTGGTTAATGGAAGGAGAGGCCTCGTTCTGGTGGGAGGTCACTAATGGAGAACGCCCTGTTGACTCTTGGATGGATTTCAGGCAAAGGTTTGAGGCAAAGTTTCTCTCAAAAGCGGAAGAAAATATGCACGTGGAAAGGTTCTTCAACTTAAAGCAAGGGAACTTGTCGGTGAAAGAATATGTTAACAAGTTTAAGCAGTTAGCGAGATTCAGCATAGACTTGGTATACACACCGGAAGAGAAAGCTCTGAGGTTCGTTAAAGGCTTAAACGAACCGATGCACGGATTGGCTATGTCTCACATCCCTATTGGGGCCACTTTTGAGAAGCTAGTGGACAAGGCACTTATGCATGAGGAAGAGAAGGGTCCCAATGCTAATAAAGCACCCGAGAAGAAAGGAGATCAGAAGAGACCTCAACAGCAACAGCAAAACAAGGGTGGGAAAGGCAACGGTGGCAAGGGAAAGAAGAAGTGCTTCAGTTGTGGAACACTAGGCCACCTAAGCAAGGATTGTCGCAAGAAGAGGAAGGCTGGCTGCTTCCACTGTGATGAAGCAGGACATCTAGTGAAAGACTGCCCTAAGAAAGGGCAAAGGACGGGATCTACCTCAGGAGGACAGGTGCAAGTTCTTTTGGCACCAACTCAGGCAAGGGGGCAAGCTCAGGCTCTCGCGGTTCCACCGATTCAGGAAAGAGGTAGAACTATTTCCATTGAAAGTCTAGTTTTTCTGTTTGATTATCCGGGTCAAACTTTATTTGATTTTGACGCATCGAGTTCGTTTATTTCATTATTGTTAGTTGAGTCACTGCACTTAGACACCAGTTAGTAGATGATCCCTTAGTTGTTTCAAACCCAATTGGGGCTCCATGATGTGTTTGGGTTTGAAAGTTGCTATACTTAGCGTTGAGTTTAGACGTGATGCTTTTTGGGCTTCACGGGCTATGGGTTAGTTTTGGGCATGGACTGGTTATCCAGTAATGGTGCCGTTCTTATTGTGGAAGGAGAGTTGTTAGGCTTATGACCCGCTAGGGTAACACTCTCGAGATCTCTTGTAATCCCATGGAATCTGTTATGCTAAGTTATCTAGAATCGCTTGACACGTCGGTCAAGAGGTTGCGATCTGTTAGAGTGGTCCGGGAATACTCGGACGTGTTTGAGGAGGTGAAGGGCTTACCTCCGCAGCGGGAGATTAACTTCCGAATATATCTGGTAGACAATGCCAAACCAGTATCTTGGCCAGTGTGCCACGTGGCTCCTCGTGAGAGGAGGGAACTCCATAAGCAAGTAGGCAATTTTCTTGAGGAGGGGTTTAGAAGATAAAGTATATCAGAGTGGGGTGCTCCGGTAGTTTTTGCTATGAAGGCGGATGGGTCCCTCAGACTTTGTGTAGGATAAAGAGAGCTAAATAAACTCACAAAGAAGAATAGACACCCATTGCCGAGGATTGATGATCTTTTTTTTCCAATTAGTTGGCGCCTCAGTAGTTTCATAAGTTGGACTTAGCCACGGGGTTTCGTCAGTTGAGAGTGGCTGAGGATAGTATAGAGAAGGCTGCTTTTAGGACTCCGGATGGCTTTAATAGGTTGAGCCGAGCCAGTTATGGAATAAACGGTGGTGTTGGAGCGAGACTGGCAAGGACATCCAGAGTTGGACAAGGGCTTAATTATTTAGCCGTTTTTACTAGTATCATCTCACGTAGGTCGTCTGAATTCGAAGGAGATATCCCTTGGTTGTTTGTCTGATATTGGTTTAGGCCTTTGGGGCTTGCATTTGGGGGATGTCGAGTTCGACTAGGGTGGTCTGCGTGAGAGATGGACAGTTGTGATGATTTTTGATGGGATTCTTAGCATCCTATGAGTTTGAGATAGCGTATACCCATGGCAAGGGTAACGTGGTGGTGGACGCCTTAAGTAGAAAAAGGTTGTCCTTGAGTTCATTGTTCGTTGAACAACAGAGCTTGGAATTTATTTCGATATTTGACTTTAGACCTTCCGTGACTGTGTACTCGGTTTATTAGCCTCCTTGGAGGTTAGGCCTACTCTTTTGGGGCGTATTGGCGGAGCAGCGGGACGACCCGCAGTTAGTTAAGTTGGTAGAGACGGTAGACTTTGCGTACCACAAGACAGGGGTTTGAGGAAGGCTATATTTGATGATGCACATCGGTCGAAGATGACCATTCATCCCGGTGGGGACAAGATGTACCAGGACATGAAGCGTGTTTTCTTCTGGGCCGGTATGAAGAAAGACATGGCCGAGTATGTCGCTAGATGCTTGGTGAAAGCGGAGCAAAAGAAACCAAGAGGGTTGCTTCACCCATTGGAAGTTCCGCTAAGGAAGTGGGATAGTCTCTCGAAGGATTACCGAAATCCAGGAAGGGTAATACGGGGATTTGGGTTGTGGTAGATAGACTTACTAAGTGTGCCCATTTCATACCCGTGAAGAGCAAGAGGACTATTCCATGTCTAGCTTCAGTTTACATTCGAGAGATTATTAGATTGCATGGTGTACCTTCCAGTATAGTGAGCGATCGAGGTCCTATCTTCACTAGAGAGTTTTGGAAGAGTTTGCAAGAGGCGGTAGGGACTCAGTTGTGTTTGAGTACCGCATATCATCCTCAGACGGACGGTCAGACCGAGAGGGTGAATTGTATTTTAGAAAACCTTCTGAGGCAATGAATCTTGAATTTTGAAGGTACAAGGGAAGAGAATCTTCCATTGGTGGAGTTGCCCGACAGACTTAGTGGTGTACATGATGTATTCCATGTGAGAAAATGCCTACATGAGACCGCAGAGGCGGTAGAGCCGAGCTTGCTTAGAGAAGTAAAGCGTGATGTGATTATTCGACGAACTCCTACCCGCATCCTTGGGTCAGAGATTGGGAAGTTGAGAAACAGAGAGGTTCGACTAGTCCAAAATGAAAAGGGGAGAAGGTGAGAGCAGTACTACTGGGGAAACAGAAGCGAAGATGCGTTCGTTATACCCATTCTTTTTTTAGGGTATGTCCTTTAAACATCTCCTTTATCGTTTGTCTAGTGCTTATCTTATCTTTAGTATGTCCTCTCATTAGTACCTTTGACCTTTAGATAGGGTAAACCTATGGTTGAAACATGTGTTTGAGACATGTTATGTTTGATGGATGCATGTGGATGCAAGTGGTTGCTAGTGGTTGCTCGTGGATGCATATATACACACTCTAGGCACTAGATCGGCTCAATCACTTCATATTGCATATTGCATAAAATTGTGTATAGGAAGCTATATTTATGGATGTATAATGATTGTGTTATCATATGGATGATGCATTTTGGTGAATGATTGTGCACTCATGTAGATATTGTATGCGTCGATATGGTTCTTTCGCATACATAATGGATGCATGGCACTATCATGGTTTGCATATGTTCATACATTAGATAGGGAACATATACACACACTTTTTGCATATGCTCATACATCATTAGAAATTTTGATTTAAGGAAAATGGATGCTCGTGATTGATGGATTGAGTAGATGGTTGTTCGGATGGTAGGATATGCATTCTCCTTAAACTTAGAGATTTCGGGGACGAAATCCTTTAAGGAGGGGAGAATGTAACACCCCGTATGTTGAATACCTTGTTATAATAGAAATCAGGGCAGAATTAAATTTAATAATTTGAATTGGGGGAAACGGGCTGCGTCATTGCGTTCGTCTCGGAAAAATACGCAGAATAGAGTCCGAAATTTTGTAAATCGGAGTCCGTATGGCCCAGTTAAGGCCCAATGAAATTTGCAGAAAATTTAAAGCTAAAAACAGATTTGAAAATTCAAATTCAGATTTTAAAATAGAACCAGCGGGGCCAGGCGGGAAAGTTCCCGCCCTGGCCATGTCGACAGGGCTGTCGACAGGCCTATCGACTGGGAGGTCGACTTGCCTGTCGACTTGCCTGTCGACACGGCGTGTCGAGCCAGAGGGCCTGGGTGCACCAGGTCTGGTTTTCTGGCTAGGGCTGGGCTGGGTTCTAGAGACTTCCTAAATCTGACGGACCTAATCTAACATAGGGTTAATCTTATGGTCTAAAACACACCCTAATCCTATAAATACACCCTAATACAAGCCTAATCCCTACTAAAAATAGAAATGATGCCATCATGCCGCCAAAATCAAACTTGAGAGGAGCCTCCACTAGTTTATGAAGAGAGTTGCAAGCTAATCAACATCTTCTTCAACTAAAGCAACTAATTCCACTTCATAAGTTTGCTAATCTAGGTTTTGGTGAGTTTCTATCACTTTGATGATCAATTGCTAAATTAAGTAGATGAGATATGATGAGATCTATGGTTTTGCATGAGGATTAATGGGTTTTCAAGTCATATGATATGATGTGAATATGCTAATCTATGTTTAATATTAATCCTATGTTTATGCATGTTGAATATGTGAGTTTATGCAAGTTGAATATGTGAGTTTATGAAAGTTGGATATGTGGGTTTATGCAAGTTAAGTATGTGGGTTTATGCAAGTTAAGTGGTGGGTTTATGCATAATAAGTAATTGATTCTATGCATGCTAAGTATGTGGTTTTGTGCATGCTAAGTGTTTGGTATTATGCATAAATCATGACATGCAAGTTTACCCTTTTAAATGTGATGCATACTTATGCAAGATGACACCTTTATATGCTATATATATATATATATATATATATATATATATATATATATATGCATGTTTACCCTCCTTTAAGATGCAAGTCATATATGCAAGTTCAACATGTTAAGCAAGTTATGTGTATGCTTATATGCAAGTTCAACATGTTATGCAAGTTATGTGTATGCTTATATGCAAGCTCAACATGTTATGCAAGTTATGTGTATGATGTTATGTAAGTTATGTGCATGTTGTTATGCAAGTTCATATGCAAGTTATGTGTATGATGTTATGCAAGTTATGTGCATGATGTTATGCAAGTTATGTGTATGTTGATATGCAAGTTATGTTTATGATATTATGCAAGTTATGTGTATGATGTTATGCAAGTTAACATGTAACATGTTGTGCAAGTTCACACCTTTAAGACACATGCAAGTTCACCTTGGTATAACCTATGAACACTTATGCAAGTTGCCTTTATATATGACATATGTATGTTCATGCAAGTTGGGTTATTTAGTAATGCTAGTTGGGTTAATATCATGATGTAAGTGGACACCTTTTAACCCATGTTAATGCTAATGTATGCTAAGTGAAACCCATGTTAATTGTGAAAGAATCTTCTCTTGGAAATATGTCGTGTTAGCATAAGTACGTGGGGAAACGATGGGGTTAATAGACATGTTAATGAAATGGTGTGAACTGGTTATGATTAAGCATACCATAAAATGAATAAGCATAAGTGGGAATTTACCTATTGAGTTAGGTCTACCCCATGGGAATTTACCTATTGAGTTAGGTCTACCCATGTTATGGAATTGGGAATTTACCTATTTAGTTAGGTCTACCCATATTCTTAAAAATGTGTAATTAATTAGGGATAATTAATATAAATATGAGGGTGATTAATTAGGTGTAATTAATCGACTAAGACACGAGGTTGGACTCAGTTGTAGCGTAAAACTGCCCGGACCCAACCGGCTTAACCAGTTGCTACAAATGTTAGCCCAATGTGAGAGGTCTTAGGCACAAACTAAATACGTGATTAATGTAAAGACACGAGGTTAGACTCGGTTATGACATAAGGCTGCCCGGACCCAACCGGCTTAACCAGCAGTCATAAAAGATAGTCTAATGTGAGAGGTCTTTATGAAGATCACGGTCTTAATTAATTAAGAAACACTTGACCATATTAGCATGTAGATGGACATGAGGGGTTAAGTGGGTGCCTTGGGTGGCATGAGGAGACTAGTGGGTTGCCTTTGGTGGCAATAGAAAATACGATTAGAATACTTAACCAAAGTGAAACATGTAATTAAAACATGGTTAAAGGGTTAAGTAAGTGCTTTGGGTGGCATGTGGAAATCTAGTGGGTACCTTGTATGACAACTAGAATATGATTAAATGACTTAGCCAAAATGTATAACATGTAAGTGGACATGGTTAAAGGGTTAAGTGGGATTCACTAGAAATAACAAGCTTAGGTGGTAGCTTGTGGGGTCCCATTTCAACCAATATCCCAAACGTATCTTAGTAGGCTCGACTCTAGTCGAGTGACGGGACACGCATATTAGGCTTGACTATAAGAGCCCAAACCGGGTTAGCGGTGGCAACGCAGGACCAACGGGTTTCATATGTGTGTGTGGACCCGGGCTGGTTAGTAAGTCGTTGTTGCATCGTGTAGATATAAAGCCGTGCACCGTTGATATTATCAGGTTGCCACTTTGGGTAATGATACACCCGATCGTGGGACCAGCACGGGTGTCTACGTAAGGGAGCCGATCGCTTGGGGAGTAGTGGGTACACCTATGTAGTCAGATAGGGGTACACGAAACTACTAATTTACTAAGTACACTTGGTGGGATCAACTTTTAAAATTAGGAATGACTGGTGTGGTGCAGTATAGTAATTATCCTTGGGTGGGTGGATGCGTCTTTACGGTTATCTTAGTTTATCCTAAGTCTACCAAGCTGCTTGGTGTAGCCATTCATCCCCAGACGTTACCGTATATCAAGCTTATGTCTTCTCTGGTTACTTTAATGATTGTATTGTTAAAGTTATAGGACTCGCTCAGACTTATGTCTGACCCCGTTGTTTTTATCTTTTTCCCAACCCTCAGGTTATCAGAGTGGGCTCAGTACGAGTAGGCTTTGATCAGGCTGCTTTTTCTCTTTTGGAGCTTGGACCATAGGTGTAGAGCTCAGCTTACCCTTTCTTTTATGGCTATCAGTTCATGTATTGGGATTATGTACTTTTATTTATCAGGATGGATATTTTGTACTTGACTCTTATTATGGTTTTGTGATGTAACCAAACATGTTTTACTTTCCGCTGTAATGAAATGATGTTTTGAAATTTTCAAGTATTACTTATATCTGTCTTGTTGTAATTTTTCTGTTCTATATTCACTTAAAATACTCCACCGATGTTATGGCATTCCCTTAGAGAGTGACCATAACGGGTGTGGGGTGTTACACTACGGGATCCACTACCATACTAGTATATAGGTGCATAGACTCAAACACAGAACTAGATATAAATGAATGTGAAACGCCAGATTCAAAAAGACTTCTAATTGGATGACTGGAAAGAGAAATCAAACCTTCCGCGAAAACTTTCCTACCTCTATCTGGAGCACTGGTCGCGAGAGCATGCACCTGCCCTCCAGAAGCTCCTGCCAATTGACTTTGTCCCAGTTTCTTCGGGCACTCCTTAGCAAAGTGTCTGACCTCTCCACAATTGAAGCAAGTATTCTTCCTTCTTTTGCAGTTCTTAATCAAATGACCCTCGCGTCCTAAATTATGGCACTTACTCTTATCCTTAGCCTTGTAATTCTTTCCTCCCTTCATTTATTGTTGTTGTTGTCCCTTCTTAGGCCACACTTCCTTGTTTTGTGTTTCCTTAACCTTAGCTTCTTTCTTATCACCTTTATTTTAACTTTATCTATGTTCCCTTAATGGGCAATCACTTTTCTCATCCTTGGGCTGTGTACCTTAGCCCTAACTCCTTATTCTCCTTTTTACCATCTTTGTTAACAAGTCTCTCGAAAGTTGCCTCTGACATAAGGAAATCCTAACGAAACTCGAGAAAATTAGCCGTAGGTGAAACTACTATGGCTACAGATGGAGGTTAGGCACTTCATTGCCCTTCGACATGTGCCATAGTTTTTAACATGCCTACGGAACCATGCCGCAATAGGGACACCTTTCGGGAAAAATCAGTTCCCCAAACAAAAAGGAAAAAGGAATCAAGCAGAGAATCGAGAGATACTACATTTGGCTTTGTGGAATATGTTTTTCAAAACAGACTTTTATTTTGGAAATTCTTTCTTTTAAAACCTTTTTGAAAATAATTTTCAAAAATCTTTTACCCGATCTGGTAACCTTCGGCTCTAATACCTTGTGTGACACCCTACGTCTGTTAGTGTCACTCATTAAGAGAATGCATTAAGTTTCGTGAAGCGCTATAGGTAAACAGAAATATTACAAGATATATATAAAATAACAACGGAATTAAAAACTTTATTAATCATAAAGCATCGTGGTTCAAAACATTATATGTCTGAATTACATAAAAACCAGTACATCATAAAAACTTCTATCTTGTACTTAAAACATCAGAGAACAAAATAAAAGAAGCAAAATCCCCAAATAAAAACATATCCATAGTAGCAAAGATAGGAGCCTAAGCAATACATCTAAGCAGCTCCAGCAAATGATAGTAGAATCCTGGTCAAGCTTGAGTATTCCCACCATGAGAACCTAGTGGGGATGGAAGAAAGACGAGGAAACAAAAAGGGCCAGACATAAAGTCTGGCGAGTCCTGTTACTTTTAGCAAATAAATAAGTAAAAGTATCATGATGGGCATATAAAGTGGATAAGAAAGATAACATCAGAAAAGCAGGTATGATAAGGCAAACATGATAGATTGTATACGCTTTTCTAATTATTACTCTGCACCAATACTAGTATAACCAGAATGAGATGATCCCAACAACTATAAGATGGTAGACTTACTCATACTTCTGGTGAGAGGTTTTTACCCCATACAATCCATAGGCAACACCAACCTAACAGGCTCCTAAACTTTACCAGAGTCTAGATGTACCCTAACTATTACCTTAATCGATCGGCTCCCTACTCCGTAGATACCCTGTGCAGGCCCCACAGTAGGATGTATAATTTCCAAAAGTGGCAACACTTCGTTGATGTGCATTACCATATCTACAGGTGTTATGGTCGTCTTATCCCCCTCTACCTGCACCATGCATGAACATGGCCCGGTCGGTTTGCGCTGCCCACACCGTCCTCTACGTTTGGATCCCTTGCAATCAGCCCAGTAAGTGTGTCCCGACTCTGACCTAGGACGGAGTACTCTTTTGATACCGTTCTATGGGTTACTGACTGAAATGGGTCCCCCACATAAGATTATACAAGCTCTCCCCTTTGTCTTGTATCCCCCACTAGGATTTCCACAGGTTATGCTCAACTAACGGTGTCTTTAATTACATAATATCAACCGGTTATGTTTTTGGGCCTATATATAAATATTACCCACCCTACGTAGATATACTTAACCTTCCCACTGTTTCAACCAAGTTCACTTAACCCCTATTCAAATTCATGTTCATACAATCCCTATCGAATTAACTAGGTTAAGTATTCCAATTCATTACCTTGTCCATTTATGGTTGTAATGTATTAGACCCCTTAGATTAAGCCTACCACTTGTGGATGCTGGATATGCCAGTCGGTTCTGAGCAGACTTCTTCCACAATTCGGGCTTAACCTCGTGTCTTAGCATGTCTCGTGTTTGTGCACCTAGACCACTCACATTAGATTCAACACTTGTGGTCGCTGGATATGCCGGGCGATTCCAGGCAGACTTCCACTACAAGTGTAATCTAACCTCGTGTCTAGGCACGGTTACAGTTTCTAATTATTGTAATCCTAGGCATTTCATTATTAGCCAATTTCACCTATGTCTTAATAGGCTTCCATGCCCCTTTCCCCAAGTGTTGTTCATAATAAACTATATTCCAAAATTCATATTTATACATTTTATTCAAGTTATGTCCAAATTCACAATTACAAGTTATGCCCAAATTCAATGTTTTCCTCTCAATACCAATCTAACGTATCCGCATGTTTTAGCGGCATGCCTAGGCTTGAATGTAGCGAGGCTATAGAAAATAAAAAGGGAAAGATTATGGGAAGATGACAGTAATTATCACACTAAACTAAAGTGACATATAATGGAATAAATGTATAGTGGCATAATGACAAGATAGGTACATTGGAGCAGAT
Source organism: Allium sativum (assembly GCA_030737875.1). Taxonomy (NCBI): domain Eukaryota; kingdom Viridiplantae; phylum Streptophyta; class Magnoliopsida; order Asparagales; family Amaryllidaceae; genus Allium; species Allium sativum. Next base: position 68,572,462 of record CM060909.1, on the reverse strand, counting down.
CTGATGAACATGATAATAGAACTGATTCTAACATAATAGGGATGTCATAACAGGCATGATAAGATCTAAACAATGATTTAGATATCCAACTAATAACAGATCCAATTTAACCCCAAACATGATAGGGGAAGTTTAAGGTGATCTAAACATTGAAACAGTGGCAGATCTGACAAGATAAATAGGTGAACGTTTAGATCTAAGTGATAATCGTGTCATAACATCATAGATACACAAGTTATAGCAGATCTGATTTGATTCAAATGGTCATAGGCATAGATCCAAGTAATGTCATATAAAGTTTTACTTTTAATTATTCATATCTAAAAGTAACTTAAACTCTCAGTGTTTGGATCTAGAAAAACAAAAGGAGAATAATGAATGTTGAATCACATATCTACACTTGAATAACTCTAAACTTGATTTACTCGATTGCAGAGGAAGAAAGAGACTTGATTTGATCTGGGCAGAGGTAGCATCTAGTTCTCCATTATTTTCAGTGCGAAAAAACTTGAGAAATGAAGCCATATTTATAGCCAAAAACCACTTAAACCCTAATCTGCCCAGTCTGCCGCAAGGGGGTCGACCCATAGGTCGACACCCCCCTTGAGGGTCGACAACCCTGGGCGGGAAATTTGCCCCCTACAGAATTTTGATTTTTGAAAGGAAATTTGATTTTTCAGGATTTAATTATATATATATATATATAATTCTCCTACGCATATACAAACTTCAAAACTTCATTACCTCTTCATACATTGTCCATTTAACTCAAACTAAGTGTCTATCTTGACCAAATTTCGAGATGGACACAATGGCGTAGTCCATTCCCCTTTATTCTGAATATTAAATTAATTATTCTTTAATTTGTCCACTTTAGTTTGTTAAAATTACAGGGTATTACACCCTGGGCTTGTGCTCCTAAACTAGGATTTTGAGAGTCCCAAAACAGAATACAAACTGTAAGGCGTGGGACCTCTTAGCTTATTATTTAATAAGTAATTACTTAACAGGTTTATGTTCATTAATAAGCATGGTTGTAAACGATATTCCCTCTAAATGTTATTCTTTGTACAATCCCCTTCGCAAATACAAGCACCTGCTCAGATGTGTGTGTTTGTGTGTATATATAATAAGTTACCTATTTTACTTAATTACGTCTGAAGCTCCCAACATGTTCTACTTAATATTAAATTAAGTTTAATTCACATGCTTTCAATTTGCATATTAATTTCCAATTAAATATCATTTATTCCAATTAACATGTTTTCCCATACTGATTACTTAATGTCATATTAAGTATAACTTATTCTGATTAACACATTTTCCCAATAAGATTACTTAATGTCTTATTAAATACAATTAACGTGTTTTCCATACTAACGTCAAATTAACATACTTTCCAAGTTAACTTTGAATGAATGTGTATCCCATTTTAATGACAAAATACATATTTTCGGACATCAGCGCCAAATTGTCATGTTTACAAATCAATATCAATTAACATGTGATTCCAATATCAATGCCATGTTTACCCTATTAAATCAACATTAACATGTCTTTTTTCTATTTCAACGTCAAGTGAACATAAATGTCAAATTAAGATTTTTCCCAAATGAAGATTAAATGAACATAAATGTCATATTGACAAGATTTTCCTAAGTTAACATGAAATGAACATAGGTGACATAAATGACAAGTTACATGTTTTTTCTAATTAACATATTCTTCCTAATTAATGCCAATTAACATGAATGCCTAATTACCATGTTTCTCAAAAATGTCACTTAACATGAATTATCATGTTTATTAATATACTATCCTTGATGACAAACCACCTGTTCCTCAAATTAACATATTATACTTAATGCCAATTAACATGAATTACAAATTACTATGTTTAATATATTCTCCTTATTGTCACATGTTTCTCAAATTAGCATATATACATATATATATACACACACAGATTAATGTTAATTACATGTTTTCTAACCAATGCCATATTAACATATCTACAAATTAATTCCAAATAAATGTTCAACAAATCAATGCCCATATTAATATGTCTACAGATAAATGACAAATTCATGTTCACCCAATCAATGCCCATATTAATATATCTACAAATTAATGTCAAATTCATGTTCACCAAATCAATGCATATTAATATGTCTACAAACAAATGTCAAATATTTACAAATGACGCGTCTTCTTAATATAAAATTAAGTTTAACATACCCACGTTTTCATATTCTTCCTTTATAGTATTATCAATTTATAGTAAAAATTCTAATATGCCCAATTTCTCTTTTTAATATCATTTCATACTTTTCCAATTCTATGCAATTCAAATGGTAAAGGCATAATAATACTATAAATAAACAAACAATAGAAAGGGGATATGGAAGTGAGATGTGCATACAAGAAGATAATAACTGAGAATGAATAAGTAATTGACAATGATTAAAATAACATATAAGAATGAACTTATAAACATTGTTACTTCTTAGATCCGGTGTAAATTTAATGTCAAAGTTCTTTTTATCTACATTACTACAACAACTATTATATCTATTTAACTTTAGCATAATTTTTTTTTGAAAATCACAGTCATAATCACATAGTTGTTGTTGATTCAGAAAAGCCTTTAAAATAGTTATTGTAGAAAAACTAGAATTGTCCTCTTTAATCTATGTTTTGGCAGCAACTCGACATCTTATTATTTTAATTTAGAAATAGTTTGGAGGAAAAAGAATGAAGAATGTTTGTGTGTAAGAAAACAATAAGGCTGCTACCAATTTATAGATTAACTAGGATAATTTTGAACCTTTAGATTTTAGGTTTATAAATCCAACCATACAGCTCAAGCTGAGTCATCGAATGTATTTGTCAAAAAAAGTCCAGATACAGATGTAGGAACCCAGCATGGAGGTGGATCAAACCACCTTTACCTGTGTCGACCCTCGGGTTGACCTGCCTTAAACCTGGGTTGGCCCACGGGTCGACCAGGCCGGGCTGGGTCGCCGAGTGAACATTGCATTTTCTATGCTATTTATTTTTTTATATATATTATATATTTTTGTTCAATCTTCTTATACGGATAATTTCTTCATATTTAATCCGATTTATGGAAACTAAAAGTCAATCTGAATCATAATTTCGTAACAGATGCAATGGTAAAGTATGTTTTGTTCAATTCTTAGTATTTTCTGATTAATATTTATTTTTTGTTTGTTCCTTAATTAATTAACCCATTAATTAATTATTGCTTTGTTAAAAATTCTGGTTGTTACATTCTCCTCTCCTTAAAGGGTTTCGATTGAAAATCCCCAAGGTTAGAAGAATGTTATTTGAAATTAAACTTAGATCATAGGATTAAGTTAAATAATCTAAGAAAATAATAATAGTACAACTAATAAGGGAACAACAAATTTAGTAAAGCAACAAACATGACAGTTAAAGAAAAATGGAAAATTCGGAGAAAAGATGAATAAAATATTTTTTTTTAAATAAGTTGAAAAAGAAAATCTGTAGAAAAGAAAGTTTTCTTATACGGGCTGTGTTTGGATAGAAAAATAGTTTCAATAAAATCCAAGTACGGTTAGAAAAAGGTTGAAAAAGAAAAACGGAAGACGTCAAATTTTCCGTTTTCCACCTTTTTGTAACATATGAAATCGAATTTAGAAAATTAGATTTTTCTAAAATTTGAAAAATAAAGTTGGTTTGCAGGGTTTTGGATGGAACAATTGGATGAACTGCGCTAATGTTGTGCAAGAGTGTAGGAAAATTTGGATGAAAATGTATTTTGATTTTCAAAATATTGGATTCATGCAGAATTTCCAGTATGTTTAGGATGCGAGCAACATGTTTAAAAAAAAAATTTGAAAAATTTGCGTACACATAGGAGGTACCGCTTAGGCACACATGTATTATTATGTTGTATTATACTTTGCACAAGTGCACAATGTTTGCAAAAATTGGATGCACACATGATGGAAGGATATTATGCGAGGGATTATTTGATTTTTACCCTTATCAAATTTCAGGAAGGAAATTTCCTAGGGGTGGGAGAATGTAACACCCTGCCTTGTTTGACAATTAAATATTTAATTATGCATATGTGTATATATATATATATGCATATATATAAAAGAAGAATAAAATAGTGGTAATGTATGATTGCATGTAATAAATACTTGAATTAAAAAGAAGAAAAGATTAATGCAAGTAACAATGCAATGCGTGCGTTAAAAGAAAGAAGAAATTGGTTGCATGCAGTGTAATTATGTTGCATCTAATGATTTACAAATATTATGCATTAACAAGAAAAGAAAAACGAAAGAAAAAGATGCATGCAAATTGATAAGGTTACATGCAATGATTTAAATGAAAAGGAGGAATGAGAAAAGAACAATGACCAACATTGTTCTAAGCCTTGTTAACAAAAGCCTTAGCAGTCCAGTTGATTAGTGCATGTGGCTTTCATCAGAGTGGCGCAAGTTCGATCCCCGCAGGTGCCATATTTTTTTTAAAGGAATGACTAAAATAACACATGTTCTAAAGAGAAAATATGTATAAACGTACATATAAGGAAAATTATACATATATGGAAGTACAAAAATATATGTATACATGTATCTGAAAATATATGCTTACATATGTGCAAATATATATATATATATATATATATATATATATATATATATATATATATATATATATATACGTGTAAAATGGACACTGGAACTTTTGTATACATGTTAGAAGATTATATGTAAATCTAATATTTAAATAAATCAAAGAAAGTATAATGGAATACTATTCAAACGTTTAAAATTAAAAATGTTAAAACAGTAAACATCGTATCCAAAAACGCTCGCGGGAACTGGGGGGTCAACCCACCTCAGATCCGGGCAGGTGCATTGGTTTATCTAGACTGTTTTCTTAACCACATTCATTAATGACTCAGTGCTGCATGTACAATAAGATCATGAACACCAATAAATAGGCTAACAAAGCCTAACCTAAATCTCACATTTTCTAAGAGGCTGCCTAAACTCCGCCATTCTTCTTCATCCTCAAATCTTTATAGAAAAATAGAATAATTAGTTTAGAAAAATTCCAATTCAAGAACTGGAGGAAAAGAATGAGTACTAATAAAGAAGGTGTTCAGATTCTATTCGAAGTAAGGTAAATTCTTGGATTTGGTCAATTTAATTTTCTCCTCTTTTTTCGCTTTTTCTTTTAGTTGAGAACTGTGGATCCACGGTTATTAGGTTCTAAATCCAGTTAGGAGAACAATGGAATGCTAGATCTAGACCAGATTCATGAATTAGAAAGCAATTAGGTGAGTGGATTTAAGTTATACATTTTTGATAATGGTATATTTATGTTTTGACATTCCCCTTTAATATGCAATGTAAATCTGCTAGAATGTTAATATGTTGAAATGTAAACTTGTTGAAATGCATAAACCTGTTAAAATATGTGGAAACGACTATTGTTGTATACATACATGTTCTAATGACTTGTTAATCGGATATTGTAATTTAAGTTAAAGTGAAATTTGGATAATTACATGTTAATCTATGACATATTGGGTACTTGAACCGTTAACTATAAGAATTGGGATAATTATATGTTAAATTGTTAGATTGGAATAATTACCTGCTTTATGGTTACATGATCTTATTTAAAGCGGAGTTAATTACATGTTAGGAAGAACACGCGGCATGGTAATAAGCTAAAATGGATTTAATATGATATCAAATGTGACATGTAAAAGTAGATTACAGTAAAATTTGGAAGAATGAATATGCCTAAATTTACAATTAATAGAAAATTAAAACCACACCTAGTCACAAGGTTAAATTCAACTTGTGGTATAAGTTTGCCCAGAACTGCCTGGAAAATCCAGCATCCACAAGTTGTTAATTTAATGTGAGGGGTTTAGGGCGTAAATATACATGTAACGGTGCTAAGACACGAGGTTAAGTCAACTTATGGAAGAAGTCTATTCAGAACCGCCCGACATATCTAGCATCCACAAGTGGTTGGCTTAATGTGAGAGGTCTAGTGCAAAAACACACACACACACACATACATATATATATATATATATGTATATAAAAGGATAGTAATAAATGGCACTAATTGTGATTAGTGGAAATGAATGAAAGTGACAACAGTAAAAGAAGTGGGATAAATGGGGAATGATAATAATCGATTATTGATAAACTTGAAGGGGAAAAAGGAAAGATAATAGGTAGGCTTGTCCTAGGGACAAGTGGAAATTATAATTTAGGTTATAATAAACGATAAAGAAAATGGGATAACTTATGTAATGAGATAAGTTGTACTTAATTGTAAATTAAGTTATTTGTAAAATTGAGAATTTGAAATCTACCGATAACAATAACATAAGTTATAATAAATGAAAAAGAAACTTATTAGTAAGCCTTAGTTAAGAGAACTAAGTTAATAAGTAAACAACGACAAGTTGTAGTGAAAGTTAAGATGGAATTATGATTAAATAAGAAAGAACGAGGTGATTTCATGGGATGGAATAAGTTATATTTGATCATAAATAGTAAGTGACATGTTAAACAGAAAACAAGAGAATTGAGATGGATTATACTTAATTACATATTAAGCAGAACATGTTATTGTAACCATGGAATTAGATAAAGAATATTATAAAGAGATTGTAGATTACAGTCCTTGAATTACAATCTAGAGAATAACATGTTATGGGATTATTAATGAACTTAAAAGGGTTAAGTTATATAACCAAAATTAATTATCAAGAGGGGCCCATTCCTTATATATATATAAGGGGCTCGGAAAGAACTTGGTAACTTGAATAAGAAGCTAATATGATTTGAAATAACCAAGTTAAATGGAAATTGATGAGGTAGAGCATGCACATAATTGAATGTTCAGACATAGGGTCTAATAACACATTAGACTGAGGCGCTTGGACCAGTCCATACATTTGAGGGTGAATAACCTAACAGAGAAGATCATCGTGGTGTCATGAGGCACGAGAGGAGCGCATATCCATCTGATTATTCTATTGACATTCTGCTGGCTCCAAAGGATTGGAAAGGGAAGCAGGTGGCTTCCTGGGGCGTGGAGGGTACTCTTGGTAGTCCTTTGTCAGATGGCAGTGTTAAGGCTGTGCTCGCAGAGCTTGTGTTTGTGCGTTACTACCCGGTGAGTATGCCTTGACTGCAAAAGTAGCTTTACAGTCAGAAGGCTGTAACGAGAAGACACTAGGGTGATTCGGCAATCGCCTCGATGGGAGGTGGGGTCAAGACCAACACATGATAGTAGATCGTAGGGTACCGTCATCGCCAGCAAGTGGGATGTGGAAAGACCAGAGCTAAAACCAATAAACCTTCAACCTTTCACTATTGAGGCAAGGTGGTTGAGGGAGGCGCCACCTGGATGTTTATATTGTTTGTTAGGGGGTAGTCGCTTAGCTCTTGTAGTCTCTACTAGTTGAGGGAGGGGCATGGGTGGGGCCATACCACCGTGAAAAGCAGACTTTACTGAATATCTATATTTTGAGGTCCTTAAAGGCGGGCCTGTACATATATGGAAAAGATCACGATCGAGTTCTGTGTTTCTTGTACAACCTTGTTGCGGAACTCGGTGCACAGTACATAATAAGTGCGGTTAAAGCATCCAGTATGATTGATGATATGTACGTGAAAAATTCTAGATGCATGCATGTCTTCTCTGGGTGGTGTATCGTAGACGATAGGGCATTACTTCGTGTCAAGAGCAAGCTTGGGCTAGAAGTTTGGATATGGAGATTTTCACGTCGCCCTAACGTAGGATAAGGAGTTGTATATACTTCTGTAGCATAACGGCATAGACCGTACGAGTGGAGTACCATGGGAGGTGCCTTGATATCGGGAGGTAGCGACATATATACTGTACGTAACAACCTGGATTTTCAGAACCAATTTAATGTTTTTATTTTAGCAATTTTAGTGGATTTTAAACATTTAAAATGATTAATTTTAAATAATAATGACCAAAAAATTATTTTAAACGAAGTTAGAACGTATAAATTAATTTTAATTATAAAACGAGCCTGAAATGGCATAGTAGTTTGAAAATTCGATTTTAAATTTCAATTGAATGTACAGAATTCAAAATAAATCAGATTTCAGTAAAACCAGAAATGTTTGAATCTAATTAATTATATCTTTCTAATGAAAGTGAAAAATCCAGATTTCAAAATGGAAATAAAAAATTATGTCCAGTTAAAATTTAAAATAGTCGCTATCAATTTATACGTATTTTATATCATATATAGTCCTTAAAATAGCCATTTTGCAAACGAACTCCGTTTTTGACGAAACCACTTTTGTTGGACCCGGAATGTCAAATTATTGTTGGATTCCAATTTTCATAATTTTTGGAATTAATATGTGAGCGTGGTGAATTTAAACGTGTTTAGTAATTTCAGTTTGAATTTAATCGACTGGAAAATGACCATTTTTCAAATAGTCTCCAAATTCGGTAAAATTAGTTTTGTTAGGACCGTATCATCAGAACATAGCTAGATTTATTTTTTTGGAATTTTTGGAGTCAGTATATGGCTCCAGTAAATTAAAATGCACGTTGAAATCAATTTAGAATGTTATATTAATTTATATTTCAATTTCGATGAAAACTGAATGAAACAGTCGAATTGGATATTGGAACATATCCCATTGCATTCGGAATGGGGGTATTTAGTTAGGGGCGACAACCGTTGGGTCTCGTTTGGGGTTCTGAAGAAAAGTCAACTTTTTGAAATAAAAAATAAAAATATATATAAGTTGAACCCTCTCTCTCCCTCACTTCTTTCTCTCCCGTCTGTTTCTTTAAAAAGAAAAAAAATGTCGCGCCTTACCCCTAGCTTGCCGCCGCTGGTGCCGCGACCCCCTCTCCACCTCTGACGATGCGCCACCGCCTCCCCTCACCCCGTCGCCTCCTCTACTGCCTCTCCCTCTAAAAACCACACCCCCAAAACCCTAATGCCCAAATCGAGCCGCCACCACTAGACCGGCGTCGCCCCCGCCACCTATTCTCAGACTTATGACACCTCCTCGGCTTCCACCAACGACCGTGGACCCTTCCTCTTTATAAAATTAATTCAATTTTTATTGTTTTCAAAATTTGCAATTAGCACCCTAACTTTCCCGAGCCACCAACGTCGAGTGCCACTACTCCAAAACAGCCGATGTAACACCCCGAATTTTGGGATAATACTAAAATTCACTAATTACAGAATAAATAATCTCAGACGTGGGAATCGGGGGAAACGGGCTGCGTCATTACGTTCGTCTCGGAAAAATACACAAAATAGAGTCCGAGTTTTCGAAAATCGGAGTCCGTATGGCCCAGTTATGGCCCGATGAAGTTTGCAGAAAATTTAAAACTAAAACAGATTTAAAAATTTAAAATATTCAGATTTGGAATGGGTCAGGCGGGGTCAGGCGGGAAGCTTCCCGCCTAGCCCATGTCGACAGGGCTGTCGACAGGCCTGTCGACAGGGGTGTCGACATGCCTGTCGACAGGGTGGCACCGTTCTGTGAACCTGGGTGCACCAGGTTGCACCAGGTTGGGTTTCAGGCTGGCTAGGAGGGCTGGTTCTAGAGATTTCCTAAATCTAAGGGTCCTAATCTAATCTAGGGTTAATCTAAGGGCCTAAAACACTCACCTAATCCTATAAATAAGACCATAACCCTACCCTAATTCATACATAATTAAGTCTTGTAACTAAACTATGGCAAAATGAAATTTGAGCATGGCCTCCACTAGTTCATAAAGAAAGTTGCAAGCTAATCCCTCCCTAATCAATCTCTAATCATCATTATCTTCATAGTTTGCAACTAATAAGGTTGCTAATCTTAAGTTTGGTGAGTTTCTATCACTTTAACATCATTTGTTAAAGTAAGTAGATTGGGTGTAATGAGACTTATGGTCTTAAATGCGGATTAGTGAGTTTGAATCATGTATAATGATATATTACTCTATGTTGTTCTATGTTTATGCATATTTGATAAGTTGGTTTATGCATGCTTAATAAGTTGATTTATGCATGTTTAACAAGTTGATATATGCATGTTTAATAAGTGGATTGATGCATATTTAATAAGTGGAATTATGCATGTTTAGCAAAGTGAGATATGCAAGTTAAGTAAATGTTTAAATGCAAGTTGAAAGTGATATGCAAGTTATGCATGCTTATGCAAGTGTATGGATGCTTATGCAAGTCATATATATGTTTAAATGCAAGATTTATGTGATATGCAAGTTATGCATGCTTATGCGAGTATATGAATACTTATGCAAGATATGTATATGCTTAAATGACATGATATGCAAGTTATGCAAGTATGTGAATGTCTATGCAAGTATGTGGATGCCTATGCAAGTATGTGAATTCTTATGCAAGTTATGTGTATGCTTAAATGCATGTTTAACATGTTATGCAAGATTGAGAATGCCTATATGCAAGTTTAACATGTTTGGTAAGATATGTGTATGATAATATGCAAGCTCATATGCAACATGTTATGCAAATCATGTGTATGAGAATATGCAAGTTTGGGTTGTATGTAGTTGGGTTAATATATGCTCATATATGCAAGTTGACATCCTCTTAACCCATGACAAAGTTGTATGTTAAACCCATGATATTTGTGATGATCTTCCCCTTATTATGTCATGTAACGAGAACGATTTACGTGGGGAACGATGGGGTTGGTAATATGTTAATAAATGAATGTTTGGGTATGATTAAGCATACCATAAAAATAAATTACCATAAGAGGGAATTTACCTATTGAGTTAGGTCTACCCCATGGGAATTTACCTATTAAGTTAGGTCTACCCATGTTATGGAAAATTTGATATTAATTAGGGATAATTAATACGGGGGTGATTAATTAGGTGTAATTAATCGACTAAGACACGAGGTTGGACTCATTTGTAGTGTAAAACTGCCCGGACCCGACCGGCTTAACCAGTTGCTACAAATGTCAGCCCAATGTGAGAGGTCTTAGCCATAAATTAAATACGTGATTAAGGTAAAGACACGAGGTTAGACTCTGTTATGACGTAAGACTGCCCGGATTCTACCGGCTTAACCAGGCGGTCACAACAGCCAGTCTAATGTGGGAGGTCTTTACGGGAGATCACGGTCTTAATTAATTAAGAAACACTTAACCATAATAGCATGTAGTGGGACATGAGGGGTTAAGTGGGTGCCTTGGGTGGCATGAGGAAATTTGGTGGTTGCCTTGGGTGGCACGTGGAATCTAGTGGGTTGCCTTGGGTGGCAATAGAAAATACGATTAGAATACTTAACCAAGTGGAAACATGTAATTAAACATGATTAAAGGGTTAAGTGGGATACACTAGATATTTGACAAGCTTAAGTGGGTAGCTTGTGGGGGCCCATTTCAACCAATATCCCAAACGTATCTTTGTGGGCTCGACCCAAGTCGAGTGACGGGACACGCATATTGGGCTTGATTATAAGAGGCCAAAACGGGTTAGCGGTGGCAACGCAAGTCCCACGGGTTTCATATGCGTGTGTGGGCCCGGGCGGGTAGATAAGCCGTTGTTGCATCGTGTAGATATAAAGCCGTGCACCGTTAGAATTGGGTAGCCACTTTGGGGGAGTGATACACCCCACTGTGGGACCAGCACGGGTATCTACGGTAGGGAGCCGATCGCTTGGGGAGTAGTGGGTACACCTAAGGAAGATAGGGGCAGACGGCACCTATGTTGGGGTACACGAAACTACCGGGTAAGAATTACTGGGTACACCTAGTGGAGATAGGGGCAGACGGCACCTATGTAGTGGGCTAGGAGTACATGGAACTACTGGGGGAAATTTTCTAAGTCCTTGGAAGGGATCAACCTTTAAGTAGGAAATGACTGGTGTGGTGCAGTTAGTAATTATCCTTGGGTGGGTAGATGCGTCCTGACGGTTATCTTAGTTTATCCCAAGTCTACCAAGCTGCTTAGTGTAGCCATTCATCCCCAGATATTACCGTAGGTCAAGTTTATGTCTTCTCTGGTTACTTTAATGATTGTATTGTTAAAGTTATAGGACTCACTCAGACTTATGTCTGACCCCGTTGTTTTTATCTTTTTTTTCCAACCCTCAGGTCCTACGGTGGATCCTAGCGGTAGTAGAGCTTGATCAGATTACTGTTTCCAGTCTTGAGGAGCTTGGGTTGATGTAAAGCTCCAGTTATCCAGTTATCTTTTCTTTTCTTATGGCTATTGTATGAGAGAGTGGGATTATGTACCTCTTTATTTTGACAGATATTGTACTTGACTTTTATCATGGTTTTATGATGTAACCAGACATGTTTATTTCCGCTGTTATGAGATGATGTTTTCAATTTTAAATACTGTTTATATCTGTCTTGTTGTAATTTTTCTGTTCTATATTCACTAAAATACTCCACCGATGTTATGGCATTCCCTTTGTGAGTGACCCTAGCGGACGTGGGGTGTTACACGTGGTATCAGAGCAAAGGTTACCGGAACAGATAAAATTTTTAGAAAACTATTTTTCTAAAACATTTTTGGAAAAGATATTTTCAAAAACATGTCTTTTAAGAGAAAAGTTTTTGAAAGAAAAGCATAATCCCCAATAGCCATATCTATATCCTTCGAATTCTCCGTTTTGAATCTTTCCTTTTCGTTTCAGCATGGCTGAGGATCTTAACTTTCCAGAGGGTGTGACGGTACCAGTATGGTATAGGAGATTGATGGAGGCTAGGGCCACCACAGCGGGTCCAGCAAATATTCCTCCACCAACCGTAGCACCCGATCTTCCTCCTCCCCCTCCTCCTCGCACGGATACTTTTGCTAAGACTTGCAAGGAATTTAAAGCTATGGGAGGGAAACCTTTTCAAGGATCTGAAACCTTTGTGGAGGCTAGAGATTGGCTTAAAAAGGTGGAAGAGTTGATAGATATCTTTGAGATGGAAGAAGGGAAGAAAGTCAAGTTGGCTGCTTGGTTAATGAAGGGAGAGGCCTCATTCTGGTGGGAGGTCACTAATGGAGAACGCCCCGTTGACTCTTGGGCGGATTTTAAGCAAAGATTTGTGGCAAAGTTTCTCTCAAGGGCGGAGGAAAACTTGTATATGGAAAGATTCTTGACTCTAAAGCAAGGAAATCTTTCGGTGAAGGAATATGTTAACAAGTTTAATCAATTGGCAAGGTTTGAGGTTCGTGAAAGGCTTAAATGAACCGATGCATGGGTTGGCTATGACTCACATCCCTATGGGGGCCACCTTTGAGAAGCTAGTTGACATGGCACTCATGTTTGAGGAAGAGAGAGGTCCTAATGCTAATAAGGCACCCGAGAAGAAGGGAGATCAAAAGAGACCTCAGCAACAGCAAGGCAAAGGTGGGAAAGGCAATGGTGGCAAGAGCAAGAAGAAGAAATGTTTCAATTGTGGGACACCTGGCCACCTAAGCAAGGATTGTCGCAAGAAGAAGAAGACCGGCTGCTTCCACTGTGGTGAAGCAGGGCACTTAGTGAAGGATTGCCCTAAGAAGGGGCAAAGGACGGGATCTACCTCAGGAGGACAGGTGCAAGCTCTTATGGCACCGAGTCAGGCTAGGGGGCAAGTACAGGCTCTCGCGGTTCCACCGATTCAGGAGAGAGGTAGAACTATTTCCGTTGAAAGTCTGGTTTTTCTATTTGACCATCCTGTCCGTACATTGTTTGATTCAGGCGCATCGCATTCGTTTATCTCATCATCATTAGTAGAGTTACTGCACTTAGACACCAGTCTGGTAGATGATCCCTTGGTTGTTTCAAACCCAATTGGGGGCTCCACTTATTTGTCCATGATATGTTTGGGTTTGAAGATTTCTATACTTAGCATTGAGTTTAGATGTGATGCTTTTGTATTGGGCTTCACGGGCTATGGGTTGATTTTGGGCATGGACTGGTTATCCAGTAATGGTGCCGTTCTTGATTGCGAAAGGAGAGTTGTTAGGCTCATGACCCGCTTGGGTAACACTCTCGAGATTTCTTGTAACCCCAGGGACTCTGTTATGCTAAGTTATCTTGAATCGCTTGACGCTTCGGTCGAGAGTTTGCAATCTATGAGAGTGGTCCGGGAATATCCGGATGTGTTTGAGGAGGTGAAGGGCTTACCTCCGAAGCGGGAGATTGACTTCCGAATATATTTGGTGGATAATGCTAAACCGGTATCTTTACCAGTGCGCCACATGGCTCCTCGTGAGAGGAAGGAACTCCGTAAGCAAGTAGGGGAGTTGCTTGAGAAGGGGTTCATAAGACGGAGCATATCGGAGTGGGGTGCTCCAGTAGTATTTGCTACGAAGGCGGATGGGTCCCTCAGACTTTGTGTAGACTATAGAGAACTCAACAAGCTCACAAAGAAGAATAGACACCCATTGCCGAGGATTGATGATCTTTTCGATCAGTTGGTTGGCGCTTCAGTATTTTCTCAGTTGGACTTAGCCACGGGGTTTCATCAGTTGAGGGTGGCTGAGGATAGCATAGATAAGACTGCCTTTAGGACTCCGGATGGTTTCTATGAGTGGCTGGTGATGCCATTTGGGTTGACGAACGCCCCTGCATACTTTGTTGATTTGATGAGTAGGGTGTTCAGGGAGTTCCTTAATAAATTCGTGGTGGTCTTTGTGGATGATATCTTAGTATTTTCTAAGAGTGAAGAAGAGCATGCCCTACATCTTGGGGAAGTGTTGAAGACTCTTCGAGCACATAGCCTTAAGGCTAAATTCTCTAAATGTCACTTCTGGAGGAAGGAAGTACGGTTCTTGGGGCACGTGGTCTCCAAGGAAGGGATAGCTGTGGATCCCGCGAAGGTAGTATCAATTCAGGATTGGAAGGTTCCGAAGAATGCTACCGAAGTAAGAAGTTTCTTGGGGTTGGCGGGTTATTATAGGAAGTTTATCAAAGACTTCGCAAAGATATCAGCCCCATTAACCCGCTTAACAAAGAAGAATCTTGTTTTCACATGGGACGTAGATTGTGATGATGCGTTCCGACGGTTAAAGAGAGCTTTAACCACGGCTCCAGTTTTAGTGTTGCCAGATGGGAGCAAGCCATTTGTTGTCTATACCGATGCCTGTGGGACAGGACTTGGCGCAGTCTTAATGCAAGAGGGAAGGGTAATAGCCTATGGTGGAAGGCAGTTAAGGGCACATGAGAAAAATTACCCTACCCATGATCTAGAGCTGGCCGCTATTATTTTTGCGCTTAAGATTTGGCGCCATTATCTTCTTGGTGAGAGATTCGAGCTGTTCACTGACCATAAATCTTTGAAGTACTTGTTCTCTCAGAAGGATCTAAACTTAAGACAACAAAGGTGGATGGAGTTCCTAGCATCTTATGATTTCGAGATAGCGTATACCCCTGGCAAGGGTAACGTGGTGGCGGACGCCTTGAGCAGGAAGAGGTTGTCCTTGAGTCCATTGTTCGTGGAACGACGAAGCTTGGAATTTATCTCGATGTTTGATTTCAGACCTTCCGTTGATTATGTACCCGGTTTGCTAGTTTCTTTGGAAGTTAGACCTACTCTTCTGGGGCAGATTGGGGAAGCCCAGAGGGACGACCCACAGTTGGTTGAGTTGATAGAGAAGCTCATAAGGGGGGAGTCGTCCAGCCATTTGAGTAGGTACACTCTAGACGGCAGGGGGTGCTTGCGTAGAGACGGTAGACTTTGTGTACCGCTAGATGAAGGGTTGAGGAAGGCTATTCTTGATGACGCACACCGTTCTAGGATGACCATTCATCCCGGTGGGGATAAGATGTACCAAGATATGAAGAGGGTTTTCTTCTGGGCCGGTATGAAGAAAGATGTGGCCGAGTATGTCGCTCGATGTTTGGTGTGCCAGCAAGTGAAGGCGGAGCAAAGGAAACCAGGTGGGTTGCTTCACCCATTGGAGGTTCCGCAATGGAAGTGGGATAGCGTCTCGATGGACTTTATTGACGGGTTACCCAGGTCAAGGAAGGGTAATACAGGAATTTGGGTGGTAGTAGATAGACTTACTAAGAGCGCCCATTTCATACCTGTGAAGAGCAAGAGGACTGCTCCATGGCTAGCTTCAGTATATCTTCGAGAGATAGTTCGATTACATGGGGTACCCTCTAGCATAGTGAGTGATCGAGATCCTATCTTCACTAGCGAGTTCTGGAGAAGTTTGCAAGAAGCAGTGGGGACTCAATTGTGTCTGAGCACCGCATATCATCCTCAGACAGACGGCCAGACTGAGAGGGTGAATCGTGTTCTAGAAGACCTTTTGAGGCTTTGTATCCTAGATTTTGGAGGTACATGGGAAGAGCATCTTCCATTGGTAGAGTTCGCATATAATAACAGCTTTCAGTCCAGTATTGGTATGGCTCCTTTTGAAGCTCTCTATGGAAGGCCTTGTCGATCCCTTACATGTTGGTGGGAATCTACGGATAAGATTTTGCTTGGGCCCGATATGGTTAGGGAGACTTCAGAGAAGATTGACTTGATTCGAAGAAGGATGAAAGCAGCGCAGGATAGGCAAAAATCTTATGCGGACAAGAGAAGGACGGATCTTGAGTTTGAGGTTGGGGATATGGTTTTTGTTAAGGTATCTCCGTTGAGAAATGTTGTTCGCTTCAGATCCGTTGGGAAGTTAGCACCGAGGTTTGTTGGGCCATTTCCTATCAAGGAAAGGATTGGACGGATGGCATATAGGGTGGAGTTGCCCGACAGACTTAGTGGTGTTCATGATGTATTCCATGTATCACACCTAAGGAAGTGCTTACATGAGACCGCAGAGGTGGTAGAGCCGAGCTTGCTTAGAGATGTAGAGGTTGAGCGTGATGCGACGATTCGACGAGCTCCTACTCGCATCCTTGGGTCAGAGACTAGGAAATTGAGGAATTGAGAGGTTCAGCTAGTCAAAGTGCAATGGGGAGAAGATGAGAGCAACGCAACTTGGGAGACGGAAGCGAAGATGCGTTCATTGTACCCATTTCTTTTTGAGGGTATGTCTTTACTTTCTCCTTTATCGCTTGTCTAGTACTTATCTTATCTTTGGTATGTCCTCTCGTAAATACCTTTGACCTTTAGATAGGGTAAACCTATGGTTGAAACATGTGTTTGAGACATGTTATGGTTGATGGATGCAAGTGGATGCAAGTGTTTGCTAGTGGTTGCTCGTGGATGCATATACACACACTCTAGGCACTAGATCGGCTCAGTCACTTCATATTGCATATTGCATAAAATTGTGTGTAGGAAAATATATTTATGGATGTATAATGGTTGTGCTATCACATGGATGATGCATTTTGGTGAATGATTGTGCACTCATGTAGATATTGTATGTGTCGATAGGGTTTTCTCGCATACATAATGGATGCATGGCACTATCATGGTTTGCATATGTTCATACATTAGATAGGGAACATATACACACACTTTTTGCATATGCTCATACATCACTAGAAATTGTTTTAAGGACAATGGATGCCAGTGGTTGATGGTTTGAGTAGATGGTTGTTTGGATGGTAGGATATGCATTCTCCTTAGCTTAAGAGATTTCGGGGACGAAATCCTTTAAGGAGGGGAGAATGTAACACCCCGAATTTTGGGATAATACTAAAATTCACTAATTACAGAATAAATAATCTCAGACGTGGGAATTGGGGGAAACGGGCTGCGTCATTACGTTCGTCTCGGAAAAATACGCAAAATAGAGTCCGAGTTTTCGAAAATCGGAGTCCGTATGGCCCAGTTATGGCCCGATGAAGTTTGCAGAAAATTTAAAACTAAAACAGATTTAAAAATTTAAAATATTCAGATTTGGAATGGGCCAGGCGGGGTCAGGCGGGAAGCTTCCCGCCTAGCCCATGTCGACAGGGCTGTCGACAGGCCTGTCGACAGGGGTGTCGACATGCCTGTCGACTTGCCTGTCGACAGGGTGGCACCGTTCTGTGAACCTGGGTGCACCAGGTTGCACCAGGTTGGGTTTCAGGCTGGCTAGGAGGGCTGGTTCTAGAGATTTCCTAAATCTAAGGGTCCTAATCTAATCTAGGGTTAATCTGAGGGCCTAAAACACTCACCTAATCCTATAAATAAGACCATAACCCTACCCTAATTCATACATAATTAAGTCTTGTAACTAAACTATGGCAAAATGAAATTTGAGCATGGCCTCCACTAGTTCATAAAGAAAGTTGCAAGCTAATCCCTCCCTAATCAATCTCTAATCATCATTATCTTCATAGTTTGCAACTAATAAGGTTGCTAATCTTAAGTTTGGTGAGTTTCTATCACTTTAACATCATTTGTTAAAGTAAGTAGATTGGGTGTAATGAGACTTATGGTCTTAAATGCGGATTAGTGAGTTTGAATCATGTATAATGATATATTACTCTATGTTGTTCTATGTTTATGCATATTTGATAAGTTGGTTTATGCATGCTTAATAAGTTGATTTATGCATGTTTAACAAGTTGATATATGCATGTTTAATAAGTGGATTGATGCATATTTAATAAGTGGAATTATGCATGTTTAGCAAAGTGAGATATGCAAGTTAAGTATATGTTTAAATGCAAGTTGAAAGTGATATGCAAGTTATGCATGCTTATGCAAGTGTATGGATGCTTATGCAAGTCATTTATATGTTTAAATGCAAGATTTATGTGATATGCAAGTTATGCATGCTTATGCGAGTATATGAATACTTATGCAAGATATGTATATGCTTAAATGACATGATATGCAAGTTATGCAAGTATGTGGATGCCTATGCAAGTATGTGAATGCTTATGCAAGTTATGTGTATGCTTAAATGCATGTTTAACATGTTATGCAAGATTGAGAATGCCTATATGCAAGTTTAACATGTTAGGTAAGATATGTGTATGATAATATGCAAGCTCATATGCAACATGTTATGCAAATCATGTGTATGAGAATATGCAAGTTTGGGTTGTATGTAGTTGGGTTAATATATGCTCATATATGCAAGTTGACATCCTCTTAACCCATGACAAAGTTGTATGTTAAACCCATGATATTTGTGATGATCTTCCCCTTATTATGTCATGTAACGAGAACGATTTACGTGGGGAACGATGGGGTTGGTAATATGTTAATAAATGAATGTTTGGGTATGATTAAGCATACCATAAAAATAAATTACCATAAGAGGGAATTTACCTATTGAGTTAGGTCTACCCCATGGGAATTTACCTATTAAGTTAGGTCTACCCATGTTATGGAAAATTTGATATTAATTAGGGATAATTAATATGGGGGTGATTAATTAGGTGTAATTAATCGACTAAGACACGAGGTTGGGCTCATTTGTAGTGTAAAACTGCCCGGACCCGACCGGCTTAACCAGTTGCTACAAATGTCAGCCCAATGTGAGAGGTCTTAGCCATAAATTAAATACGTGATTAAGGTAAAGACACGAGGTTAGACTCTGTTATGACGTAAGACTGCCCGGATTCTACCGGCTTAACCAGGCGGTCATAACAGCCAGTCTAATGTGGAAGGTCTTTACGGGAGATCACGGTCTTAATTAATTAAGAAACACTTAACCATAATAGCATGTAGTGGGACATGAGGGGTTAAGTGGGTGCCTTGGGTGGCATGAGGAAATTTGGTGGTTGCCTTGGGTGGCACGTGGAATCTAGTGGGTTGCCTTGGGTGGCAATAGAAAATACGATTAGAATACTTAACCAAGTGGAAACATGTAATTAAACATGATTAAAGGGTTAAGTGGGATACACTAGATATTTGACAAGCTTAAGTGGGTAGCTTGTGGGGGCCCATTTCAACCAATATCCCAAACGTATCTTTGTGGGCTCGACCCAAGTCGAGTGACGGGACACGCATATTGGGCTTGATTATAAGAGGCCAAAACGGGTTAGCGGTGGCAACGCAAGTCCCACGGGTTTCATATGCGTGTGTGGGCCCGGGCGGGTAGATAAGCCGTTGTTGCATCGTGTAGATATAAAGCCGTGCACCGTTAGAATTGGGTAGCCACTTTGGGGGAGTGATACACCCCACTGTGGGACCAGCACGGGTATCTACGGTAGGGAGCCGATCGCTTGGGGAGTAGTGGGTACACCTAAGGAAGATAGGGGCAGACGGCACCTATGTTGGGGTACACGAAACTACTGGGTAAGAATTACTGGGTACACCTAGTGGAGATAGGGGCAGACGACACCTATGTAGTGGGCTAGGAGTACATGGAACTACTGGGGGAAATTTTCTAAGTCCTTGGAAGGGATCAACCTTTAAGTAGGAAATGACTGGTGTGGTGCAGTTAGTAATTATCCTTGGGTGGGTAGATGCGTCCTGACGGTTATCTTAGTTTATCCCAAGTCTACCAAGCTGCTTAGTGTAGCCATTCATCCCCAGATATTACCGTAGGTCAAGTTTATGTCTTCTCTGGTTACTTTAATGATTGTATTGTTAAAGTTATAGGACTCACTCAGACTTATGTCTGACCCCGTTGTTTTTATCTTTTTTTTCCAACCCTCAGGTCCTACGGTGGATCCTAGCGGTAGTAGAGCTTGATCAGATTACTGTTTCCAGTCTTGAGGTGCTTGGGTTGATGTAAAGCTCCAGTTATCCAGTTATCTTTTCTTTTCTTATGGCTATTGTATGAGAGAGTGGGATTATGTACCTCTTTATTTTGACAGATATTGTACTTGACTTTTATCATGGTTTTATGATGTAACCAGACATGTTTATTTCCGCTGTTATGAGATGATGTTTTCAATTTTAAATACTGTTTATATCTGTCTTGTTGTAATTTTTCTGTTCTATATTCACTAAAATACTCCACCGATGTTATGGCATTCCCTTTGTGAGTGACCCTAGCGGGCGTGGGGTGTTACAGCCGCCACTGCCGGTGGTCAGTTTTTATTTCTACTTTTATTTATTTATGTTAATAAAAATATGATTTTTTGGAGAGAAAGAAATGCGAAGGTGTTTAATAGAGGTAATGACAAAACTCACGACCAATTCAGAACAGCGTTAAGGAGGGAGATCAGAGAAGGAATTCAGCAACTTGGTTTCACATTCGATCCGGGAATTTTGATAAGCCTTTTGTAGTTGTTTTTTCTTGTTGTGTTGTCTTCTTGTGATTAAGGAATCGTGTTTCTATGTTTTCTTTTTTGTGAATTCTATTTTCTTTAATTTCTCCGGTTCTTTAATAAAGTGGTAGGGTTCCACTCAACCCCGTAAGCCTTGCAAAAAAAAAAAAAAAAGATTTTTATATAAATAACATCCTAATAAAATTGTGACTTTTACACATAAGCTTTTGAAATAAAAATATGATTTTTTATTATATGAATAGCGCAATAAAAATATGATTTTTATTATATGAATAGCGATAATAAAAATGTGATTTTTGTACATGTAGTGATATTATGAAAATGTGATTTTTATACACATAGCGATATTGTAAAAATGTGATCTTTATACATGTAGTGATATAATAAAAATGTGATTTTTATATATGAAGTAGCGATATAAAATTTTGATTTACATATATAATAGCAATATAAAAATATGATTTTTATATGTATTATAGCGGTGGAAAAATGCGATTTTTATATATATTGTAGCAGTATAAAAATGTGATTTTTAGTTATATATGGCGATGATAAAATGTAATTTTTACTACGAAATGGTTTAAATAAAAATATGTTTTTTATTATAAGGATAGCAATATAAAAATGTGATTTTTATATACATAGTAGCAATATAAAAATATGATTTTTATATATGTAGTAGCGTTATAAAAATACGATTTTTATATATATCATAGCATTGTAAAAATACGATTTTTAATGTATACATGGCACTGTAAAAATGTGATTTTTATATATACAACATAGAAATAAAAATGCGATTTTAAAATATAAATAGAATTTATAAAAATATGCTTTTTATATGGAAAACTGATTTATAAAAATATGATTTTTATAAATAAGAACATAGCATAAAAATGCGATTTTTATTGTAAACTGCGTGAAATAGATTATGTTGGAATCACGGTGAAGAATACAACGTGCTAGAGAAAATCCAAAAACCATCCAATAAAGTATGATGGAGTGGAAACCAAAGATGAGAACTCCTTCTCACTTAATTTATTTTACAATTATAAATATTTTAGTATACAGACGGGGCTTAGGAGCCCCCAACACTATTTATTGTACAAATCATATTATGTGATTTGAATTATATGGAGTTTAACACTCAAATTCGCACAATCAAATAAATGAAAGCGATGTATACCGACACACGGATTTCACACTCCGTGAATTGCCACTAATGGCGTCGTAAATGGCATTTGAGGTAGTTGAGTATTTATTTATTTGGATGTTCTGCGTGATTTGATTATGATTGTAAAATTGGTTATAGATTAATTGTGAATTGATTGGAATTGGTTTGTGTTGGCGCGAGCCTGTATCAGGGGAGGGATAAGGCTAGACCTTATTCAGGTTCTAGTATCGCGCCGTTATGTTGCCAAAATTTTGTAAAATATGTCAAGTGTAATAAAAATATCA
The DNA here is from genome assembly GCA_030737875.1 of Allium sativum. NCBI lineage: Eukaryota > Viridiplantae > Streptophyta > Magnoliopsida > Asparagales > Amaryllidaceae > Allium > Allium sativum. The sequence continues at coordinate 68,549,856 of CM060909.1, read as the reverse complement.
TTTTTATTATGAAAATGAACTGTATAAAATATTCGTGTGTTGAAATAGATATTTTTTTCGTTAAAAATGTAATTTTTAACGTGTATATGAATGAAAATAAATATTTATTTATAAATCGGACGATTAGTTTATGTATGCGGATTTAACTAATATTGATTAGGACGATATTTTTTACATATCGCCCAATTGCACAAATAAAATCTGCGTATGTTGATTAAGACCCCACATGGGTATTGGGATGATATTTGAAATGCACTAATTCCAATTGTTTAGCTGCATGTAAATTGATTGGTTGACAGACTGTTGTAAGCATTAATTATTTATGTTTAATGTTTATGTAGTTGTGCAATGCACTTTGGATGATGGTTGATTGTTTATCATTATTGCTGTATACATATGATGTATGAAATCCATATAAATAGCATTATATTGTAATTGACCGTGTCTGATTCCAATTCGAAAAGAACGAATATTTTAAAATAACGAATATTTTAAAATAATATTCAATAAAGGATTAAAATCTGATTTTAATGTCCGATTTTAGATAGACAAGAAAATATTAAAATATGGATATGTGCCATTTTGACGAGAACGATATTTATAACGATTTTATTCATGTTTATAATGAATATCGAAAAGGAAATAATTTCAAAATCTGATATTTTAAAAATATTATCATTTATATATTACAATGATAAGGAGTATTCAGTTTTGATTTAAAATTGAAAATGAAGTTAGAATCGTTTTAAAACGAATTTATAAACAATTTATAAAATACGTTTTAAATGGAAATCGACGAAATATATGTAATATATATATATTTTATATATTAATGGCCTGAATAGAATGCGCCGCGCCGCGACCGTTCGCGAATTTCGACCATTGACTTCGAATGGACATTATGGGAGATCCAACCATCGGATTCTCCTAAACCAGAACCGATTGGTTTGTATCGAAAAGAGCTTTCCAACGAATATAAGAGATTTGAAATCTAACGGTGGGATTGGGAAGTACGTCTAAATCAAATTGGGAAAAGATCGATGTAAGTGCAGTTCGATGATCGTTTATGGAAATCGACTATACGGGCCTTGATAAAATTATTAAAATTATTAATAATTTGTTTAAAATCATTATAAATAATTTGGAAAGATTTTGGATGAAAAATTCCACTTTTGTAATGACAAAAATATATTTTTATTAAAATGAACTAGTTATTAACTAGATTTGAAATCCAATAATTTTTAAATAAAATAAATTGGATTTGTGAATGGTTTTAATATAACTAGAAATTTCCAATGAATGAATTAGAATGGATTTAGAATGGAAATTATCTTCGGAATATTTCGATATTGGATTCCATGATTATACGGATATCGTTATGGAAACTTGGAAGATATATATATATATATATCATTATTTCCAATACGATATTTGTTTGTTTTAGAATTTGATATTGAGTATAAGCCGATATAATTTTTATTAAGACCCTTGTATTAATATCAAATGTGATTATGGGTTTTTCGTGAATAGTGTCTTTACAAACACTGTTCTTAAACCCAGTTGAGCAAAGAATAAATCTTTTAATTAAGATTTAGTGAAGATTTCGAGTTAATAAATATTTAATTGGAATTGAATAAAAAGAATTGGATTTTGGGTTTGTCGTGAATGGTGTCTTTATTAACACTGTTCTTAAACCCAGTTGAGAAAAGAATAAATATTTTAATTAGGATTTAGTGAGGATTTCTAGTTAATTAATATTTAAATGGAATCGATCAAAAGAATTGGATTCTGGTTTTGTCGTGAATGGTGTCTTTATTAACACTCTTCTAAAACCCTGTTGAGAAAAGAAGAAATCTTTTGATTAAGATTTATAGAAGTTTACCAATTAATTAACATTTAATTGGAGTTGGAATGGAATGTGAATTGGGTTTATTATGAACTGTGTTTTTTTAGTGACATTCGTTCTTTAACTCGATTAATAGTGAAATGTGATTTGAAATATATAAATCTTTTTATTAAGATTTATTGGAAATTTTCCAAAGTGAAGCATTCCAATTTAATAAATAAATTGGAATGGAATGGAATTTGATTTGGTAATAATCAAAGTGAGCTTCTATGGAGGAAGACCGTTACTATAAATGGAATTTATAAGGCTTTGCCGTTATTCCATTTATATTATTGGTTGGATACAAAAGTTTATATCGATTATGTATATTGATCTGTTTTCCGTTAAGATTCCATAATTAATGGAATGGGATTTTGGGTTTATCGTGAACTGTGTTTTAAATGACATTAGTTCTTTAACCCAGTTAAAGATAAGATTAATTTCTTAACCTTGAATAATCATTGAGTAATGATTTTTGAGATTAAAACTGAATTAGAGTTTTAATGAATCTTTAATTAGATTGGAATGCAAATGAGATAATTAGACTTATCGAATTCATGAAATGATCGAGAATGAAGTATCACTAGTTTTGCTCCAAGCGATAGTTAAATCTTTAATTAGAATTGAACATGAAATGGTAATTAATTTTACTAATAACACTGTGGTGTTAGATATGGAGTGTTACCAGTTTTGCTCCATGGAATGAGTAGGTTGGGATCGGTAAATTAAATAAATGATTACTTTGGTAAGGTTCGCCAATCCCGACTGGTTTGGAAAATCTTAATTTGTTTTAAATTATGAAAAGAATATTTAAATAAAAGAATATTCCAAATAACCTAATAAATAAGAAAATGTAACTCAACGCTATATATATGGTTATCCAAAATGTGTAGTTTAAATCCAATTAGCAGAACTTGTGTTTTCACCCCTCCTCATAATATACTCGCAGGTTAGATTTGTGGAAGAGATAGGATAGCTTTTTGGATATTGGTTAGGCAATATTACTATCTAGGTAAGACTATATTTTGATTATATTTTCTCCAATCCGCTGTGAGATGTTTTCTAAGCTCTAATATATTTTATATTTCTGTCTTTTCTGCAAGATACCGGAAAAACCAACACGAGTTCTTATAGATTAGAATTTTAAAAAAATTCGGTCTGTCGGAATTTGGGTTGTTACACTAAATCCTTCCTCCACTCCTCAGGAGCAAAGTACACCTGCTAATCATCCAGGTTTGAGTAATGGAGCTCTGGTGCAAACTAACTAAAGGCCTGTGATTAACACTATATCTGGTGGTCTTCATCTGATAGGTGATAGTTGGGTTGAGATATAGAGGTATGCAGGAGCTTTGAAGTATGTTCCGAAGGAGGAGAGCTGTTTGATTCTTAGCAATACTATTCCCCCGAAGCAGCAAAAAGTTTCTCATGGAACTGTTACATTTGTAGACAAGGATGCAGAAGGTATCTTAGCCCCAACTCAAGATCCGATGGTGGTCACGGTAGGGATAAGCCTATATATGGTCAGAAGTGTGCTTGTTGATTGTGGCGCCTCCGTCAATGCCCTATTCAGAAAGACCTTCAACCGGATGAATCTTTCTATGACCGATGCTCAAATTTTCCAAACTAAGATCTAAGGGTTTATAGAAGAGCCAAAGCAATCCGTTAAAACTATTGATTTTATCCTAGAGTTAGGAGAGGGTGAAATGAGATATATTTAGAAACATACCTTTGTAGTCATTGATGAAGTTTCATCTTATAACACATTCCTTGGAAGACCTGCTTTACCTGACTTCTGGATTGCGGTAACGCAATAGTGTTTGACAATGAAGTTTCCTACCGAAAGTGGTGTTGGTGTAATTGAAGCAGATCAGGAGTCAGTCAGAGAATGCTATCTTATAGAGCTGAAAGAAGCAAAGAAGAAAGACAAGGGGAAGTATGTGGAGGGCTCACTTCACATTCGCTAACCTTCTTTATAGCAGCTAAAGCATGGCCCATACACTGGCGAGCACAGTGGGGCCCAGAAGGAGATGGATCCTAGAAAGTCCAGTGTAGGGGAGAACCATGCGCCAACAGCAGAGATCACAATTTCGATTGAAGTGTATCCGAAAGATCCTGACAAAATATTGAAAATAGGGTCGCAACTGGGCTAGGAATTGCAAAGTGAGTTAGTCATTTCTCTTAAAGCTAATCTTAATATATTTTCTTGGAGCCATGTAGATATGTGTGGAATATCTCCTGAAGTGATTGTTTATGCACTTAATATTAATCTCTTCATCATACCCGAAAAGCAAAAGAGGAGAGTTCAAGGTCCCGAGAGATCTATGGCTCTCAAAGATGAAGTCGATAGACTGATGGAGAATCGCTTCATTAGAGAATCCACTTATCCAGATTGGGTGTCCAATCCTGTCCTTGTAAAGAATCCAAATGGAAAGTGGTGTGTTTGCATCGATTATTCAGATCTCAACCAAGCGTGCCCAAAAGAACAACAGGGCATGAACTACTATCATTTATGGACACTAATCTAGGTTATAATCAGATAATGATGCATGAGCCAGACAAAGAGAATACCATCATCATTACAGATGTGGTCTTTTACTGCTACAAAGTCGTGCCACTCGGGTTAAAGAATGCAGGGGCAACTTATCAACGACTTGTCCTTCATCGACCCTCATGACCTTTGTCGCTTATTCACTGACTAACTGCAACATCCTTGGCAGAGACTGTAACACCCCACATTTTATGACATTTAAATATTTAAATAATGCATATGTGTGTGTGTGTGTATATATACGCATAGACATAAATATATAAAAGAAGAATAAAATAATAATATATGATTGCATGTAATAAATACATACACTAAAAAGAAGAAAAGATTAATGCAAGTAATAATGCAATGCTTGCTTTAAAAGAAAGAAGAAATCAGTTGTATGCAGTCTAATATGTTGCATGCAATGATTTACAAATATTATGCATTAATAAGAAAAGAAAAATGAAAGAAAAAGATGCATGCAAATTGATAAGGTTACATGCAATGGTTTAAATAAAATATTGTAACAAACATGAAGAGAAGGAATAAGAAAAGAACAATGACCACCATTGTTCTAAGCCTTGTTAGCAAAAGCCTAAGTAGTCCAGGTTGTTAAAACATGTGGCTTTCAAGTGAGAGGTGCAAGATTCGATCCCCGCTAGCACAATATTTTTGTTTTGAGCGAACGACTAAAATAATGCATGTTCTAAAGAGAAAATATGTGTAAACGAACATATAAGGAAAAAGTATACATCAAGGAAGTATAGAAAAATATAAGTATATCTGTATATGAATACATATATACACACACACAAGAGAAAAGTCCAAAATAAGGATGCAATCAGAGAAATATGGTAAAAATTAAATAACGACATATCACCGTTTGAATTTTGAAAATGAAACAAAAGTTTTACGTATATATATACGTATAAAATGGGAATTTGAAAATTTGTATACATATAAGAAGATTATATGTAAATATAACATGTAAATAAATCAAAGAGAGTATAACAGGATTTTAATCAAAAGTTTAAAATCAAAAATGTCAAAACCAGTAAAATTCTGGACAAAATGGCTCGTGGGACCCAGAGGGTCGACCCTGGGGTCAACACCAACATAGGGGTGCCGACCCTAGGGTCGACACATACACATGGGGGTCGATCCCACCCCAGATCTGGTTAGATTCGTTACTGAATCTGGACAGTTTTCTTAACCACATTCGTTGCTGAGTCAGCGTTGCGTGTACGATAAGATCCTGAACACCTAAAAATAGGCTACTAGAGCCTAGCCTAAATCTCAATATTTCTGAAAGCCGCCTAAGCTCTACCATTCTTCTTCCGCCTCAAATGTAACACCCCGTAATTTTATAACATTAAAATTCACAAATTATTGTATACTTAATTTTTAGAAGAATAATTAAGTGAAATGGGTTGCTCTATTATGTTCGTTTCAAAATTTTGTGTCAAGATAGACATTTGGTTTGCACAAAACGTATACCTTATGAAGATGTTATTAAGCCTTGAAGTTTGTATGCATATGAGAGAAATATATATATATATATATAATTAAATAAATAAATATTCAAAAAAGTTTAAAATAACGAATCAGGAGGGGGAATAGCCGAACCACACCATTTTTGGAGTCGACCCGAGCCCCGCTGGGTCGATTGGGGTCGATCCAGGTTGTTTGACTGTCAACCAGTGGCCCGATTCGTCCTAAGGGTTGATGTGGCATCTAAGTGGTCCTGATTGTTTCTGGGTTAATCTAAGAGCTTTAATCGATCCTTGAAATCTATATAAACATTGTTAAACCTAAACCCTAATTCATTAACAAAGAGGAACAGTGCCTCCATGCTCCTAAAACCTAAAGTGACCTAGCCTCCACCCTAATCAATCAATTCAAAAGAGAAGATAAAGATAACAAATCAAGGCCTACATCAACGGAAAGCTAAATCAACTCCAGAAAATCAGATCCCAAAATCGTTCTTCTCTTTCTTAAACCACGATTTGTGAGTACAATTATTTTCAGATATGAAATTTAATTATGATCTTGACATGGGTATAAATCTGAATTGGAGATCTATCTTATTCTTGTTCATCAGATCTGTTTTTCTATGTAGATCCATCTTATTCTAGTTTATCAGATCTATTTTTCTGTGTAGATCTATCTTATTGTAACTATTCTGTATCTCTTCCTTCCTTCTGTTCTATAGCCAGGCTACTACGAGCCTGAGCAAAATCTCATAAGAGATTGACAAGCGAACGCTAAATTTAGGGAAAATATTGAATGATGCATAATTAGACATAACTGATTTATGACTAAATAGAGAACACAACATAAGTTGTAATTTAAGATCTAGATCTAAGCATACTATATATGACGGTTTATGATTTGGAAGAAGGAGAATTAATGTATGACAACATATGACTTGTAATTTGGGGACATAATGCATGTTATAATTCAAGATCTGATTTTGAGGACATAATACATGTTGTAATTTAAGAGCTAGATTTGGGGCATATTTTATATGACGATCTATGACTTGGAAGAAAAAGGATATGTGACTTAGGCCTGAAAAACCTACATTAAAATAGGGATAACTATTAATGTGAATACGCCTAATTCGGTTTTTTGGATATTTGACATACGCGGTAATCAACGGCTGTAAATTGGCGTAATTCATATTGTATATCATGATTTGGGGCATTTAGAGAATATTCTACATTGTTGAAAATCTAACTAAATTTGGGCATATGTTATGTTGAAAATTATGACCATAATTTGGGAATGTAAAATGAGGCTTAATTTATGATTAGGCAAGATATGTTAATATAACTTTAGGATATGTTTAAATCTATTAAATTGCCCAATCCGCTAGTTCTGTTGGAATTGAATACTGTGATTTGGGTATGTAATCTGTAGGCTCGATCTAAAATTGAGCAAAACATGTTAATGGAACTTTGAATAATCTGCTGTAACTTGTAAAGAAGTTAATTTGTTGAATTGGCATAATTAAATTGATATAGGCATAATCTGTGAAAGAAAACTTTAGCTACAAATAAGAATGCTGAGACATGAGCTTAGACTCAATTTGCGGTGGAAGCCTGCCCAGACCCAACCGGCATAACCAGCAACCGCAAACTGTCAGTCTAATGTGAGAGGTCGTAGGCATAAGGATGCTTAGACACGAGGTTAGGTATGGCTTGTGGCAGAAGTCTGCCCGAAACCGCCCGACACATCCAGCGGCCTCAAGCTACCAACCTAATGTGAGAGGTCTGTGCATTAATATTTAATTAATGCAAATCTAAGATTAATATGATGCCTAAAACATGTTGGGTGGGTTGGGTTAATACAACTGGACTGATGAATCTAATAAACCCGTTTCGTGAATCTGTAGGCCCAATACAAAGTTAGGTAAAACAATCTGTAAGTGTGTTAATCTGTATATCTCATCCGTTAGTCTGAGAACTTGTTAATCTGTACATCTGATCCATCAGTCTGGAAACCTGTTAACTTGTATGTCTGATCTGAAAACTAGTTAATCTGAACTTTGTACATCTGAAATCTGTAAACAAGCTAATCTCAAATCTGTTAGTCTGGGGACACAAGGTTAGGAGGGATAATTACTTGTGTCTTCTATTGTTTGGGACCCATATTAGTCAGTAACCCTTTCTGGTATCAAAACTATGACCCAACAATAAGAGGGGTTCGTGCACGCTTACTGAACTAATGGTAAGAGGTTCTCTCTAATAATGGCGAGGGGTGTTGATGGCGCATTCCAACCGGGTCATGTGCGTGCATGGATCCGGTCTGCTCTGAGGATGTAAGATACTGTGACATCTGTAAATAGGTCTGTGTCTATAGGTTGTCACTTTAGGGAGTGATACACCCTTCTATGGGGTCGGCAAAGGGTATTTATGTATTAGGGAGTCGATCACTTAGGGTAGAATTTAGGGTGCACTTAGTTCTTTCTGTTTCTGTTGGGGTACCGTCTGTTTCTGTTGGGGTGGTAACACCTGTCTGTTATTATATGGTACCGTCTGTTGGGGTGGTAAAGGCCCATTACTAGTGTACACCTAACTCTAATATTCTGTTTCCGTCGAGATTATTCTATTTTTGTCTCTGATTTCGTTCCTGATTCTGTTTTTTTACCGTCTGTCTCTGTTCGGGTGGTAAAGGCCCATTTTTAGCATCGTGTTTCTGAAGAGATCTTTCTGTTTTCTATTTAGACAATAGGAGAACACCTAATTCTGTTATACCAGTATTAGTGCAGAGAAGTGAAAACTAAGTAAGGAGCTTAGCTTAGCCTATATCATTATGTTTCTTCTGTTAACCTGCTACTCCTGTTACGGCTATCTCTCATCCAGTTTTATTTACATGTCATGATATTGTTATCTGTTTATATGTTGAAAGTCATTGGACTCACCAGACGTATGTCTGACCTTGTTTGTTTCACCTCTTTTCTTCCGTTCCCCCCCGGTACTCAGGTTGGGAATGTAAGAGCTTGACTTAGATTTATCTCTGCTTGAAGTGCTAGAGTGCTTGAAGTATTGCTTGGCTTTGATTTTACCTATTTATGGCATTTTCTATTGGGGATTATGGCTTTAAAATTACGTACTCTGAAGGCTTTTGTACAAGACTGATATTTATGTACTTGAATTCCGATATTGTGGTTTTAAAAGATCTAACCAAACTTATTTCTGTTTACTGCTGTAATAAAGTTATAAATTTTCTAAGTACTACTTTATCTATCCTGTAAATTTCTGTTCTTTTTACTTATAACATTCCACTGAAGTTAAGGCATTCCCTTTACGAGTGACCATAATGGAAGTGGGGTGTTACACTTGGTATCAGAGGTGAAGGTTACCGGATTTGATAAAAAGTTTTTGAAAACTATTTTCAAAAAGGTTTTAAAAGGGAAGTATTTTCAAAAGGAAAGTTTATTTTGAAAAACATAGTCCCCAAAGCCATATATCTATCTTTTGATTTTCTGTTTAATCCTTGTTTCTTTCTTTTTTGAGTCTCTGGGGCTCCTGGCTTTCTGGGAGGTAACCTCATCGCGACATAGTTCCGTAGGAATGATGAGACTACGATGCCTGTCGAAGGGCAAAGAAGTGCCTAACTTCCATCTATAGCCGCAGTAATTTCACCTACGGCTAATCCGCTTTCGAGCTTCGTAGGGTTTTCCGCGCGATGGGGGCAACTTTAGAGAAAGACTTGTTAACATGTAAGAAGACTGGTTGTTTTCAGTGCGGTGAGACAGGACATCTGATCAAGGATTAACAAAGAAGGCAAGGGCAAATGGTATAATCTTCTGGAAGGTAGGTGAATGTTCTCGTAGTTAGTGGATAGGATAGAGGTGGAAAATTTTCCGTAGAAAGATTAATTTCCTTATCTGATCATTCTGGCATTTTAATTCTGTAGTTGAGTCTCTACACTTTAATACTAGTCTTGTTTCTGATCCCGCTACAGTCTCAAACCCCATAAGGGTTACGACTCATCTGTTAGTGATAAGTTGGGGTTTAAAGGTATCTGTGTTAAGCGTTAAGTTGACTGTGACACATACATTCTAGTTTTTGTGGGATATGGTAGGGTTTTATCATGCTTAGTTTCCTAAGAATCATTTGATAATCTGATCTGTACCAGTAGTTTGTAAGTATCTGAATATTTCTGAAAAGGATAGGGTTTTACACGAAGCGTGAAGTATATTTCCAGTTTTGACATTGTTTAATGGGACTAATTCTCTGGGTGTCAATCTGATGTTGATTTCGGTCTTCGGAGTTGGTACTTAGGGATTTATTCTCTTAACCGATGTCTAATGGGAACAGAACTTCTGTTTTAATTATACTTGCTTCTATCACTCGGCTGAACCCTATTGATCGAGTCTTCGACCTTTAGGTAGAAACTAATGGGTGTAAACATGTGTTTGAGACATGTTATGTTTGATGGTTACAATATGCAAGTGGTTGCTCGCGGATGCATATACACAGACTAGGCACTAGATCGGCTCAAAAATACTCTCATACTGCATATGGATGTGTGTGCATTTTTCAATTTTTGTGGATGCAAAATGATTGACTCATCACAGGGATGTTGCATTTGGATGAATGGTTATGCACTCATATAGGAATGATGTGTATCAAATAGGATTTCTTGCATACATAATCGGACTCATGGCACTAACATAATTCGCATTAAAGAGGTTAACTGGATCAGTAGACCGCCTAATTTTGCATTAGATAAGAAACATATACACACACTCTGCATATGTTCATACGGCATTAGAAACCTTGTAAGGACAACGGATGCTTGTGGATGATGGTTGAGTAGATGGATGATTGGATAGTAGGATACATTCTTCTTAACTTGGAGATTTCGGGGACGAAATCCTTTAAGGAGGGGAGAATGTAACACCCCGTAATTTTATAACATTAAAATTCACAAATTAAAGTATACTTAATTTTTAGAAGAAGAAATAAGTGAAATGGGTTGCGCTATTATGTTCGTTTCAAAATTTTGGGTTAAGATAGACATTTGGCTTGCAAAAAACGGATACCTTATGAAGATGTTATTAAGCCTTGATGTTTGTATGCATATGAGAGAAATATATATATAGATATATACAAAAAATTAAATAAATAAATATTCAAAAAAGTTCAGAACAACGAATCGGGAGGGGAATAGACGAACCACACCATTTTTGGAGTCAACCCGAGCCCCGCTGGGTCGATCCAGGGTGTTGGACTGTCAACCCGTGACCCAATTCGCCCTAAGGGCTGATGTGGCATCTGAGTGGTCCTGATGGTTTCTGGGTTAATCTAAGAGCTCTAATCTATCCTAGACATCTATATATACATAGCTAAACCTAAACCCTAATTCATTAACAAAGAGGAATGGTGCCTCCATGCTCCTAAAACCTAAAGCGACCTAGCCTCCACCCTAATCAATCGATTCAAAAGAGAAGATAAAGATAACAAATCAAGGCCTACATCAACGAAAAGCTAAATCAACTCCAGAAAATCAGATCCCATAATCGTTCTTCTCTTTCTTAAACCACGATTTGTGAGTACGGGTATTTTCAGATATGAAATTTAATTATGATCTTGACATGGGTATAAATCTGAAATGGAGATCTATCTTATTCTTGTTTATCAGATCTGTTTTTCTGTGTAGATCCATCTTATTCTTGTTTATCAGATCTATTTTTCTATGTAGATCTATCTTATTATAACTATTATGTATCTCTTCCTTCCTTCTGTTCTATAGCCAGGCTACTACGAGCCTGAGCCAATTCTCATAAGAGATTGACACGCAAATGCTAAATTTAGGGAAAATATTGAATGATGCATAATTGGACATAGCTGATTTATGACTAAATTGAGAACAAAACATAAGTTGTAATTTAAGATCTAGATCTAAGCATACTACATATGACGGTTTATGATTTGGAAGAAGGAGAATTAATGTATGACAACATATGACTTGTAATTTGGGGACATAATGCCTATTATAATTCAAGATCAGATTTTGAGGACATAATACACGTTGTAATTTAAGAGCTAGATTTAGAGCATATTTTATATGACGATCTATGACTTGGAAGAAAAAGGATATGTGACTTAGGTCTGAAAAACCTATATTAAAATAGGGATAACTATTAATGTGAATACGCCTAATTCGGATTTTTGGATATTTGACATACACGGTAATCAACGGCTATAAATTGGCATAATTCATATTGTATATCATGATTTGGGGCTTTCAGAGAATATTCTGTTTTGTGGGAAATCTAACTAAATTTGGGCATATGTTATGTCAAGAATTATGACCATAATTTGGGCATGCAAAATGAGGCTTAATTTATGATTAGGCAAGATATGTTAACAGAACTTTAGGATATGTTTAAATCTATTAAATTGCCCGATCCACTAGATCTGTTGGAATTGAATACTGTGATTTGGCTATGTAATCTGTACGCTCAATCTAAAATTGAGCAAAACATGATGGAACTTTGAATAATCTGTTGTAACCTGTAAAGAAGTTAATTTGTTGAATTGGCATAATTAATCTGATATTGGCATAATCTGTGAATGAAAACTTTAGGTACAAATAAGAATGCTGAGACACGAGGTTAGACTCAGTTTGCGGTGGAAGCCTGCTCGGACCCAACCGGCTTAACCAACAACCGTAAAATGTCAGTCTAATGTGAGAGGTCGTAGGCATAAGGATGCTTAGACATGAGGTTAGGTCTGGCTTATGGCAGAAGACTGCTCGGAACCGCCCGGCACATCCTGCTGTCACAAGCTACCGACCTAATGTGAGAGGTCTGTGCATTAATATTTAATTAATGCAAATCTAAGATAAATATGATGCCTAAAATTTGTTGGGTGAATAGGGTTAAAACAACTGGACTGATAAATCTAATAATCCCGTTTGTGAATCTGTAGGCTCAATACAAAGTTAGGTAAAACAATCTGTAAGTCTATTAATCTGTATATCTCATCCGTTTGTCTGACAACTTGTTAATCTGTACATCTGATCCGTCAGTCTGAAAACCTGTTAACTTGTATGTCTGATCTGAAAACTAGTTAATCTAAACTTTGTACATCTGAAATCTATAAACAAGTTAATCTGAAATCTGTTAGTCTGGGGACACAAGGTTAGGAGGGATAATTACTTGTGTCATCTGTTGTTTGGGACCCATATTAGTCAGTAACCCTTTCTGGTATCAAAACTATGACCCAACACTAAGAGGGGTCCGGGCACGCTTACTGAACTAATTGTAAGAGGTTCACTCTGATAATGGCGAGGGGTGTTGATGGCGCATTCCAACCGGGTCATGTGCGTGCATGGATCCGGTCTGCTCTGAGGATGTAAGATACTGTGACATCTGTAAATAGGTCTGTGTCTATAGGTTGTCACTTTAGGGAGTGATACACCCTTCTATGGGGCCGTCAAAGGGTATTTATGTATTAGGGAGCCGATCGCTTAGGGTAGAATTTAGGGTGCACTTAGTTCTGTCAGTTTCTGTTGGGGTACCGTCTGTTTCTGTTGGGGTGGTAACACCTGTCTGTTATTATATGGTACCGTCTGTTGGGGTGGTAAAGGCCCATTACTAGTGTACACCTAACTCTAATATTCTGTTTCCGTCGAGATTATTCTATTTTTGTCTCTGATTTCGTTCCTGATTCTGTTTTTTTACCGTCTGTCTCTGTTCGGGTGGTAAAGGCCCATTTTTAGCATCGTGTTTCTGAAGAGATCTTTCTGTTTTCTGTTTAGACAATAGGAGAACACCTAATTCTGTTATACCAGTATTAGTGCAGAGAAGTGAAAACTAAGTAAAGAGCTTAGCTTAGCCTATATCATTATGTTTCTTCTGTTAACCTGCTACTCCTGTTACAGCTATCTCTCATCCAGTTTTATTTACATGTCATGATACTATTATCTGTTTATATGCTGATAGTCACTGGACTCACCAGACGTATGTCTGACCTAGTTTGTTTCGCCTCTTTTCTTCCGTTCCTCCCCCAGGTACTCAGGTTGGGAACGTAACAGCTTGACTTAGACTTCTCTCTGCTTGAAGTGCTAGAGTGCTTGAAGTATTGCTTGGCTTTGATTCTACCTATTTATGGCATTTTCTATTGGGGATTATGGCTTTAAAATTACTTACTCTGAATGCTTTTGTACAAGACTGATTTTTATGTAATTGAATTCCGATATTGTGGTTTTGAAAGATGTAACCAAACTTATTTCTGTTTTCTGCTGTAATAAAGTTATAAAATTTTCAAGTACTACTTTATCTGTCTTGTAAATTTCTGTTCTATTTACTTATAACGTTCCACCGAAGTTAAGGCATTCCCTTTGCGAGTGACCTTAACGGAAGTGGGGTGTTACATCAAATCTCTTCAGAAAAATAGAATAATTAGTTTAGGAAAATTCTGTTTCAAGATCTGGAGGAAAAAGATGAATATTAATAAAGAAGGTTTTCAGAATTCTATTCGAAGTAAGGTAATTTCTTGGATCTGGTCTATTCAAATTTCTCCACTTTCTTCCCTTCTTCTTTTAGTTAAGAATTATGGATCCATGGTTATTTAGGGTCTAAATCCAGTTAAGGGAACATGAGGTTAAGTCAACTTATGATAGATGTCTGCCCGGAACCGCCCAACAAATCCAGCATCCATAAGTGGTAGATATAATGTGAGAGGTCTAGTGCATAAACATATATATAAATATATGTGAATAAAAGAATAGATATAATGGCATTAATTGTAATTAATGGAATTGGATGAATGTTACAATAGTAAAAGAAGTGGAATGAACGGGGAATGATAATAACCTATTATAATTAATTACATTAATGAGAATGTTATATAATATGTAGGCTTGTCCTAGGGACAAGTAGAAGTTATAACTTAGGTTGTAATAAATGATGAAGAAAATGGAATAACTTATGTAATGAGATAAGCTGTACTTAATTGTAAATTAAGTTATCTGTTAGATCGAGAATCTGAAATCCAGTGATAAGAATAAAACAAGTCATAATAATTGAAAGGAAAAGGAAACTCATTAGTAAACCTTAGTTAAGAGAACTAGGTTAATAAGTAAACAACGACAAGTTGTGGTGAAAGTATAAGATGGAATTATGATTAAATAAGAAAGAACACGGTGAATATATGAGACGAAATAAGTTATATTTAATCGTAAATAATAAGTGACATATTAAGCAAAAAACATGTGAATTGAGATATACCTAGTTACATATTAAATATAACATGTTATCATAACTATGGAAATGGACAATGAATAATATAAAGAGATTATAGACCTTGGATTACAATCTAGTGAATAACATGTTATGGGTTTATTACTGAACATGAAAGGGTTAAGTTTGTAACCAATATTAATAAGCAAGAGGTGTCCATTCCCTAGAGATATAAGGGGCTCGGAAAGAACTTGCCAACTTAAATAATATGTTAATATAATGGAAATAACCTAGTTAACTGGAAACCTGATGAGGTAGAGCAAGCGCATAATTGAATGTTTAGACATAGGGTCTAATAACATATTAAAATGAGGTGCTTTGACCAGTCCGCAGGTTTAGGGTGAATAATCCAATAAGGTAGATCATCGTGGTGTCAAGAGGCACGAGGGGAGTACACGTCCATCTGATTATTCTGTTATTCTGTCGATAGTTTGCCGGCTCCAAAGGACAGGAAGGGGAAACACGCGGATTCCCGAGACGTGGAAGGTGCTATTGGTAGTCCTCTGTGTGGTGGTAATGTTTTGGGCTGTGCTCGTAGAGGTTGGATCTGCGCGTTACTACTCGGTGAGTATGCCTTGACTGCAAAAGTAACTTTGCAGTCAGAATTCTATGACGAGATAACAATAGGGTGATTCGGCGGTCGCCTCAACGGGAGGCTGGGTCAGGACCAACAAGAATAGTAGATCGTCGGGTACCCGTCATCGGCAGCCAGTGGGATGCGCAAAGACTATAGCGAAACCCAAGACACCATCAACCTTTCACTATCGAGGCACGGTGGTTGAGGGAGATGCCAACTAGATGTTTAGATTGTTTGTTAGGCACGAGTCACTTAGCTATTGTAGTCTTTACTAGTTGAGGGAGGGGATGGGGTGGGGCCACAACCACCATGAAAAACAGACTCCATGGAATATATGTATTTGAGGGCCTTAAAGGAGGGCCTGTACAAATATGGAAAAGCTCCCGACCGAGTTTCGTGTTTCTTGTACATCCCTGCCACGGATTCGGTGCACTGTAGAGGATATATGCCGTTAAGGAATCGTATACGATTGACAATACATACGTGGGAAAGTCTAGATACATGCATGTCTGCTCTGGGTGGTGTATCGTAGACTCTATGGCATTACTCTATGATCTAATTCGATCAAAGGTTGCAGTTCGTACGCTTACGTACCATGGCGATAACGGTTCTATATGGAACATAGCGTTGTTATGTAGAGATCCATAGGTCACTCCAATGTAGGATGAGGGACTGCGTATATTTCTATGGCGTTACGATGGAGACCGTGCAAGTGGGGTACCATGGGTGTACCTTAAATACCAGAGGGAGGGGGTAGCTACATATATACTGATTAGGTTAACCCACTGGGGAGTAAATGGGAATGACATGTGCGTAAGCCTTGAGTTCTATTAAGCCAAGTGACCTAATAAATATGAAAATGTAATTGAACGGTACATGTAGGGTTATCCAAAATGTGTAGTTTAAATATAGTCACCAGAACTTGTGTTTTGACCTCCTCCTCATAACATACTCGCATGTTAGATTTATGTCAGAGATATGGTAGCTTTGGATTCTTGTTAGGTTGTATTATTATCTTGGTATGGCTATATTTTAATTATATTATATTTCATCCATTCCGCTTTGAGATGTTTTCTTAGCTCTGATATATTTTATATCTCTGTCTTTTCTACAGGATACCAGAGCAACCAAAACGAGTTTTGATAGATTAGAATATTGATAAAATTTCGGCCTGTCAGAATTTGGGTTGTTACAGAGACTCCCCTCCCCTCCTTGCCATTTATTGGAACCTCCTTTTCCCTACCCCACCCCTATTAACATTGACTATGCAATCACCAAGGAAGAAATTTGGTCGGCTTTGAAAGATATGAAAGACGACAAGGCTCCGGGCCTAGATTGTTTTGGCCCGTTTTTCTTCAACAACTTTTGGCTCATTGTTAAATGGGATATAGTAGAAATGTGTAGTGAATTTTATTCTAACCCCCTATCCATCTCTAACTCAATTATGGTAACATCATTCTTTTCCGCAAATCCGTCGGCACCAGCACCCTCACTTGCTTTCACCCATCAACATGCACAATACAACCTTTAAGATCATCACCGAAACCCTTGCCAGCAGACTTCAATCTGTCATTTCCTCCATAATAAGAACCGAGCAATCTGCCTGCAAATTAGGTCGTAATATATTGGACTGTGTTGTAGACACGTAGGAAGTCATATCCTATTTTCATTTCAATAAGACTCTGTGGGTTTTACTCAAACTTGATTTCTCCAAAGCTTTTGATTCAGTCAATTGGAACTTCATCTTGGACTAGATGGCACAATGAGGCTTTTCATCTCGGTGGTGTAACTAGATATGTTGTATCCTAAATACTAGCTTCTCCTCTATATCTATCAATGGTTAATTGAGTGGGCACATTAAATCCCAACGGGGTTTGAGATAGGGTGACCCGTTTTTGCCTGTCAACTTTGTTCTCATTGCCGATGTCTTTAGTCGAATGATTAAGACAACAATTTCGAATAACATCATTGCTGGGACTAGCCTTCCCAATTCCAACCTAGCCATCTCCAATTTTCAATTCACCGATGATACCATCCTTTTTTTTCTCCTAACCTATGTCACATTCATTGCCTAAAAGTCCTCCTCTATACTTTCGAACTCATTTCTGGCCTCTCTAACAATTTCAACAAAAGTTCTATCATCATGCTTCTCAATTATTCAGACTTGGGTTCTCCAATCTCCACCTGTTTAAAATAGAAATTAGATACCTTTCCAATCTCTTACATTGGTAGGATGAAGTAAACTACCGGGCTTCTTTTGCTCAGCTTTGACTTGCTGGAAAACTAAGCATTGAGAAACAAATTCGGCCACATCTTTCTTCATCCCACCCAAAAGAAAACCCTCTTCATGTCCCTGTACATCTTATCACCACCTGAATGAATGGTCATCTTAGAATGGTGGGCTTCTTCTAGGACTGCCTTTATCAAGCTTCCAATTTGAGGAACACAAAGCCTTCCATGAAGCACCCCACCTAAAGGTCACTCACAAAGGGAATGCCTTAACTTCGGTGGAGCATTTTAGGTAAAAGATGCAGATAAATTACAAGATAGACAAATAAAACAGTAGAAAATAAAGTCATTTCTGCCCCCACGAAACTATTCAGATCTGATTGGCTTCCCCTCATCACCAAAATTGAATCCGGGTTGGCATCATAGAAAGCTAATTCCTTGTCCATCGTTGGCCGTCTCATCCTTGTTAACTTTGTCCTTTCATCCATAACCCTCTATTGGATGTCCTTCCACAAACTTCCAGTTTGGTTTTTTAATAAAATTGATGCCATTAGAAGCACCTTACTATGGAATTGAGGCAAAGCTAAGTGTCTCATCAATTGGCAAACAAGCTCCTTACACCAAGATCATGGCGGTATTTGGATCGTCAATCTAGACTCCTTTAACCTGGCTTTACTGGCTAAATGGCTATGGCACATGCTCTCGCCCGGCGCTTTTATAAGGAAATAACGGATCCTCCACCTCCACTACAACTCTAACCCTAATCTCGTTCTTCACTTCTCTCCGCACTCTCGATCCTCTCCTTTCTAGGCAAGCGTTCTATCCACTCTTCCATGCATCAAACCCCTCTTTCACGTTAAGGTTGGTAATGGAGATAATTGCCTTTTATGGATTGATATCTGGCATGGTCACTTTCCTATTTCTAGATTGATCCTAACCTGTTTTCCTCTAGCTCGCCTTCCGATTTATCTGTTTCTAATGCCCTCGTCCTTTGCCCAGTGAGCTTTTGTCCACCTACTCTGTTTGGGCTTGATGTTCAGAATGAATTCTCATCTACATGCAATATTTCCCAATCCACACACTTGGCTGACATGCTAGATCGCTACTTTTGGGCTTTAGGCCCAACAAAAGGCTTTTCAATTTCTTCATTCTATAGTTTCATCTCTCAACCTGGTCATTGCTTCACCTTTACTCGCATCTGGAAATTCCAACTTCTCCCACGCATCGTCTTCTTCCAATGGGGCCTTATCCATGCTCGCATTAATACCAGAGACAGGCTACGCAAGCTGAATATTGTAGTAAACCCGATGTGCATCCTTTGGTACCAGCAGGAAGAATCGATCAACCATTTTTTCATAAACTGCGACTTCTCATTCTTGGTTTGGGCTGCATCAAGCTAATTTCTTCTTACATATATACCTACCATTTACTACATTTTTTATTGTTGGCAATACAACCCTCCCGACCTTAAACTTGATTCATTCATAGTTGTCTTTTGTTGGTGCACATGGAAGGAACGAAACACACATTTTTTTAACAACCCAAAGAGACACCTCAATGGCGTTTGTAGCTTCATCCAATACTTATTTGTTCTTTGGACAGGCGCTTCTCGACCATCCCTCCGCCTTCACCAAAAACACAGGGCATTAGTTCGGCTGCTAGCTTGGACAGACCAGATTCCAATCTGTCGTTTCACTTCAATCCCTGATGTTATAATGGTGGTTTATGTAAACTATCCTTCTGCATACTTTTATGTGCTATTCTTGCTACTTTTGGTTGTGTATTCTTTAAAGGACCGTTTCATGTCCTAGACTTCTACTTTTGCTACTGGTTAGCCTATCATTCAGACTGTTAATTTTATATATATTACCTAATCGGCTATGCAGTTACATTTTGCATACCCGTCTTTCTCTAAATAAAACTTATCAACGGATTGTCAATGCAATGTTTAAATCTTTGATCGGCTAAACCATGGAAGTGTATGTTGATGATATGCTCTTGAAGTCGAAGAGAGCTGCCAATCACATGGAAAATTTGGCTCAAATGTTTGAAATCCTCCGAAGATATGGAATGATGTTAAATCCTCTCAAATGTTAGTTTCGAGTAGCATCACGGAAATTTCTCGGATTCATGGTCAATGCTAGGGGCATCAGGACAACCCTGCTCAGATTTCAGCATTAAGTGATATGAGAGCTCTAAGTACCAAGATAGAGCTTTAGAGCTTAAATAGGAAGGTTGCTGCACTAAATTGCTTTATCTCAAAGGCAAAAGATCGGTATATTCCATTTTTCGATGCATTGATGAAAGAAAGAAAGACATCGATTGGAATCTGGCTTGTCAAGCAGCCTTCGAAGATTCGATCAGACAAATGGAAACTCCTTCAATTCTTTCAAATCCAAGTGATGGTATGGATTTATTTTTATATTTGGCAGTCTCATCCTATGCTTTAAGTGAAACTCTAGTGCATAAGGATTCAAAGGTCTAAAGTCCAGTCTTTTACATCAGCAAAAGGCTTATCGAGAGCAGAGTTGAATTTTTCAAAGCTAAAAAAGTTTTCATACTATCTACTTATTGCCTCGAAGAAGCTCATGCCATATTTTCAAACTCATTACATCAAGGTGCTCACAAACCAGCCGCTGAAACAATTCTTGTTCCTTCCAGAGACTTTGGGAAGGTTGTTAAAGTGGAATATTAGACTCAGTCAATATGATATCACATACCATCCTCGAAGAGCGATCAACGGACAAGCCTTGGTGGATTTCATTGCTGAGTTTACAGAGAGAGGCGTTGAGAAGGAATAGACTGTGCAGGTGATGGTTCATTGGAAGTTGTTCATCGATGGAGCCGTGAATGAGTATTGCTATGGGGCAGGAGTGGTTCTAGAAACTCCAGAAGGACACTCAGTGTGTTATGCTTTAAGGTTGAAATTTTCATCAACAACAATGAAGTAAAATATAAAGCCTTGATAGCTCGATTGAGGATAGCAAAGGAGCTCAACTTAAAAGCTTTACAGATTTTCAACGATTCTTAGTTGGTGGTGTGCCTAGTCAAATGAGAGTTTCAAGCTAAAGGCGGAACTTGCAAGCTTATTTGTCTAAAGCTTGGGAACTACTCAACAATTTGGACTACTACACCATCATTCACATTCTAAGGGAAGAGAACATGAAGGCAGATTCACTTGCCAAATATGCTAGCTCAAGAGATGCTAAGTTATTGGGATTAGTGCCTGTCGAAGTTCTTTCCAATCCAAGTACTTAAGATGCTGATATCGATTAGGTCATGGAAACTGCCAAAGAGCCAGAATCATGGATAACTCCAATCAAAGATTACCCTCTCAATGGTACACTTCCCGTAGATCAAAAGAAGCGAAGGAAGCTATTGCGGAAAACACCTCTTTTTCTAATGCAGAATGGTCGGTTATACAAAAGGGGTTTCTCTGTGCCTCTACTCTAATGATTTACCAAAGAGGAATCCAAGGCAATTCTGGTAGAATTACATGGTGGAGAGAGTGGAGGACGTTCGGGTGGTCAGACATTAGATAAGAAAATTCTTCAATATGGTTATTTCAGGCCTGATTTAAACCGAGACTCTGCACCATATGTTAGAAAGTGTGATAGATGTCAGAGATTCGCTGAGATTCCCAAAGCACCATCCATATAGTTAACTCAAATGGTCAATCCATTGTTGTTTGCTGTCTTGGGCATTGATTTGATTGGATCATTGCCGATTGCCAAATCCAGCATGAAGCATGCCATTGTCATCGTTGATTATTTCACAAAGTGGGATGAAGCAGAGCCATTAGCCACAACTACCTCAAAGAAAGTCATCAATTTCATCTTGAAGAACATCATTTGCATGTTTGGTGTCATGTAGAAGATAATCACGGACAATGGAACTCAGTTCGAGAGCGATGAATTAAAAGGTTTCTGTGCCAAGTATAAGATTCAGAAAAGTCATGTAGTTGTGGCCCATCCATAAGCAAACAAGCAAGTGGAAGCAATCTATAAGGTTATAAAGTCAACCATCAAGAAGCTTATAGAGAAAGCTAAAGTTGTATGGATGGATGAGCTCTCTCTTGCACTATGGGCGTACCGAGCAACTCATAAATCTGCGACTGAGCACACTCCTTTTTCTTGGCTTTTGGTTCTGAAGCGATGATTCCGGTAGAGATGGAGGTTCCTACTTACCACAGAAATCATTTCAATCAAGCACAGAATGATCAGCTATAAATTGAACCACTCGATCAACTTGAGGAAAGATTGGACGTTACAGAGATCTGAATCGCAACACACCAAAGGAGAATAGCCAGGAACTTCTACAACAAATTCCATCAAAGAATTTTCAAAGTTGGTGAACTTGTGATGAAAATGGTGTTGGCTGCCACAGGTGTGTTCGGACCAAACTGGGAAGGGTCGTACATTATCAGTTAGAAGCTTCTGAAAGGCACTTTTAGACTCTCAATAGTTGATGGAATCCTAATCCTAAGAGCTTGGAACTTCGACCACCTGCGTCGTTATTTTACATAATGCTTTGTTTGATTTCCTGTAAAAATGATTGTAAATATTTTTCAAGTATTGAAATCGAACATCATCTATGAATGAAAGCATGCCTTCTTATATCGATAATATTTTTGCCAATTTTTGTTAGACAACTCAAAAATTGCTTAAACTTAATTTAATACCGCAGGACTGCAAACAGAGTGTGTGCTTCCTCAAAATTCGTCATAATTTGGTGATACTTAGAACACATCCCGATGAATACAACTCAAGTGTCGAGTGACACAAATGTCCAACTGCACATATGCAAGGATGTAGACCACCACATTGAAGATCAAAAGAGGGAATTAGTAGGAATCAAGTCACTAGAAGTCAATTGATGAAAAGTGTGATAAGCAAACAGAAGGTAACAAATTGCAAGTTCCACCAAAGGGCACCTCTCCTAGTGAGAGGCACAGGGACTTGGTTCTCCAACAATGATAGCTTGCCAAGACAAGTGTCTAGCAAAAGGACCGGCGTCCACTCCGTGAAACAACACATTGAAGTATGCTTCCTAAATAACCCCATGCCACTACGAGGGAACTCAATCTAAGTTTCTGACGGTTAGATTAATCAGTTTAATTGGAGATGAAAGTCTTTACTACCTGAATTAACTAAGCTAGATTGTGGACGAAATTGGGCTTGAACCAAAGACCTATACTGGGATACCCAATCTATGTCTCTAAAGCTTAGATTAATCAGTTTAATTAGAGTCGAAAGTCTTCACTGGCCGAATTAACTAAGATGGATTGTGGACGAAATTGCGCCTTAACCCAAGACCTTTATGGGGGCACCCAATCTAAGTCTCCAACGCGTAAATTAATTAGTTTAATTGGAGATCAAAATTTTCACTTCTTGAATTAATTAAGATGGATTGTAGACGAAATTGGGTTTTAACCCAAGACCTCTATCGGGGCCCCCAATCTAAGTCTTCGATGTTTAGATTAATTAGTTTAATTGGAGATAAAGTCTTCACTGCCTGAATTAACTAAGCTGGATTATAAGCAAAGTTGGGCTTTAACCCAAGACCTTTATGGGGACACCCAATCTAAGTCTCCGATGCTTAGATTAATAATTATAATTGGAGATGAAAGTATTCACTACTTGAATTAACTAAGATGGATTGTAGGTGAAGTCATAATTAAACCAAAGACCTCTACAGGGGAACCCAATTTGAGTCTCCGATGCTTAACTAATCAGTTTAATTGAAGATGAAAGTCTTCACTGCCTGAGTTAGTTAAGTTGGATTGTAGATGAAGTTGAGCTTTAACCTAATACCTCTACAGGGGAACCCAATCAAAGTCTCAGATGCTTAGATTATTCAGTTTAATTGGAGATAAAAGCCTTCACTACCTGAATTAGCTAAGCTGGATGGTAGACGAAGTTGAGCTTTAACATAAGACCTCTACAGGGGCTACCAAGCTAAGTCTCCGACGCTTAGATTAATCAGTTTAATTGGAGACGAAATTCTTCACTGTCTGAATTAACTAAGCTAGATTATAGACGAAGTTGGGCTTTAACCCAAGACCTCTACGGGGGCACCCAATCTAAGTCTCCGATGCTTAGATTAATCAGTAGTTTGGAGATGAAAGTCTTTACTTCCTAAATTAACTAAGCTAGATTATAGACGAAGTTGGGCTTTAACCCAAGACCTTTACAGGGCCACCTAAACCCAAGACCTCCCAGAGGGCACCCAATGAAGTCTCCGAAGCTTAGATTAATTAGTTTAATTAGAGATGAAAGTCTTTATTGCCTAAATTAACTAAGATGGATAGTAAACGAACATTGGGCCCAAAATATAAGACCTCCCACGTAGGGGCACAAGTACTAAAGACTTCTCCAAGGAGAAGCACTGGATCAACCAACAAAGCCAGTTTTCCTAGATGTAGTGGCAGGCTGGAAGCTTTCAATGCAATGGTAGAAGCAAAAGGAATTTGCCAACAAATTGGAAGCTTCGAGTACCTTAGTCAAAATTAAAAAACTCAGGAAAGTTGACCACTTCCAGCATATGCAATTCACAATGATCCACGGTATGAGGGCAATACAACCACATTGGAATGCAACAATGCTCTGAAAGCATACCACAGCTCATCACGACATTGCAACAAATAAAATACTTATACTCTTCAGAGAGATGAATATATGGAGGTACAACAAAGCTAAACAAAAATCTAAAGTACAACAAATTAGAAGCAACATTATTACATCAAAGCATGTCTTAAAAGCAAGTCATTACAAATTCAAAAGTAGGGGCCGATACTTGCATAACATCTGGTCAAAGAAAATAGCAAATAAGAAAGCTACATAAATCAAAGCAAACAGCTAAGAGCCATAGTCCTTCTTTCCACCTTTAGAAGCACCGGTAGACCTAGGTGTAAGTTTGGGAACTCTGGGAGGAGGAGGTGTGTTGGTAAGCTGGCTTTCGTCCTGGGTTTTTCATTATCATGTGGATCATCAAGGGAGGAAAGAGATAGTCTCTTCTTTTGAGCCCTGTGTTTCCCCTTGCGTCTCTTGGATGAAGTTTTAATCATTTTCCTTGAGCGACACTTAAATTTCTTCTTCGGGCCCTCGTCTGCATCCTCAAGGTCCTCCTAGTGAGAAGTCTGGGTCATCTAAATTAGCAATTGCATCAATTTTCTCTGTTTGTGACCCGGGTTGACTAGCAGAAGCGAGGTTAGAGGTAGTGGCTAAAGATGGATCGTCCATAAGTAGAGTGCTAGTCAAATCTGCTATCTCCAGCAGGTTTGAGGAAGAAAAGATGGCTCCAGTTCCTGTTACTTCTGGCATAGCGGGAGAAGGCTTTAGTGCATCCAAGCCTAATGCAAATGAATGATAAGCAAGAAGCTCATTTTAACCATATGGAGTGAAAAAGTAATCCAAGTCCGATAAGACTTGATCAATGTCAATTTTACCTGAGTCATGAAAGCTTCTGAGATTTTCTCCGAAAGCGTTTGGGTCATCATCGATATCATCATCATCATCTGGATGCTCCTCAACAAATCTTTTCTTTTCTCTAGCACTAGCAGTGGGATTAGTGGAAGGTGCAATATTAGAGATTACCGACGTCCTCTTTCCTATAAGTGAATAAGCATTAGATTTTTCTTCTTCTTATCACAATATATGTCATCGCATTCGCGATCTAGGGAGTAATTGATTTCATGGGATCTTAGTTATATCAAGGTAAGCAAACGCTTTTTCAAATCATTTCAGACCTCCCCCGTATTATAATGTGATATTCACCCCTCGAGGGAAGGATAATTCATCTTCAAGACAGGTTTCCGATGCTTGGGAAAAGGCATATTTCACTAAGTCTTATTGATCTTCTAACATGCTTCAGTAACCCTAGATCACAACTGCATCAAACTTCTCAAACACGTGTCTTAGACAACTTAATTTGGGTGTTGACAAAATATAACGTTAACATTTAGGCGCTAGAAAGGGGGGCTTGAACCTTCGTCCTTACGGTTAATCTACCAAGAGTTAGCTTGTTAAATTTGTTGCTCCATGGCAGGAAAAATGAAATCAAAAAGATAGGAAGAGCGAAACAATGAACCGGCACTTGATGCAACACTTGAAGGAAACATGGATCTAATGCTTAATCTGAACAACAGCGAAAGAGGAGCCGCATCCAACCCGACACAATCACCATATGCCATGGAAGATAATGTCACAAGAATTATGGCCCTGGAGAAGCAGCTCCAAGAGATGTAAGATCAGATAGATGCTGCTCAAGCATAGAAGAATTCGAGACTCACCAGATCTAGTTAGAGAGAAACGAATGAGTCCCCAAAAAGAAAGGCTCCCATTAAACACTCAGAAGCAAAGGAGAAGCTCAAGTCGGCTTCCTCCAAGAAGAAGAATTCCCATTTGACAGGAATTGTCCATCAAGGAAACCAATGTGAGCAGGAATAGTCCAAGAGTTTCACTTCCAAATGTTATGAACCCAAGAGAGCAAACTATGACAACATGGAGGCTTATCTTAAAGACATCACTCAGAAACCCATTAAAGACCTGCTAGGAAGCAAAGGAAAGAGGACCAAAGATGACAGGGTTAATGACAACGAAAGGGTGGCCCCTTTCATCGATGAAATTACGAACACCAAAATACCCTCGAGGGTGAAGGTTCCAACCATAAAGTATCTTGGAACAAATTACCCCGATGATCATCTAATGGCTTTCGACAACCAGATGGATATCTCCAATGCTTCCGGAGCCGTTAGATGTTTTCTTTTCCTGGTGACTTTTCAAGGGGCAGCAGCAAAGTGGTATCGTCAGTATAGGGAGAACAACATTTATTCATGGAAACACTTCTCCTATGAATTCTTCACATAATTCTGCATTTGCAAGGATCCAATGGTTGACTACATAGTCATTGCTAACATCAAACAGAGGCAAGGGGTGTTTCTAGGAGACTATCCGAAAAGGTTCAACATCGAAGCATTAAAGGTCAAGGGTATGAAAGACTGTGACAAATTGATTGTCGTACATTCAGGGTTAATCGAAAATACCCCTTTTGGAAGGAGTTATACATTCACGGCTGCAAAGACTTGCAAGACTTCCATTTTCAAGCAGACAAGTTCATTCGCATGGACAAATCGTGCTTACAAAGAGAAAGTTCGGACCTTGAGGGGAAGGAGGAAGACCGAATTTTGGACGAAGGCCCCTGGATGGAAACCAAAAGAGATCAGAATGGGAATATTCAAATACCAATTCAGTTGCCTTAAACAAGCCCATCTCGTTTGTGTATATTGTCGCAAAGGAAAGGGTTAATAACTTCCCCATCTCGTTCAAAGCCAAGAATTTCCCCGAACCTTATTGTGGCGGAAAGTACTCTGAATTCCATAAGACCAACGGAAATAAAACTGATGAGTGCAAGGTATTGGACGAGATTATTCAGAAGCAGATCTGAGAGGGGCATCTGAAAGAATTTGTTTCGAACAAGACAACATCAGCTCAGAATGCAAATGGACAGAAAAAGGTTTCGGCGAATGCAATAGAGGCTACAATGGAATAGGGCAACCTAGATTTGTGACCGCCCATAAATCGGAACAATGTGATCCATGGAGGGCCATACCTTATCAGCAACTGTCCAAGGGCTACGAGTCAATATTGTTAGGGAATGCAGAATGGATCGTTAAGGAAAAACAAACACTAGAGGGGGTGAATAGTGTTTGTGAGAATTTAAACAAAATCTAAAACTTATGTAAACTATGAGATGAATCAAACACTACAAACACAATCACAGACACAGATTTGAACACAAATACAAAATAAACAGAAGTAAAGATTCAGAAAAGGAAAGAACACAACGGATTTTATACTAGTTCGAACTGCTCCTACGTCCAGTCCCGCACAATGCTGGATTGCGCAGAGTTTTATTACTATTTACAATAGTCAAATACAACCTCCTTGATTTTACGGCTACAAGGGATACCACCGATTACTACTTCCTTGTTTTCTCGGCTACAAGGAAACACCGATTCCTACTTCGTTGATTTCACGGCTACAAGGAACACACCGATTCCTACTTGATTCAACCCAAACGATGTTTACTCAACCCAAACAATTACAAACAACCCTAGAGCTCTTCAATAGCACTTGATTCAAAGAGACATGAGAAGAGAGTGTAGAGAGAAGAAGTTTGATCAAAATGGAATTGAATTCGGCAGAGTATAAGTGTAGAAATCATAAAAATGATTAAGAATAATTATATAATGAAAGAGGATGAAAGTGGAGAAGAAGATATGGTTAAAAATTCGGTTTTAACCCCTTTTTATAGAGTGTGAAAGGTTGCAACGGTTCTGAATCATTTCAAATATTGAAAAGACACATCCTTCTAAAATTGAAAAAACTGACAGCTATATGCCAACATGGTGTTTTTGGTGTGTCGACATACCTTAGTGTAATTTTGTATATTAAAGTATTTTTCAAGTGTTTTGATATAAAAATAATTCTGAAAATTCTTGAGTAAAAATCTAGTGTTGTAAATTAATATTATATAGTAGAAAACACATGAACACATAAATTTGAACTATATGTATTTATAAAATTATAACATTATAATATTTTAAACTATATAAATATATAAAGTATAAGAATATAAATATAAATTTTAAGTTTTGAAAAACAAAGAAGAATAAGAAAGGAAAAAGGATAGAAAATAAAATAGAGAGGATTGAGGATAGAATTGAGAATCAGAATTTGAAAATTAGAATTAGAATTTAAACTTGGAGTGCTATTTAGAGTCTTATAGAATCTAAACTTTATAACTATACTAATCTTAAACTCTTGAGATCCTGAATACTGATGAGTCTTGAAATTTCTCTGATCTTTAAATCTCTATTATCTTTAAAACTATACAGTCAACAGTAATGTTACCTGTATATAATTCATGCATATATATATATATATATATATATATATATATATATATATGTATATGTACATGTATATATATTCTAGATAAAGATGTTAGTATACACTTTATAATCAGTGATGACTAAAATAAGGTTATTGTCATCAAAACTCCATTCTTCAGCAATCTCCCCCTTTTGGATGATGACAACCTTAGTTTATAAAATATCATACCTGTATATACCCGTTAACGATGATCCTTTAAACACTCCCCCTGTCTATATGAATCCTATAAACTATGTCTATATTTTATAATTTCTCCCCATTTGGCATTATTAAAAAAAATTATAAAGATACTCCCCCTAAATTTTATAACTATCTAAACATAACTCATAACTAAATCTATACTAAATTTCTAAAGTATATAAATAACTCCCCCTAAATACTAAATTTGTCTATATATCCTAGCATAAAGTACTACTCCTGAATCCATGCAATAAATGATCCTAAACATAACTATCCCCGATTTTGATTCTGATCTAAAATATTATAACTTCCCTTATATTTATGACTATACTATTCTAATAAACTAAATAGAAGGATAACAAACTAAGCAAACCAATTCATAATCAATTCTAACAAGCAAGTCATTCCAAATAAGCAATTCAAACAGACAATTCAAACAATCAATTAAAGCAATTATTTCAAGCAATCAATTCAATCAACCAATTCAAGCAATCAAATCAAGCAATCAATTCAGGGAATCAATTCACGCAATTAATTCAACTGAGCCAAACAAATCAATCAAGTTAATCAAGACAAAGCGAATATGTTATGTATTTGATTAATAATCCTATATTTCTAATTAGAAAAAAAACTTTTTCATATTATATACTTGTTATGTATGGAGTTAAAGTTAATATGTAATGTAGTGTCTTGGTTATGATGTAGTATGTCATATGCAAATCTAAATGAAGTAATATATTGATTGAAATGCAACTTGTGATGTGAATGATTTTAATTTGAGATGCATTGTAATTTATATTAATGATGTATCATATGAAATAAGATGTGTAATGATAGTATGCAGAATGATTTGGTATTTATATCTATTTAGATAAAATATATTCAAAGTACTATCTAATTATTATGCATATACATATATTATAAATTATTTTAATCAAACAAAAGTAATATACATTTATTTCTAGACTTTGGTTAATGATACTTATGAAAGTTATTTAAAGGATAGTAAAGATGAAAGTTTTATAGTATTCATAATATACAATAATTTTTTTAATAATTCTATGAGAAATGTGGAGTTAAATAATCTTAGTAGAATGCTTCTTTAATATAGTAAAAATTGAAGATTCTTTTAAAGAGAATATAGAATTGTATCATTTAAAGTAAACATATAGTCATAATTGTATATATAAAAATTATTTTTTAAAAAATACTTAAAATTGGATTTATTATGAAATATAAATCAATCTTTTGATACAAAAAAATTTTAAACTTAAACTTCTAGAAATAAAAATATATTAATTTGTTAAAGAACCGTTTATATGTTAAAGCTTTAAAAAGATATCTGTAGTCATAACAAAATTATGAAATCTGGATATAAATTAAACTCTAAAACTATAATTTCTTATATTTAAAACATAAAATCATATATATATATATATATATACATATTATTAATTTTTATACCAAAATATAAGGTTAAATATTTAAGCTTTTATAAATCCTAATAAGAAATCAAAACAAATATTTGAGTTACAAATAGTATTTGTGATAAGTAATCCAAAATTGTCATGAAATCATATTAATAATTTATAAATTAAACTATGTATGTTTAAACTATATAAAAGATAAATAAGTTTATATGTTTTAACAACATATAACAAAATTAGCATTGTATATCATGTCAACATGTTCATATAATTTTATTAATTTATCTACTTATAATAATTTTTTTTTGTGACAAGATAAAAGAAAATTAGTATACAGATAAATTTAATAATTAGAATTTGAACTAGCATTTTCTGATTGAGAGGGAAGTTTTAAAGTTTAAACCTTTGAGATGCTAAATTTGGATTTCATTCTATGGGCTGTCAACATATAGATATATGTATGTTGACATATATGTATTATTTAAAAGAGAATATGGTTTTGTGACTTTGGTTTTAAAATATCGATTTATATTTCAGGATTAACTATTTCCTAAAATAATATTAATCGTAACAAACATCCAAAATTTATTTTATTATTATATTAATTTAATTATAATTATTTTTGAATTTCAAATTTTAGTTTTGAATTTAAAATTTCAAAATTGAATTTTAAAGTTTAAATTTCAAATTTAAAACAAAGCAAAGCAAACAAAACATCCATTCAACCAAAAATTTAAAAATTAATAAAGGCATACCCGGTTTTTAGATCCATTTCGATATTCTCTGAATTCTGAATTGATCTTCTGGAATTTGAAGAAGAGATCTGCTCTATTGCGACGGGCTCTTTTTTCTGATCAGGATAGTATATTCATTTGCTGAGTTCGAACACCGTATGAGAAAGATATTGAAGATTTAGTGGTTCAGCCAACTTGGCGCCAAAATTTGAGTTTGAATTTTGTATTTTGAATGAATGGACACTTCTACTGCTATATAAAGGCCCAAAAGTCATGTCTCTTCATAACCACTTCTCCCCTGCTTCTTCTCGTTTTTCATTTCCAATCAAACTTTAAAGAGGCATAAATTCTTTGTTTCTTGACGGAATTGGATAAAATCAGCGGCAAATCGAAGAGGAATCCAAGGACTACTATCTAGTAATAGTTTGGGGATGAATTTGTATAAAGATGCGGATTTCGCTTGGACTTAATTGATCGCTAAATCGACCAAGACTGTTCAAAACCCGGATACGCTAACTCTAGGAGCACAACACATAAGAACAAACAACAGAAGACTTTTATAAGCATCATAATAATGTTACATCAAAGTACAGAATATCAGAATACATCAAAAATAATACAATGGAAGATTAATTTAAAATAAATGTAATATAATGCAATGGAAACAAATAAACTAACACAGCAGAAGACTATCAATGCTCTGGACATAGCTTTAAGCTTCGATCCAGAATCCTGCTAAATGAAATAATCAGCAAAACTAAACTACTGACTGTCCGTGTGGAAAATGTGGGCACTTAGAGTTTAGGTAGAAACAATACATTCCGAGTCAGTTATGGGACTAGTGTGAGAACTCAAAACAGTTATTAAACTTTTACTTTAATATAGGGTAAATCACGGGAAGACGCCATACAACAAGGAACGGGTTTACCCCCATGAATACCAGTGCATAAACAATAACCAATAATAGAGATATTGTGACAATCCCAATTTCGACAAACCAATTTTTGTTTTTGAAATTCCGATCTATCAAAACTCAGATTGGTTTGCTTTGATATTCTGTAGAAACGACAGAGACATAACATATTTCAGAGTTTAGAAAATATCTCACAGCGGAATGGATAAAATATAATATAAATCAAAGTATAGCATTACCGTATAAATAATACTGCCTAACCAGTAGCCAAAGCTATAATGTCTCATGTCACTGCCACAAATCTAACCTGTGGGTATGTTATGAGGAGGGGGTCAGAACACAAGTTATGGTGATTAGATTTAAGCTATACACTTTGGATAATCCTACATATACCGTTCAATCATATTTTCTTATTTATTAGGTTACTTGGTTAACAACACTAAAGGCTTACACACAATTCATACCCGTTTACTACCCAGTGGATTAACCTCATACATTATATGTGTAGCTACCCCCAATATTGAGGTACACCCCATAGTACCCCACTCGCATGGTCTCTAGCACAACACCATCGGAATATATGCAGTCCCTCATCCTACGTCGTAGTGACGTACATATAACAATATTATGTTCCGCATATATCCATCATTACTATGCCATGTAATCGTACTGACTATCACCTTTGTTTGAATTAGACCCCATACCGGAGTAATGCCCTCAAATCTACGATACACCACCCAAAGCAGATATGCATGTATCTAAACTGTCCCTCGTATGTATTGTTAATTGTAGCTCGATGCCTCAATCGTACATCCTCTAATGTGCACCGAGATCCATGGCAGGGGAATACAAGAAACACGAAACTCGGTCGGGAGCTTTTCCATATCTGTACAGTCCCATCTTTAAAGAGCCTCTATATACAGATATACCTAGGGTCTATTTTCATGGTGGCTATGGCCCCACCTCGGTCCCTCCCTCAACTAGTAAAGACTACAAGAGCTAAGCGACTGCCCCTACGCAACCAATCTAAACATCTATTTGGCGTCTCCCCTCAACCCCTTACCTCGATAGTGAAGGGTGAAATGGTAGCTAGGGTTTAGCTCTAGTCTTTCCGCATCCCACTGACTGCTGAAGACGGGTATCCGACGATCTACAATCCTTGTTGGTCATGACACTTCGCCTCCCAATTGAAGCAACAGCTGAATCACCCTGGTGTCACCGCGTCACAACATTCTGACTGCATAGTTGCTTCTGCAGTCAAGGCCCACCCACCTAGTAGTTACGCGCTGACCCAACCTCTATGAGCACAGCCTAAAACATCAACCACCGCACAGAGGACTATTAGGAGCACCTTATGTACCTCAAGAAGCCGCGTGCTCCCCCTCTAGTCCTTCGGAGCCGTCAGAACAATCAGATGAATGTGCACTCCCCCTCGTGCCTTATAACACCACAATGATCTACCCCGTTGGGTTATTCACCCTTAAATGTGCGGACTGGTTCATGCGCCTCACTTTAATATGTTATTAGACCCTATGTCTAAACATTATTTTACGTGCTTGCCTTACCTCATCAGGTTTCCTTTTAACTTATTTATTCTCATTCATATTGAATTCTTATTCATATTACCAAGTTTCTCTTACTTATTAATTTCAGTTATATAACTTAACCCATTTAAGTTTATTAATAAGCCACAATATGTTATTCCTTAGATTGTGGTCCAAGGTCTGAAATCCATGATCCCTTTATATTCTAATTTGATTTTATCATTACAATAACACGTTCTACTTAATATGTAATTAAGTATACCCCAATTCACATGTTTTCTATTTAACCTGTCAGTCATTATTTATGATTACATATAAATTATTTCATTTCATAAGTTTTCCTCATCCTTTCTCATTTAATCATAATTCCATTTTACATTGTCAATATAACTTATCATTGTTTACTTGTTAACTTAATTCTATTAACTAAGGCCCATTAATAAGTTTCTCTACCCATTTATTATAACCAATGTTATAATTTCCACTTGTCCACAGGACAAGCCTAAACATCCTTATCAACGGATTTCAGTCTTCAAAGCTTACAAATTACTTAGTTTATAATTAAGTACCACTTCCTATGTTTCATATATTCCCCCCTTTTCTCAACTGGTTTTTGGCTTTCCCCATTTACTGATTACTTAACTTACAATTAAGTGTCCTTTATCTCATTTTGCCAGTTATCCCATTTCCTTACGAGTTTATTATAACCTAAGTTATAACCTTCACTTGTCCCTAGGACAAGTCTACCTATTATACAACATTTTCATTAATGTTATGCATTTTAATAGGAGATTAACATTTTTACAAGTTATGCTTACCCTAAAAGGTGTCTTTAATTACATAACTTTATTATTTCTACCGGTTATGTATATCACTAGGTGTCTTTAATTACATAACCTTATCAGGCTAAGTTTGCAGGCCTACATGTAAATATTACCCTCCTTAGATTTGCCGAGCCCACCACTGTCAAACCAATTTTTACTTAACCCTAAATTTAGTTCATATTCATACAATCCCTATGGATTTGATTAGGTTAAGTAGTCCAATTTATTACCATGTCCATTTATGGTTTATAATGGGCTAGACTTCCCACATTAGGCCAACAACTTGTGGATGTTGGATATGCCGGTCGGGTCTGGGAAGACTTCTTCCACAAGCTGGGCCTAACCTCGTGTCATATCCCTTCTCGTGTTTGCGCACTTAGACCTCTCACATTAGGTTCAACATTAGTGGCTGCTGGATATGCCTGTTGGGTCCGGGCAGACATCAACCACAAATGCAACCTAACCTCGTGTCATAAGTGCAATTACAATTTCTAATTGTAATCCTAGGCATTCATCTTCATTTATTCAATTCTATGTATATAATTATACAACCATTTTAACTCACACAGGTAAGGGCTCTGGTATATGAATGGGACAAATCAATATGCAATATGAACAGTGGTAGTTACTGCCAATATTTTTAACAAGTCAATAACATATAAACATTTCCAATATTTCAACTAATCTTATATATGAATTTTCAACCATTTTTGTTCATATCAGATTGCGCCTCCAAGTTAAAGACTCAAAACATAATATATGTTATGCTCCAAAATTCCATTTCAAATTATGCCCCGAATCCTAATATATGTCGCGTGTCTTCCTACATGTAATTAACTTTATTTTAAATAACATATAGTTCTCCAATAGTGCATCATTTACACAATTCATAGGTTCATAAAATGGATCTATACGACGTTATTCATTTTTCTTAAACATTCAAGTAAATGTACATCTCAACATATTAACTAATTGAACATATTATTCATTTCAGCGTAGTGATGCATTTCATAAAATTAAATCTTCCAATATGTTCATCATGGGGAATGCCAAACAATAGAGGTACTATTATTCAAAAAGTATATATTAAACACACTCACCTTTCATGCTTTTCCCAAATTTTGGATCCAATCCATTCTATCATCCATGGTTTCCCTTTTCCCTTTAATTTGATTCACAACCTAACGACCATGGACTTATTATTTCATGAAAAGAGAAGAGAAATAATTTTAATTTATTGGTTCTTAGAAGTTTACCTTGCATTCATGATTCAATAATCTTTTTATTAACTTTGATTCCCTCATCCAGGTCTGAATCCATAATTCTCCTAGGCTAACATTTTAATCTCAGAATAGATTTGAGAACAGAAAGGGAGAGAGCCATGGAAGAGCTCCAGCATAACCAACGAATTATGATGTTTAGGGTTAGGTCTAGTGTCTTATTTATAGGTACTCAAGACCTTATCGTACACGCAGCGTTGAGTCAGCATTGAACCCAGTTAAGAAAATAGTCCAGGTTCGTAGATAAATCTAACTAGATCTTATCGTACACGTAGTGCTGAGTCAGCATTGGGTCTCGCAAGCTGTTTTGGCATAGAAATTTGATTTTTGAATGTTTGAATTTATTTAACTTTTATATTCACATGTAATCTTCTTATGCATATACAATTCTTATAACGATCATTTTACGTGTATATATATATATATATATATATATATATATATATATATATATATATATATATATATATATATATGCACAGTTTTTGTTTTGTTTTCAAAATTCAAACAGTGTTGCACCATTATTTGATTCTTGCTATATTTCATTGATTGCAGCCTTATCTTGAATTTTATCTCTTATATACATATACATATATATATATATATATATATATATATATATATATATATTCTCATAAATATGCATATATTTTCTTCATTTCCTTATATGTACATTCTAATCCTCTCAAATTTTGAATTTGTATACGTACATATATTTGTATGCTTAGTTGGCTCTCTCTAAAACAAAGAAAAAAATTATGTCGCTGTCGGGGTTCAAACCCCTCGACCTCTATGTTAATAAGTTTAGAAACAATGGTTGTCATTTTTCTCCTTCTTTAACCTTATTCTCATGTTTTGCTACAATACTTCATTTAAATGTTTCTCCTTCACCTTAACTCGTTTTTTTTGCAATCCATAGGTCTAAATTGACCAGAAAATCGCCCCGAACGCAATGATGCTAATGTCATGGCCAAACACTTGAAGCTCTTCATTTTTTTTTATAAATATGCATTTTAATCGCATTACGTTTCTTCTTATTGCATGTAATTTATTAATCTTTTCTCTATTTCAATGTATGAACTTATTACATGCAATTATATTATCATATTTTATTTTATTGTCATAAAATGCGGGGTGTTACAGATATGGATCTACAATGCATCAATCAACATGCAATTTTCCAATCTATCCATTTAGGATTAATCCCCAAACTTAGATTTCAAAATCCAATTCACTTTATAGAAATTATTCCTTTGGACTTTATTTCCCGATTTATTATTTCAAATCATTTGAAATACATATCTAGCTTTTATATCAAGGAAGATTTCCCTTCAGGATCTCAAACCAAAATCTTTGGAAATTTGAATTCCAAAATGTCACAATGCATACAAACAAGTATGCAACCAAACATCGGTAGGTTTCTCCCATCAACAAGGCAAAGGGCACACACCTAAGTAACTCGATATATATGTACACCTCCCATGATGGAGCAGGCTACACTGACGATGCACCTCCCACGCATGGAAGCATACACCACCCAAATCCATTTATGGCTACAACACCCATACTTTTAGTCACATTGGTTACCCGAATCTTTAGCCACATACTAAATCATTTCATATCCCGAAATAGGATAAATCATTTCACAACATAATAATCACAAGTACTTTCAAACTACAGTACTTCACATCAGCAATTCACACATATGATCAGTCATTATTAATCACACAACCTTTGAGCTCATATGTATCAAAGAAGGGTGTTAAGCAAGAGAATGAATTCTCCGCCACCAAACAGATACGTTATCAGTAGCGACTAATTGGTCATGTGATGAACTACAATGTCAAACACATAATACATTTTGAAATCTTTTCGACAACATCGGGTTTAGGCCTCGAAATCCTTTCTGTTTTATAAAACATTTTTTCAAAACATTCCCTATCCAAAATCGGGAATACATTTCTTTTCACTCAAGAAAAATATCATTTCAAAATCATTCATTAAATTAGAAATGAACTCAACAACATCGCTAAATCATCTCATAGTCAAATCGTGAAGTGTTTCACAAGATGTTAGCATACAAATATTCTACCCAGCTCAATGCTAAATAAAAAAGCATATTTTCTCATAAACTTGTCGAGCACAATCCAAACAATCAGTCAATCACAATCAATATCAATATCCAAGTGTTTTTGGTTTATATCTCATCTCATGTTTTGGTATATTTAATCACCATTCATTCTTTCAGATCTAATTAAAGATTTATCAAAACTCTTTGTAGTTTTAATCTCTAAAATCATTACTTAATGATTATTCACTTTATAGAAATTAATCCTGCTTTTAACTGGGTTAAAGAACCAATGTCCTTTAAAACAAAGTTCACAATAAACGCAAAAACATCTTCCACCAAAAATGGAATCTTCACGGAAATCATAATAGTATATAATCGATATATATTTCCGTATAAAATCAATACTATAAATGGAATGATGGCAAAACCTTTTTAAATTCCATAAATAGTAATGGTCTTCCTTCGTAGAAGCTCTTCTCGATTATTACAAAATCGAATTCCATTTAATTCCAATTTAAAATTTTAAATTGGAAAACTTTACTTTCGAAAATTTCCATTAAATCTTAGAATAAAGATTTATAAATTCCAAATGTTAACTTCGCTGTTAATCGGGTTTAAGAACTCATGTTATTTAAAACGTCATTCACGACAAACCCTAAATCCCGTTTGATATTAAATTCAAGGTTCTAAATAGAAATTATATCGGCTTATATTGAATATTAAATTCTAAAACCAACAAACATCATATTGGGAATAACGATATATATATATTTCAAATTCCTCAACAATATCTGTATAATCAATTTGACACCCCACGTCCGTTAATGTCACTCACTAAGGGAATGCATTAAGTTTTGTGTAGCGTTATAGGTAAACAAATATAAATAAGATAGGAACGAAAACGTAAATTTTTATTTCAACATAAATCATAATACCGTGGTCCACAATACCATAAGTCACAAAAAACCATTACAATAAAAAAACTTCTGTCTTGCACCATCAAAGTACATAAGAATATAAAGACATAATTCCCCAACTGAAAGAGTTAAGCCATGGTAGAGACAAGACCTTGAGCAATACTTCAGAAGTAGCTCCTAGCAAGATGATATCTGAGTCCTGACTGAGCCTGAGTGTTTCCTCCCTGAGAACCTGGGGGAGGGGGGAACGGAATAAAGAAGGAAAAACAAAAGGGGCAAACATAAAGTCTAGCGAGTCTAGTTACTTTTAGCCAGTAAATAAATAAAAGTAACGTGATAGGCAAATAAAGTGGATAAGAGAATTCACAACATAAATGGCAGGTGTGACAAGGTAAACAGGATAAGGTGTATATGCTTCTAATGATTACTCTGCATTGTTACTAGTATATCCAGAAAGAGATTATCCCTTCAACTATAAGGTGGTAGAGTTAGGTATCCGTCCTAATGTATCCTAACTATTACCCTGATCAATCGGCTCCCTAACCCTCGTAGATACCTTGTGCTGGCCCTACAGTAGGAGGTATCACTTCCTAAAGTGGCAACCCCTCATCGTAATAATGCGCACAACCATATCTACAGGTGTCACGGTCGTCTTATCCCTTCTAACCGGCTCATGCATGCACATGGCCCGGTCGGTTTGTGCCGCCGACACCGTCCTCCACATTTGGATCTCTTACAATCAGTTAGTAAGCGTGCCCCTTCTCCGCCTAGTACGAAGTATTTTATTTTGATACTTACTCCGGGTTACTGACTGAAAATGGTCCCATACAATATAATACAAGATCTCCCCTTGTCTTGTATCGCCCACTAGGTTTTCACTGATTATGACTAGGTGTCTTTAATTACATAGCCTTATTTGTTTCTGCCAGTTATGCTTACCCAAAAGGGTGTCTTTAATTATATAACTCCAGTCTTTCTACCGGTTATACTTACCTGCAGGTGTCTTTAATACATAATTCCCAATCTTCCAACCATTTATGCTTACTTATAGGTGTCTTTAATACATAACCCGATCATTTCTACAATTTATGTTTACCCTAAAAGGTTTCTTTAATTGCATAACTTTATTTTTTCCACCACTTATGTATATAAATAGGTGTCCTCATCAGGTTAAGTTTGTGGGCCTATACATACTAATACTACCCACCTACCTAAGATTTACTTAACACTCCCACCGATCCAAGCTTGTTTATTTAATGGTTAAGTTTGTGGGCCTATATATACTAATATTACCCAACTACCCAAGATTTACTTAACCCTCCCAATGATCCAATCAATTTTACTTAACCCTAACTTCAGTTCTTATTCATACAACCCCTTATGGATTAGTTTAGGTTAAGTAGTCCAATTTATTACCATGTCCGTTTATGGTTTATAATGGACTAGACCTCCCACATTAGGCCTACAACGTGTGGATGCTGGATATGCCGGTCGGGTCCAGGCAATCTTATTCCACACTTGGGCTTAACCTCGTGTCTTAGCCCGATTCGTATTTATGCACTCAGACCTCCCACATTAGGTTCATCATTAGTGGCTGCTGGATATGCCGGTCGGGTCCGGGTAGACGTCCACCACTAATGCAACCTAACCTCATGTCATAAGTACAATTACAATTCCTAATTGTAGTACTAAACATTACATTTTTAATTAATTAACCAATTAACCTTTTGTAGGTGTCAATACCTATTTTACCCAATAATTTGAATTACATGTCAAAAAATGTTCATATTCAAATCATGCCATTTTTAACCCTTTTTCCTCTGTTCCTTAACTAACGCCCTCACAAAATTATCAACATGCCTAGGCTAGACAATAGCCTAGTCATAAATGATAATTGGGAAAATAATGAGAATATAACTAAAATAATCATTTCGGCATAAACATAAACTAGCATGATAATAAGGTGAACATACATACTAGCATGGACATGAAATTGTCATCATAACAAGGTGGACATTAAACTGATGAATGATTGGCAGTCAATTGATTCTAACATAACTATGATGTCACAATAAGCATAGTAAGATCTAAATTAGCAAATTAGATGTCCAATCAGTTTAGATCTAACATGATAACACAAGGTGATAAATTAGACCACATAACTCAGATCTAGAGGTTAAAATAGATCTAACATGATAACACAAGGTGATAAATTAGATCACATAAAATAGATCAAACATGATAACGCAAGGTGATAAAGTAGATCACATAAAATAGATATAACATCATAACAAAAGATGATAGATTAGATCATATAAAATAGATCTAACATGATAACGCAAGGTGATAAATTAGATCACATAAAATAGATCTAACATGATAACACATGGTGATAATCTAGATCTGACTAACAGTTTCAATGTCCACATAAATTAGATCTACTAGTATAGAAATAGATCGACGCAAATTCACATCATAGCATGTCATAGAAGTTATAATTAAGACAAAGTTTTGGATCCAATCCTAACCAAATTCAAGGTGACTTATGTTCATGATTTACATAAATGATTAGATCGATCCAATGATATAACTGTCCAAATTAACAGATTTATATTAACCACAATATAGTTACAAATCAAGATCCACAATAATAACATAGTAGAATGATCACAATTGAATTGGATATAGAGAAATAGATCTATCATGACATAGCATAAGATATGATAATAGCGTGGATTCATGGTTTACACATGTCCAAATCACAATCTTTCATAATTTACTTTTATTTATGTAAACCTAAAAGCAACTAGAACTCATTGTGATTGGATTGCTAAGATGATAGAAAAGAAGTTGGTACTGAGTCTATGCTTGAATTTCAGAATTTGATTTGCTTTAATTGATAGTAGAAGATGAGAGCCCCTAGTTCAGTTTAGACTCTGGCAGAGTTTAGCCGCCATTGTTTCTTTGTGAAGAAAACAAAGGAATTGAGGTATATTTATAGCTGTTAGGTTACATAATTCGGATGTCAACTCAGCCCTAGAGTGAATCAGACCACATGCTGACACCCAATTGGGTCTGGATGCCCAAAAACATACATAGTCGCACTTTACATGTGCGCTAGTGTAAAAATACATGGGCGCACATGTTAACTGCACTGGGAATTTCTGCTTTTTCCGCCAAACTTCTACCGTCCATAACTTTTTCATACGTTATCTGTTTTATGCAATCCATGTGTCTACCTTGACCAGAATTTCGAGACGGACGCAATGGTGCAGTACGTTTCCCTTAATTTTGAATTTTAAATTAATTATTCTTTAATTTACCCACTTAATGTTGTTAGAATTTCGGGGTGTTACATTCCCCCCTAATCAAAGTATTTCGTCCTTGAAATCTTTATGTTGAAAAGAGTGTATCCTACCATCTATCATCCATCTACTCATCCACCAAGCACTGGCATCCATTGTCCCTAAAGATTTCTAATACATATATGAGTATATGCAAAGGTGTGTGTATATGTCCCAATACTAATGCGAAGATCAAGCGGTCTGCTGATTTATTTGACCTCCTTAATGCAATGTATGTTAGTGCCATGAATCCAATATATATGCAAATAATCCTATTGTAACATGCCAGTTTTATATGTGTGCACACTCATTCATCCAAATGCAACTTCCATATGCTAGTACATCCATTTCCATCCATGAAAGAAAAGAAAATGCACACACATCCATATGCAATATGAGAGTGATTAGCCGATCTAGTGCACAATATGTGTGTATATGCATCCACATGCAACCACTAGCAAACACTTGCATCCACATGCATCCATCAAACATAACATGTTTTGAACACATGTTTTCATCCGTAGGATTCCGATCTAAATGTCAAAATACTATAGATAGGATATACTCAAATTGTAGAAACAAGTGTGAATAAACGCTTTCGGAAGAAGTTAAGAACATTCCCTTGAAAAGAAAAGGGTACAAAGTGCAAAAATCTTGTCTTCCGTCTCCCAAGTTGCATCTTCTTGGTTGTTTTGCCATTAGACCTTTACCAACTTGACTTCCCGTTTGCGTAGCTTATTAACCTCCGATCCA
Organism: Allium sativum; assembly: GCA_030737875.1. Classification (NCBI taxonomy): domain Eukaryota; kingdom Viridiplantae; phylum Streptophyta; class Magnoliopsida; order Asparagales; family Amaryllidaceae; genus Allium; species Allium sativum. Next base: position 68,506,931 of record CM060909.1, on the reverse strand, counting down.
TGTAAAAGTCATTCTGTAGATCCCCACCAGCGAGTCGGTGGTCTACAGGGTCATCCATATAATGCTTCGAATGGTTCCATGCCAATGCTAGCTTGACAACTATTGTCATCGGAAAAATCTACTAAAGGAAGATGCTCTTACCAAGTCCCTCCGATGTCTAGGATACACAGCCTTAAAGATCTTCAAGAATTTTGTTCACCCTCTCCGTCTGTCCATCGGTCTGAGGATGATAAGTGGTGCTTAAACACAACTGTATACCTAATGCTTCTTGAAAACTTCTCCAAAGTTCCCTGGTGAAGATGGGGTCATGATCGCTCACGATGCAGGAAGGTACTCCATGAAGATGAACTATCTTATGAACATAAAGTGCTGCCAACCATGCTGCCGTCCTCTTGATCTTAACGGGAATAAAGTGGGCGCTCTTAGTAAGTATATCTACTACCACCCAAATGCTGGTGTTTCCTTTTGTTGACCTAGGCAAACCATCTATTAAATCTATAGGGACGCTCTCCCACTTCCAATGTGGGCCCTATGATGGATGGAGTAAGCCACCAGGCTTCCTTTACTCAACATTGAGTTGCTGGAAAAATAAACATTGAGAAACAAACTCTGCTACATCTTTCTTCATCCCATCCAAAAAAAAAACCTTTCTCATGTAGCTCCCCTGCTTGTTTACTGCGCTCCCTTCTTTCTCTTGGACCCATATGGTGCGCGGGAAATACAACTGGCTTTGCATTGTCCACCAAATATATGCGGAAATTGATCTCGTGCCTTGGGGGTAAACCCCAAACCTAATTATAGGCATCAGGATACGCACGGACTACTGGAACAGATTTTAAATCATCGATAGATGCGTCAAGTGACTTTGCGAAACTCAACATAACAGATCCACTGGGTCATAAGTAATCTCGAGGGTCCTCCCTTGGCAAGTCATCAGTCTAACGACCCTCCTCTTACAATCTAGAATGGAACCATACATGGCTAGCCAACCTATCCATAGAATCAAACCATAGCGCACGAAACAAGATGTGTGTCGCACTCAAACTCAATGCTTAACACATATATTCTCTAACCCCGACAAATCATAGATAAGTGAGCCGAACCACAAATGGGGTTTGAAACAACTACGGGATCCACTACCGTATTGGTAATTAAGTGCAGAGATTCAACTACAGAACTTGATATAAACAAGTGCGTAGCACCAGAATTGAAAAGAGTTTTATTTGGATAATTTGAGAAGGGGAAATTAAAAATTCAATGGAAAATTTACCACCTCTATCTGGTACATTGACCATGAGAACATACACCTTCCCTTCAGAAGATCCTGCCCTTTAGTCCTATCCATGTTTCTTCGGGCATTCCTTTGTATACTGTCCGGCCTCACCACAGTTGAAGCAAGCATTCTTCCTTTTCCAACATTCTTTTACCAAATGGCCCGTGGGCCCATAACTATGACACTTCCTATTTTCTCGGGGTTTGCAATCTTTGGCCAATTGAACCTTACATCTACAACCATTACATTTCTTCTTAGAGAGATCACTACTTGCGATGGTGGAGGAACAAAAACTGCAGCTGGGGGAGGGACGTCTCCCTGGCTCCCAGTTGGTGTCGTAGCCTTAAGATACCCATGGAACCAATCTGGTACTTGAAGGTCCTCGGCAATATTTGGTTCCTAGACATGCTAAAAAGAAAAAGGAAGAGATTCAGACAAAGGACCGAAGGATATTACATATGGCATTTTGAGGAATGTTTTTCAAAACAGACTTTTCTTTTTGAAACTATTTCTTTAAAAATCATTTTTAAAATAATTTTCAAAAACTTTTATCTAATCTGGTAACCTACAACTCTGATACCAAATGTGACACCCCACGTCCGTTAATGTCACTCATTAAGGGAATGCATTAAGTTTCGTGAAGCGTTATAGGTAAACAGACACAGAATAATTACAAGACAGATATAAATAAGATAGCAGCGAAAACTTAAATTTTTTATTTCAACATAAATCATAATACCGTGGTCCACAATACAATAAGTCACAAAAACCATTGCAATAAAATAACTTCTGTCTTGCACGATCAGATTACATAGGAATATAAAAACATAATTCCCCAACTAAGAGAGTTAAGCCATAGTAGAGATAAGAACTTGAGCCATACTTCAGAAGTAGCTCCTAGCAAGATGATATCTGAGTCCTGACTAAGCCTAGGTGTTTCCTCCTTGAGAACCCGAGGGGGGTGGGGGTGGGGGGGGGGAGGGAACGGAAGAAAGAAGGAGAACCAAAAAGGGTCAGACATAAAGTATGGCGAGTCTAGTAACTATTAGCCAGTAAACAAATAAAAGTAACATGATAGGCATATAAAGTGGATAAGAGAGATCACTACATAAATGGAAGGTGTGATAAGTTAGACAGGATAAGGTGTATATGCTTCCAAGGATTACTCTGCATTGTTACTAGTATATCCAGAAAGAGATGATCCCTTCAACTATAAGGTGGTAGAATTAGGTATACATCCTAATGTATCTTAACTATTACCCTAATCGATCAGCTCCCTAACCCTCGTAGATACCTTGTGCTGTCACCACAGTAGGAGGTATCACTTCCTAAAGTGGCAACCCCTCGTCGTAATAATGTACACAACCATATCTACAGGTGCCACGGTCGTCTTTTCCCCTTCTGCCTGGCTCATGCACGCATATGGCCCGGTTGATTTGCGCCGCCCACACCGTCCTCCACGTTTGGATCTCTTACAATCAGTTAGTAAGCGTGCCCTTTCTCTGCCTAGTACGGAGTACTTTTTTGATACCTACTCCGGGTTAATGACTGAAATGGGTCCCACACAATTTGATACAAGCTCTCCCCTTGTCTTGTATCCCCCACTAGGTTTTCACTGACTAAGTATACCACTAGGTGTCTTTAATTACATAGCCTTATTTATTTCTACCAGTTATGCTTACCCTAAATGGTTTCTTTAATTATATAAATCCAATCTTTCTACCGGTTATGCTTACCTACAGGTGTCTTTAATACATAACCCCCAATCTTCCAACTGGTTATACCTACCTATAGGTGTCTTTAATACACAACCTTATCATTTCTACAAGTTATGTTTACCCTAAAAGGTGTTTTTAGTTACATAACTTTATTTTTTCCACCGTTATGTATACCACTAGATGTCCTCATCGGGTAAATTTTGTGGGCCGATACATACTAATACTACCCACCTACCTAAGATTTACTTAACCCTCCCACTAATCCAAGCATATTTGTTTAATGGTTAAGTTTATGTGCCCATATATACTAATATTACCCACTTACCCAGGATTTACTTAACCCTCCCATTGATCGAATCAATTTTACTTAACCCTAACTTCAGTTCTTATTCGTACAATCCCTTATGGATTAGTTTAGGTTAAGTAGTCCAATTTATTACCATGTCCATTTATGGTTTATAATAGGCTAGACCTCCCATATTAGGCCTACAACGTGTGGATGTTGGATTTGCCGGTCGGGTCTGGATAGTCTTATTCCACAGTTGGGCCAAACCTCGTGTTTTAGCCCGATTCGTATTTACGTACTTAGACCTCCCACCTTAGGTTTAACATTAGTGGTTGTTGGATATGCCGGTCGGGTCCGGGTAGACTTCCTCCACTAATGCAACCTAACCTAGTGTCATAAGTACAATTACAATTCCTCATTGTAATTACTAAACATTTCATTTTTAATTAATTAACCAATTAATTAATCCTTTCCTTTTATAAGTGTCAATACCTATTTTACCCAATAATTTGAATTACATGCCCAAAAATGTTCATATTCAAACCTTGCCATTTTTAACCCTTTTCCCCCGTTCCTTAACTAGTGCCCTCACAAAATTAGCAACATGCCTAGCCTAGACAATAGCGTAATCATAAACGATATAGGGAAAATAATGGAAATATAACTAAAATGATCATCTTGGCATAAACATAAACTAGCATGATAATAAGGTGAACATACATACTGGCATGGACATGAAATTGTCATCATCACAAGGTGGATATAAAACTGATGAATGGTTGGTTGTCAGTTGATTCTAACACGACTATGATGTCACAATAAGCATAGTAAGATCTAAATTAGCAATTTAGATGTCCAGTCGGTTCAGATCTGTCATGATAACACAAGGTGATAAATTAGATCACATAATTTAGATCTAGAGGTTAAAATAGTTCTAACATGATAACACAAGGTGATAAATTAGATCACATAAAATAGATCTAACATGATAACGCAAGGTGATAAATTAGATCATATAAAATAGATCTAACATGATAACGCAAGGTGGTAAATTAGGTCACATAGAATAGAGCTAACATGATAATGCAGGGTGATAAATTAGATCACATAAAATAGATCTAACATGACAACGCAAAGTGATAATCTAGATCTGACTAACAGTTTCAATGTCCACATAAATTAGATCTACTAGTTTAGAAATAGATCTACACAAATCCATATCATAGCATGTCATAGAAGTTATAATTAAGACAAAGATTTAGATCCAATCCGAACAAAATTCAAGGTGACTTATGTTCATGATTTACATAAATTATTAGATCGATCCAATGATTTAACTGTCCAAATTAACAGATTTATATTAACCACAATATAGTTACAAACCAAGATCCACAATAATAACATAGTAGAATAATCACAATTGAATTGGATCTAGAGAAACAGATCTATCACGACATAGCATAAGATATGATAATAGCATAGATTCATGGTTTACACATGTCCAAGTCATAGTCTTTCATAATTTACTTTTATTTATCAAAACCTAAAAGCAACTAGAACTCACTGTGATTGGATTGCTAAGATGATAGAATAGAAGTTGTTGTTGAGTCCATGCGTGAATCTCAGAATTTGATTTGCTTTAGTTGATAGAAGAAGATGGGAGACCCTTATTCAGTTCAGACTCCGGCAGAGTTTGGCCGCCATTATTTCTTTGTGAAGAAAAAAAAAGGAATTGAGGTATATTTATAGCTGCTAGGTTATAGAATCCGGATGTCACCTCATCCCTATAATGAATCGGGCCACGGGTCGACAACCAATTGGGTCTGGATGCCTTAAAACATAAATGGATGCACTTTACAGGTGCACCGGTGCAAAAATACATGGGCGCACTTATCAAGTGCTCCGGGAATTTCTACTTTTTTCAGCCAAACTTCTACCGTCCATAACTTCTTCATACGTTATCCGTTTTACGCCATCCAGGCGTCTATATTGACCATAATATCGAGATGGACGCAATGGCGCAGTCCGTTTCCCTTTATTCTGAGTATTAAATTAATTATTCTTTAATTTATCCACTTTAATGTTGTTAAAATTTCTGGGTGTTACAATCACGGAATCCAATTTCGAAATATTCCGAATATTATTTCCATTCAAATCCATTCCAATTTATTCACTGGAAAATTCTGGTTATTTTAAACCCCTTTTCTGATCCAATTTGTGTATTTAAAAATATTGGATTATTATTCTAGTTAATTACTAGTTGATTCAGATAAAAATATCTTTTATATTTTCAAATATGGAATTTTTCATCCAAATCATTTACTATGATTTTACATAATTTTTCCATATTTTTAATAATTTTATTAAGGCCTGTACAGGCGGTTTCCAATAACGACCACCGAACTGCATCCATAACGACCTTTTCTAAAATTGATTTGGGCATATTTTCAGATCTAACCATTCAAAAATTAAATCTCTTATATTCATTAGAAAGCTCTTTTTGATACGAACCTGACGGTTCTAGTTTTAGGAGAATCCGATGGTTGGATCTCCCGTTACGTCGATTCGAAGTCAATGGTCGAAATTCGCGAACGGTCGCTGCGCGGCGCGTTCTATTCAAGCCATTAATATATATATATATATATATATATATAATATTTCGTTGAATTCCATTCAAATCGTATTTTATAAATCGTTTATAAATCCATTTTAAAACGATTCCAACTTCTATTTCATTTTTAAATAAAAATTGAATATTCCATTACATCACAATTCCATATAGTGCATATATATGTTAAAAATAATACTTTTAACAATCCAATAATTATTCCATTTCACGACTATTTTATATATCTCATATATAAGCTAAAAATAATATTTTTAGCAAACAAATATTTATTTCATTACGTGACCATTTTATATATCGCATATATTAGCTAAAAATAATATTTTAGCAAACAAATATTTATTTCATTACATGACCATTTTATATATCGCATATATATATTTTATTCACATCTCATATATATATATACTTTATTCACATCGTATATTTATATTTTATTCCACAACACACACAGATATATATGTATATATATTTTATTTCACAACACACACACACACACACACACACACACATATATATATATATATATTTATTTCACAACACATATATATATTTTATTTACAACGCATATATATATATTATTTTCATCATATACAATTTTCACAACGCATATATATATATATATATATATATATAATTTACACAATGCATATATATTTTTTCACAACGCATATATGTATTATATTATATTATATATATATATATTCATTTCACATCACGATCACAACACAATCAAATAAATCATCCACGGTCTGTGGACGAGGGACGTGAGCTAACAGGCACCGTACAACATTTGTGATAATTAAAAACTAATAAAAATCATTATTGGCAGTTCATAACTGCAGTTATAAAATAAATAAATGTACAAGTATTACAGTGAGAGAGTTCTCACATTGTGTTCCACTCCGTCATTCTTTAAATGATGATTTTATTTTGTTTGAATTTAAATTTGCCTCAAATTCTGATTTGCTCCAAATTTATTCCAGTCAGTTTCGTCGTGTAGTGTTCGTTGTTGTGATTCCAACGAACTTCGTTTCGTGTGATTCTGATATCATTTTAGCAAATTATGGGATTTACACGTTTAATAACATTAATAAATAATTAAAATATAATTAATTATAATTACATTCTTAAGCCTTCTTCACCGAATAACCTTTCTAGGTTTTCACGAATAATGAAACACCCCACCTCCGTTAGGGTCACTCTCACAGGGAATGCCCTAATTTTGGTGGAGGTTTATAAGTATAAGTCACAGATATACAAGACAGATATAAGAACACATATTTTTGAACAGCGGAAAACAACAACTTTTATTTCATTAAAATACGTGTCACACCAACCATACCATAATTGTCTTACAATACTTCCAAAAACATAACATCTTCATAACTGTCTTGATTACATTATTTAAAGAAGCATAAAGAAAACATAAATAAACTGCAAAAGTCCCATAATTGCTGTCCAAAGCCATAGTCCAAAACGAAAAGATCCAAGCAATACATTCTTTCTCTTCAAGCTGGATATGAAGGCTGGTTAAGCTGCGGTGTTCCCTCCCTATGGACCTGGAGGGGGGGACGGAAGAAAAGAAGACGAAAGAAAAGTATTGTCAGACATAAAGCCTGAGTAAGTCTAGGACTATTCAGTCTATGAATAAAGAACTGGGTATGATAAGTATAAACTAGAAATGGGAAAGCACCATAAACTTAGTTAAGTTGTCTAGGGTCGAATATACTATCGTACCCCATATTAATCTCTGTACCCATATAAACTAGTTCCTAACAGGCACCCCATAATCAGGGTGAAGTGATCCATTTTATGATGATCGGCTCCTACTCGCATAGTTACATGTGTCTTACGGCCCCCGATGTTGTAGTTACCTATGCTGGTCCCACCATGGGGTGTATCAAGTCCCATGGTGGCGGCCCGACACAATCCTAGAATGCACAGGTATGCTACTGGTGCCCAGTGCCTTATTTTTCTGCACCGGAGTGTGTGCACGCCCGCACCCCGTTAGAACCTACACTGCTGCACCACCGCCGTCGATTTGACCGCTTACAATCAGCCCAGTAATCGTGCCCCACCCTGCCTAGTTTCAGGGTATCATGATACCTTTTAGGGTTACTGCTGAAAAGGGTCCCCCGCTACTAGGTTTTCTATTTCTAGCCAACATGCTAAGTTGGTTAAGTGTTTTATAAATCTAACCCCCAATCAGTCTGTTTAGTTTAGCATGTTCCATTTTGATTAAGTATTAATATAATTTACTTAATCCTATCAACCCTGACTCAGCCTTAATTGTTTTATTAAAGCCTTGACCTCTCACATTAGACTGGTATTATTGTGGCTTCCTGTTGCCGGTTGGGTCCGGGCAGTCTTACGCCACAACTCAGTCTAACCTCGGGTCCTTATTGGGCTCCGTGTTTAACCACCCACATTGGATAGGTATTGTTGTGACTACTGGACAGCCGGGCGGTTCCGGGCAGGTTTACATCACAACTCAATCCAACCTCGGGTTAAACACATTGTATTTTCTACATTTACATATTTTGTCTCTTTTCTTTTTATATGTAAATATTTGCGGTCCATTATTCAAATTCATCTTTATTGATTAAGATTTATTTATGTCACTTAATTGTTTTTCAAGGTTGTTGGCATGCGTCAAACATGCCAACACATATGTTCTATATTTTAGCCCAAACGTCATTACCCCCGTTTTATACGTTCGCTCCAATGTAAGGTGTGTTGGGTTTAACACTTAAACCCAATTTAGCCATATGAAAAGGGGAGGCTTATAACATGGTGTTTATAAGGTAACATAAAAAGGGGAGTGTGAACGCATGAACTTGCAACATAACGATTCAATTAACATAAGGTAGGCACATGTGAACTTGCAATTGTAACAACATATAATATAAGCAATACTTAAACATGAATCATTCTATTCACATAATCATGGTATAAACAAAACATGAATTATTCTATTCATGTAGTCATGGCATAAATAATACTTAAACATGAACCATTCTAATCATATAATTATGGCATAATCATAATTGAACATGAGTCCGTCTATTCATATAGTCATGGCATAAACATAATTGAACATGAATCCTACTATTCATATAATCATGGTTTTTATCCCATCTATGTAACTTGTAAGTGGGATGTAATTCTAGTGTAATTCTAATGTAACTTATGTGTCAAATATATTATCATATGATTATGATAACAACATAAGCCTAAAAACATGTTTTCAACTAGGCATAATAACAAACATAGTTTAGTCATGTTCATAAAATTAATACAAGCTTACAAAGACGCTTGCTTTGTCAGTATCACAAAATCATGATTTTTATACTTGAACTATGATGCCAATTCCAACATAACCTTCATATGAATCATAATACTTAAGTGGATCAAATTACACTAAAGATGACCAAAGAATTATACATCATGTTGGCCTAACAATAAATCATATATTCGCATGAATTTCAAATAAACTATTACAACATATAGTTGTTATTTTCAACATGAATCATATACTTGCAATTATCAAATGGGTGTTGTAAATAACTACCACAAACATGTAGTTTTCAATATGAATCATATGCTTGCATGAATCCCAATTAAAATTCCACAACATGTGGTTGTCAACATAAACCATATACTTGTATGAATCCAATCGTATACCATAATATTCCCAAATCGTTCAGCATCAAAGCAACATACAAATATAGATTATTATCGCCACAATTCCATTTCTTACTTTACACAAATCAACACAATTATTTAATTCACATCGGAATAGCACTCTACTTACAACGTATGACGAATCTTCAATTCAGGAATCTGAATTCTGAATTTGGAGATGCTATCCTTTGTTGTAGGCGTTGATTCGATTAACGTTGCTTTAAGCTTTGAATTATCTCCTAATTGTCTCTCTATTTCTGACTGCTATCCTCAGTCTCTCCTCAGCAGCATGACGGCCTCATCTCCATTTTAGTTTGTGTGAATTAGGGTTAGTCTTAGGTCCTTTTTATAGAGTTTATGAGTTGATTTAGACCGTCGATGAAGCTTGGTTTAATAATAGCCGTTCGTTTGAAGGAGAGACCAACCAGGAGCTGACACCTAGCCCTAGTGACAAGGCAAGGCTCAGAAAATCGACCAAACACAGACCAGGCCAGCCAGGGTGGGCTGGGTTCGACCTGGCACAGGGGCCAGGTCGACTCCCGAGTCGACCCCCAGGTCGACTCTAGAGTCGACCTGCCTGGGGCAGGTCGACACCTAGGTCGACTCCCAGGTCGACCTGGCCTGGCAGGTCGACCCTAGGGTCGACCCCCAGGTCGACTTGGTGGGTTTGGGCGGGAATTTTCCCGCCTACTCTGATTGGGCTGAAATTCAAATCTGTTTTCGAAATTTGAATTTTCTGAAACTTCATCGGGCCATAATTTGGTCATACGGGCTCCGTTTTTCGAAAACTCAGACTCTATTTCGCGTATTTTTCCGAGACGAACGCAATGGCATATCCCGTTTCCCTTAATACTATGATTTGAAATTTATTATACTTTAATTCGTGAATTTCACTGATATAAAATACACGGGGTGTTACATTCTCCCCCACATAAAAGGATTTCGTCCCGAAATCTTCAAGTTCAGGAAGAATGTACATCCTAACATCCAAACATCCATCTACTCATCCATCAAACATGAGCATCCATTGTCCTTAAAAGATTTCTAATGCTTCATGATAGTATGCGAAGTGTGTGTGTACATGTACTTATCTAATGCAAAATCAGGCGGTCTACTGATTCAGTTGACCTCCTTAATGCGAATTATGTAAGTGCTATGAATCCATTATGTATGCAAATCCTCCTATTCATCATTCTACATGAGTGCACAATCATTCATACAAATGCAACATCCATATGACAACATATTAAAGTTCAACCATATACGAATGCAAACATATATGCATATGCAATATGAAGTGATTGAGCCGATCTAAAACCTAGATTGTGTGTGTATATGCAACCACGAGCAACCACTAGCAATCACTTGCAACCACTTGCAATCATCATCCATAACATGTTTCAATTACATGTTTTCATCCAAAGGGTTTCTACCTAAAAGATAGGGTCGAGGAGACATACCTAAAAATAAAAGCGCAACTTAAGGAAAAAGGAAAGATCAAAGATGTACCCTCGAAAAGAAAAGGGTAGGCAGCGCGTATTCTAGCTTCAGTTTCCCAAGTTGTGTCTCCCTCGGCGTCGCTCCACTGAACTTTGACGAGCTTATCTTCGCGGTTGCGTAGCTTCTTCACTTCCGTTCCTAATATGCGGGTTGGAACTTTCCTTACGGTTGCTTCGCGTTCCACTTCGGCTTCTTCTAGGATATTTGGCTCTACCACTTCAGCAGACTCATGTAGACATTTTCGGAGATGTGAAACGTGAAAGACGTTGTGAACTCCGGCCAATTTTTCGGGTAGCTCTAATCTATAGGCCATTTTCCCAATTTTCTCAATGATAGGGAATGGCCCTACGAACCTTGGTGCTAGCTTTCCTGTGGTTCCAAAACGAACAACGTTCCTTAGCGGAGATACCTTAAGAAAAACTCTGTCCCCAACCTCAAATTCAAGGTCGGTCCTCCTTTTGTCGGCGTAGGACTTTTGTCTGTCTTGGGCCGTCTTCATCCTTCTTCGTATTAAGTCTACTTTTTCTGAAGTCTCTCGGATCATATCTGGTCCAAGTATGAGCTTATCAGTAGACTCCCACCAACAAGTGGGTGATCGACACGGTCTTCCATATAAAGCTTCGAAGGGCGCCATTCCGATGGTTGCTTGATAGCTGTTGTTGTAGGCAAATTCCACCAAAGGAAGATGGTCTTCCCATGTCCCTCCGAAGTCAAGGACGCATAGTCTTAGAAGGTCCAAAACTCTGTTCACTCTTTCTGTTTGGCCGTCGGTTTGGGGATGATAGGCTGTGCTCAAGCATAACTGTGTGCCTACCGCTTCTTGCAGACTCCGCCAAAACTCCCTTGTGAAGATAGGGTCTCGGTCACTAACAATGCTGGATGGTATTCCATGGAGTCGAACGATTTCCTTGAGGTAAAGAGATGCTAGGGATGAGGCAGTTCTTTTACTTTTGACAGGTAAAAAGTGGGTGCTTTTAGTAAGCCTATCCACTATTACCCAAATGCTAGTGTTGCCTCTCCTAGACCTAAGCAGCCCATCGATGAAGTCCATTGAGATGTTATCCCACTTCCACTGCGGGACCTCTAGAGGATGTAGCAGACCGCCAGGCTTTTTCTGTTCCGCCTTAACCTGTTGGCACACCATACACTTAGAGACGAATTCTGCCACGTCCTTCTTCATGCCGTTCCAAAAGAAAGTTCTTTTTATGTCCTTGTACATTTTATCGCCGCCTGGGTGTATCGTCATCTTGGAGTGATGTGCTTCCTCGAGAACCTTCTTTACTAAATCCCTTGTCTGTGGGACGCATAGTCTTCCGTCTCGCCTTAGCCAACCCTTATCGTCGATCGAGTATCTGTTGAGGTGACTTGAAGTCTCACCCCCAATTAGCCTATCAATCGTCTCCACAAGCTGAGGGTCCTCGCGTTGTGTTGTCCCTATCGAGTCCACTAAAGTCGGGCGTACTTCGAGAGATGCTAGCAAGCCTAGTACAAAATCGGAGGAAGGCCTAAAGTCGAAGCTGGCTATAAACTCTAGGCTTTGCCTTTCAACAAACAGCGGACTTAGGGTCAGTTTCTTTCGGCTCAACGCGTCTGCCACTACGTTGCCTTTGCCCGGAGTATAGGAGATCTCGAAATCATACGAGGCAAGAAACTCCATCCACCTCTGTTGCCTCAAGTTAAGGTCCTTCTGCGAGAAAAGGTATTTCAACGATTTATGGTCAGTGTAAAGTTCAAACTTCTCACCTAGGAGATAGTGTCGCCAAGACTTGAGTGCAAAGACGATGGCAGCTAACTCAAGATCGTGGGTCGGGTAGTTCTTTTCGTGCACTTTCAATTGTCTCCCGCCATAAGCTACTACACTTCCTTCTTGCATTAAGACGACGCCTAACCCTGTCCCACATGCATCTGTATAAACGGTGAACATCTTGCTTCCATCTGGCAACGTCAAAACTGGGGCTGTTGTAAGAGCCATTTTCAGTCACTGGAAAGCAAACTCGCAATCCAAGTCCCAATTATACACTAGATTCATCTTGGTCAACTTTGTGAGCGGAGCTGAGATTTTTGCAAAATCCCTTATGAACTTTCGATAGAAACCTGCTAGTCCTAGAAAACTTCGGACCTCAGTTGCATTCCTTGGTGTCTTCCAATCCTGTACCGCCACTACCTTAGCAGGGTCCACTGCTAACCCTTGTTTGGATAATATGTGCCCAAGGAACCTCACTTCTTCTCTCCAAAAGTGGCATTTGGAGAATTTGGCTTTTAGCTGATGGACTCGCAGAGTTTCCATGATTGCCCTAAAGTGCTGAGCATGTTCCTCTTCATTCTTTGAGAAGATAAGGATATCGTCTACGAAGACCACTACGAACTTATTGAGGAAATCTCTGAATACCCTACTCATCAGGTCCACGAAGTAAGCAGGTGCATTTGTCAAGCCGAAAGGCATGACAAGCCATTCAAAGAAGCCGTCTGGGGTTTTGAATGCCGTTTTATCGATACTATCTTCAGCCACCCTTAGCTGATGAAAACCGGTCGCTAAATCGAGTTGGGAGAAAACAGACGCTCCTACAAGCTGATCAAACAGATCGTCAATTCTGGGGAGAGGGTGCCTATTCTTTTTCGTTAGCTTGTTGAGCTCCCTATAGTCAACACATAGACGGAGTGAACCATCCGCCTTTGTAGCGAACACCACTGGAGCGCCCCATTCTGAAATACTCCTCCTAATGAACCCCTTTTCTAGAAGCTCTTTAATCTGTTTACTGAGCTCTTTCCTTTCCCGTGGAGCCATGTGTCTAACGGGAAATGCAACGGGCTTTGCATTATCTACAAGGTATATGCGGAAGTCTATCTCCTGCTTCGGAGGCAAGCCCTTCACCTCTTCGAAGACATCCGGATATTCCCGGACCACTCTAACCGATTGAAAATTTTCAACGGAAGCATCTAGCGATTCAAGGTAACTAAGCATAACCGCATACGAGGGATTATAAGAAATTTCCAAAGTATTACCGAGCTGGGTTAGGAGCATAACAACCCTTTTCTCACAATCGAGGATGGCCCCATTACTGGATAGCCAATCCATGCCCAAAATCAAACCATATCCCGAAAAGCCCAAAACAAAGGCACTACATTTAAATTCTACGCTTAGAATAGAAATTTTCAATCCCAAACAGATCATATACAAATGAGTTGGGCCCCCAATCTGGTTTGAAACAATTAGGGGGTCCTCTACCATACTAGTTTTTAGGTGCAGAGATTCTACTAAAGTAGACGAGATAAAGGAGTGTGATGCGCCAGAATCAAATAAAGTGCGAACGGGGTGATCATAAAGGTAAACTACACTTTCTACAGAAGTATTTATACCTCGCTGTTGCAGAGGTGGCGCCTCTGGCACATGAACTTGTGCCCCTGAGGTGGATCCAGCCCTCTGGCCCTGTCCTCGTTTCTTTGGCAGTCCTTAGCCATGTGGCCTGTCTCACCGCAAGAAAAGCACCCACCATTCATCTTGGCCTTCTTTTTCCGGCAATCTTTCAATAAGTGCCCCACTTTGCCACAGAAATTACACTTCCTCTTCTCTTTGTTGCCTTTCCCGCCCTTCTTAAAGTCTGTCTTCTTAGGCTGCAAACCTTCTTTCTTCCCTTGAGAGTTTTCTGCCTTTGTCTCCTTCTTGCCCTTATCCTCTTCGTTCAGCAACGCCATCTGTACCAACCTTTCATACGTAGCTCCCATGGGTATATGGGTCATGGCCAAACTGTGTAATGGCTCATTCAACCCTTTGACAAAACGGAGAGCCTTCTTGTGCGGGGTGTTGACTAGGTCCAGTCCGAACCTAGCCAGCTCATCGAACTGATTAACATACTCTTTGACTGTCTTGTTCCCTTGCTTAAGAAATAAGAATTTTTCCAACTGCAAACTCCTTTCTGCGTCTGAGAGAAATTTAGCCTCAAACCTTGCCCTAAAGTCCTCCCAAGTTTCCACTGGTCTTTCTGCATTAGTGACTTCCCACCAGTAGGAAGCCTCGCCTTTAAGTAGCCATACTGCCAGTTGTACTTTCTGTCTATCCTCTACCTCAAAGATGATGAATAAGTCCTCGGTTTCTTTCAGCCAATTTCTAGCTGCCACGAAGGACTCAGTTCCATGAAAATCCTTTCCTCCCATAGCTTTAAAATCTTTACATATCTTCGCAAAGGTGATTCCCCGTGGAGGAGGTGGAGGAAGAGGTGCTGCTGCAGCTGGATGTTTTCCTGCAGCTGGGGGAGGAGGAACGGTAGGACCTGGCTGAGTGGCCCTTGCTTCTAAGAACCGTCTAAACCAACCAGGTATTGGTACACCCTCTGGCAAGTTAAGTTCTTCGGACATGCTGAAACAAAAAGGATAGATTCAAAATGAAGGATAAGAGAAAGTTCCTATGGCTTTGGGGGGACTTTGCCTTTTAAAATAAAATAATATTTTATCTTAAAAATGCTTCTTTAAATTTCCTTTTTGAAAATAAAATTTCAAAACTTTTTATCTTATCTGGTAAACCTACGCTCTGATACCAAGTGAAACACCCCACCTCCGTTAGGGTCACTCTCAAAGGGATTGCCCTAATTTTGGTGGAGGTTTATAAGTATAAGTCACAGATATACAAGACAGATATAAGAACACATATTTTTGAACAGCGAAAAACAACAACTTTTATTTCATTAAAATACGTGTTACACCAACCATACCATAATTGTCTTACAATACTTCCAAAAACATAACATCTTCATAACTGTCTTGATTACATTATTTAAAGAAGCATAAAGAAAACATAAATAAACTGCAAAAGTCCCATAATTGCTGTCCAAAGCCATAGTCCAAAACGAAAAGATTCAAGCAATACATTCTTTCTCTTCAAGCTGGATATGAAGGCTGGTCAAGCTGCGGTGTTCCCTCCCTGTGGACCCCGGGGGGGGGGGGGGGGGAACGGAAGAAAAGAAGACGAAAGAAAAGTAGAGTCAGACATAAAGCCTGAGTAAGTCTAGGACTATTCAGTCTATGAACAAAGAACAGGGTATGATAAGTATAAACTAGAAATGGGAAAGCACCATAAACTTAGTTAAGTTGTCTAGGGTCGAGTATACTATCGTACCCCATATTAATCTCTGTACCCATATAAATTAGTTCCCAACAGGCACCCCATAATCAGGGTGAAGTGATCCATTTTATGATGATCGGCTCCTACTCGCATAGTTACATGTGTCTTACGGCCCCCGATGTTGTAGTTACCTATGCTGGTCCCACCATGGGGTGTATCAAGTCCCATGGTGGCGGCCCAACACAATCCTAGAATGCACAGGTATGCTACTGGTGCCCAGTGCCTTATTTTTCTGCGCCGGAGTGTGTGCATGCCCGCACCCCGTTAGAACCTACACTGCTGCACCACCGCCGTCGATTTGACCGCTTACAATCAACCCAGTAATCGTGCCCCACCCTGCCAAGTTTCAGGGTATCATGATACCTTTTAGGGTTACTGCTGAAAAGGGTCCCTCGCTACTAGGTTTTCTATTTCTAGCCAACATGCTAAGTTGGTTAAGTGTTTTATAAACCTAACCCCCAATCAGTCTGTTTAGTTTAGCATGTTCCATTTTGATTAAGTATTAATATAATTTACTTAATCCTATTAACCCTGACTCAGCCTTAATTGTTTTATTAAAGCCTTGACCTCTCACATTAGACAGGTATTGTTGTGGCTGCCTGTTGCCGGTTGGGTCCGGGCAGTCTTACGCCACAACTCAGTCTAACCTCGGGTCCTTATTGGGCTCCGTGTTTAACCACCCACATTGGATAGGTATTGTTGTGACTACTGGACAACCGGGCGGTTCCGGGTAGGTTTACATCACAACTCAATCCAACCTCGGGTTAAACACATCGTATTTTCTACATTTACATATTTTGTCTCTTTTCTTTTTATATGTAAATATTTGCGGCCCATTATTCAAATTCATCTTTATTGATTAAGATTTATTTATGTCACTTAATTGTTTTTCAAGGTTGTTGGCATGCGTCAAACATGCCAACACATATGTTCTATATTTTAGCCCAAACGTCATTACCCCCGTTTTATACGTTCGCTCCAATGTAAGGTGTGTTGGGTTTAACACTTAAACCCAATTTAGCCATATGAAAAGGGGAGGCTTATAACATGGTGTTTATAAGGTAACATAAAAAGGGGAGTGTGAATGCATGAACTTGCAACAAAACGATTCAATTAACATAAGGTAGGCACATGTGAACTTGCAATTGTAACAATATATAATATAAGCAATACTTAAACATGAATCATTCTATTCACATAATCATGGTATAAACAAAACATGAATCATTCTATTCATGTAGTCATGGCATAAATAATACTTAAACATGAACCGTTCTAATCATATAATTATGGCATAATCATAATTGAAAATGAGTCCTTCTATTCATATAGTCATGGCATAAACATAATTGAACATGAATCCTACTATTCATATAATCATGGTTTTTATCCTATCTATGTAACTTGTAAGTGGGATGTAATTCTAGTGTAATTCTAATGTAACTTATGTGTCAAATATATTATCATATGATTATGATAACAACATAAGCCTAAAAACATGTTTTCAACTAGGCATAATAACAAACATAGTTTAGTCATGTTCATAAAATTAATACAAGCTTACAAAGACGCTTGCTTTGTCAGTATCACAAAATCATGATTTTTATACCTGAACTATGATGCCAATTCCAACATAACCTTCATATGAATCATAATACTTAAGTGGATCAAATTACACTAAAGATGACCATAGAATTATACATCATGTTGGTCTAACAATAAATCATATATTCGCATGAATTTCAAATAAACTATGACAACATATAGTTGTTATTTTCAACATGAATCATATACTTGCAATTATCAAATGGGTGTTGTAAATAACTACCACAAACATGTAGTTTTCAATATGAATCATATGCTTGCATGAATCCCAATTAAAATTCCACAACATGTGGTTGTCAACATAAACCATATACTTGTATGAATCCAATCGTATACCATAATATTCCCAAATCGTTTAGCATCAAAGCAACATACAAATATAGATTATTATCGCCACAATTCCATTTCTTACTTTACACAAATCAACACAATTATTTAATTCACATCGGAATAGCACTCTACTTACAACGTATGACGAATCTTCAATTCAGGAATCTGAATTCTGAATTTGGAGATGCTATCCTTTGTTGTAGGCGTTGATTCGATTAACGTTGCTTTAAGCTTTGAATTATCTCCTAATTGTCTCTCTATTTCTGACGGCTATCCTCAGTCTCTCCTCAGCAGCATGAGGACCTCATCTCCATTTTAGTTTGTGTGAATTAGGGTTAGTCTTAGGTCCTTTTTATAGAGTTTGTGAGTTGATTTAGACCGTCGATGAAGCTTGGTTTAATAATAGCCGTTCGTTTGAAGGAGAGACCAACCAGGAGCTGACACCTAACCCTAGTCACAAGGCAAGGCTCAGAAAATCGACCAAACACAGACCAGGCCAGCCAGGGTGGGCTGGGTTCGACCTGGCTCAGGGGCCAGGTCGACTCCCCAGTCGACCCCCAGGTCGACTCTAGAGTCGACCTGCCTGGGGCAGGTCGACACCTAGGTTGACTCCCAGGTCGACCTGGCCTGGCAGGTCGACCCTAGGGTCGACCCCCAGGTCGACCTCGTGGGTTTGGGCGGGAATTTTCCCGCCTACTCTGATTGGGCTGAAATTCAAATCTGTTTTCGAAATTTGAATTTTCTGAAACTTCATCGGGCCATAATTTGGTCATACGGGCTCCGTTTTTCGAAAACTGAGACTCTATTTCGCGTATTTTTCCGAGACGAACGCAATGGCATATCCCGTTTCCCTTAATACTTTGATTTGAAATTTATTATAATTTAATTCGTGAATTTCACTGTTATAAAATACACGGGGTGTTACAAATAAGTACGCCACCTAGGTTTTAGCAATTGCCGCCGCTCCACTTTAACGGACCCCAATCCATAACCTCCCTGATGACCGCCATCCTCCTCTCTACGCACGCACAAAATCCCACGCAGCTTGCATGCCTCTCAAGGCCGGAGTACGGATTCGAAAATTGCCTGTTTGAGTAGCGATTTCTCCGAAAATACTAGCCTAGATTCGATCATCTTCATGTGGAATTGAAGAACATTAAAATCTTTATTTTATTCGCTTAAAAAACTATGGCTCAATTTGTAGTGTAATGGAAGAGATTGAGGATAAAAAACGGGAGCATTTCAGCCCTTGATTTCGGTGGAGGCGCGCGTTGACCAGAAGTGAGGGTTTTGACTTTGAAAATAGGGATGTGTTGTGTATCTATATGCAAATTTTATTATTATTAAATTCTAAAAAGGGGAATTTTCGTCTAGACTCCAAATTGAACCCAACAACCGTCGCCCCCAGCCAAATACCCCCATTCCGAACACAATGGGATATGTTTCGTAAGCCAATTCGACTGTTTCCTTCTGTTTTTGTCAAAATTAAAATAGAAATCAATATATATTGAATTTAAACATACATTTCAATTTACCAGGGCCACTTGCTGACTCCAAAAATTCCAGAAAAATAAATCTAGCTTTGTTTTGACGATACAGTCCTAATAAAACTAATTTTGTCGAATTTGGGGACCACTTAAAAAACGACCATTTTCCAGTCGATTAAATTCAAATTAAAGGTGCCAAAACACGTTTAAATTTACCACGCTCACATATTAATTCCAAAAATTATGAAATTTGAAACCTAGCAATAATTTGATATTCTGGATCCAACAAAATTATTTTCGTCGAAAACAGAGGTCGTTTGCAAAATGGCTATTTTTAAGAGCTATATTTTATATAAAATATATATAAATTCCATAGTAGCTATTTTAAATTTTAAACTGGACATATCTTTCAATTTAAATTATGAAATATCAGTTTCTTACATTCGTTAGAAAGATATAACTAAACAGATTCAAATGTTTCTTGTTCTACTGAAATCCGATTTATTTTGAATCCTACACATTCATTTGAAATTTGAAATTTGAAATTTGAAATTGAATTTTCAAACTGCCAAGCCATTTCAGGCTCGTTTTATAATTAAAATAAATATTTGCATTCTAACTTCGATTTAAATAAATTTTAAATTGTTATTATTTAAAACAAATCATTTTAAGTATTCAAAATCCAAATATCTAAAATAAATTTTTTAAATTAGTTCTCAAATTCCGAGTTATTACAATCTCCCCCACTTAAAATCTATTCATCCTCGAAAAGGAACGGAGCTGAATATTGTTTAACTAAACAATTCAACTTTAATTTTGGCTTTCATTCTTTAACTTTTTAGTTTCTAAGAATTTTCTAATTTTTCAAATTTGGCTAACACCATAAATTTTCAAAAAATTACGCCATAACCTCCATTGTACGGGTTGATATTTAAAACCGTAACTTACCTCACAGGGCCCTCATCAATCCGAAAGAAAAAGAAAAACCAAGCGGCTAGCCAATTGGCTCATAAAATCATCAAAACCCACGAAATACAGTAAATATGGACATATTTGTCGGGCATACAATTTTATTCCTCTTCTTAGCTTCCATGCTATGACTTGTTCATTATATGTACATGTATATGTATGTAATTGCAATCAATTTCCAATTCAGTTCAATATTTGATTCAATTCAGTTCAATTTTTCCTTTTGTTTTCTTATTGGTTTTATTGTTCCAATATTTTAATTTAATCAAATTAATAATCACACAACACAATCAGGGATCAATTAGTTGGTTAACTTTTCAATAATATAACTTTTATATATAGTCAAAATCATATTTTCCATTCCAAATCACAAACAATAAACCCTATCTAGTTTTGGTTCTCACACCAATCAATTGGAAATTATATAGATATTCACTTTCGAAACTTAAACATATATACTGATGACGTGGCCACATCATCAGAATCATCTCCAGGCAACTAGAGTGTGATTCTATATCTATCCAGTATATTTGAGACTTCGAATGCGCATTTATTCAAAATCTTTATATACACGATAGTCCAAATTCAATATAAAATAAATATTCAAATACGAATAATAAGATATAAAATTTCCAAAATCTAGTTTGATTTTTAAAAATAACACTCTTCAAACTCATTCTAGGATAATACTGATCCTATCTCTAATGAGTTATTCTCATAGGATATTACTAATCCTATCTTCGATGAATTCTTTCATTTAGTTCTAATGTGCCTTGTTATCTAGCTTTGTAAATCAAAGTTCTGATACCAGCTGTAACGATATGGATTTCGCTCAGACCTAATCGATCGCTAAATCGACCAAGACCGTTCAAAACCCGGATATGCTAACTCTGGGCGCACAACACATCAGAACAAACAACATAAGACTTTTATAAACATCATACTAATGTTACATAAGTGTATAGAATATTAGTGCACATTGAAAATAATATAGCGGAAGATTAATTTACAATAAATGTAATACAATCCAACGGAAACAAATAAACTAACACAGCGGAAGACTATCAATGCTCTAGCCACAGCTTAAAGCTTCGATCCAGAATCCTACTAAATGAAATAATCTGCAAAACTAAACTACTGACTGCCCGTGTGGAAAATATGGGCACCCAGAGTTTAGGTAGAAACAATAAACTCTGAGTTAGTCATAGGACTGTTGTGAGAACTCAAAACAGTTATTAAACTTTTACTTTAAAATAGGGTAAATCATGGGACCACACCGTATAACATGGAACGGGTTTACCCCCATGAATACTAGTGCATAAACAATAACCATTAATAGAGATATAGATCTACAATGCATCAATCAAGATGCAATTTTCCAATCTACCCATTTAGGATTAATCCCCAAGCTTAGATTTTAACATCCAATTCACCTTACAGAAATTATTCTTTTGGACTTTATTTCCCGATTTCTTACTTCAAATCATTTGAAATACATATCTAGCTTTTATATCAAGGTAGATTTCACTTCGGGATCTCAAACCAAAATCTTTGGAAATATGAATTCCAAAACATCACAATGCATATAAACAAGTATGCAACCAAATATTGGGAGGTTTCCACCATCAACAAGGCAAAGGGCATGGACTTAAGCAACTCGATATATATGTGCACCTCCCACGATAGAGCATGGTACACTGATGATGCACTTCCCATGCATGGAAGCATACATCGCCTAAAGTCGTTTAAAGCTATAACATCCATACTTTTAGTCACATGGGTAACCCGAATCTTTAGCCACGTACTAAATCATTTCATATCCCGAAATAGGGAAAATCATTTCACAACATAATAATCACGAGTACTTTCGAACTATAGTACTTCACATCAGCAATTCACACATATGATCAGTCACTATTAATCACATAACCTTTGAGCTCGTACGTCTCAAAGAAGGGTGTTAAGCAAGAGAATAAATTCTCCACCACCAAACAGATACGTTATCAAAAGCAACTAATCCGTCATGTAATGAACTACAATGTCAAACAAATAATACATTTTGAAATCATTTCGACAACATTGGGTTTAGGCCACGAAATCCTTCCTATTTTATAAAACATGTTTATAAAACATTCCCTATCAAAAATCGGGAAAACATTTCTTTTCACTTAAGAAAAATATCATTTCAAAATCATTCATTAAATTTGAAATGAACTCAAAAACATCGTTAAACATCTCATAGTCAAATCGTGAAGTGTTTCTCAAGATGTTAGCATACAAATATTTCTACCCAACCCAATGCTAAATATAAAAGCATATTTGCTCGTAAACTGGTCGAGCACAATCAAATCAATCACAATCAATATCAATAACCAAGTGCTTTTGGTTTATATCTCATCTCATGTTTTGGTAAATTTAATCACCATTCATTCATTTAGATCTAATAAAAGATTTGTTAAGACTCTTCTTAGTTTTAATCTCAAAAATTATTACTTAATGATTATTCACTTTCTGGAAATTAATCCTAATTTTAACTAGGTTAAAGAACCAATGTCCTTTAAAACAGAGTTCACAATAAATCCAAAATCATCTTCCATCAAAAATGGAATCTTCACGGAAATCATAATAGTATATAATCAATATAAATTTCCGTATCAAATCAATACTATAAATGAAATAACGGCAAAACCTTTTTAAATTCCATAAATAGTAACGGTCATCCTTCACAGAAGCACATCTCAATTATTACCAAATCGAATTCCATTCAATTCCAATTTAATATTTTAAATTGGAAAACTTTACGTTGGAAAATTTCCATTAAAACTTAGAATAAAGATTTACAAATTCCAAATCTTAACTTCGCTGTTAATCGGGTTTAAGAACTCATGTTATTTAAAACGTCGTTCACGATAACCCCAAAATCCCGTTTGATATTAAATACAAGACTCTAAATAAAAATTATATCGCTTATATTTAATATCAAATTCTGATACCAACAAATATCGTATTGGGAATAACGATATATACATATATACACACACACACACACACACATATATATATATATATTCCAAATTCCTCAACAATATGCGTATAATCACGGAATCCAATATCGAAATATTTCAAATATTATTTCCATTGAAATCCATTCTAATTTATTCACTGGAAAATTATGGTTATTCTAAACCCGTTTTCCAATCCAATTTGTTTATTTAAAAATATTGGATTATTATTCTAGTTAATAACTAGTTCATTCAGATAAAAATATCTTTTATCTTTTCAAATACGGAATTTTTCATCCAAAATCTTTCTAAATCATTTATTATGATTTACACAATTTTTCCATATTTTTGATAATTTTGTTAAGGCCCGTACAGTCGGTTTCCAATAACGGCCACCGAACTACATCCTTAGCGACCTTTTCTGAAATTGATTTGGACATATTTCCAAACTTAAACATACAAATTTAAAACTCTTATATTCATTGGAAATCTCTTTTCGATTCGAACCCAAAGGTTTTGGTTTTAGGAGAATCCGACGGTCAGATCTCTCCTTACGTCAATTCGAAGTCAATTGTTGAAATTCGCGAACGGTCGCTGCGCGGCGCGTTCTATTTAAGCCGTAAATATATATATATATATATATATATATATATATAATATTTCATCGATTTCCATTCAAATCGTATTTTATAAATCGTTTATAAATTCATTTTAAAATGATTCCAACTTCCATTTCAATTTTAAAACAAAATTGAATTTTCCATTACATGACAATTCTATACAGTGCATATATATGTTAAAAATAAATTTCTAATAATCTAATAATTATTCCATTTCATGCCCATTTTATATATCTCATATATAAGCTAAAATAATATTTTTAGCGAACAAATATTTATTTCATTACATGACCATTTTATCTATCGCATATATAAACTAAAAATAATATTTTTTGCGAACAAAAATTTATTTCATTACATAACCATTTTATATATCGCATATATATATTTTATTCACATCGCATATTTTTTTTTCCACAACTTATATATATATATATATATTTTATTTCACAACACATATATATATATATTTTATTTCACAACACACACACACACACATATATGTATTATTTCACAACACATATATATATATATATATTATTTACACCACATACATATATATACATATATATATAATTTATTTTCATCATATATAATTTTCACAATGCATATATATATTATTTTCATAATGCATATATATATAATTTTCACAACACATATATATATATATATTATTTTCACAATGCACACACACACACACATATATATATATATATTATTTTCAGAATGCATATATATGTTATATATATATTTCCATTTCACATCACAGTCACAATACAATCAAATAATCGTCCATGGTCTATGGACGAGGGAGGTGATCTAACAGGCATCGTACAACATTTGTGATAATTAAAAACTGAGAAAAATCAATATTGGCAGTTCGTATATGCAGTTATAAATAAATAACTGTACATGTATTATAGTGATAGAGTTCTCACATTGGGTTCCACTCCGTCATTCTTTAAATGATGATTTTATTCTATTTGAATTTAAATTTGCCTTAAATTCTGATTTGCTCCAACTTTGTTCCAGTCAGTTTCATTGTGTAGTGTTCGTTGTTGTGATTCCAACAAACTTCGTTTCATGTGATTCTGTTATCATTTGAGCAAGTTATGGGATTTACACGTCCAATAACATTAATAACTAATTAAAATATAATTAATTATAATTACATTCTTAAGCCTTCTTCACCGAATAACCTTTCGAGGTTTTCACGAATAAGTACACCACCAAGGGTTTAGCAATTGTCGCCACTCCACTTGAACAGACCCCGATCCATCACCTCCCCGATGATCGCCATCCTCCTCTCTACCCACGCACAAAATCCCATGAAGCTCTCATGCGTCTCGAGGCCAGGGAACGGGTTCGAAAATCGCATGTTTGAGCAGTGATTTCTCCGAAAATACTAGCCTAGATTCGATTATCTTTATGTGAAATTGAAGACCATTAAAATCTCTATCTTATTCGCTTAAAAACTGTGGCTCAATTCGTAGTGTAGTGGAAGAGATTGAGGATAAAAAAGGGAGCATTTCAGCCCTTGATTTCAGTGGAGGCGTGCGTTGACCAGAAGTGAGGGTTTGGATTTCGAAAATAGGGGTGTGTTGTGGATTTATATGCAAATTTTATTATTATTATATTTTAAAAAGGGGAATTTTTGTCTGAACTCCAAATTTAACCCAAAGACCATCACCACTAGCCAAATACCCCGATTCTGAACACAATACGATATGTTTCAGCCAATTCTACTATTTCAATCAGTTTTCACCAAAATTAAAATATAAATCAATATATATTGAATTTAAATGCACATTTCAATTTACCGGGACCACGTACTGATTCCAAAAAAATAAATTTAGCTATTTTTTGATGGTACGGTCCTAAGAAAACTTATTTAATCGAATTTGGAGACCGTTTGAAAAATGGTCATTTTCCAGTCGATTATATTCAAACTAAAAGTGCCAAAACACGTTTAAATTTACCACGCTCACATATTAATTCCAAAAATTATGAAATTTGAAACCTAGCAATAATTTGACATTCCGGATCCAACAAAAGTGGTTTCGTCGAAAAGAGAGGTTGTTTGCAAAATGGCTATTTTGTAGGGCTATATATTATATAAAATATATATAAATTCCATAGCGCTATTTTACATTTTAAACTGGATATAACTTTCAATTTATATTATGAAATCTCAGTTTCTTACGTTCGTTAGAAAGATATAACTAAACAGATTCAAATGTTTCTTGTTTTACTGAAATCCGATTTATTTTGAATCTTGTGCGTTCATTTGAAATTTGAAATCGAATTTTGAAACTATCACGCCATTTCAGGTTTGTTTTATAATTAAAGTAAATATTTGCGTCCTAACTTCGAATTAAATGAATTTTAAATTATTATTATTTAAAATAAATCATTTTAAATATTCAAAATGCATTAAAATAGCTAAAATAAAATTTTTAAATTGGTTCTAAAATTCTGGGTTGTTACAAATTGGATGGTATTGGGCGGTAGAAAGTCAAAACAATAAGAAGGAAACAGAAAATCTCGTAACAGTTTTTCTGTTTTAGGCAGTCAACTTTGAATCGCCATATCTCACTCAATTTTATCAGAATTTGATGATTTACCCATCAAAACGACCGCGAAAACGAGAACTATAATCTGGAAAAGGATTTGGTACAAAGTAGTCTAATCTGTGGGCATAATTTAAAGATCTTTGTCGATAATTGTTGTTTTCTTCTCTTTTTATTCATCAAAACTTCATTTGATAATTATCAATTCTTAATGGATTTACATGTAACCAGCGACATTCCGAAGAAAAACACGAGAAGTACAGTATTGAATCAACTTGTAGATGAGAATCAAAAGGTTTCTACTTATCTGGTACCCTTTTCTTTGTTCATTTACATTGCATATTTCCATTTTTTCCTATTGATGCCTTTTCACCAATCGTCATTACTCTTCTACAATTGTCCTTCATAATTTGAATCCTCAAAACCCATGTAACACACCAGTTCGGAATTTGAATTTCCAATAGACACCTTTCAGAATTTGAATTTTCAGCAGCCACTATTTTGGGATTTGAATCAGCAACAACCACTTTACCTATTCGTTCAACTTTTTAATTTTCAAAAGTCAGATAACACATATCTTTCCCAAAAAAACACAAATTTTCGAAGAATCGAATGACTTTTCAAAAAATAAATCACTCTTGAAATAGATAGGTGACTTTTCAAGTAACTAACTTCTATTTTAAACAGTAATATCATGATAGTTTTTTAACACATCCATAGATCAAAAATTTAAAACATTTCAAATTTCAAATTTGAAAAATAAAATCGTAACTAGATTTTTCAATAAAATTGAATGCAGACTCATCTAATGCTTGGTCCAATAAATGAATTAAAACTAGTGTTAAGAATTTGCCATCTAACATTTTCAAAAATCAGATTATGAACTTTTTGAAAAACCTTGATCTGATACTAATTGTTCGGGAATGCAGAAAGGATCGTTAAGGCAAAACAAACACTAGATAGGGAGTGAGTAGTATTTGTAAGAATTTGAACAAAATCTTATACTTATGTAAACTATGAGATGAATCAAACACTACAAACACAATCACAGACATAGATTTTAACACAAATACAAAATAAATTGAAACAAAGATGTAGAAAAGGAAAGAACACACTGATTTTATACTGATTCAGATTGCTCCTACGTCCAGTCCCGCACAACGCTGGATTGTGTAGAGTTTTATTACTATTTCCCATAGTCAAATCCAAACCTCCTTGATTTCACGGCTATAAGGGATACCACTGATTACTACTTCCTTGTTTTCTCGGCTACAAGGAAACACCGATTCCTACTTCATTGATTTCACGGCTACAAGGAACACACCGATTCCTACTTGATTCAACCAAATGATGTTTACTCAACCCAAACAATTACAAACAACCTAGAGCTCTTCAATAGCACTTGATTCAAAGAGACATGAGAAGAGAGTGTAGAGAGAAGATGTTTGATCAAAACGGAATTGAAATTGGCAGAGTATAAGTGTAGAAATCATAAAAATGATTAAGAATAATTATATAATGAAAGAGAATGAAAGTGGAAAAGAAGATATGGTTAACGATTCGGTTTTAACCCCTTTTTATAGAATGTGAAAGGTTGCAACGGTTCTGAATTGTTTCAAATAGTGAAAAGACACTTCCTTTTAAAACTGAAAAAAGTTACAGTTATATGTCGACATGGTGTTTTTGGTATGTCGACATACCCTAGTGTAATTTCGTATTTTAAAGTATTTTTTAAGTGTTTTGATATAAAAATAATTATGGAAATTCTTGAGTAAAAATCTAGTGTTGTAAATTAATATTATGTAGTAGAAAACACATGTAAACATAATTTTAAACTGTATAAATTTATTTATTAAATTATAACATTATAATATTTTAAACTATATAAAGTATAAGAATATAAATATAAAATTTAAGTTTTGAAAAAGAAAGAAGAATAAGAATGGAAAAAGAATAGAAAATAAAATAGAGAGGATTTAAGGATAGAATAAAAAATCAGAATTTGAAAATTTGAATTTGAACCTGGAGTGCTATTTAGAGTCTTACAGAATCTAGACTCTATAACTATATTAAACTTGAACTCTTGAGATCTTGAATAATCTTGAGTGTTAAAATTCCTATGCTCTTTGAATCTCTATTATCTTTAAAACTATATAGTCTATAGTAATATTACTTGTATATAATTCCTGCATATATATATATTTATATTCTAGATAAAGATGTTAGTATTTATTTTATAATCAATGATAATTGAAATAAGGTTATTGTAATCAAAACTCCATTCTCTAACAATCTCCCCCTTTTCTATCATATAACCTTAGTTTTTAAAATACCATACTTGTATATATCAGTTGGTGATGATCCTTTAAATACTCCCCCTTTCTATATGAATCCTATAAACTATGTCTATATTTTATAATTTCTCCCCCTTTGGTATTATCAAAAAGGAATTATAAAGATACTCCCCATAAATTATATAACTATCTAAACATAACTTATAATTAAATCAGTACTAAATTTCTTTGGTATTTATACTAGCATAAAATACTCCCCCTGAATCCATGCTATAAATGATCCTAAATATAACTATCCCCGATTTTGTTTCTAATCTAGAAGATTATAACTCCCCCTATATTTATGACTATACTATTCTAATAAACTAAATAGAAAGATAACAAACTAAGCTAAACAATTTATAATCAATTCTAACAAGCAAGTCATTCCAAATAAGCAATTCAAACAGATAATTCAGGCAATCAATTAAAGCAATTATTTCAAGAAATCAATTCAAGCAAACAATTCATGCAATCAAATCAAGCAATCAATTCAAGCAATTAATTCAACCAAGACAAACAAATCAATCATGTTAATCAAGACAAAGTAAATATGTTATGTATTTGATTAATAATCCTAAATTTCTAATTAGAAAAAATCTTTTCGTACTATATGCTTGTTATGTATGGAGTTAAAGTTAATATGTAATGCAGTGTCTTGGTTATGTCCTATGAAGACCTATATGAAGTAATATATTGAATGAAATGCAACTTGTGATGTGAATGATTTTAATTTGAGATGTATTGTAATTTATATTAATGATGTATGATATGAAATAAGATGTGTAATGATAGTATGCAGAATGATTTGGTATTTATATCTATTTAGGTAAAATATATTCAAAGTACCATCTAATTATTATGCATATACATATATATTATAAATTATTTTAATCAAACAATGTAATATACATTAATTTCTAGGCTTAGATTAATGATACTTATGAAAGAGATTTAAAGGATAGTAAAAATGAAAGTTTTATGGTATTCAGTATATAACAAATTATTTAAAATAATTCTATGAGAAATGTGGAGTTAAATAATCTTAGTAGAATGCTTCTTTAATATACTAAAAGTTGAAGATCTTTTTAAAGAGAATATAAAATTGCATCATATAAAGTAAACATATAGTCATAATTGTATACATAAAAATTATTTTTTAAAAAAGACATAAAATTGAATTTATTCTGAAATATAAACCAATCTTTTGATGCAAATAAATTTTAAATTTAATGTAACGTCCCGTATTTTTGGTAGCCAAATATTTAATTTTGATTTATTATTTTAAATATTATATTTGGAATATTAATGGGTCTTAATATTTAATTCATTATTTAAAACAAAGTTGAACGTTAATTTATTTATAATATAAAACGAGCCCGAAATAGCGTGGCAGTTCTTAATCTTTGGTTTTGAACTTTAACTGAGAATACATGATCCGATATAAGTCGGATTTTTGTGAAACAATAAACTTAGAACCGTATTGATAATAATTTTCATATGAAAGAGGAAAATTCAGATTTCGTGTTATATTTTGTAAGTTATGGTCAAATCAAATTTTGAAATTGTCGCTATGGAAATCATTATTAAAATATACGCGTTAAAATAGCCGTTTTGCAAAAGGACTTCGTTTTCGACGAAACTAGTTTCATTAGAACCGTATTGTTAAATTATTGTATGGTGTTGAATTGCGTGGAAAACCGAGGTCATATGTGACCACGACAGCCACAAACGCCCGTTTAATTTCTATAGCGCGAAATTAAATTAATAAAGGGAAAATTGGGCATAACTTGACCAGTCGGTCGAATTAAGCCACGAAATCAATTCCGTTGAGTTCGTATCTTCGATTAGAGTCAGGATAGGTATATTGTTCGTTTTTTTTTTTGGAGACCGTGTAATTTGGTGTCCAAAATGGCATTGAGGTGCACGTAAAAATAGCCTACTGGGAAAACAGCCTCAGAATGCGACGAAACTGGTGCCGTTGGGTTCGTATCGATAAATTATTATAGGATTTCAAAGTTTCAAGTTGATTGGATTTATTTAGTGATCGTGAAAAATTTAAACACGTGTTCATTTCTGGTTTTGTAAAGAATTTTTTTTTCAAACGATGACGGAATTCGACGAAACTTGTCCCATTGGGTCCACAATATTTTTCTATGCTAGGATTAGCCATTTTATCAGAAGACAGAAGTCAATGGTGGTTAGTTTCACTTGTTACTTCACGATGAAGTTTCATTGAATAATATAATATTAAACCCACACCTTATATATACCCTTTTATAAACCCATCTCCGTGTCAAACCCTAATTGATGGTCAACAGACCAAAACCGCCGCCGCCTCTACATTTTTACGATTAGAAGTTCACCATTCCTTTTCCCCTCAATCTTCCAATTTCTTTATCAATCTGAGAGTACCCAAACAACAAACTTTTGAGCATGGTAAGGCCTCTAATCTGATCGACTAAGATGATTTATCATTCACTGTGACAAGCACTGTTGAGCTCGAAGTTGCCCCGGGTCATTGGGGTTTTTGCCGATGAATGGAAGGGCTGCGGCTGTCGCGACTCATGGTGTTGGATGAGAGTGGTGAGGCGCAGGAGGTGGTCGACACTGATTTTACTTTGGTGATCGATGGTTGCACAGTTTTGATTTGTTCGAGTTACGTGATAAGGGACGCAAGTTGTCAGCAACGGAAGGGTGAACACCCGCGTGGCCGGAGATCATTATCGGAGGGCTTGTGGGTGGTTGCGGTTGGGAGAATAGTTGGCAAGTGTGATACCAGAATTCGAGAGGGAGAGGCAACGTCTACTGGAAATAGGAAGTGGAGCATTTTCGAATGGGAACAGTGCGTGTTTTCCAGTATTGTATCGAGGACGGGGGAGTTCTGAAGCAAACAATTGGACTTGTTTTAGATTATCTAATCTGAGATTGCATCGAACCTAGTAGTTTTGAAATATGGAGTAATGAACGAGCAGGTTAAGGTTTGGACGATTATTATATTAGCAATTAATTTGTTTAATTAAATCAATTAATCACGTAATTAGCTTTTAATCTTAGAACTGAATATGAGAATATATTTTTGGCACAAGCGGTTCTTAGTTTAGTCAAGTCTGGAAGCAAGATCAGACTGAGAAGAAGGAATGAATCAATTCATTGGGAGGAATACTTGGATCGGCCTAGTTGTTTCAAATGTAATTAAGTTTTAAATTTAAATCAACATGTTAGTTTTAAATAATATGGTTAGTTAGGTTAATCGGACCAGACCTGTTAGTTTGAATTAAAATGGTTAGTTAGGTTTAAAAACGAACTAAAGGAAATTAATAGTTTAATTAAATCGTATTGTTTTAATATTTATAACTTGTCCATATATGTTCAGAATTCAACAAAACAAGAAATACTAGAATCCTACCGAAGGATAGAACATTTTGGGACAGTGCCGGAAGGAATAGGAATCAGCTGGATCTTCAGCTAAATTAAACACTGATTTAATTTAACTGAAACGACCCAGTTAAACAACAAAATCAAATTAAGGTGAGTTAAACTCACTCAGTTTTTCCCATTTATATTTTATATAAATTGGGTTTTTATTTTGTGTGCTCTGTTTGATAATGGTTGACTGGTTGCTAGTATTATAATTATTTATTGATATGACTGATGAAATTAAACCATCGTTTATTTTCAGTGAAATACCAGATCGTTATTTTAACGAATTTGACCTGATGAAGGTAACTTACCTCGTTGGTCACGTTTATAAAATAAACGTGTTTTTGTTTGAATTGTGTGAACTGATGGAAAATGTTTTGTTGGTTGGTTGATATAAAATAGTTGTTATTTACTATTATATATCAGTTAAATAAAATGGTATGATCTGGTTTGTGATAACCGTTTTGAATACAGGGAAGAACAGGTTGGAGGGATCCCAAGGGATTCCTCAATATATATTATTTATTGCATATTATCAATATATGGACAGTCCTGTTTGGGTGATTGATTTAATTATGGAGTGTTGACTGGAAATTCAACACCTGTCTAGTTTAAATCAGTGGGCAATATTGGTTGAGTATTGGGCAACATATGGCCTATAAAATCAATTGTTTTATAAATATTTTTTCACCGTCAAGTGAGTCGATAGAGATGAAGTTATAAAATTTATTTTATAACTGGAGATAGATTTTGAATAAAAGTAATTAAAAAGGGAAATGAATAAATGTTTTATTTAATTAAGACTTTGATTTATTATTATTATTTTACAAAGAAAATTCTGATGTTAATCAGAGTTATAAGTATGAGAATAAGAAATAAATCGAATGATTAAACTTTGATAAGTTGTTTTGTAAAGAAACAATTAAATGGAATTATTTAAATTAATTATATTATTAATTAATTTAAAGTGAGAACAAATTGGGATCGGTAAATGAGATAATTGTGATTTGAATTAGCAAAATCAGCCGTTTTTAATTGAGATTATTAATAGGTTAGTGCGTTGTGAACATAATAGTTTAATGAATATTATTTAATTTTGATAAGTTTTTAAAAAACTGGTTTACCATTTATTTTTGTTAATAAATGGATTAACTACTGAAGTGGTTAATGATTGAAATGAATTACTATTTTAATTAATAATAATTTAGAAGATTACTTTTTAATGGGAAATCATTTAAAAAGTAATCTAAGTGAAATGAAATCCAATTGAATGGTAAAAGAAGTTTATGAACAGGTTTTGTTTAAACTTGGGTTTTATAACAAAGTTATAAAAAGGGATTTTTAAGCGGATACTATAGCTTAAATAAATGTCACTTAATTACTTGAATTAAGTAAAAAGAAATTTAGATAAAGGGTCTATAATAAACCATAGTTATATAAAAGAGGCTTGAGGTGTTATATCGTTAATTCTAAATGAACGTTACTTAATAATGTGATTAAGTAAAAATAGGGAAGTTAAATAAGAATTTCAAAGTGGAGAAGTTAAATAAGGATTTCAAAGTGGGAATGGTTGAATAGATTGGAAAGGAGATTGGTAAAGGTGAATTTGGTAAAGAAATGGTATATCAGATTTTGTAAATAAATCCGAAATATAAATAATTTTTTTTTAAAAGAAAAAGGTAAAGGGTAAAAAGTGGTGTTTTATAAAGGATTACTTAATTATTAAATTAAGGAAAATGTTATATTCGAGAAAGAGATTTTCAAAGAGTAAGAAGGTCGTATGAAATCGTATTCTGATTAAAATAGTTTAATGGTATTTGAATTTGATATTAGAATGAAATATTGGGCTTTGGATTACAACTCGTATCCATTTTGAGATATGAATGTTGTTGATCAATGTCTGAGAGGTAATTAAAATACCCCAACTTGAACGACTTCAGGATTATCTGAGGATGATATTAGTTGTAATGGTAAACGAGGATAGTAAGGATTTATTATTTCATTAGAGAAATAGTAATGCAAACCATTTGTGGGAATTGGGCAAGTATGTATATAATGAGATTCCAAAGTAAAAAGGGAAATAAAAGGGGATTGCGTGGAGTTCTAAAGGTAATTTCAAGTTGAAAAGGAAATGTAAAAGATGAGTTTTGTTCTATAATAATAAGCATATATTATCATTTCAAATAATGAATAAAAGATATGTCGTAACGCTGTTTTAGATATAAACAAGTTGAATTGATTTCCCAATATTGGCTAATAATGTGGCTAATGTTTTGAAAGTGAAATTGATAACTGAATATGATATAGGATTACCTAAGTATTAAAAAGAGAATTTGTTAAAGAATGATCTTATTTTGGAAAAGAAGCGAGAAAACTATATTTTAATATCGAGAGATTCAAGAGTTTTGAATTTACATTTGTTAAATAAAAAGGCCAAGTGAGACCGAATACTGAACCAGTGAACTCACTGGATTGTCATGATTGAAACACTGTTTATTTTTATAGTTAAATCACCGACTATCAAATATGTCCAATACAATTGTTGGTACGGAAAGACCGGGATTGAATTTATATTCGAAAATCATTCCGACCAACAAATACGTGAAGATATCAAGAGATGATTGAGATGGAGCATTGAAGACCGTGGATCTTCATTAAACGGAAGAACCGTTAATAATCTTTGGTTAGCTCCCTGAGATAAGCTGTGGTTCTGTAGTTGTTGGAATCCACGGGTTGCAAGGACTTCTCGCTACTGATCCATGGGGTGATTCCTATATTGGATGCAGTAGGAGAGTACCTTCGGGTTCATCCTGTTCCTGGATGACTTGCATGGACGAGTGTCTAACAGAGTATTTCCTGAAACCACGTACGTTGATTTTTACAAATATACCGAGTGGTGACAAAGAGGGGCTCTTCTTTTATACCCAGAGTATATTTGTGGGCGTCAATTAGTGATTTGACAGATCTGACGATGTAGCATTCAAAGTGAATGGTGGCCAAATATTCCAAAAGGGAAATTTAAACCTCAAGCCTCAACAACCGGGAAATGACAAAAATCGGGCAGACATCATGGCCATGTGGGTCGCTCCCATTAGGGTGTATAATCACCTTTCTAGAGAAAATCTATCTGCTTCTTTATCCTATTTCGATGCTGTCCCTTTTCGAGAGACGGTGGGTCGCTCCCAATCGTTGGTGATATACATTCGATACACTCAAGCGAAGTGAGCGGTCTGTCATGTGAGGGCCGGGTTGCAAGATGATCTTGTTGAACCCAGTGTATTCGCCTCTAGAGATACACTATCGGTAGGTGCTCCCATACCTTGTCATAGTCGGAATCCAATCTCCAATAAGCGCCAGTGGTTTTTATTATATACTATATATGTGGAGCGTGAGATGCAAGCATTCTACTAGATTCTATTTACTTGTATTTAAACGCTATTATAATATCAAAAAAGATATTGATTTCAAAATGTTTTGGGTTATCGTAAGGTAAAAACCGTCCATATTTATGTGTGGATTTGTTCTTACGATTATCCTTTTCTTTCAAAAAGATTTTAATGTTAAAAATCAAGTTGTGTGATACCCTTAACACTGTGTGAGTTTTTCTCACTCTGGTTCACCAGACTGACCCGGTGTTTTGTAAATGCTCGGGTTAGCCCGAAGTGTACATGTTCAGGTTATCGAATGTTGTGAAGTCGAGAGACGAGCTAGAGATTTTCAGACATATGATATTATATAGCTACTATTCCGCTGTGTGTTGTATATGGGAATAGATTATTAGAACTTTCCTGTTGTGTGATGTACTCTGATATTGTTAGTAATTTTAAAGCTCTCAATAAAGATTTATTTCTGTATTATATTTTGTTCCGCTGCGATGTGAGACTCTGTGTTTTGTTGTTTCTTCTTCTTCTATTCTAATATTTCTTTCTTTCTTATCTCACCCTCTAAATTCTTTCAAATAATTTTCCAGTGTTTTCGGTGTTTGGAAGGTCGGCATGAGTTACGGTAATGGTATTTATGTCGATTTTCAGGGACGAAAATCCTTTGGTCGTTACAGTGGTATCAGAGCTATTGGTTTAGTAATAACCTTGGCTACATGGCGTAACTCGATAAAGATAGGGTTAGTAATACCCTAGATCGAGATTGAGTGTATATATATGAGAGCATAATTGTAAATTTTATGTATGCAAATGTTTTGTATTGTGTTGTTGATCGGTTCGAGTGTTGAGAAGCGTTGAGCTGACAATGAATACAATATTGTTTTGTAAAACGGGTAAATGAGATAATTTTACCAAAATTATATTTTTGTATAGTAAAGAAATAATTTTATCAAATTATTGAGATAGTGGTGTGTTTGATCGATTTGAATGGGATTCAAATCAAATTAAAATTTTGAATTGAAAATTTAACTTAGTTAAGTGAAATTAACTTAATAATTGATTTTGAAATTAAATTAAATAAATTGGAAATTAAATGAATAAATAATACTTGAATAGAAATTAATTGATTAATGTTCAATTATGTGAAACCAAAGCAAAATATTAATATTAAATTTAAATTCAGTTAATTTGGCTGATTTGGTTGTGTATTGATTGTTAATTGTGAATTGTTTATTATTGGATGATAGTTTGTTTAAATGGAATAATCAAAATTTTAATGGAACTTAATGAATTATAAATTAATGAAATAAATGAAGTGATTATAAATAATTATAATCTCATGTGGATTAGATTGTGTGTAGAACTGGTTGGATCGTATGATATGGATATTTGAACCTAATTGATGTTGTTTTGGGGACTAATGAAATTTATTTAAGTTGAGAACAGGTGCAGAAGTGCCAATTCAGATTCAAAATCCATCCAAAAGAAAATTCTGGAGTTAACTGAATCCAGTTTGAATAGAGCTACATAATAACTAAGCAAGCACGAATATAAAATATTGCTTAACGCATAATAACGCTCGTAAAAAGGTACGCCTATGCAGAATATGAAATTTTGGTTTTTATTTTTGTTTTGAGTTTGGTTTTTGAATTTTTCCGACCCTTTTGGTCAATGGATATATATTTCTTGAACCTGCGATATTGCAGATGCCATCCGTACAAGGGAGACTCTGCCAAAAAAATTCCAAAATTTAAGGTGTTAGAAATTTTTCAAGATTTTTGGAAAATCCTTTTATTTGGAATAAATTGGTTTTAAAACCAATTAGATTAGTTTTAGGAAATAAAAATCGAGTTTTAAATTTATTTTTGTAAAGATAATGGGTTTGTAACGCTCTTTCTTACCTTAGCAATTTCGAGGACGAAATTATTTTAAGGAGGAAAGAATGTAACGTCCCGTAATTTTTTGGTAGCAAAATATTTAATTTAATTTATTATTTTAAATAATATATTTGGAATATTAATGGGTTTTAATATTTAATTTGTTATTTAAAACGAAGTTGAACGTTAATTTATTTGAAATATAAAACGAGCTCAAAATAGCGCGGTAGTTCGTAATCTTCGGTTTTGAACTTTAACTAAGAATACAGGATCCGATATAAGTCGGATTTCTATGAAACAAGAAACGTTAGAACCGTATTGATAATAATTTTCATATGAAAGAGGAAAATTCAGATTTCGTGTTATAGTTTGTAAGTTATGGTCAAATCAAATTTTGAAATAGTCGTTATGGAAATCGTTATTAAAATATGCACATTAAAATAGCCGTTTTGCAAATGGACTTCGTTTTCTACGAAACTAGTTTCATTAGAACCATATCGTTAAGTTATTGTACGGTGTTGAATTGCATGGCAAAACGAGGTCATATGTGACCACGGCAGCCACAAACGCCCGTTCAATTTCTATAGCGCGAAATTAAATTAATAAAGGGATAACTGGGCATAACTTGAACAGACGGCCAAATTAAGCCACGAAATCAATTCCGTTGAGTTCGTATCGTCGACTAGAGTCAGGATAGGTATATAGTTCGTTATTTTTGAGGACCGTGTAATTTGGTGTCCAAAATGGCATTGCGATGCATGTAAAATTAGCCTACCGAGAAAACAGTCTCAGAATGCGACGAAACTAGTGCCATTGGGTTCGTATTGACAAATTATTATAGGATTTCAAAGTTTCAAGTTGATCGGATTTATTTAGTGATCGTGGAAAATTTAAATGCGTGTTTATTTCTGGTTTTATAAAGAATTTTTTTAAAAATGATGACGGAATTCGACGAAACCTATTCCATTGGGTCCAGAATATTTTTTTATGCTAGGATTAGCCTTTTTATCAGAAGACAGAAGTCAATGGTGGTTAGTTTCACTTGTTACTTCGCGATGAAGTGTCATTGAATAATATAACATTAAACCCACACCTTATATATACCCTTTTATAAACCCTTCTCCGCGTCAAACCCTAAATGATGGTCAACAGACCAAAACCGCCGCCTCTACATTTTTACGATCAAAAATTCACCATTCATTTTCGCCTCAATCTTCCAATTTCTTTATAAATCCGAGAGTACCCAAACAACAAACTTGTGAGCGTGGTGAGGCCTTTAATCTGATCGACTAAGATGATTTATCATTGACTGTGACGAGCACAGTTGAGCTCGAAGTTGCTCCGGGTCATTGGGATTTTGCCGATGAATGGAAGGGCTGCGACTATCGCGACTCATGGTGTTGGATGGGAGTGGTGAGGCGCAGGAGGTGGTCGACACTGATTTTACTTCGGTGATTGATGGTGGCACAGTTTTGAGATGTTCGAGTTGCGTGATAAGGGATGCAAGTTGTCAACAACAAAAGGGTGAACACCCTGGTGGTC
The DNA here is from genome assembly GCA_030737875.1 of Allium sativum. Classification (NCBI taxonomy): domain Eukaryota; kingdom Viridiplantae; phylum Streptophyta; class Magnoliopsida; order Asparagales; family Amaryllidaceae; genus Allium; species Allium sativum. Next base: position 68,467,587 of record CM060909.1, on the reverse strand, counting down.
AGAGATCATCATCGGAGGGCTTTTGGGAGGTTGCGGTTGGGAGAATAGTTGGCGAGTGTGATACCAGAATTCGAGAGGGAGAGGCAACGCCTACTGGAAATAGGAAGTGGAGCATTTTCGAATGGGAACAGTGCGTGGTTTCCAGTATTGTATCGAGGACGGGGGAATTCTGAAGCAAACAGTTGGACTTGTTTTAGATTATCTAATTTGAGATTGCATCGGAGCTGGTAGTTTTGAAATATGGAGTAACGAACAAGCAGGTTAAGGTTTGGACGATTATTATATTAGCAAGTAATTTGTTTAATTAAATCGATTAATCACGTGATTAGCTTTTAATCTTAAAACTGAATAGGAGAATTTTTTTTGCACGGGCGGTTCTATGTTTAGTCAAGTCTGGAAGCAAGATTAGACTGAGAAGAAGGAATGAATCAATTCGTTGGAAGGAATACTTGGATCGGCCTAGTTGTTTCAAATGTAATTAAGTTTTAAATTTAAGTGATTAAGAATCTATTTATATTTATTATTATTTTTAAAATTAAAGGATTAGTAATTAGTTTGTCTAAAATGTTGGGATCAGGAAGTTAAAACCCGACATTGTAGAAAAAGATAAATCAGACCAGATTGCTTAAATAAATCGGCATGTTAGTTTTAAATAATATGGTTAGTTAAGTAAATCGGATCAGACCTGTTAGTTTGAATTAAAATGGTTAGTTAGGTTTAAAAATGAACTAAAGGAAATTAATAGTTTAATTAAATCATACTGTTTTAATATTTATAACTTGTTCATATATGTTCAGAATTCAACAAAACAAGAAACACTGGAATCCTATCGAAGGACAGAACATTCTGGAACATTGCCGGAAGGAATTGGAATCAGCTAGATCTTCATTTAAATTAAACATTGATTTAATTTAACTGAGATGAGCCGGTTGAACAACAAAATCAAATTAAGGTGAGTTAAACTCACTCAGTTTTTCCCATTTATATTTTATATAAATTGGGTTTTTATTTTGTGTGCTCTGTTTGATAATGGTTGACCAGTTGCTAGTTTTATAATTATTTATTAATATGACTGATGAAATTAAACCGTCGTTTAATTTCAGTGAAATACCAAATTGTTATTTTAACGAATTTGACTCGATGAAGGTAACTTACCTCGTTGGTCAAGTTTATAAAATAAACATGTTTTTGTTTGAATTGTGTGAACTGATGGAAAATGTTTTGTTGGTTGGTTGATATAAAATAGTTGCTATTTACTATTATATATCAGTTAAATAAAATTGTATGATCTGGTTTGTGATAACCGTTTTGAATACAGGGAAGAACAGGTTGGAGGGATCCAAAGGGATTCCTCAATATATATTATTTATTGCATATTATCAATATATGAACTGTCCTGTTTGGGTAATTGATTTAATTATGGAGTGTTGACTGGAAATTCAACACCTGTCTAGTTTAAACCAGTGGGCAATATTGGTTGAGTATTGGGCAACATATGGCCTATAAAATCAATCATTTTATAAATATTGTTTCACCGTCAGGTGAGTCGATAGAGATGAAGTTATAAAATTTATTTTATAACTGGAGATAGATTTTGAATATATTACTTTGAATAAAAGTTATTAAAAAGGGAAATAAATAAATATTTTATTTATTTAAGACTTTGATTTATTATTATTTTACAAAGAAAATTCTGGTGTTAATTAGATTTATAAGTATGAGAATAAGAAATAAATCGAATGATTAAACTTTGATAAGTAGTTTTGTAAAGAAACAATTAAATGGAATTATTTAAATTAATTATATTATTAATTAATTTAAGGTGAGAACAAATTGGGATCGGTAAATGAGATAATTGTGATTTGAACTGACTAAATCGGCTGTTTTTAATTGAGATTATTAATAAGTTAGTGCGTTGTTAACATAATAGTTTAATGAATATTATTTAATTTTAATAAGTTTTTAAAAAAGCGGTTTACCATTTATTTTTGTTAATAAAGGGATTAACTACTGAAGTGGTTGATGATTGAAATGAATTATTATTTTAATTAATAATAATTTTGAAGATTACTTTTTAATGGGAAATCATTTAAAAAGTAATCTAAGTGATATGAAATCCAATTGAATGGTAAACGAAGTTTATGAACAGGTTTTGTTTAAACTTGGGTTTTATAACAAGGTTATAAAAAGGGATTTTTAAGCGGATACTATAGCTTAAATGAACGTCACTTAATTACTTGAATTAAGTAAAAATAAATTTAGATAAAGGGTTTATAATAAACCAGAGTTATATAAAAGAGGATTGAGGTGTTATATCATTAAATATAAATGAACATTACTTAATAATGTGATTAAGTAAAAATAGGGAAGTTAAATAAGAATTTCAAAGTGGAGAAGTTAAATAAGGATTTCAAAGTGGGAATGGTTGAATAGATTGCAAAGGAGATTGGTAAAGATGAATTTGTTAAAGAAATGGAACATTGGATTTTGTAAACAAATTCAAATTGTAAATAAATTTTTTTAAAGGTAAAGGGTAAAAAGTGGTGTTTTATAAAGGATTGCTTAATTATTAAATTAAGGAAAATGTTATATTCGAGAAAGAATTTTTCAAAGAGTAAGAAGGTCGTATGAAATTTTATTTTGAGTAAAATAGTTTAATGGTATTTGAATTTGATATTAGAATGAAATATTGGGTTTTGGATTACAACTCGTATCCATTTTGAGATATGAGTGTTGTTGATCAAGGTCTTAGAGGTAATTAAAATACCCCAACTTGAACGACTTCAGGATTATCTGAGGATGATATTAGTTGTAATGGTAAACGAGGATAGTAAGGATTTATTATTTCATTAGAGAAATAGCAACGCAAACCTTTTGTGGGAATTTGGCAAGTATGCATATAATGAGATTCCAAAGTAAAAAAGGAATATAAAAGGGGACTGCGTGGAGTTCTAAAGGTAATTTCAAGTTAAAAAGGAAATGTAAAAGATGGGTTTTGTTCTATAATAATAAGCATACATTATTGTTTGAAGTAATGAATAAAAGATATGTCGTAACATTGTTTTATATATAAATAAGTTGAATTGATTTCCCAATATTGGATAACAATGTGGCTAATATTGTGAAAGTGAAAGTGAAATTGATAACTGAATATGATATAGGATTTCCTAAGTATTAAAAAGAAAATTTGTTAAAGAATAATCTTATGTTGGATAAGAAGCGAGAAAACCGGTTAAATAAAAAGGCCAAGTGAGACCGAATACTTAACCAATGAACTCACTGGATTGTCATGATTGAAACACTGTTTATTTTGATAGTTAAATCACCGACTATCAAATCTGTCCAATACGATTGTTGGTACGGAAAGACCGGGATCAAATTTATATTCGAAAACCATTCCGACCAGCAAATACGTGAAGATATCAAGAGATGATTGAGATGGAGCATTGAAGATAGTGGATCTTCATTAAACGGAAGAACCGCTAATAATCTTTGTTTAGCTCCCTGAGATAAGCTGTGGTCCTGCCGTGGTTGGAATCTACGGGTTGCAAGGACTTCTCGCTACTGATCCATGAGTGATTCCTATATTGGATGCAGTAGGAGAGTACCTTTGGTTCATCATGTTCCGTGATGACTTGTATGGACGAGTGTCTGACATAGTATTTCCTGAAACCACGTACGTTGATTTTTACAAATATACCGAGTGGTGACAAAGAGGGGCACTTCTTTTATACCCAGAGTATATTTGTGGGTGTCAATTAGTGATTTGACGGATCTGACGATGTAGCATTCAATGTGAATGGTGGCCAAATATTCCAAAAGGGAAATCTAAACCTCAAGCCTCAACAACTGGGAAATGGCAAAAATCGGGTAGGTAGCATGGCCATGTGGGTCACTCCCATTAGGGTGTATAATCACCTATCTAGAGAAAATCTATTTGCTTCTTTATCCTATTTCGATGCTTTCCCTTTTCGGGAAACGGTGGGTCGCTCCCAACCGTTGGTGATATACATTCGATACACTCAAGCGAAATGAGTGGTCGGTCATGTGAGGGCCGGGTTGCAAGATGTTCTTATTGAACCTAGTGTATTCGCCTTTAGAGATGCACTATCGGCAGGTGGTCCCATACCTTGTCATAGTCGGAATCCAATCTCCAATAAGCGCCAGCGGTTTTGATTGTATACTATATATGTAGAGCGTGAGATGCAAGCATTCTACTAGATTCTATTTACTTGTATTTAGACACTATTATAATATCAAAAAAGATATTGATTTCAAAATGTTTTGGGTTATCATAAGGTAAAAACCGTCCGTATTTATGTGTGGATTTGGTCTTACGATTATCCTTTTCTTTCGAAAAGATTTTAATGTTAAAAGCAGGTTGTGTGATACCCTTAATATTGTGCGAGTTTTTCTCACTCTGGTTCACCAGACTGACCCGGTGTTTTGTAAATGCTCGGGATAGCCTGGAGTGTACAGTTTCAGGTTATCGAATGCGGTGAAGTCCAAAGAAGAGTTGGAGATGTTCAGAGGTATGATATTATATAGCTACTATTCCGCTGTGTGTTGTATATGGGAATAGATTATTATAATTGTCCCGTTGTGTGATGTACTCTGATATTGTAAGTAATTTTAAAGCTCTGAACAAAGATTTATTTCTATATTATATTTTGTTCCGCTGCAATGTGAGACTCTTTGTTGTGTTGTTTCTTCTTCTACTATTTTAATATTTCTTTCTTTCTTATCTCACCCTCTAAATTCTTTCAAATAACGTTCCAGTGTTTTCGGTGTTTGGAAGGTCGGCATGAGTTATGATAAAGGTATTTATGTCGATTTTCGGGGCCGAAAATCCTTTGGTTGTTACATTTTAACTTTTAAAAATAAAAATACATTGATTTGTTAATGATCCACTTATATGTTAAAGCTTTAAAAGGATAACTATAGTCATAACAAAATTATGAAATCTGGATATAAATTAAACTCCAAAACTATAATTTCTTATATTTAAAACATAAAAACATATATATATATATATATTATTAATTTTTGTACCAAAATATAAGGTTAAATTTTTAAGCTTTTATAAATCTTAATAAGAAATCAGAATGAGTATTTAAGTTACAAATAGTATTTGTGATAATGTAATCCAAAATTGTTATGAAATCATATTAGTTATATATATTTTAAACTATGTATGTTTAAACTATATAAAAGATAAATAAATTTATATATTTTAACAATATATAAAAAATTAACTTTGTATGTCATACCAACATGTTCATATAATTTTATTGAATTATATACTTATAATAAATTTTTTTTTGAGATAAGATAAAAGAAAATAAGTATACAGGTAAATTTAATTTAAACTAGCATTTTCGAGTTGAAAAGATGGAGGAAATTTTGAAAGTTTAAACCTTTGAGATACTAAAATTGAATTTCATTCTATAGGCTGATATGTCAACATATAGATGTATGTATGTTGACATATATGTATTATTTCGAAGAGAATATGGTTTTGTGACTTTGGTTTTAAAATATCGATTTATATTTCAGGTTTAACTATTTCCTGAAATAATCTTTATCATAACAAACATCCAAAATTTATTTCATTATTATATTAATTTTATTATAATTATGTTTTAATTTTAAATTTCAAATTTGAATTTTAAATTTCAAAATTGAATTTTAAAGTTTAAATTTCAAATTTAAAACAAAGCAAAGCAAAAAAACATCCATTCAACCAAAAATTTAAATATTAATTAAGGCGCACCCAGTTCTTAGATCCATTTCTTCGATATTCTCTGAATTCTGAATTGATCTTCTAGAATTTGATTATGAGATCTGCTATATTGTGACGGACTCGTTTTTCTGATCATGATAGCATATTCATTTGCTGAATTTCAAGATCGTACGAGAAAGATATTGAAGATTTAGTGGTTCAACCAACTTGGCGCCAAAATTTGAATTTGAATTTTGTATTTTGAATGAATGGACACTTCTACTACTATATAAAGGCCCAAAAGTCATGTCTCTTCATAGCCACTTCTCTTCTTGTTCTTCTTGTTTTTCATTTCCAATCAAACTTTCAAGAGGCATAACTTCTTCATTTCTTGATAGAATTGGACAAAATCAGTGGAAAATCGAAGAGAAATCCAAGGACTACTACCTAGTAATAGTTAGGGATGAATTTGGATGGTGTTGGGGGGGCAAAAAGTCAAAACAGTAAGAAGGAAACAGAAAATCCTGTGATAGTTTTTCAGTTTTAGGTAGTCAACTTCGGATCGCCATATCTCACTCAGTTTTTATCAGAATTTGATGATCTCCCCATCAAAACGACTGCAAAAATGAGAAATATAACTTGGAAAAGGATTTGGGACAAAATAGCCTAACCTATGGATGAACTTTTAAGATCTTTGTCGATAATTTTGGTTTCCTTCTCTCTTTATTCACCAAAACTTCATTTCATCATTACACGATCAATTCTTGATGGATTTACATGAAACCAACGGCATTCCAAAGAAAATCACGAGAAGTAAAATATTGAATCTGCTTGTAGATGAGAATCAAAAGGTTTCTTCTTATCTGGTACCCATTTCTTTATTGATTTACATTGTATATTTCCATTTTTCCTCTTGATGTCTTTTCACTGATCGTCGTTACTCTTCATTAATTGTCCTTTATAACTTGAATCCTCAAAACCCATGTAACACAGCAGTTCGGAATTTGAATTTCCAACAGCTACCTCTTCAGAATTTGAATTTTCAATAGCCACTATTTTGGGATTTGAATCACCAACAGCCATTTTACCTATCTGTTCAACTTTTGAATTTTCAAAAGTCATATAGCACATCTTTTTCCAAAAAAAAAAGACACAACTTTTCAAAGAATCAAATGAATTTTCAAAAAATAAATGACTCTTCAAATAAAAAAGTGACTTTTCAAGTAATTAACTGCAATTTTAAACAATAATATCATGATAGTTTTGTAACACATCCATATATCAAAACTTTCAAAATTTAAAACATTTCAAATTTCAAAATTGAAAAATCATATCATAGTAACTTGATTTTTCAATAAAATTGAATGCAGACTCATCTAATACTTGATGCAATACATGAATTAAAACTATTGTACAAAATTTTCCATTTTCCATTTTCAAAAATCAGATTATGAACTTTTTGAAAAACCTTGCTCTAATACCAATTGTTAGGGAATGCGGAATGGAGCGTTAAGGCAAAACAACCACTAGAGGGGGATGAACAGTGTTTGTGAGAATTAAAAAAATATCTAAAACTTATATAAACTATGAGATGAATCAAACACTACAAACATAATCAGAGACACCGATTTGAAAACAAATACAAAATAAACAGAAATAAAGATGCAGAAAAGGAAAGACCACACTGGATTTTATATGTGTTCGGATTGCTCCTATGTCCAGTCCTGCACAACGCTGAATTGCGATGAGTTTTAATACTATTTCGAATAGTCAAATACAACCTCCTTGATTTCACGGCTATAAGGGATACCAACGATTACTACTTCCTTGATTTCTCGACTACAAAGAAACACCGATTTCTACTTCCTTGATTTCACGGCTACAAGTAATACACCGATTCCTTCTTGATTCAACCCAAACAACATTTACTCAACCCAAACAATTACAAAGAGCCCTAGAACTCTTCAATAGCAATTGATTCAGAGAGACATGAGAAGAGAGTGTAGAGAGAAGAGGTTTGATCAAAAGGGAATCGAATTCGGCAGAGTATAAGTGTAGAAATCATAAAAATGATTAAGAATAATTATATAATGAAAGAGGATGAAACTGGAGAAGAAGATATGATTAAAATTCAGTTTTAACCCCTTTTTATAGAGTGTGAATGGTTACAATAGTTCTGAATCGTCTAGAGTAGTGAAAAGACACTTCCTTTTAAAATTGAAAAAAGTGACAGTTGTATGTCGACTTGGTGTTTTTGGTATGTCGACATACCCTAGTGTAATTTTGTATTTTAAAGTACTTTTCAAGTGTTTTGATATAAAAACAATTTTGGAATTTCTTAAGTAAAAATCTAGTGTTGTAAATTAATATTATATTATAGAAAAACACATGAAAACATAAATTTAAACCATATAAATATGTCTATAAAATTATAACATTATAATATTTTAAACTATATAAATATATAAAGTATAAGAATATAAATATAAAATTAAGTTTTGGAAAACAAAGAAGAATAAGAAAGGAACAAATAGAAAATAAAATAGAGAGGATTTGAGGATAGAATTGAAAATCAGAATTTGAAAAATTAAAATTTGAATTTGAACCTGGAGTGCTATTTAGAGTCTTACAGAATCTAGACTCTTTAACTATAGTAATATTGAACTTTTGAACTCTTGAAATCTTGAGTACTCATGAGCCTTGAAATTTCTCTGATCTTGAAATCTCTATTATCTTTAAAACTGTACAGTCTTCAGTAATATTACCTATATACAATTCCTGCATATATATATTCTAGATAAAGATGTTAGTATATATTTTATAATCAATGGTAATTGAAATATGGTTGTTGTCATAAAAACTCCATTCTCCAACAAGTACATGAAGGAGGCTATGGAAGGAATATTTTCCATCCGAGAGGAACCATCGTTGAAGAAAGCACGTTAAGCTCTCAAAATGCACAACCTGGTGTTCTCTCTGGAGGAGATGAAGAAGGGGGTTTTCCACCCTTATAATGATCCCCTTATGATAACAGCACAAATAGGGCTCTCTGTTGTTCCCAAAATCTTTATGGATACTGGGAGTGCCGTTACTGTAATCTTCAAGCACGCTTTCGATCAGATGGGAATTTATAAGAAGAAGTTAAAGCCAAGCAGCGAACCAATCTTCGCTTCACCAAAAAGGGCTTAACTCCATTAGGGCAAATCAACCTTCTGGTTCAAGTTGGACTGTCTCCGCTTCATAGGACCTTCGAAACTCTCTTCGTTGTGATCGATCAACTATCCTGTTACAACGCCTTCTTTGAATGACTAGCTTTGGAGGAGATGGACACTTTCGTTTCCTCCAAGTTTCTCATGATAAAATTCCTAACCAAGCAAGGACGAGGAACTATTAGGTGAAAATAGTTTAGCTCCCACGAATTGTACTTCACAACGATTGACAAATACAAGAGGGAGTGTTTTTCGTACTTTGATTCTTCTACTAATTTTATACCTTCGGATAGGGGATTATTACATCCCATATTCGAAGCTAATAAAAAAGTTAATAAGGCTGACAAACAAGCAAATGGTAGGTACATTTCTTTGAAAAGAAAAAGGAAGAGTGCCGATGATGTGAACTTGACTGAAGCAGGAGAAATTATCACAGACCTGGATTCTAGAGGGGACATTGAAAGAATGAAACCAATAGGAGAAATAAAAGAGGTAAACATTAATTCAGAGGATAAGTCGAAGGTTGTCAACATAGGGAGAAGGCTGATAGTGCCTCTTGATGGCGACCTATGTAATAACCCGGAAAATGTGAACCAGTTTAAAATTTTTAAATTAGGTTATTACCAAGAAATTTGAATAAGTTAAATAGCCTATTTCAATAAAATATAGAATTTGGTATAATATTGCAGTTTGAAATTTTGATTACAAACTTTGTCTAACTGTACCGAGAGGAAAATATAACGGATTTTGACGAAACTGAAAATATTTAAATCTGTTTATCAATACCTTTCTAACAAATCTAAAAAATTGAAATTTCATAACGGAAATCAAAAGTTATGGCCAAATGAATTTTCAGAAAGGTCGCTATATAGTATATATAGCCCTAAAAAATTGAGATTTTGCATACGACCTCGGAATTCGACGAAACCACTTTTGTTGGGTCCGGGATGTCAAATTATTGCTAAGTTTCAAATTTCGTAATTTTTGAAGCTAGTATGTGAGCGGGGCAAAAGATAACGTGTTTGGTCAAATTCTGTTAAAATGGGTCGACCTAAAAATGGCCGTTTTTCAAACGAGCTCAGAATTCGACGAAACTGGTTCTGTTAGGACCGTATCGTCAAAACAAAGCTAGATTTATTTTTCTGAAATTTTTCGATTCAGTTTGTGGCCCTGGCAAATTGAAATGTACGTTTAAATTAAATATCGAATGTTTTATATTTTAATTAGAAAAATAACTAATTGTAACAGTCGAAATGGCCAACGAAACATATCCCATTGTGTCCGGAATGGGGGTATTTAGCTAGGGGCGACAGTCGTTGGGTTTGATTTCGAGGTCGTTTGTGGAAGGGGGTATTTTTGGAATTAAATAAATTAAAAATTAAAATAAAAAGGGCATCGGCCAATCAGAATTCATCTTCTTCCTCGAAACCCCTGTCGTGACGCGGAAAGGGATCCAAAACTTCTCTTTTAAATTTCTCCGCATCCACTCAACGAAATCAAGCAAACCCAGTTCCAATTTGAAGAGCGTTCAGAGATCTTCAAATCCATAGTAATTTCACGAATTATCATTGAGTATTGAAGGAGATATCGCGTCGGGAAGCTCCGACCTTTGCGCCGCCGCCGTGCCCTCTAGGAGGCGTCGAGTTGAACATCTCAGGTAGCTTTGGAAAGCTCTCTCCTTCCTCTTCGACGTGGCGTTGGCCGTTCGTCCTAAAGCTTCGTGGTTTTGCCGAAAAATTCAACCCTAGCTTTCGAATCAAAAAGGGGTATACGGCTGAAACTGATTTTTACACTTTAAAGCGTTGCAAACTTGTAAAAATCATATCTTTTTGCTATGTTAACGAAATTCGATGAAACAGGAGACACCGTGACCGCAAGGAGGCTCTCTACATTCTAGAAGAAGCCGCGGATTTTTCTGACCTTCCTACGATTTTTAGCACCGCAATAACCAATGTGAGGAATCTAAACTATTTGTGTGAATGGAATCGTGTTGTATAAATTATATAAGCGAAGTATAAATTATATACGCATTGTATACCTCATGTACATGTGTTGTATAAGTTATATTAGCGATGTATAAATTATACAAGCGTTGTTTGAAACATATATGCTTTGAATTGTGATGAAATGCAAGTGAATTATTATATTATATATATATATACTCCCCTCGTCCACAGACCATGGACGATATTTATTGCTTGTGATTGACGTGATATCATATGGTTTGACGAATGGTTGGAAATAATTGTTTGTGGTTGATATTATGGTTGAAAAATACCTTTGTGGTTGAAAAATACCCTCTTGTGGTTGAAACAAAATAGAATAGGATTGTGGAATTGAAAATAAAACATGCCGCCTGCGTGCGAACTAGATGCATGATCCCCATTGTCAAAAACCGCGAGGTTTTAAGGTAGAGCGAGGAGCCGTACTAGGGACGGTCCCGGTTTTAACTACCCTGCCGTTATGCTGCCGAAATTTTCTGAAATATTTATGTGTTAGAATAATTTTCACTCGTTGGAATTATTTACATATGCTATATAGAATATTCATGTGTTGAGTTGCAATTCATTCGTTGAGTTGAAATTCATGTGTTGAATATTATTTGAATTTAAACAAATGGCTTTAGCAATAAAAATCACATTTTTATATATATACAAATGATATGGAATATTCATGTGTTGAGTTGCAATTCATTCGTTGAGTTGAAATTCATGTGTTGAATATTATTTGAATTTAAACAAATGGCTTTAGCAATAAAAATCACATTTTTATATATATACAAACGATATGGAATATTCATGTGTTGAGTTGCAATTCATTCGTTGAGTTGAAATTCATGTGTTGAATATTATTTGAATTTAAACAAATGGCTTTAGCAATAAAAATCACATTTTTAAATATATACAAACGATATGGAATATTCATGTGTTGAGTTGCAATTCATTCGTTGAGTTGAAATTCATGTGTTGAATATTATTTGAATTTAAACAAATGGCTTTAGTAATAAAAATCACATTTTTATATATATACAAACGACATGGAATATTCATGTGTGGAGTTGCAATTCATTCGTTGAGTTGAAATTCATGTGTTGAATATTATTTGAATTTAAACAAATGGCTTTAGCAATAAAAATCACATTTTTATATATATACAAACGATATAGAATATTCATGTGTTGGATTGCAATTTGTTCGTCGAGTTGAAATTCATGTGTTGAATTTTATCGTCTTCTAAAAATAAAATAAATCGACAATGAAAACTATATTTTTATAGTGAATAAGAAGTGTTAAAAATACACATGTGTGGAATAAATATTTTTGATGATAAAAATATTCCTTTTATCATGTATACGCTTAGTAAAAAAATACACATGTGTGGAATAAATATTTTTGATGATAAAAATATTCCTTTTATCATGTATACGCTTAGTAAAAAAATACACATGTGTCGAATAAATATTTTTGATGATAAAAATATTCCTTTTATCATGTATACGCTTAGTAAAAAAATACACATGTGTCGAATAAATATTTTTGATGATAAAAATATTCCTTTTATCATGTGTACGCTTAGTTAAAAATACACATGTGTCGAATAAATATTTTTGATGATAAAAATATTCCTTTTATCATGTATACGCTTAGTTAAAAATACACACGTGTTGAAATAAATAATAGTTTGCTAGAAATATTATTATTAGCTTTGTTCTGCATATATATACATGTGTTGAACAGGAAAAAATGGATTAGCTGTAGAGTAAAGAAATTATTTGCGTGCCCGACAAATAGGTAAACCTTGATGAGTTGGCTGCGCAATTTTATTTATATATCAACTCCTGTGAATGCCATTGGATGCGGAGTGCTGGTTTTTCTGTGTGAAATAATAAACAACGCCATAGGATAGTAACAATTAATGTTGAACTACACTACATGGCATACTTCTTGATGATAGGCACACTTCATCATATTCCACATAAGCAATTGGAGCTTGTGTGATGAGGTGGAAGATTTACCATACAAGCAAGAGGCTTATATGGCGATGACTATAAACTACAGGTTGAACTGATGACTGATATGGACTATATAAATTATAACGATAAATTGCCAGATTAATAAAAACTCCACAGGGTCTAGAGTTGACAATAATCACGTCGCTCTAGTTATTAGATACGACACATGGACTATTTATTTCCACACGGAAACGGGGTGACGGGAATTTATTCTCTGGAGTGATCATCAGTACATGCTCCCCCGTAAACACCAAAATATATCACTAAAAATATGTGAATGCTTTTTAGGATTTATTGGGTACCTAATACGGCCCAATAAATTTCCAAACCCCTCCCCGTACAAAGGAGGTTATGGCGAAATTTTTCGAAATATTAAGGCGTTAGTGAAATATTTGAAGTGAAAACGAAGTTGAAAATATAGAATAAGCTATAGTTGAAATCATAGATTGAACTATATTTATATATATAAATATAAATATAATTAGAAGGAATAGAGGCCGTGCAGTTCGCGTTTCGGAATCGTAATTTGAAACGATTAGTACGAGAAATCCGACCATCGGATTTTCCCGAAACCGCAACCGCTGGGTTCGCCTTGGAAATATCTTTCCAACGGCACCAACCTTGTAAAAATCCAACGGTTGGATTGTCCGGAATGTTTAATTCAAATCTGAAGAAAAACAGCGCCATAATCGTTTATATTTATATATAAATATAAATATAATTAAATTAAATCGAATAACGACGCTGCAGTTCGAATTTTGAAACCGTAACTTCAAACGACTAGTGTGGAAGATCCGACCGTCGGATTCTCACGAAACTGGAACCGTTGGGTTCGCTTTGGGAATATCTTCCCACTGATATAGACTTTGTAGAAATCCAACGGTTAGATTTTCCGATATGTGTAAAACAAATTAGGAGAAAAACAGCGCCAGTGCCACGGCACGACCTGAAACGTCGTTTAATTAAATATGGCCATTTTTAAATAAATAAAAATGGCGAAAAATCGCTATAAAATGTTATAAGCAACATAGGTTGCAAATAAACCAATTGTGCTTGAATTGTTTGATATTTGATGGTTGTATGTGTATGACATGAAAATAACACTAAAGAACCGAAAGATGGATGTCGAATAATACAACCCTGAAATGAATCGATTTAAATTCTAATGACGTGAATTATTTGAAAAGGCCGAGCTAACCCTCATTTCAAATAATTTATCGAGCGATTCGAATTGGAAAATGCAAAGACGATTCAAGACCGACGATCTTCGTATCGGTTGGATGGGCGCTACTGAGGTTCCTGACCGGAGTAGCTACCGGAAAGGGGCGGAAGTAGTAGCCGTCTGAACGTATGTGTTGATTGGACGGATATACGAGGAATTTGATGCCTCCGGTTTCGTTCAGACCCAGGACGGACTTGTAAATGGGCTGTGTGTCTGACATTGGATTTTGTACTATACTGATTGATCTCTGTTAAATATATATCTGTTTGGCGGCAAAGAATTTATTCTTTTGCTTAACGCCCTTCTCTGAGACGTACGAGCTCAGAGGTTATATATCGATGGAAATCAATCGTATGGAGTGGACTGCCTATGTGGCATGCCAAGATGCTGTGATCAAGGCTTCTGTTGCAAAGCAAAGTCTTGTGGATGATGATCAAAGCAAGGTCTACGTGACCTAGCTTTGTGTATTTCGTAGATTCGCGAACCTCACACCCCGGTATGAGTTAAAAACGGGATACGGACCGCTGGGAGAGCACGACGTTTCTTTCTAGCTATGGTGGTGTCAGTGACTTACCAGCCCTGACATATATATCTACTTTTCACCTTTGTGGTTGTTGGAATGCGAGGCGCCTCGATTAGAGGTCTGTAAGGACCGGGAAACGTGTGTTTAGGAATAAATAATCCTCAAACGTAAGAGAGGACCGGCCCAGCCGATCTAAGGGTTACCCAGAGTGCGTAGTCCTGAGGCATTTGCTAGAGTGTCTCGAAGCGGAGAGGAGTTTGCCCCTTTCCTCGACTCATGACGGAAATCCAACTTCCAATACGAAATAACGGTCTTGATTGTAGAACTAGTATGGCGACATAGTAGATGGTAGCTATGCCGCCTATGATTGATATTTATGATGCTATTCGTTTTGAAACATATATGCACTAGTAATAATATCAAATGATTTTGCTTTATACGTATTAAGCATATTTGGCCCTTATAAGGTAAAACTCTATCCTCCGGCTTGCGTTGCATTGTGTGATGGGACCTGAGTCTTATAATGGCTTCATTCTTTCTAAAAGCATTGCGTTGTTTTAAAAGAATTTACTTTGTTTTTAAATGCACTTGCAATCACTGGAGTAAACCCGTTCTGCGAAAGTGGCGTGGTCCTATGATTTGCTATTTACTGTTGTTTAACCGTTAAATAGATTCCTCATACCAGTCCCCATGACTGACTCGTTGTTTGTTTCACTTTGCAAACGTGGGTGCCCTTATTTTCACACGGGCAGCCTAGTACACAGGTGACAGGTGATTTTTGGTTCTGCACTGCTGCATAGAGTGCACTTTTGGCTCATGGCGAGGCTAACTTCATAGAGATGACTTTGATATTTTCCGCCATTACTGTATACATATTATTATTCCGCCACTGGCGATGCAGACTGATTTACTTTCCGTATTTCTCACTATATGTATATGTATTCCGCCTTCGGCGATGTAGACTGATACTCTTATTATGTCTCACTGCATGTATGTATTCCGCCTCTGGCGATGATGACTGATCACTTTCCTTTTTATTTACGAAGTATATCCCACGTTATGCTATTCTGATATTCCTACATGTTGTGATTCCGCTATCATATCCATGTAAAATTGTTTTATTTATTGTTTCTGCTATTATCTGTACTCTGCTATGATGATTAATGTGTTATTTCCTAATGATTATCCTTAATACCGCCCCTCGGATTTTGGGATCGTCACAGTTGGTATCAGAGCTTTGGTTAACCTTAGTTCCGGGATCTAACACATTAAACACCTCGTCAGAATAGAATCAGTGGTGTTCTAATGCGAGTAGCTCATTAGAGATAGGATTAGCAATGTCCTAGAATGAGCTAAGCAGAGTAGCAAGACAATTTGATCAGTACATCATCATTATCTTTCTTTGTATTCCCTTGCTTTATCATTTATGAAAATTATCAAATCTGTGAGCTTGACTCTTTTCTTGCTTATACAGTACTCTTAGATGGCTACACGTGGAGCAGTAGCTAGAGGAGGCCGTGGAGGCCGAGGAGATGCAGCAGGAGGACGGGGGAATATCCCCGTAGTAGTGGAAGGCCCTATTATTCTGCCACCAGCACCAAAAGACTTTGAGCTCGACAATGTAGCAAAGAGGTACAGAAATCTTGGGGGAAAACCTTTTACGGGCACTGGCACAGTGACCGAAGTTATAGCTTGGCTGAAAACCTGTGAGAAAATCTTCGAAGGCATGGGTATGGGAACTAACAACAAAGCCCAACTTGGCATTTGGCTCCTTCAGGAAGAAGCAGAGCTGTCGTGGGATGCCATTACCTCTGAGGATGCAGCTGGTACTATCCGGACTTCGGAGTAGTTCAAGACTTTGTTCAATGAGAAGTTTGTACCGGAACAGGCTCTAGAGAGGATGAGAGAGCAGTTTGCTAATCTCCAGCAGGGAGACCTCTCTATTCAGGACTATCTAAATAAGTTCACCCAGCTATCGCGCTATGCTCCAGAGCTGATTATGACAAACAAAGCGAAGAATAAGAGATTCATATTTGGGCTGAAGCGCAAATACCATGATAGAGCTATGAGCAACATCAAACTCTCCTTTACAGAACTAGTAGAGATGGCTTGCAACTACGAAGACATGGATGAGAGGCATGTTAGTCAAGACCGCGCTAAAAGTCAAGCAGGGAATAAGCGCAAGGCTTCAACAGATCAACCCGAATCTAGCATTACTGCGGCCGCTACTCAAAAACCCGCAAAGATCCCGAAAGGAAACTGCTACAATTGCGGGAAGCCCGGTCATTTCTCTAATGTATGCAAAGCCCCAAGGAAGGCGAAGGCAAATGACTCAGCCGAATGCTACAACTGCCACAAGAAGGGGCACTATAGCAAGAATTGTCCTTTGAAGAAGAGCGCACAAGTGGCCCATGTCTATGACGGGAAGACCCCGCCAGCTACCACCGATGGATCAGGTAAACCCGACGTCTTGGGAGGTACCCTTACCATTAAAAATATTCATGTTTCTGTACTTTTTGATACTGGTGCATCACGTAGCTTCATTTCTGGTAACATTGTTCATAAATTAAAATTGAAAAGAGGAAAACTTAAAGAACCAATTAAAGTTCAAAACCCGATAGGAGGTTCTGTTAGTCTCAGTACATATTGTAAAGTACCTATTTCCTTCTCTCGATACAAGTTCTCTTTTAAAGTGATTGTCATGGACCTTTCCGAATTCGATATTATACTGGGGCTAGACTGGTTGACAAAGTATAAGGCCGAAGTTAGATGTGCCGAAAGAATCGTTAAAGTCGAAACGAAACTTGGACCTACATATATACCATGCCATGGCTCAGAAATCAATAGAACAGAATTTTGGTCTTCTTTAGAAGTTATTCCCCCTTCATTAGAAAAGATACCGGTCGTGAAAAACTATGCGGATGTGTTTGAAGAAGTAGAAAACTTACCGCCGCAAAGAGAAATTGAATTTAGAATTGATCTAATTCCGAATGCCCGACCAGTAGTACATCCAATAAGAAGAATGGCCCAGAAAGAAAAAGAAGAACTAAGTAGTCAAACCCGAGAATTACTTTGGAAAGGTCTGATCAGACCAAGCTTTTCAGCTTGGGGAGCCGCAGTAGTATTTGTCCGGAAATCAGACGGTACTCTAAGACTTTGCGTTGATTACCGAGATCTCAATAAGCAGACACTGAAGAACAAATATCCTTTGCCCCGAATAGACGATCTGTTAGATCAATTAAATGGAGCAACCGTATTCTCCAGAATGGACCTAGCTACAGGTTTCCACCAATTGCGTATAGCCGAAGACTGTGTTCCTTTGATAGCTTTCAGGGGTCCCGATTTATTCTATGAATGGTTAGTAATGCCGTTCGGCTTGTGCAACGCTCCGGCATACTTCGTTGATCTTATGAACAGAGTGTTCCGTGGTGTGTTGAATAAATTTGTTCTATTCTTCATCGATGACATTCTAATCTACTCTGAGTCGGAAGACGAACATGCAAAACATTTAGAACAAGTGTTGAAAATTCTTAGGAGAAATGTCTTGAAAGCTAAATTTTCTAAGTGTGTCTTCTGGCAGAATGAAGTTAAATTCCTGGGCCATGTCGTATCGAAAGAAGGAATTGCTATAGATCCAAGCAAAATTACAGCGATTCAAAACTGGAAACAACCTACTACTCCCACGGAAGTTCGAAGTTTCCTTGGATTGGCTAGTTACTATCGGAAATTCGTTCAGGATTTTTCAAAGATATCAGGAGTATTGACAAAGCTTACAAAGAAGCATGAGAAATTCAAATGGACTCCCGAATGTGAAGAAGCTTTCCAAGAGCTGAAATTGAAGTTGACAACTGCTCCAGTATTGACCATTATAGAAGGCAACCAAGACTTGACTGTATGGACAGATGCTTCTATTAGAGGGCTAGGAGCAGTGTTAATGCAAAAAGGCCAAGTGATCACTTATGCCAGCCGTCAACTAAAGCCGCATGAAAGAAACTATGCTACTCATGATCTTGAGTTATTAGCTATCGTGTTTGCTTTAAGAATATGGAGGCATTATTTACTGGGCAAGAAATTCGAACTATACACCGATCATCAATCCTTGAAATACCTGTTCACCCAGAAAGATTTAAACCTGAGGCAACAGCGTTGGTTAGAATTCCTTGCAGCATATGATTTTGAAATTATATACACTCCAGGGAAAGCCAATGTTGTAGCAGATGCGCTCAGCAGAAAGAATGAAATCATCGCCAGTTTTGTCATCACGTCTTCATTAATAGACAGGATATCGACTCTTCAGAAAGACGATGAATTTATTCAAAGAATCAGTCAAAGAATCGAAGGAGGTGAATCCACAAGTTTTCGACTCGATGACAAAGGGGTTCTAAGATTAAAGGGTAGAATCTGCATCCCAAACCTTCCCGAGCTCAGAAGAGAAATACTTGATGAGTGCCACAAGTCCAAATTAAGTATCCACCCCGGTGTGAGCAAAATGTATAACGATATCAAACGCACATTCTGGTGGAGAGCTATGAAAAGAGATATCTCATTATATGTTAGCAGATACCCCACTTGTCAGCTAGTTAAGAGTGATCAGCAGAAATTGGCTGGATTATTACAACCCTTAGAAATTCCAGGATGGAAGTGGGAACAAATCTCGATGGATTTCATCGATGGTTTGCCTCGAACTAAGAAAGGAAACGACAGTATATGGGTAATCGTAGATCGCTTCACGAAGACTGCCCATTTCATACCTGTCCGATCCAACAGAACGGCTCAAAGTCTGGCACAGATTTACTTCAAAGAAATAGTTAAACTTCATGGAGTACCGCTCAGTATAGTTAGCGATAGAGATCCCCTATTTACTAGCAAATTCTGTGAAGCCTTCCAGACAGAATTGGGAACCAAATTGAATCTAAGCACCGCTTATCACCCTCAGACAGACGGCCAAACTGAGCGGGTGAATAGAATTTTAGAAGATCTATTGCGGGCTTGCGTTATCGATTTTGGAGGCTCATGGGAAGATCATTTACATTTAGCCGAATTCTCTTACAACAATAGCTATCAAGCAAGTTTGGGGATGTCTCCATTTGAAGCATTATACGGTAGACCGTGCAGATCTCCCGCATGTTGGGTAGAACCTGGCAACAGACTTGTGTTAGGGCCCGATATAATTCGAGAAGCATCGGATAAAGTCGATTTCATTAAGAAGCGATTGAAAACCGCGCAGAGCCGACAGAAAAGTTATGCTGATGCGAGAAGAAGGGATATATCGTTTGCCATTGGCGATTATGTTTATTTAAGAGTTTCTCCAATGCGAGGGGTAATCAGATTTGGCAAGACTGGGAAGTTGGCACCGAGATTTATTGGTCCCTTTCCTATACTTGAACGGATTGGAACTCTTGCATATAGGGTATCATTACCTAATTGGTTGCCTGGTGTACATGATGTGTTCCACGTGTCTCAACTCAGAAAACATGTTCGTGATACCGACCTTATTGTGGAGGAAGCAGCGCAACAGGATATTGACATAACTCCAGAATTAGCACTCAAGAGGGAGCCATTAAAGATAGTTGGCAAAGAAACTAGAGAGCTAAGGAGGAAAAAGATTCATTTAGTCAAAGTGCAGTGGAGTAGTGATCCTAGAGACTGTACTTGGGAGACTGAGGAAAGCATTAAACAAGCCTATCCCAAATGCAGAGTGGACATCTCTGACTAACTCCGGTGCAAGGTACCTTTACAATACTTTGCATTTACATTTTATTTCCTGCTTAGCTGTTATTTCCTTTTCGAGGACGAAAAGTTTTAAGTGGGGGAGATTGTAATAACCCGGAAAATGTGAACCAGTTTAAAATTTTTAAATTAGGTTATTACCAAGAAATTTGAATAATTTAAATAGCCTATTTCAATAAAATATAGAATTTGGTATAATATTGCAGTTTGAAATTTTGATTACAAACTTTGTCTGACTGTACCGGGAGGAAAATATAACGGATTTTGACGAAACTGAAAATATTTAAATCTGTTTATCATTACCTTTCTAACGAATCTGAAAAATTGAAATTTCATAACAGAAATCAAAAGTTATGGCCAAATGAATTTTCAGAAAGGTCGCTATATAGTATATATAGCCCTTAAAAATTGAGATTTTGCATACGACCTCGGAATTCGACGAAACCACTTTTGTTGGGTCCGGGATGTCAAATTAATGCTAAGTTTCAAATTTCGTAATTTTTGAAGCTAGTATGTGAGCGGGGCAAAAGATAACGTGTTTGGTCAAATTCTGTTAAAATGGGTCGACCTAAAAATGGCCGTTTTTCAAACGAGCTCAGAATTCGACGAAACTGGTTTTTTTAGGACCGTATCGTCAAAACAAAGCTAGATTTATTTTTCTGGAATTTTTCGATTCAGTTTATGGCCCTGGCAAATTGAAATGTACGTTTAAATTAAATATCGAATGTTTTATATTTTAATTTGAAAAATAACTGATTGTAACAGTCGAAATGGCCAACGAAACATATCCCATTGTGTCCGGAATGGGGGTATTTAGCTAGGGGCGACAGTCGTTGGGTTTGATTTCGAGGTCGTTTGTGGAAGGGGGTATTTTTGGAATTAAATAAATTAAAAATTAAAATAAAAAGGGCATCGGCCAATCAAAATTCATCTTCTTCCTCGAAACCCCTGTCGCGACGCGGAAAGGGATCCAAAACTTCTCTCTTAAATTTCTCCGCATCCACTCAACGAAATCAAGCAAACCCAGTTCCAATTTGAAGAGCGTTCAGAGATCTTCAAATCCATAGTAATTTCACGAATTATCATTGAGTATTGAAGGAGATATCGCGTCGGGAAGCTCCGACCTTTGCGCTGCCGCCGTGCCCTCTAGGAGGCGTCGAGTTGAACATCTCAGGTAGCTTTGGAAAGATCTCTCCTTCTCTTCGACGTGGCGCTGGCCGTTCGTCCTAAAGCTTCGTGGTTTTGCCGAAAAATTCAACCCTAGCTTTCGAATCAAAAAGGGGTATACGGCTGAAACTGATTTTTACACTTTAAAGCGTTGCAAACTTGTAAAAATCATATCTTTTTGCTATGTTAATGAAATTCGATGAAACAGGAGACACCGTGACCGCAAGGAGGCTCTCTACATTCTAGAAGAAGCCGCGGATTTTTCTGACCTTCCTACGATTTTTAGCACCGCAATAACCAATGTGAGGATTCTAAACTATTTGTGTGAATGGAATCGTGTTGTATAAATTATATAAGCGAAGTATAAATTATATACGCTTTGTATACCTCATGTACATGTGTTGTATAAGTTATATTAGCGATGTATAAATTATACAAGCGTTGTTTGAAACATATATGCTTTGAATTGTGATGAAATGCAAGTGAATTATTATATTATATATATATATATATACTCCCCTCGTCCACAGACCATGGACGATATTTATTGCTTGTGATTGACGTGATATCATATGGTTTGACGAATGGTTGGAAATAATTGTTTGTGGTTGATATTATGGTTGAAAAATACCTTTGTGGTTGAAAAATACCCTCTTGTGGTTGAAACAAAATAGAATAGGATTGTGGAATTGAAAATAAAACATGCCGCCTGCGTGCGAACTAGATGCATGATCCCCATTGTCAAAAACCGCGAGGTTTTAAGGTAGAGCGAGGAGTCGTACTAGGGACGGTCCCGGTTTTAACTACCCTGCCGTTATGCTGCCGAAATTTTCCGAAATATTTATGTGTTAGAATAATTTTCACTCGTTGGAATTATTTACATATGCTATATAGAATATTCATGTGTTGAGTTGCAATTCATTCGTTGAGTTGAAATTCATGTGTTGAATATTATTTGAATTTAAACAAATGGCTTTAGCAATAAAAATCACATTTTTATATATATACAAACGATATGGAATATTCATGTGTTGAGTTGCAGTTCATTCGTTGAGTTGAAATTCATGTGTTGAATATTATTTGAATTTAAACAAATGGCTTTAGCAATAAAAATCACATTTTTATATATATACAAACAATATGGAATATTCATGTGTTGAGTTGCAATTCATTCGTTGAGTTGAAATTCATGTGTTGAATATTATTTGAATTTAAACAAATGGCTTTAGCAATAAAAATCACATTTTTATATATATACAAACGATATGGAATATTCATGTGTTGAGTTGCAATTCATTCGTTGAGTTGAAATTCATGTGTTGAATATTATTTGAATTTAAACAAATGGCTTTAGTAATACAAATCACATTTTTATATATATACAAACGACATGGAATATTCATGTGTGGAGTTGCAATTCATTCGTTGAGTTGAAATTCATGTGTTGAATATTATTTGAATTTAAACAAATGGCTTTAGCAATAAAAATCACATTTTTATATATATACAAATGATATAGAATATTCATGTGTTGGATTGCAATTTGTTCGTCGAGTTGAAATTCATGTGTTGAATGTTATCGTCTTCTAAAAATAAAATAAATCGACAATGAAAACTATATTTTTATAGTGAATAAGAAGTGTTAAAAATACACATGTGTGGAATAAATATTTTTGATGATAAAAATATTCCTTTTATCATGTATACGCTTAGTAAAAAAATACACATGTGTGGAATAAATATTTTTGATGATAAAAATATTCCTTTTATCATGTATACGCTTAGTAAAAAAATACACATGTGTCGAATAAATATTTTTGATGATAAAAATATTCCTTTTATCATGTATACGCTTAGTAAAAAAATACGCATGTGTCGAATAAATATTTTTGATGATAAAAATATTCCTTTTATCATGTGTACGCTTAGTTAAAAATACACATGTGTCGAATAAATATTTTTGATGATAAAAATATTCCTTTTATCATGTATACGCTTAGTTAAAAATACACACGCGTTGAAATAAATAATAGTTTGCTAGAAATATTATTATTAGCTTTGTTCTGCATATATATACATGTGTTGAACAGGAAAAAATGGATTAGCTGTAGGGTAAAGAAATTATTTGCGTGCCCGACAAATAGGTAAACCTTGATGAGTTGGCTGCGCAATTTTATTTATATATCAACTCCTGTGAATGCCATTGGATGCGGAGTGCTGGTTTTTCTGTGTGAAATAATAAACAACGCCATAGGATAGTAACAATTAATGTTGAACTACACTACATGGCATACTTCTTGATGATAGGTACACTTCATCATATTCCTCATAAGCAATTGGAGCTTGTGTGACGAGGTGGAAGATTTACCATACAAGCAAGAGGCTTGTATGGCGATGATTATATACTACAGGTTGAACTGATGACTGATATGGACTATATAAATTATAACGATAAATTGCCAGATTAATAAAAACCCACACGGGTCTAGAGTTGACAATAATCACGTCGCTCTAGTTATTAGATACGGCACATGGACTATTTATTTCCACACGGAAACGGGGTGACGGGAATTTATTCTCTGGAGTGATTATCAGTACATGCTCCCCCGTAAACACCAAAATATATCACTAAAAATATGTGAATGCTTTTTAGGATTTATTGGGTACCTAATACGGCCCAATAAATTTCCAAACCCCTCCCCGTACAAAGGAGGTTATGGCGAAATTTTTCGAAATATTAAGGCGTTAGTGAAATATTTGAAGTGAAAACGAAGTTGAAAATATAGAATAAGCTATAGTTGAAATCATAGATTGAACTATATTTATATATATAAATATAAATATAATTAGAAGGAATAGAGGCCGTGCAGTTCGCGTTTCGGAATCGTAATTTGAAACGATTAGTACGAGAAATCCGACCATCGGATTTTCCCGAAACCGCAACCGCTGGGTTCGCCTTGGAAATATCTTTCCAAAGGCACCAACCTTGTAAAAATCCAACGGTTGGATTGTCCGGAATGTTTAATTCAAATCTGAAGAAAAACAGCGCCAAAATCGTTTATATTTATATATAAATATAAATATAATTAAATTAAATCGAATAACGACGCTGTAGTTCGAATTTTGAAACCGTAACTTCAAACGACTAGTGTGGAAGATCCGACCGTCGGATTCTCACGAAACTGGAACCGTTGGGTTCGCTTTGGGAATATCTTCCCACTGATATAGACTTTGTAGAAATCCAACGGTTAGATTTTCCGATATGTGTAAAACAAATTAGGAGAAAAACAGCGCCAGTGCCACGGCACGACCTGAAACGTCGTTTAATTAAATATGGCCATTTTTAAATAAATAAAAATGGCGAAAAATCGCTATAAAATGTTATAAGCAACATAGGTTGCAAATAAACCAATTGTGCTTGAATTGTTTGATATTTGATGGTTGTATGTGTATGACATGAAAATAACACTAAAGAACCGAAAGATGGATGTCGAATAATACAACCCTGAAATGAATCGATTTAAATTCTAATGACGTGAATTATTTGAAAAGGTCGAGCTAACCCTCATTTCAAATAATTTATCGAGCGATTCGAATTGGAAAATGCAAAGACGATTCAAGACCGACGATCTTCGTATCGGTTGGATGGGCGCTACTAAGGTTCCTGACCGGAGTAGCTACCGGAAAGGGGCGGAAGTAGTAGCCGTCTGAACGTATGTGTTGATTGGACGGATATACGAGGAATTTGACGCCTCCGGTTTCGTTCAGACCCAGGACGGACTTGTAAATGGACTGTGTGTCTGACATTGGATTTTGTTCTATACTGATTGATCTCTGTAAAATATATATCTGTTTGGCGGCAGAGAATTTATTCTTTTGCTTAACGCCCTTCTCTGAGACGTACGAGCTCAGAGGTTATATATCGATGGAAATCAATCGTATGGAGTGGACTGCCTATGTGGCATGCCAAGATGTTGTGATCAAGGCTTCTGTTGCAAAGCAAAGTCTTGTGGATGATGATCAAAGCAAGTTCTACGCGACCTAGCTTTGTGTATTTCGTAGATTCGCGAACCTCACACCCCGGTATGAGTTTAAAACGGGATACGGACCGCTGGGAGAGCACGACGTTTCTTTCTAGCTATGGTGGTGTCAGTGACTTACCAGCCCTGACATATATATCTACTTTTCACCTTTGTGATTGTTGGAATGCGAGGCGCCTCGATTAGAGGTCAGTAAGGACCGGGAAACGTGTGTTTAGGAATAAATAATCCTCAAACGTAAGAGAGGACCGGCCCAGCCGATCTAAGGGTTACCCAGAGTGCATAGTCCTAAGGCATTTGCTAGAGTGTCTCGAAGCGGAGAGGAGCTTTCCCCTTGCCTCGACTCATGACGGAAATCCAACTTCCAATACGAAATAACGGTCTTGATTGTAGAACTAGTATGGCGACATAGTAGATGGTAGCTATGCCGCCTATGATTGATATTTATGATGCTATTCGTTTTGAAACATATATGCACTAGTAATAATATCAAATGATTTTGCTTTATACGTATTAAGCATATTTGGCCCTTATAAGGTAAAACTCTATCCTCCGGCTTGCGTTGCATTGTGTGATGGGACCTGAGTCTTATAATGGCTTCATTCTTTCTAAAAGCATTGCGTTGTTTTAAAAGAATTTACTTCGTCTTTAAATGCACTAGCAATCACTGGAGTAAACCCGTTCCGCGAAAGTGGCGTGGTCCTATGATTTGCTATTTACTGTTGTTTAACCGTTAAATAGATTCCTCATACCAGTCCCCATGACTGACTCGTGGTTTGTTTCACTTTGCAAACGCGGGTGCCCTTATTTTCACACGGGCAGCCTAGTACACAGGTGACAGGTGATTTTTGGTTCTGCACTGCTGCATAGAGTGCACTTTTGGCTCAATGCGAGGCTAACTTCATAGAGATGACTTTGATATTTTCCGCCATTACTGTATACATATTATTATTCCGCCACTGGCGATGCAGACTGATTTACTTTCCGTATTTCTCACTATATGTATATGTATTCCGCCTTCGGCGATGTAGACTGATACTCTTATTATGTCTCACTGCATGTATGTATTCCGCCTCTGGCGATGATGACTGATCACTTTCCTTTTTATTTACTAAGTATATCCCACGTTATGCTATTCTGATATTCCTACATGTTGTGATTCCGTTGTCATATCCATGTAAAATTGTTTTATTTATTGTTTCTGCTATTATCTGTACTCTGCTATGATGATTAATGTGTTATTTCCTAATGATTATCCTTAATACCGCCCCTCAGATTTTGGGATCGTCACAACCTAATTCGGGGTCCTGCATCTCAACAAAGATGTCTTCTCTTGAACCCATTCAAACATGATGGGTATCAATTCTTCTACTATGAGTTATGCCTTAAGCATTGACCCTTCAGTGCTTTCGATTCGGCAAAATAAAAGACAATATAATAGAGACCGGTTAGAAGCTTTGAAGAAGGAAGTCAAAAAGCTAAAAGCTAACGGGTTATCCGAGAAGTCCTTTACCTAAAATGGCTAGCCAATCCTGTGCTAGTGAAGAAATCTTATGGGAAATGGAGAACGTGTGTTGATTACATGGATTTAAAAAAGGCATTCCCGAAGGACTGCTACCCCCTTCCGCAGATTGACCAGTTGGTCGATGCCACGAGTGGTCACAAGATACTATCTCTTATGGATGCTTACTAAGGGTACAACCAAATTCTGATGCATAAACCCGACAAGGAGCATACAAGCTTTATCACTGATTGGGGAACATTTTGCTATAAAATGATGCCCTTTGGGCTGAAAAATGCGGGAGCAAGATACCAAAGACTGGTAAACAGGATGTTCCAAGAAAAAATAGGGCGCAGTATGGAAGTATATGTGGATGACATGCTAGTGAAATCCACCAAAATAGAGAACCATCTAAAAGACTTGAAAGAAATGTTCAATGTATTAAGGAGTTACCAAATGTAATTAAACCCACGAAAGTGTTCATTCAGAGTTCAATGTGGAAATTTTTTGGGGTATGTGGTAAGTAAGCATGGGATTGAAGCTAGCCCTGACCAAATTCAAGCTATAAAGGACATGGAAGAACCTAGAATTAGCAAAGAAGTCATGAGCCTGAACGGAAAAGTAGCAGCCCTTAGTTGGATCATTTCCTAAGCCACTAACAAGTGTGTTCATTTCTTTAATGTTATAAAGAAAAAGAAGAATTTCAAATGGAATGAAGAATGTCGGAGGGAATTCCAAGAGTTGAAAGTTTATAAGGGAACGCCTCCGATTCTATCCAGCCTCGAGAAGGGGGAAGATCTATACCTATACATGGTTGTTTAAGAAAATGCAGCAAGCTCAATCCTAATAAGAGAGAGTAATAGGACTTAGCACCCCATCTACTACGTTAGCCAAAGGCTAAAGAACGCAGAAACCTGATACCCTGTGATAGAGATGCTAGCGTATTTCCTGATAACTACTGCACGGAAGCTCAGAGGGTACTTCTAAGCTCACTTCATTAGGGTTTTAACTGGTTTCCCACTCATGCAGGTGCTCAGTAAACTAGAAACCTTAGGGAGGTTAATCAAATGGGGGTATCGGGCTTAGCCAATACTAGATTGAGTTCCATCCTCGAGTGGAGATTAAAGGACAAGCCCTCGCAGACTTTGTGAATGAAAACATAAGCTTCATTTTAGAACAATTAGTTCAAAAGAAAGACTTAAAGGCCAAGTGGCAATTTTTTGTAGATGGAGCTTCTAACGAACACGAGGCGTGGCAGGTTACATTATATTTACCCCTGACGTACACCACTTGCCCTATGCCATGAAGTCAGGGTTCCCGGCAACTAACAACATAGCCGAGTATGAATCGATGATAGCTGTTATGAATTTGGCACAATAGTTGAAGATACCTCGGATAGAAATCTTTAGTGATTCATAGCTAATGGTGAACCAAATAAAGAAAACATATCAAACCAAGAACGCATGACTAATCCTATATGTGAAGAGGGCATTAAAGATGCTTCCCGGTTTGAGGATTTCTCAGTCCGTCAGAAACCCTACGGTGAAAATACTCAAGTGGATTCACTAGCCAAATTAACCAGTTCCCGTGGGCCCCCCGAAGCTCGAGTAATTCCCGTGGGTTATCAGGAAAAGCCTAGTATCGAGCACAAAGATTTAGAAATGGGGAAAGAATTATTAGTTGTAACGCCCCGTAACTTTAACAACACTAAAGAGGACAAATTAAAGATTAATTAGATATATATTTAGAATTAAGGGAAATGGACAACGCCATTGCATTCATCTCGGAATTCTGGTCAAAATAGATACCTGGTTTGCGTAAAACGGACAATGTATGAAGAAGTTTTGAAGGTTTGAAGTTTGTATATGGACAAGAAGAATATAGAAATATATATATATATATACACACATAGGATCCAGAAATTCAAAATTAAGTCAAAACATTTCGAAATCGCTCAAAAAGGGGGAGGCGGGAATTTTCCCGCCCAGGGGTGTCGACCCCTGGGTCAACCCCTCAAGGGTGGTGTCGACCCACCGACTTCCCTAGGGCAGACGTGGTAGATTAGGGACTAGGGCTGGCAGTTATATATATGTCCTCATTTCTCATGTTTTGCACACTGAAAATAGTGGAGGGCTGGTTACTGTCGCTGCCCAGATTGAATCAAACCTTTTTTTCTTTTGCAATCGAATTAATCAAGTTTAGAGTTATTCAAGTGTAGATCTATGATTCAACATCTACTATTCTTCTTCTATTTTCTAGATCCGAACACTGTGAGTTTAAGTTACCTTTAGATCTAAATATTTAAAAGGTAAGCTTGATATGACTATAACTTGGATCTATGCCCATAACCATTTGAATCATATCAAATCTACTATAACTTGTTTGTCCTAGTTATTCTGACATTATTATGAACAAGCTCTGAACCTATACCTATTTATCATGTCAGATCTGCCATTGTTTCACTATTTAAATCACCATACACCTATCATGTTTGTGACTAAGTTGGATTTGTTATTAGTTGGACATCTAAATCATTGATTAGATCTTATCGTGCCTATTATGACATCATTATGTTGGAATTAGTTCTATTATCACATGTTCACCAAATCTATTCCTATAAGCCCATCTTATCATTATGCTACTATGTGTTTATGTCAACCTTGTTAGTATGATCATCTCTGTCCTTTTCCCTTTTATTTTTATATAGCAAGGCTACCTTTGAGCCTAGGCATGCCAGAGAAATATGCGAAAATGTTGGATTGGGAACGAGGGGAAAACGTTAATATTGGGCATAACTTGAAATTGGGAATTTGGGCATAACTTGAGTCAAGTATAATAACATTAATTTCGGGGTATGGTTCATTATGAAAATAACTTGGGAAAGGGGCATGAAAACCAATAACGACATAGGTAAATTTGGTTAATAATTGGAATGCCTAGGATTACAATAATTAGAAAATGTAACCGTTCCAAGACAAGAGGTTAGATTACACTTGTGGTGGAAGTCTGCCCGGAACCACTCGGCATATCCAGTGACCACAAGTGGTAAATCTAATGTGAGGGGTCTAGGTGTACAAACACGAGACGTGTTAAGACATGAGGTTAAGCCCGACTTGTGGAAGAAGTTTTCCCAGAACCGACCGACATATCCGGCATCCATAAGTGGTAGGCTTAATATGGGAGGTCCAGCACATTATAACCATAAACGGACATGGTAATGAATTGGAATAATTATCCTCGTTGAATCTATAAGGGATTGTATGAACATGATCCTGAATAGGGGTTAAGTAAACTTGTTTGAAACAGTAGGTGGGTTAAGTAAATCTAGGGTGGGTGGGTAATATTTATATATATAGGACCA
Organism: Allium sativum; assembly: GCA_030737875.1. NCBI lineage: Eukaryota > Viridiplantae > Streptophyta > Magnoliopsida > Asparagales > Amaryllidaceae > Allium > Allium sativum. The sequence goes on along the minus strand of CM060909.1, from coordinate 68,437,100 downwards.
CAAACTTGACCTGTTGGGATTATGCAATTTCATGACACTAATAGGTAGGCATAATATGTGGAAAACCTAGTAGTTGGGATGCAAGACAAAGGGGAGAGCTTGCATCATCTTGTGTGTGGGATCCGTTTCAGTTAGTCACCCATATATAGGTATCAAACGAGTACTCCGAACTAGGTCGGAGTCGGGGCACGCTTACTAGGCTGATAGTAAGTGATCCAAAAGTGGGGACGGTGTCCGACGACGCGTTCCATCGGGGTCGTGTGCATGCATGACTCCACCTACTTTGGAAAATAAGATGTTGTGACATCAGTAGATATGGTTGTGAACATCCGAGAAATGAAGGGTTGCCACATTAGGGAGTGATACACCCTACTGTGGGACCAGCACAGACTATCTACGGAGTAGGGAGAAGATCGATTAGGGTAGAAATTATGGTAAATCTAGACTGTGGTAAAGTTTAGGAGCCTGATCGGTTGGGCTGCCTATTGATTGTATGGGTTTAAAACCTCTCATCAGAAGTACGCCTAAGTCTACCATCTTATGTATGGTGGGGATCACCTCATTCTGGTTATACTAATATTGGTGCAGAAGAATCATTAGAGAAGCACAATACACTCTATCCTGTTTATCCTGTTTACCTTGTCATACCTATCTTTTATGATGTTATCTTTATTATCCACTTTATATGCCTGTCATGATACTTTTACTTATTTATTTGTTAAAAGTAAATGGACTCGCCAGACTTTATGTCTGTCCATTTTGTTTCCTCTTCTTTCTTCCATTCCCCCCTAGGTTCTCAGGGTGGGAATACTCAAGCTTGACCAGGATTCTGCTATCATTTTGCCGGAGCTGCTTACATGTATTGCTCATGTTCTTACATTTGCTACTATGGCTATGTTTTCATTTGGGGAATTACACTTCTTTTATTTTTGCACTCTGATGTTTTTAAGTGCAAGACAGGAGTTTTGATGATTACTGGGTTTATGTATTTTCAGACATATGATGTTTTGAACCATGATGCTTTATGATTAATAATGTTTATAATTCCGCTGCTATTATATATCTATCTTGTAATTTTTCCGTTTCTGTTTATCTATAACGCTTCATGAAACTTAATGCATTCTCTTAATGAGTGACATTAACGAACGTGGGGTGTCACACTTGGTATTAGAGCTGAAGGTTACAAGATTAGATAAAAGTTTTTGAAAATTATTTTCGAAAAGGTTTTAAAAGAAAGCATTTTCAGAAAGAAAAGTCTATTCTGAAAAACATATTGCCCAAAGCCATGTGTAATATCTTTCAATCCTTTGTCTGGATCTCTTTCCTTTTCTTTTTAGCATGTCTTGGGAACCTAATATTCCTTAGGGCGTTACGTACTAGGCTGGTTCCTTAGGTATCTAGTGGCCGCGACGCCTACTGGTGGTCAAGCTGACGTTCCTCCCCCAGCTGCACCCGTCGCTCCTCCTTCTCCTCCTTCACATGCTTATAACTTCTCTAAGATCTGCAAAGATTTTTGTACCATGGGGGAAAAGTAGTTCCATGGAACCGAGACATTTATAGAGGCAAGGACTTGGCTCAAGGAGACAGAGGACATATTTGGAATTTTTGATGTGGACGATCGTAGGAAAATTCAGCTAGCCGCCTGGCTACTGAAAGATGAAGCTTCGTTCTGGTGGGAAGTAACCCAAGCGGGGCATCCGGTGGAAAATTGGGATCATTTTAGATAAAAGTTTGAAATGAAGTTTTTTCTTAAGTTGAGAAAAGCATGCAAATGGAAAGGTTCTTGGCGCTCAAACAAGGAAACATGATTGTTAAAGAATATGTAAACAAATTCAACCAACTAGCAAAGTTTTTATTGGAACTAGTAGATACTCCACATAAGAAAGCTTTGTGATTTGTTAAAGGACTAAATGAACCCCTTCATTGGTTAGCTATGTCCCATATTCCAATGCGAGCAACTTTTGAAAGGCATGTTGATATGGCCTTGATACATGAGGAAGACAAGAGCGACGAGAAGGAAATTGAGGTTGAGGAAACAAAAAACAAGAAAGTATGGCCCAAGAAGGGATAATAACCACAATAAAAACAGAAGAAAGGCGGAAAACTGACAAGGCTATGGATAAGAGTAAGTGCCATAGTTGTGGACGAGAGGGTCACTTGGTAAAGGACTGCAAAAGAAGGAAGAATACTTGCTTCAATTGTAGAGAGGTCAGACACTTTACTAAATAGTTCCCGAAGAAACAAGGACAAGGTCAAAGGGTAGGAGCTTCTAGAGGGCAGGTGCATGCTTTCACGGCCACTTCTCTAGATTGAGGTAGGAAAGTTCCTGTGGAAGGTTTGATTTCTCTTTCCAATAATCCTAATAGAACTCTTTTTGATTCTAACGCTTCACATTCATTTATATCTAGTTCTGTGGTTGAGTCTCTGCACCTAAATACTAGTATGGTAGCGGATCTCGTAGTTGTCTCAAAACCCATTGGTGGTTCGGATCATTTGTCTATGATTTGTCGGGGTTTGAGAATATCTGTGTAAGGAGTCGAGTTTGAGTGCGACGCGTATGTGCTCGGTTTTATGGGATATGGTTTGATTCTAGGGATGGATTGACTAACCATGTATGGTGCCATTCTAGATTGTGAGAGGAGGGTCGTTAGACTTTTGACATTCCATGGGAGGACCCTCGAGATTTCTTGTGACCCGCAAGGGTCTGTCATGCTTAGTTTCCTAGAGTCTCTTGATGCATCTATTGATGATCTGCAATCTGTACCAGTAGTCTGTGACTATCCTGATGTTTTTGATGAGGCACAGGGTTACCTTCGAGGCGCGATATCGATTTTCGTATATATTTGGTGGACCATGCAAAGCCAGTTGCATTACCTATGAGCCATATGGCTCCAAGAGAAAGGTAGGAGCTTAGTAAGCAAGTAGTAGAGCTATTGAAAATTGGTTTATTAGGTGAAGCATATCTGAATGGGGTGCTCTAGTGGTATTCACAAATAAGGCAAATGGTTCACTTCGCTTATGTGTGGACTATAGAGAGTTGAACAAACTCACTAAGAAGAACAGGCACCCACTCCCGAGGATAAATGATTTGCTTGACCAGCTTGTTGGTGCATCGATATTCTCTCTGTTATACTTGGCCATGCGGTTTCATCAGTTGAGGATGGCCGAGGATAGTATAGATAAGACCGCTTTTAGGACTCTAGATAGTTTCATTGAATGGCTAGTTATGCCTTTTGGGTTGACGAATGCACCCGCCTATTTTGTTGATTTGATGAGTAGGGTGTTTTGGGGGTTTCTAAATAAATTTGTCATGGTCTTTGTTGATGATATCTTGATCTTCTCAAAGACCGAGGAAGAGCATGACCAACATTTGAGAGAAGTTTTGAAAACTCTCTGTGCACATCAGCGTAAGGCAAAATTCTCCAAATGCCATTTCTGGAGAAAGAGGTGATATTCGTAGGGCACATGGTTTCTAAAGATGGGATAGTAGTAGATCCCGCAAAGGTAGTTGCAGTTCAAGATTGGAAAATTCCAAAGAATGCAATGGAGGCAAGAAGATTTCTGGGGTTAGCAGGCTATTATAGGAAGTTCATTAAGAACTTCGCAAAGATATCATCCCCACTCACCAGGCTGACAAAGAAGAATTTGGCGTTTTCATAGGATATAGATTATGATGTTGCTTTCCAATGATTGATGACGGCTCAGACAACAGCATCAGTCTTAATCTTGCCCGATGGGAATAAAGTATTCATAGTATACACTGATGCATGTGGTACATGGCTTGGTGCAGCTTTGATGCAAGAGGGAAAGGTAGTATGTTATGGGGGTAGACAACTAAGAGTTCATGAGAAGAGCTACCATACCCATGATTTAGAGCTAGCTACCATAGTATTCATGCTTAAAATGTGGCGTCATTATTTTCTTGGAGAGAAGTTCGAGTTGTACACTGATCATAAATCTCTCATGTACTTGTTCTTGCAGAATGATCTTAATTTAAGGCAATAAAGGTGGATAGAGTTCCTAGCTTCTTATGAATTCGAAGGCAATAAAGGTGGATAGAGTTCCTAGCTTCTTATGATTTCGAGATTGCTTATGCCCTTGGAAAGGTTAATCTGGTGGCAGATGCATTGAGTAGGCAGAGGATGGCCTTATCCACTGTTTGCGGAAAGGAAAAGCTTGGAGTTCATATCGACTTTTGAGTTTAGACCATCCACCGAGTTTTTGCCTGGTTTTTTGCATTGCAAGAAATATGACCTACTCTTATGGATCAGATAGGAGCTTCACAATGAGATGATCCACAGATTTCAAACATCTTGAATAGCCTCAGTAAATGGAAGACTTCTAATCACCTCAGTAGATATTCCATTGACGATAAATGGTGGTTGCGACGAGATGGAAGGCATTGTGTTCCCCAAACTGGGAGTTTGCTAAAGATAGTCCTAGAAGAAGCTCATCATTCTAAGATGACTATTCATCCAGGTGATGATAAGATGTATATGGATATGAAGAGGATTTTCTTTTGGGCTGGGATGAAGAAAGATGTGACAGAGTTTGTTTTTCAATGTTTGGTTTGTCAGCAAGTCAAAGCTGAGCAAAAGAAGCCCGGTGGTTTACTTTATCCTTTATAGGTTTCACAGTGGAAGTGGGAGAGCGTCTCTATGGATTTCATAAATGGTTTTCCTAGATCGAAGAAACGCAATACCGGTATTTGGGTTGTAGTAGACAAACTTACTAAGAGCGTTCATTTCATTCCAGTTAAGAGCAAGAGGACGAAATCATGGTTGGTAGCAGTTTATGTTCGTGAGATAGTCCGTCTTCATGGAAAACCTTCTAGCATCATAAGTGATCATGACCCCATCTTCACCAGTGAATTTTGGAGAAGCTTGCAAGAAGCATTAGGTAAACAGTTGTATTTGAGCACAGCTTATCACCCATAGACCGATGGACAGACGGAAATGGTGAACAGAGTTCTTGAGGACCTTTTGAGGCTATGTATCCTAGACTTTGGAGGGACTTGGGAAGAGCGCCTTCCTTTAGTAGAGTTCGCCCACAACAACAATTATCAAGCTAGCATTGGCATGGAACCCTTCGAAGCAATATACGAACGACCCTGTAAATCAATAACTTGTTGGTGAGAATCTACAGAAAGGCTATTACTTGGACCAGATATGGTTAGAGAAACATCCAGGAAGATTGATCTTATTAGACGACGAATAAAGACCGCTCAAGATAGGCAGAAATCCTATGCATAAAAGGGAAGTACTAAGATTGAATTTTAAGTAGGAGATATGGTTTTTATTACTATATTGAAATTGGCACCAAGATTTGTAGGGCCATTTCCCATAATAGAAAGGATTCGCCAAATGACCTACAGAGTAAAGCTACCAGAGAGGCTATCCGGCGTTCATGATGTTTTCCTCATGTCTCATTTTTGGAAGTGCTTGCATGATACCGTGGAAGTAGTTGAGCCGAGTATATTGGAGAAAGTAGAGGTGGAATGGGAGGCGACAGTCAGACGAGTTCCTACTCGTATTCTTGAATCAGAAATTAAGAAGCGATGCAATAGAGAAGTCAAGTTAATGAAAGTTCACTGGGGAGATAATCCAGAGGATGCAACTTGGGAGACCGAAGACAAGATTCATGCTTTGTACCCTTTTATTTTCTAGGGTATGTTCTTAACTTCCTTTCCAAAGCTTTTATTTATGCTTATTTCCATCATTTAAGTATGTCCTATCGATTGAATCTTTGACCTTTAGGTAGGAATCCCATGGATGTACACATGTGTTTGAGTCATGTTGTGTTTTGTGGATGCAAGTGAATGTAAGTGTTTGCTAGTGGATGCTCATGGATGCATATACACACACATTCGGCACTAGATCGGCTAAATCACTCTCATACTGCATATGGATGTGTGTGCATTTTTCTTCTTTCAATGGATGGAAATGGATTTATCATCATATGGATGTTGCATTCGAACGGATGATTGTTCACACATATAAAACTTACATGTTATAATAGGATTGTTGCATATATGTTGGATTCATGGCACTAACATACATTGCATTATGGAGGTCAATTGAATCAGTAGACTGCCTCATCTTTTGCATTAATGTAAGGACATATACACACACCTTTGCATAAGCTAATATAAGCATTAGAAGTCTTTAAGGACATTGGATGCGTGTGATTTATGGATGAGTAGATGGTTGATGGATGCTAGGATATACATTCTTCTTAACATGGAAATTTCGGAGACGAAATCCTTTGAGTGGGAGAGAATGTAACACCCCGTAATTTTAACAACACTAAAGAGGAAAAATCAGAGAATAATTAATTATATATTCAGAATTAAGGGAAATGGATTGTGCCATTGCATTTTCCTTGGAATTCTGGTCAAAATAGACACCAGGTTTGCGTAAAACGGATACCGTATGAAGAAGTTATGAAGGTTTGAAGTTTGTATACACGCAAGAAGAATAAATACATACATAAGGTTCAAAAATTCAAAATTAAGTCAAAACATTTCGAAATCGCTCAAAAAGAGGGAGGCGGGAATTTTCCCGCCTAGGGGTGTCGACCCCCCTAGGGTAGATGTGGCAGATTAGGGTTTGGTGCTGGCTGTATATATAGCCTCGTTTCTCATGTTTTGCACACTGAAAATAATAGAGGACAAGTTGTTGTCGCTGTCCATATTGAATCAAACCTTTTTCTTCTTCTGCAATCGAGCTAATCAAGTTTAGAGTTATTCAAGTGTAGATCTATGATTCAACATCTACTATTCTTCTTCTATTTTCTAGATCAGAACACTATGAGTTTAAGTTGCCTTTAGATCTAAATATTTAAAAGTTAAACTTGATATGACTATAACTTGGATCTATGCCTATATCCATTTGTATCATATTAGATCTTCTATAACTTGTTTATCCTAGTTATTCTGACATGATTATGAACTAGATCTGAACCTATACCTATTTACCATACAGCCCTGCAATTGTTTCACTGTTTAGATCACCTTACCCTTATCATGTTTGTGGATAAGTTGGATATATTATTAGTTGGACATCTAAATTATTGATTAGATCTTGCCATGCCTATTATGACATCTCTATTATGTTAGAAACAGTTCTATTATCACATGTTCACCAGATCTGTTCTTATAAGCCCATCTTATCATTATGCTACTACGTGTTTATGTCAACCTTGTTAGTATGATCATCTCTATCCTTTTTCCTTTTATTTTTATATAGCCAGGCTACCTTCGAGCCTAGGCATGCCGCAGAAATATGCGAATACGTTAGATTGGGAACGAGGGGAAAACATTAATATTTGGCATAACTTGAAATTGGGAATTTGGGCATAACTTGAATAATGTATAATAACATTAATTTCGGGCATATGATTCATTATGAACATAACTTGGGAAAGGGGCATGAAAATCTATAACGACATAGGTAAATTTGGTTAATAATCGGAATGCCTAGGATTGCGGTAATTAGAAAATGTAACCGTGCCTAGACACAAGGTTAGATTACACTTGTGGTGTAAGTCTGCTTAGAACCAACCGGTATATCCAGCGACCACAAGTGGTGAATCTAATGTGAGGAGTCTAGGTGCACAAACATGAGACGCGCTAAGACACGAGGTTAAGCCCAACTTGTGGAAGAAGTCTGTCCGGAACCGACCGGCATATCCAGCAACCATAAGTGGTAGGCTTAATGTAGGACATTTAGCATATTATAACCATAAATGGACATGGTAATGAATTGTAATAATTAACTAAGTTGAATCCATAGGGATTGGATGAACATGAATCTGGATAGGGGTTAGGTAAACTTGTTTGAAACAGTGGGTGGGTTAAGTAAATCTAGGGTGGGTGGGTAATATTTAAATATATTGGCTCACAAACTTAACCTGTTGGGATTATGCAATTTTATGACACCAGTAGGTAGGCATGATCAGTGGAAAACCTAGTATTGGGAATGCAAGACAAATGGGAGAGCATGCATCATCTTGTGTGTGGGACCCGTTTCAGTGAGTAACCCATATATAGGTATCAAAAGAGTACTCCAAACTAAGTCGGAGTCGGGCACGCATAAGTGATCCAAAAGTGGGGACGGTGTCCGATGGCGCGTTCCATCGGGGTCATGTGCATGCATGACTCCGCCTGGTTGGGAAAATAAGATGCTATGACATCAGTAGATATGGTTGTGCACATCCGGGCAATGAAGGATTGCCACTTTAGGGAGTGATACACCAAACTATAGGACCAGCATAGGGTATCTACAGAGTAGGGAGCCGATCGATTAAGGTATTAATTAGGGTACATCTAGACTTTGGTAAAGTTAGGAGCCTATTTGGTTGGGTTGCCTATTGATTGTATGGGGTTAAAATCTCTCACCTGAAGTACACCTAAGTCTACCTTCTTATGCATGTTGGGGATCACCTCATTCTGGTTATTAGAGAAGCGCTACACTGTATCCTGTTTATCATGTTTACCTTGTCATACCTGTCTTTTATGATGTTATCTTTCTTATCCACTTTATATGCCTGTTATGATACTTTTACTTATTTATTTTCTAAAAGTAACTGGACTCGCCAGACTTTATGTCTGACCCATTTTGTTTCCTCTTCTTTCTTTCGTTCCCCCTCCCCTTAGGTTCTGAGGGTGGGAATACTCATGCTTGATCAGGATTCTGGTATCATTTTGCTGGAGCTGCTTAGATGTATTTCTCAAGTCCTTATCTTTGCTACTATGGCTATGTTTTTATTTGGGGAATTACACTTCTACTATTTTTGTACTCTAATGTTTTAAGTGCAAGACAGAAGTTTTGATGATATACTGGGTTTATGTATTTTCATACATATGACGTTTTGAACCACAATGCTTTATGATTAATAAAGTTTTTAACTCCGCTGCTATTTTATATCTGTCTTGAAATGTTTCTCTTTCTATTTACCTAGGATGCTTCATGAAACTTAATGCATTCTCTTAATGAGTGACATTAACGGACGTGTGATGTCACGCTAGTTTTAACCAGATCCCATGCCTTGAGAAGGGGAGATGAAGGAAACAAAGAAGGAAACTCCAATGGGACAACTCCATTTATAGAAACAAACCGCCACCATGAAAACACGTGGACGACACCCATAATGGACTACCTTCTGAATGGAACCTTGCCCCTTAGCAAGCAAGACGCAAGAAGGATAATACACCAAGCTCCTACATTTGTGATTACAGATAATATACTCTATAAAAAGGGGCATTTGCTTCCTTACTTAAGATGTGTAAGCCCCAAAGATGAGCTTAACCTGTTGAAAGAAGCTCATGAAGGATGGTGTGGAGAACATTCCAGTGTAATTAAGGTAGAAAAAAGGGTCATGTGACAAGGTTATTATTGGCCACTGATGGTTAATCAACTTGTTGAGTATGTCAAAAAATGTGAAAGGTGTCAAAGGTACTACAAGGTGCCCCAACTTCCTCCTAGTGAGCTAACTACTATCTCAAGCCCCTGGCCTTTCGACGTATGGGGGATAGATCTAATCGGGCCCTTACCAGTCTCCAAAGGAGGAGCTACATACGCCGTAGTAGACATTGACTACTTCAACAAATGGGTGGAAGCAGAACCCCTTCCAACAATCACGTCTAAAAAGATGTTAAGATTCCTAGTGAAGAATATTGTTACCCGCTTTGGAATCCCCCAAAAATTCATATCAGATAATGGAACACAATTCGAAAGCGAAGTATTCAAACGGTTTTGTGAGAAAAATGGAAGTATTAAAAGTTTTCCCTCAGTGGCATACCTAAAGGCTAACGGAGCTGTAGAAGCTGCCAACAAAACCATAAAGGAGATTCTAAGAAATGCCTAAACCAATCCAAAGGGAATTGTGTTGAAGAGTTGCCTTTAGTGCTTTGGGCTTATAAAACCTCTGCCAAATAGCAATTGGTCACTCCCTTTTCTCCTTAACATACGAATGCGAGGCTATGCTTTCGGTTAAGATCTAAATCCCAACGCATAGAAGGATAGCTTATGCGTTCGATTCAAATCAAGATATAAGAAAGGAGTCCTAGACTTAATACAGGGATTAAGAGATGAGGCTGTGATCAAGACAACTGAATATCAAAGAAGGATAACGAAGTACTACAACACAAAAGTCAAGAATAGAACATTAGCAAAAGGATAACTAGTTTTACGAAGAGTCATGGCTAACACAAAGAACCCAGCGGATGGCCCACTAGGCCCAAATTGGGAAGGACCCTCGGTCATCCATCAAGAAGTTATACCGTAAACATATCATCTATGCAGACCTAATGGAGATCTTGCCCTGAGAACATGGAACTCCGAACATTTAATACCATACTTCTCAATGACAAAGAAATGAATAAAAAGGACTTTCGTCCAAAGGTGATCACTTAGCTAAGGGCACGGAAATCCTCTCGATAGATTAAAAGAAATCCAAAAGGGGTCAAGTTGAGAAAAAGGATCAAATCCCTTGTCATCACCAAAATTGGTCAGGACGAGGCATCCCCAAAGAGGGATGATGTGTTAGTCTTTCTCTTTGCCCAAATCAAAGGGGGATAGGTTAAACATCAAAAGCGTAAGCCTCCGCTTCACACCAGAAATGGTCGTGGCAGTGCATCTAAAGTTAGCATGCTCTACATTTGCTCGTAGAAGAGTACGCCTTGCCTCTGCTAGAACTAAGCACATGCTACCTCTACTTGCAGAAGAGCACGTCCTACATTTGCTTATGTTCCGACTTAAACGAAGAAGATAATGTGAACCCCTATACTCACCTATGATGGTTAGGATAGGGCACCCCTCGGAGGGGGGTGGCGTATAAGCCTTTGTCAGTACCTACGATGGTTAGTATAGAGCTTCAAAATATTAAGCCTTAGATCTGTGCCTATGATGGCCTCGTCTATGATTTTAAGACATTATCTTCTCGTACGATGGTTTAGATAAGGCGCCTCTTGGAGGAAGGTTGGTTAAGTCCTTGGGCTTTGCTTGTGGATAAGCTAGCCAAGCGCACTGGACGCACAGGCCCAGGGAGTGGCCAACAAAGCACGTTCAACCTCTGCTTTGACATCATAAGCCCTGAGGGTGGATGAAGAAGTACGTACAACCTCTGCTTCAAAAATTAAATACCAGAAGGGGTTTGCGGTCCCCAAGTTTTTAATACCCGAATCTGGGTTGATTCGGCTCTTCACAAATGCCGGAAGGGGTTTCGGGTCTTTTACCTATATTAATACCCGATTCTAGGTTGATTCGACTCTTTACAAATGCCAGAAGGGGTTTTTGGTCCTTAGTCTTTTAATACCTTAATTTGGGTTGATTCGGCTCTTTACAAATGCCAGAAGGGGTTTTCAGTCTTTGATCTATATTAATACTTAAACCTGGGTTGATTCGACTCTTCATAAATGCTAGAAGCAGTTTCCGATCCTCAATCTATTTATACCCGAATCTGGGTTGATTCGGCTCTTCACAAATATCGAAAGGGGTTTCTGGTCTTTTACCTATATTAATACCCGAATCTGGGTTGATTCGACTCTTCACAAATAACAGAAGGGATTTTTGGTCCTCAATCTTTTAATACCCGAATCTGGATTAATTCGACTCTTTCCAAATATTGGAAAGGGCTTCCAGTATTCTATCTATATTAATACTCGAATTTGAGCTGATTCAGGTCACTGCAAATACCAAGAGGGATATAAGCACAGAATAATTTCCTGAAAACAAAAAGCCATGTGTAACTGGGAAGAACGATCCAAGAGTAGCATAAACTAACACCTTTGCGGGAAAAAGGAACCCAAAGAATATAGAATACCGGTAGGGTCCATCTGACAGGATTAACCCCAAAAGAAGAATTAAAGGTCCCCTAAATCAGAAGTTAAGAAATAAAATGGAAAGAGCTACACCAATAGAAACCCAGAAGAATTATTGGTATTAATCTACTTGATACTGATATGACAGTTGGAAAAGACATCAAGAAAACTAAGCTAGAGATGCATAAGGATTATCCGGAACCATCTACCGTAACATCAAATGAATAAATAACAAAATGATATATTGATAGATAACAAAAGCATTACTGGGACCCACCTTCCAGAAAACCAGACTATCCAAAAAGCTCTACTGAAGGCTAACCGGAGCCCTAGCAAGGATACATGCCATTTGTACTAATCTACCTAGTACAGAGACCAATAGTGGTTTTGTTACTACCAGAATTAATGATGAAATCGGCTAACGACGAAGGGGTATCGGATTGCCGCAAGTACATGAAAATCCTTTAGGAAACGAGGACGAATGCTAAGAAGAATCAAAAATAGGGAGAAAGATCTCGAAAGCGACATCAACCAAGACATATCAAAGAGAAAGGACTATAGAAGCTAAGAGATCTAACCAGCAGGGTCCATCCGACAGGGTCGGACCGACAGGAGCCTTCCGATAGCATCAACCCGACAAGGGGTCCTGCAGTAGAAGGTCGTCCAGGAGGTTAAAACGCCAAAAGCATTAAGCCCGAAGCACGTCTAGAACCAGTTTCCAAAATGCCTGTCGTACAAGTACCGAATGGACATGTTGATGAAGTGATGACTAAATCACCAGGAGCAACCTTCTGAAAGATCAAGCTATACTTGGAAATCCCACCGAAAGATAAACCGAAACCCCAGAGGAGTACAAGCGATCCATGTACATAATGAGGATAGGCTCCTCTAAGTATTCGCGTGAAATACAAAAACATATACTCAACAATCTACAACCGAGAGCATACAATCAGAAACTCATAGCACATTCCGAAAGCTTGCTACAACAACAAGTTCTTTCCAATCTCAGGTAGGCTACCGACTAACCGAGACCTGCACTAAGAGAGCCATGACAAGCGTGACTAAGTGACCAAAGGTAGGGGCATTTTAGGCCAAAGGAAGAGGCGGACAGCGAAGACCCCTGCAGGCCCAACGCCACAATAACAAAAGTGACTCCAAATTCAATATAAATCAGACCTCAGGGGTCACACTCACGAGGGAGGATGCGACTTTTTCTTCTCCTTCCCATCATGTTTTAAGGGAAAAATCCCTAATTTGTATATCAATCAAGAGATCACCCGTGTAACCTCCTCCATGAATAAAATCATCAAAATCCTTAAAGTGGACGTTGGTTCAAATCGAATTGAACCACTATAAACTATGTGTATTTACTTTGTTTTGCACGATATATTGTTCTTCATAGTATTTCTACATGTAATCTGTTATGCTACGGGATTACCGGAATACCATAACGCAGGCGGTTAAAGCTTCAACAGTCTGACCCTTTCTTCCCAAGGAAATTTCTCTCCCAAAAGGGTCGTTGATCCATGAATTAAGAAAACTCGACAGTCATCTATGGAGAGAAGAATGATTAACCTTCGAGTTTGAGCTATTTTGATGTTTGGGAAGCGGTGAATCAACTCGAGCTGGGAGATTTGAGTAACCTTATTTCTTTCTTAGGTCACCTCCTTAGATCTATCTCCGGTATTGGCAAAAAATATCTTTAACATTTTGGCGCTAGAAGGAGGGCCTAAACCTCCGTTCCCTTTTTCCAGCTTGAATCTTTTGAAAAGTGACATTTTCACATTTCTAACTATGATGTTTCATCCTGGATATGGACTAAATTTTGAAGAAGTAGGATTATAAGCAAAGGGTCTCGGAAAAGGGCTTCTAAGTTCCAAGTTACTACTTCATGCACCGTTTATCTTTGCTTTTCAAAGGACAGGTAACCTTGAACCTTTATCCCTATGGTAAACCCACCATACTTATCGTAAACCTTCTTCCCTTAAGCCTTTTGACCCTTGCCTTCCCTCCTATCGTAAAAAAACGCCCAATACCCATCAAAAATGGTCATGACAAAATGGATATGGAAAAAAGTTTCCAACGCATCAACCGCTATGGAGAATGGCACACTTACAAATATTAGCTCGGTAAATTCGGAAATTAATGGATCATCAAACCTAATAGGAGGAAAGGATAATGAGTTGGAAGCATTACATTCGGCTTTGCGTATTGATGCTACTATAAAGTCTATAGAAGATAACTCAGCCCGTAGAACCTCAACGTTCAACTTAAGTCAAGAGGAATCAGAGATGAAAACATCATCCGAGTTTGACAGCCGAATTAGATCCTCACCAATTCTGCATGATAGGTTAACATCACCAATAAGCAGTCAAACATTAACAGGGAATATAGCCCAATCATTTATCCAACACGCTATGAGAGCGGGCCAGTTTATAATTCCAATACAACCTTTGAATCTTAATTTGGTAAAGGAGGAAGTCGAGGGGAGTAAGACCGTGATGCGATAGCTACCTGCAGGGAAGGATTTGGGGGGATAGTACTCAATCGCGAGATTCTTCAAAGGATATTGGACTAAAACAGAAAAATGAGGCCAAATCTACAAGGAAAAATATGGCCATGCAGATATCAGAAATAAAAGAGAAATCTTATTTGATTCCTTCCAAGAGAAGAAAAACTAGCCCTATGGACAAAAGGTGTGACAAGAAACATTACGGTGAAAGCAAAGGGAAGTCTAGAAGTTCAACTACTTGAGAGTCTGGTCCCGAAAAAATGAACTACAAGAACGTAGAAACCTATCTTAGGAACATGGCGGATAATCTATTCGAAACCGAAGGGATAAGAATCTTGGACAAGCATATTAGTGACAATGTAACATCCCGTATTTTTATGATAACAAAATAAGAATAACTTAATTAAATAATGAGAAATAAGTAAAACGGATTGTTTCATTGCGTCCATCTTGGAATTATGGTCAAGATAGATACCTGATTTGCATAAAACAGACATCATATGAAAGAGTTATTAAGCCTAGAAGTTTGTATACGCACAAGAGAAATATATATATATATATATATATATATATATATATGCAAACAAATTAAAATGTAAAATAAAGAATAAAACAAGGATTGCATGTAATAAATACATGCATTAAAAAAATGTAATGCATGCATTGAAAGAAAGAAAGGATTGATTGCATGCAGTGTAAATATGTTGTATGCACTGATTTACAAACATAATACATTAACATTAAAAGAAAAAGAATCATGCAATGGTTTAATTTAAGTATTGTAACTAACATGAAAAAGAGAAATAAGGAGATAAAAATAATTAACATTGTTCTAACACTTATTAACAAAAGACTTCATGGCTCAGTTGGTTAAGGCATTGGATTTGTAACATAGAGGTCGGAGGTTTGAACCCCGGCGGTGGCATAATTTTTATCTTTGTTTTAGAGAGGGCCAACTGAACATGCAAATATATGTACGTATACAAATTCAAATTTTGAAAGGATAAGAACGTACATATAAGGAAATAATTAAAATATATGTATATATATATGAGAATATATTTATTAATATGCATAAATATATGTGTATAAAAGATAAAATTCAAGATAAGGCTACAGTCAATGAAATATGGCAGGAATCAAATAACGGTGCAACATCGTTTGAATTTTGAAAAGAAAATGAAAATTGTGCGTACATATATACACATAAAATGGTATGTAGGGGAATTGTATATATATAAGAGTATTTCATGTGAATAAAACAGCTAAATAAATTCCAGAGCTTCAAAAGTTCAAAAATCAAATTTCTGCGCCAAAATAATTCAAACATTCGAAATTCAAATTTCTGCGCCAAAACAGCTTCCGGGACCCAATGCTGACTCAGCACTGCGTGCACGATAAGATTTGGCTAGATTCATTTGCGAACCTAGAATATTTTCTTAACTGGGTTCAATGATGACTCAGTGCTGCTTGTACGATAAGGTCTTGAGCACCTATAAATTAGACCCTAGACCTAACCCTAAACATCATAATTCGGCGGCTGCGCTGGACCTCTGCCATGGCTTCCTCTCTCTCTTCTCAAATCTATTTTGAAATTAAAATGTTAGCCTAGGAGGATTATGAATTCAGATCTAGAAGAGGAAATCAACGTTAATAAAAAGATTATTGAATCATGAAAGCAAGGTAAACCTCTAAAAACCAATCTGTTTAAATTATTTCTCTTTCCCTTCTCTTTTCATGAAATAATAAATCTGTGGTCATTAGGTCATGAATCAAATTAAAGGGAAAAGGAAAACCATGGATGATATAACGGATCAGATCCAAAATTTGGTGAAAGCTTAAAGGTGAGTGGGTTTAAGCTATAGCCTTTAGATAATTTTATGACTATCGTTTAGCATTCCCCTTTTTAATAAATTTTGAAATGGCCAGTTTAATTATAAATTGCTGTTGTAACAAATTGAAATGTTGATATGAATATGTCAGGATATTCCTATGTTGAATTGGCTATGTTATTGAATGTTTACATGTTGGAGAAAATAAACTTGTTAGGATATGAATAGCCAATTCAGTGATTGTAATTACATGCTTTACTTGGGACATATTATTGATTTAACGACATGTTAAAATAATTACCCGATTGAATGATTACATGTACTAGTAGAATTAAACATATGTTGAAAATGACATGCGACAAAATATAGGCAAAAATTGGATGACATGTAAATTAGATAACTGTAAACTATATTACTATAAAGGATAATATGTCTAAAATTTTCATGTAATGAACATAACATATATTATTTTTTTGAGATTTTAATTTGGAAGCGCAATTTGATATGAACGTAAGTGACTGAATGAAAAAGAATATGCCTAGGATTACAATTAGAAATTGTAAATATACTTATGGCACGAGGTTAAGTTGCATTAGTGGCAGAAGTCTGCCCGGACCCGACCGGCATATCCAACAACCACTAATGTTGAACCTAATGTGAGAGGCCTAAGTGCAAGAATTAACAACATGTGCTAAGACACGAGGTTAAGTCAGCTTGTGGTAGAAGTCTGCCTGAACCCGCCCGGCAAATCCAACGTCCACAAGGGTAGGCTTAATGTGAGAGGACGAGTGCTTATATATATAAATAAATAAATGTATATAACAAGATATAATAAATGGCAAGGACGGTAATTAAATGTCTAACTCAGGAAATAAGAAAGGAAGGGATGTAATGAACTGAGTTAGTGTGATAAGAGGGAAAAGTGATGTATTACCCTAAATGACTTATTTCTGAAAACGTTGCTGCAAGTGAGCCACAATAAATATACAAAAGTAAAGAAATTACTTGCTACCATGGATTTAGATGGGAAAACATTATGAAAATAAATCATTGATTCCTTCTATCAAGCTGATAAGGTGCATGAAGTGTTTTCCTTAATATAACAAGGAACATATATTACAGAGAATGGAGAATAATGGTTTACAATAGTAAATGGTTTAAAAGGGGAATGATAATAACCTATTATAAATAAATAACATTAATGAAAATGTTGTATAAATGTTGTCTTAGGTACAACTGAATATTATAACTTAGGTTATAATAAACTAGTAAGGGAATGGGATAACTGGTGGAATAAGTTAAGTGACACTTAATTGTAAACTAAGTAATCCGAAAAGGGGAAAACCTAAAACCAGTTAAGAGAAAGGGTGAAAATATATTGTACTTAATTATAAATTAAGTAGTCTGGGAGTCTGAAACCCATTGGTAAGAATAACATTTTTAGACTTGTCCTAGGGACAAGGGGAAATTATAACATAGGTTATAATAAATGGGTAGAGAAACTTATTAATAGGCCTTATTTAATAGAACTAAGTTAATAAGTAAACAATGATAAGTCGTATTGACGACGTAAAGTGGAATTATGATTAAATGAGAGAGGATGAGGAAACTTATGAAATGAAATAAGTTATATATAATCATAAATGGTAAGTGACATGTTAATTGGAAACATGTGAATTAGATATACTTAATTACATATTAAATAAACATGTTATTGAAATCAAACAAGAATATAAAAGGGATTGTGGATCACAGACCTTGGGCCACAATATAGAGAGTAACATGTTGTAGGCTTATTAATAAACTTAAATGAATTAAGTTGTATGACCAAAATTAATAAGCAAGAGAAACTTGGTAATTTGAATAAGAATTCAATATAAATTGGAATAACCAAGTTAACTGGAAACCTGGAGAGGTGAGACAAGTGCGTAAAAGAATGTTTAGACATAGGGTCTAACAACATGCTAAATTAAGGCGCTTAGACCAGTCCGTACGGTTGAGGGTGAATAACCCAACGGGGTAGATCATCGAGGTGTTATAAGGCATGAGGGAAGCGCACATTCATCTGATTGTTTGACGGTTCCAAAGGACTGGAAGGGGAAGCACGCGGCTTCCGAGGATGTAGGGTACTCTTGGTATTCCTTTGTGAGTGGAAGATGATCCACCTGTACTCACAGAGGTTAGGTCTGCATAGGTGAACCAATGAGTATGCCTTGATTGCAATAATAAGGGGCAATCGAAAGACTAAGATGGACCAGCGTGATTTGGCGGGAACATTTATTGCCTTGCGATAGCAACTCGTCGTCTACCTACCATCTTCAGTCAGTACATAAAGCGGAAAGGCGGAGAACTCCAAAAGACCATATACTTTGCCATCTAGTTATGGGTGCGGTTGGCCAATAGGTTTGAAGGGCATAGGGGGTCGGGGTTAAGTTCTCATTCTTGATATTCTTGGGTGCCTTTCATTAGTTGAGGGAGCGGTCTAGTGAGACCATAGCCACTGTAAAAGCAGACCTTAGCATCTGCAAACGGCAGATATCTGAAAGCTTCCGACCGAGTTCTGTGTTTCTTGATTAGCCCTGCCATGGGACTCGGGTGCACATATAGAGAACATTTGCAATAGACATCGAGAACAATTGACGATACGTACATGGGAAAGTCTAGGTACACGGATGTCACTCTTGGTGGTGTATCATAAGACTAGAGGGCATTATTCGAGGATGTAACCTAATTCGATCGAATGGTTCAAAGATGGCAGTCCGAACGCATACGTAATATAGAAGTAGTGGTTCTTTGCAGACATACCGTTGACACATATACAGAAATCCATACGAAATTCGGGCATAGGATTAGGGACTGCTATATTCCTGTGATGATACAGTGGAGACCGTGCGAGTGGGGTAGCATGGGGTGTATCTCAATATTGAGAGATAGCAACATATACTGTATTAGGTTAATTCACTGGGAAGTTAATGGTTACGACACGTGCGTAAGCCTTGAGTGCTGTTAACCCAAGTAACCTAATAAATAAGAAAATATGATTGAACCGTATATGTAAGATTATCCAAAGTGTATAGTTTAAATCCAGTCACCAGAACTTATGTTTTGACCCCCTCCTCATAACACACTCGCATGTTAAATTGTGGCAGAGACATGATAGCTTTGGATACAGGTTAGGCGGTATTAATAATACGGTAAAGCTATGTTTTGATTATATTATATTTTATCCCTTCTGCTGTGAGATATCTTTCTGAGCTCTAACATGTTTTATGTCTCTGTCTTTTCTGCAGGATACCAGAGAAAACCATTCCGAGTTTCGATAGATTGGAATTTTGAAAAAAAATCGGTCTGTCAAAATTGGGGTTGTCACAGACAGTGACAAAACAACACCCTTTGTCGATAAGATCAAGAATACAGAGATACCTCCACATGTGAAGACCCCAACCATGAAATATTATTTGACCTCTGATCCAGACAACCATCTAGTGGCCTTCAATAGCCATACAGACGTTTATGACGCTTTTGTTGCTGTACTATGCAGAATTTTTCCAACGACGCTCCAAGGATGAGCCGCCAAATGGTACCGACAACGTTAAGAGGATACCATCCATTCATGGAGGCAGATCTCTCATGAATTCTTAACGCAGTTCTGCATTTGCAAAGATCCAGCCGTGGGCAATACGATCCTCGCAAATATAAAACAAAAACCAGGGGAATCTTTGAGTAGTTACTTTGAAAGGTTCAAGGCTGAGGCCCTTCAAGCAGAAGACATGAACGACCGAGAGAAACTCATCACTGTTTATCTAGGTTTAATTAAGAACACACCATTCTGGAAGGAGTTATATGACATGAACGGCTAGGAGAAACTCATCATTGTTTATCCAGGTTTAATTAAGAACACACCATTCTGGAAGGAGTTATATATCCATGGATGCGAAAACTTTCAAGGTTTCTATCTCCAAGCAGACAAATTCATTCATATGGACGAATTCAGTTGTTCAAAAGGAAACTCCAACAAGAAGGAAGATCCCGGTGGGAATCCTGAGCCTCATTCAATTGTGAAGAGGAGGCGTTGAACCTCCAAAGCTAAAGCACCAAATTCTACTTGCGGAAGCTGCAACAATTGTGGGTCAAAAAATCACTGTGCTAACCAATGCCGCGAGCCATGCACGTGTCGCATTCCCCGAAGCCCCTGGTCACATAGTATCATGGTGCCTTAGTTCAAGCAATATATCCAGCTTCTAGAACATACTTGCAATTTTCAATATGTCAACATCCCCCTACTTTGAGCTACATACTTATGTGAGCTGTGCGGCTCATACAAAAAAGCGCTATGTGATCACGCGAGTTGTGTACTCGCTCGTGAGATGTATTCCCGCCGCGAACTGTGAGCTTGCACCCTTAAGTTGTGTACTCGCCCGCGAGATGTGTTCTCATCACGAACTATGTGTTTGCACCCGTGAGTTGTGTACTCGGCCGCAAGATGTGTTCTTTCCGCAAACTATATGTTTGCATCCTAGGCACGTATATCCTCTACCTATAAATTCCATCCCATAGAAGGGAACAAAAGCTCAAAAGGAGCACTCAGAGCATGTACATCCTCTGCTCAAATTCCATCCCGCCGAAGGGAACGAAAGCTCAAAGGGAGCACCTGGAGCACATACATCATCTGCTCAAATTACATCCCGCAGAAGGGGACGAAAGCTCAAAGGGAGCACTCGGAGCACATACATCCTCTTCTCCAATTCCATCCCACGGAAGGGGACAAAAGCTAGAAGGGAGCACTTGGAGCACACACATCCTTTGCTCAAATTTCATCCCGCAGAAGGGGATGAAAGCTCGATGGGAGTACTTGGAGCATGTACGTCCTCTGCTCAAATTCCATCCTGCATAAGGGAATGAAAAGCCCAAAGGGAGCACTTGGAGCACATACATCCTCTGCTCAAATTCCACCCCGCAGAAGGTAACGAAAATTTCGAAGGGAGCACTTGGAGCATGCACATCCTCTTCTCAAATACCATCCCGCAGCGGGGAACAGGAAGCTCGAAGAGAGCATTCAAAAGCACGCGCAACCCACACTCAAAAGAACCAAGCCAAAACCGCCGATCAAAGCTCTGAGAAGTAACTTGCAAACCAAAACGAAACCCAGGGAGTGGCTCAAAAGACCGAAATAATGACTCAAAACTAAGATTAAATACCGGAGGGAGGTTCTAGTTTTATATCTATAAATACCTGAATTTGGGTTAGCTTCGGCACTTCTATTAAATGCCGGAGGGGGTTCCGGTCTTCTATCTATAAATACCCGAATTTGGGTTAGGTTTGGGACTTCTATTAAATACCGGAGGGGGTTCCGGTCTTCTATCTACAAATACCCGAATTTGGGTTAGGTTCGGGACATCTATTAAATCCCGGAGGGGGTTCCGGTCTTCTATCTATAAATTTCCGAATTTGGGTTAGGTTTGGGACTTCTATTAAATACCGGAGGGGGTTCCGGTCTTCTATCTAAAACTACCTGAATCTGGGTCTGGTTCGAACTTCTATTAAGTACTAGAGGTGGTTCCAGTCTACAATCTATAAATACCAAATCTGGGTTAGGTTCGGGACTTCTATTAAATACCGGAGGGGGTTTCGGTCTTCTATCTATAAATACCCGAATCTGGGTTAGGTTCGGGACTTCTATTAAATACCGGAGGGGGTTCTAGTCCTTTATCTATAAATACCTAAATCTCGGTTAGGTTCGGGACTTCTATTAAATATCGGAGCAGGTTCCGGTCCTCTATCTATAAATACCTGAATCTGGGTTAGGTTCGGGACTTCTATTAAATACTGGAGGGGGTTCTGGTCTTCTATCTATAAATACCTGAATCTGGGTTAGGTTCGTTGTGACGACCCGCCCGCACCAGCCAACATTTCCAATGAAAGTGCGTTGTGCCAATGCCCGACTAGCACTGGACGGTCACCAAAGAAAGAAAAAGAAAGGAATTTGAACTAACAAGGAACCTGTAGAATGTCTCATAGTGCAAAGGATAAAATATAATAATAACATAACTTTGACATAAAACAAGCGTGACATTGCAAAAACTAAAAACTAAACTGTCATAGCAGTGGAAATCCAAAATACAGCTTATCATCCAAACCAACATTATTACAAATTTGAAATGTTGTCTCTAAAGCAAAATAAAGGGGTACGCTACTAATGCCCAAAGTATTGACCAGCAACAACTCAGGGACATTATATATATGTCATACGTAGAAGCCTCCTGCTTGTCTCTGGTACAGCTACTTGTGCATAATCACCTGACATGTCTCTAGTCTGTCAGTTTAAGAGCACATAGAGTAAAAAGAAGAGATATAAAACTCTGGGTTAGACAAAAGTCTGGTATGAGCGATAAGCAGCAAAACAGAACAATAACATATATACATAACCATAGCTGAACCCGGACCTGCAACCAAAGAGTTAGTATAATAGGTTGTACAATACTCTAAGGTGAAACTAACATATGGTATAAAGATACGGGGGAGGGGTGTGCATGTCATAGTGATATCAAATAATCAAGCATAACAACCATCCCCACTTCTCTCACTCAGTCACTGCTTTGACCACCCAAATCCTTAGTTATGATTAATCTGCCCTATAGAGTCATGATGGCTCCACTGCACTGATCTATAGCCACTAATCCCTTGCTATGTCTACTCTTCCCCATGAAGTCGTAACGACTCCACTGCAATGGCTCATAGCCATGTTATGATCACTCTGCCCCATGGAGTAATAACTACCTCACTGCACTGATCCGTAGCCTAACAACCATCTTGGGGGTGAATCAAAGTTATGGACGTCGATAACCCCTTAGCACATGTCCTGCAGAGAAGCCCAACTCATGAAGTTAACTCGTTGGTTCTCAACTGGATCATGGGTTCTACTTCCTATTTGAACTACCTTTGCATCTCGGGTTTTGGCCTTCTTCGGATCGGTTAGGCTCTCTACATCACTTCGCTTCGCTTTACTATCACCCGTCGGTTCAATCTCCATCTGGTTTTTGTCCCCACTGGTTTGTTGCTTCTCCTCTTGGTCGGGTCATGATGCTCCAGTCAAGGTGTTTCGGTTCGGAGAAGCGGTTCGGGTCGTGGTCTACTCCAAGCATCGAGTCGGCTCATGGTCCTGAGGCGCCTTCGGTTCAGTCAAGTCCCACGGTTCATGAATCACAATGGTTCAGACAGGGGTTCTTGCTCGTGGCCCACTTTGGCGAGAGGTCGGGTCGTGGGATGCTATACGAGTGGGTTGGTTCATCCCCCACCGATCCGATCCGATTCGGGTCGAGATCCTGCACTGTATCATGCAACTTTTCCTGCAACTGTTTATGCCACACGACAGCGTTTTCGACCATACTAACTATTTTAAGCAATCGTAAATCATTCCAAATAGTCATAGCAACATATCACGTCAACCATAAACACCAAAATGATAAATAACTATGTCAAAATGGATCAAACATACCCAAAACCCATATTTTCCCCTTAATCAAGCTTAACCCTAACTAATGATAGGCCATGGCTAAGGTTCAAGAGATGTAAATGGTGGCTAGAAAACTGATTAGAAATGATTTCCAAAACCCTATCAGCCTCCCCATAACCCTAATCCTGAAATGGGTTATGTGACTAGCTGTTAATCACTCCAATTTGGCCCGGTTAAGCTGTTTTTCACTTCCGAACTTTATCTCAGCCATATCTCCCAAACGGTAAGTCCATTTGGCTAATGTGACCACTCTACAAAAAGCTAAACCATCATCCGAATCCAATGGAAGTGATTTCAGGTCAAAACTCCTTACCAGTCAAGAGTTATAGGAGAAACAAGATTCGCCAAGGGCAAAATGGTCATTTAAAAATCGGCAAAAATCGTGAACATGGATAATGACCCAAATAGTTGTTCCCCAAAGTTACACGACCATATGACCTCTTATGAAAAAGAAATAAATATTCTTGAATCCTTCGATATGTAGAATGCGGGTCGTTACACTATCCCCCCTTAAGAAATTTCTCCCTTGAAATTGCTTAACCAAAAATATACAAAGGTGTTCCACATGCCTATCAGTCATTTACAAACAATCAAACATACACAACAAGCCTACCCTAGCACGCCGTCTACTAACAAGGGAAGAAACTATCACTCTTAAAATCTTACCAGGCAAAGAATTCTGGATGTGATTCCCCTATGCTCTCCTCTGTTTCCCAAGTACAGTCACTCTCATTCTTGCCCCACTGAACCTTGACCAGTTTCACCGTCTTCCTTCGAAGTTGCTTCGTTTCTCTCTCGACAATACAGATCGACTTGCGGTTCCCAACCGCCTCGGGTTCAACTTCGATGTCATCTAACTGATCCGGTGAAATAGTCGTATTGGGGTCGTGCATGAACTTCCTTGACTGGGAAACATGAAATACGTTATGAGCTCCCGCCTTCTTGTCTGGCAACTCAACTTTATATGCTAAATTCCCAACTTGTTCGAGAACTGGGAATGGACCAACAAATCATGGTGCTAACTTGCCTCTCCTGCCAAATCGAATCATGCTCTTTAACGGAGAAATCTTGACAAACACCAAGTCGCCAATGGAAATTTTTAGATCTCTTCACCTCCTATCAGCATAACTCTTATGCCTATCTTGGGCAGCCTTCATTTGCTATTGGATGAGCTTGATCTTTTCTGAGGTTTCTCTTATTACATCTGGCCAAAGCACAAATTTTTTTCACCGGTTTCTAACCATCGTGACACTGAGCTGCACGGTCTTCTGTATAAAACTTAATATGAAGCTATACCAATACTAGACTGATAACTATTATTATATGCGAACTCCACTTAATGCAAATGGTCATCCCATGATCCAACAAAATCTAATATACAAGCACTCAAAAGATCCTCCAATATATGATTCACCATTTCTGTCTGACCATCGGTTTGAGGATGATACGCGGTACTGAGATGTAATTCTGATCCTAAAGCCTCTTGAAAGCCCTTCCAAAATCCACTAGTAAACAACGGATCTCGGTCACTCACAATGTGTAGCACCCCATGTCCATTAATGTCACTCACAAAGGGAATGCATCAATGTCCATGAAGCGTTATTGTTGCATAGAACAGATAAATTACAAGAAATAATAAATAAAAGAACACAGCGGAAGATAAAACTTATTTCATAGCATCATAACTCAAAACAAGCTTACATAAGTAGTTTCCAAAACCATTACAACAGGATCAATAGTCTTTTCCAAAAACTTCAAGGCACATAAAAAAGCAAATACTTAAATAACATAAATGCATAAATTCCCACTGAGCATAAGCAAAGCCATAAAGATGAGAGAGTCCAAAGTGATACATCTACTCTCTTCAAGCAACTGAAAGAAATCAGCACTAAGCTACACTATTCCCTCCTTGCGAACCGGGGGGGGGGGGGGAGTAAAGAGGTGGAAACAAACGGGTCAGACATAAAGTCTGGTGAGTCCAGTAATTTTAACAAATAATAGGTAAGGTAAATGATCAAGACATAAATAGGCATCATGACATGGCTGTAACCAAGATAAGGTAGATAAAAAGGACGGACAAGATGATTTCGTTCCTAAGTACTAAGACAATCCTACACCTTGGTTAAGCGAACAACCCTCCGAGTACTAACCCGAAAGACTGAAGTCAAAATCAGACTAGCACCCAAAGGACTATCCAACTCAACCAATATGTATCTCTTTACACCGCACTTTTGCTAAGTTACACCACGTTACTTAATTACACCGCACATCTACTAGTCTCTTTTACTCAAGGTTGATCCCTTCCCACTAACTGTACCCATATGAAAAACTTAGTAGTTACTTGTACCTAGCTGCTATCGTAGGTGCTGGCTTGCTCCTACCACCGTTGAGTTACACTTACTCTACCCATTTGATCGGCTCCCTAAACCCCATGGGCACCCGCGGTCGCCCTACAGTGGGGTGTATCACTCCCCAAAGTGGAAACCCCGATACCAACATGAAATGCACAGCCATACCTACACGATGCAACAACGTCTTACCTACTAGCCTGGACCCATGCACACACATAAACCCGTTGGACTTGCATTGCCACCCTATTCACGTTTTGACCTCTTATATTCAAGCCCAGTAAGCATGCCCCAACCCCGGCCTAGTACCGGGCCCAATTAGATACTCAAACGGGTTACTGGTTGAAACGGGTCCCAATCCGACATAAGCCTCCCACCTATGGTTGGCCCCCACTAGGTTTTTCTCCCACTAAACCATTTTAATTTAAAAGTCCATGTCTAGACATGCTATGGTTAAGTCCATACTTACATGTCATAATTTACATGTCCTATCTTATTCCAGTTAAGTCCATATTTACATGTCATAATTTACATGTCACCCCACTTAACCCTCTAACCATACCCATGTCTTATAATGGTTAGTATTCCTTAATTCATTCCTTATGACGAACGGTGCATGACCTCTCACATTAGACCGAACATTTGTGGCCGTTGGATTTGCCGGGCGGTTCTGGGCAGTCTTACGACACAAACCGGGTGTAACCTCGTGTCATTAACCATTACGCCTACAATTCATTCCTTTGACCTCTCACATTAGACGTCGAATTGTGACCACTGGATTTGCCGGGCGGTTCTGGGCAGTCTTACGTCACAATTGCGCCTAACCTCGTGTCAAAGGTTCATTAACATCGTATTTCACCCATACCCAATTCTCACGTCATTTATATCCAATTAAACATATAATCACGCTTACAATTTATGCCTATTTCAACTTGTCATTAATTATACTAATTACGTATTAACTAGCCTCAATTACAAATTTCCAGTTATAGGTAATTTCATCAATTTCATGCAATTCATACCCAAATATGCCAATTTCACATATTATCCAATTATCCAATAATATCCAACTTTCCAAATTTCCAAATTTCCCATATTCCTAATATTCCCCATCGTTCCCACGTATTCGCATTTGCGCGTATTTTTAATATAGGCTCGAAGGTAGCCTAGATCCACAAATAAAAGGAATAGGGGTAAGAAGAGAGAATCAATTCATAGAAATTGGAATTAAACATCATCATGAAATAAAGAGGCATATAGACTGGCATAGAGGCATATTAAAAGATTCAACATGAATAAACTAATAAAAGATATGAACTTTACATAGAAACATAGGCATATGATGACATGGATCAAAGGGTGAAAACTTGGATGAGATTTAAATGACATACATACACGTGAATCCTTTTTACAACTTCATCATGTTACTTTTAATCCCATTATATTGTGAAAATCATGTACTCACCTTTCGTGGCTAAGGAATATAATTATGCACTGAAATTGGTGTAGAAACGTTGCGGTGTTGCTGATTTATCTTCTTTAGTTGTTGTTGAAGCTTTAAATTTTGATTTGAATTGAAGCTGAATCCTTGCGATTTGAAATAGAGGCGGTGGCTAGGGTTTAGGAGAGAGTTTGACAGCATAATGGTGTCCTAGGAATTATTTTAAGAATTAGGGTTAGGTCTTAAGGTGTATATATAGGTGTAGGAAGTTATTTAGGCTTTAGGATTAACCCTAGAACTGATCTGGACCATCAAAAATTGTCCCAGGCCCAAAAATCGCACCATCCAGCAACCTGGCCGAACCAGGTTCGACCCCCCAAAGGGGGAGGTCGACCTCCAGGTCGACCTGGGAATATCCAGGTCCACATTATGGTTGACCTCCCTGGTCAGCCTGCTCAAATATTTTTTTTTTCTTATCTTTCGAGGACCATATCTCCTTCGTCCGGACTCTGTTTTTCGAAAACTTGGACTCTATTCCATGTAGAATTCCAAGATGAACGCAATGGTGCAACCCATTTCCTTTCATTCCTCTTTTAAAAATTAAGTGTTCTTAAATTTAGTTAATTCGATCATTCAAAATTTGAGGTGTTACATTCGCCCCTACTTAAAGGATTTCGTCCTCGAAATCTCTAAGTCAAGAAGAACGTATCCTACCATCCAATCATCCTTCTACTCAACCATCAACCACAAGCAACCATGGTCCTTAAAAGATTTCTAATGCTTTTCATGTACATATGCATAGTGTGTGTATATGTTCATATACTAATGTAAAATCAGGCTATACACTAACTCAGTCGACCTCCTTAATGCAAAAAATGATAGTGCCATGTATCCATCATGTATGCAAAGAACCCTATACATATCATTACTACATACCATTCACTTAAATGCAATATCCATATGATACACACATTCAATGTACATTCGTTTTTCTAAATACATCCATTTATATGCAATATGCAATATGAAAGTGACTGAGCTATCTAGTGCCTAAATTGTGTGTATATGCATCCATGAGCAACCACTAGCAAACACTTGCATCCACATGCATCCACCATACGTAACATGTCTCAACTGCATGTTTCAACCATAGGACTACCGTATCTAAAGGTCAAAGATACTAGCGAGAGGACATACTAAAGATAGAACAAGTACAAGCTAAGCGATAAAGGAGAAATTAAAAGACATACCCTCGAAAAGAAAAGGGTACAATGAATGCATCTTATCTTCTGTCTCCCAAGTAGCGTCACTCTCATCATCTCCCCATTTCACTTTGACTAGCTTGACCACACGATTCCTCGACTTCTTAATCTCCAACCCAAGAATGCATGTAGGAGCTCGTCGAATCGTCGCATCACGCTCTACCTCCACCTCTCTAAGCAAGCTCGGCTCTACCACTTCCGCTATCTCGTGCAAGCACTTCCTCAAATGTGATACATGGAATACGTCGTGTACACCAATAAGTCTCTCGGGCAACTGCACTATATACGCCATATGTCCAATCCTTTCCTTAATAGGAAACGGCCCTACGAACCTTGGTGCTAACTTCCCAACGGACCCAAAGCGAACAACATTCCGTAATGGAGACACCTTGATAAAGACCATGTTCGCAATATCAAATTCAAGATCTGTCCTCCTCTTGTCCGCATACGATTTCTGCCTATCTTGCGTCGTCTTCATCCTACTTCGAATCAAATCAATCTTTTCCGAAGTCTCTCTAATCATATCGGGCCCAAGTAAGATATTATCCGTAGATTCCCACTAACATGTAGGTGAACGACAAGGCCTTCCATAAAGAGCCTCGAAAGGTGCCATGCCAATACTAGACTGAAAACTATTATTATACGCGAACTCCACCAAAGGAAGATGCTCCTCCCATGTACCTCCGAAGTCTAAAACACATAGCCTCAAAAGGTCCTCTAGAATACGATTCACCCTCTCGGTCTGGCCGTCCGTCTGAGGATGATATGTGGTGCTCAAACATAACTGAGTCCCTACCGCCTCTTGTAAGCTCTTCCAAAACTCGCTAGTAAAAATACGATCGCGACCGCTTATTATGCTAGAATGAACACCGTGCAAACGAACTATCTCTCGATTGTATACGGAGGCTAACCATGGAGCAGTCCTCTTACTCTTCACTGGAAGGAAATGGGTGCTCTTAGTAAGTCTGTCTACCACGACCCAAATCCCCATTTTACCCTTCCTCGATCTCGGTAAACCATCAACAAAGTCCATCGTGACACTCTCCATTGTGGGACCTCCAATGGGTGAAGCAACCTACCGGGCTTCTTTTGCTCTTCTTTTACTTGTTGGCACACTAAGCATCTAGCGACAAACTCGGCGACATCCTTCTTCATACCGGCCCAAAAGTAAACTCGTCTCATGTCCATGTACATCTTGTCCCCGCCGGGATGGATGGTCATCTTCGAACGACGTGCATCGTCAAGAATGGTCTTCCCCAAGTTCTCGTCTCGTGGTACACAAAGTCTACCGTCCCTACGTAACCAACCCTTATCATCTAGGGTATACCTACTGAGATGACTCGATGACTCCCCCCTTATGAGCTTCTCCACCAACTCAACCAACGGTGGGTCATCTCGCTGTGCCTCACCAATCCGTCCCAATAGCGTAGGTCTGACCTCTAAGGATGCTAGCAAACCGGGTACAAAGTCAATGGAAGGTCTAAAGTCAAATGTAGAGATGAACTCTAAGCTTTGCCGCTCAACAAACAATTGACTCAAGGACAACCTTTTCCTACTTAAGGCGTCTGCCACCACGTTACCCTTGCCAGGGGTATATGCTATCTCGAAATCGTAGGACGCTAAGAATTTCATCCACCTTGGCTGCCTTAAGTTCAAGTCCTTCTGAGGGAACAATTATTTTAGCGATTTGTGGCCTGTGAACAATTCGAATTTATCGCCAAGAAGATAATGGCGCCAAGACATAAGTGCGAAAACAATAGCGGCCAACTCTAGGTCATGTATAGGGTAATTTATCTCATGCACTCTCAGCTACCTTCCTCCATAGGCTATTACCCTCCCCTCTTGCATTAAGATTGCACCTAGTCATGTTCCACAAGCATCGGTATAAACAATAAATGGCTTACTCCCATCTGGCAACACTAAGACTGGGGCTGTGGTCAAAGCTCTCTTTAAACGTTGGAACGCATCATCACAATCTACGTCCCACGTGAAAACTAGGTTCTTCTTCGTCAAGCGTGTCAGTGGGACTGATATCTTTGCGAAGTCCTTGATAAACTTCCTATAGTCGCCTGCCAACCCCAAGAAACTCCTCACCTCGGTAGCATTTTTAGGGACCTTCCAATCTTAGATGGCCACCACCTTCGTGGAATCCACAGCTATCCCTTCTTTGGAAACCACGTGCCCTAAGAATAGCACTTACTTCCTCCAAAAGTTACATTTAGAAAATTTAGCTTTAAGGTTACGCGCTCGAAGGGTCTCCAACACTTCCCTAAGATGTAGGGCATGCTCTTCCTCGCTCTTAGAAAAGATCAAGATGTCATCCACAAAGACCACCACGAATTTATTAAGTATCCCTTAAAGACCCTACTCATCAAGTCAACAAAGTATGCGGGGGCGTTTGTCAAACTGAAGGGCATTACAAGCCAGTCATAAAAACCGTCCGGAGTCCTAAAGGCAATCTTGTCTATGCTATCCTCAGCCATCTCAACTGATGGAAACCAGTGGCTAAGTCCAACTGCGAAAACACTGAGGCGCCAACTAACTGATCGAAGAGATCGCCAGTCCTCGGCAGTGGGTGCCTATTCTTCTTAGTAAGCTTATTAAGTTCTCTATAGTCCACACAAAGTCTAAGGGACCCATCCGCCTTCATGGCAAATACTACTGGAGCACCCCACTCCGATATACAACGTCTTATGAATCTCTTCTCTAGCAACTCCCCTACTTGCTTATTGAGCTCCCTCCTCTCACGAGGAGCCATGTGGCGTACTGGCAGAGATACTGGTTTTGCATTGTCTACAAGATAAATACAAAAGTTTATCTCACGTTTTGGTGGTAGACCCCTCACCTCATCGAAGACATCAACATATTCACGGACTATGCGAACAGAATGTAAATCATCATTGGATGCGTCAAGTGACTCAAGATAACTAAGCATCACCGATCCTCTAGGGTCACAAGAAATATCAAGGGTCTTTCTACTACGATTCAACAATTTTACTACCCTTCGTTCACAATCTAGGATGGCACCATATCTGGCTAGCCAATCCATCCCTAGTATCAACCCATAGCCCATGAAACCAAGCACAAAAGCATTACATTCAAAACCAATGCCTAAGATAGACAATCTCAAATCCCTACAAACCAGGGATAAATGAGCCGACCCACTAATAGGATTTGAGACTACAATGGGACCCACAACGAGACTAGTATTTAAGTGCAGTGTTTCAACTAATGATGTAGAGATAAACGAATGTGATGCGCCAAAATCGAATAAAATACGGACAGGATGATCAAACAAGAAAATCAAACTTTCAACAGAAATTTTTCTACCTTCTTCCTATCCCGGAGCCATGAGAGCATGAATCTTCCCCCTCGAAGTAGACCCTGTCCTCTGCCCTTGCTTCTTAGGACAGTCCTTGACAGCATGACCTGGATCACCACAATGATAACAAGCGAACTTCTTCTTCTTCCTATAGTCTTTCTTCAAATGGCCGGGTTTCCCAAAGTTGTGACACTTCCACTTTTCTTTACCACCTTTCTTTTGTTGTTGGGCTTTCTTTGGATCCTCCTTATCTTGCGGCCTAAAAGTACTTACACCCTTCTCTTCTTCATGCATGTATGCCATATCAACAAGCTTTTCATATGTAGCCCCCATTGGAATGTGGGACATAGCCAAACTATGAAGTGGTTCATTTAGGCCCTATGCACCCCTCAAGGACTTCTTGTAAGGTGTATTCGCCAACTCTAGCCCAAATCTCGCCAACTTATTAAATTCGGTCACATACTCCTTCACGGTCAAGTTTTTCTGCTTCAATGTCAAGAACCTCTCCATGTACATACTCTCCTCAGCTTGAGAAAGGAATTTCAACTCAAACCTTCCCCTAAAATCTGCCCATGTCTCTACAGCACGCTCTCCATTAGTAACCTCCCACCAAAATGAAGCTTCATCCTTCATCAACCAAGAAGCCAATTGGACCTTCTTACAATCGTCCAAATCGAAAATGCCAAACAGATCCTCCACTTCTTTCAACCAATTTCTAGCTTCAACGAACGTTTTAGACCCACCAAAAGGTTTTCCACTCATCAAACGAAAGTCTTTACATATCTTGTAGAAATCATCTCCATGCGGAGGAATTACTGGAGCTAGGGAGGAGGAGTAGGAACGTCGTTCGGACCAGCGGCAACGGCCCTAGCCTTGAGGTATTGACGAAACCAACCATGTACATTAACACCCTCTGGTATCTCAGATGATCTAGACATGCTGAAAAGAAAAAGAAAGAGTTTCAAAACAAGGGAGACGAAAGAGAGATGTATGGCTTGTGGGGATTATGCTTTTTAAATTAAACTTTCCTTGAAAATACCTTCTTTAAAACAAGTTTTTGAAAATACTTCCTAGGAAAACAATACTTTTGAAAACACTTTTCAAAACTTTTTATCTGTTCTTGTAACCATAGCTCTGATACCACGTGTAACACCCCATGTCCATTAATTTCACTCACAAAGGCTATGCATCAATGTCCATGAAGCGTTATTGTTGTATAGAACAGATAAATTACAAGAAATAATAAATAAAAGAACACAGCAAAAGATAAAACTTATTTCATAGCATCATAACTCAAAACAATCTTACATAAGTAGTTTCCAAAACCATTACAACAGGTTCAATAGTCTTTTCCAAAAACTTCAAAGTACATAAAGAAGCAAATACTTAAATAATATAAATGCATAAATCCCCACTGAGCATAAGCAAAGCCATAAAGATGAGATAGCCCAAAGCGATACATCTACTCTCTTCAAGCAACTGAAAGAAATCAGTACTAAGCTGCAGTATTCCCTCCTTGCGAACCTAAGGGGGGGAAGGAAAGAAAAGAGGTGGAAACAAACGGGTCAGACATAAAGTCTGGCTCGTCCAGTAATTTTAACAAATAATAGGTAAGGTAAATGATCAAGACATAAATAGGCATATGATATGGCTGTAACATAGATAAGGTAGATAAAAAGGATGGACAAGATGATTTTTTTCATAAGCACTAAGACAATCTTGCACCTTGGATAAGCGAACAACCCTCAGAGTACTAACCCCGAAGACCGAAGTCAACATCAGACTAGCACCTAAAGGACTATCCAGCTCAACCAACATATATTTTGTTACACTGCACTTTTGCTAAGTTACACTACATTACTTAATTACACTGCACATCTACTAGTCTCTTTTACTCAAGGTTGATCCCTTCCCACTAATTGTACCCACATGACAAACTTGATAGTTACCCATACCAAGCTGCTATCGTAGGTGCCGGCTTGCTCCTTCCACCGCCGAGGTACCCTTACTCTACCCATTTGATCGGCTCCCTAAACCCCGTAGGCACCCGTGCTGGCCCCACGGTGGGGTGTATCACTCCCCAAAGTGGCAACCCCGATACCAACATGAAATGCACGGCCATACCTACACGATGCAACAACGTCTTACCTACCATCCCAGACCCATGCACGCACATGAACCCGTTGGACTTGTGTTGCCACCGCTATTCACGTTTTGACCTCTTATATTCATGCCCAGCAAGCGTGCCCCAACCCGGCCGAGTATCGGGCCCAATTAGATACTCAAACGGGTTGCTGGTAGAAACGTGTCCCCATCCGACACAAGCCTCCCACCTATGCTTGGCCCCCGCTAGGTTTTTCTCCCACTTAACCATTTTAATTTAAATGTCCATGTCTTACACATGCTATGGTTAAGTCCATACTTACATGTCATAATTTACATGTCCTATTTTATTCCGGTTAAGTCCATATTTACATGTCATAATTTACATGTCACCCCACTTAACCGTCTAACCATACCCATGTCTTATTATGGTTAGTATTCCTTAATTCATTCCTTATGACGAACGGTACATGACCTCTCACATTAGACCGAACACTTTGTGGCCGCTGGATTTGTCGGGTGGTTCTGGGCAGTCTTACGCTACAAACCGGGTCTAACCTCGTGTCATTAACTGTTATGCCTACAATTCATTCCTTTAAACTCTCACATT
This sequence comes from Allium sativum, assembly GCA_030737875.1. Classification (NCBI taxonomy): domain Eukaryota; kingdom Viridiplantae; phylum Streptophyta; class Magnoliopsida; order Asparagales; family Amaryllidaceae; genus Allium; species Allium sativum. The sequence continues at coordinate 68,402,336 of CM060909.1, read as the reverse complement.
AGACGTCCAATTGTGATCGCTGTATTTGTCGGGCAGTTCCGGGCAGTCTTACGTCACAATTGCGCCTAACCTCGTGTCAAAGGTTCAATAACGTCGTATTTCACCCATACCCAATTCTCATGTCATTTATATCCAATTAAACATATAAGCATGCTTAAAATTTTTGCCTATTTCAACTTGTCATTAATTATAATAATTACATATTAATTAGCCTCAATTACAAATTTCCAATTATAGGTAATTTCATCAATTCCATGCAATTCATACCCAAATATGCCAATTTCACATATTATCCAATTATCCAATAAAATCCAACTTTCCAAATTTCCCATATTCCCAATATTCCCCATCTTTCCAACATATTCGCATTTGCGCGTATTTTTAATATAGGCTCGAAGGTAGCCTAGATCCACAAATAAAAGGAATAGGGGTAAGAAGAGAGAATCAATTCATAGAAATTGGAATTAAACATCATCATGAAATAAAGCAGCATATAGACTGGCGTAGAGGCATAATAAAAGATTCAACATGAATAAATTGATAAAAGATATGAACTTTACATAGAAACATAGACATATGATGACATGGATCAAAAGGTGAAAACTTGGATGAGATTTAAATTACATACATACACGTGAATCCTTTTTACAACTTCATCATGTTACTTTTAATCCCATTATATTGTGAAAATCACCATACTCACCTTTCGTGGTTAAAGAATAGAATTATTCACTAAAATTGGTGTAGAAACATTGCGGTGTTGCTAATTTATCTTCTTTAATTGTTGTTGAAGCTCTAAATTTTGATTTGAATTGAAGTTGAACGCTTGCAATTTGAATTAGAGGCAGCGGCTAGGGTTTAGGAGAGATTTTGACAGCATAATGGTGTCTTAGGAATTATTTGATGAATTGGGGTTAGGTCTTAGGGTGTATATATAGGTGTTGGAAGTTATTTAGGCAACCTAGAACTGATATGGACCATCAAAAATCGTCCCAGGCCCAAATATCGCACCATCCATCAACCTGGCCGAACCAGGTTCGACCCCCCAAAGGGGGAGGTCGACCTGGGAGTACCCAGGTCGACACTATGGTCGACCTCCTCCCTTGGGAAGTCGACCTCCCTGGTCGGCCTGCTCAAATATAATTTTTTTCCTTATCTTCCGAGGTCCATATCTCCTTCGTCCGGACTCCGTTTTTCGAAAACTTGGACGCTATTCCATGCAGAATTCCGAGACGAACGCAATGGTGCAACCCATTTACCTTTATTCCTCTTTTAAAAATTAAGTGTTCTTCAATTTAGTTAATTCGATCATTCAAAATTCGGGGTGTTACACAATGCCTTTAGGTACTCCATGAAATCTCACTACCCACTTCATATATAGTTCTGCTAATTTAACTGATGTTCTATTCGGCTCGATGGGTATAATCCTTGCACTCTTGGTCAATCGGTCTACAATCACCCAAATGCTATCATTGAATGATCTAGTCCTTGGTAACCCATCAGTGAAATCCATTAAGACTTATACCCATTTCCATTCTAAAATTTCTAATGGTTGCAGTAAACCACTAGGTTTCTTTTGTTCAGCTTTAACTAGTTGGCTATTCATGCATTTGAATATAAACTTCCCAATGTCTCTTTTTATCCCTTCGCTGTAGTAGGTCTGCTTCATGTCTTGATACATTTTGTTACCACCGGGATATATAGTCAGTTTCGAGTGATGACATTCTCTAAGCACTTCATCTCTCAATCCATTGAATTGGGTACAACTAGTCTCCCATTCTTTCTAAGCCATCCATCTCGATCAAGCCCACACTTATTCATCTCCTCACCGATTCCCATTTCTAACTTGGAGATGATTTCCAATAGGTTAGGATCGTCCCTCTAACTGGAACCAATCCACTCAATCAAAGTGGGTCTGATCGTCAAACTTGCTAACATCTCTGGATCCAATTCGCACTTTGGTCTGAAATAGTACCCTGCGATATACTCCAGTTGCTTCCACTCAAGAAACATAGCCCCTAAACTGGCATGTCTTCTACTCAATGCATCAGCTACTGCATTGCCCTTTCTTGGTGTATATGCGATATCGAAATCATAGGAAGCCAATAATTATAACCATCTTTGTTGTTAGAGATTTAGATCCTTCTGAGAGAAGTGATACTTTAACGATTTATGATCAGTAAACAACTCGAATCTTTCTTTAAAGAGATAATGTCTCCACATTTTCAACGCGAACGCGATAGCTGCCAATTCCAAATCATGGATAGGATATCTTTTCTCATGCGGTTTCAGCTGCCGACTAGCGTAAGATACTACTCTACCTCCTTGCATCAATACAGCACCTAGTCTGGTACCACATGCATCCGTTTATACTGTCGTCTCTCCATTCCCTTTAGGAATGACTAGCACTGGTGCACACGTCAACCTTTCCTTTAGACTCTTAAATGCATTTTCACAATTTCTGTCCTAGACGAATGCTTGATTCTTCTTGGTCAACTGAGTTAACGGTGTCGCTATCTTGGAAAAGCCTTGGATAAACTTACGATAATATCCAGCTAATCCCAAGAAACTTCTTAAGTCTGTTGCATTCTTGGGCGTAGACCAATCTTGTACCGTAGCCACCTTCGCAGGATCCACATCAATACCATTCTCTAAAACAACATGGCCCAAGAATCTCACTTCCCTCCTCCAGAAGTGACACTTAGAAAATTTCGCTTTCAATTCATGTTTTCTCAACACCTCCATCACTATCCTCAAATGTTCTTTGTGTTCTTCCTCTGTCCTCGAGTAAACCAAAATATCATCCATGAACATAAGAACAAACTTATTTAACTGATCCCTGAATACCCTATTTATAAGATCCACAAAATATGTTGGTGCATTGGTCAACCTGAATGGCATGACCAACCACTTATAGAATCCATACGGCGTCCAAAAGACCAGTTTAGGAGTACTCTTGGCTGCTACTTGGAATTGATGAAATCCTGTCGCAAGGTCCTACTGGGAGAATACTCTTGCTCCTTCCAGTTGATCAAACAAATCATCTATCCGTGGAAGAGGATAGTTATTCTTTCTAGTCACCTTATTCAGCTCGTGATAGTCCACACACAAACAAAAGGAACCATATGCCTTAGTGGCAAATACAACTAGTGCTCCCCATTCGGAAACACTTCTTCTGATAAATCTATTGTTCAAAAGATCGCTTACTTGCACCCCGAGCTCTCTTTTCTCCCTTCGTGCCATACGACGAAGTGGCATCACTATAGGTCTGACATCTTTTGCTAAATCAATACGGAACTCAATCTCTCGGTGTGGTGGAAGTCCGATCACTTCCTTGAAGATATCCGGATATTGGCCAATAATGGGAATTCCTGCTAACTCGTCCTGTGGGATGTCGAGGGAATTTAGAAAACTAGCCATCACCTCATCGCTAGATAGGCCACCAAACACTACCCTCCGCCCATCATTCTCCCTAAAAGTCACCGAAATCCCTCATAGTCTACCACCACCCCATATCTTTGGAGCCAATCGACTCCCAAAATAATGCTAAACCCAGTAAAGCCCAAAACAAAGCAATCACAAGCAAACATACATTCATGACTCGATAAGACCACATTACGACAAACCATACTAAGGCTAGTCGAACCACCAATCGGGTTTGTCACCGCTAAAGGTCTATCGACTATCCTGGGTTCCAATCCCAACCTATCTACCAGGTCACGGGATATGAAGGAGCGGGAAGCCCCAGTATCAAATAGTACTCGAACATGAATATCATAAAAAGAAAGCATACCTTGAATGACGACATTCTTTCCTTTCTCTGCCGATGTTGGGGCATTCGATGAAGTAGGAACAACATTATTATCATATGCTTTCACAATCTGCTTCTCTTTAGGGGGTTGCGGACATTTATCCTTGTGATGTCCCACTTGGCCGCAGTTGAAGCACTTCCTATCCGCTGGCCTTGCTTGACATTCTTTAGCATAATGTCCCTTCTTTCCATAGCTAAAACACTCAACATCTTTCTTACTCTTCTTCTGACCATCCTTTGTCTTATTCTGTTTCCTTTTGTTCTGCGAATTATTCTTGCCTCCACTGTTTACCTACGGCTTTGGCCCTTCTGCAGATGCAACAGCGACTTCAGCCTTGGGCTTAGGATAAAGGCTTTCTGATCTCAATGCTTTCCCAACAATCGATTCCAAAGTTTCATCAATATGGTTTATAAGCCTTTCCCCTAAGTACTGATCTAAGCCTATTGTGAACTTCTCATTCTTCTTCTCGGGAGTGTCAGTAAGGGATAATCCATACTTCGATAAAGTATCGAATTCAGCAGTATACTCCGAGACTGCCTTACCATTCTGTTTAAGCTCCAAGAACTTCCTAAACAACTCTAACTTCTGGGCAGCTGGGATAAACTTGTCACCGAAGCGAGCTTTAAATTGATTCCATGTGACTTGCTCCTCAGGAGTAGCTGACTTAATAACAGTCCACCAATTCATAGCCCGTCCTTGCAGCTGACGGGATGCTCGCTTCCTCTTCATCGCGTCTTCGATTCCCAGATCCTCGAAGATACGCTCACAATTATCAGGCCAATCCTGAACTTCTATAGCTGATTTCATTCCGTGGAACGGCTTGCCACTAAGACTAGTGTAGTCATTACGGAGCTTGGCAAAATCAGCCCTAGGCGTCAACACCGCCGCACCGCCACCATTTGCAGCATTAGGGGCTGCCCTCTGAACATACCTAAGCATATTTCTCATGAAGTCAGTGAACATTGTCCTCATATCAGGAGCATTCCTATTTTTGGCTCCTGAACCAGTATCCCTTGTATATCAGCTCATCGTTCAATCTGTAAGGAGAAAACGATTAACCATCTCTTTAGTGGTGCTAGTGCAGTGCGACTCCATCCTCAGATATATATATATATAACTTTTGAAAACCCAAAATATAACAAATACGCGCTCTTATATACATACTATCTCTCCCTGGTGTCTTTCCCTAGGTTAACTACGCAACCTAGTGCTCTGACACCAAGTGTGATGGCCCGCCCGCACCAGCCGACATTTCCAATGAAAGTGCTCTGTGCCAATGCCCGACTAGCACGGGACGGTCGCCAAAGAAAGGAAAAGAAAGGAATTTGAACTAACAAGGAACCTGTAGAATGTCTCACAGCGCATAGGATAAAATATAATAATAATATAACTTTGGCATAAAACAGGCGAGACAGTGCATAAGCTGAAAACTAAACCATCATAGCAGCGGAAATCCAAAATACGGCTTAACATCCAAACCAACATTATTACAACTTTGAAATGCTATCTCTAAAGCAAAAGAAAGGGGTACACTACTATGTACAAAGTAGTGACCAATAACAACTCAAGGAGATTATATATATATATATATATATATATCATATGTAGAAGCCTCCTACTCATCTCCTATATAGCTACTCGTATATAATCACCTGACTTGTCACTAGTCTGCCCGTTTAAGAGCACACAGAGTGATAAGAAGAGACATAAAGCTCTGGGTCAGACAAAAGTATGGTATGAGCGATAAGAAGAAAAACAGTTAAATAACATGTATACATAACCATACTTAAACCTGGACCTGCAACCAAAGAGTTAGCACAACCGGATGTACAATACTCTAAGGTGACACTAACATATGGTGTAAAGATACGGGGGAGGGGTGTGCATGTCATAGTGATATAAAACAATCAAGCATAGCAACCATCCTCACATCTCTCACTCAGTGCGTAAAGCATACGATATCCACTACTTTGACTACCTAAATACTTTGCTGTGATCACTCTGCCCAATGGAGTCATGATGGCTCCACTGCACTGATCCATAGCCACTAATCCCTTGCTATGTCAACTCTGCCCCATGAAGTCATGATGACTCCACTGCACTGGCTCATAGCCATGCAACGATCACTCTGCCCCATGGAGTAATAGCTACCCCACTGCACTGATCCGTAGCCTAACAACTGTCTTGGTGGTGAATCAAAGTTATGGACGTCGATAACCCCATAGCACATGTCCCGCAGCAAATCCCAACTCATGAAGTTAACTCGTTGGTTCCCAACTGGATCCTGGGTTCTACTTCCTATTTGGACTACCTTTATATCTCGGGTTTCGGCCTTCTTCGGATTGGTTCGGCCCTTTACTTCACTTCGCTTCGCTTTGTAATCACCCATCGGTTCGATCTCCATCTGGTTCGGGTCCCCACTGGTTTGTTGCTTCTCCTCTTGGTTGGGTTGTAATGCTTTAGTCGTGGTGCTTCGGTTCGGAGAAGCGGTTCGGGTCGAGGTCTCCTCCAAGCATCGGGTTGGCTCATGGTCCTGAGGCGCCTTCGGCTCGGTTAAGTCCCACGTTCGTGAATGGAATCCGTTCAGATAGGGGTTCTTTCTCGTGGCACACTTCGGCTAGAGGTCGGGTCGTGGGATGCTCCACGAGCAGATCGGTTCATCCCCCACCAATCTGATCCGGTTCGGGTCAAGATCATGTACTATTTCCTGCAACTGTTATCGCCACACGACGGCGTTTTCTACCATTCTAACTATTCTAAGCAATCATAAATCATACCAAATAGTCATAGCAACATATAACATCAACCATAAACACCAAAATGATAAATAACTATGTCAAAATCGATCAAACATATCCAAAACCCATATTTTCCCCTTAATCATGCTTAACCCTAACTAATGATAGGATAAGCAAAACATACCCAAATTAACCCAAATTTCTAACAAAGGCTTAAAATAATATTTAAGAATTTCTAAACATTTTTCCAGAATTTAATCATGTATAATTTTGTTAATTAACACTAATCACCCTTAATTAGCCGTAATAAGTGTAGAAACAATGTTAATCACTATCCTTAGCAAAAATATAAATTCCGATATGAAATGATTCTTTATACGGCACGAATTCCAATGCACACAGCAGCCTTTGCCTCTAATTTGATGTTGATTAGATTTGGTTTGATGCTAATTAGCTTAATCCTCAATTAGAAAGTGATTTGGAGGTGTTTTAGAAAGTGGAGGCCATGGCTAGGGAACAAGAGATGTAAGTAGCCGCTAGAAAACTGATTAGAAATAATTTCCCAAACCCTACTAGCCTCGCCATAACCCTTATCCCGAAATGGGTTATGGGCCTAGCTGTTAATCACTCTAATTAGGCTCGGTTAAGTTGTTTTTCACCTTCTAAAGTTTATCTTAGCCATACCTCCCAAACGTTAAGTCCTTTTGGCTAATGTGACCACTCTACGGAAAGCTAAACCATCATCGGAATCCAATGGAAGTGGTTTCAGGTCAAAAATCATTACCAATAAAAATTTATAGGTGAAACAATATTCGCTTGGGGCGAAACGGTCATATAAAAATCGGCAAAAATCGTGTACATGGAAAATGACCCCAATATTCGTTCCCCAAAGTTACATGACCATATGACCTCATATTAAAAAGAAATAAATATTCTACAATCCTTCGATACGTTGAATGACGGTCGTTACATTTGGGACTTCTATTAAATACCGGAGGAGTTTCCGATCTTTTATCTATTAATACCCAAATCTGGGTCAATTCAGCTCTTTGCAGATATCAAAAGGATTCCTGATCTTCTATCAATACCAAAGTTCGGATCGATTCTAATGCTCGAAACTAAACAAGGTAAGGTGGCCTAACCCACTTACATGTTGGTATTTGAATTAGAAATACACTCTCGACATTATTAGGTCAATTTTATGGCCTGTTAACTTGCTTAGGGATGCATCTTCAACTAGTACATTTATCGGTTTATAATGCAAACTTATCGAATATTTATTATGATGCACAAAACACAAGTAAACACTATAGATATCTCATATTCAACATGCCTAGGTACAATTAATCACACTAAGGACAGCTGACGCATCGCGAGGATCTACGAAATATACTCTTAGCAGACGAATATTATATAAAAAAGAAATCCTGCTCCTAAGATCGAGGTAAACAAATTATCATTGTCTGCTCCTAAGGCCTCTTTGTATTATGAAGCTCTAATCGAGATCAAATCACGTAAAATGATGCTTTTGATGCAGAGATTCTAACCATTGGATCAAGGATTGTAGGAATCCGATCATTTGTTTCAAATATATAAATGTCTATTCCAAAATTAGAATGAACACCAATGGTGCGAAAATTGCACTTCACCAATTTGGTATGAAAAGAGGCCACAATCACAACAAAAGTAAAGAGACACAAATCTTATAGCGATTCGACCATAGGAAAGATCTACGTCCTCTTTAATAGCAATTGCCATTATCAATTCAAAGGTTACAAATTTGGGATCACACAAGAATATATTCATATTGCTCATTAGACAATAGCATCACTCTAATCAACACAAGTTAACAGAGAAGTAGGTGAAATCCACAATATGCAAGGAGAATTGTAGAAAATCTTTAATCTCTAAGATGCTTGATCACTTTTGATTGATTTCATGATGAACTTCATGTTTTATCTTCAACTGAAGGTGTTAAGAGGGATGGAAATCACTTAGAAATGCTTAGGAAATAATTCGACAGCTCTTCGGTGTCATAAAATTCGGTCCCCCTAAATGAAGGAATGAGTGGGTATTTATAGGTGAGATTCAGGCCAGGTGGCAGTTTGGTAATTATTATGAACCCTCTTTAGGTCGTTGGGCAAGCTAAGAAGGCTTCAAAGGAATGTTTTGCGGCCCAAAGTGTGACGGCACGAGCTAAAGAGGGTAGAGCGGGCTAAAGTGATGCAGATCAGGCTAAGGACTTATATATGAAGGCAGCTCGACCTGAGACCTACGGAATGACCTAAGACAATGTGAGACATCTCAGATCCTTCATGAATTATGGCGGAGCGACCTAAGTTCGAAAGCAAGCTAAAGATCCAAAAACTCTTAGGTACATTTGCGACCTAAAGAACTTGAATGCTCTAGAAGGCATTGAATACTTAGTGATCTAAGAAGCTTTTTGCGGGTTAAAGATCCTTGCAATCTAAATAACTTGCTTTCCCAATTATACTTTGTTAGGTCGCAGAATGATCCAGGAATGATTGTAATGCGACCTCATTCGCTTGGAACACAGACGACCTAAGGAGCTTGGTGAACCAGAAAGCGGGTGACCTAGGGAAACCTAATGATCTAAAGAGCGTTCTAAGGTTCGACTTAAATAGATCTCATTTGCGACCTAAGAACTGATGAACCAATGATACAAAATGAGTAAAACCTAACATTATCTATTCATAAGCCTTATTATAGTGGGTTAACATTTCCCCCTCGAAGTTTGCATTTATTGAAAATAGTACGGGCTTCGACTTAGACATTATTAATACATATTAGGTCGTACTCATTTTCAACATTAGATCGTGATAAGTCTGAATTTGCCAGGAACTTTAAATCGTTCAAACCGTTAGATCACTTTTGATCACAAGGTCGCGCAAACCTATAGATCGTTCCAGACCTTACCACCCTAGTCTACATCAATACGACTCCTTAGATCATTAATGGGCCTCAAATTTGAACTAGGCCCGCTTAAGTCCTATTCTTCTATATCTTCATTTTGGGTCGCCAATCTCTCTTTTATCTTCCTCTAGTTTGAAGCTCGTTAATGGTGGCCCGTCTATGAAAATCTAATGGTCTTTCAACCATCATCTTGAATTCAATACACCATCGATTACTCTCGTTAGACCATCGTCATTCAATCAATTTTGGTCTCATCAAACTCAAGTGATTCTTGTAACCCGATTCAAAGATCAAGCCATGCAGATCTGGAGCTTTTGCCATCAGAAATAGGTTTGACATTCTCTTTAATCTTCGAATTTGAATATGATTCAAGGATTTCTATTATACTAGCTATTTTGGATTGAATCCGACATCATTGCAACTTGAGAAATTGTGAGTTCTTGTAATTTGATCATGTACCTGATGACAGTATTGGAACTTTTCGTAATGGTTTCTGCTCTTGATTGTATTCTTGATTTCATTACTGTATGCTTTATGTAGCTGTATCCTTGCATGTTTTGAGTTTTAAGTTGTTATAGAGAACACCATTACTCGGTCACTATAAGGGCTATATGTTTTAGATCGTTAATCAGTTGTGGGTTAGGTTTTAGGCCACTATTACGAGCTAAGACTTAGGTCGCCAGAGCGAGCTAAGTTTTAGGTTGCCATCACGACCCAAAATTCCTAATTATCAATGAATGATCCAAAGCTCTAAGCAATTAAAGAGGCCTAATATCCTAACTCCTTGGAGTGATACATGTCACCAAAATACACACCTTCAATTGTTTTATCCCTCATGAGATTTTTACGTCGCTCAAAACATAGACATTAGTCATTGTGGCTCTTTGTCTTTAGGTCGTTATGATGAACCTGGGCCTTAGACTGTGAAACAGTTGGGGATTTTTTGCGAACCCAAACCTTGGTAAGCTATATCCTAGGTCGTCATTCCAAACTTATACTTTAGGTCGTTGGAGTGAATTTAGTTTAGGTTGTTATGATGAACCAAAGTTTAGATCGCTAGAGCGATCCAAGTCTTAGTTCGCTATCATAACTTAGTGCCTTAATTCACTGAAATGACCTAACTGCTTCGAGTAGTTATAATGACCCAAGTTCTTGGTTTGCTTGAATGCTTCAAATGATTAGGTCACAAACCCAACCCTTCGGACTGTAGAACAACCTAAGCCCGTATAGCGATCTAAACCCTAGAAGATCGTGGATGACCCAAGCCTTTTCACACATGAATCTAAACCTTTAATCTTTGTATTTCTTCATGGTTTAGAGTCTCAAAATGCATGAATTTGGACTTGTTTCCTGCTTATGATTCATTTATATGCAAGGTCATTGTTTTTGTGGAATGTCTACTAGGCAGAAAACATGTGTTTATACTGAGGGGACATCATTTGCCCAAGCTGATACTTCCACATAATTTGCTTCCCCTCAACCTTTTCCAGCAACTATTCCTCTAGTGAATTTACTGGTGAGAAGACACTCTACTTCATCGGATCAGGATGATTTCGAGCAATATATGGTCAATTCGGCATTCCTCTTACAGATGCAATCTTGCCAGGCGAGGACGTATTTGCTTATCAACCTTCGATAGGATATGTAACTGTAAATCGTTTTATGTTAGCAGGTGGTGGTGTTCCTCCTTTTCACCCTTTCGTAGAAACAATTCTTAACCACCTGCACCTTTCCAACTTCATCCGAATGGTTATACCATCTTGTTAGGGGGGCATTATATCCTTTTTATGCAATTTAAAAGGCATGAACCGACTTTCCAAGAGATTTGCTATCTCTGCTCATTTAGGAAAAGGAAGGACACCACATATATCATACACGTCGAGGGTGCCATAAATTGTAGGCTTATAACCAATTTACCTAAGAGTGTTTCAAGATACTTAACTCAGTTTTTCTTTGTCTGTCGTCCTAAGTCCTTTCGCGGGAACTGGACAGAAGGAGGTAAACACATTCTGCAAGTAGTTTTATCTCACTTTACCTAAATAACGATCCTTATAACTTTTCTTTTTGACTTCAGTTGCCCCAGCCCCAATCAAAGATAAAAAAGAGTCCGCCTCACTCAAAGCTGTATTTGACACTTTGAAAGTTGTTGATCAGATTAGGAAAAGTAGGAGAGTTTTAATTTTAGAAACTACTCTTCGCCAATACGAACTGCTCAATCCTTTGAGAAAATTTCCCTCTAAAGGTGGGCCTCTAACTTCTAAGTCTAATCCCACCGGCACGGACAAGGGTGCTTCAGGTGATGGTAATGAGACTCGGGACAAATTTTCAATCAAGATCCAACTATTGATGCTGCTTTAAAAAATTGTTCGGAGCCTGTTAGTGGTAGAATATGGCTATCGACAATGACTTCGAATAAGGATGAAACTTTTGACCAATGCGAGGGCAAGGGGCATATGACATCAAATGAACTAGCTGAGAAAGAAAATGTTTATCCGAATCCTGAGTCTGAGATGGAGTCTGAGCAGACTAAGAGAGACAATAGAGAGGACAACATTTTAGATTTTGCACATGAAACTGAAAATGACGGGGAAGGTGAAACCACACTAGAGACCGACCCTAATGCTGAGACGATGACTGAGGATCCTCTTATTCAAGATGTAACAGAGGAAGGTTCTGCATGTACCTTTGATAACTTGAGAGATCTTAACTCAACTAAGTATCTTAGCCAAGGTGATACTGTTACCCAGCCTCTTAATCATCAAAAAACAATTATAGGAGCCAACACAATGGGGAATCCCGTTTCGACACCAGGAAAGTTGCTGAAATCTTTAGGCATTTCTTTAGAACCCACTAGGAAAACTGGTTCTTTAATAGCAGCGCTTTAGAAAACATATCTACCATGCACATACTTTAAAATTCCTTCACATCTTTCATTATTTACCCCCGTACTTTATAGTCTAAGTACTGAAAATTCGCTCTTATCTTATTTCAGGTCCAGACATGCATGGGAAACATTTGTCAGGTTTCAGATCAGATTTTAGGAGGAAAAGAAAAGAATTCAATCAAAATTATTTGCTATAATCTGACCCTCTACGACCATTGCATCACTCCAAACAGTCCTACCTTCCACCTCCTCCAAAATCTTCTCACAAGCCTTCACACGTATCAAAATCGGACTAGACTAATGAGAAAAGGCAGAAGATACGTAAGGAAGAAGATGAGGAAAGGAGAAGGCGTACCGGGCTTAGGGAAGATTCTCCTGATGATGAGGGTCATGGGAAGAAGCGCGGGAAGGACAATCAAGGGAAAGATAGCCCGTATAAAAACCCTAGACCGGACAAGCTTCCTATCAAACCTCGATCGGTACCGTCTTCTCGTCCTCCTGGTCCTTCTACTGAAATTTATTCAATCATTTACAAGCCTCGTTATGAACCTGAACCAACAATCGCTCCCTATTTTGTATGCTTGATATTGAAAGGGTTGCTTTTCGATTGTGGAATAAACCCATCTGACGCTGACGACATAGCTGGTGAGGTAGATGTCGTAATAGGACAAACACATACCCAGCTAGATACTGCTAAGAGTCAACTCGAGACGAAGCTAAAAAGGTCAACGATAGTGCTAAAAAAAAGCTGCGGGGATGGAACAAATTCAGCGATGACATCCAAAAGCGCCATGACATTAACCTTGCCAAGGTTTCAGCTTTGGAGGATGACAAGGCCAAATGGGAGGGAGTCTTAGATTCTTTGATGCTACTATTGCCTCTCTTAATAAAAGAATTTCATAACTGGAAGGATTAGATACTAAGAATAAGAGACTCAGAGAAGAACTTGAAGCTGATAAACAGAAAGAAAAGAAGCTCTTACCGCCAAAAGCAATGTTGAGGCTACATTATCCGTGGAAAAGGACTTCTCCACATAATATTGGAACGAGGCTACTCAACTTAGATAAACTATTGATTCCTTGAGAGCTTCCAATCGCACTTTATTAATCAAGGTTAAATCTCTTGAAAAAGATAAGAAAATTGCTGAATAAACTCATCAAAAGGCTATGGATGAGGCTGAGGCCGACATATTCCCATTTTATGTTTAAAGCGTCATGAGTCGCAGGAGTCTGCACTACTTGGGATACACCTTCTCAACCACTTTAGCACTTTTTTGGGAATAAGTACTTGAGATCAACGGTGGTGATCGCAACGAGGATGATATTATTAATGAACTTCTGGATGATAGATCCAAGATGGTTATAGTCGAGGGAAAGGCCAAGTTGGCGAGTAATAGAGCTGGTTCTTCTGGAGAGAATGTTCAAAGTCAAACCAACATCGAGCCCCTCGCCAATCCTGCAACTATTGAAGCTTCTAGTCCACAGGTTCATGTGAATGCTCCTGTTGCTTTAACAGAGAAAGATGTAGACATAGAAGGACACATTGTTTTGGAGAATATCACAGAGGAACATGACAGAGACGATAAAGGTGATGATGGGAACATAGATAATTGGAGAATCGAGCCCAAAGATGCCCAAGAGAGTCTTCTAGATGTAGGTAAAGTTGAAACCGACTTCATTGTACCATATTTAGAGTCCATTTTGACTCAACCTGATCTTTTGCCTCTTATACCCTCCATAATCTAGGTTTAACCTCACCCCTATCTTCTCCTACTATAGAGAAAATGGCTGATTCGTCTCTAATGACAGCTCCCCTTACCCCCTCCTCCAAGCAGCACATCCTTACTTGCCATTACAACTGCCGGATCTCTGGACTCTAAAATTGGTGCACTTTCAGACTTGGAGGATGTCGACTATACCCTCTGTGATAGTCCTGAAGCCACAGAGATAGATGAAAGCCCAAAAGATGTTGCTAAGAGTAAGGAAAGAAAGCTGCAAAGTCCTCATCATCTAAAAAGCACAGAAATAAGAAGAAGTATGTTATTCAGATTATGGAAGCTATCACTTTATCTTCTCAGGAGAATCCAAGCGATGTGGCAGAAACTCCTCCTTCTCTCAACAAACCAGTTCTAAGGTCAAGTGTCAAGAAGAAGTAGTGTTTAGGACTTGTTTATTTTGTTTTTAACTGTTCACTCTTACATGTTGTATTCAGGCCAGATGTATATGCGGGTCATGGACCCCGCTTACTGCTTTATGTTACTACGCGTCTAAAATTTCTATATTAGATTCATTCTGCGACTTGACTTTTGATTCTGTGATCTGGTCTTGTGTTGCCGTGATGAAAATGTATTTTGCTCATTGTACTTAAGCTTTCACTTTAGCTTTGTCGCACTTTATTGCTTTACATTCCACACTTGATGGCTTTTCATATTCACAAAATTTTCATATTTCAAGTCACTTGTTATTGTAATACTTGGTGTTATAATGGCCACAAATCATTATTGGTTGGATTTTATTTGATCAATTTTTCTGGATTTCTTTGATTTTAACTAGGGCAATTTTTTAGATTTAGGCTGTCAATTTTGCCTTTGTCATTTCAAAGTTCCATTTTGTTGGTCAAATTAGTCCTTGCTGATGATGAACCTTTAATTTTAAGGTTCTGATGGGTTTTTGGTATGTTTTAAGAAGTGAGCATTTTTGAATACCTTTAATGTATACCAAAACTTGTTACAGACTTTAAAGGTTAGGTGCGACATCTTGTGTCCGACTTTATTTTGAATCTTTTAGTCATTTGTTTTGCCACTGTTGAATTTCTTGACATGATATTGAACAAAGGTTTCCGGTCGATCCTATTCATGAATTTTTGTGGAGATGAATTTCTTTTTTCATGCCCCCGCTCGAGAGGTCTACTATTTTTAGTATATTATATCATATTTCTCGCTAACCTGGTAATCTAGGTCCTTCAGAGATTAGATTTGAGCTTATGCCCCCGGAGAGGTCTTGGTTTTCATACCTCCAAAGAGATGTTTGTAAACCCGTTATTTGTTGTGGCCGAATGATTTATCCCCTTGTAGAATTTGTAGGGCGCCTTCGAAATGGTCTTTGGGTCCATCATTTACCAAATTTTGGTGGATTCGGCCTACGGTCGAATGCCCGAGAGGGGTTCTCGTAAATCCCGGGGTTTGTCGTAATCGAGCCATGTATAAATGGCACTGATAATCAACCTGGTGCCCCTTGGGATGGTCTTTAGTTTAATATCCCAGTGTTTTTATCGGAATTCGGCCATGTATTAATGACGTCGGCGATTAACTGGGTGCCCATCGGGGAGGTGTTTGGTTTAAAATCCCCGTGTTTGTCGCAGTCGGACAATGTATCAATGGCACCAGCAATCGACTGGGTGCCCCTTTGGGAGGTCCTTGGTTTAGAGTTGCATTTTTTCACGGGGAGGATGCTAGTTCATTCATTGGGTTTTACCCTGATTTGTTGGAACTAGGGCCATGGACCTTGCAGTTAAGAAGGTGCCGCTTCGATGAAACTAACGACTTCATTTGTATCTTGAACGTCGCATTATTTGACCATCCACTTCCTGATGTACCTTTTTTGCTCTGTTAAGTTTCACACCTTAACATTTATTGTGGGGGAAACTTTAAGCATTGAACAATGGGCGTTTAAGCTATCCCAATCGGGATGTGCTGTAATTGTCACTAGGTTTTGTTAGATCTTGGATGCGTTAATGTTCTTTTAGGGGACCTGAAATCAAAATCGAATTTAGACAACTTGTAAACAAGAGTTTGCAAATGTATGATTCAGGCAAGTAAAGTAATCTCTTTCAATAGTATGCACAAAAGTTGTAATGATGTTGCATGGTATTTACAATGCATGATGTTTACAACTTGTAAAATGAAAGATCAATTAAACAAAGTAACATCGAAGATGTATGTTGTTCCATGCTCTTGGAAGTTGGATGCCATCTTTCGTTTTTAACTCGAACGTGTCATTTGAGATCTTTTGGCTTATCAAATACGGCCCTTCCCAGTTGGGTCCGAACACTCCAGTTCCTATCATGATTCTTTTGAGGACAAGGTCCCCAACTTGGAAGGTTCCTCGTTTAACCTTAGCATTAAAATGACAATTTATCCTTCTCTGATGTGCAGCGACTCTGAGTTCCGCTTGATTTGTTTTTTCTTCAAGCATGTCAAGTGCTTCGAGCTGCAATTTCTCATTCTCCTCTTGGTTGAAGTGGATTCTACAGTGAGCGGGAACTTCCAGTTACACCGGAATCTTATCCTCGAATCCAAATGCGAGTGAGAATGGAGTGTGCCAAGTCGCAGTTTTATGAGTTGTATGATAAGCCCTTGTGCAAGGGTCTACCCAGCTACCTTTGGCTTTTTCAAGACGCTTCTTGATGGTTCACTTCAAATGTTACTACTTGAATTAACGATGAAATAGGCTGACGACAAAGGGTATCGATGGCCGCAAGTACATGAAAATCCTCTAGGAAACGAGGACGAACGCTAAGAAGAATCAAAAATAGGGAGAAAGATCCCGAAAGCGACATCAACCAAGACATATCAAAGAGAAAGAACCATAGAAGCTAAGAGATCTAGCCGGCAGGGTCTATCGGATAGGGTCCGACCGAGGGGAGCCTTCCGGTAGCGTCAACTCGACAAGGGGTCCAGCAGCAGAAGGCCTTCTAGGAGGTTAAAACGCCAAAAGCATTAAGCCAGAAGCATGTCTAGAACCAGTTTCTGAAACACCTGTCTTATAAGTACCGAATGGACATATTGATGAAGTAATGACTGAATCTCCAGGAGGAACCTTCCAGAAGATCAAGCTATATTCGGAAATCTCACTGAAAGATGAACCGGAACCCCGGAGGAGTACAAACGATCCATGTACTTAATGAGGATATGCCCTTCTAAGTTTCGCGGGAAAGCCAGAAACCTATACCCAATAATCTACTGCCGAGAGCATACATCCGGAAACTCATAGCACATTCCAAAAGCCTGCTAAAACAACAAGTTCATTACAATCTCAGGGAGGCTACCGACTAACTGAGACCTTCACGAAGAGAGTCGTGACAAGCATGACTAAGTGACCAAAGGCGGGGACATTCAAGGCCAAGGAAAGAGGCGGATAGTGAAGACCCCTGCAGGCCCAATGGCACAATAACAAAAGGGACTCCAAATTCACTATAAATCAGACTTCAAGGGTCACACTCACGAGGGAGGACGGGAATTTTTCTTCTTCTTCCCCTCATGTTTTAGGGAAAAAAATCCCTAATTTGTAAATCAATATAGAGATCTCCTGTGTAACCTCCTCCATGAATAAAATCATCAAAATTCTTAAAGTGGACGTAGGTTCAAATCGAACCAAACCACTATAAACTTTGTGTATTTACTTTCTTTTGCACCATATATTGCTTTTCAGGGTGTTTCCACATGTATTCTATTATGCTACGAGGTTACCGAAATACCATAATATAGGCCGTTAAAGCTTCAATAGTCTGACGCTTTCTTCCCAAGGAAATTTCTCTCCCTGGAGGATCGTTGATCCACGAATTATAGAAATGCGACATTCACCTCTTGAGAGAAGAATGGTTAGCCTTCGAGTTTGAGTTTTGTTGATATCTGGGAAGCAGTGAATCAACTCGAGCTGGGAGATTCGAATAACCTTATTTCCTTCTTTGGTCCACCTCCTTAGACCTATCTCTGGTGTTAGTGAAAAATTTCGTTAATAGATTTTGAACTAGCAGCCATCTACATACATCACGAGGACATGCTCTTCTAAGTATTCGCGAGAAAGGCAGAAGCCTACATCCAGAAACTTACGTCTGAAAGCCTACACCCAGGAGATGCTTACGGAAGTTCAAATGCCATCCGAAAGCCAACACATCGACAAGCCCACATCAATCTCAAAGGAGCCCCAATTGACCGAGACCCTCGCTATTGAAGACTATGCTTGGCACCATGTAACGACCCGTGTTTTCGTGATCCTGGTTATCGACATAAACTAAATGTTGACTATCCAAGCATCGGAAATACCGGATAGTTAATGAAAGAAAATAGAGGGCGAGAATAGATAAGATAGAAAACTAGAATAAAAGAAGAAGAAGATCAGAACAATAGAATCAGAGTAACACGAATCTCACAGCGAAGCGAATAAAATATAAAATAACTTTGAAATAAAAATATGTACATACATATCATTATCAAATTACAGCACTTACAACACTGCGGAAATAAACAATTGCTATACAATACTGAAGCCTTCTGCTCCAAGCTTTCCAAATATATCTGTAAAATCCTAACTACTTGACTGCCCGTACAAATTTGGGCACCCAAGAGTTAAGAAAAAACAAAACAAAATAAATTACGGGTCAGTCATGGGACTGGTGTGAGTAAACAATTTAAAGTAGTTTGAGAAAATAAACGATATCTCATAAGACCACTCCGTATAACACGAAACGGGTTTTTTCCTTTTGAGAATCCAAAACACTTAATTCAACATTCAAAAATCCTTTTGAAAGAAATAATAATCTTTATATCAAAATCCTTTTGATAATATAATAGTGTCTATCAACAACAATATAATAATCATCTAGAAGAACGCTTTCATCTCACGTTCCACATACATAATACATATAATCAAAAACCGTAGGCGCTTATTGGTTAATGAATTCCTGCTGGCAAGGTATGTGATCAGTTTCCAACAGTGTATCTCTAGAGAGGAATACACCGGGTTCAACAAGAACATCTTGTAACCCAGGCTAAACATGACCGGTCACTCATTTCACTTGAGCATACCGAATATATTATCACCAACGGTTGGGATCGACAACCATTTCCCGAAAGGGACAGCATCGAAATAGATTTTAGAAGTAAATGGAATCGCTAGATCAGGTGACAATACACCCTAATTGGCAACTAACCACTTAGCCATGCGACATACCCGATTTTATACTATTTCCTGATTGTGAGGCTAGAGGCCACGCTTATCTCTGATAGAAGACACATTTATTCACTTTGAATGTCACATTGTCATACCCACCAAATCACAAATTGATTTCCCTAAAAATACCATGGGTATACAGCTAAGAGAAACGAATTCCTCCGCCACCAAACATAAATACGTTTGGAGAGACCAACTTACGCGATCTATTAAATATACTCTACCAGACATTCTTCCATATAGGACATCCTGGGATTGGACAGTCCGAAGGTACTATTCCGTAAATCAATCTTAGGAAATTTCAACCTAGGATTTTTTGAACAGTCCTTACATAACTCCGTCTTCAATTATATTCATCATATTTGATTTGCAACACTAACGCCATACAAAGTGGTTTTCAGATAATATATCTGATCCCGGTCTCTCTGTATTAACAACAGTAATGGTCAAAATCTTTGGTATTCGGTGATTTAACTATCAAAGGAAAACATGTGTACAAACAACGGTCCTATTCCCAAATGGAAATCTTACCGATCAATCATCATTTAATTTCCCAATTTCTCATTTATCGTTTCGATATATTCATAAATACCTTGTTTTCTAAAATTAGAAAATATACATTATTAACTTTGGGAAACGTTTCCATTTCTGATTCATGCATCAATATCTTCCTAACTCTATCAGTCTCTAACTGTAAACTAGTAAGAGAACAACCCCCTACGTATTAATCCCTAAGGTCGAAACCAACATCAGATCAATACCCATACAGCTGTTCAACTTAACTAATCTCCAGTCAGTTTCTAATTCCTTTAACTCCATTTTAAATTCCTATTTCAAACCCTATTTCCTTTATAAATATTTCATTAGCAAAATATTTACTTAAATCCTTTATTCACATTAAATGTAAATAATATTTCTTCTTTGCAATCAAAACAGTTTGATTTCGTATTTAAAACAATATCCCAAATCCAATTTCTATTTATAATTCTAATTATAGTATTATTTATATAAAATCTCATTTTATTCTTCTAACACTTATAATCCCATTTATAATCACCTTTATAAATGCTGCTCAAATTCCATTTAAAACATCGGTGTTAGAACTGATTCCTACTTCTCTATATAAATTCAGTCTTACATATTCCGTTTATCAAATGATAAATATTTTATTTTATTTATAAAACATTATTTATAAATTAGTCTTCTCAATCTATTTGTTAAAACAGATTTCTATTTAATATCCACTTTAAACAATCTTCTCATAATTCTTTTATATCTCGTCAAATATTCCTTTTATAATTCTATTTACTTTCAAAATAAATATTCCTTTTATAATTCTATTTACTTTCTAAATAAATAATCCTATTATACTTCTATTTATTTTCTAAATAAGTAATCCCTTTATACTTCTATTTATTTTCTAAATAAATATTCCTTTATACTTCTATTTATTTTCAAATAAATATCCTTCTATAAAATTCTTTGATTTTATAAATATATTATTTTCAATTTACACTTTGAAAATTCCCTTTTCACATTCCGGTGTTTCTTATGGTATTTAAAATACCAAATAACCATGATCAACATCATCTATACACCCATAATCAACCACAGATTATATATCATAGATTATATCACAATATATGAAAACAAACTGTATTATAAATATTGAGGAATCCAGTTGGATCCCTCCAACCTGTTTCCCTGCATTCATAGATGTTAAACAATGTAAATAACATCGATTTCATTTCAATATGAAATATTCTGATAAACAGAATCAATATTTGATTAACCATTTATATATATATATATATATATATATATCGTTATCTACAATTTCAACCAATAAATCAGCAATTTAACCAAACAATCAACACACAACAATCAATCATCATTTATATATACCAGATTATGTTTATAAAAATATAAACTGTGCAGAGTTAGTGAGATTTACTAACATTGGACATTCATCGTTAAATAACGATGCTGTCGGTTGATTTAGACAGACAATTTATTTCGTTATAAATTGTAACAAGCTCCAATTCACTCTTAGTCAGTTCCATTGTGTAGCCCTCGTCCATACAATCCTAACGGATCTTGTTTTTTTGAATTCTGTTAAAATATGAAATAGTTATTGAATTTACAAGTTGTACATATTTTTATTTAAAATAAAACCTTATTTAAATACTAAGTTGGGCTTAACCTCTTCAACCTAACCCAAAACCATACCCGTTCCCCTCTTGTTCTCCAATGCTTAAAAATCCCATCGCCTGTTGTAACGACCAGAGGATTTTCGGCCCTGGAAATCAACATAAATACATTTACCGTAACTCATGCCGACCTTTCAAACACTGAAAACACTGGACGTTATTAGAAAGAAGTTAGAGGGTGGGATAAGAAAGAAAGAAATACCAGAATAGAAGAAGAAGAAACACCACAACCCAGAATCAGAGTCTCACATCGCAGCGGAACAAAGTATAATACATAAAAAAATCTTTATTGAAAGCTTGAAATGAAACTTACAATATCAGAGTACATCAACATATTTGGATAGTTATATAACCTGTCCTCATATACAATCACACAGTGGAATAGTAGCTTTATATATAATCATACGTCTGGACTCTTCCAGCTCGTCTCTTCACAGCATTCGATAACCTGGACCTGTACACCCGGGCTAACCCGAGCATTTACAAAACATCGGGTCAGTGTGGTGAACCAGAGTGAGAAAAAACTCGCACAGTTTAAGGGTAACACACAACTTGATTTTAAAGTCAAAATCTTTTCGAAGGAAAAGGATAATCGTAAGACCAAATCCACACATAAACACGGACGGTTTTTACCTTACGATAACCCAAAACGTTTTTGCAATCAATATCTTTTCTGATATTATAATAGCGTCTAAATACAAGTAAATAACAATCTAGCAGAACGCTTGCATCTCACTCTCTGCATATATAGTATACAATCAAAAACCGCGGGCGCTTATTGGAAATTGGATTCCGACTATGAAAAGGTATGGGACCACCTGCCGATCGTGTATCCCTAGAGACGAATACACTGGGTTCAGCAAGAACGTCTTGCAACCCGGCCCTCACATGACCGACCAATCATTTCGCTTGAGTGTATCGAATGTATATCACCAACGGTTGGGCTCAAACCACCGTTTCCCGAAAAGGGACAGCATTGAAATAGATTAAAGAAGGAAATAGATTTTCTCTAGATAGGTGATTATGCACCCTAATGGGAGCGAACCACATAGCCATGTTGCTTGCCCGATTTTTGTAATTTCCTGGTTGATGAGGCTTGAGGCTACGCTTTATCAGCACATCACATTTACTTTGAATGACACATCGTCAGATCCATCGAAATCACTAATTGACGTCCACAATAATACGTTACGTGTTAGCTAAAAGAAGTTTCCTTCTCCGCTTCCACTCTTGGTACGGTTGGAGAAATCAATGTACGTGATCTTTCTGGAAATACTCTGTCAGACATCCATCCATACAAGTCACCCAGGAACATGATGAACCGAAGGCACCCTCCTACTGCACTCTAGGAATCACCCTGAGAATCAATAGCGAGAAGTCCTTGTGAACCCGTAGATTTCAACCACGACAGAATCACAGTTTATCTCTGCTTGCAATCAGAGATTTTAAGCAATCCTTCCGCTTATGAAGATCAACGGTCTTCAATAGCACCATCTTGAATCAACATCTTTACGTATTCGTATTTGCTGGACGGAATAGTTTTCGAATGCATATTCGATCCCGGTCTTTCCGTACCAATAATCGTATGGGACAAATTTGATAGTCGGTTATTTAACTATCAAACAGAACAACCATTCATCCATAAAAGAAAATGGATCCACTGATCTAATACTCGATATCATTTAGCCTCTTTAACGAATCGTCCGTTAAATATATTTTCCGAATTTTCCAATATTTGAAACATCGCTTTTACTTCTAATTATAAAATAAGAATATTCTTTGAATTCATTTTATTCAACTTATAAACTCTTCGAAAACAATTTATAATATTATTTACGGAAATCACAACTTATATTTCCCTTAACTACTCTCGTTTATAAACTAATATCCCATTTATATATTCAAATCTCCTTTATGAATCCAAACCTTATTTAAATCACTACCTATTTCCAAATCCGTCGATTTGTAAACCTTATTCACGAGATGTTATTTAATTACATTTCATTTCATTTAAAAACACCGTTTGTTTAAACGATCATTTATTACAAAAATATTACTTCCAAAACTCCTTTATGCGTTCTCTTATATCAATGATTTAACTATTCCATTTCACTATTTTGAAATTAATTTAAAACTTCTTTTGCGACCATTAAGGCTTTAACCAAACCATTTCAACATTTAAACACGATTAATTATATCGTTTAACCGTTCATTTAATACATCTTGCATCTCTACTAGTTATATTTATATTTTTATAAATTTAACTTCGACTATTATTTTTACAATTAAAATCATATTTCAAAACCCTATAAAAAATATTTATAACTTTGAAACCACTCGAAATCCATTTAATGCCGATTTTCGAAAATATTTCTTTCCATCGACGTTACTAAAGAGGAAAATGGCTACTACAGTACCAAATCGTGAAATATACACCAATTTCACATTCAATACAACCAAATCGTGAAAATGGTTGGTTTTCATGGGCTCCTAGTCTTGTCAAACTCTCTGCTACCATGCGAGAACATTATAGACTTTATAACTATTGGTTTAAATTAACGAAACTTTAACCAAATGTTAATCGTGTAAAAATATATACTAGGCTACGTAGGTCTTCATTGGCATGATAACATAGGATTTAGGCATGCTTAATACTTCCGATCTGACATATATAAGCCTACCTTGCTCCGCATTGTACACGTGAAATATAAATAGGTATGTTTAAACTGATTGCTTCCTAGGCCTTTCGTTATATATAATTAAGGTGAGGTAGTATTATAATTAACTTGATTAGCAAATGTTAGCCAAGATTAGTTATTTGAAAACATGCTTAGGCATAATATATTTGGACACATTTAAGTGTACTGTACATCTTCTTTTTACCTGCTGAAATCCGCATGTCTTCACCTTCTTATTTCCCATCCACCTTCTCCACTTCCTCCATCCTTTCCCTTACGTTGAGAGCATCACTACTAAGTGTGCCACCGTACCTCTTGTCTTTTTTTTTCTTCTTCTCTTTTTTCCCCCTTAATTCGTTTGGGCCCGAAGCCCATGAAAACCAGCCCGCCAGCCTTCCTGCATGCATGCCATGCGAGCCTTCCCCATACCCCTCTTTCCCCACGTCCATTCTTGCTTCTCCCTTTTTTTCTTTTTTCAAAACCGCTCCTGTTACTTTCTTCCCAGATCCGAACACTTCCAGACTTCCATGCAACTTCTCACTGTACACTTTGTCTTCTTCACAACCGGTTCCTCCAACCCAGTGCCTCACTCTTCCCTCTCATGGTCTTTTCTGCTTCTCATGAAAGGCTCTCCCCCATCCAGTTTCACTTGCGTCCCCTTCTTATTCTTTTTTTTCCTTTTTAAGGTGCGGTTTTCTTTCCGAGATGAAGGGGAAAACAGCGATGATTTTATAGAGAGCATTACGTGGTTAGCAAGGTGCTTGCGGTAGGTTTGTAATGTAGCATATAGGTTAGCTGGGTTTGCATGTGGGTGGGTGTGTGTTTCAATACTGTGCTTTCTTGTCATGGTGTAATGGATTGGCGGCCACAGAATTGGATGGATTTGGATGCAAAGAGTAGTGCTGGTTTGGGACGCAAGGAAATAGCAGAGTTCTGGGACGCAAGTAAGAAAAGGGTATGCTACAGTGAAGGTAGTGAAAGTGTGGGATGTTTTTATTAATATTATAATGCACAAAGCTTCTTCGTGGAGAAATCGTGTTAAAAATCACCACATATGATTTCTGTTTATTGATAAAATTGCTATTCTTGGTGTAAAATGATATTCCGGATCCAATGGGACAAGTTTCGTCGAAATCCGACATCGTTTGGAAAAAATTCCTTTATAAAACCGGAAATCAACACGCGTTTAAATTTTTCCACGATCACTAGATAAATTAAATCAGTTTGAAACTTCGTAATCCTAAAATAATTTTTCAATACGAACCCAACGACATCAGTTTCGTCGCATTCTGAGACTGGTTCCCCGGTAGGCTATTTTTACGCGCACCGCAATGCCATTTTAGACGCCAAATTACCTGGTCTCTAAAATTAACAAACTATATGCTTATCTATCCTGACTCTAATCGACGATACGAACTCAATGGAACTGGTTTCGCGGCCAAATTCGTTCGTCTGCTCAATTTATCCCCAAATATCCCTTTACTAAATTTAATTACGCGCTATAGAAAAGGAACGGGGGTCTACGGCTACTGTGGTTACATACGACATCGGTTTGCCACGCAATTCAACACCATACAAAAATTTAATGCTACGGTCCCAATGAAACTGGTTTTTTCGAAAACAGAGTCCGTTTGCAAAACGACTATTTTAAAGGCCTATAATTAAATAACGATCTCCATAGCGACTATTTCAAAATTTGATTTGGCCATAACTAGAAAATTATAAAACAAAATCTGGATTTTTCTCTTCCATATGAAAATTATACTCCACACGCTCCCAACATTTCTCGTTTCATAGAAACCCGACTTATATCGGGTCCTGTACAATCAATTGAAGTTGAAAATTCAATATTGCGAACTGCCGCGCCATTTCGAGCTCGTTTTATATTTATATATATATATATATATATTTAATATTCAACCTTCATTTTAATTAACGATTTAAATATTAAAATCCTTTAATACTCCAAATAAAATATTTAAAATAATAATTTAAATTAAATATTTGATTGCTAAAATACGGGATGTTACATTCTTCCCCCTTAAAATAATTTCGTCCTCGAAATTCCTAAGGTAAGAAAGAACGTTACAAACCCATAAATTTCCAAATCTAATCTATTTTAAAATCGAAAACAATTCAATACCGTAAATAAATATTTCAAAATATCAAAAAATTCCTAATATTTTAAGTTTCGGAAAAAATCGGTAGAGTTTCCCCTGCACGGAGTGACTTCTACGATGTCGCTGGAACAAATAAAATATATTCATCGACCCATACGGTCGGAAAGAAAAAACCAAAAACCAAAATCAAAATTTATATTTTCGCGTAGGTGTACCATGTTACGAGCGCTACTAAGCTTACTTGCTCTATTTATCGCGATCTACTCGATCAAAATCTAATCCTCAAAGCCATCTGGTACCTGTACTCAACTCAGTTTGATATATGAGTAACAATTTCATGATTTATGATATCTCATTAACCAACATGTATAAATTCCCAAAATCAACATGAATATCAATTCATTTGCAAATGGAGGTTTAAATCATTTATATAATCCATATGCAGTTTCATTCTTCTTTAATTATGCTGAAATTTAATTTTCAATTCATTCAGCTCTATTGTTAAACTGTTGATGAATTTATATTCAACCAATCTAACACCCAATCAACACCAATAAACAACCAATGTAACACGATCTCAACCAAATCAATAGAATTTCACATTCGATTTAATACTTATTTTAGTTTAACATATTTCAATATCAATCAATTAACACTCGATTGATTATTAATCAATTATCCATTTAATTTCCAAATTAATTTCGTTTAGTATTATTCTTAATTTAATTTTACTTAACCTAGTTAAGTTTCAATTCAAATTTTTAATTCAATCTGAATTTATTCAAACCAAACAACTCACAATATCTCAATAACAAAATTATTCCTTTTTATACAAAGATATATTTCGGGTAAAATTATTTCATTTACCCCCTTTTACAAAGGATAAAACATTTGTATATAAAATTTACAAATACGATATCATATATATTACCAACTCGATCTAAGGTATTCTAACCCCATCTCTATCGAGTCACACCACAGGGCCAAGGTTATTACAAAACCAATAGCTCAGATACCACTGTAACGACCAAAGGATTTTCGCCCTCGGAAATTGACATAAATAGATTTACCGTAACTCATGCTGACCTTTCAAGCACCGAAAACACTGGACGTTATTAGAAAAAAGTTAGAGGGTGGGATAAGAAAGAAAGAAATATTAGAATGGAAGAAGAAGAAGAAGAAACACCACAACCCAGAATCAGAGTCTCACATCGCAGCGGAACAAAGTATAATACATAAATAAATCTTTATTGAGAGTTTGAAATGAAACTTACAATATCAGAGTACATCAACATATTTGGATAGTTATATAACCTGTCCTCATATACAATCACACAGCGGAATAGTAGCTATATATATAATCATACGTCTGCACTCTTCCAGCTCGTCTCTTCACAGCATTCGATAACCTGGACCTGTACACCCGGGCTAAACCGAGCATCTAAAAAACACCGGGTCAGTGTGGTGAACCAGAGTGAGAAAAAACTCGCACAGTTTAAGGGTAACACACAACTTGATTTTAAAGTCAAAATCTTTTTGAAGGAAAAGGATAATCGTAAGACCAAATCCACACATAAACACGGATGGTTTTTACCTTATGATAACCCAAAACGTTTTTGCAATCAATATCTTTTCTAATATTATAATAGTGTCTAAACACAAGTAAATAACAATCTAGCAGAACGCTTGCATCACACGCTCTGCGTATATAGTATACAATCAAAAACTGCGGGCGCTTATTGGAAATTGGATTTTGACTATGACAAGGTATGGGACCACCTGCCGATAGTGTATCCCTAGAGACGAATACACTGGGTTCATCAAGAACGTCTTGCAACTCGGCCCTCACATGACCGACCACTCATTTCGCTTGAGTGTATCGAATGTATATCACCAACGATTGGGCTCAAACCACCGTTTCCCGAAAAGGGACAGCATTGAAATAAATTAAAGAAGGAAATAGATTGAGACGACCCGAAATCCCGTTCAGACGGAAACAAGGGTTATCTTTGGAATATAACACAGAAACAGAAAATAGCAGAACAGAATTAAATAAATACACCAGATAATGAACCATAGAATATACTAGATAAAAGTAATCATCAGAGTTACACAGCACACAGGATCTTACTTAGTACAAATACAGTTCAGCTATACATAAATGTCTACAGCGGAAATAAACAAAATGTACAATAGGAGCTGAACAGCATAAAAGGAGATAAATGATAGAATCCATCTTCAGCTCCAGCTATCCATAAAGAACCAGCTAAACCTGAATACAAGGCTGCCCGTGTAGAAAAAAGGGCACCCGAGTTTGAGAGTGAAACAAACTACGAGTCAGTCATGGGACTGGTATGAGAAATCTATTCAACACATATATAATATGGCTAATCACAGGACCACGCCACTTTCGTGGAAAGGGTTTACTCCATTGGATCGCCAGTGCTTTAAAACAAATCTTTCTTTTAAACATCGCAATGCTTTTTGTAAAAATGAAACCATTATAAGACTCAGTTCCCATCACACAATGCAACTCAAACCGGAGGATAGAGTTTTTACCTTATAACGGCCAAGATATGCTTGATACGAATAAAACAAAGTCATTTGATATTATTGCTAGTGTTAATATGTTTTGAAAACAATTTCAAATCATAACTATCAATCATAGACGGCATGGGTACCATATATCATGTCTCCATATATATATAAAATCAAAACCGCACGATGTCGTATTTGGAAATTGGATTTCCGTCATGAACCAAGGCAAAAGATAGTCCTTACCGAATTCGTGACTCTCTAGCCCGAGCCACAGGAACAGCCGCAACTGCCCCTTGGAGCGACAGGGCCGGTCCACCGATGTGGATTATAGTGCCTGAACAATACGTTTCCCCGCCCTTTGGGGCGTAAACGAGCCAACGAATGACTCCATCAGACCCGGATCGTCCGATCAAACCGAGGCGCCTCGCAATAGCAACAACCACATAGGTGAAAAGTATATATATGTCAGGGCTGGTAGGTCACTGACACCACCCTAGCTAGAAAGAAACGCATGCCCTCCCTGAGGTCCTTCTCCCATTTTAGGTTCATACCGAGGTGTGAGGCTCGCGAATTTACGTTATACACAAAGCTACGCCACACAGGCGGTGCGTTGATCATCACCACAAGACTTTGCTTTTCAACAGAAGCCCTGATCACTGCATCTTAGCATGCCACACGGGCAATCCATGCCATGCGACTGATGTCCATCGATATACAACCTCTGAGCTCGTGCGTTTCAGAGAGGGGCGTTAAGCAAAAGAATAAATTCTCCGCCGCCAAACAGATGTATATTTAATAGAGATCAATCAACACAGAATAAAATCCAATGTCAGACACACAGTCCATTTACAAGTCCGTTCTGGGTCTGAACGAAACCGGAGGCACTAAATACCTCGCAAACCCATCGATCACCACGTATGTCTGGACGATTACCACTCATTAACCATATTTCGGGATGCCTCCCAATCAGGACCTCGGTTACCATCCAAACGAGGTGAAGATCTCCGGTCTTCGACCACCGTCTTCATCTTCGAATTTCAATCGTCGGTCAATTATTCGAAATGAGAATTAACTCGGCCTTTTCAAATAATTCACGTATATTTAGAATTTCAAATCAATTTATTTCAATGGTTAAATTATTCGACAATACCAATATTGTTCTTTAATGTAATTTTCACACCAAACACATTCAACCATCAAATACAACATAAATCGAGCAAATTCAGTTTATTTCCACTCCATATTGTTTATGGTACTTTATAATGATTTATCGCTATTTTTATTTATTTTAAAATAGCCCATTTATTCAAAACGACGCTTCGGGTCATAACGCGGCCGTGGCGCTGTTTTTCTTCAGATTTGATTTACACATATCTGAAAATCTAACCGTTGGATTCTCATAAAATTTACATCATTAAAAAGATCTTTTCAAAACGAATCCAATGGTTCCAGTTTCGGGAAATTCTGACGGTCGGATCTCCCGGTACAATCGTTTGAAGTTTCGATTTCAAAATACGAACTGCAGCGTCGTTATTCGATTAAATATAATTATATAATTATATATATATATATAACCGTTCCAGGCGCTGTTTTTCTTCATATTTGAATTAAACATTCCAGACAATCCAACCGTTGGATTTTTACAAGGTTGGTGCCGTTGGAAAGATATTTCCAAGGCGAACCCGACGGTTGCGGTTTCGGGAAAATCCGATGGTCGGATTTCCCGCACTAGTTGTTTAAAATCACGGTTTCAAAACACGAACTGCACGGCCTCGTTTCGTTTTAATTTTATTTATATTTATATAAATATAGTTCATTCAATGATTTCAATATCGTTTTCACTTCAAATATTTCACTAACGCCTTAAAATTTTGGAAAATTTCGCCATAACCTCCCCTGCACCGGGAGCATCGGGAAATCTCAAATAGCTTCCCCGGTCCTTCTAA
This sequence comes from Allium sativum, assembly GCA_030737875.1. Lineage (NCBI taxonomy): Eukaryota > Viridiplantae > Streptophyta > Magnoliopsida > Asparagales > Amaryllidaceae > Allium > Allium sativum. Next base: position 68,371,526 of record CM060909.1, on the reverse strand, counting down.
TCTCAAAAAGAAAAAGAAAAAGCCAAGCGGCTAGCCAACAGGCTCATAAAATCATCACCCAAACAAAACAGTAAACGTGTACCTATTTGTCGGGCACAAAATTTTATTCCTCTTCTCTAGCCCCTTTGCTATAACCTGTTCAATGAATATGCATGTACATATATATAGTTCTTATCATTTATCATTTTCTATTCAACTTCATATTTGATTTCTGTTTGGTTTAAAAACACCATTCATTCTAATGTTACATACATAGGTAACAAATCATATCATTAGCTAATTAATGAATATTTCAACTCATATATATTTATTTGAACAAGTGGCTATTTTTAACACTTCACATTTCAACGATTCATGCATATAATAAAAATGTGATTTTTATTGTAAAACAACTCATTTCAAAACACTATTATTTTATATAGTTTATTTAGGTGATAAAAATAGGGTTTTTCTTATAAATAAAATTCTTTCAAAACGAGATTATTTCACAGTTCATATAGTTGATAAAAGGTGATTTTTATTATCAAACAATTTATTTCAAAATATGAATACCATTCAACACATGAATTTCAATTCAACGAATGAATATCGATTCAACATATAAAGGTTTTCTATAGTTTCTATATATAGATAAAAATGTGATTTTTATATTTAAAACGCGAATACCATTCAACACATGAATTTCTAATCAACGAATGAATATCGATTCAACACATTAAGGTTTTCTATAGTTTCTATATATAGATAAAAATGTGATTTTTATATTTAAAATGCGAATACCATTCAACACATGAATTTCTAATCAACGAGTGAATATCGATTCAACACATGAAGGTTTTCTATTCAATGAATAAATATAGCTTTAGGAAATGAAAATAATTCAAACACATGAAAATTATTCAAAATTTCGGCAGCATAACGGCAGGGTAGTTAAAACCGGGACCGTCCCTAGTACGGCTCCTCGCTCTACCTTAAAACCTCGCGGTTTTTGACAATGGGGATCATGCATCTAGTTCGCACGCAGGCGGCATGTATATATTTATTTCATTTCCACAAACTAATCCTATGTGGTTTCAACCAAATATTTCTCAACCACAAATGGGTATTTTTCAACCACAATCAATCAATATCAACCACAAACAATCCCAAACAACCATTCGCTATCAATCAATTTTCACAACAATTTCAACCAATAAATATCGTCCATGGTTTGTGGACGAGGGGCGTATATATATATATATATATATATATATATATATATATATATATATATATAGCAATTCACTTTTATTTCAACACATATATATTTATTACAACGCATATATAACTTATACATCGAACGTACAACTTATACAACGCTTATACAAGAGGTGTACAACGCTAATATAACTCATACATCGACTATATAATTTATACATCGTCGTTTTCCATATTGTTTTTAAATTAGAAATCTCACATTGGGTTCCACTCCACCAAAAATAGCAGAAGGCTCAGAAAAATATGTGGTCTCTTCTAAACTGTAGAAGGCGTCCACACGGTCACGATGTTTCCTGTTTCATCGAAATTCGTTAATGAACGAAAAAGATACGATTTTTCGAAGTTTGCAACGGTTTTAAACTGTTAAAATCAGTATGAAAACAAACAGTATTATTTTCTAAGTAAATAACCCTTTTATACTTCTATTTATTTTCTAAGTAAATAACCCTTTTATACTTCTATTTATTTTCTAGATAAATATTACTTTTATACTTCTATATATTTTCTAGATAAATAATCCTTTTATACTTCTATTTATTTTCTAAATAAATATCCTTTTATAAAATTCTATGACTTTATAAACATTTCTTTTATAAAATTCTTTGATTTTATAAATATATTATTTTCAATTTACACTTCAAAAATTCCCTTTTCACATTTCGGTATATCTTATGGTATTTAAAATACCAAATAACCACGATCAACATCATCTACACACCCATAATTAACCACGGATTATATATCACATCATATATCACAATATATGAAAACAAACAGTATTATAAATATTGAGGAATCTGGTTCGATCCCTCTAACCTGTTTCCATGCATTCACATATGTTAAACAATGTAAATAACATCGATTTCATTTCAGTATGAAATATTCTGATGAACATAATCAATATTTGATTAACGATTTATATCTATATCGTTATCTACAATATCAACCAATAAATCAGCAATTCAACCAAACAATCAACACACAACAATCAATCGTCATTTATCATTTCCAGATTATATTTATAAAAATGTAAACTGTACAGAGTTAGTGAGATTTACTCATATTAGACGTTCATCTATAGATAACGATAACTGTTGGTTGATTCAGACAGATAATTTATTTCTCTATAAATTGTAACGAACTCTAATTCACTCCAAGTCAGTTCCATTGTGTAGCCCTCATCCATACGATCCCAACGGATTTGTTTTTCTAAATTCTGTTAACATATGAAATAATTATTGAATTTACAAGTTGTACATATTTGTATTTAAAATAAAACTTTATTTAAATACTAAGTTAGGCCAAACCTTTTAAACCAACCCAAAACCATAATCGTTCCCCTCTTCTTCTCCAACGCTTAAAAATCCCATCGCCTATAATTATACCCATCAACACATCGAATATCAATTCATCCTACCTCCATCATCGCTTGACCATTTCCCAAATCGACGTCGTCGTTCAGCTCTACATCTCGAGTTCTCCTTCCTCATTACCACCTCATTCAAATCGATTCCCCCATCTTGACTGCGAACTCTGATCAGCCACCGTGCAGCTCATCACGACAACGACAACCTTTTGTCTCGATTTCATCAAAACTTAGCTTGCAAGTGCAATTTCACTTCCTCAATCCCGAAATGATATCAAAATTGTGAATAAAAACTTACATTAACCAAAAAATAAAACCCTAGAACGCTGTGAACATTTTGAAAACAGGAAAAACTGCATCGAGCTAAACCATTTTTATAACAGTGCGAAGCTATACTCTCAAGGATTCCATAACTGCTTGAGTTGTGATTTATTGAAATTTATTTGAATTTCTTTTGATTTATTTGGAGTGGAGTTTTCACGTTTTTGGTTTGTTATAGAGAAAATGTGGTGGCCGATGTTCTGACCAGGGAAATGTGGAATTAGGGTAAGGAGAAAATTTAGGGATATATATAGATAAATTTTAATATATTTTGTTCGAATATTGTATCGCATTTTAATGAATCGTTACTTTCATTAATAGTTTAAAAATCCACACGATCACATATACTATCCAATTTTAATGAAAATGGACATGCAGCTACAGTTTGACATTACGGACCCAACGAAACTTGTTTTCGTCGAATATCGAGTTCGCTCGCTCACTCAACGTATTTTTGAAGGTAAAATTATTAACTTATTTCACATTAAAATCCCGTACGGCCACATAATGACTCCAAAAATCACGAAAATGGAAATCTAGCAACAATTTAATATTCTGGATCCAACATAATTAGTTTCATCGAAAACGGAGGTCGTTTGCAAAATTGGCTATTTTTAAAGCTCTAAATAAAGCCATTTAAATGTTAAATATATTTAAAAATAATTAAATTAAATATTAATAAATAAATATAATCGTATATGTTCACACAGAATATAATACAACTCCAAAATATTCCTATCTGAATTTATAACTCAACATTTCAAATCCAGATTAAATTAGTATTCAATTTATATTAAAAATCCATTTATAATATAAATAAATCGTTATATATTATAAAGAAATTCCATAGCGACTTTTAGGAAATTTGATATGGATGTAACTCACAATCTACCCAACGAAATATCGATTTTTCTCTTCCATTAGAAATATATACTTCACCAGTATCGAATGTTTCTTGTTTCATAGAAATCCGACTTAAACCAGATTCTATATATTCGTTTAAAGTTCAAATCACCAAATTATGAACTGGTGCGCTATTATGGGCCTGATTTAAATTACATTATAATTTAAATTATACCTTCAACTTTTGTTTATATAATATATTCGTTAATATAATTCAACACTATGATCCAATTCACATAATATTTTGAATTCCACTATTTCCGACTATTTCGAAAATTAAATATATTATTCTATTATTTATGTTAATTAAATATTCAATATTATCTAATTAAAAAATAATTTAATTCCCTCAATCATTATTTAAATAATTAATTATTATACCATAAAAATACGAAACATTACACACCACAAAGAAGACTAGAAGCAAAAGGTCTTAGACCAAGGAAAAAGCGGCTGACAAGGGCCCGTTCAGGCCCAATAGTCTAACAGCGGAAGTGATCCCTATTTCTCTAAAAATAGGACCCTAGGAACCACATAGAAGGGAATGGTCATTCTTTTTTCTTATCTGGTCCTCTTTTCAATCTCATTCTTTCTTCTTGAACAGAACAAATCCTAATTTCTAATTTAGATTGGGGATTCCTTCAATTCTTGTAATACATCCACAATTTATGAATGAAGAATTCTGAGACTTAAATATCTTGTGATTTGATAATCTTATTGTGCCATTATAATGAAACAAGGAGTAACACTTACCTTTCATATGAGAAAGTTGATCATGGCGCCTTCGTGAAGGAGGAAAGGCTTCATAGAAATTCGAAGTCCTCCTCCTCCAGACTTGGCAGATTTACAACGTTGATCAATGCTCCCATAATGAGCCTAATGCCCCCGAACTTCGGAAAGAAGTCGTCTGCAGGCTTATAACTTGATCTCTGAATGAATTAGCTTAGCGATGTCCTCCTTCCTACAAGTGAAGAAGCATTTTCCTGTTTTCTTCTTATCACAATATATGTCATCGCATTCGCGATCTAAGGAGTAACTGATTTCATGGGATCTTAGTTACGTCAAGGTAAGAAAACCCTTTTTCAGATCATTTCGGATCTCCCCCGTATTATAATGTGATATTCACCATTCGAGGGAAGGATAACTCATCTTCAGGACAGGGATTGTGATGCTCGGGAAAAGGCAGATTTAACTAAGTCTTATTGATCTTCAAACATCCTTCGGTAACCCTGGATTACGACTACATCAAATTTCTCAAAAACATGTCTTATGCAACTTAATCCGGGTGTTGACGGAAAATAACGTTAATAAATGGCAACGGCCGATCATTTGGTGATTTGTGTATTCAAGGCTTTAGTCACTGACAAATAGGACATCGTATCCTATGACAGACTATGTGTTGTCTTCTCTATTTTCTCTGGGTAGACTATCACCGTAGTTGTCAACGAGAAGCAGGATGGGGAGATATCCTTTCTTTTTCTTTGGAAAGGCATATTATAGATGATTATCATATGCTAATTCTGTGGTTGTTGGACAGAAAAGATTATTGAACTATCTATACTCATATATCCTTTGTAACTATGGTTTGTTATTTTATCACTCACTAAGACGATCGTCTAACCCGATGTTTTATATTTCCATCTTAATACCTTAAGATGACATCAATTTTGTGGGTAAGTAGACTGAGATAACATGTGGCATGTTTTAATGTCAGTGGTGTTGTGTAGTGATGAGCATGAAGCTGGCATGCTACAACCACTATACTATATGGATAATTTTTTTCGTTGTATGTTAATGTATTTTGATACCCTGAGAGATATGTGGTGAGGCTTGATGTAAGGATTAATCATTTTCAAAGTTGTTTTGTATTCATGACTCTAAGATGTTATGAAATTTAAGTTTCTGTTTTGTTATGCTTCACTACTATATCCTATTGTATGTTTTCTTTTATATGTTATCCATCCAATGTGAGTTATACTGTAGGTTTATTACAAGTTATTCTTCCTTGATGATCATCCTATATCGGCCTGACAGATCATATAATGCACCTTGTTCTTAGTTTTGTGCAGGAGTTATAGGGCGGTCGTCACATTTAGTACCAAACCTTTGGTTAACTGATGTTACCCAAAGTTCGCAAGCGCAAAATAATACGAGAGACATAATTGTAATTTCTAATGCATGATTACTATATTATAATATATAGTTTAATAGGTTAGTAAGTACTTGAACACCAATTGTGTCCTTTCTACGATAAGGACAAATCATTATATTTCTGAGTAAGAATGAGTCGTCGAACTTCAGGACATGCTGCTTGGGATGAGCCTGTTAGTAGAGCAGTAGGCGAGGGTTGCTAGTCGAGAGATGCAGTTGCTATGTCAAATTTTCCTGTTATGTTCGAGGCAATAATGGAACCAATCATGAGGATAATGTACGCTCTAGAAGTGGCAATAGCATGTGGTGTTTCTCTACAAGCACCCTGAGTGGTTGATTTCGCTATGGTGAGCAAGGACTTCACTTATCTACGTGGAAAGCCATTTGCTGGGATGAAAGCTACTATTGATATTTAGAATTGGTTGGATACTTGTGTTCAAATTTTTAAAGATTTGTGAATTGACGATGCGACCAAGAGGAAGCTTGCACTGAGGCGGCTGCAAGGATGAGCGATCGATTTGTATAAGTCTATTACTTTACAGATTTCAGAGGACCAGAACAATTGGGATCTGTTTAGAATGAAGTTTGAAGAGAATTTCATTTCTATGGTCTAAAAGTCAATATTCTTCAAGAAGTTTGTTGAGCTTAAGCAAGGAAGAAGCCCAACGTTTGGGTATGCATATGAGTTCAAAGATTTATCTAAGCATGTCCGTTTGTATATCGAGATTCCTAACTAGAAGAACGGGAAGTTTATCTTGGGTTTAGATGAGAGTCTTAGGAAGCAACTAATTGACCATATTGAAGATACTTATGTGAAGTTGGTCGAGAAGGCTTTGAGAAAGGAGAGTTTGTTTCCTTAGACGATGGAGGCGGTTGTTGAGGGTAAGGAGGAGTTGAAGCTACACAAGCTAAATGTAATAAGAAAAAGTGGAATTCCAACAAAAGGACCATTATTCCAAGGATTGTAATAACCCTAAGATAGAGAGAACGTGTTATAACTGTTATAACTATGATAAGCCTACACATACGAAGAAGAATTTTTCTGAACAACGGAAGGGTAGGTAGGTTGTGAAGGCATATGCCCTCGATAATATTTCGTCTTCCTCAAGGGGTTTGACTATAGAGGAGAAGGTGAAGAACGTGGTTTTGCAAGGTACGCTTTCTATTAGAGGTGTTTCAATTCGAGTTTTGTTTAATGCTGGAGCATTGCTTTCTTTCATCTATAATGAGTTTGTTTGCAAGTTAGGTTTGGAACTAGAGATTGTTGACAGACCATTATTTGTAACTGACCCACTATGGGGTTTGTCTAGTTTTTGTATGCTTTGTTGTGGTTAGTTTTATCAAGCCATGGTTGCACATTTGTGTTTGATTGTTTTTTTTGAACTTTGTTGGGTTTGTGATTAGTTTGGGTGTCGACCGGCTCAAGAGGTATGCTGCTATTGTGGATTGCAAAAGGCTTGAGCTGACAATCGAGAATGTAGAAGGACAGACGATGGTGATATGTTGTTTCCCAGATATTAGGGTTCTGGTTAACCTTTTATATTCACTTGTAATTCCACGGGATGGGTTATCACCGTGCCAATCGTTCAAGATTTTTCTGATGTTTTTGATGAGGTTAGAGGTTCCTGCCACAGTGCGGGATCGAGTTTCAGATTGATTTAGTGGATGAAGCCAGACCTATTGTTATGCCTCATAGGAGGATGGTGCCTAAGTAATAGCGAGAGTTAAAGGTACATGTAAACGACGTTTTGAGTAAATGATTTATTCAGAGAAGTGTATCTGAATGGGGCGCACCAGTTGTATTTGCAAACAAGGCCGATGGATCATTACGATTGTGTATGGATTATCATGAGCTAAATAAGGTGACTAAGAAGAAAAAGTATCCATTGCCGAGAATCAATTATGTTAATGATATTTTTCATCAACACTAGATATGGGTCAACCGGGGCAGATCTAAAGGAAAAATAGGCATTACGGCTATTTTTGGGTTAAACCGGACCATTGCACTTAATATCGAAATTTGGAGGAGTGGGATCACTAAGGACTGCCAGAATGGATCTAAGCTCAGGGAAGGAGATACATCCTCCTCTTTGAGGACATTTTGAGACGGGAATCCATGCTTGTCTGGAAAATGAACAGTAAACTACAACAGTGATGATTGGAAATAACAATATAAACTTACAGAGCAATTTTCTATAGGAAGATCACTTTTTATTAAACTTTCATTTGGCGTACATGGATATAATAGGATAAATTCTCTGGTTTATCTAAGCACTAAGCTTCTTTTAAGAGTACTAGTATGAATAGAAATTGAACCCCCAAAATGTGACCCCTGGGGTCATATTTATAGTGGCACTACCCTCCTTACGCTATTGGGCTATTGAACTTGTGGGAGCCTTTGTCGGTCGCTTTTTCCTTAGTTTCGGGCATTTGGCTTCCGGCCGTCTTTGGAGTATCAGTTGTGGTCTTCGGATAGTATTTGAGCCTTTGGTAATAACTCCTGATCGTAGGCTCTCGGACGTAAGGTTTCGGATGTAGGCCTCCGGCTTTATCGTGAATACTTAGAGGGGCCTGCCCTTATGATGTATGTAGATAATTGTCGGTTCAAAGCCATTGTGGATTTCGGTACTAGGTAAATCAGTATGGGTGGCCTGCATCTCGCTTGGTCGCAGTTAGCCTTTCAGTATTCATGCGGAAAACGCTTCGGAAGATGGTTCTGGATGATCCTTGCATCTCTTGGTTTAATACCTTTGATGCCCTCACCTTCAGGTGCATCGATATTTAGGTAGGTCATTACCGATAATCCTTCCGGGTTTTAATAAGGGGAGCTCATTCCTTCTCCTTTCTTAGTTTCTATCTTGGGGGGGCCTTCCGCTACGAAATCTCCTATCGAATATGCCTTATCGGGAGGATTTTGTGGGACGCGTTTTGTTAGCATTTTGCAGACTTTGAGTTTCTTCCCTTTAGGAAGGTGTCGGTTTGTTTTGCTTCTTTCTTTTTTCAGGGGACTTTCCTACACATGTATTCTTCCGACACCACTTCATTGTCAGCTAGCCTTGGAGTCAATTTTGGTGATAATATTTGTCCCCCTAGTGAAGGGGTGTTTTTGACTTTTCAAGTTAATCTTTTTTCCAAAGTGTCACTTCAAGGTTTTTCGATCTCCCTCGATCAGAAGCGTTGATTGGTCTTTATCTGTATAACCCAGATTGATCATGAAATTTGAACATAAACTCTTCCTCCTCGTTCCCGTCTTTTACCAGCAAATTAAATCCTTGAAAAAGATTATTATTCTCCTAAAGAGAAGCTCAAATTCTCCCCCTTTTGAAGATCCGAGCTCGATTATCGGTTAGTATTTTTGCTTCTCATATGAATCGCAATCCTAGTTATGCATCAAAATTGACACGATTGGTTAGGACTACGCTGTTCATAAAATAGGTTCAAGTGTCAATCTTATTGCCATTGCTGAAATGATTCTAATGTCATTAGGGTCGATTTCCCTTCATTAATTGTGTTGGTTTGTCTAGGTTTCTAGGACGATTATGTTTGTCTTTGTCGTATGTTAGCTAAGGTATAATAGATACAATTTCCCATATACCCCCTATTTGGGTCTGATTTAGGTTTTCGCCTAACCGGCCTTTGTGTTAAACAAGAGGTAATGGCATTCACTAATGTTTGATAGTGATATGTGTATTTGTGTAAGAGATGTGCATAATAGTTGCATTGTTATGGAACGATGCTACCTGGTATAATCATGTCTCATAAAATCCCTGCTAAGGAGAAGATCAAAGATTCCAAAGTCTCCCATCCCAAAAAGGCATTCGCGCCCAAGCCATCCTTAATCGTATCTCAACATTTTGTGGACGCCATATTAGACAACTTTGGCATAGTGGATACGGATGCTATGATAGCTGCTTCTCCAAATTTTCTCAAGAATCCTCTAGAAGGATTCGTTGTGTATTTGGCTATACATATCTGGCATGGAAGTTTTCCCCTTTTCCCTCTTTTCCTACACAAGCTTTTGGTTGACTTGAAAGTTGCTCCTATTCAACTTTCGCCTAATACATACACGACCCTGTTGTGCTTGGAAGCTCTGGCGCTTGCCACGGGTCAGGGTTCCTTAAGCCCCAAACCCATCCGTCACATGATCCGGTTCTCCAAGACCTCTGAATCGTCGATCGGGAGGGCTAACCCTGTAAAGAGGATGATTACCGATGTGGTATTAACAAAATTACGCCGTGGGAGGACCAATACTTCCGTGTTCAATGTCCACCCGACATATCTGGACAATTCATTGACGATGGTAGGTCTCTTGCTTTTAGAAAATAAATGTCTTATAATTGTGGTTTTTTGTTTACTTGAACCTTCTCCTTATCGCAGAACTCTATCCAAAGATGTGATTTTAACTCCGGAAGAGGCTCTAATGGTTGATGCTATCTTCAATGCACCGGTGGATCACACATGCAGGTCATTTCTCTTGACCGTCGATAAACTTCGCAAGTATGGTTTGCTTCCTCTTAGACAAGATATTGGGGCAGCATCCCATCCAATTCTCTGGTCCTAAGGGATTATTGTTGGGTTCTGACTCGTTTAGTGTCGGCTCTCCCATCCATCCAGGTGTTTTTGATGGGATTTATTCATTTGTCTCGGCAACATGTGTCATTCTTTCCCTTATTTCCTAGTTGTAGCATTTTCTAATTCATATTTCTCTTTGTTTAGGATCTTTAGTCCCTCAGGACGCAACTGTCCTCACCTCTTATAGCCGGTCCAGTGTCCAGGCCATGAAGAGGTTGGCTCAACCCGTCGTTGACCCTCCATTGAAGAAGCCCAAGTGTGATGAGTTGGTTGGCTTCTCAGGAGATACTTATGCTACTCTGAAAACAAGGCGGACTTTTGATCCATCCACTATAGCTGACGAACAGTGGTTCCTATTGATGCTTCCTCAGAAGTCTCCCCGAAAGGTAAATCAACTAGCGGCCTTATCCCTTTCGACGCTTTTGGTGAAATAGATGGGGGAAGGTTTGATCTTTCGACACCATCTTCCTTCCAACCCGTTTCTTATTCTGTACCACCTCCGCTGGCTCTAGATTTTGATAAGCTTGTGGAACTGGCTCTTTCTTCCCCCAAAGCTGCAAATATTGCCTCAACTTCTGCTACTTTGGACTCGGTAGATTTCCACAGAAAACAAATCGGGGATTTCCTTTTGGTATTATACATACATACACCTCTCTCTCCCCCTTTTTTGGGAGATTTATCTTACTTCTCTTCTTTAGATGATGAAAACTTGGTATGTCTCCTCGGGATTAACTTCCACCTCAATGGCTGAGGTCAATACTTTAAGGGAGGAGAATAAAGTGTTGTCGGATAAAGTGAATACTTTGTTGCGGGAGAAGAAGGAGGGGGTAATGAACGCAAGGAGTTGGAGGCCTTATTAGAGGAGAAGAGGAAGGCTAAGTAGGTGTTTATGAAGCAGGTTGAGGAACTTAAGTTAGCAAAATTGGAACTGGAGGTTGACTATGCTGTCGAGATGGACAAGATGAACACTCAGCTTTCCACCGCCAAGAGAATCATTTGCGAGGCCAGTGAAAGAATTTCAAATTTTTTGGATGTCCACCTTCACAACATAGCCATAGAGTATTATGAAGATGTCCTCATCCTTGTATTCTTAGACAACTACTATTTGAAATTTAACTTTTCTTCAATTGATCCATGCATTGGAGACAGAGTTCTAGAGAAGATCAAGCAAGTGAGATGGAAGCATAAAGTTCCCCCAACGGACAAGATAGATCCTGCATTGCTGTTGTTAATTGATAAATATTCTGAAGATTATGAGGAAGAAGGGGTGGAGGAAAACACAGCAGACGGAGAGATGGAAGGTCATATGAGTCAGCCAGATGGGTCCACAAAGAGTGCTGGAAAAACTACTTTTGCATCAAAAGAGTTGCCCTCTAAGGACGACGGTTCTTTAGATTTTGGGAAGAAGATGACTCCCAATCGGTCCGATGTTGATGTTGCATAGGTATGGCTTTCTCTTTCGAAGTGCTTTCCTTTCCCTTAAATTTCATTAATAATTAGGTTTCCCATATTAAATTAATTCCCTGCTTCTCCGAAGATGTGAGTTGTAATTATGTTTTTAGATTCTACATTTAGAAATTTAGGGGGAAACATTCAAGGAGCTTGGTTCTGCGCAAACAATTTTAACAAGGGATTTTGAATGTTATTGCATTAAGCATACATTTTCTTTTGATATGTCCGTGAATTGTGTTGATTTTGCAATACTTGATGGTTTATGGTGTTGTGGTAATATGTTAGTGTGGACGTGGTATATATGGTGTATGTAATTTGTAAAGGTTATGTGATTGTTTTTCTTTCCGTGGGATGTATGGTATAATTAGCGTATACTTGATGTTTGCAATTTACGTATTACAATATTTCATCTTGTCTGTGGCTAGGAGGACTCGTTCTAGACACCCTCTTCACAATTTAGGGAGGAAAGTCCGAACGTCGTTGGTTGTAAAGATATTTTTGGTAATGCTCCCCTATCGAGCCACAAAAAGATGTATTATCTACAAAAGGTGACAGTCACAAACCTCAATGAGAAAGTGTCCTATTTAAAAAAGAAACTAGAAGAAAAAGATGAAATTATTTGCAATTTACAACATAAATTAGCAACAAAATTCTCTGACAGATCAAATGTGGTTGTAGGTAGACTATACCGACAAATCGATAAGTTGGAGGATGAGCCGAAGAAAGCTAAAGAGGACTACGCTTATTTGGAATTTATTTTGCAAAACCCTAATTCAGAATGAGAAATTTTTATTATATGTTTGGGATGTGAAAATTTCTTTTCTTAAAACAATGATTGCGTCTGTGTAACGGTTTATGTCGTGACTTCCGGTGGGGCTATCAGTGTGTTGTGCGATTAATATGATGTATCGCTTTTATCAAAAACAATATCTCCGTAACCCAGGGTGTTGTAATGAGTGGAAACTTACTTGTGCTAAGTGTTAGTAAAAAGTTTCTTTATGTAAGAATTATCCTTGGGAAAATTCCTAATGAAAAATCACTTAGAACAAAGGGTTAGTCAGTTATAGGATGATATTAGAAATGTTTGGAATCTTTTTCCCAGCTCTTACTTGAACCGGTGTTATGATATGATGTCGTTTTCAGAGTTATGTAAAGGATTGACATGTTGAAAGTATAGGTTAAATACACTTCCCTGAGAGGATCATAAGCTCATCCTTGGTAGTAAATTTTGAGCATTACTCGAATTTTTGAGAGGGGTGAGCAATTCCTTCTTGTTTGGATCCGGAGTTGGACTCTACTTAAGTTTGGGGTAGCTGTGATGACATCGCAACACCACATCTGGCATAGATTTACTTATGGGTCATCCTGGATTTAGGTATCGAGATGTAAGACCATGGGCTCGCTTTAGGACTTCGTTGAGAAACCAATTCAACCTAGATTTGGGTATTAGTATATGGAAGACCGGAACCCCTTGCAGCATTTATGAAGAGCCGAATCGACCCAGATTCAGGTATTTATTTGTAGAGGACTGGAACCCCTTCTGGTATTTGTGAAGAGCTGAATTGAACCAGATTTTGGTATTGATATGTAGAGGATCGCAACTCCTTCCTGTATTTGTGAAGAGTCGAATCGACCCATATTCGGGTATCGATTCGTAGAGGACCGGAACCCCTTCCGGCATTTGTGAAGAGTCGAATCGACCCAGATTCAGATATTGATATGTAGAGGACTAGAACCCCTTCTGGTATTTGTGAAGAGCCAAATCGACCCTGATTCGGGTATTGATATGTGGAGGACTGGAACCCCTTCCGGCATTTATGAAGATCCGAATCGACCCAGATTCGGGTATTGATATGTAGAGGACCAGAACCCCTTCCAGTATTTATTGTTTTGGCTTCCTTTTTAGATTCGATTGGTGAAGCAGAGGCTGCACGTGCTTCTTGAGCCACTCCTTGGGCTTTTGATGTCAAGGCAGAGGGTGTACGTGCTTTATTGACCACTCTCTAGGCCCGTGCATCCGGTGCGCTTAACTAGCTTATCCAAAAACAAGGCCCAAGGACTTACCCGACCTACCTCAGGGAGCCGCCTTATCCTGACCATCGTAGGTGATGATAAGGTCTCAGAAACTTAGAAAGGGCATCACAGGCACAAAACTAATGTTTACTCTTTTGATGCTCTATACTGACCATCGTAGATTCTGATAGAGGCTTGTACGCCACCCCCCTCCGAGGGGTGCTCTATCCTAACCTTCATAGGCGATTATAGGGGTTTGCCCTCCTTTCTACGGGTAACGCGGAATGTAACCAGAGGTAGGATGTGCTCTTCTGCGTGCAGAGGTAAGACGTGCTTAGTTCTTGCAGATGTGGGGGCGTACTCTTCTATGAGTAGAGGCAGGGCGTGCTAAAGTTAGATGCACCACCACGACCATTTCTGGTGTAAAATGAAGGCTTACGCTTTTGATGCTTTAACCCTACCCTCTCCGATTTGGGCATGGAGAAAGACGAACATGAAACACCCCACCTCCGTTAAGGTCACTCACAAAGGGAATGCCTTAATTTCGGTGGAGACTTATAGGTAAAAGATACAGATAATTTACAAGACAGACATTTAAACAGCGGAAAAACTAAATTTATTTCATAAGTACGTGGTTTAGTTAAAATATTACAACAATTGCCTCAAACCAACTTCCAAATTATGACAACAAAATCTCTTTCTTGAATTAAAACATAAAGAAGCATTAAAATAACTGTAAGGCGGCATAAATCCCCAATAATAGAATATCCAAAGCCATAGCCCAAGGAAAGAGAGTCCAAGAAATACATCTACTCTCTTCAAGCTGGAAATGGTCTGAACTAAGCTGAAGTACTCCCTCCCTGCGCACCTGGGTGGAAACGGAAGAAAAGAAGACGAAAGAAAAGGGGTCAGACATGAGTCCGGTACGTCCTGTGATTATTTAGCATGTAAACCGGAAAAAGGATCATGACATGAATAAAATGAATCTAGGACAATACCCTAGAAATAAGATAATAAAACTGAATATGTTATCGCACTCATTTCTATTTCTCTGCACCCACTTACAAGTGTTTCAACTAGCACCATGTGTTTAAGATAAATGATCCCCTTTATCAATTGGCTCCTACTCGTATACGTTTACCACTTATGTCATTCGACCCCGCTTGATTGTAGATACCTGTGTTGGTCCCATCATAGGGTGTATCAAATCCTATGGTGGCAACTGACACAATTCAAGTTGCACAGTGTATAACTACTGATGCTCGGTGCCTGCTTTTCCACTCCGGAGTATGTGAACGCCCGCACTCCGTCGGAACCTACACTGACGCACCACCCGCCGTTGTTTTGACCGCTTATAATCAGCCATGTAATCGTGCCCCACCCTATCTAGTTCAGGGTACCATGATACATCTATGTGGGTTACTGCAGAAATGGGTCCCCGTTACTAGGGTCTCCTAATCAACATGTTAAAATGGTTAAGTGTTCTCAAATTAACCTTAACCCACCCATCGGTTTAGTTAACATGTTGTATGGGTTAAGTGTTGCCTTAATTAACTTAACCCTACCATTCCTGTCTTAGCTTTAATTTATTCATTAAATCACAAACCACTCACATTAGATATGTATTGTTGCGGTCGTTGGATGTGCCGATCGGTTCCGGGCAGTCTTACACTGCAACTCAAT
Source organism: Allium sativum (assembly GCA_030737875.1). Lineage (NCBI taxonomy): Eukaryota > Viridiplantae > Streptophyta > Magnoliopsida > Asparagales > Amaryllidaceae > Allium > Allium sativum. The sequence continues at coordinate 68,355,808 of CM060909.1, read as the reverse complement.
CTAACCTCGTCTTCTTTTGGGCTTGATGCGCTAACCTCTTACATTAGATCTATATTGTTACGGTTGCTGGATGTGTCGGGCGGTTCCGGGCAATCTTATACCGTAACTTATTCTAACCTCGGGTTAGACATATTCGTCTTTTACTAAATTTATGTATTTACCCTTCATATTTATATGAAAATTATCCACAATTATTGCCATTCAATTCATGCCCCATTTACCCACTAAATCATGTTCATAATTTTTAGGTATATAAATTATACCAATTTATGCAAATATTCATTTATATGATTATGGGCCAAACTATGCCAATAATTTGAAATTTAAGGTTTTTCCCTACGTTACCCCCGTCATACATTCGCAAAATTCACATAGAATGTTAGGCTCGCAACTTAGCCTAACTTATATACAAAAAGGGAAAGAAAGGAACATGTACCATTCCTACAACATAAAACAATAAGGATCTAACTAAACATGTGTCATATTAATTTGGCATAAAACAATGAACTTACATTTTGGATCCAATAAACATGAATTTTAATCATATGAAATTACACAAATCCAACTAGACATGTAAATATAAACTTGCAATTTGGATGCAATTAATATGAATCTTAAGCATATAAACGGGGACTTACATAGAACTACACAAATCCAATTCGACATGTAGATGTGAACTTTTTTATTGGATCCAATAATCATAGATCTAACATATGAGAATGTAGATCAAAACATATATTTGACTTAGCCTAAAAACTTGCATGTAACATAACATGAAAGAGTAACCAAATTTACATAATACACGATTGGTTTAACATACATAATAAGTCCAATAAACCACAATAGTCTCATAGGCATATATGATAGAATCATTACAAGAATAGACATGAATCAGCATCACCATTATCTTACAACTTAGGCACAACTCTAGTTTTCACTTTATTACAAATCATAACTTTTAATTGTTCACATCTAAATAATAACAGGACTTACAAACAGAGAAAAATCTTGTTTTCTGGGATCTATTTTCTAAAACTGAAAAGCAATCCCTAGACGTAGACTATCGATTCTGTAAATTAGATTAGATTCGTAGCTTCTAACTTGCTTTCTAGTTGGAGAAGAAAGGTGGCTATGCTAGGTCGACCATGGACAGCATGGTGGCTCCTTGGAATGAAATTGTGTGATTTAGGGTTGAGGATTAGGGTTGCTTTTGTAGAGGTTTAGACTTATGTGAGTCGTTAGATCATCCTAGGGGCAATCAAAATCGTCCAGACTAGATAGAATTATCCAGAAATTGCCACTTATCCCCTAGTGACTTAGCAACAAGTCAGAAAATCGTCGCTGTTTGGATCTGGGCAAGGGGGTCGACCCCTATAGTGGGGTCGACACCCCAGTCGATTCCCCTCTTGGGGGGTTGACACCTATGTCGACCCCCCCCGGGGGGAGTCGACCCCTGTGGGTGGGATTTTTTCCTCCCAAATGATTTAAGTGATTTTCAAAATTCGAACTCTTTTGTTTATTAAATTATTTAATTATATAATTTTCTGTTTGAACATGAAATCTTCTGAACTCTATAACTTCCTCATACGGAGTCCAATTCATTAAACTCGGACTCTATCTCAAGCAGAATTTCGAGACGAACGCAATGGCATAATCCGTTTCCCTTAGTTCTCAATTTTATAATTAAGTATTCTTTAATTCATTACTTTAATAAACATAGAAAATATAGGGTGTTACATTCTCCACTCCTTAAAGGATTTCGTCCCCGAAATCTTCAAGTCACGAAGAATGTATATGCTACCATCCAATCATCTATCTACTCAACTATCAAGCACCGGCATCCATTGTCCTTAAAAGATCTCTAATTGTAACAACCCTGATTTTTAGGGCCAATTTAAAATTTTATTTTAATGAGTTTTTGATATTTAAAATAATTTATTTAAAATAAAAATGATTGAAAATTGATTTAAATCGAAGTTAGAATGAATAATTTAATTTTAATTATAAAAAGAGTTGGAAATAGCACGGTAGTTTGAAAAGTCAAACTTGAACTTTGACTGACCATACAAGATGCAAAATTTAACGGATTTAGTGAAACCAAAAATATTAGAATCTATTTAAAAATATCTTTCTAACAAATCCGAAAAATTGAAATTTCATAGCGGAAATCAAAAGTTATGGCCAATTCAATTTTTAGAAAGGTCGTTGTAGAATTTATATATATATATATATATATATATATATATATATATATATATATATTATATATGGCCCGAAAGGCTACTTTTCACATATGAAGGAATTTTGACACGAAACCACTTCCATTGAGTTCGGAATGACGTTTCTGCATTGAAAAACAGTAAACACTTATATATTTCGAGTTTCGAAAATTATTTGTTTAAAAATGTATTTTTAATATTAAATATACGGGCCTTAAAAATAGTCATTTTTCAAACGACATCTGTTTTCGATGAAACCACTTTTGTTGTAACCGGAATGTCAAATTATTGCTAGGTTTCAATTTTCAGAATTTTTCGAATTAATATGTGAGCGTGGCAAAAGAAAATGTGTTTTGACTATTTCAGTTAAATTTAAACGCCTTAAAAATAGCGATTTTTCAAACGATCTCAGAATTCGATGAAATTAGTCTTGTTAGACCGTATCGACAAAAGAAAGCCAGAAATAATTTTTTTGTAATTTTCAGAGTCCGTATGTGGCCCCGACATATTTAAATGTACGGTGGAAGTTAAAATATTAATTTAATATTGTAATTTTAATAAAACGCGCAACATATTTCGGAATTGGGCCACGAGACCTGTCCCATTGTGTTCATAAGGCGTCAAAACCTTAAGTTTGACAGTCGTTGGGTCTAATTCTGAGTTCGGAGCTAATCGGGCCTTAATGGGCTAATTAACTAATTAAATAATATAAATATATTAGAAAATTCACTAATCCTTCTTCTCAAAACTCACGTATGCTGAAACCCATCAGCCGCCTCCCTCTTGCCACCTTCTCTCCTCCCTATCTCCTAATCCACTCACTTTAAGACTCAGCTGTAGTTAAACTTTTTGTAGCTCTCCTCAATCTCTTCGATTCTAGACAAGTTTCACATCAAACCGTTGCCCGTAGCTCTCGAATCACCTCTCCAAACCCGCTGACTTCGTGGACCCGCCGCCATCAGCACGTGCCACCTCACCTCCCCCTATTCCCGGCGTGGATGCACCCCTCCAAGCTCTCTAATCTCCAACAAACGGCACCCAAAACCGTTGATCCAATCTCAAGTTATCGCGATTCGAAGTTTGAACAATTCAAAGGTTATATAAATTTTAATTTTATTGATTTGCAACGCTTGATTTCGTTGCTAACTTTAATTTCAATTATTAAAAACATGTTTTGATTCAATTCGATGCAGAACCCGACAGATTTGACAATCTTGGAACAACGTGACATAACACAACATCATAGATATGTGTGAACAAGTTACTGACTTTCAATTCGTTCTAGATCTGACAAATTCAAAGGTGAGAATTTCTGATCTATTTTAATTAAAAAATTAATTTTAATTTATTTTCTCGAATAAAATAATATTCTGTATATCTGTATACGTGCAATAATTTAGATCTGTGTTGTGATGGATTATACTTCTTTATTCCGATTTGTTTGTGCGCTACTATTGTTTCGTTCATTATTTCATGTACATCGCATTGTTATTATGACGTTCATTATTTTCTGTATGCGCTGCAATCAAGATATTGTTTTATTTCATTTGTTCACACGCTGTTATTTTTATCTATTGTTTTCAGATCTATTCTTTAAGATTTGAAACTACGACACCGCTATTCAATATCTATTTATTTATTCGTAGATAATGAAAGTTTGGTCCTTTTACTTTGATTCACAAAATAATGGAAGTTTAGATCTTTATTTTTATATATAAGTAATGATAGGATCTTTTTGAAATAAATTTGGATCTTTATTTTTAATAAAGAAAGAATGAAAGTTTGGATCTTGGTTTCTTAATTAAGAAAATAATAAGTTGAAAATTTAAGATTTATTCTTTTATTTTGATTTTGATTTTGATTTACCACTTAAATAAAGATTTTTTTATTTTGATTTATCAAGTAAATAGGATTTAGATCTTTGTTTTAAAATAAATAGAGTTAATAAAGACTAGATCCTTAATTTGAAAATATGAAAACTTTGTTTGTAAAACAAAATTACATTTTTTATTTGTAATTAAAGAATAAGATTTTACATTGTAAAATAACATTACATTTTTATATGTAATTATAGAATGAGAATTTGCACTGTAAGACAAAATTACATTTTTATATGTAATTAAAGAAATAAGGTTTGGCTTTTATTTTGAAATAAAAGGAATGAAATAAAGATTGAATCTTTATTCTGATTCATAAAATATAAAAGCATCATCTTTGTTAGATTATGTTATGTAATATAAAACACCATATTAGTCAGATTCTATTATGTAATATAAAAACTGTCAGTATAGGTAAAAATGTAATGTCAGTTAAATATGTCATGTTAATATAAAATATTCATGTTAGAGGAAATATCTTTTACAAATAATAATGTCATATTAAAGAAATTTGTCATTTATCTATAAATGTCATTTTTGGTTACATTTTGGAATTTCATATTTCACCGTCATTTTAGAAGCATTAAAATGATAGATTTGTTAATTCATATTTTGCTGTCATTTTGGATGCAGTAAAAGAAAAAAAGAAAAAAATAATTTTTATGTTATATTTTTATTGTCTTTTTAGAGGCAATAAAAAGATAGAATTTTAAGGTTGCATTATGTTTTGTTTATTCAAAACATTACCATTTGTTAGAAAACATGTCATGTAAATTAAATGTCATTTATGTTAGATAACATGAAATGTTAGAACATAAAAATATTCTTTTTATGTTATTAGGAATCGTTAGAATTGCTAGACATTAAAAATATTCTTTTTATTGTTTGCTTGTAATGTTGGCAATATCTATATGTTGAAAACATTATTCTTAACATACTAGAAAAGAGGAAAAGAAAACATATATAAAAGTATGTTAGGACATAAAAAAAAAATTATTCATTTTGTTAGTAGCGTCATATGAGAAATAAAAAAAATAAAAAAAAAATATTCATTTTGTTAGTAACGTCATATGAGAATAAAAATGCACATTTTGTTGGTAGCGTCATATGAGAATATCATTTTTAAGTCAACATGTTAGAATATCATTTTTATGTCGACATGTTAGAATTATCATGTTAATGTTGACATAGCAGAATTTGTCATTTTAAGGTTGATATAATAGAATTATCATTTTATGAAATGCCAACATAAAATATTCATTTTATGTTATGATAGAACCGTCAATGTAAAATATTCATTTTATGTTATGATAGAACCGTCAACACAAAATCCACAATTTAGTTAGAATATTTTTGTGTAGAGAAAAAGTACATTTTTAATAAAAAATGTTTACATTAGGAAAAATGTTGAAATTAGAAAATGAGACTTATTTACACCGTTAGGTTTAAATTAGAAAAGTTTTGCATTTTTTCTTAATGTAAATAAGAATTAGAAGAAAATTACATTTTTATGTAATCAAGTTAGAGAACATAAAAATTATGTTTTTATGTAATTAAGCCAATTTCCATGTGAATTAGAATTGACAAAATAGAATTGTCACCTTTATTATGAATGTTATATTAGTATAAATTGTCATGTACGTTGATTAGAATTGACAAATCATAAATGTCACATGTGTTTAATTATAAATGTCATATGTGCTAAATTAGAGTTGACAAAATATAATTGTCATTTATGTTAAATTGGTATTGACAAAATATATTTGTCATTTGTGGTAAATTAGATTTGTATGAAATCATAATTATCATTTTGGATAGAACATGTTATGTTAAAAATATCATGTTAAATAAGGTCATGTTAAAAATGTCATTTATGCTAAAGCATGTTATGTAAATAGACATGTCATTTAGGTTAAGATCATGTTTAACCAATTAGAATTGACAATTATAATTGTCATGTTTAACAAATTAGAAAAGGGTAGACGGTAAAATTTACACTTTTATTGTAATATGAATCATTTAAAAAGAACACATTTTATTTGCGTTCTTAGTTGCAAATAAAACATGAAAATCTTTTTATTTGTGTTCCTTAACACAAATAAAACATAGGATTAAAAGTTGTCTTTTTATTTGTGTTCCTAAACACAAATAAAACACGAAATTAAAAAGTACATTTTTATTTGCATTCCATAATGCAAATAAAAACGAAAAAAATAAAAGTACATTTTTATTTGCTTTCCACAAAGCGAACAAGACATAGAAAAATATTCATTGATATGATATTTGAAAGATAGAAAAATGTTAACATAGAAATTATTCTTCTATATGTTATTAGAAAACATAGAACTCAAAGTGACTCTTGTATCTACATTTTAGTGGTAAATAAACATATCAATTTATAGAGTACATTTTTATTTACATTTTAGATGTAAATAAAAACTTAGAAATAAAAGTGACACTTGTACTTGCATTTTACATGTGAATGGAAGAATGAATAGAAAAAGATTACATTTATATATAATGAAAGAATGAATAGAGATTTACATTTTTCAATGTAAATAAAGTATGGATAGGAATTTACATTCTATATGTAAATAGAATATGAAATAAACATTTACATTTTCAATGTAAGATAAAAGAATACATTTTTTTTACATTTATTTTGTAAATAGGATAAAGAAAAGAATAATTTATTCACAATTAGTGTCAATAAACATGACATAAAAGAAAAGGACATTTTATTTACATTAGTTTAAATAAAACATAATATAAGAAAAGGGACATGTTTATTTACTATTTAGTGTAAATACAATACAAAACATAGAAAAAGTATTACATATTTTGTTTGCATTTCTAGATGCAAACAAAATATAGAAAAAGAATTACATATGTTATTTTCCATTTTATATGTAAACAAACATAGAAGAAAAGGAATTATATTTCTTATTTGCATTTTTGGATTTTGAGAAATGTGAAATTTAAAATTTCACAAAAGCAGCGCTAAAACCTTATATGACCTGAAACGTCGTTTTTATAAAACAAGTTATTTTTATTGAAATAAAGTAGGATTAAAATTGTTATAAATTATTAATAACAATATGAAACGGGTTTTCAAATTAATATGCGAGAGTTATTTAGAAAGTCCGAGTTTATCTCATTCCAAATAATTAAACGACGTTTAAAAATCCAAGATAGGAAGACGGCAATTGAAGACCGTCAATCTTCACTTCGAATGGACGATGATGATTGTTGCCTTAGAATGGCTCGCTACCATGATAGGGTTAATAGTAGGAGTTGCCCGGACGTAGTGTTGATTTGTACGGATTCGGCTTTCGCTCAGACCTAGAGCATAAGCTTATAAATGGAATGTGTGCCTGACATTGTACTCCTTTATATTGTATTTATTGATTTTCTGTCGAATGTATGAATGTTTGGTGGCGGAGAATTTATTCTCTTGCTTAACACCCGTTCATATATTTCGGCAAAGGATTGGTAGTGTGATATGGAGTGACAATGTGGCATGCTAAGATGCATATGATCAAGGCTTTGTTGAAAAGCAGGCCTTGTGGGATGATCAGAGCATAGCCTGTTTAGGCATAGCTTTGTGTATAGCGTGACTTCGCAAGCCTCACACATCGGCGGTGTCTAAAACGGGAGAAGGGAACGCTGGGAGAGCAGCACGTTTCTTTCTAGCTAGAAGTGGTGTTTGGGCTTTAACACGGCCCGGCATTTTACTTATGTGGATGATGGAATGAAGCACCTCGGATGATAGGTCCTATAGGACTAGGAAGAGTGTGTTCAGGAATAACTAATCCGCAACTCGTATGGTGGACCGGCCTTGCATCTTTCCAAGGGTTCACGGCGGGGGATCCTGAGACATTAGCTAGAGTGTCTCGAATCGGTAGGAGCTCCTCCTTAGCCTTGACTCATGATGGAAACCTATTTCCGATACGACCCCATTCGGATTTGATTGTATTACTAGTATGGAGGCATAGTAGTATGTGATACTATTCTTCCTAGGACTTATACATTTACTTTGAAATGTTTTGATATATACTAATAATAATATTAAACTCGTATTTGCCGTACTTAGCATGTTTAATCACTATAAGGTAAAACCCTATCCTCTGGTTTGTGTTGCATTGTGTGATGGGACCTGGGTCTTATGGTGATTCCATTTTCCTCAAAAGCATGATGTTGTTGTATGATTTACTTATTATTTGTTCTGACACATTTATGCACGGCAACCCATTGGAGTAAGCCCGTTCCGCGTTAGCGGCGTGGTCCTTGGATTTGCCTTATTACTATTAGTTAAATTAGTTAAGAATTCTGACACCAGTCCCATGACTGACCCGTTGTTTGTTTCCACCTTTGCAAACTCGGGTGCCCTCTTTCCACACGGGCAGTCGAGCAGTTTGTCTACAGGTTTATCTCTTTAGCAGGATCCTGGATTGAAGCTTAAAGCTGGGTCCAGAACATTGGAAGTCTTCTGCTGCCTTAGTTATTTTGTTTCCGCTGCAATGTATTAAAATCATGTAAAATTATCTTCCCTGTAATTATTAGCCAATATACTCTGATATTCTGTACTCTGATGTAACATTTATTATTGATGTTATAAAAGTCTGTTGTTGTTGTTCTGATGTGTTGTATTCCCAAAGTTAACGTAGGTGGGATTTGAACGGTTTGATCGATTTCGCGATCGATTAAGGCTGGGAAAAATCCGACTTGTTACACTAATGCTTTCATGATTGTATGCAGAGTGTGTGTATATGTCCTTATATAATGCAAAATTAGGCGGTCTACTGATTCAGTTGACCTCTTTAATGCAAATTATGTCAGTGCCATGAGTCCATTATGCATGCAGTTATTCCTAATCATGCTTTCCACATGAGTGCACAATCATTCATACAAATGCAACGTCCATATGATAAAATTCCAAGTTTCAATCCATACACGAGTACATATATGCATATGCAATATGAAAGTAACTGAGCCGATCTAACACCTAATGTGTGTGTATATGCATCAACGAGCAACCACTTGCAACCATCAATTATAACATGTTTCAAATACATGTTTATATCCATTGGTTTCTATCTAAGGATCAAGGAGATATACTTAAAAAGGTAGATATAAGCATGTATAAACTTATGGAAAAAGAGATCAAGGAGGTACCCTCAAAAAAAGAAAAGGGTAGGCTGCGCGTATTTTTCCCTCAGTTTCCCAAGTCGCATCTTCCTCAGCGTCACTCCATTGAACTTTAACAAGCTTGACTTCACAGTTATGTAGATTTTTGACTTCTGTACCAAAGATACGAGTTAGAACTCTTGTCACAGTCGCTTCTCATTCCACTTCTACTTCCTGTAGTTTACTTGGCTCCACAACTTTCGCAGACTCATGTAAGCACTTTCGAAGTTGAGAAACATGAAAAACGTTATGAACTCCAGCCAGTCTTTCTGGTAGCTCTACTCTGTAAGCCATTGTCCCAATCCTATCAATGATAGGAAATGGTCATACAAATTTTGGTGCCAACTTTCCTACGGACCCAAAGCGAATGACATTCCTCAAAGGAGATACTTTAAGGAGAAACCTATCTCCAACTTCAAATTCAAGGTCGGTCCTTCTTTTGTCTGTGTATGACTTCTGTCTATCTGGTGCAGTCTTCATTCGTCTTCTTATCAAGTCCACCTTTTCTGAAGTTTCTCTAATCATGTCTGGCCCAAGTATGAGCTTGTCTGTAGACTCCCACAAACAAGTTGGTGATCGGCATGGTCTTCCATATAAAGCCTCGAAGGTGCCATGCCTATGGTGGCTTGGTAGCTATTGTTGTACGCAAATTCCACCAAAGGAAGATGATCCTCCCATGTTCCTCCAAAGTCAAGAATGCACAATCTCAAGAGGTATTCTAATACTATGTTCACCCTTCACGTCTGACCATCGGTTTGGGGGTGATAGGCCGTGCTTAAGCATAGTTGTGTGCCTACAACATCTTGCAAACTCTTCCAAAACTCTATCGTAAAGATAGGATCTCAATCACTCACTATGCTGGAGGTTATCCCATGGAGTCGAACTATCTCTTTAAGATAAAAGGATGCTAAGGACGAGGCAGTCCTTCTATTCTTAACAGGTATGAAGTGAATGCTTTTAGTCAGCCTGTCCACTATCACCTAAATACTGGTATTGCCCCTTCTTGGCCTAGGCAACCCATCAACAAAGTCCATCGAGATGCTATCCCATTTCCACTATGGGACCTCTAGAGGATGAAGCAGACCACCAGGCTTCTTCTGCTCCGCTTTTACTTGTTGGCATATCTAGCATTTAGCGACGAACTCAACTACATCCATATTCATTCCATTCCAAAAGAAAACCCTTTTTATGTCTTTATACATCTTGTCTCTACCTGGGTGTATGGTCAGCTTAGAATGGTGTGCTTCTTCGAGAACCGTCTTCACCAAATCCCTTGCTTGTGGGACGCACAGTCTTCCATCTCAACCAACCCTTATCATCAGTGGATTATCTATTGAGGTGACAAGAAGTCTCACCCCTAATTAGCTTATCCATCATATCAATTTGCTGAGGGTCTTCATGTTGCGCGGTTCCTATTGAGTCCACAAGAGTAGGCTGCACCTCTAGCGATGCTAACAAACCAGGTACAAATTCAGAGGAGGGTCTAAAGTCAAATTTTGCTATGTACTCCAAGCTTTGAATTTCTACAAAGAGAGGACTTAAGATCAGCTTGTTTCTACTCAAGGCGTCTGCTACTACATTGCACTTGCCAGGGGTATAGGAAATCTCAAAATCATATGAGGCTAGAAATTCCATCAACCTTTGTCGTCTTAAGTTAAGATCTTTCTGTGAGAAAAGCCACTTTAATGATATATGGTCAGTAAACAATTCAAACCTTCCTCCTAGTAGATAATGATGCCATGACTTACGAGCGAAAACAATGGCCGCTAGCTCCAAATCATGAGTTGGGTAGTTCTTCTCATGTACCTTCAACTGCCTTCCCCCATAACAAACCACCTTGCCTTCTTGCATCAAGACAGTGCCTAATCCTGCACTGCATGCGTCTGTGTATACGGTAAACATTTTGCTCCCATCAGGCAATGTCGGAATAGGGGTTGTTGTTAAAGCCCTTTTCAAACATTGGAAAGCAACATCGCAATCCAAATACCAAACGAAAATTAGGTTCTTCTTTGTCAATCTTGTGAGTGGGGCTGAAATTTTCACAAAGTCTTTAATGAACTTTTGGTAAAAGCCCGCTAGCCCGAGAAAGCTTCGGACTTCGGTTGCATTCCATGGAACCTTCCAATCTTGCACCGCAATTACTTTTGCGGGGTCCACAGATATCCCTTCTTTGGACACCACATGTCCAAGAAACCTTACCTCTTCCCTCCAGAAATGGTATTTGTAGAATTTGGCTTTAGATGATGTGCACGAAGAGTATCCATGACTTTCCTTAAATGCAAAGCATGCTCTTCTTCATTCTTTGAGAAAATCAAAATGTCGTCTATGAAGACTACCACAAATGTATTAAGGAACGCCCTGAACACCCAGCTCATCAAGTCAACGAAATAAGCGGGTGCGTTTGTCAAGCCGAAAGGCATGACAAGCCATTCGAAGAAACCATCCGGGGTTCCGAACGCGGTCTTATCAATGTTGTCTTCAGCCACTCTTAGCTGATGAAACCCGGTAGCCAGATCTAGTTGGGAGAAAACCGATGCACCTACAAGCTGATGAAACAAGTCATCTATTCTTGGAAGTGGGTGCCTATTCTTCTTGGTCAGCTTGTTTAGCTCCCTATAGTCAACACATAGGCGAAGTGAACCGTCCTCTTTGGTTGCGAATACTACTGGAGCACCCCATTAGAAATACTCCGCCTTATGAACCCCTTTTCGAGCACCTCTTTGACTTGCTTGTTAAGCTCTTTCCTCTCCCTTGGAGCCATGACCCTAACGGGTAGAGCTACGGGTTTTGCATTATCAACAAGGTATATGCGGAAGTCTATCCCCCGCTTTGGAGGTAATCCCTTCACCTCTTCAAATACATTTGAGTATTCACGGACTACTCTAACAGACTGCAAGTTTTCAACAGACGCATCAAGAGATTCTAGGTAGCTAAGCATAACAGAATTCATGGGATTACAAGAGATTTCAAGAGTGTTACCGAGGCGAGTCATAAGTCTAACCACTCTCTTTTCACAATCGAGGATGGCACCATTACTGGATAACCAATCCATGCCTAGAATCAACCATAGCCCATGAAGCCCAAAACATAGGCATTACATATAAACCCAATGCTTAATATAGAAATTTCCAAATCCAAACAAATCATTGACAAATAAGTTGAACCACCAATTGGGTTTGAGACAATAATGGGATCCTCTACTATATAATCTCGAGGGTGCAGAGACTCAACTATGGAAGCAGATATAAACGAATGTGAAGCGCTAAAATCAAAAAGAATACTAGCAGGATGATCGAAAAGAAAAATTAGACTTTTTCAATGGAAACTCTACTACCTCTCTCTCAGGTACGCTGGCGGTGAGAGCATGCACTTGCCCCCCTGAATATCATGCCCTTTGTTCTTGCCCTGGTCATTAATTATATGACCCGTTATACCATAATAATGACACTTCCTCTTGTCTTAGATTTTTCTATTCTTTCCTCCTTTGTGAACCAAGTCCATATCCATGAGTTTCTCATCCTTGGGTTGTGCTCCTTAGCCAAACTCTCTCATTCTCAACTTTGCCATCTTTGTGTAACTTGTTGACAAGTCTCTTGAAAGATGCCTACATCGCATGGAAAAACCCTACAAAGCTTGAAGGAAAATTAGTCGCGGGTGAAACTACTGCGGCTATATATGGAAGTTGGGCACTTCTTCGCCCTTTGATAGGTGTCGTAGTCCCATCAAGCCAACGGAACCATGCCGCAATGAGGTTACCTCCCAAAAAGCCAGGAGCCCCGGAGACTCAGTAAAGAAGGAAATAAGGATTCGAACAAAGGATCAAAAGATAATGCATATGGGTTTGGGGAATATGCCTCTAAAACAAAACTTTTCTTTTGAAAATGCTTCTTTTAAAAAAGTTTTGAAAATAATTTTCAAATCTTTTATCTGTTCCGGTAACCTTCAGCTCTGATACCAAGTGGAACACCCCACCTCCGTTAAGGTCACTCACAATGGGAATGCCTTAATTTCGGTGGAGCACTATAGGTAAAAGATACAGATAATTTACAAGACAGACATATAAATAGCAAAAAACTAAATTTATTTCATAAGTACGTGGTTCAGTTGAAACATTACAACAACTATCTCAAACCAACTTCCAAATTATTATAACAAAATCTCTGTCTTGAATTAAAACATAAAGAAGCATTAAAATAACAGTAAGGCAGCATAAATCGCCAATAAGAGAGTATCCAAAGCCATAGCCGAAGGAAAGAGAATCCAAGCAATACATATACTCTCTTCAAGCCGGAAATCGTCCGAACTGAACTGAAGTATTCCCTCCCTACGGACCGGGGGGGGGGGGGGAACGGAAGATAAGAAGATGAAAGAAAATGGGTTAGATATGAGTCTGGTATGTCCAGTGATTATTTATCATGTAAACTGAAAAAAGGATCATGACATGAATAAACTGAACCTAGGACAGTACCCTAGAAATAAGATAATAAAACTGAATATGCTTTCGCGCTCATTTCAATTTCTCTTCATCTACTTAAAAGTGTTTCTACTAGAACCATGTGTTCGAGATAAATGATCCCCTTTATCGATCGACTCTTACTCGTATACGTTTACCACTTGTGTCATTCGGTCCCGCTTGACTGTAGATACCTGTGCTGGTCCCACCATGGGGTGTATCAAATCTTATGGTGGAAACCCGACACAATTCAAGATGCACATTTTATAACTACTTATACCCAGTGCCTACTTTTTCCACTCCGAAGTACGTGCACGCCCACACTCCATCGGAACCTACACTGATGCACCACCCACCGTTATTTTGACCGCTTATAATCAGCCCAGTAATCGTGCCCCACCCGGCCAAGTTCAGGGTACCATGATACATCTACGTAGGTTACTACTGAAATGGGTCCCCTTTATAGGGTTTCCTAATCAACATGTTAAAATGTTTAAGTGTTCTCAAATTAACCTAACCCCACCCATCAGTTTAGTTAACATGTTGTATTGGTTAAGTGTTGCCTTAATTAACTTAGCCATACCGTTCCTATATTAGCTTTAATTTATTTGTTAATCCCTAAATAATCCACGTGCACATTGAACGAGGAATATGTTGCTAACATCATCAGGGTCGTTCACACACTAAGGCACTCGAAGTATTAGTAACAGAAAAGAACGGTCACAAGAGCAAGTGCTGAATGTCAAGCCCAGAACAAATCAGGTCGACCAGGTATAACCAGACAACACGATGCAGTGTGCGATCCTATAACTTAGGTCCAAATCAAGATTCAGGCGCAGAGACTAAGACCGGTCGCTTATACGGAAATGAGGCTATACCAAGCATCCGCATGAAGCAGGTCGCTCATCCAACATGAGCCAGAACAATCACATCCAGCAGAAGCAATAAGAAAGCGAGCACCCCTAAAAATAAAGCAATCGGTTGCGCAGGGAACAATGAAGAACCAATCCCAGACTTGCATCCCGTTCCTATAAGGCCTCCTAAAAATGGTCGCCCGCACAGAAACGCCCACTCTCACGAACCAGCTCAAACTACATAAAGCATCCGACCTAAAAAGCTATCTATGCATGACAGCTTAAGACAACTGATGACAGCTGGCGACAACTGGCCAATGGCCCGATTGTAATTAGCAGAATTAGAGATTTATAAGGCGGGAAACGGATTTCAAACCAAGGACTCACCTATAAATATGTTATGGCTACTGCTGAAAAGAGGGGAGGAGATGGGAAGAACCAAGAAGTGCTGCTAAACTCTGCCACAAACCACGAATCCGGTCATGGCGTCAAGCTCAGTTTCGTGGTTCAGAGAGAACAAAGACATCATCAATCTCAATCATCCATCCATCCTCTTTCTCCTCAAATTCAACCATCTTCTTATATAATTTCCTAGATTAAAGTATATAAACAAGGTTGTATTAGGCGAAAATGGAAGCGTATGATACAGAGAGAATTGATTTACTTTGTAATTCATATCATGAGATTAGAAATCACCTTCATAGTGGACGTAGGCCTCATTAACGGCCGAACCACTCTAAAACCTCGTCTCTATTTTTACCTTTTTTCTGCATTTTCTATGTTGAATTACTGATTGAATACGGCTCCACTTTATTCCCTACCAAATTGGTGAAGTACAGCTTTGTACCTGAGGTGTTTGGATCATTTTTGGTGTAAACATTTTTGGCGCCCACCGTTGGGCCGTGTCATAATTTCCTTTAGTAAAACTATCCCGGAATCACTTTCTCTTTCAAGCCATGGTTGGATCAGAGAAAAGTAACAAATCTGTCAAAGTTATTATGATCAATGATGATGATAATGCTGATGAAGCTTCACCTCAGATCTTGAGTCAAGGGGCAATTGAAACCCCCAGGCTATATATAACGCAAGATGAACTAAATGTGGTTGTAGCTGATCTAAACGAAAAAATGGATAATACAACGAGGATGATAACGGAAAGGCTCAACACCCTTTTTCGAACCAACCTGCCGCTGCAAAACACCAACTCCATGGACGATATTGGCGAAGAAGAGGACTCGTCGACCTCGGACCCTGGACGACTTCGTGGTATAGTGAGAGACAGGGGAGAGGTCGGCGTTAAGGATTCTAAAGCCAGATCTCCACGATACAAAGAGGTACAACCAAATCAAACAGTCGCAGGCCCCACCGACGCCCTTCTCCTCAGAAGAGACACGAGGCGCCGAAGCTCAAACTACGGTCGCACTGGAGAAAACATCAGTACCGATCCCAATGGTTCAGCAGATGATGAAAGGAGCATCACGGATTTGGTTCAACAAATAATGAAGGAGAAGGCGGTCCAAGAAGATGAGGCCAAAGAAGGTAGGAGTTCTGACGGTAGCATCGATCTTGTCACACCATCAACCCCAAGGCAGAAGAGATCTCGGAAAACCAAGGAGCTATAACTTGGAAGGAGCTGGAGGAAGTGGTGACAGGATTAGCAAGTCAAATAGCTATTGCAAATAATGCAATGATGAAGAAGCTCGAGTCAATGCAGGCCATTCAAGCCGCCACAACAAAGGCTACTTTATGAGCCGCTTGTTCCTCACTAACCAAAACAAATTGTGCACCAGAAGTAGAATCCATCACTCCAAGCCCAAGACGGCAAGATATCGTTTGAAGGGTTGCGCATCGCGCTAGGATGAATTATGGAAGAGGCAACATACCTAGGCACCGACATCTCGTTGGCGCAGTTGCAAAACAGGAGGAAAATCCTACCGTCATGGGGATATCCTTTCCGAAGGAATATACGGACTCCTTAATTCTAGATCGCTAGGGCGTGTCAGGATCAAAGCTCGATGACGAAGAAGGCAATCAGTTCGTAGATCCAGGCAAAAAATAGGAATATATCTTGGGAACGGCACAAACAATTGTGAGAGAGCCTGAAGGGGCAGGACGATCGAAGTGGATGGGAGTCTTCCCCGACTAGAACCCCATTGACCGACAGGATTAAGAGAACCGTATACCAACGCAGATTCGATCCCCCGTCGTTGCAGTCCTATGACGGGACAAGCGACCCCGACATGTTCTTATGTAAATATGACCAATATATGAATGGGGCACATGCCACAGATGAAATCAAATGCTTGTATTTCCCAAATTATTTGGAAGGAGTGGCTTATCTGTGGTTCACAAAGTTACCGCCTCGGTCCGTGGACGATTTCACGACGGCTAAACTATTCAGTAAGCAATTTGAACCCCGGACGTTCAGGGCCCGAGACGTAACAAGGCTAGATGAAATACGACAGAGACCAGAGGAGTCCATCAAAGATTTTCTCACCCGCTTTCATATGGCAGTGGCTGAAGTTTAGGATCCTGAGCCCAACTAGATTTTAATAGCCCTTGAGAGAGGCGTATCTAAGGAAACCAAGTTGGGACGGTGGATCAAAAGGAAAGGACCGAGCACACTTGAACGATTTCTCAGCAAAGCCGAAAGATACGCAAATATTGAAGGGAAAAGGCCACAGATAGGGGAAGATGGAGGCGCTCAGAGCAGCCTTAATGATCAAAAGAGGAACAGCAAGGAAAAGGACGACCGTACACCAAAGAGGCCGCGGTTCTATAAGAAATTCGAGTTTACACCACTCAACGATACCGTGGGAAATATCTTCTGGAAACTAAGGACACGGAGAGATATCCAACACTGAAGCAAAGACATGCCAAAAATGCTACTGAAACATCAGGAAGATTCTGTTAGTTTCATAAACAGCCAGGACATGGTACCGATAACTGTAGGCTCCAGAAGTCAGTCATCAAGGGGTTGATTAGGAAAACCACTTGCAACAATATGTAAAAAACCGCGTAGGTCATCCTAATTCCTCGCAAACCAGGGGCAATACACCCTGAAGTGAAGGTAGAAGACTTAAACCAATTTGAAGAGAATGTTCGTCAAAAGACTGGCCACTTATATCTCAGTAGTGAAGCATCAAACCAGAGCTCTCACTACTTTGTTCTACTTTCCTGGGTTTCATCTTATCATTAAAGCTGTTTTACCTAACTTCATTATTTACTATGATCATGTCAAGTAACAATTTACATTGCTAAACTCTATACATCAGGGTCAAGTATATGTCTTCTTGAATAAAATACATATTACTCTATGCATCAGGGTTAAACATCTGTCTGCTTGAATAATACACTTATTGCCTTGTACCAAAAGAACCCCCTGAAAGGAAGCCCATTACACACAGTAGGACTGTGACGAAGCACAAGGGCACTCATCAAACAAAGCGACTTGAGGATCACGAAACTTGAAACGACAGACAAACGGAGAAATAGGCGCAATACCTTAAAAAAAACAGCAAGCCAGTCCGGGGCAGACAATAAGATGAACAGTAGATGAAAGGCTATGCACATCACCATGGGAAACGCTGAATGCCTGGTGAACACCCACTCAAAGGATCATCGTCAAACCCTATTGCAAACCCAAGGCTATTGCAAAATCTGTCCCCAACATCGAAATTGCCAACTTTGAGAAGACGCCCTCTTGGATGCAGGACATTAATTCCTCAATATCAAAGCCAAGACCAACAACGAGGAGTAACGCTTGTCCCTCACGAATCAATACTGGAGCAAAAGCAACTCAAAACAAAAAGGCCCCTCGGATAAAAATTTGCTGAGCCCATTAAAGGAACACCTTCATATTAGGTGCAGGATACGAGGATTCCCCGCTTTGAGAAAATTTCTTAATTTTTTAATTGAAGACGACCAGTATCTATTTCATTGGACAAAATTCAAAGTCGGCAAAAATCGACAAAAATATGAAGTCGGCAAAAACCGACGTGGTTCGTGAAAACCCTTACCGAAAGGAGGTGTCTGATCTTGTTCTTTATTATTAACCAAGTCAACAAAGCCAAGATTGGATTACAGTAGAAATCCCAGTCGAAAGGGGGTAAAGAAGAAATCCTAGCCGTTGGGGGTATCCATTCTAGAAACCCTTTTTGAATAACTAAAACAATTAAGCAAGGTCTGGAATGGGTCGAAAACCTTTAACCCAAGTCCTCCCATGGGGGCACAATACTAAGTAAAAGATACACAACGCATGCTAAAAAATATATATAAACGCGTGGCAATCCCCGACAAGCGACAAACTCCCAAAAGAAAATTAAATCCTAACAATAATGATAACAGTAGAAAATCGGGAACAAGCGTACGATTAATAAAACGCCCGCACGAATGAGCAAATCTAAAACAAAGGTGCACGAACGGCGCAGCCGCGCAAGAACGAACAGTTTTTTTTTAAAAAAAACTACTACCGTGCTAACGTCTTGAACCAACCACAAAGGACATAAGAAAAAGTGTGCAATATTAAGCGAGGCTGGCACTCGCATATACAAACCATAATAACAGTACCCTTTTTTGTCAAAAAACTAAAATAACAGACAGGGCAATTGCTGGTAGGGCATTGGCTAGCCACAATTTTCAGATCAGGTGGGAGATGTTCCTATCCTTAGACTCCAGGGCTTCAATAAGCTCGAGCCTGTTCGATTCCAGAGCATGGATCTGTTCAACTTTCTCCTTATGTGACCGTTGAAGATCTTCAACAAAGGAAAGCCAGGCGTCCATCTGCTCCATAATGAAATCTTTGACATGTGTGACGAGACTTTCGACCAGATGAGGGCATGCTTCCAGCTGTTTGAACTCAGCTAGTATGCAGTCCTTCATGGCGTCCATTTTACCAGCAATGATCCATTTATCCAATGGGTCTGTGTGCACCCTGGGGTACGACCTAGCTGGACATTGAGCTATGAAATCTTCAACAGATTGAGAATGACAGTAGTTAGGGATAGGTATAGGCTCCGGAATTGTTGTGGGGTCCAAGATAAAGGATGAGGAAACCAGATGACTGAGGGCAGCCTGGAACTCTGAGTTAGGAAGTCTGTCCAGCAAACTACCACTTGAAGTGTCAGCGGTACTCAAGACCTCCTTGTCTCGAGGCACCTGTTTGGCACCAACCTTCCTCGTTGGCTTCTTCCGGAATTTCTTAGACATGAGGAATTCCATCCTTGGGCGACCTGTCTCAGGAAAAGTTTGAAATGAACTCAAACAACAACCATGGAAAGAGATACGTCCTAGCTAAATTCGGGTGTAAACAAAGACATCTCTTGAAAACATTTCGCCAAGCAGGTCACATACAAATACCAAGCTTTGGTATGCTAAAGGAAAATGCTGGAGGGTCCGCGTCCATCGGGATGATCACAAAAGAGTAAAGTAAGACAACACAAATGAAAAGAAGCCTACCCAGAAAAATCATCGTACCCCGGGCTCAAGAGAAAGTCTGCCGAGACAGATAAATACTGCTGCAAATATCAAATCAGAGCGATGGATTTTTTAAAAAAGAAAAAAGAAAACAAAGCCCTCCTTGGAAAATTAAAGCAAGAATCTCAAATGGGGTTTACCTGATGAAACCCTCGAAGGAGCTCAACTATAACTCAATTACCCTTTAAAAAAAATTAGAGTGACAGGAAATGGGCTTTAAATAATAAGGAAGAGAAAAACGCAAACATCCAAAGGATCCTCGCCACGTCAGCCTAAAACTCATATACTGGCGTAAACATCCCATCGGAAGCCAGCTGGCACCAGTTCGAAATAATGACAGGGTAGTCCAATCGCCTTTCACTCAGGAAAGAGATAACACCATTGGAGCAACTATAATCCTTGAGCGAAGGACCCACCAACAAACCTACACAACAATGTGTGATCATACGTGTCGAAGCCAGTAATTCCTCATTGAAAGGAATCACAAGCTTCGAGGGGCAAGTGTTAATCCCTAAAAAATCCACGCACACATTGTACGAGGAATATGTTGCTAACATCATCAGGGTCATTCACACACTAAGGCACTTGAAGTATTAGTAACAGAAAAGAACAGTCACAAGAGCAAGTGCTGAATGTCAAGCCCAGAACAAATTAGGTCGACCAAGTATAACCGGACGACACGATGCAGTGTGCGGTCCTAAAACTTGGGTCCAAACCAAGATTCAGTCGCGGATACTAAGACCGGTTACTCATACGGAAATGAGGCTATACCAAGCATCCATGTGAAGCAGGTCGCTCATCCAACATGAGCCAGAACGATCACATCCTGCAGAAGCAATAAGAAAGCGAGCATCCCTAAAAATAAAGCAATCGGTCGCGCAGGGAACAATGAAGAACCAATCCCAGACTTGCATCCCGTTCCTACAAGGCCTCCTAAAAATGGTCGCCTGCACAGAAACGCCCACTCTTACGAACCCGCTCAAACTACATAAGGCGTCCTACCCAAAAAGCTATCTACGCATGACAGCCTAAGACAGCTAACGACAACTGGCGACAACTGGCCAATGGCCCGATTGTAATTAGCAGAATTAGAGATTTACAAGGTGGGAAACGGATTTCAAACCAAGGACTCACCCATAAATACGCTATGGCTACTACTGAAAAGAGGGGAGGAGATGGGAAGAAACACGAAGTGCTGCCAAACTCTGCCGCAAACCACGGATCTGGCCATGGCATCAAGCTCAATTTCGTGATTCAGAGAGAACAAAGACATCATCAATCTCAATCATCCATCCATCCTCTTTCTCCTCAAATTCAACCATCTTCTTATATAATTTCCTAGATTAAAGTATATAAACAAGGTTGTATAAGGCGAAAATGGAAGTGTATGATACAGAGAGAATTGATGTACTTTGTAATTCATATCATGAGATTAGAAATCACCTTCATAGTGGACGTAGGCCTCATTAACAGCCGAACCACTCTAAAACCTCGTCTCTATTTTTACCTTTTTTCGGCATTTTCTACTTTGAATTACTGATTGAATACAGCTCCACTTTATTCCCAACCAAATTGGTGAAGTACAACTTTGTACCTGAGGTGTTTGGACCATTTTTGGTGTAAACATTATTCATTAAAGCACCAACCACTCACATTAGATATGTATAGTTGCGGTCAATGGTTGTGTCGGTCGGTTCCGGGTAGTCTTACACCGCAACTCAATCTAACATCGTGTTCTTTTGGGCTTGATGCACTAACCTCTCACATTAGATCTATATTGTTACGGTTGCTGGATGTGTAGGGCGGTTCTGGGCAGTCTTACACCGTAACTCAATCTAACCTCGGGTTAGGCATATTCATCTTTTACTAAATTTACATATTTACCCTTTATATTCATATGTAAATTATCCATAATTATTGCCATTCAAGTCATGCCTCATTTACCCACTAAATCATGTTCATAATTTTTAGGTATATAAATTACACCAATTTATGCCAATATTCATTTATATGATTATGGGCCAAACTATGCCATTAATTTGAAATTTAAGGTTTTTCTCCACGTTACCCCCATCATACATTCGCAAAATTCACATAGAATGTTAGGATCGCAACTTAGCCTAACTTATATACAAAAAGGGAAAGAAAGGAGCATGTACCATTCCTACAACATAAAATAATAAGGATCTAACTAAACATGTGTTATATAAATTTGGCATAAAACAATGAACTTACATTTTTGGATCCAATTAACGTGAATCTTAACCATATGAAATTACACAAATCCAACTAGACATGTAAATATAAACTTGCAATTTGGATCCAATTAATATGAATCTTAAGCACATAAACGGGGACTTACATAGAATTACACAAATCCAATTAGACATGTAGATGTGAACTTGTATTTTGGGTCCAATAATCATAGATCTAACATATGAGAATGTAGATCTAAACATATATATGACTTAGCCTAAAAACTTGCATGTAACATAACATGAAAGAGTCACCAAATTTACATAATACACGATTGCTTTAACATACAAAATAAGTCCAATAAACCACAATAGTCTCATAGGCATATATGATAGAATTGTTTGAAGAATGGACACGAATCAACATCACCATTATCTAGCAACTTAAGCACAACTCTAATTTTCACTTTATTACAAATGATAACTTTTAATTGTTCACATCTAAATAATAACAGGACTTACAAACAAAGAAAAAACTTGTTTTTCTGGGATCTGTTTTCTGAAACTGAAAAGCAATACCTTGACGTAGACTATCGATTCTCTAGATTAGATTCGTAGTTTCTAACTTGCTTTCTAGTTGGAGAAAAAAGGTGACTATGCTAGGTCAACCATGGACAGCATGGTGGCTCCTTGGAATGAAATTGTGTGATTTAGGGTTGAGGACTAGGGTTGCTTATATAGAGGTTTAGACTTATGTGAGCCGTTAGATCATCCTAGGAGCAATCAGAACTGCCCAGACTGGATTGAATTATCCAGAAATTGCCACCTATGCCCTAGTGACTCAACAACAAGTAATAAAATCGTCACTGTTTGGATCTGGGCGAGGGGGTCGACCACTATAGGGGGGTCGACACCCCAGTCGACACCCATCTTAGGGGGCTATGTCGACCCCCTTGGGGGGAGCCGACCCCTATGGGCGGGATTTTTCCTGCCCAGCTAATTTACGTGATTTTCAAAATTCAAACTATTTTTTTTACTAAATTATTTAATTCTATAATTTTCTATTTAAACATGAAATCTTCTGAACTCCATAACTTCCTCATACGGAGTCTGATTCACGCAAACTCGGACTCTATCTCAAGCAGAATTCCGAGAAGAATGCAATGGCGTATCCCGTTTCCCTTAATTCTCACTTTAAGTATTCTTTAATTCGTTACTTCAATAAATATAGAAAATACAGGGTGCTACATAACACGTCACCCCCCTCCGGTGGATGCCTCGTGCTGACCAATTTGTTCATTATGTGGGATTTAGTCCCTTTACAATCTGACCCCTTTTGGGTTTCCTTTTAAATTCTGGGAAGAGGGTTTTCCATACCCTTGAAAATGTTTGGTAATCTTTTTCCTAAGGATTCTTATCGAATTCACCTCAACCTTTTCATAATTTCCCATAATTGGCTTTGGCTGAGGAATCTAACGATGGTTTCCCCGAGGGTACTGCAGTGATTAGTCTCGTGTCCATTCATCAGGTAATGGCATTAAGGCCCTCCTATTTTCCTCTCTTCTTTGGGCTTCTTCTTCATGAATGGCCAATACTTGAGTTCGTGTTTGGTTAGAAAGTAAACATTCTCTATCTAGTGAAGTAGTATTCCTCGGGTACCCTCGGCGTATGCTTTTCTCTCTACTGCTGGGGTCTAATCCTCTTGTGATTTAGCCTAGCTGCAGTGCCTATACTTTCGTTCTTTCCTCCCGTAACATATTGAAATTGAGGTGACGTCTCTTTAGACCATTTTTTTGCAAAGTGGTTGAAATCATCCATTATTTCTCGTTCATCTGTCATTCCTTTAAGTTGCCTGTAGATAGCATTCTTTAGGTGAGAGAAAACGCTAGTATCTACTGATGTAGATACACTAGCTGGGAGCGCTAAGGTTTGCCTTACGTGGGAAAAGATATCATCTCCAGTATCGTAAGCATGTAGTTCCATTTTTCCTTTCCGTTTTATCACCCGCAAGGCTTCAGCTCTTAACCTTTGCTCCTCCATCACCCTAGGGTTGGTGGTTTTTGACTTATCCGCTCGAGATCCTGAAAACTTTTGTCGAGGTCTCTTACTCATAACTTTGCTTCTTCAAAGCTAGTCCAATCCAGGACAGAACAGCTCAGGTATATATATGATGGGGTTAACCAAAGGATCAGAGGTTCAAGCCCTCCTTCTAGCACCAAAATATTAACAATATTTTTCGTCAACACCGGAGATGGGTCTATTATGGCAGATCTAAAGGAAAAATAGGCGGTTCGTCTATAATTGGGTTAAATCGGATCACCACCCTATATATTGAAAGGAGGAGTGGGATCATTAAGGACTACTAGAATGGATCTACACTCAGGGAAGGATATATATCCTCCTTTTCGAGGACATATTGAGACGGGAGTCCATGCTTATCTGGAAAATGAACGGTAAACTACGAAAGTGATAATTGGAATTAACAATATAAATATACCGAGCAATTTTCTATAAGAAGATCCCTTTTTATTAAATTTTCATTTGGAGTACATGAACATAATAGGAGAAACTCTCTGGTTTATCTAACCGTTAAGCTTCTTTGAAGAGTACTAGTATGAAGAGAAATTGACCCTCCAAAATGTGACCCTTGGGGTCTTATTTATAGTGGTCCTAGGCTCCTTCCGTTGTTGGGCTATTGGGCATGTGGGGGCCTTTGCCGATCACTTTTTCCTTGGTTTCGGGCGCTTGGCTTCTGGTCGTCTTTGGAGTATCAGTTATGTTCTTCAGATGGTATTTGAGCCTTTGTTAACAGCTCCTGAACGTATGCTCTCAGACGTAATCTTTCGGATGTAGGCCTCCAGCTTTATCGTGAACACTTAGAGGAGCTTTCCCTCATGATGTACATAGATGATTGCTGGTTCGAAGTCATTGTGGGTTTCGGTACTAGGTAAATCAATATGGGTGGCATGTATCTCCACCTGGGTCTCAGTTAGCCTTTCGG
This sequence comes from Allium sativum, assembly GCA_030737875.1. Classification (NCBI taxonomy): domain Eukaryota; kingdom Viridiplantae; phylum Streptophyta; class Magnoliopsida; order Asparagales; family Amaryllidaceae; genus Allium; species Allium sativum. The sequence continues at coordinate 68,330,547 of CM060909.1, read as the reverse complement.
TATTCATGCGGCAGACGCTCCAGAAGCTAGTTCTGGATGATCCTTGCGCACTCTTGGGTTAGTACCTTTGATGCCCTCACCTTCAGGTGTATCGATTTTTAGGTAGGTCATTACCGATAATCCTTCCGGGTTTTAAGGAGGGGAGCTCATGCCTTCTCCTTTCTTAGTTCCTGTCTTAGGGAGCTTCCTCTATGAAATCTCCTTTCGAATAGGTCATGTCGAAAGGATTTTTTTCAGATGCGCTTTGTAGGAATTTTGCAGACTTTGAGTTTCTTCCCTTCAGGAAGGTGTCGGTTTGTGTTGCTGCTTTCTTCTTTCAGGGGACTTTCCTACGCCTGTATTCTTCTGACACCCCTTCATTGCCAGCTAGCCTTAGAGTCAATTTTGATGTTAACAAATGATTTGTTTGATTAGCTCCATGAAGACAAGGTGTTTTCCAAAATGGATTTGGCAACGGGATTTCACCAACTAAGAGTGACTTGGGATAGTATGTTGATGATTGCTTTTAGGGCACCGTCCAGATTCTATAGTTGACTAGTGATGCCATTTGGATTGACTAACACACCATCATATTTTATGGATCTTATGAATAGAGTTTTCAAAAACCAGTTAAACAAGTTCGTGCTTGTGTTTGTAGATGATATATTTGGTTTATTCCAAGGCTGAGGAGGAATAAAAGACGCACTTGAGAATTGTTTTGGAAAAATTACGTAAACATCAGCTGAAGGATAATTTTTTTGAAATGCCACTTCTGGAAGGACCAAGTGAGATTCTTGGGTCATGTCACATCAGTAAAAGGAAGAGCGGTGGATCCCACTAAGGCGGCAGCTATACAAGATTACAACGACCAAAGAATTGTGTTGCATATTAGGAGTTTCCTTGGTTTAGATGGATACTATCAATGATTTATGAAGGATTCATGTACGATAGCAATACCATTAACAGGGTTAATGAAGAAGAATCAGGTCTTCTTATGTGATGCGAAATTCAGGATCGTGAAGGAGAGATTGACTAGTGATCTTGTATTGAATATTTCAAGGGGGAATGAAGATATGGTGGTATATAATGATGTATGTGGCACTGGACTTGGAGAAGTGTTAATGCAGAAATATAGAGTTGTGGTTTACGCGAGTCGACAATTAAATATGCATGAAAGGAATTACCCGAATGTGATTTGGATTTAGCGGCGATAATTTTTGGTTTGAAGATTTGCAGTCATTACTTGCTGGGAGTTAGATTGGAGTTGTTTACTGATCATTGGTCATTGAAATATCTTTTCTCCCAAAAGGATTTGAATCTTCGTTAGCAGGAATGGTTAGTGTTTCTGGTATCATATGATTTTGGAATGGCTTATACCCTAAGTAAATATAATGTGGTGGCCAATGCATTGAGTAGAAGACATGCAAGTTTGGGAGCCATGTTTTCAGAATGGAAGCATCTTTAGTTTTTGGCTGGATTTGATTTCGGGCAACATTGTGAGTTAGAGCCAGAGATGTTAGCAAGCTTGTCGATTAGACTGACTATCAAAAGGGTAGGAAAACGCCAAAAGCAAGACGATAAGCTTATACAAATTATACAGAGATTAGAGATGAAGTTCGAATCCAAGGGAGTTATGGATTACGAGATCGATCAAGATGATTGGCTTTGCAAAAGTGGATGACTGGCTATTCCTGATTTAGATGGATTGAGAGATAAGGTTCTGAGGGAATGTGATCACTCTAGATTGATGATTCATCTTAGTGGTAATAAGGTGTATCGATATATGAAACAAGTTTACTATTGGGAAGATATGAAGAGAGATATTGGGAAATTTATCGTGAAGTATATAAATTGTTAGTAAGTTAAAGACGAACATAAGAAACCTAGTGGATTGTTACAGCCACTGGAGGCTCCCATGTGGAAATGGGAACAAGTGCTGATGGATTACCTACGACAGGGGCAGGGAATGATAGTATTTGGGTCACCGTGGATCACTTGACCAAAACACAGGTTTTGTACCTTTCAGATCGACTAGGATGACAACAAAGTCGGCTTAGTTATATCCTTAGTAGATAGTTAAATTCCATGGAATTCCTATGAGTATTATTAGTGATTGAGATCCGTTATTCACTAGTATATTCTAGTAGAATTTGCATGAGACATTAGGAATCGAGCTATGTATGAGTATGGAATATCATCCTATGACAGATGGTCAGACCGAGTAGGTTAATCGAGTATTGAAAGACCTCCTAATGTGTTTTCTATTAGATTTTGGAGGAACATCGGAGGAAAATCTGCATTTGGTCGAGTTTTCTTATAATAACTGCTACCAGTAGAGCATTGAAATAGCACCGTATGAAGCATTGTATGGTAGACCATGTAATTATCCGTCATATTGGATAGAGACTAGAGAGAAGTTGGTACTTGGGTCGGAGTTGATAAGAGAAACATCAAATAATATTGGGCAGCTCAAGATCGTTAGAAGAGATACGCCAATAAGCAATGAAAGAATTTGGAATTCTCAATAGGAGACTTGTTATTTGTTAAGGTTTTGCCTCTAGAAATGTTTTTTGTTTCTCAAGCAAAAGAAAGTTAGCACCATGGTTTGTTGGTCAATTTTCGATTATTAAGCGTACTGGGAATCACCCTTATAAAGTGGATTTACATGAGAAGATGGTGGGTGAGCACAATGTGTTTTTTGTACCTTTCTATGGAAGTTTGCGCACGACTCGAATGTTGTGGTGTCTCTTGTTCAGATATAAGATTTAGAGGTCGAGCCCGATGTTTCTAGGTCTCGTAAGCCACTTTGCATCGTTGGGAATGACAGAAATAGCTTAGTTTGAAGGTTATCAAGCTAATCAGGGTATAATAGGGTGATAATGATGACGATTGCACATGGGAAACATAAGAGAGTATGAGATCGACCCATCCAAAACTCTTTGAGTGGTATGTCCTATATATCATATATACTTGTACCATTGTGCGTAACAACCCGAACTCCAACAGACCGAATTTTTTTCAAAATTCTAATCCATCGAAACTCATGTTGGTTATTCTTGTATCCTACAGAAAATACAGAGATATTAAATATATCAGAGCTTAGAAAACATCCCACGGCAGAATGGATAAAGTAAAATATAATCGAAATATAGCTTTACCCTGATAATAATACTGCCTAACCAGTACCCAAAGTTATCATATCCCTGCTACAAGTCTAACCTACGAGTATGTTATGAGGAGGGGTTCAGAACACAAGTTCTAGTGGTTGGATTTAAACTACACATTTTCAATAATCTTATATATATCGTTCAGTTATATTTTCTTATTTATTAGGTTACTTAGTTTAACAACAGTCAAGGCCTAGACACACGTCGTACCCATCTAATTCCTATTGGATTAACCTAATACAGTATATATGTAGCTAACCCAAATTAAGTTGCACTCTATGGTACCCACTCGCACGGTCTCCGCTATAACGTCGTAGGAATATACGCAGTCCCGAATCCTACACCGGAGTGACGTACGGATTTCTATTTTACAACACTATGTTCCGTATAGAACCACTATTGCCATGCTACTAAGCGTACTGACTTCCATCTTCGAACCATTCGATCGAATCTGATTCCATCACGGAGTAATGCCCTAGAGTCTACGATACACCACCCATAGCAGACATGCATGTATCTAGACTTTGTCACGTACGTATCATCAATCGTACACGTACGTATCATCAATCGTACACGTACGTTTCATCAATCGTACTCTATGCCTAAACCACACATATTCTCTACTACGCACCGAGTTCTGTAACTGGGCTGTACAAGAAACGTGATACTCGGTCAGGAGCTTTTCCATATTTGTTCAAGCCTGCCTTTAAGGACCTCAAAATAAAGATATTCAGTATGGTCAGCTTTTTATGGTGGCTATGGGCCCACCCACGCCCTCCCTCAACTAGTAAATACTACAAGAGCTCAGCAACACATCTCTAATCAAACAATATAAACATCGATTTTGTATCTCCCTAGCCACCATGCCTTGATAGAGAAAGGTGGATGGCATCTTGGTTTTAGCTCTAGTGTAACACCCCATATTTCATGTGAATATTAAAGTAACAAATTAAAGAATACTTAATTTTAAAAGTGAGAATCAAGGGACACGTGTTATGCCATTGCGTTCGTCTCGGAATTCTGCTTGAGATAGAGTCCGAGTTTGCATGAATCGGACTCTGTATGAAGAAGTTATGGAGTTCAGAAGATTTCATGTTTAAACAGAAAATATAAATAATAATTAAACATCTCAAAGCAAGTTCAAAATTTGAAATTCAAGCATAATAGGCTGAGCGGAAAAATTCCCGCTCAGGGTGTCGACCCCCTAGACAGAGGTGTCGACCCCCCTATAGGGGTGTCGACATAGGTGTCGACATAGGTGTCGATCCCTCTATAGGGTAGTCGACCCCTTTTGGCCCAGATCTGGCCGATGACATGTTTTGCCACGTGTCACTCCCTGATTCGATGTGTAATGTATTTTTCTACTATGAACGATTCTGATGACTTCTAGACTGATCTGAATACTCTAAATCTCCCTATACACCTATAAAAAGACCTTTAAACCTATTGTTTTCTACACATGATTTCAAAAGCGTTTGTATGCTTCTAAAACCTGAAGTGACCTAGCCTCCACCTTAATCAATCAAATTAGAGTTTTCAAGTTAACAAGCAAAGTCTACGTCAAAGGAATAGCTAATCAAATTCAGAAATCAGAACCCAAAATTCAACATCGTTCTATAATTTGTAAGTTCATGTTACTTTCAGAAATAAAAGTTAATTATGATTCTAACATTGTAATAAATATGAATCTGAGATTATGCATATTTCTATCTGTCTTTCTATATCCATTGGATCTATCTCATTGATAATATTATGTCCATTCTTTGCCTTTCTTTCCTTCTTCCCTTTTTGTTTTTATAGCCAGGCTACTGCGAGCCTGAGCCCAATCTCATAAGAGATGAATGTACGTTGGAAATAAAATTGGGCATAATATATGATTTGGCCATGACAAGTGCTAAAATTGGGCATAATATAAGATTTGAACATGACCAGCGCCAAAATTGGGAAAAGTATTAAATTATGTATAATTGGGCATAACTAATTTGTAAATGATTTAAGGACATAACACAAGTTGAATTTAAAACGTAAAGTGTATTGAACATATGACCGGTGATTTGAGGCATAAAGTATATTGGACATACGACTTGGGGTTTGGGGCGTAAATTGAACTGTAAACATGTAAAGCATAGTACATGTTGTGGCAAGACCTAAAATTTGGGGCATATATATATATATATATATATATATATATATATATATATATGACTTGGAAGAAGGAGGTTATTTTATATAGTGATGTATGAAAACCTATAGTAGGATAGGGATAATTGTTAAATGTGAACGCGCTTAAAGTAGGATTTTGGGGTAATTAGCATGCACTGTAATTAAAGGCTATAATTTGGCATAGCTTATACTGTGAAACATGACTGGCGGTTCTTAGAGAATATTTTGTGCGGTGCAATATGACAAAACCTTAGTGCATGTATTATATCGTGATTTTGTTGTATGACAATTATAGCAAATTTTGGGAAAATTGGGTGTAACTTATTTTGAGTAATAACTTGAATTTGAATTTATGGGGCATAACTTGCAATCAGCTTTGTTGGAGTATAACCTGAGAATGGGACATGACTAGTTTTGTGAATTTGGGATAATTAGCATATAAAATCTAGACTTGGACATATATGGTAAATATGCTAAAAGATAAACATGCTTAACCCGAGGTTAGATTCAGTTATGGTGTAAAATTTCCCGAAACTGCTCGACACATCCAGTAACCGTAACATCACGTATCTAAAATTAGAGGTTAGTGCATCATGCCCAAGAAAAACCCGAGGTTAGATTGAGTTATGGTGTAAAACTGCCCGGAACTGCCTGGCACATCCAGTAACCGCAACAACATAGATCTAATGTGAGAGTTTGGTGCATTAATAAATCAATTAATGCTAATGAACAAGACATGTTAAGAATGGTAGGGTTAAGTTAACTAAGGCAACACTAAACCATTATTACATGTTAATTAGACAGGAAGATGGGGTTAAGTAAATTTAGAACACTTAACCGTTATAACATGTAAATTAGACAAGAAGGTGGGGTTAAGTAAATTTAGAACCCTTAACCATTATAACATATTAATTAGACGAGTGAGCAGGGTTAAGCTAACCAGTACAACATGATGAATAAGTAGGGTTAAGTTAATAAGAAACACTTAACCAATATGACATGATGAATAGGTAGGGTTAAGTTAAAACAAGAGAGCAACACTTAACAAATATAACAGAAAGCGTGGAAGGGTTAAGTTAACACAAGAAGGCAACACTTAACCAATGTAATATGACAAGTGGGTGGGTTAAGTTAACTTGAATTGATTGATGACACTTAACCAATATAGCATGATGAACGCGCGGGGTTGAGTTAATAATAAACACTTAACCAATTTAACTTGGTGAACGAATGAGGTTAAGTTAATGGGAAATACTTAACCAATATAACATGACGAATGAACAGAGTTAAGTTAATAGGAAACACTTAACCAATACAACATGATGTGTGGGGAGGTTAAGTTAACATGAATGGGCAGCACTTAACCAATACTACATGAACAAAGTGGATAGGGTTAAGGCAAGCTTATGCAATAATACTGATTGACCTGATAAGTAGGAGGGATAAGTAAAGTTTGGGTAGGTGGGTAATATTAGTACATATAGGCCCACAAACTTAACCATTAATTAAACATGTTCGAATCAGTGGGAGGGTTAAGTACATCTCGTGTAGGTGGGTAATATTTTTATATATAGGCCCACAAACTTAACCAGTAGGAAACCCTAGTAACGGGGACCCATTTCAGCAGTGACCCACATTTATGTATCACAGTACCTTGAACTAGGCAGGGTGGGGCACGATTACTGGGCTGATTATAAGTGGTCAAAATAGCGGCAGGGGGTACGTAAGTGTAGGTTTCGACGGATTACGAGCATGCACATACTACGGAGTGGGAAAACGCAAGCATTGGGTACCAGTTGCTATACACTGTGCATCTTGAATCGTGTTGGGTTGCTATCATAACGATTGATACAGCTTATGGTGCGACCAGCACAGGGTATCTACACACAAGAGAGGGACGATTGACACAGACACATGGAACATTAAAACAAGTAGGGAGCCGATCGATAGGGTAGTAAGGGTACATCTAACATCTTCATGGCAATTAGGGTGATTGAGGTAAGATCCTCATACTAGATGTACACCTGAAGGCTACCATAATTGTGGGGATTGGGATCACATTGTAATATTATCATTTTACACAGATTACTAGTTGGGACACTAGTTAGGCTATGCAGAGATATAGAAATTAGAGTAACAAGGTAGTAGCGAAGCAGAGAAAGAGAAGAAGTGCACTCAGTTTATCTTGTCTTCTCATATCTATGCTACTCGTATGTTATCTTGTTATCCTTGTTATCACGGTATTGTCTTATATTTAGTTTATTCATGTCATGAGTGCTTTTGCCTATTTACATGCTGAAAGTCGCTGGACATACCAGACTTATGTTTGACCTAGTTTGTTTCACCTCTTTTCTTCCGTTCCTTCCCCCCCACCCAAGGTTAACAGGGAGGAAATGTTACCACTTAGATCAGTTTTCTTTCCAAGCTCGAAGATAGTTAACGTATTTCTTTGGACTCTCTCTTCCACTGCTATGGCTGGTTCATGCTTTATTGGGGAAATATCATTGTTATTTTTATGCTTCTTTTATACTTGAAAGTTTTTTATCAAGACAGAAGTTCTATGTATTGTTTTTAAGTGTGATTGAGACCATTATTGTAAAAGGTTGACTGAATCACATTGTTTATAAAATGACTTTATTTTCCGCTGCTTTATTTGTCTGTCTTGTAATTTATCTGCATCTTTTACCTAAAACGCTCCATCGAAGTTAAGGCATTCCCTTTGTGAGTAACCTTAAAGTAGGTCGGGTGTTACACTTGGTATCAGAGCCAAAGGTTACCGGATCAGATAAAAGATTGGAAAAATTATTTTCAAAACGGTTTTAAAAGAAGCATTTTCTAAAGAAAAAGTTTTGTTTTAAAGGCATATTCCCCAAAGCCATATGCACTATCTTTTGATCCTCTGTTTGAATCCTTGTTTCCTTCTTTCCTGAGTCTTCGGGGCTCCTGGCTTTCGGGGAGGTAATCTCATCGCGGCATAGTTCCATCGGCTTAATGAGACTACGACACCTGTCAAAGGAGGAAGAAGTGCCCAACCTCCGTCCATAGTCACTGTAGTTTCACCTGCGGCTAATTCTCTTCCAAGCTTTGTAGGGTTTTCCATGCGATGGAGGCAGCTTTCAAGAGACTTGTCAACAAGTTACACAAAGATGGCAAAGATGAGAATAAGGGGGTTTGGCTAAGGAACACAACCCAAGGATGAGAATCCCATGGATATGGACTTGGTTCACAAAGGAGGGAAGAACAGAAAAATCTAAGACGAGAGGAAGTGTCGTTATTATGGTATAACGGGTCATAAAATTAAGGATAAGGGCAAGAACTAAGGACAAGATTTTCAGGAAGGCAAGTGCATGCTCTCACCGCCAGCGTACCTGAGAGAGAGGTAGTAAAGTTTCTGTTGAAAAAGTCTAGTTTTCTTTTTTTTGATCATCCTGTTAGTACTCTTTTTGACTTTAGCGCTTCACATTCGTTTATATCTGTTTCCATAGTTGAGTCTCTGCACCTTAGTACTTGTATAATAGAAGATCCCATTATTGTCTCAAATCTGGTTAGTGGTTCGGCTCGTTTATCTTTGGTTTGTAAGGATTTGAGAATAGCTATATTAAGTATTGAGTTTAAGTGTAATGCTTATGATTATGGTTTCATGGGCTATGGATTTATTCTAGGCATGGATTGGTTAGCTAGTAATTGTGAAACGAGGGTAGTTAGACTTTCGACTTGCCTCGGGATTACCCTCAAGATTTTGTGCGATCCTAAGGGATCAGTTTGTCTTGGCTACCTAAAATCACTTGATGCATCTATCGACGATTTGCGATCCGTTAGAGTAGTCCATGAGTATGCAGATGTTTTTGATCAGGTTAGGGTTTTATCCCGTAAAAGATGAGATAGACTTCCGCATATATCTAGTTGACAATGCAAGCCAGTTGCATTACCTGTATGACACATGACTCAAAGCGAAAGGAAGGGGTCAGTAAACAAGTAAAGAATTACTTGAGAGAGGGTTCATAAGGCGAAGTACTTCTAAATGGGGTGCTCCAGTCATTTTCGTTACAAAGGTGGATGGTTCTCTTCGCTTGTGCATAGACGATAATTTGGAATGAGGAAGAACATGCTTTGAATCTAAGGGAAGTCTCGAATACCCTCCAAGCGCATCAGCTTAAGGCGAAGTTCTCCAAAAAAAAATGTCATTTTTGGAGAGAAGAAGCAAGGTTTCTACGACATATGGCACCCAAAGAATGGGTAGCAGTAGTTTCGCAAAAGTAGTTGCGGTGCAAGACTGGAAGGTCCCAAGGAATGCAACAGAAGTAAGAAGCTTTCTTGGACTAGCAGGCTAATATAGGAAGATAATTTAGGACTTTGCGAAGGTATTAGCCCCACTTACAAGATTGACGGAGAAGAATATAATCATCTTAGTATATACACTTAGTAACATGGTTAGCATCTGTTTATTTTCAAGAGATAGTTCTGCGAATGTTAGCATGACACGGCAGAAGTTGTAGTGCCAAGTATACTATAAAAAGAAAAGGAGGAATGGGAGGCGATAGTGAAATGAATTCCAACGCATATTCTAGCAACAGAAATTAAGAAGCTGCGCAAATCATGAAGTTAAGACAGTCAGGGCAATATGGAATGAAGCTCAAGAAGATGAGACTTAGAAGACTGAAGACTAGGTACGCACATAATACCGTTTTTTAGGGTATATCATTGATCTCTCTTTTTCTGTAAAATTTATTTGCCGGTCTTTATCCTTTTAGTATATCCTCTCGATCCTATCCTCGATCCTTAGGTAGAAGCCAATGGATGTAAACATGTGTTTGAGACATGTTATGTTGGTGGATGCAAGTGGATGTAAGTGTTTGCTAGTGATTGCTCGTGGATGCATATACACACATTAGGCACTAGATCGGCTCAGTCACTTTTATATTGCATATGCATGAGTGAACTTCTATATATATGAATTGAATCTTGATGTGTTGTCATATGGATGTTGCATTTGTATGAATGATTGTGCACTCATGTAGAAGTTTTAAAGTACGATTAGGAATAATTGCATACATGATGGACTCATGGCACTGACATAATTCGCATTAAGGAGGTCAACTGAATCAGTAGACCACCTGATTATGCATTAGATAAGGACATATACACACACTATGCATACGTTTATGAAAAGCATTATAAATCTTTTTTAAGGACAATAGACACCGGTGATTGAATGGTTGAGTAGATGGATGTTGGATGTTAGGATACATTCTCCTTGACATGGAGATTTCGGGGACGAAATCCTTTAAAGGAGGGGAGAATGTAACACCCCGTATTTCCTGTGAATATTAAAGTAATGAATTAAAGAATCTTAATTTTAAAAGTTAGGATTAAGGGAAACGGGATACGCCATTGCGTTTGTCTTGGAATTCTGCTTGAGATAGAGTCTGAGTTTGCGTGAATCGGACTCCGTATGAAGAAGTTATGGAGTTCAGAAGATTTCATGTTTAAACAGAAAATATAAATAATAATTAAACATCTCAAAGAAAGTTCAAATTTCGAAATTCAAGCAGAATAGGCTGAGCGGGAAAATTCCCACTCACGGTGTTGACCCCCAGGGGGAGTCGACATAGGTGTCGACCCCCAATAGGGGGTGTCGACATAGGTGTTGACCCCCCTATCGGGGAGTCAACCCCTTTTGGCCCAATTCTAACCGATGACGTGTTTTGCCACGTGTCGCTCCCTGATTCACTATGTTACGTATTTTTCTGCTATGAATGATTCTGATGACTTATAAACTGATCTGAAGGCTCTAAATCTTCCTATACCCCTATAAAAAGATCCTTAAACCTATTGTTTTCTACACACGAATTCATAAGCATTTGTATGCTGCTAAAACCTGAAGTGACCTAGCCTCCACCTTAATTAATCAAATTAGAGTTTTCAAGCTAACAATCAAAGTCTACGTCAAAGGAATAGCTAATCAATTTCAGAAATCAGATCCCAGAATTCAAGACCATTATGTAATTTGTAAGTTCATGTTACTTTCAGAAATAAAAGTTAATTGTGATTCTGACATTGTAATAAATCTGAATCTGAGATTATGCCTATTTCTATCTGTCTTTCTATATCCACTGGATCTATATCATTGATAATATTATGTCCATTCTTTGTCTCTTCTTTCCTTCTTCCCTTTTTGTTTTTATAGCCAGGCTACTGCGAGTCTGAGCCAATTCTCATAAGATATGAACGTACGTTGGAAATAAAATTTGGCATAATACATGATTTGGACATGACTAGCGCAAAAATTGGGCATAATATATGATTTGGACATGACCAACGCTAAAATTGAAAAAATATTAAATTATGTATAATTGGGCATAACTGGTTTGTAACTGATTTGAGGACATAATACATGTTGAATTTAAAACATAAAGTGTATCGAACATATGACTTGAGATTTGAGGCATAAAGTATATTGGACATATGACTTGGGGTTTGGGGCATAAATTGAACTGTAAACATGTAAAGCACAGTACATGTTGTGGTAAGACCTAAAATTTCGGGAATATATATATACATATATATATATATATGATAGTTTATGACTTGGATGAAGGAGATTATTTTGTATAGTGATGTATGAAAACCTATAGTAGGATAGGGATAACTGTTACATGTGAACGCGCCTTAAGTGGGATTTTGGGGTAATTGGCATGCACTGTAATTGAAGGCTATAATTTGGCATAGTTTATATTGTGAAACATGATTGGGAGTTTTTAGAGAATATTTTGTGCGGTGCAATATGACAAAACCTTAGTGCATGTGTTATATCGTGATTTTTGTTGTATGACAATTATTGCAAATTTTGGGAAAATTGGGTGTAACCTATTTTGAGTAATAACTTGAATTTGAATTTATGGGGCATAACTTGCAATCAGCTTTGTTGGGGTATAACCTGAGAATGGGACATGACTAGTTTTGTGAATTTGGGATAATTAGAATATAAAATCTAGACTTGGACATGTATGGTAAATATGCTAAAAGATAAACATGCCTAACCCGAGGTTAGATTGAGTTGTGGTGTAAAACTGCCCGGAACCGCCCGGCACATCCAGTAACCACAACAACACCTATCTAATGTGAGAGGTTAGTGCATCATGCCTAAGAAAAACACGAGGTTAGATTGAGTTGTGGTGTAAAACTTCCCGGAACCGCCCGACACATCCAGTAACTGCAACAACATAGATCTAATGTGAGAGGTTGGTGCATTAATAAATCAATTAATGCTAATGAACAAGACATGTTAAGAATGGTAGGGTTAAGTTAACTAAGGGAACACTTAACCGTTATAACATGTTAATTAGACAAGAAGATGGGGTAAAGTAAATTTAGAACACTTAACCGTTATAACATGTAAATTATACAAGAAGGTGGGGTTAAGTAAATTTAGAACACTTAACCATTATAACATGTTAATTAGACAAGTGAGGAGGGTTAAGTTAACCAGTACAACATGATGAATTAGTAGGATTAAGTTAATAAGAAACACTTAACCAATATGACATGATGAATGGGTAAGGTTAAGTTAAAACAAGAGAGCAACACTTAACCAATATAACAGGATGCATGGAAGGGTTAAGTTAACACAAGAAGGCAACAATAAACCAATGTAACACGACAAGTGTGTGGGTTAAGTTAACTTGAATTGATTGATGACACTTAACCAATATAGCATGATGAACGCATGGGGGTAAGTTAATAAGAAACACTTAACCAATTTAACTTGATGAACGAATGAGGTTAAGTTAATGGGAAATACTTAACCAATATAACATGACGAATGAACAAGGTTAAGGTAATAGTAAACACTTAACCAATACAACATGATGTGTGGGGAGGTTAAGTTAACATGAATGGATAACACTTAACCAATACTACATGAACCAAGTGGATAGGGTTAAGGCAAGCTTAACCAATAATACGGATTGACCTGATAAGTAGGAGGGTTAAGTAAACTTTAGGTAGGTGGGTAATATTAGTATATATTGGCCCACAAACTTAACCGTTAATTAAACATGTTTGAATCAGTGGGAGGGTTAAGTACATCTCGTGTAGGTGGGTAATATTTGTATATATAGGCCTACAAACTTAACACGAAGGAAACCCTAGTAACGTGGACCCATTTCAGCAGTAACCCACATAGATGTATCACGGTACCCTGAACTAGGCAGGGTGGGGCACAATTACTGGGCTGATTATAAGTGGTCAAAATAGCGGCAGGGGGTACGTCAGTGTAGGTTCCGACGGATTACGGGCGTGCACGTACTCCGTAGTGGGAAAAAGCAGGCACTGGGTACTAGTAGTTATACACTGCATCTTGAATCGTGTCGGGTTGCTATCATAAGGATTGATACACCTTATGGTGGGACCTGCACAAGGTACCTGCACGCAAGAGAGGGCCGACTGACATAGACATTTGGAACATTAATACAAGTAGGGAGCCGATCGATAGGGTAGTAAGGGTACATCTAACGTCTTCCTGGCAATTAGGATGATTGAGGTAAGATCCTTATACTAGATGTACACCTGAGGGCTACCATAATTGCGGGGATTGATCACATTGTAATATTATCATTTTACACAGATTACTAGTTGGGACACTAGTTACGTTGTGCAGAGATATAGAAATTAGAATAAAAGGGTAGCAGCGAAGCAGAGAAAGAGTAGAAGTGCACTCAGTTTATCTTGTCCTATCATATCTATGCTAATCATATGTTATCTTGTTATCCTTGTTATCACGGTATTGTCTTATATTCAGTTTATTCATGTCATGAATGTTTTTGCCTATTTACATGCTAAAAGTCACTGGACTTACCAGACTTATGTCTGACCTAGTTTGTTTTGCCTCTTTTCTTCCATCACTACCCCCCTTGGGTCCACAGGGAGGAAATGTTACCACTTAGCTCAATTTTCTTTCCAAGCTCGAAGATAGTCAATGTATTGCTTTGGACTCTCTCTTCCTGTAACAACCCGGAAAATCTGGGCCAGTTTAAAATTTTTATTTTGGCAATTTTAGCGAATTTTGATTATTTAAAATGAATTATTTTAAATAATATCGACGAGAAATTTATTTTGAATATAATTCGAACATATATAGTTATACACGTCGTCGTTAGAATATAAATAATTATATATAATTATAAAAGGAATTGAAAATGGCGCGGTAGTTCGAAAATTCGATTTCTAATTTCGAATGAATATACAGAATTCAATATAAGTCAGAATTGAACGAAACCAGAAATATTTGAATCTGTATAACTATATCTTTGTAACGAAGTTAACAAACTGGGATTTCATCTTAGAAATGATAAGATATGTCCAGTTTAAAATTAGAAATAGTCGCTGTGGAATTTATATATATTTATATATATAAGGCCCTTAAAAATAGCCGTTTTGCAAACGACCTCGGATTTCGACGAAACCAGTTTTGTTGGGTCCGTGATGTTAAGTTATTGCTAGGTTTCAAATTTCATAATTTTTCGAATCAATATGTGAGCGTGGCAAAAGAAAACGCGTTTGACCAGTTTCAGTTGATTTTAATCGACTGGAAATTGGCCATTTTTCAAATGGTCTCAGAATTCGACGAAACTAGTTTTGTTAGGACCGTATCGTCAATACGAAGCTAGAAAATATTTTTGTGGGATTTATAGAGTTAGTATGTGACCCCGGTAATTTGAAATGTACGTTTAAAATTCAATATAGTGATTTAAAAGTAAATTTAACGGAAGCTGAGCAGAACGATCAGATCAGCTTGCGATACATATCCCATTGTGTTCGGAATGGGGGTTAAACGCTATGGACGACAGGCGGTGGGCCTCGTTTCGAGGTCATATGTAAAAGTCAACTTTTTGCAAAATAAATAAATAAATAAATAAATAAAAAGAAAAATCTCCCCACTTTAACCCGCGTTGGCCCCCCCCCCTTATACTTCGAATGCATCAGAGAAAAAAAATAAGTAAATAATAAAAAAAATGGCGCCCCTCTACCCATCGCCTCCACCTCCGTTGACCGTCGCCCAACCGGAGCGCCGCCCCACCTCCCCGAGCTCCGCCTCTCTCTCCCCTTCCTCTCCCATCGAAACCGCCCCGAATCCCCAACGCCCCATACCCCAAATGGAACCCTCGCCCTAACCCTAGGACCGCCCGACGCGAGCTCCTCCGACCAGGCCCCTCGCGTCAGCCCCCCTGTAAGTTTTTAATTTATTTATTTTACTTTTATTTTTATTTAGAACATTTTAGAAACTGATTTTAAAGCATTTTAGAAAACTGATTTTAAAGCATTTTAAAAACTGATTATAAAGCATTTTAGAAAACTGATTTTAAAGCATTTTAAAAACTGATTATAAAACATTTTGAAAACTGATTTTAAAGCATTTTAAAAACTGATTATAAAACATTTTGAAAACTGATTTTAAAGCATTTTAAAAACTGATTATAAAACATTTTGAAAACTGATTTTAAAGCATTTTAAAAACTGATTTATAAAGGATTTGATTTTTTTTTACATATCGAATAGTAGAATAAAAATATGATTTTTATATTTTTAAAGTATTAAAAATATGATTTTTATATTTTTAAGGTATTAAAAATATAGTCTTTGCTATATAGGTGATGTCAAAATATGATTTTTGTTTATGTAAAGAGTTGAAAATATAATTTTTACATGATCGGGATATTAAAAATGTCATCTTTATATGTGTAGAAAGATAAAAATGAGATTTTTATAAAGATGAAATCTTTAAATTTGAAAAGGCGAAATCTTTATATAGAAAATAGCGTGATAAAAATATAATTTTTATCTATATAACATAGAAGTAAAAATTCGATTTTTATATATTGAACTTTGAAATAAAAATTCGATCTTTATATATTGAACTTTGAAATAAAAATATGATTTTTATATATGGAATAGCGAAGTGAAAATTCGATTTTTACATATGTAGTGAAAGCGGACAACGAAAGTGACAAAAAGGCGATAGCGATGAAGACTTCTGCAAAAGAAGAGCCGTGGAGCTAGGACAGCTATAAGTGAGAATTTCTCACCTTTCAATTTCTTTTCTAGTTATATATATATATATATATACTAGGATGCAGACGGTGCTTAGTAGCACCCGACACAATCGTCCACAGACCATGGACTTGTTTGTTTGGTTGCATAGATTAGTTGAATTATTTGTTTGAATTGAATTGTTGGGTGAGATGAAATTGATTTGATTGATGTGTGAATGGCGTGGGCCTTCACTAGACCGGGGATAAGGCGAGGCCTTGTCCCGTTTCTAGTATCGTGCCGTTATGCCGCCGAAATTTTCTAAAATATGTTAGAAAATAAAAATATCATTTTATTGTGTAAATGAATTGAATAGAAATTCATAGGTTGAAATAAAATGTTTTATCGTTAAAAATATAATTTTTAACGTGAATGTGAATAAATAAATATCCATTTACAAACCAGACGGTTTGTTTATGTACACTTATTTGAATGACATTGATTGGGACGATAAATTTTACACATCGCCCAACAGCACAAATAAAATAGGTGTTTGATTGTTTGAAACCCCACACGGGTGTTAGGATGAAATTTGAAGTTCACTCATCCTGATTGATTAAATATGTCGATCGATTGATTGACAGGCTGTTATAAGCGTTGAATATCTATATTTGATGCTTATACAGTGTAGTGCACTTTGGTTGATGGTTGATTATTTTTCAATGCTATGATATACATGTGTTGTATGAAAATCCATATAATTAACTTTATATGGTAATTGATTGGGCCTCATTCCAATTTGAAAAATAAAGAATATTATAAAATAAAAGTTCATGTGTTGACAGTACTCATTCATTGAGATTGGTCATGTGTTGAACGAAATATTTTGATAATAACAACTATTTTGAAAATAGAAATTTATGAAGCCGTGTTGATTAGATTGACGCCATTTTGACGTGAACGATATTTATATCGATTTTATCGATTTCGAAATGAATTGAATTGAAAACGAATTCAAAATGAATTGAAAACGATTTCGAAATGAATTGAATTGAAAACGAATTCAAAATGAATTGAAAACGATTTCGAAATGAATTGAATTGAAAACGAATTCAAAATGAATTGAAAACGATTTCGAAATGAATTGAATTGAAAACGAATTCAAAATGAATTGAAAACGATTTCGAAATGAATTGAATTGAAAACGAATTCAAAATGAATTGAAAACGATTTCGAAATGAATTGAATTGAAAACGAATTCAAAATGAATTGAAAACGATTTCGAAATGAATTGAAAACGAATTCAAAATGAATTGAAAACGATTTCGAAATGAATTGAATTGAAAACGAATTCAAATGGAATTGAAAGCGAATTGAAATGAATTCAAATTGAATTGAAATTTGAATTGAATAGAAATGAATTTTAAAATGAATTTATAAAGAAGAATTCAATTTTGATTTGAATTGAAATGGAAGTTGAAATTGCTTTTGAAATGAAATTAAAACGATTTATAAAATTCGTTTTAAATAGAAATCGACGAAGTATATATTATATATATTATATATATAATATAATGGCCTGAATAGAACGCGTCGCGCCGTGGCAGTTCGCGAATTTCGACCATTTATTTCAAACGGACATTACGGGAGATCCGACCGTCGGATTCTCCTAAAACCGAAACCGTTGGGTTCGTATCGAAAAGAGCTTTCTAATGAATGTTAGAAATTTGAAATCTAACGGTTGGATTTGGAGATACGTCCAAATCAAATTCGAAAAAGGTCGCTGTAAGTGCAGTTCGATGGCCGTTGTTGGAAATCGACTGTACGGGCCTTGATAAAATTATTAAAAATAGTAATAATTTGTGTAAAATCATAAGAAATGATTTGTGAAAGTTTGGGATGAAAAAATCCATATTTGAAAAGATAAAAATAGATTTTTATCGAAATAGACTAGTTTTGAACTAGAATTATAATTCTATTTATTTTTAAATAAATAAACTGAATTTGAAAAGGGTTTTAAAAGTAACCAGAATTTCCAATGATTGCATTGGAGTGGATTTGAATCGAAATTGTCTTCGGAATATTTCGATGTTGGAATTCGTGATTATACAGGTGTTGTTATGGAAATTTGAAAGATATATTAATATCGTTATTTTCAATACGACATTTGTTAATCGTAGGATTTGATATTGAATATAAGCCGATATATTTTCTATTCAGAGCCTTATATTGAATATCAAATGTGATTTGGGTTTGTCGTGAATGGTGTCTTCACTAACACTGTTCTTGAACCCAGTTGAGAAAAGATTAAATCTTTTTATTTAGATTTAATGAAGTGTACCAATTAAAAATGATATTTAATTGGAATTGAATTAGTATTGATTTTTGGGTTTATCGTGAACAGTGTTTTAAATAACACTTGTTCTTTAACCCGATAATTAATGGATTGATTTTTGGGTTTATCGTGAACAGTGTTTTAAATAACACTTGTTCTTTAACCTGATAATTAATGGAATGATTTTTGGGTTTATCGTGGACAGTGTTTTTAAATAACACTCATTCTTTAACCCGATGATTAATGAATGTGATTTTGGGTTTATCGTGAACCGTGTTTTTAAATGACACTGATTCTTTAACCCAGTCAAAGATTAAAACTAAGTGGAGTTTTAATGAATCTTTAATTAGATTGAAATGATCGAAAATGGAGTATCACCAGTTTTGCTCCAGGCGATAGTTAAATCTTTAATTAGATTTGAACGTGAAATGGTAATTGAATTTACCGATAACACTGTGGTGTTAGATATGAAGTATCACCAGTTTTACTTCATGGGATGAATAGGTTGAGATTGAGAAATTAAAACAAGTGATTACTTCGGTAAGTTTCGTTAATCCCGACTAGTTTGAATTGATATTCAAAAATAGATCTAAGAATAAATTCAAGGAATTTATCTTGGATAAAGTTAATGGGAACCTTTCCCTATGAATGTGAAATTTAGAAACTAACTGTCGGTTAGCCAAGCAGAATGGTTTTCTGGATATTGATCTGATGTTGGTTTCGGCCTTCGGGGTTAATATTTGGGAAATTATTCTCTTGATTAATTTACGGTTAGTGACTAATGAATTGGAATGAGGCGTATGTTGTGTTTGTGTAACACTTATTTAAAATACACGCGAGTTATTCGGAAAGACCGGGTTTATCCCATTCTGGATAACTGATACGACGATAAGTCGAAGATGAAGACGATGGTCGAAGACCGGAGGTCTTCACGTCGTTTGGGTAATTACTGATGATCTTGATTGGGCTGTACACCCAAGAAGATGGAAACAGTTAGTGATCGTCCAGACGTACTTGGAGATCGATGGATATGCGGGGTACTAGGTGCCTCCGGTTTCGTTCAGACCCAGGACGGACTTGTAAATGGACTGTGTGTCTGACATCGGATTTCATTCTGTGTGACTGATATCGGTTGCATAGGATGGTTTGCCTGTGTGGCATGCTAAGATGCAAATGATCGAGGCTTCTGTTGAAAAGCAAAGTCTTGTGGTGATGATCAAAGCAAGGCCTTTGTGGCGTAGCTTTGTGTAACGTTTGATTCGCGAGTTTCACACCCGGTATGAACCAAAAACGGGAGACGGACCTCAGGGAGGACTTGCGTTTCTTTCTAGCTAGAAGTGGCGTCAGTGGTTTTACACGCCCTGACGAGTTTGACTTATGTTGTTGTTGCTGTTGCGAGGCGCCTCGGATTGATCGGTCGTTCTCGAACCGATGGAGTCATTTAGTTGGCTCATTTACACCCCATAGGGTGGGGAAACGTAGTGTTCAGGCATTTTAATCCACATCGGTGGACCGGCCCTGTCGCTCCAAGGGCCCACCTGAGTCTGGGTCCTGTGGCTCGGGCTAGAGAGTCACGAATCGGTTGAGGACTATCTTTTGCCTCGGTTCATAGACGGAAATCCAATTTCCAAATACGTGACATGTGCGGTTTTAATTGTAGAACTAGTATGGCGACATGATATATGGTACCCATGCCGCCTATGATTGATACTTATGATTTGAAGTTGTTTTATACACTATGCACTTATATAGTATCAAACAATTTGTTTTAAAACGTATCAAGCATTCTTTGGCTGTTATAAGGGAAAACCCTATCCTCGACTGCGTTGCATTGTGTGATGGGACCTGGGTCTTATAACAGCTTCATTTTTCTTTATTTAGCATTGCGCTGTTTGTTTTATGCACTGGTATTCTTGGGAGGAAACCCGTTCCGTGTTATACGGCGTGGTCCCTTGATTTACCTAATGATTTAAAATAAAGATTAATAACTGTTTTAGTTCTCACACCAGTCCCATGACTGACCTGGAGTTTATTGTTTTAACCTAAACTCTGGGTGCCCTTATTTTGACACGGGCAGCTAGTAGTTTTGGTTTTGCAGATTTATATTCACAGGAACCTGGTTTACAGCTGGAACGATATCCGGAAAGCTTTGTATCCGTATATCTCATTCTAGTTGTGTATTGTATTATCTTTCCGCTGCGATGTATTTAAATGTAATTTAAATCTCTGATATTTCTGTGTAATATTCTTTTATACTCTGTATATTCTTGTAATCTGATGCATTGTTGTAATATACAGTGAAATGTTCTTCTGTATGCGTTCTGTTGTGGTTTGTTCTCGAACTATCCGACGCTTTCCTTTACGGGGAAGTTGCGGGCCTTTACACGTGGTATCAGAGCTTTGGTTTACAAAGCTCAGAGAACAAGACACATTAGAACCGTACGAAAGAATTCATCAGATACTGGATTAGTAATATCCAACGGGAATGACTCGTTAGAGATAGGATCAGTAGTATCCTAGAACGAGTGTGAAGAGTAAATTTTTAAAATGAAAACATACTTTTGTTTTGAAAATTTAAATCAATTATTCGTATTTGATTATTTATTTTATATTGATTAGGACAATCCGATATATAAAGATTTTTCATATATGTCTTGCAAACGTGTATTCGAAGTTTTAATATATTGGGTAGATATAGAGTCCCTCTAGTGCCCGGGAGTAATTCTGGTGATGGGGCACTGTCGCCAGTGTTTATTTTTGAGTGACGAAAGTGAGATTTCTATATATTTCCTATTGACTGGTGTGAGAACCAAAATTAGATAGGGCCTATTGTTGTGATTTGGCATCAAAAATCTGATTTTTGTATATATATCAAATTACGAATTTGAGACTCTAATTCACTAATTGATTGATGTTTGTGTTGTTTGGTTAATTGTTTGCTAATTTTGAACCATTATGCCTAATTTAATCGAATATTGAACTGTATTGAAAATTGGTCGCATTTGCTTGCATATATGTACTTACGTTGAACAGGTCATAGCAAGGAGGCTAGAGCCGAGAATAAAATTTGGTTGCCCGACAAATAGGTACATGTTTACTACATAATTTCCTGCGTTGTTTGGGTGATGATGATTTTGTGAGCCTATTGGCTAGTCGCTTGGCTTTTTCTTTTTCTTTTTGAGATCTGAAGGACCGGGGAAGCTATTTGAAATTCCCCGATGCTCCCGGTGCAGGGGAGGTTATGGCGAAAATTTTCAAAAATTTAGGGTGTTAGCCAAATTTTTGAAATTTTGAAAATTCTCAGAAACTAAAGAGTTGGAGAATGGAAGCCAGATCGAGCGTAGAGTTGAATAGTCAAACCACTTTCGACTTTGTTCCTTTTCGGGGACGAAAAGTTTTAAGTGGGGGAGATTGTAACAACCCGGAAAATCTGGGCCAGTTTAAAATTTTTATTTTGGCAATTTTAGCGAATTTTGATTATTTAAAATGAATTATTTTAAATAATATCGACGAGAAATTTATTTTGAATATAATTCGAACATATATAGTTATACACGTCGTCGTTAGAATATAAATAATTATATATAATTATAAAAGGAATTGAAAATGGCGCGGTAGTTCGAAAATTCGATTTCTAATTTCGAATGAATATACAGAATTCAATATAAGTCAGAATTGAACGAAACCAGAAATATTTGAATCTGTATAACTATATCTTTGTAACGAAGTTAACAAACTGGGATTTCATCTTAGAAATGATAAGATATGTCCAGTTTAAAATTAGAAATAGTCGCTGTGGAATTTATATATATTTATATATATATAAGGCCCTTAAAAATAGCCGTTTTGCAAACGACCTCGGATTTCGACGAAACCAGTTTTGTTGGGTCCGTGATGTTAAGTTATTGCTAGGTTTCAAATTTCATAATTTTTCGAATCAATATGTGAGCGTGGCAAAAGAAAACGCGTTTGACCAGTTTCAGTTGATTTTAATCGACTGGAAATTGGCCATTTTTCAAATGGTCTCAGAATTCGACGAAACTAGTTTTGTTAGGACCGTATCGTCAATACGAAGCTAGAAAATATTTTTGTGGGATTTATAGAGTTAGTATGTGACCTCGGTAATTTGAAATGTACGTTTAAAATTCAATATAGTGATTTAAAAGTAAATTTAACGGAAGCTGAGCAGAACGATCAGATCAGCTTGCGATACATATCCCATTGTGTTCGGAATGGGGGTTAAACGCTATGGACGACAGGCGGTGGGCCTCGTTTCGAGGTCATATGTAAAAGTCAACTTTTTGCAAAATAAATAAATAAAAAAAAAAAAAAAATCTCCCCCCTTTAACCCGCGTTGCCCCCCCCCCCTTATACTTCGAATGCATCAGAGAAAAAAAATAAGTAAATAATAAAAATAATGGCGCCGCTCTACCCATCGCCTCCACCTCCGTTGACCGTCGCCCAACCGGAGCGCCGCCCCACCTCCCCGAGCTCCGCCTCTCTCTCCCCTTCCTCTCCCATCGAAACCGCCCCGAATCCCCAACGCCCCATACCCCAAATGGAACCCTCGCCCTAACCCTAGGACCGCCCGACGCGAGCTCCTCCGACCAGGCGAGCTCCTCCGACCAGGCCCCTCGCGTCAGCCCCCCTGTAAGTTTTTAATTTATTTATTTTACTTTTATTTTTATTTAGAACATTTTAGAAAACTGATTTTAAAGCATTTTAGAAAACTGATTTTAAAGCATTTTAAAAACTGATTATAAAGCATTTTAGAAAACTGATTTTAAAGCATTTTAAAAACTGATTATAAAACATTTTGAAAACTGATTTTAAAGCATTTTAAAAACTGATTATAAAACATTTTGAAAACTGATTTTAAAGCATTTTAAAAACTGATTATAAAACATTTTGAAAACTGATTTTAAAGCATTTTAAAAACTGATTTATAAAGGATTTGATTTTTTTTACATATCGAATAGTAGAATAAAAATATGATTTTTATATTTTTAAAGTATTAAAAATATGATTTTTATATTTTTAAGGTATTAAAAATATAGTCTTTGCTATATAGGTGATGTCAAAATATGATTTTTGTTTATGTAAAGAGTTGAAAATATAATTTTTACATGATCGGGATATTAAAAATGTCATCTTTATATGTGTAGAAAGATAAAAATGAGATTTTTATAAAGATGAAATCTTTAAATTTGAAAAGGCGAAATCTTTATATAGAAAATAGCGTGATAAAAATATAATTTTTATCTATATAACATAGAAGTAAAAATTCGATTTTTATATATTGAACTTTGAAATAAAAATTCGATCTTTATATATTGAACTTTGAAATAAAAATATGATTTTTATATATGGAATAGCGAAGTGAAAATTCGATTTTTACATATGTAGTGAAAGCGGACAACGAAAGTGACAAAAAGGCGATAGCGATGAAGACTTCTGCAAAAGAAGAGCCGTGGAGCTAGGACAGCTATAAGTGAGAATTTCTCACCTTTCAATTTCTTTTCTAGTTATATATATATATATATACTAGGATGCAGACGGTGCTTAGTAGCACCCGACACAATCGTCCACAGACCATGGACTTGTTTGTTTGGTTGCATAGATTAGTTGAATTATTTGTTTGAATTGAATTGTTGGGTGAGATGAAATTGATTTGATTGATGTGTGAATGGCGTGGGCCTTCACTAGACCGGGGATAAGGCGAGGCCTTGTCCCATTTCTAGTATCGTGCCGTTATGCCGCCGAAATTTTCTAAAATATGTTAGAAAATAAAAATATCATTTTATTGTGTAAATGAATTGAATAGAAATTCATAGGTTGAAATAAAATGTTTTATCGTTAAAAATATAATTTTTAACGTGAATGTGAATAAATAAATATCCATTTACAAACCAGACGGTTTGTTTATGTACACTTATTTGAATGACATTGATTGGGACGATAAATTTTACACATCGCCCAACAGCACAAATAAAATAGGTGTTTGATTGTTTGAAACCCCACACGGGTGTTAGGATGAAATTTGAAGTTCACTCATCCTGATTGATTAAATATGTCGATCGATTGATTGACAGGCTGTTATAAGCGTTGAATATCTATATTTGATGCTTATACAGTGTAGTGCACTTTGGTTGATGGTTGATTATTTTTCAATGCTATGATATACATGTGTTGTATGAAAATCCATATAATTAACTTTATATGGTAATTGATTGGGCCTCATTCCAATTTGAAAAATAAAGAATATTATAAAATAAAAGTTCATGTGTTGACAGTACTCATTCATTGAGATTGGTCATGTGTTGAACGAAATATTTTGATAATAACAACTATTTTGAAAATAGAAATTTATGAAGCCGTGTTGATTAGATTGACGCCATTTTGACGTGAACGATATTTATATCGATTTTATCGATTTCGAAATGAATTGAATTGAAAACGAATTCAAAATGAATTGAAAACGATTTCGAAATGAATTGAATTGAAAACGAATTCAAAATGAATTGAAAACGATTTCGAAATGAATTGAATTGAAAACGAATTCAAAATGAATTGAAAACGATTTCGAAATGAATTGAATTGAAAACGAATTCAAAATGAATTGAAAACGATTTCGAAATGAATTGAATTGAAAACGAATTCAAAATGAATTGAAAACGATTTCGAAATGAATTGAATTGAAAACGAATTCAAAATGAATTGAAAACGATTTCGAAATGAATTGAATTGAAAACGAATTCAAAATGAATTGAAAACGATTTCGAAATGAATTGAATTGAAAACGAATTCAAAATGAATTGAAAACGATTTCGAAATGAATTGAATTGAAAACGAATTCAAAATGAATTGAAAACGATTTCGAAATGAATTGAATTGAAAACGAATTCAAAATGAATTGAAAACGATTTCGAAATGAATTGAATTGAAAACGAATTCAAAATGAATTGAAAACGATTTCGAAATGAATTGAAAACGAATTCAAAATGAATTGAAAACGATTTCGAAATGAATTGAATTGAAAACGAATTCAAATGGAATTAAAAGCGAATTGAAATGAATTCAAATTGAATTGAAATTTGAATTGAATAGAAATGAATTTTAAAATGAATTTATAAAGAAGAATTCAATTTTGATTTGAATTGAAATGGAAGTTGAAATTGCTTTTGAAATGAAATTAAAACGATTTATAAAATTCGTTTTAAATAGAAATCGACGAAGTATATATTATATATATTATATATATAATATAATGGCCTGAATAGAACGCGCCGCGCCGCGGCAGTTCGCGAATTTCGACCATTTATTTCAAACGGACATTACGGGAGATCCGACCGTCGGATTCTCCTAAAACCGGAACCGTTGGGTTCGTATCGAAAAGAGCTTTCTAATGAATGTTAGAAATTTGAAATCTAACGGTTGGATTTGGAGATACGTCCAAATCAAATTCGAAAAAGGTCGCTGTAAGTGCAGTTCGATGGCCGTTGTTGGAAATCGACTGTACGGGCCTTGATAAAATTATTAAAAATAGTAATAATTTGTGTAAAATCATAAGAAATGATTTGTGAAAGTTTGGGATGAAAAACTCCATATTTGAAAAGATAAAAATAGATTTTTATCGAAATAGACTAGTTTTGAACTAGAATTATAATTCTATTTATTTTTAAATAAATAAACTGAATTTGAAAAGGGTTTTAAAAGTAACCAGAATTTCCAATGATTGCATTGGAGTGGATTTGAATCGAAATTGTCTTCGGAATATTTCGATGTTGGAATTCGTGATTATACAGGTGTTGTTATGGAAATTTGAAAGATATATTAATATCGTTATTTTCAATACGACATTTGTTAATCGTAGGATTTGATATTGAATATAAGCCGATATATTTTCTATTCAGAGCCTTATATTGAATATCAAATGTGATTTGGGTTTGTCGTGAATGGTGTCTTCACTAACACTGTTCTTGAACCCAGTTGAGAAAAGATTAAATCTTTTTATTTAGATTTAATGAAGTGTACCAATTAAAAATGATATTTAATTGGAATTGAATTAGTATTGATTTTTGGGTTTATCGTGAACAGTGTTTTAAATAACACTTGTTCTTTAACCCGATAATTAATGGATTGATTTTTGGGTTTATCGTGAACAGTGTTTTAAATAACACTTGTTCTTTAACCTGATAATTAATGGAATGATTTTTGGGTTTATCGTGGACAGTGTTTTTAAATAACACTCGTTCTTTAACCCGATGATTAATGAATGTGATTTTGGGTTTATCGTGAACCGTGTTTTTAAATGACACTGATTCTTTAACCCAGTCAAAGATTAAAACTAAGTGGAGTTTTAATGAATCTTTAATTAGATTGAAATGATCGAAAATGGAGTATCACCAGTTTTGCTCCAGGCGATAGTTAAATCTTTAATTAGATTTGAACGTGAAATGGTAATTGAATTTACCGATAACACTGTGGTGTTAGATATGAAGTATCACCAGTTTTACTTCATGGGATGAATAGGTTGAGATTGAGAAATTAAAACAAGTGATTACTTCGGTAAGTTTCGTTAATCCCGACTAGTTTGAATTGATATTCAAAAATAGATCTAAGAATAAATTCAAGGAATTTATCTTGGATAAAGTTAATGGGAACCTTTCCCTATGAATGTGAAATTTAGAAACTAACTGTCGGTTAGCCAAGCAGAATGGTTTTCTGGATATTGATCTGATGTTGGTTTCGGCCTTCGGGGTTAATATTTGGGAAATTATTCTCTTGATTAATTTACGGTTAGTGACTAATGAATTGGAATGAGGCGTATGTTGTGTTTGTGTAACACTTATTTAAAATACACGCGAGTTATTCGGAAAGACCGGGTTTATCCCATTCTGGATAACTGATACGACGATAAGTCGAAGATGAAGACGATGGTCGAAGACCGGAGGTCTTCACGTCGTTTGGGTAATTACTGATGATCTTGATTGGGCTGTACACCCAAGAAGATGGAAACAGTTAGTGATCGTCCAGACGTACTTGGAGATCGATGGATATGCGGGGTACTAGGTGCCTCCGGTTTCGTTCAGACCCAGGACGGACTTGTAAATGGACTGTGTGTCTGACATCGGATTTCATTCTGTGTGACTGATATCGGTTGCATAGGATGGTTTGCCTGTGTGGCATGCTAAGATGCAAATGATCGAGGCTTCTGTTGAAAAGCAAAGTCTTGTGGTGATGATCAAAGCAAGGCCTTTGTGGCGTAGCTTTGTGTAACGTTTGATTCGCGAGTTTCACACCCGGTATGAACCAAAAACGGGAGACGGACCTCAGGGAGGACTTGCGTTTCTTTCTAGCTAGAAGTGGCGTCAGTGGTTTTACACGCCCTGACGAGTTTGACTTATGTTGTTGTTGCTGTTGCGAGGCGCCTCGGATTGATCGGTCGTTCTCGAACCGATGGAGTCATTTAGTTGGCTCATTTACACCCCATAGGGTGGGGAAACGTAGTGTTCAGGCATTTTAATCCACATCGGTGGACCGGCCCTGTCGCTCCAAGGGCCCACCTGAGTCTGGGTCCTGTGGCTCGGGCTAGAGAGTCACGAATCGGTTGAGGACTATCTTTTGCCTCGGTTCATAGACGGAAATCCAATTTCCAAATACGTGACATGTGCGGTTTTAATTGTAGAACTAGTATGGCGACATGATATATGGTACCCATGCCGCCTATGATTGATACTTATGATTTGAAGTTGTTTTATACACTATGCACTTATATAGTATCAAACAATTTGTTTTAAAACGTATCAAGCATTCTTTGGCTGTTATAAGGGAAAACCCTATCCTCGACTGCGTTGCATTGTGTGATGGGACCTGGGTCTTATAACAGCTTCATTTTTCTTTATTTAGCATTGCGCTGTTTGTTTTATGCACTGGTATTCTTGGGAGGAAACCCGTTCCGTGTTATACGGCGTGGTCCCTTGATTTACCTAATGATTTAAAATAAAGATTAATAACTGTTTTAGTTCTCACACCAGTCCCATGACTGACCTGGAGTTTATTGTTTTAACCTAAACTCTGGGTGCCCTTATTTTGACACGGGCAGCTAGTAGTTTTGGTTTTGCAGATTTATATTCACAGGAACCTGGTTTACAGCTGGAACGATATCCGGAAAGCTTTGTATCCGTATATCTCATTCTAGTTGTGTATTGTATTATCTTTCCGCTGCGATGTATTTAAATGTAATTTAAATCTCTGATATTTCTGTGTAATATTCTTTTATACTCTGTATATTCTTGTAATCTGATGCATTGTTGTAATATACAGTGAAATGTTCTTCTGTATGCGTTCTGTTGTGGTTTGTTCTCGAACTATCCGACGCTTTCCTTTACGGGGAAGTTGCGGGTCTTTACACTTCCACTGCTATGGCTGGTTCATGCTTTATTGGGGAAATATCATTGTTATTTTTATGCTTCTTTTATACTTGGAAGTTTTTGAATCAAGTCAGAAGTTCAATGTATTGTTTTTAAGTATGATTGAGACCATTGTTGTAAAAGATTGACTGAACCATATTGTTTATAAAATGACTTTATTTTCCGCTGCTTTATTTGTCTGTCTTGTAATTTATCTGCATCTTTTACCTAAAACGCTCCACCGAAGTTAAGGCATTCCCTTTGTGAGTGACCTTAATGTAGGTGGGGTGTTACATCTAGTCTATTCGCATCCCACTTGTTGCCAATAACGGGTACCCGACAATCCACTATCATGTGTTGGTCAACCTCCCGTTGAGGCGATCGCCGAATAACCCTAGTGTCATCTCGTCATACCCTTCTAACTGCAAATCTACTTCTGCAGTCAATGTATACTCACCAGGTAGTAATGCACAGACACAACCTCTACGAGCATAGCCTAAACACTGCCACTGCACAGAGGACTACTAGAGTACCCTCCACGTCCTAGGAAGCCGCGTGCTTCCCCTTCCAGCCCTTCAGAGCCAGTAGAATAAAAAAATAATCATATGGACGTGCGCTCCTCTCGTTCCTCATGACGCCATGATGATCTACCCCGCTGGGTTATTCACCCTCAAACATACGGACTAGTCCAAGCGCCTCAGTTTAATGTGCTATTACGTGCTTGCTCAACATTTGGTTTCCATTTAACTTCTTTATTTCCAATTGAATTATTATTCATGTTGCCAAGTTCTTTCTGAGCCCCTTATATCTCTAAGTAATATACCCCTCTTTCCTATTAATTTTGGTTACCAAACTTAACCCTTTTACGTTCATTAATAAGCCCATAACATGTTATTCTTTAGATTGTAATCCATGGTCTGTAATCTGCAATCTCTTTATATTATTCATTGTTCAATTCCATAGTTACAATAACATGTTCTACTTAATATGTAATGAAGTATATCTCAATTCACATGTTTTCTGTTTAACATGTCACTTATTATTTATGATTAAATATAACTTATTTCATTTCATATATTCACCTCGTTCTTTCTCATTTAACCATAATTTCGTCTTACACTGTCACTACAACTTGTTGTTC
Organism: Allium sativum; assembly: GCA_030737875.1. NCBI lineage: Eukaryota > Viridiplantae > Streptophyta > Magnoliopsida > Asparagales > Amaryllidaceae > Allium > Allium sativum. The sequence goes on along the minus strand of CM060909.1, from coordinate 68,300,322 downwards.
TTCACTTATTACCTTAGTTCTATTAACTAAGGTTTATTAATAGGTTTCCTTTCCACTTATTATAACTTATGTTATAATTTCCACTTGTCCGTAGGACAAGCCTACCTATTATATAACATTCTCATTAATGTAATTAATTATAATTGGTTATTATCATTCCCCATTCATTCCACTTCTTTTACTATTGTAACTATCATCTATTTCCATTCATTTCTCTTAATCACAATTTGTGCCTTTTATTTCTATCTTTTTATTTAAATATGTTTGTATATTTGTTTATGCACCATACCTCTCACATTAAGCCTACCACTTGTGGATGATGGATTTATCGGGCGGTTTTGGGCATACTTCCACCACAAGTTGGACTTAACCTCATGTCTTAGCACTGTTACATGTATATTTACGCACTAGACCACTCACATTAAATTAAGAACCCATGGATGCCGGATTTGTCGGGCGGTTTTGGGAAGACTTCTACCACAAGTTGAATTTAACCTTGTGTCTATGTGCGGTTACAGTTTTCTATTTTCTGTAAATTCAGGCCTATCCATTCTTTTGTTTTTATTAACCAAACTATCTCAGGAAAGTCGTGCCTTTTTTATAGTCTAAAAACGAAAGAATAAAAACAAGCTTAAGTCAAGTAGTGTAGTAAATGTTGGGCATTCCACACCCTCGGGAGATGATCGCCATCGAAGGTCGTGAGCTTGAAAGCTCCATTATCAAGCTTCCAATGGATGACGTGTGACCTTCCCACTTTGGGCCCATGAAGATGGGGGTCGGGAAGATGCGCTTCTATACTAGATTGCCAGGCTCAAAGATTTTGGGTTGAACCTTTTTATTTTAATCTCGAGAAACCTAATTTCAATTCCTTGAGGCACGCAAATCCACTTCATTTGTCTTCTCGTCAATTATGTCTAATGACTCAAGAAGAAAAGCCTTTTCGTTAATGGATCATAGTATGTTGTCATGTACGAGGGAAATTTCAGCTCCACAGGGGTGATAGCATCCAATCCGAATGATAGTAAGAAGGGAGTACGACCAATCTCCGACTTGTAGATCATTCGGTAGTCCCAATGGGCCAAGGGTAATTCATTGACCCACATGGCTTTGGCCTGTTCCAATCTCTTTTATAGAATGGACATAATAATCATGTTCACTTACGGATGTGCTGTAGCGATGTATCTTTTCTCAACGTGAAATCTTTAGCAGAAATCTCTAAACTTTGTACAGTCGAAATGAGTTATGTTGTCGGTTATGATAATTTTGGGGATCCCGAATCGACAAATGATATTTTCGACAATGAAATTAATCACCCGCTTCATTGTCAATTTTTCTACTTTCGCCTACCATAAATCACTGCATACTTTGCTCAGCCTTGGCAATTAGGAGGCTTCCGGTGATGTCTATCCCTATATAGCAAACAACCACGGACTCACCATAAGGTGAGTTGTTTAGGAGGTACCTTAAGGATCCCTGCGAATTTTCGACATTTGTTGCAGCATCGTAAGTAATCAGCCACACCTCGATTTATTGTAGGCCAAAAGTAGATGTATCGCAGTATCTTATTTCCAATGTCTTCCTTCCGATGTTATCCCCATGATCTCCTTAAGGTACTTCCCTCAATACACGCTTGATGTCGTCATGTGCTATACACCGGAGTAAAGGGACTAAAAATCCCCATCGATAAAGTATGTCACCCTACATGATATATCTCGAAGCATAACGAATGACGATACACTTTTCACTTTTCCTTACGGGAAGCGTTCCATGCTGCAGGAAGTTCTTTGTAGGCATCATCCATGGCTCACTTTCGGGTTCGGTCTCCAACACTGGATCAGCTTCCATCTAATCAATGCTCGGAGTTTCTAGTGTCTCAACTGGGATATTCTCAATCTCCTATAGATTTTCGGAGCTTGCCAACTTGGTCAGTTTGTCTACCTTCTGATTTTCTATTTGCGGAATATTATATTTATTGCAATGCTCCAAGCCTTCCAGCAGCTCCTCGACCCTTTCTAGGTAAGTTTCAAGTTGTGCTTCTTTTGCTTAGAACTACTTCCGAACCTGGTAAACAACAATCTGAGAATCAGAGAAGATATTCAAAGAGACCACACCCAACTCATTGGCGAGTTTTAGCCCGACACTTATGGCCTCGTAATCATTGTTAGTAGCGGGAAAATCCAATCATAATGCGTAGTAAATTAACCGTCCTTCAGGATTTATCAAAACGACCCTGACATCAAACCGTAGATCATTTCGAGCACCTTCATTATACAGCTTCCAGGTGCTCGATTCCATCTTTCGTTCTGAGGGGCCATCTTCTACGTCTATCACATGCTCTTTGGGAATAGCGAACTCAGCGATGAAGTATGCTAGTGATCGCCACCCTGTAGACTTCCTTGGAAGGAAATTGAGATCAAATTGGCTTAGCTCGATGTTCCATTTAAGCAATCTTCCAGATGCCTCAGGTCGCTGCAAGACCTGTCGTAGTGGCTGGTTAGAGTATATTACAATTGGATGAGCCTGGAAGTAATGGTAGAGTTTTCTTGAAGCGATCAACAAGTTGTAAGCTTGCTTATCAATCTTCGGATAATTGCGCTCCGCTACTACCAACATCTTGCTCATGTAATACACAAGACTTTGGACTTTCTGTAACGCCCCACCTCCATTAAGGTCACTCACTAAGGGAATGCATTAAGTTTAGTGGGGGTCATAAGAGTATAGAACATATAAAATTACAAAACAGACAAATTTAAGCAGCGGAAAACAATTAGAGCCTTTATTCCATAGTAGCATAATAGGATAAACTTTTATAATGGTTGTTTCAAACATCAACACCAAAACATCAAAACCCATTACATCAAATATCTGTCTTGTTTCTCAAAAGAAGCATAATACAAAATAACATAACATAATTCCCTAATTAAGCAGTAGCCAGCCATAGCAGTAAAGCAAAGAGTCCAAATAAATACATCGCAATCTTTGAGCTGGAAAAGAATCTGAACTAAGCGGTCGTATTCCCTCCATGTGGACCTGGGGGGGGGGGGGGACGAAAGAAAGAAGGCGAAACAAAAACAGAGTCATACATAAAGCCTGGTAAGTCCAGTAACTTTCAGCATGTAAATAGGTAAAGGTATCAAGACACGAATAAACTGGATACAAGACATAACCATGATAATAAGCATCCCAAGAAAACGAGACAAGCATAAGATAAGACTAGAACATGATAAGGTATCATACTGATTCCTAATTTCTCTGCACCACCTAACTAGTGTTCAACTAATGCCATTTGTTACAAAACAAGATAAGTGATCCCCATTTCCCACATGATAGTTTTACTGGTACATATCTCGTGATGAGTGTCCCACGTCATATTGACAGTTTACCTGTCCCCACCGTACCTATCTTAATTAATCGGCTCAAACTCATAACGTTCCACATGTGTTTGTATCAACCCGACCACTACTTGTAGATACCTGTGCTGGTCCCACCATAGGATGTATCATTTCCTAGGGTGGCAACCCGATACAGTTCTAGAGTGCACAGCTTTATACCTATTTGGTACTTAGTGTCTAAATTTTCTCATGCTGGAATTACGTGCATGCCCGTAATCCGTCGGAACCTACACTGCCGTACCACCTACTTCTATTTTGACCGCTTATAATCAGCCCAGTAATCATGCCCCACCCTGCCTAGCTCAGGGTCCCGTTGATACCTAATGTGGGTTACTACTGAAAAGGGTCCCGCTACTAGGGTTTTCCTAGGGTTTATTCGTATACTCCCCATATTGGTTAAGTGTCATCAATCAATTCAAGTTTACTTAACCCACCCATTCATTGTGTTATATTGGTTAAGTGTCATTAATCCAGTCGAGTTACTTAACCCACCCACTTATCATGTCATATTGTTTAAGTGTTGCATGTTGACTTAACCCTACCACATGTAACATGTTTCTTAAGCATTATTTATTTATTAATGCATCAACCTCTCACATTGGACTTATTTGCGGTAGCTGGAATGTGCCGGGCGGTTCCGGGAAGTCTTACACCGCAAACCCATTCCAACCTCGTGTTCAAGCATTCAATGCACTAACCTCTCACATTAGACTTGTTGTTTGCGGTTGCTGGATGTGTCGGGCGGTTCTGGGTAGTCTTACACCATAAACTCATTCTAACCTCATGTTAGGCATAATTACCCATCTAATCTTCGCCTTTGACCTCTCACATTAGATTGTTGTCATTGCGGTTGCTGGATGTGCCGGGCGGTTCCGGACAGCCTTATACTACAACTCAAATCTAACCTCGTGTCTTAGGCAGCCATTAGATTTAATTAAATTATATACTTGCCAATTATGTTCAAATTCCAATTTTTACATGCCAATTATCATTTGCCCAATTATTGATTTACATGCCAATTTTCATATGGCCAATTATTGATTTACATGCCAATTTACATACGCCCAAATATTGATTTACAAGCCAATATACATAATGCCCTAATAATGATTTACATGCCAATTCAACCAAACTCGCAATAATAATAATAATAATGCTCCATATCCATCACAAATTATGCCCAATAATTCCACCAAACATGTTATGCCTATAAATTCACCCAAATAGGCAATACCCAATATTCCCTATATTCCAAACGTTCGTATTTCGCGATTTCAGCCTAGGTTCGAAGTTAACCCAGGTTCAATAAAAGAAAATAAATAGGGGGAGATAGAAGTTGCATAAAATAAGAACAGAGAGAAAATAGGCATGAAAATATCGTCACAGGCATGAAGGCTAAGACTTGATAAGAACATCATCATGAACATGAAAAACTGATGTACAACAAGATAAACTGATGATAATAGCATCATGAGAATAAGAACAGAAGCAAAAGAACAACTTAGAATCAGGCATAGTCTCAGTTTCATCTTATTACATGTCAAGACTAGATTTAGATGTTCGAATCTAAAAATAACTGAACTTACATTGTTTGGATTAGAAAAGATAATTGAATCGCTTGTTGTTGTTAAAGAACTCTAACTTGACATTGATTAATCCTCTAGGTTGATAAAGAACTTTTTGATTTAATTTAGGTTTTATTGGGTGCTAGGTTTAGATGAGAGTGAATAATAGAATTAGGGTTTAGGTTTGGATATGTATTTATAGGTGTGTTAGGCAAACCATGGCCTTTCGATTAGCATAGGAGTCATCAGAGCCATCTAAACCAAGGAGACATGTCACCCAGCCAACCACAGTGCGATATGCCCTAAAACAAATAATTTCATCACAGACCATTCTAAGTCGACGGGGTTGATTCCAAACACCCTAAGTTGACCCTGGGGTCAACCCAGCAGATCTTGGGTCGACCCATAAAATAGGTTGGTTTGGCGTTTTGCCTTCCCGCTTCCGCTATTTTGAATTTTTTTCTGGAATTTTAGGTTGATTTTTATTTTATTAATTTATATATATATACATATATTTCCCTTATATGTATACAAACTTCCGAGGTCCATAACTTTCTCATGTTATCCATTTAATGCAAATTTTGGGTCCATCTTGAACAAAATTTTGAGACAAACACAGTGGTATAGTCTGTTTTTACTTAATTCTCACTTTTAAAATAAAGTATTCTTTTAATTCGTCTATTAATATTCATAGAAAAATATGTGGTGTTACATTCTCCCATCCTTAAAGGATTTCATCCCCGAAATCTCTTAGCTAAGAAGAGTGCATCCTACCATCCAACATCCATCTACTCAACATCATTCACAAGCATCCATTGTCTTTAAAAAAGATTTCTAATGCTATATGAACATATGCAAAAATGTGCTTGTATATGTTCCTTATCTAATGCAAAATCAGGCAGTCTACTGATTCAGTTGACCTCCTTAATGCGAATTATGTTAGTGCCATGAGTTCAATTATGTATGCAATTATTCCTAATGTACTTCATAACCTCTACATGAGTGCACAATCATTCATCCATATGCAATATTCATATGATAGCACGTCCAATTTCATTCTCATCCATAACCAAACATATATATATATGCATATGCAATGTGAAAGTGACTTGAGCCGATCTAGTGCCTAAGGTGTGTGTGTAAATGCATCCACGAGCAACCACTTGCATCAAATTGCATCCACCAAACATAACATGTCTCAAACACATGTTTACAATCATAGGTTATTCCTAGCTGAAGGTCGATGATATAATCAAGATGAGTCCTAAACGATAGAACAATTATAAACAAAGCGGTAGAAAAAGGGGAAATTTAGAACATACCGTCAAAGAGAAAAGGATACAACGTGCGCATCTTAGCTTCCATCTCCCAAGTAGCGTCTCCTTCATCACTTCCCCATTGTACTTTGACTAGCTTGACTTCTTTGTTGCTTAACCTCTTGACCTCCGATCCAAGGATGCACGTAGGGGCTCGTCTAATCATGGCATCTCACTCCACTTCAACTTCCTCAACTATGCTCGGCTCCACCACTTCCACGGTGTCATATAAGCACTTCCTCAAATGTGATACGTGAAACACAATATGTACACCACTAAGCTTCTCGAGAAACTCTACTCTATAGGCCATCTGTCCAACTCTCTCTATAATAGGAAACGGTCCTACGAATCTCGGTTCTAGCTTCCCTACCGACCCAAAGCGAACAACATTCCTTAACGGTGATACTTTGACAAAGACCATGTCTCCAACACTGAACTCAAGGTCGGTCCTTCTCCTATCACCATACGACTTTTGCCTATCTTGCGCGGTCTTCATATGTCTTCGAATCAGAACCACTTTCTCCAAAGTCTGTCTAATAATATTTGGCCCAAGTACTAGCTTATATGTGGATTCCCACCAACAAGTTGGTGATCTACATGGTTGTCCATACAAAGCTTCAAAAGGTTCCATGCCAATGCTAGACTGATAGCTGTTATTATATGCAAACTCTACTAGTGGAAGATGGTCCTTCCATGTCCCACCAAAGTCCAAGATACAAAGCCTCAAAAGGTCTTCTAGAATTCGATTCACCCTCTCGGTGTGGCCGTCCGTCTGAGGATGATACGCCATGCTCAATCATAACTGAGTCCCTATGGCTTCTTGCAAACTTTTCCAAAAGTCACTATTAAAGATAGGATCATGATCGCGTACTACGCTAGAAGGTACCCCATGCAAAAGAACTATCTCGCTAACATAAATTGGTGCTAACGATGATGCAGTCCTCTTTCTCTTGACAGGAATGAAGTGAGCACTCTTCATCAGTCTATCCACTATCACCCAAATACTAGTATTGCCTCTTCTAGACCTAGGCAACCCATCTATAAAGTCCATCGAGATACTCTCCCATTTCCATTATGAAACCTCTAGAGGATGAAGCAATCCACCGGGCTTTTTCTGCCCAGCCTTAACTTGCTGACATACCAAGAATTTAGAAACGAACTGTAATGCCCCTGGTTTCGCCTGGCCCGATCGATCGCAAAATCGACCAAGACCGTTCAAAACCCGAGTACATTGAATGAAATTATTGTAACATCAGAGTACAGAATATATCAGAGTACAATGAATAAAATTACAGTGGAAGATAAATTACAGTAAATTAATACAATACACAGCGGAAGACTTTCTATGCTCTGGACATAGCTTTAGGCTTCGATCCAGAATCTTGCTCGAGAGATAAATATCTGCAAAAAGCTACTCGACTACCCGTGTGGAAAAGAGGGCACCCGAGTTTGCAAAGTGAAACAAACTACGAGTCAGTCATGGGACTGGTGTGAGAACTCTAAACTAATTTAACTAATAGCAATAAGGCAAATCCAAGGACCACGCCGCTAACGCGGAACGGGTTTTAATCCAATGGATTGCTGGTGCATAAATTAAAGTAAATCGTTAAACAACGCAATGCTTTTTAGAAAAATGTAACCATTATAAGACTCAAGTCGATACGATAAAAAAAACGGGTTTGATATTACTACTAGTGTATATAAGTTTCAAAAACAGTTCAATCATAATGTATCAATCATAGACGATATAGTACCCCATCCTACTATGTCGCCATACTAGTTCTACAATCAAAACCGCATGAGGTCGTATTGGAAATTGGGTTTCCATCATGGGTCAAGGCTAAGGAGGAGCTCCTTACCGATTCGAGACACTCTAGCTAATGTCTCAAGATCCCCTGCAGTGAACCCTTGGAAAGCTGCAGGGCCGGTCCGCACATACGATTTTGCAGATTAGTTATTCTTGAACCCACGTTTCCCGGTCCTATAGGACCAAACATCCGAGGCACCTCATTCCATCATCCACATAAGTAAAATTCCAGACTGTGTAAAACCCAAACACCACTTCTAGCTAGAATGAAACGTGTTGCTCTCTCTGCGTTCCCTTCTCCCGTTTTAGACTCAACCGGGTTGTGAGGATTGTGGAGCTACGTTATACACAAAGCTACGCCTAAACAGGTCGTGCTTTGATCATCAACCACAAGGCCTGCTTTTCAACAAAAACCTTGATCATTTGTATCTTGGTGTGCCATGTTGACAATTCACGCCATGCGATCGACAACCATCAATATATAAGAGGGTGTTAAGCAAGAGAATAAAATCTCTGCCACCAAACAATTATAAATTAAATAGAAATCAATTAAATACATGAAATGAATTCCAACGTCAGACACGCATCCATTTACAAGTCCGTTCTGAGTCTGAACGAAACCGGAGGCACCTTATTCCTCGCATATCCGAACAAATCAACAAGTAGTCTGGACGGCCACCATTGTAGCCCCTTCAAGGTAGCTATTCCAATCATGGGCATCAATGGTAACTCATCCATTCGACGTGAAGATCGTCGGTCTTGTACCGTCTTCAACTCTTCGACTTAGATCGACGTGTACTCATTTGAAATGAGATTGAACTCAGACTTTTCAAATGATCCTCGTATTTATATAATTTAAAATCATTTCATATCGTTAATAGTATCTAATAACGATCTATCGCTATTTTTATTTATATAAAAATAATTAAATTTTATTTAACAACACTTCAAGTCAATAGGCGACCTTGGCGCTGTTTTCACCCAAATTTGTTTTACAAATTTCTCTAAATCTAACCGTTGGATTTTAACACAATTCATATCTTGGAAAGATCTTCCCAAGGAGAACCTAACGGTTTCAATTTTGGGAAAATCCGACGGTCGAATATTTCGGTATCTATTTAAAGTTACGATTGTCGAATCGCGAACTACCACGCGCGATTCGTTCAGTTATAATTTACATATATATACTTATATATAATTCCATCATCCATTTCATTTCACTATATTTTTTTAACATCGAATATCCCTATTTTTGTATATAATATCGAGGTATAACATGGCACACAATAATGTTTATTTTATTATAATTCACATACACATGCTGTATCCAACAATGTATTTTCTTCTTCTTTCATCTTTCAATTTACACCAAATGTATATTTGGTTTCATTATTCTTTTTAATGAAAATCCATTCCTTAAAATGTAAATTTCTAATCCTTTTATTTACATAAAAAAAATGTAAATTTCTATTCCTATTTTATTTACATTGAGAAATGTAAACTTATATTTCAATATATTATTATATTGAAAATGTAACTTTTATTTCATATTCTATTTACATTGGAGAATGTAAATTTCTATATTTCCCTAATTACATAGAAAAATGTAACTTTCTATTTTTCTTTTATTTACATTGAAAAATGTAACTTCTTTTTACCGCCTCTAAAATGACGATAAAAATATATAATATTTATTCTATTCTTTTATCGCATCTAAAGTGACGATAAAAATATACATTTCATTTCTACTCTTTTTATCGCATCTAAAATGACGATAAAAAAATATACAATTCATTTCTACTCTTTTTATCGCATCTAAAATGACGATAAAAAATATACATTTTAATCCTATTATTTTTATTCACATTAAAAATGTAAACTTTTCTTTTTAATATAATCTACATTAAAAATGTGACTTTTCTTTTTAATATAATCTACATTGCATTAAATAATTTTGCAATGTCAAAATCTAATCTTTTCATGACATAAAAATGTAATTTCCTTACTTTAAATCTTAATTACATGAAAATAAAAACTATAACTTAATTACATAAAAAATGTAATTTTCTTCCTTTTATTCTGTTTGCATTAAAATGTAAATTTTCTACCATTTGTTCTATTTACATAAAAATGTAATTTCACTTGAAATCTTATTCTCATTACGGTGTAAATAATGTCATTTTATATGTATTCTAATATCAAACAAAAGAACATTTTATTTGTTAACTTTTTTCTATGTATTCTAATTTCATATAAAAGCATATGTTATAGGTAAATATTTTTAACCATTCATATTAACATAAAAAGAATACTTTATGTTAAATCTTTCTTAACATTTTATTTTAACATAAAAAAAATACTTTATGTTAAATCTTTCTTAACATTTTATTTCTGAAATGTTATTTTTCTTTTACTTTAACAATTTTCTATTTAACAAAATGAACATTTTGTTATGACATATCTTTCTATTTAATAAAATAAATATTTTGTTTTACATACCTTTCTATTTCATAAAATAAATGTGTTGTTTTTCTACTTTTCTATTGCATAAAATAAACGTATTGTTTTTTCTACTTTTCTATTTCATATGCATAAACATGACATTAAAAAGTGATTTTTATGAAATGGATTTTTATTTTCATGTGAAATGTAGACAAAAATGTGATTTTCAAATATCCCCTTTTTATTAAAATTAAAATGCAAATAAAAAAGTAAATTCTAAATATGCCCTTTTATTTACAATTAAAATGTAAATGAAAATGTCTTTATCCAATTTGCTTTTTTATTTACACATAAAATGTGAATAGAAATGACTTTTCCAATTTTTTCTTTTTACACATACAATGTAAATAAAAATGTCTTTACAAAATATGCTCTTTTACTTACAAATAAAATATAAATATAACTATGATTAACACATGACGGTGTAATATGACACTTATATTCTAACACAAAAAAGTTATTTTCATACTAGTGTGACATCTTAACAAAAATTATATTTTTATACTAATATGACATTTTTTAAAAAAATGTAACTTTATTCCTAATGCAACATTTTACACTAAAAATGTTAATTCTTTTAATTGCGACATTTTACACTAAAAATGTTAATTCTTTTAAATGCAACATTCTTAATAAAAGTGAACCTTTATTCCTTATGCAACATTTTATATAATAAAAATGATCTTTTCCTAATGCTAACATCTAAAATAATAAAAAAAAAAGATTTTATTATGTTATGTTTTCATACACTAGAAATGTTACTTTTCTTTTTATATGCTAACATCTTATCTAATAAAATGTTCCTTTATATACTGACATAAAAATGAGATTTTATTATGTAAACATTTTATACATAAAAATGTTTCTTTTCTAATGTTAACATTCTTAACATCAATATGTGATTTTCTAATATTAACATTTCTAAAATAAAAATGTGATCTTTATAATGCTAATGTAAAAATGAGATTTTTTATTATATTAACATTTATACATAAAAATGTGTTCTTTCCAAATGATGACATTTTTAAATAAAAAATGTTATTTTTCTATTCTAACAATTTATATAACAAAAATGATATTTTCCATGATGTAATCATTTCATATATTTCATACCATCCATTAACACAATACGGTCAATTCACCACAAAATGTTCAATTTGGTGTCACATAACTAATGAACAAAAATAGGAATTTTTGTTTTAACTAATTTACCTTGACAAAAATAACAAATCTATTTTGACAAATTTATTTTGACAAAAATAACAAATTTGTTTTGACAAAAATAACAAATTTGTTTTGACAAAAATATATATTTTTGTTTTCAACAATTTTTATTACAACACGATATCATCCAATTAACAGATCTATACAACACATCAATCATAGAATCAAATCACGTCACATAACAATAGAATTTTACCACAGAGTGATGATAACACAAACATAAATAATTTTAATTATTTGAGAAGAAATAAAATAGAATTTCTCACATCATTATCGAGTTTTGCGCTGTTCAGATCCAAAGTTGGCCAAATTTCAACTTGCTCATAATCAGGTCTAGTCATTTTCATCGCGTAGATCTCGGTCTCACGATCGTGGTGCACCTGAAATCGTTGCAAGATATGGTTTAATTAAGATTGACAAAATTGAATTTGAATTAATTAATTAATTAATTAAAAGGGAAAAATACCCATTCTTCCTTATCATCGTTCAAGGCCGTTCTTTTTTTTATTTTGAACCCATTTCATTCAAAATTAGGTCTCCACTTATCTCGGGATTGGTGAAGCTTGAAGACGATCGGAAGGTGGCATATCGGAGAGGGGAGGGAGGGGTTTGTGCGCCTGGAGCTTGGGTGGCTGCGGTGGGCCCCATGGAGCTGCGGCGGGCTGTTTTGGGCGTGGGTTAGGGAGGAGATTCCGGGCAAATTACTCAATTAAACTCCATCATATCCGTATAGAATTAAAGCTCTCGAAAATCTCTTTGATCTTGGCTTTGGAATTTCGATATAATTTGTAGTGTTTTAAGAGAAATTAAGAGATGAAAAATTGACAATTTCGGCCATACATTAGGGTAGTGGTGGCGGGTTCATTTTGAAATTAGGGTTTAGTGGAAAAAGGACAGAGCTTTTATAATATTTTAATGATTTAATTACCCAATAAAGCCCATTTAGCCACTTTGTCCGATTTCAGCCCAACGACTGTCGTCCTCACCCATTAACCCCTATTCCAGACTCATCTGGCTATGTCCCGCAAGCCCAAATGACCGTCTTGACCCATTTTTTTATTTTAAAATATTTTCTTTTATTTTTAATTCAACCGTACGAATAAATTCTCCGGGGCCATAAATTAACTTCGAAAAATCCAGAAAAATATATTTAGCTGTGTTATGATGCTGCGGACCTAGAAAAATTAATTTCGTTCAATTCTGAGCCTATTTTAAAAGTGGCAATTTTCAAATCGATTAAAATTGACCGAAATTGACCAAACTGAAATCTTTTTGCCACGGTCACGAATTAATTCGAAAAATTATGAAAAATTAAACTTAGCAATAATTTGACATTATGAATCCAACAAAAGTGGTTTCGTCGAAAACAGAGGTCGTTAGAAAAATGACTATTTTTAATATTAAAAAATATATATAAATCCTACAGCGACTATTCTGAAATTTAAACTGAGCATAACTTTTGATTCCTGCTATGAAATTTCAATTTTTCAAATTTGTTAGTAAGATATTTTTAAATAGATTCTAATATTTTTGGTTTCACTAAAATTCGTTGAATTTTACATCCTGTATGGTCAGTCAAATTTCAAGTTAGACTTTCCAAACTACCGCGCTATTTCTAACTCCATTTACAATTAAAATTAAATTATTCATCCTAACTTCGATTTAAATAAATTTTTAATCATTATTATTTTAAATAAATTATTTTAAATACCAAAACCCATTAAAATAACTTAAAATAAATTTACCCCAAAAATCAGGGTTGTTACAGTCTCCCCCACTTAAAAACTTTTCGTCCTCGAGAAAGAACGAAGCTAAAAGTTGTTTAAGTATCCTATCTTAAATAATTTTATTTGTTGATTAACTTCTAAAATATATAACTTTATATATTCAAAAATCATATTTTCAAAGATCGATTATATATAATCAAAAATACGTTAATTATAAATTGGGCATTCTCAACTCATTCTAGGGCATTACTAACCCCATCTCTAATGAGTTTTATCATTCTAGGATACTACTGATCCTATCTCTAATGAGTATTCTTATTGGATATTACTAATCCAATCTCTGATGAGTCTTTTGTTCAGTTCTAACGAGTTGTACCCCAAATATTTTGAGCTAACCAGAGCTCTGATACCAACTGTAACGCACCTGGTTTCGCCCGACCCGATCGATCGCAAAATCGACCAAGACCGTTCAAAACCCGAGTACGTTAACTCTGGGAATACAACAACATCAGAGCAATAACAACAGACTTTTATAAACATTACAATAATGTTACATCAGAGTACATAATATATCAGAGTACATTGAATAAAATTACAGCGGAAGATAAATTACAGTAAATTAATACAATACACAGCGGAAGACTTTCTATGCTCTGGACACAGCTTTAGTCTTCGATCCAGAATCCTGCTCAAGAGATAAATATCTGCAAAAAGCTATTCGACTGCCCATGTGGAGAAGAGGGCACTCGAGTTTGCAAAATGAAACAAACTACGAATCAGTCATGGGACTGGTGTGAGAATTCTTAACTAATTTAACTAATACCAATAAGGCAAATCCAAGGACCACGCCGCTAATGCGGAACAGGTTTTATTCCAATGGATTGCTGGTGCATAAATTAAAGTAAATTGTTAAACAACGCAATGCTTTTAAAAAAATGAAAAATGAAACCATTATAAGACTCAAGTCCTATCACACAATTCAACGCAAACCGGAGGATAGAGTTTTACCTTGTAATGGTCAAAAATGCTTGATACGATAAAAAAAACGGGTTTGATATTATTACTAGTGTATATAAGTTTCAAAAACAGTTCAATCATAATGTATCAATCATAGACGGCATAGTACCCCATCCTACTATGTCGCCATACTATTTCTATAATCAAAACCGCATGAGGTCGTATTGGAAATTGGGTTTCCATCATGAGTCAAGGCTAGGGAGGAGCTCCTTACCGATTCGAGACACTCTAGCTAATGTCTCAGGATCCCCCGTAGTGAACCCTTGGAAAGCTGTAGGGACAATCCGCACATACGATTTTGCGGATTAGTTATTCCTGAACACACCTTTCCTGGTCCTATAGGACCTAACATCCGAGGCGCCTCATTCCATCATCCACATAAGTAAAATGTTGGGCCGTGTAAAACCCAAACACCACTTCTAGCTAGAAAGAAACGTGCTGCTCTCCCTGCGTTCCCTTCTCCCGTTTTAGACTCAGCCAGGTTGTGAGGCTCGTGAAGCTACGTTATACACAAAGCTACGCCTAATCAGGTCGTGCTTTGATCATCAACTACAAGGCCTTCTTTTCAACAAAAGCCTTGATCATTTGCATCTTGGCGTGCCACATTGACAATTCACGCCATGCGATTAACAACCATCAATATATAAGAGGGTGTTAAGCAAGAGAATAAAATCTCTGCCACCAAACAATTATAAATTAAATAGAAATCAATTAAATACATGAAATGAATTCCAACGTCAGATACGCATCCATTTACAAGTCCGTTCGGGGTCTGAACGAAACCGAGGGCACCTTATTCCTCACATATCCAAACAAATCAAAAAGTAGTCTGGGCGACCACCATTGTAGCCCCTTCAAGGTAGCTACTCTAATCATGGGCGTCAATGGTAACTCATCCATTCGATGTGAAGATCGTCGGTCTTGTACCGTCTTCAACTCTTCGACTTAGATCGACGTGTATTCATTTGAAATGAGATTGAACTCGGACTTTTCAAATGATCCTCGTATATATATAATTTAAAATCATTTCATATCATTATTAATATCTAATAATGATCTATCGCTATTTTTATTTATATAAAAATAATTAAATTTTATTTAACAACACTTCAAGTCAATAAGCGACCTTGGCGCTGTTTTCACCCAAATTTGTTTTACAAATTTCTCTAAATCTAATCGTTGGATTTTAACACAATTCATATCGTTCGAAAGATCTTTCCAAGGCGAACCTAACGGTTTCAGTTTTGGGAAATTCGACGGTCGGATATTTTGGTATAACTATTTAAAGTTATGATTGTCGAATCGCGAACTACCGCACGCGATTCGTTTAATTATAATTTACATATATATACTTATATATAATTCCATCATCCATTTCATTCACTATATTTTGTTAACATCGAATATCCCTATTTGTGTATATAATATCGAGGTATAACATGGCACACAATAATGTTTATTTTTATTATAATTCACATACACATGCTATATCCAACAATGTATTTTTTTTCTTCTTTCATCTTTCAATTTACACCAAATGTATATTTGGTTTCATTATTCTTTTTAATGAAAATCCATTCCTTAAAATGTAAATTTCTAATCCTTTTATTTACATAAAAAAAAATGTAAATTTCTATTCCTATTTTATTTACATTGAGAAATGTAAACTTATATTTCAATATATTATTATATTGAAATCTAACTTTTATTTCATATTCTATTTACATTGGAGATTGTAAATTTCTATATTTCTCTAATTACATTGAAATGTAACTTCCTATTTTTCTTTTATTTACATTGAAAAATGTAACTTCTTTTTACCGCCTCTAAAATGACGATAAAAATATATAATATTTATTCTATTCTTTTATCGCAACTAAAGTGACAATAAAAATATACATTTCATTTCTATTCTTTTTATCGAATCTAAAATGACGATAAAAAATATACATTTCATTTCTACTCTTTTTATCGCATCTTAATGACGATAAAAAATATACATTTTAATCCTATTATTTTTATTCACATTAAAAATGTAAACTTTTCTTTTTAATATAATCTACATTAAAAATGTGACTTTTCTTTTTAATATAATCTACATTAAAAATGTGATTTTTCTTTTTAATATAATCTACATTGCGTTAAATAATTTTGCAATGTCAAAATCTAATCTTTTCATGACATAAAAATGTAATTTCCTTACTTTAAATCTTTATTATATGAAAATATAAACTTTAACTCAATTACATAAAAATGTAATTTTCTTCCTTTTATTCTATTTGCATTAAAATGTAAATTTTCCTCCTTTTATTCTATTTACATAAAAATGTAATATCACTTGAGATCTTATTCTCATTACGGTGTAAATAATGTCATTTTCTATGTATTCTAATATCAAACAAAAGAACATTTTATTTGTTAACATTTTTCTATGTTTTCTAATATCATATAAAAGCATATTTTATAGGTAAATATTTTTAACCATTCATATTAACATAAAAAGAATACTTTATGTTAAATCTTTCTTAACATTTTATTTTAACATAAAAAGGATACTTTATGTTAAATTTTTTTTAACATTTTATTTTAACACAAAAAGAATACTTTATGTTAAATCTTTCTTAACATTTTATTTCTGAAATGTTATTTTTCTTTTACTTTAACAATTTTCTATTTAACAAAATGAACATTTTGTTATGACATATCTTTCTATTTAACAAAATAATTATTTTGTTTTACATACCTTTCTATTTCATAAAATAAATGTGTTGTTTTTCTACTTTTCTATTTCATAAAATAAATGTGTTGTTTTTCTACTTTTCTATTTCATATGCATAAACATGAATTAAAAAGTGATTCTTATGAAATGGATTTTTATTTACATGTGAAATGTAAACAAAAATGTGATTTTCAAATATCCCCTTTTTATTAAAATTAAAATGCAAATAAAAATGTAAATTCTAAATATGCCCTTTTATTTACAATTAAAATGTAAATGAAAATGTCTTTATCCAATTTGCTTTTTTATTTACACATAAAATGTGAATAGAAATGACTTTTTCCAATTTTTTCTTTTTACACATACAATGTAAATAAAAATGTCTTTACAAAATATGCTCTTTTACTTACAAATAAAATATAAATAAAACTATGATTAATACATGACGGTGTAATATGACACTTATATTCTAACACAAAAATGTTATTTTCATACTAGTGTGACATCTTAACAAAAATGATATTTTTATACTAATGTGACATTTTTTATAAAAATGTAACTTTATTCCTAATGCAACATTTTACACTAAAAATGTTAATTCTTTTAAATGCGACATTTTACACTAAAAATGTTAATTCTTTTAAATGCAATATTCTTAACAAAAGTGAACCTTTATTCCTTATGCAACATTTTATATAATAAAAATGATCTTTTCCTAATGCTAACATCTAAAATAATAATAAAAAAAGAGATTTTATTATGTTATGTTTTCATACACTATAAATGTTACTTTTCTTTTTATATGCTAACATCTTATGTAATAAAATGTTCCTTTATATACTGACATAAAAATGAGATTTTATTATGTAAACATTTTATACATAAAAATGTTTCTTTTCTAATGTTAACATTCTTAACATCAATATGTGATTTTCTAATATTAACATTTCTAACATAAAAATGTGATCTTTATAATGCTAATGTAAAAATGAGATTTTTATTATATTAACACTTATACATAAAAATGTGTTCTTTCCAAACGATGACATTTTTAAATTAAAAATGTTATTTTTCTATTCTAACAATTTATATAACAAAAATGATATTTTCCATGATGTAAACATTTCATATATTTCGTACCATCTATCAACACAATACGGTTAATTCACCACAATACAGTCAATTCAAATAATCTTTAACATCACAAAATGTTCAATTTGGTGTCGCATAACTAATGAACAAAAATAGGGATTTTTGTTTTAACTAATTTACCTTGACAAAAATAACAAATCTGTGTTGACAAATTTATTTTGACAAAAATAACAAATTTGTTTTGAAAAATTATTTTGACAAAAATAACAAATTTGTTTTAACAAATTTATTTTGACAAAAATCTATATTTTTGTTTTCAACAATTTTTTTTACAACACGATATCATCCAATTACCAGATCTATACAACACATCAATCATAGAATCAAATCACGTCACATAACAATAGAATTTTACCACAGAGTGATGATAACACAAACATAAATAATTTTAATTATTTAAGAAATAAAATAGAATTTCTCACATCCTTATTAAGCTCTACGCTATTCAAATCCAAAGTTGGCCAAATTTCAACTTGCATAGAATTAGGTCTAGTCAGTTTCATCGCGTAGATCTCGGTCTCACGATCGTGGCGCACCTGAAATCGTTCGAATCCGAGTTCGTATGAGCAAGATATGGTTTAATTAAGATTGACAAAATTGAATTTAAATTAATTAATTAATTAAAAGGGGAAAATACCCTTTCTTCATCATCATCGTTCAAGGTCGTTTTTTTTAACCCATTTCATTCAAAATTAGGTCTCCACTTATCTCGGGATTGGTGAAGCTTGAAGACGATCAGAAGGTGGCATATCGGAGAGGGGAGGGAGGGGTTTGTGCGCCTGGAGTTTGGGTGACTGCGGTGGGCCCCATGGAGGTGCGGCGGGCTGTTTTGGACGCTGGTTAGGGAGGAGATTCCGGGCAAATTACTCAGTTAAACTCCATCATATCCGTATAGAACTAAAGCTCTCGAAAATCTCTTTGATCTTGGCTTTGGAATTTCGATTTAATTTGCAATGTTTTGAGAGAAATTAAGAGATGAAAAGCTAACAATTTCGGCCATACATCAGGGTAGTGGCGGCTGGTTCATTTTGAAGTTAGGGTTTAGTGGAAAAAGGACAAAGCTTTTATAATATTTTAATGATTTAATTACCCAATAAAGCCCGTTTAGCCACGTTGTCCGATTTCAGCCCAACGACTGTCGTTCTTACCCATTAACCCCTATTCTGGACTCATCTGGCTATGTCCAAAAAGCCCAAATGACTGTCTTGACCCAGTTTTCTTTATTTTAAAATATTTTCTTTTATTTTTAATTCAACCGTACGAATAAATTCATCGGGGCCACAAATTAACTTCGAAAAATCCCGAAAAATATATTTATCTATGTTTGGACGCTGCGGACCTAGAAAAATTAATTTTATTCAATTCTGGGCCTATTTGAAAAATGACATTTTTCAAGTTGATTAAAATTGACCGAAATTGACCAAACTGAAATCTTTTTGCCACAGTCACAAATTAATTCGAAAAATTATGAAAAATTAAACCTAGCAATAATTTGACATTTCGAATCCAACGAAAGTGGTTTCGTCAAAAACAGAGGTCGTTTGAAAAATGACTATTTTTAATATTAAAAAATATATATAAATCCTACAGCGACTATTCTGAAATTTAAACTGGGCATAACTTTTGTTTCTTCCTATGAAATTTCAATTTTTCAGATTTGTTAGAAAGATATTTTTAAATAGATTATAATATTTTTGGTTTCACTAAAATCCGTTAAATTTTGCATCTTGTACGGTCAGTCAAAGTTCAAGTTTGACTTTTCAAACTACCGCGCTATTTCATACTCTTTTTATAATTAAAATTAAATTATTCATCCTAACTTCGACTTAAATAAATTTTTAATCATTATTATTTTAAATATCAAAACCCATTAAAATAACTTAAAATAAATTTACCCCAAAAATCAGGGTTGTTACACGAACTCAGCCACGTCCTTCCTCATTCCGGCCCAAAAGAAAACTAGCTTCATGTCTTTGTACATCTTGTCACCACCAGGATGTATGGTCATCTTAGAATGATGGACTTCCTCAAGAACTGTCTTCCTCAAGTTCTCGTCTTGTGGTACACAAAGTCTCCCATCCCTGTGTAACCAACCCTTGTCATCTAGGGTATACCTACCAAGATGGACCGAAGACTCCCCTCCTATGAGCTTTTCTACTAGCTTAAGAAACTGTGGGTCATCTCGTTGGGCCTCTCCAATCCGTCCCAAAAGCATAGGTCTCACCTCTAAGGATGCTAACAAACCAGTCACATAATCGACAGAGGAAGGCCGCTATGTACTCTAAGCTCTGCCTCTCCACAAACATAGGAATCAAAGTCAACTTCTTCCTACTCAATGCGTCAGTACAACATTACCTTTGCCAGGGGTATATGCGATCTCAAAATCGTAGGATGCTAAGAACTCCATCCACCTTTGTTGCCTCAAGTTAAGATCTTTCTACGAGAAAAGGTACTTCAATGATTTATGGTCAGTATACAATTCAAACTTTTCGCCTAGGAGATAATGGCGCCAAGACTTAAGCGCAAAAACAATGGCATCTAACTCTAGATCGTGGGTTGGGTAGTTTTTCTCATGTAGTTTCAACTGTCTTCCACCATATGCTACTACCTTCCTTTCTTGCATCTAGACTGTGCCGAATCCCGTACCGCATGCATCCGTGTAAACTGTAAACATTTTACTCCCGTCTGGCAATGCCAACACTGGGGCTGTTGTAAGAGCCATTTTCAATCGTTGGAAAGCAATGTCACAATCAATGTCCCAAGAAAAGTCTAGATTCTTCTTCGTCGGTCTAACAAGTGGGGCTGACATCTTCGCAAAGTCCTTAAAGAACTTCCTATAATAGCCCGCTAATCCAAGAAAGCTTCGCACCTCTGTTGCATTCTTTGGGATCTTCCAATCTTGCACCGCAACTACTTTTGCGGGGTCTGTAGCTATCCCGTCTTTGGACAACACATGTCCTAGAAACCTTACTTCTTCTCTCCAAAAGTTACATTTGGAGAACTTCATTTTAAGCTGATGTGCTCGAAGAGTATCCATTACTGCCCTCAAATGCAAAGTATGTTCTTCCTCGTTCTTTGAGAAAATCAAGATATCGTCCACGAAGACTACCACAAACTTATTAAGGAACTCCTTAAACACCCTACTCATCAAATCAACAAAACAGGCGGGTGCATTCGTCAAACCGAAAGGCATGATGAGCTATTCAAAGAAACCGTCAGGGGGTCCTAAAAGCAGTCTTGTCTATACTGTCCTTAGCCACTCTTAGTTGATGAAAACCGTAGCCAAATCTAGTTATGAGAAAACGGACGCACCTACAAGCTGGTCAAACAAATCATCTATTCGTGGAAGTGGGTGCCTATTTTTTTTAGTCAGCTTGTTTAACTCTCTATAATCCACACATAAGCGAAGTGAACCATCCGCCTTAGTAGCGAATACTACTAGAGCACCCCATTCAGAAATACTTCGCCTAATAAACCCCTTCTCAAGCAACTCTTTAACTTGTTTACTAAGCTCCTTCTTTCCCTAGGAGCCATGTGTCGTACGGATAAAGCTACTGGTTTGGCATTATCAACCAAGTATATGCGGAAATCTATTTCACGTTTTAGGGGTAAACCCTTCACCTCATCAAAGACATCGGGATACTCACGGACTACTAGAACAGATTGCAAATTATCAACAGATACATCACGAGATTCTAGGTAACTAAGCATGACAGAACCCTTGGGGTTACACGAGATTTCGAGGGTATTACCGAGACGAGTCAAAAGTCTAACTACCCTCCTTTCACAATCGAGAATGTTACCATTTCTGGATAACCAATCCATCCCTAGGATCAACCCATAGCCCATGAAACCAAGAACATATGCATTACATCAAAACTCGACACTAAGTATACATATTCCCAAATCCAAGCAAATCATAGATAAATAAGCCGAACCCCCAATCGAATTTGAGACAACAATTAGATCCTTTACCATACATGTACTAAGGTGCAGAGACTCTACTATACAAGCAGATATAAAAGAATGTGATGCGCCAGAATCAAAAAGAGTGCGTGCATGATGATCAACAAGAAAAACTAAACTTTCAATGGAAATATTTCTACCTCTCTCTTGAATGGGTGCAATGAGAGCATGAACTTGCCCTCCAGAAGGTCATGCCCTTTGCCCTTGCTTCTTTGGCCAATCCTTAACCACATGTCTCTCACTACAATGGAAACAATCACCCGTCTTCCTCTTCTTCTTTCTACAGTCTTTAGCGATGTGGCCAATGATACCACAATAGTTACACTTCCTCTTTTCGCGTGGCTTGTTGTTCTTTCCACCCTTCTTATTGTCCACCTTCTTGTTTTGAGGTTCATCCTTCTTCACTTCTTTCTTCCCACCTTTGCCTTCTTCATGTAATAGTGCCATGTCGACCAATCTCTCAAAAGTTGCACCCATTGGAATATGGGACATAGCTAGACCATGCAATGGTTCATTCAAGCCACTAGCAAAACGTAAAGTTTTCTTGTGAGGTGTATCTACCAACTCCAACCCAAATCTTGCAAGCAAATTGAATTTGTTGACGTATTCCTCGACTGACATACTCCATTGTTTGAGTGCTAGAAACTTCTCCATTTGTAGGCCTTATTCAGTTGGCAAGAAGAACTTCATCTCAAACCTCCGCCTAAAGTCCACCCAAGTCTCAACTGGTTTCTCAGCACTAGTAACTTCCCACCAGTAAGAGGCTTCTTCCTTCATTAGCCAAATGGACAATTGTATCTTCCTCCTATCATCCACTTCAAAGATAGCAAACAACTCTTATGTTTCCTTGAGCCTGTTCTGTGCTTCAACAAACGTCTCAGTCCCTTTAAAGATCTTTCCGCCCATAGCACGGAAGTCCTTACAAATCTTAGCAAAAGCATCTACGCGAGGAGCGACAGCAGCTGGGGGGAGGAGGAGGAGGAACGTTGGCTGGGCCCGCGGCAGTGGCCCTAGCATCTAGGTATCGTCTGAACCAAGCGGGTATCGGAATACCCTCAGGTATCTCGGGTTCCCCAGACATGCTGAAAAGAAAAAGGAAAGGATTCAAAACAAAGAAAAGAAGGATAGTGCATATGGCTTTGGGGAATATGCCTTTTTAAAATAACAATACTTTTCCTTGAAAATGCTTCTTTAAATCATGGTTTTGAAAATATTTTCTTTAAAATATGCATTTGAAAATGGTTTTCAAAATCTTTTATCTATTCTAGTAACCTTCAGCTTTGATACCACGTGTGACACCCCACCTCCATTAAGGTCACTCACAAAGGGAATGCATTAACTTTAGTGGGGGGTCATAAGAGTATAGAACAAATAAAATTACAAAACAGACAAATTTAAGCAGCGGAAAACAATTAGAACTGTTATTCCATAGTAGCATAATAGGATAAACTTTCGTAAGGGTTGTTTCAGACATCGACACCAAAACATCTAAACCCATACATAAAATATCTGTCTTGTTTCTCAAAAGAAGCATAATACAAAATAACATAACATAATTCCCTAATTAAGTAGTAGCCAGTCATAGCAGTAAAGCAAAGAGTCCAAAGCAATACATCATAATCTTCGAGCTTGAAAAGAATCTGAACTAAGCGGTGGTGTTCCCTCCCTGTGGACCTAGGGGGGAACGAAACAAAGAAGGCGAAACAAAAACAGAGTCAGATAAAAAGCCTGGTAAGTCCAGTGACTTTCAACATGTAAACAGGTAAAGGTATCATGACATGAATAAACTGGATACAAGACATAACCATGATAATATGCATCGCAAGATAACAAGAAAAGCATAAGATAAGACTAGAACATGATAAAGTATCTTACTGATTACTAATTTCTCTGCACCACCTAACTAGTGTTCAACTAATGCCATTTGTTACCAAATAAGATAAGTGATCCCCATTTCCCACATGGTAGTTTTGTAGGTACATATCTCATGATCAGGGTCCCACCTCATATTGACAGTTTACATGTCCGCACCATACCTATCAAACCATACCTATCTTAATTACGAACTACTGCTATGCGACAAGCTCATTTTAATTAAATTTGATTAATTCGTTTAACGTTCAATAAGTTTATAAATTATAAACCTATACTCTTATGTTTTCAACACAAACTAATTAATCAATTAAATTAAAAGTTGGAAATATCGATTGTTCAAAATTGTCGAACATTCCTTATCACATTTTAGCTAGAAAATTTGTATCCCTTATAAATTTATCAAAAGTATTCTAGCTTACAAAATTTCATTCAATTGAAAAAGGATAAGCACCTTGTTGGGGGAAATAAGATCATGAATTAAAATCTGGGTTAGACACCCTAACTAGGAAATATTATCACGTTCTCTAGTATTTCAAAAACAAATAAATGGGAACTTTTAAGATTCCAATAAACCCCAAAAATATCAAATATGAAACATTAGCATGTCCTTTAATATTTCATGAACAGCTTCTAAATCATGTAACATGATAATTGGTAGAAGTTGGAAGAATCTCATAAAACTCGAAAACTTTTGGTTTTCAAATTCATAAGGATGTAACCAAGAAAAAATGAGGTCAAATCAGTTGGTTTATGATCTCGAAAACTAGGTTCAATGAGTTTAACAAAATAAACTAGAATAATTATTAACTCATATTCACGAAATCTTGGATATAACGAATTTGAAATCCAGAAACAAGAGACTAAAATAGATAAGCAAAATATAGCTTATCATTTTTTGAAAGAGGATTCAAGATAATTTTTTCAAATGAAAACTCGAATCAATCAAATTCTAGAAATCACATAAAGAGATCTTGAAATAACAAATATGGAAAGATGCACAAACAACAATAAGTGAGAGCGTACAAATTCCATAAATAGAAAAATGATCATAAACGATCAACTAGAAAAAGCGAAATTTTGTACTAAGTTAGTAATTAGTCGAGTTTAGCCATATGTCCCATAACCACTGACTTAACTCAAGTATTTACGAAAAAATTGCAAAATCCGCTATAAATCATCACACGGAGTCTTTTTGTCGTTTGAAAAGGCGGTCCAAAACCGATGGCATTCGACAAGGTCGCTGACACCTCCCAAAAGCAATTTGACCAAAACGACAAGGTCGCTGACACCACCCAAAAGCAGTTTTGTCTATAATGGCCAAGTTGCTGACACCACCCAGAAGCAATTTTGTCATCCATTTTTCTACTATAAAACACATCTACTACGGAATACATAAGGTTCTTGTCGATGTACATAAAGATGTACAACACACAAGTTCCAAAGAAAGTGGTCAATATTGATGTATATAAAGATATACAACACACGTGATCTCTCAAACAAAATGATCAACGTCGATGTATATAAAGATATACAACACATGTGATCCTCTCTTTACCGATGTATAAAGATATACAACACATAAGGTTCCGGCCGATGTACATAAAGATATACACCACACAAGCCTGTAAACACATCAGACGAACCATCAAGTTCATATCATTGATGAGCCTGTAAACACATCAGATGAACTGCTAAAAGAAAGAAAGTTGGATAATCGATGAGCCTGTAAATACATCAGATGAATCCACAACAACGGGGCGTCAATGAGCCTATAAACATATCAAACGAACCGCAGAAATTGGTAAGTTGACGAGCCTGTAAACACGTCAGACGAACATAAAAAATAAATGAACTCGTACAAATCGGCAATGCAGCTGCAGTACACTTCCGAACCAAGTCCAATTGGAAAGTTACTAAGAGGTCAGTAAGATCAATAAATTTCCACTTCATAAAAATGAGCTAAATAACTCAAGAAGTGCAAAATCATTGCTTAGCTAAGACTTAAGTGACCAACTAGAATATAAAAAAATTCAATCATCTAAGTACAGAAATTAACCACTGAAATAAACGCAAGAGTGTTGACCCCCATGTTTTTGCCAAAACGTTTAATTAAAGCCCTTATTCAACCAAAAAAGAAAAATTTCTTGTTTAAAACAAATAAAACGCAAAATCAAAAGAGAACACAAAATCATTACCCCAAGAAAACTAAAGTTATCTTGATAGCAAAATAAATGGATAACGAAAATTCTAGATAGATGTAAGGATTTTTACAAAACATAAGTTCGAAATAAGAAATCTCAAAATTCATAGAAAAAAATCAAACTATAAATGGTGCAAAAGGATATATATGATGGTCGTACATATTCTATTCTCTTATTATATTATTATAATCCCTACGTTTGCAATTTAACAATCAACACTAGTGATTTGCCTCGCCACTTATTTAAATAAAGTTTCTAATGCTAAGGTTCAAGGGCGATGCACATCATTAATATTTAATATAAGTGTTGTGTCAGAATCATCTCATCGAAGTGTTTAGAAACTCCTATCGATATCATGGTGTCCCACTTCTCGATTAGAATTGCTAACATACTCAATGGGTAACTCAACAAAATAAAATAAATTACGTCCAAATAGGGGCGCAAATTTGTAAATAAATAACCAAAAGTACAACCATTTATTTATGAACTATATTTGAAATCAAATAAATAAATAAAAACATTTCATAGTGCTTGGCGGAAATAGTTTATTCATTTTCACCTCACAAAGCTAATCTCAAAGAGATTAGTATTTTACTTGGCTAGAATTATTTTATTAAACCGTTTTATAAAATAATTTTGAAATCTTCAAAACTAAGTCCTAAAATTATTTCATAACAAATGAAAACAATTTGAATTCATACACAAGGAAGGGATGGGACTCTAGGTTTGTCAAGGCCAAGATGTCACAAAGATGAAGTCCAATAAATTTGATTGGTCAAACAAAGGATCAAGATATAAGATAGGATATGACGGGTCCTAAGACTCGATTTAAATCTGAAAAAAAGATTTCCTAAGAAACTTAGGACAATGATCCTCGCTATAATATCTTATACTGTTTTGAACTTAGCTTTGATACCAAGTGTAACGCCCCGCCTCTATACTCGCGTTAACCAAGGCCATCTCAAGAAACGGTGTCAGTTAACCCGAAGAATAAGGCTGTTGAGGAGCGACCATTTGTATATTAGCTTTGAACGAGTGTTAAATATGTCGGTTAATGTGGTCTAAGTTTTAAATCTCATGAGGAAATCCGACATATCTAACTAAAGTCCAAATCAAATACACAGTGGCTATATATAATTCGGAAAGCAATATAAAATACAGAACGATAAAATTAGAGTCAGACATAGATATTCATAATACTAGGCGGAAATGGATATAAATAATACTACATAAGTAGTGGTCATAATATAAGTGGTCATGCAAGATCCACTACATCATAAAATAATAGATACATGTACAACACAAAAGAATATGAACACATAAGAGTCACAATCTCAAATACATGAATGATAAAACTAATAAAACAAGCGCGGTTAACCAAAAGGAAGACAAGCCCATGCTAAAGTCAAGGAGAGGCACCTATAGTACTCAGTCAGACCCGAGAATTATTTATAAGAATAAAAAATAAATGGATCAATCTAGTAGTACTCATCATAGTAAAATGAGATAGAAATAGATATATAAATATAAAATGACATAAAAAAACAGTTGTGTCCACATGTAAAATGTGAAGAATCGATATGTCTAGAAAATATGCCAAAGAAATCTTGACACTATATAAAGATATCTCAATAACAAAGAAAATAAGATTGATAAATTAATATCACTACGAGATTGACAGCATATATGTCAATAAAAATAAGTTCGATGAAAACAATAAATTAGAAATCTCGAAGATATAAAAGATTATCACAATCTAAAGATATAGCTATTCACGAGAAATGATGTCCCCCATCAATTTACATGAAATAGAAAATATGATAGTAATAAATGAATACTCATGGGAAATGATGTGGCCCATCAAGTCTACATGAAAATAAAAAACACGATCTCAACAAATGAGTAGTCATGAGAAATGATGTATCCCGTCATTTCTACATGAAGATACGAAATATTATATCGCATACCTTACTGATACGAAATGATCCAAAGGTCATCAATATAATCAAATGAACTCAAGTTCTATTGGAGGATCAGAAGATCATCAAAGTGACCCGAAGGTCGAATTGATCAGAAATGATCAAGTATAGTGCAAACTATACCAAGTTAGTAAATATAAGAGTCGAACTGCATGTCCCATAACCACTTGCTCTACTCGAATATTTATGAACAAGTTGTATATTACACTAGAAATACTAAACGATCGTTGCCATGGGATTCAATCGAATGAGTCCAAGAATTCAATTGAACGAGTCCAAGAATTAACCATCGAAGGAAACACAAGGGGTCATAGTCCTTGTTTTTTGTAAGGCGTTTAATTAGATTTCTCGTGCGAATGAGAAAAAGGTTGATGAAATCATATACTAGTAGACAATAAAACAACTTGGAAAATAACTTCATATAATGAAGTAGAATTTGAAACAATTTCGTTAAAGATTGGTATCTACAAATAAATTTAAAACCCTTTTATATAGCTTTGAAGTGGAAAATCTCATGTAATGGAAATCAAAATAACGATCGAACGAAGAATTCACATTATAATAACGTAAACAGGATCTCACGACTATAGACTATAATTTCATTCACCACGAATCAATCGAAAGTTCGTGAAATCAAAATGCAGAAGTCTGAGAAATAGAGAAAAAGAAAAGTTACAAATGAAGGCGAAATAGGCCGAAACTTGGCTGGGAATGAGCTCAAATGGGCCTAAACGGTTGACGGCGGTCTCCACTGGTCAACAGCAGAAATTTAGCCCTCAGACGTTTGACCACTCAAGATAGACGTCAGAGCTAAAAACCTGCAGTTTTTTTTCCCGAGAGATTGGACAGACGTCTGACCTATTTGGTCATACATTTGACTTAAAACAATTAAATATTTTGCTTCCTAATAAATGTGCAGCCGGCCTCGGATGTGCCTATATCAATGATGATGGTTTATGATGATTCCAAAGTGCCTATACGACATCAAATGTTATTTGAATCAACTCATATCACGAAACTCACATGCACAATCATATATAAATGATATGAGGTTGCAATGATTTTATTATAAATTCCAAGACGACTAAATTCTCAAATCAAAGCAACCAAATGCAATTCAAACTACAGCACAATGGTTTGGCAATGCTAAAGGGAAGTTATAAGGACTTGTGTGCACAAAAGAACTTCACCTATAGCACGCACAATCCGAACAAAAAACATAATGGGATTTCCATTACTCAAAAAGCAAGGGAATCATCAAACTAATCAATTAACTTAATGCATACACAACATATACATGATATTAATGCACTAAATTACACTTTACAAGCACATAGGCTTGAGGTATAGATGTGAGTTCATGAATAACTCGCCATTGATTTAAATGGTTGAAGGAGAAGCACACACATAAGCTAGAAAGCAATCCCTCTTCATTAGCTCCTCCAAAATCACCACAAACACATACATAAGGGAATTCAAGTTTTAGGGAAAGAGCAAAAATCTGAAATTGATGAGCTATGGAGATAGAGAAGTGGATAGAGAAGCTTACCCATGTCTTAGAATTGGATTTATACATGAATTGAGCTTTAGATTGAAATCCCTAGCTTAGGTAATTTATTTTTCCCATTCTTATCCCCATTTTTGCTTTCATTTTAGAAGAGGAAGACGGAGTGAGGAGAGTGGGCTGATATAGGTATATCTTGGCCGGTTTAAAGGATCCAAGTGGGTTAGTCTAGCCCAGTTCTAAGCACACGCCCAAAACCCAAATTTCCATAGCTCTAAACTTATCGATGTTTATAGTCAAAAAGGTTGTAAATGATGATCCAGACTCAATGGAAGTAGTTTCGAGTCCAAATTCATCAAAATGCAAAATGTGACTTTTTGGACATACCTCGATTAAGGATTAACGATGTTATATTTAAATAAAATATTTAAATACATTATCGTCAAATATGTGGGTTTTTACGCAACATCTTCAAGGTATATCAGAAAACATTACACATTACGGCATCTGGGGCCGTTGCAGCATTCATATACCGTGAACACCACATCAAGTGTTGTCGATGTGTAACGACCCGGAAAATCTGAACCAATTTAAAAATTTTAAATTGGCTAAAATAATAGATTTTAAATATTTTAAATAAATATTTTAAATAATAGAAATGAAAAGTGAGTTTGAATCGACGTTTGAAAACGAATATAAATAATTCTAATTATAAACAAGGCCTGAAATGGCGCGGTAGTTTCAAAATTTGAATTCAAACTTTGACTGACTGTACCGGGTGCAAAACAAAACGGATTTGAGTGAAACCAAAAATATTTAAATCTGTTAGTGAATACCTTTCTAGCGAATCTGAAAAATCGATGTTTCATAGCGGAAAACAAAAGTTATGGCCAAATGAATTTTCAGAAAGGTCGCTATGGAAATTATATAGCCCGTGAAATAGACCATTTAGCAAACGACCTCGGAATTCGACGAAACCACTTTTGTTGGATCCGGGATGTGAAGTTATTGCTAGGTTTCAAATTTCATAATTTTCGAAGCCAGTATGTGAGCGTGGCAAAGGAAAACGTGTTTTGGTCAATTACAGTTAAATTGGATCGGCCAGAAATAGGCCTTTTTGCAAACGGTCTCAGAATTCGACGAAACTAGTTTTGTTGGGACCGTATCATCAAAACATAGCTAGATTTATTTTTCGGGAATTTTTAGAATCAGTTTGTGGCCCTGGCAAATTGAAATGTACGTTCAAATTTAATATTGAATGTTTTATATTTTAATTTGAAGAAAAACTGACTGAAACATTCGAATGGGCCTACGAAACATATCCCATTGGGTTCTAATGGGGGTAAAACGCTAGGGACGACAGTCGTTGGGTTTGGATTGGAGTTCGTGTGGGAAAGGGGGTATTTTTGAAATTATAAAACCACCGTCCAATCATTTTTTTATTAAAAAAACCGTCGTTCCTTTTCGCGACTGACGGCGCCGCTTGCTCCAAACTTCCCAACCAAAATCCCGCCGCCTCAGCCATCTTCCACCGCCGCCGCCACCTCGAATCGAGAGCCCTTCCTCCCCTCTTCCAATCCGACCAGCCTCGACCCTCCTCGTCGCCGCATCGACGAGAACCCCCCTCCAAAGTTCGCCACTTCCCATCGCCGCCACGACTCAGATCCTCCACCGAACTGCACGAGACCGCCATCGTCAGGAAGCCCTCTTGTAACACCCCGTATTTTCTGTGAACGTATAAGTAACAAATCAGAGGATAATTAATTTTTAAAATAAGAATAAAGGGAAACGGGTTGCGCCATTGCATTCGTCTCGAAATTTTGCTTGGAAACGAGTCCGAGTTTGCAAGAATCGGAGTCCGTATGAGGGAGATATGACCCTCCGAAGTTTCAGGAATTTTCAGAATCGAAAACAGCTCGAATTCAAAATTCGAATTTCAAACGTAGAATAGACTGGGCAGGAAATTTCTCGCCCAGACCCAGGTCGACTGGGCAGTTGATCCCCCCCCCCCCCCCGACCAGGTCGACCTGGGTGTCGACCTGGTCCCCGAGCCCATTTTTGGGCCAGTGTTCGTTCTGATGTTTCTAGTCCGATTTCTGTCCAGATTCATTTGCCTAATCCTATTTAAACAGCCCCAAACCTAGCCTTCTCTACACACAATTCTATTCTGCTTCTACTCTGCCTCTGTTCTAAATAAAAATAAAAAAATGGCATCGCTACTCTGTTGGAATCAAAACTAGAAGCTAATCAACATCAATCTAAGCAACTCAATTCAAACTAGAGATTAAAGCTTCTGCAACGATTCTACAGCAATTAAAGTTCTTTCTTTAATCCAACCAAGGCAAGTACAGTTATTTTCCGCTATAAACTTTAATTATAATTGTTACATGATTGTAAATCTGAATTTGAGATTGTGTATGTTCTGTTCTGATCTATTCTGTATCTCTTCTTCTTTCTGTTCTATAGCCAGGCTTCTACGAGCCTACGCCAGTCTCCTAAGAGATTAACGCACGAACGCTAAAATGTTTGGGACAAATAATGAATGTGGCATAATTGGACATGGCTAATCTGTGACTGATTTAAGAAAAAGGACATAGGTTGTAAACTAGATTTAGATCTATGCATATTCTGTGAATTGGAAGAAGAGGAACCATGGTATGTTAACATGTGACTTGAGACATTAGACATAACGCATAATTTGAATTAAGATCTGTTATAACTAGATTGTTGGGCATATTGTTTATATAACAATTCATGATTTGAAAAAGAATAGGATTTAGGTGTGAAGATCTATATTAAGATTTGATAACTATCAAATGTGAATAACACCTAAGTAGGAGATTTTTGAATATATGATATGCATTGAAATCGATGGCTATATTTGGTATAATTTATATGTGAATCTTTTGTACTAGGCAGTTGAACTAAATTGGGACATGTAAATTATGACCATAATCTGTGACATGTAAATTCAATGCAAGCGTGGGGTATATGATCATAGTGTGAATCATGACAACTATTTAGGCATGCAAGCTTAGGCCAAATTTATAATTAGGCAAGATATGTTTGTGAAACTTTAAGGAATGATTAAATCTGTTATATTTGCCTAATTTGCTAGTTCTGCTATATTTGCCTAATCTGCTAGTTCTGTTATATTGCCTAATCTGCTAGTTCTGTTATATTGCTTAATCTACTAGTTCTGCTCTACTGCCTAGTCTGCTAGATCTGTTCATCTGCCAAATCTGTCATCTGCTAAGTCTGTTGAAAATGCCAAATCTGCTAAACTAAATCTGTTGAGATGCCTAAACTGCTAAATCTGTTGAGATGCCTATTCTGTTATCTGTTAAATCTGCTAGTTTGCTTAATCTGCTAAATCCGTTAAGTCGCCTAATCTGCAAAATCTGTTATCTGCTATACCTGTTGAGTTGATATAATTAGTCTGTTATTAACATAATCTGAATTAGCTATAGTTAGGAATAATTGACATGTATATTAGGCGTGGGCATAAATGGTAAATTATTAATTAATTGGCCGCAAAGATGAACATGGCTAAGTCGAGGTTAGAATGGGTTTGCGTCGTAATCCTGCCCGCAACCGCCCGGCACATCCAGTGGCCGCAAACAATAGGTTCTAATGTGAGAAGTTAGTCATAATATGCTTAGACACGAGGTTAGGTCTGTTTTGTGGCAGAAGTCTGCCCGGAACCGCCCGGCCCATCCAGCGGCCACAAGCTAGCGACCTAATGTGAGAGGTCTATGCATTAATAATTAATTAATGTAAATCTGAGATAAATATGATGTCTAAAACGTGTTGGGCGGATAGGGTTAAACCCACTAGACTGATGAATTTAATAAATCTGTTCTGTGAATCTGTAGGCCCAATTACAAAGTTAGACAAATCTGTAAGTCTGTTAATCTATAACTGGTTAATCGGTAAGTCTGTTAAATCTGTATATCTGATCCGTTAGTCTGAAAACTTGTCTGTGAACTAGTTGATCTGAATTCTGTATGTCCGAACTTGTAAACAAGTTAATCTGAAATCTGTTAGTCTGGGGACACAAGGATAGGAAGGGAATTACTTGTGTCATCTGTTGTTTGGGACCCATATTAGTCAGTAACCCTTTCTGGTATCAAAACTTTGACCCAACAGTAGGTAGGGTCCTGGCACGCTTACTGAACTAATTATAAGCGGTTCATTCTGATAATGGCAAGGGGTGTTGATGGTGCGTTCCAACCGGGTCATGTGCGTGCATGGATCCCGGTCTGCCTCTGAGGATGTAAGACACCGTGACATCTGTAAATAGGTCTGTGCCAATTGGTTGTCACTTTAGGGAGTGATACACCCTACTGTAGGGCCGACACAGGGTATTTATGTTTAGGGAGCCGATCGCTTGGGGTAGGGTTTTAGGGTACACTAAGTTCTGTTTGTTTCTGTGGTACCGTCTATTTCTGTTGGGTGGCAACACCCGTCTGTTTCTGCGTGGTACCGTCTGTTCGGGAGGTAAAGGCCCAATTACTAGTGTACACCTAATTCTACATTCTGTTTCAATAGGGATTAATCTGACTGTTTCTGTTCGGGTGGTAAAGGCCCATTATTAATATTCCGTTTCTGTCTGTTTCTGTTCGGGTGGTAAAGGCCCATTATCAGCATTCTGCTTCTGTTTGTTTCTGTTCGGGTGGTAAAGGCTCATTATTAGCTTTCTGTTTCTGTGGAAATTATTCTATACCCTTTTCTGTTTCTGTTTCAGTTTAGACATTAGGGTGACACCTAATTCTGTTATACTAGTATTAGTGCAGAGAAGTGTAAGGCAATAGCTTATATTATTCTGTTCTTCTGTTATATCTGCTACACCTATTACAGTTATCTCTCATCCAGTTTTATTTTTCATGTCATGTTATTATTATCTATTCATAACTGAAAGTCACTGGACTTGCCATACTTTTTGTTTGACCCTTGTTGTTTCGCCTCCTTTCTTCCGTCCCCCCCCCCAAGGTTTTGTAGAAGGGAGTACCCAAGCTTGATCCAGATTTCTTCCGCTTGAAGTGCTTAAAGTATGGTTTGTCTTCTTCTGTGGGGATTATGATTTTAAACTATGCATTCTGAAGGCTTTTGTACAAGACTAATATTTTGTACTTGAATTTTGATATTGTGATTTGAAAGGATGTAACCAAGCTTATTTCGGTTTCTGTTGTAATAAAGTTATAAATTTTTCAAGTATTGTTTTATCTGTCTTGTAAGTTTATGTTCTGTTTACTAAAATGCTCCACCAAAGTTAAGGCATTCCCTTAGTGAGTGACCTTAACGGAGGTGGGGTGTTACACCTCTCGTAGCTCTAGGCCATGGTACCCTCCGATCGTCTCCACGCTGCTCGGTTCTTGCGAAAAACTAAAACCTAGTTTTGAACAGGTTAGAAATCATATGGCTTTGTTTATTTTCCGCAGTTTTAACACCTTTAAACCATTGCAAACTTGTAAAAATCATATCTTTTTCGTGTATTGACGAAATTCGATGAAATAGGAAACATCGTGACCGTGTGGATGTCTTCTACATTCTAGAAGAGACCGCATATTTTTCTGAGCCTTCTGCTATTTTTGGTGGAGTGGAACCCAATGTGAGATTTCTAATTTATAAACGATATGGAAAATGACGAGGTATAAATTATATAGTCGATGTATGAGTTATATAAGCGTTGTGCACCTCTTGTATAAGTGTTGTATAAGTTGTACGTTCGATGTATAAGTTGTATATGCGTTGTAAAAATTATATATGTGTTGAAATAGAAGTGAAATGCTATATATATATATATATATATATATATATATACGCCCCTCGTCTACAAACCATGGATGATATTTATTGGTTGTGATTGGTGTGAAAATTGATTGATAGCGAATGGTTGATTGAAATTGCTTGTGGTTGGAATTGATTGATTGTGGTTGAAAAATACCCATTTGTGGTTGAGAAATATTTGGTTGAAACCACATAGGATTAGTTTGTGGAAATGAAAAATATATACATGCCGCCTGCGTGCGAACTAGATGCATGATTCCCCATTGTCAAAAACCGCGAGGTTTTAAGGTAGAGCGAGGAGCGGTACTAGGGACGGTCCCGGTTTTAACTACCCTGCCGTTATGCTGCCGAAATTTTGAATAATATTCATGTGTTAGAATTATTTTCCTGTGTTGAAATTATATTCGTCTGTTGAATAGAAAACCTTCATGTGTTGAATAGAAATTCACTCGTTGAATCATATTCATGTGTTGAGTGGAATTCGTGTTTTGAATAAATTGGTTTAACAATAAAAATCACATTTTTATCGATATATACAAACTATAGAAAACCTTCATGTGTTGAATCGATATTCATTCATTGAATTGAAATTCATGTATTGAATGGTATTCGTGTTTTAAATATAAAAATCACCTTTTTATCTATATATATAAACTATAGAAAACCTTCATGTGTTGAATCGATATTCATTCATTGAATTGAAATTCATGTGTTGAATGGTATTCGTACTTTAAATATAAAAAAAATCACCTTATTATCTATATATATAAACTATAGAAAACCGTCATGCGTTGAATCGATATTCATTCGTTGAATTGAAATTCATGTGTTGAATGGTATTCATATTTTGAAATAAATTGTTTTATAATAAAAATCTTATTCTTATCATCAGTATGAACTATATAAAATAATCTCGTTTTGAAATAAATTGTTTTATAATAAAAATCTTATTTTTATCAGCAATATGAAATATATAAAATAATATCGTTTTGAAATGAATTGTTTTACATTAATAATCACATTTTTATTACATACATGAGTTGTTAAAAATAGTGAAGTGTTGAAATAGAAGACAGATAGATAAAAACATCATTTTTATCAAATGTATGAAATTCATATAGTTTTGAAATTGAAGAATCGATATATATATATAA
Organism: Allium sativum; assembly: GCA_030737875.1. Taxonomy (NCBI): domain Eukaryota; kingdom Viridiplantae; phylum Streptophyta; class Magnoliopsida; order Asparagales; family Amaryllidaceae; genus Allium; species Allium sativum. The sequence continues at coordinate 68,263,432 of CM060909.1, read as the reverse complement.
ATAGAATTAAAATATATCGAATAACGAAGCTGCAGTTCATATTTTGCAACCGTGATTTCAAATGATTAGTGTGGGAGATCCGACCATCGGATTTTCCCGAAACCGCAACCGTTGGGTTCGCCTTGGAAATATCTTTCCAACGACACCAACTTTGTAAAAATCCAACGGTTGGATTGTCTGGAATGTTCAATTCAAATCTAAAGAAAAACAGTGCCAGAATCGATTATATTTATATATATATATATATATATAATTATATTTGATCGAATAACGACGCTGCAGTTCGTATTTTGAAATCGAAACTTCAAACGATTATATCGGGAGATCCGACCGTAGGAATTTCCCGAAACTGGAACCGTTTGATTTTTTTTTGAAAAGATCTTTCTAATGATGTAAATTATGTGAAGATCCAATGGTTAGATTTTTAGATACGCGTAAATCAAATCTGAAGAAAAACAGCGCCACAGCCGCGTTATGGGCCGAAGCGTCGTTTTGAATAAATTGGCTATTTTAAAATAAATAAAAATAGCGATAAATCTATATAAAATATTATAAACGATATGGATGTGAAATTTAGAAATTAACTGAAGGTTATCTAAGTCGAATGGTTTCCTAGATTTTGATCTGATGTTGGTTTCGGCCTTCGGGGTTAATATTTGGGAAATCGTTCTCTTACTCATTGACGGTTAGTGACTAATGAATTGAAATGATGCGTATGTATGTTAGTGTTGCACTTGTTTATTATATACGCGAGTTGCTCAGAAAGACCGGGTTTATCCCATTCTGAATAACTGAATCGACGATAAGAAGTCGAAGATGAAGACTGGGGTTGAAGACCGATCTTCACCTCGTTTGGATGGTAACTGAGGTCCTGATTGGGAGGCATCCCAAAATATGGATAATGAGTGGTGATCGTCCAGACGTATGTGGGAATCGATGAATATGCGTGGTATTTAGTGCCTTCGGTTTCGTTCAGACCCAGAATGGACTTGTAAATGGACTGTGTGTCTTACATTGGAATTCATTCTGTGCGATTGATAACCATTAGTTGCGTGGTGTGAATTACCTTTGTGGCATGCTAAGATGTAGTGATCAGGGCTTCTGTTGAAAAGCAAAGTCTTGTGGTGATGATCAAAGCACCGCCTGTGTGGCGTAGCTTTGTGTAAAACGTGAATTCGCGAGCCTCACACCCCGGTATGAACCAGAAACGGGAAAAAGGACCTCGGGGAGGGCATGCGTTTCCTTCTAGCTAGGAGTTGTGTCGGTGTTTTTACACGGCCTGACATTTTACTTATGTGGATGATGGATTGCGAGGCACCTCGGATATATCGGTCGATCCAGGACCGATGGAGTAGTCATTCGTTGTCTTACTCAAACCCATAGGGCGGGGAAACGCAGTGTTCAGGAATTTTAATCCACATCGGTGGACCGGCCCTGACGATCCAAAGGCTTGACTGAGTACTTTCCTGAGGGGCGGGCTAGAGCGTCTCGAAGTCGGTAAGGACTATCTTTTGCCTTGGTTCACGACGGAAATCCAATTTCCAAATACGACATCGTGCGGTTTTGATTGTATATATATATATGGCGACATGATATATGGTACCCATGCCGTCTATGATTGATAGTTATGATTCGAAATTGTTTTTGAAACATGTAAACACTAGTAATAATATCAAATGATTTTGTTTTATTCATATCAAGCATATTTTGGCTATAATAAGGTAAAACTCTATCCTCCGGTTTGCGTTGCATTGTGTGATGGGAACTGAGTCTTATAATGGCTTCATTTTTATAAAAAGCATTGCGATGTTTAAAAGAATGATTTGTTTTAAAGCACTGGCAATCCAATGGAGTAAACCCATTCCACGAAAGTGGCGTGGTCCTGTGATTAGCCATATTTCGAATGTGTTGAGTAGATTTCTCATACCAGTCCCATGACTGACTCGTAATTTGTTTAACTTTCAAACTCGGGTGCCCCTTTTTCTACACGGGCAGCCTTGTATTCAGGTTTAGCTGGCTCTTTCTAGATAGCTGGAGCTGAAGATGGATTCTATTACGTATCTCTTTTTATGTTGTTCAGCTCCTATTGTACATATTTTGTTTGTTTTCCGCTATAGACATTTATGTATAGCTGAATTGTATTTGTACTAAGTATGATCCTGTATACTGTGTAACTCTGATGATTACGTTTATCCAGTATATTCTATTGTTCATTAGCTGGTGTATTTATTTAATTATGTTCTGCTGTTATCTACTTATGTGTTATATTCCAAGGATTACCCTTGCCGCCGTCAGTACGGGGTTTGGGGTCGTCTCACGATGATTAGTTCTGCCTGAGTAACGGTTCATCGTAGGTAGGTTTAATCACCTTAGGAATTGCACGTCCAAGATATCCTCTTTGCAAAGGTGTATGGCTTCGGTCTATACCCCAGTCTTCATTGGTATAGCCCTGCTATCTCTCATTATCTGGCGAACCATTGCTTCTACCCCATCATTGGTCAACGTGTGCTCTAGTTCAACAGTTTCAGCTCTCGTAGACCCTCTTGCTCTCGCTTTGGGAAATATTTCTTGAGCTGCCGTCTGGGCCGAATTTCCTTGCCCTCTGCGGTGCCGATTAGTCACAGGACGAGTGGGCTGAAGAAGTTGTCCTTGAGTAGGGTGAGTAAGGTTTGGGTCTTTAGGAAGAACATGAGATCCATGCATTGGTAGCAACATAGGTTCCGCTAGGCTGGGATCATTATGACCGAGACGAAGTGTCGCCTCTTCTCAAGAAGCTAGTGAACCAAATCGAACTTGTTCGAGATTCTCAGGCCTTTCCAGAGGACTCTTCTATCATGGAAGACGTTCAATTTTGTCATAGTAAGATGAGTCTCCTACCTCTCGGTGATAAGTAGATGACGGAGTTCTTTACCTTCTAAGCTCATCCACTTGTCTAGCCATCGTACTCATGTTAGGGCCACATTAGTTTCCTCCAACATGGTGAGTAAGGACACAAATTCATTCTATGAAACAGGTGCAGATGGAGGAGGTTGATCGCTAGTCACAGTAGCTAGAGTTGAAGTACCGACAGCGGCTCGAGTTAAGGCACCCACATTAGTTCGGGTTGAATTGCCCACACCGAGTCGGATCGGATCAGACGCGTGCACATTCGACCCGAGCTAATTTGTTTGGAGGCTTGACACACAGCTACAACTTGTGCAACATTTTGTTGTTCTTCTCCTCATTCCTTCGAGAAGCTTGCTAATTTTTATCTTTCCTTAGATCCATGGAATTTAGATTCGTTGAAGTCAACGAAAACTTTAAGACCAATGAAAATGTGGATTATCTCTTCGGACTTGGTCATCGAAAAAGTAGAATGATAATCCAGGAAACTAAAAATTCAATTTTCTCAATGAAATCACCAAAATGTTAGATCGAAGAATGGCACCCAATAGATCAGATTTTGTAGAAAATAATGAGGAAATATAGATTGAAAACAGAGAAAAGCAAGCGAACACATAAGATTTATAGTGGTTCAGCGTTAACGAGCCTACGTCCACTTTATAATTCTTTTATTCAATAGAAAATTACAAGTACAACAAATACAACCACTCTATCACTCAAATAAAATCAGTTTCCTTTCAATATCTAGGGAATTATATTCGAAAATGATCATGTATAGGTCTCGAATAGAATGATGATAGAGATGGATGTGTTTGAATTATGATGTTCCAAAAGATCCCTTAAAAGTTCACCAATGCTTGTATTTATAGGTGTAGGGAGCCTACGGGTAGAATTCCACGTCATAATCTCTCATTGAAGATCGGAGTTATTGGGGAGATGGCATTTCAGATCGTGGGTAACAGTTGGAATCAGATCCTTACATATAGGAATGTGTTGACTAATTTCATAGCCCAAAGAATAGGTTCAAGTAACAATCACTCCAGGCGGGTCGGGTTGGTCCCTCTTCAACTCGAGCTAGTGAAGCCAATGTGTCATACATTCATAAGTATGTGGGTAAGGTTGAATTAATTCGACCCGATTACTTCGACCCAGTTCCCTTATTCAATAAAAGATGGAGTGTCTATCTCCATCTGATCCAAAGCCTTTTCCTTCTATTCGACCCGACTTTTTTACTAATGAATGGCTATGTCTTTTGCTCCTTAATATACTTGATCATTAATGTCTCCAATTTGTGTGACTTAGTTATAAAATAGGCCAACAACAAGGTTTCCAATGTATAGTGAATAATTCATGAAGCTAGGAGTAGGATTTCCTAATTTCAAGAAGTTCGTCTTCCAAGATTTATCATGGAATATTATGAAGATGCTCTCTTTCTCTCTTTCTCTAACAACTTCTGAAAGTTTCCTGAGTTAGAATTCCCTTCCATCCTTTCGTTTGGGGTAGAGTTTGAAAGGATCGGGTTGGCCAAGCGGGGAGTCGAAGTGCTAAAGAATGATAAGTCCAAGCTCGAAGGCCTTTTATATATTGAGCACTTGCCTGAGGAGTCTAATGCAAAAGAGGAAGACATAACTGTTGTCGATGATGAAGAAGGGGATAATGATGATGGTTCTGGTGACGGAATCCTTCCATACAATTTTGAACAAGATGGCGGTAATCCACCTCCCACCAAAGAGGGGGCATTTTTGAATCGAGAGGAAAAGACGATTTTGCCCAAGCTCACGTTTTTGTTTCTCAAGTATAGATTTAACTTTTGGGATGCTTTCTCTCCTCTTGGGTCTATAGTGGTAACTACTTTCCTATCATGATATAGTATAGTCCAAAAGAAACACTGTTTCACATGTTAAAGCAGAGTTAGATAAGAAACGGAGGTAAATAACCTGAACCCACAAAGACCAAGTTAGATTGTTGAAAAATTATAATCCTTTATTAAGAAAATATCATGATCTTCTTTTTATAGAAAATACATCTAAATTTATGTTTTATAAAGAGCACGGAGTTGCGTCAATGATCGAGGAAAGCTCGAGTTCAAAGGAAGGCAATTCTTAAAGGAATATGCAGCTAATCCTCACCCTAGGGCCTGTTGAAACCCATCTAGAGTTCTTTCAATTCCTAGGGATCTTCTCCTAGAGAATTTTAAATATAATAAAAACATATTTGTTACTGAATTATTGAAAGATCAGTCTTGTATGAGCAGGAGGAATGTCTGTTAGCTTTATGTTGTGAATGTATGTTTATGTTGGTTGTTTTTCTTATTTATGATTGTTGATTTTCTTTTGTATTATGGCAAGACCTTGTTTTTAATGAACATATGATTTTAGAAGTTGCTTTTCATTCGATATCTAAGCCGAGAGTGGAATTTTCAATGAAATTTCCTCATAAACTAGGAGGGAATCATCCTCCAAGGGAGCTCAAACGTATTTACATGAAATACCCTCGATTCTCTTTTAACGTAAGGTTAAGCATGTTAAATTGACCTGTAACGTTGGCGATAGGTATATTGATAAGCAGGATTAAAATTTGCAAAATTAAACATGTGTGATTAAAAAATTGCTTAAAGCTTACTTGGGTAGTGTCTGTGTAATGAATCCTCCCTGAAAATATGATGACTCAATGTTATCCTTTTGAAAGAAAGCCCTTATGCATAATTGCTTTTCATTTTGTAATTAGAGAGATTCACTCAAGACTCCATCCCCTCAATCTATGGGAAAATCATTGGTAATTGTAGGCCAAAAGGATATTTTTAAAGAGGCTCATATTTCAAGGAGAGAAAGGGCGAATTATCATCAAAAGATAGCTAATAGGAATTTGAACGAACAAGAATCCATTTTAGAAAGTCAACTTAAAGAGACGGATAAAGTTATTCCTGAATTGTGGAGGCAACTACAGACCAATCCTTCTATCAACTTAGACAAAGAGATAGGCAGATCGCTCCTACGAAACAATTAGTTAGAGGTCAAATTGGATGACACTAAAGAAAACAATAAATCTTTAGATTATGCTTTAAAACATCCTGACTCGGATTAAAATACTTAGTTATAGCTAGGCTTCTTCTTTTGATGACTTGTGGAAAAGCATTGGAATGATATGAATGTAAGACAAGCACAATACTTGATGTAATTATATGTGATAACTTGTAAAATGGTATTGTAAAACAGTTTGTAAATTGTACAGACATCACCTACTGTGTGATTTTTGCTGTGTTTTTGAGTATCTCCTTCTAGGATTTTCCTTGCATTTTTTTCTGCATAAGGTTTAACATAAAATATTATACTTTTTCCCTTTGTCAACGGTGTGATGCGATTATATTCTGACCAATTCATATAAACCACCATTTGGCTTATAATATTGCTAAGCTATTAACCCACTATTTGGCAAAAGATATCACGATTCGACGGATCAAAGCTCAATACCAAAAAGCTTACGAACTGATCACAAACGGGGGGCCTCTTCTTCATAGAACCCAGGTGATCGGCTCCTGCTTTAGAAAGCCCAGAAAAGATTTGGGCCGAGCCAGATTCCCTCGAGCAGCGCCATCTCATGCCCCGAAAGAATCGCTCTCCCAGACCAATCGAGTCAAGCATTTCCTTCAAAGTCGGATCGAACAGATATCTCTGGATCTACGTGGAAATATCCAAATAAGCCATTCATTTCTCATCCCTATTCTCAAGGCAATAAAGGCGGTCAACCACATCCGGCCAAGGCTCTACTTTTGATATACCTCATCTCGAGTGCCGCGTAAGCCACAATTCTCAAGGATACTATTAATCAAGTGAAAATTAGGCACACATCACTAGAAGAAAACTTAATTAGGCTAACATCCCTCCCAAGTTTAAAATACAAATCCACCCCCTATTTTTAAATGTTCCGCCGTTTTCAATTTTTAACAAAAAAAGCGCTGTAAGTTTTAAAAAAGAAATTCTAAAATCTAAAAATTTTGTTCAAAAATCTCAACAAAAAAAAACACTTGCATACATATATGCAATTATTACCAAAAGTTGCATACGTATATGCAACTATTTGTATACACATGCACATATTCATGCACACCTCTTGAATAACTACATACATGTATGCAGTTTTTCTGTATAACTACATGTATGTAGATATGTCAAAATCAATGCAAAAGTGAGAAAAATGCACGTCTGTATGCAGTTTTCAAATAAATGCATCAGAAGATGCATGTATTCATAGTATGTGCATACATGTATGCATTTATACAACAGTTTTGACGTAGACATGAAATAACTGCATACATGTATGGAACTATTTGAAATATATGCATTCGTCGATGCATTTTACTGCATTTCGTTGTTTTTCGTGTAATTCTTGATTTTGACGTGGTTTTTGATGTTTTTTCACCTGAATTTTTTCTCTATTAATTGTTTTAATTAATTAAGAATTTAAGTGATTTTTTTTTGAATTTTCAAAAAAAAGGGACTAAATTTACAATAAGTTTATGACTGGACCTGAGCCTAATTTAAAACCTTAATAGGGACTTGTAAAAAATGCACCCATTAATTAATAGTAGACGAGGTCCGGCCACCGCAACTACTTCAATGATCGAGCTCCAGGTGTCCGGGCTTTGAAAAAGTGGCAAACCACGTTGCAGCTCCCCAGCGCCTCTCTTGTCCTATAAATACCTCTATGCTTAAAGAAGGAAAAGACCATTTTCGGATTATAACTTCTCTTGGGAACTTCCTCTCTCAAATACAAAATTCACAGCTAACTCCAAAAATAGCCAATTCTCCCTCTTTTTTCAAATAGAAAAAGTGTTGTGCTTGTAACAAAAAACAAAACAATATATATAAAGAGGACGTAGGCACCATCTCTTGCCAAACCACTATAAAAGTCTTGCATGTCCTCCGTTTTCTTTACTTTATCGTACTCTGTGATTGTTATTCGTGTGTTCTACGCACGATTGGGGGTTAACTGTCACTAGTAACCAACTTTTGACGTCAACACATTGGTGCGCCAAGTTGGGGCACGCACCAATCTACCCCACGACCTTCTGCTTTTTCTGAACAATGGAAAACAAACGAAAGAAAGATGCAACATCTTCCCATCCTACAAACGTTGATGCAACCGAAATAAATGTTGCAAAGCAAGTCAGGAATCCTCCTCTCATGAAGACGTGTCCCGATATCTTACTCGAGATGACATGGACAAGATTATGGCCGAGTTTAGAGGCCATATGACATATCGGGGTAAGTTTCTCGAACAACAACAGTTGATGAATAACCTCCTCGCTCAGATGGAAAAGGGATCTAACGCTCCAACATCAATTCCTCCACCGGGCGAAGTCAGGGCAACAACTGATCTTCGTTCTGCAAAAATACAAGCTGTAAATCAGGCTATACCTTTTCTTTCTCCTGGATGGGCATTAATTCCTGGCCGATCGTAGCCAGAAGTATCGCTTTCAACGACTAGCGCAACCGCAGCTGTAGATTCTCAGGTGGCCCGCGATCAAGACCTAGGTCGTTCGACCATATTGCCTCCATTCCAGGGAACACTTGACTCCCCGGACAAACCGAAAAACTGCTAGGTAAACAAGGATCAATTCCATTCCCATCACAACCCAGCTTCTTACAGCAGACTCGTCTTATGCAGCCCCTCCCTTAACCAAGAGTCGGTGAAGCCTTCCCTTCAAACCAGGAAGACCACTCTACCAAACTGATTCCCAGATTGGAAGAGGAAAACGCTACTACAAACTCTTCTAACATCACCTTGGGCGGGGGCAACACAGATTCCTGAACATTACATGCTATACTGGATCATCCCGGATCTTCCATCACGGGCACGGCTCGAACCAATTCTCACCAGGTTCAAGAGGCGCCAGTCTGCCCAAAACCAACAACTGCGATGGACCCTCATTGTAACACCCGTAATTTTAAAGAATGCTATAATTATAAACTAAAGAATACTTAATTAGATTATTGGAATTAAGTAATACAGACTACAACATTGCGTTCGTCTCAGAATTCTACTTAAGATAGACCCCAACTTTGCGTAAAACGGACATTGTATTAAGAAGATATTAAGGTTTAAAGTTAGTATACATATAGACATTATATATATATATACACACTAGTCCAGAAATCAAATCAGAAAGCAGTAAAAGTGGGGAATTGGGTCTATTAGGGGTTTACCTCGTACCCCACGGGTGTCGACCCATGGGTTGACCCCTACATAGGGGGGTCGGCCCCAGTTAGACCTGGGGCAGATCCATTCATGTGAACGTGAACTCATTTCTTGACTAGATTCAATGACCATAGGTAATAAATAGGACCTTAATTCTATTGTTTTATTCACCAAAAACAATGGAGACAATGAGGTGTTGCCCCAACTCAGATTAAACTAGCCTATTCTTCTGCAGCAATAACTTATAAGCATACAATTGTCTTTGCTACAACATCTACAGTCAATTCTCTATTCTTTAGATCCCGTCACAGTGAGTTCATGTTATTTTTAGATATAAACATTTAATAGTAGTCTTGACATGTTTATAAATTGGATCTAGACTTGTGCCTGAACTATAACTAAACAGTTCTGCAATTACTTGTAAACCTGATCCTCTGTTTAGTTCTTACATGCTTATCTTTATTATGTATATTCTGTCATTTTGCCTGATAGTATCACCATATGTCTATCATGTTATTATACCTAATCATGTCAACATTTACCTATTCTGTTAGTATGCCTATTGTTGTCATCATATGCTTGTTTTGATTTTATGCCTATTTCTGTTCTCTTCTCTCCCTCCTTCCCTTTTTATTTTTATAGCCAGGCTACCTTGTTAAATTAGTGGGGGTTAAGTCAATCTTGTTAAATCTGTGGGGGCGGGTTATATATATAAACCCGACAAAATTAGCTTGTTTTACATATGGGGGTTATGCAATCTTGTTAAACCGTTAGGCATAACCTGTCAAAATCCTAGTTATGGGGATGCAAGCCTAGGGGAAGCTTGTATCACTTGTTGTGTGGGACCCATATAAGTCAATAACCCATCTTGGTATCAAACGAGGAACCCCAAACTAGGTCGGGTTCTGGGCATGCTTACTGAATGGATTATAAGAGGTTTATTTAAGCGGGGATGTTGACGGCGCACTCTTTCGGATTCATGTGCGTGCATCGCTTGCATTGGGATAATATGACGCTGTGACATCAGTAGATGGTTGTGCATATCGTTAATAAAGGGGTTGCCACTTTAGGAAGTGATATATGCTAGTGTAGGGCTTTATAGGATAGGGAGTCGGTCAATTGGGTAGTAACGAGGGTACATCTAGTCTTGTTGTAAAGGAGCCCATTATTATCGTTGTGGGTAACACATGTCATTTCTGTTGGGCTACCTGTTATTACTGTATGGGGAAAAAATCCCCTTACTAGACGTACACCTAAGTCTAACATCTTGTTCTTGTTGGGATCATCTTGTTTCTATTATACTAGTTTTGGTGTAGAGAAAAGTACTTGAGAACCGCAATATATCCTGTCGTGTTTATTCTGTGTATCATGCTCAGTTTGCTATACTTGTCTTATGATATTGTTATCTCTCATCTAGTTTATATGCCTGTCATGATGCTTTTACTTATTTATATGCTAAAAGTATCTGGACTCGCCAAACTTTAAGTCTGACCCGCTTTGTTTCCTTTTTTCTCTTCCTTCCCCACTCCCATCAAGGTTCTTAGGGTGGTAATACTCAGGCTTGATTAGGATTCTCTCTTTCATTCTTCTTGGAGCTGCTTAATTGTACTACTTTGATTTCTTGTCTTCTACGATATGGATATATTTTGGGGACTATGCTTTTTATATATTACTATACTCTGATGATTTTAGTAACAAGACAAAAATTGAAAAAGAGGCTTTCTATAATTCAGGCTTATGGTGTAACTGGGTTTCGGACCAAAATGCTTTCTATTTTAATAAAGTTTTAAATTCCTCTGTTATTTTATATCTATCTTGTGATGTTTCTGTTTCTGCTTACCTATAACGTTCACGAAACTTAATGCATTTCGATAAAGAGTGACATTAACGGACGTGGGGTGTCACATTTGGTATCAGAGCTGATGGTTACCATATCAGATAAAAGATTTTGAAAATTGTTTTCAAAAAGGTTTTAAAAGAATGCATTTTCAAAAGAAAAGTCTGTTTTGAAAAACATATTCCCCAAAGCCATATGAAATATCTTCATATTCTCTGTTTGAATCCCTTTTCTTTCCTTTTTTCAGCATGTCTAGGGAACCTATTCTTCCCGAGGGCGCTACGATACCGGTTTGGTTCCTTAGGTATCTTGAGGCTACGGCGCCTGCCGAAGGCCAAGCAGACGACCCTCCTCCATCAGAAGCCGTTGTTCCTCCTCCTTCTCCTCCATGAGTGGATAATTTCTCCAACGTATGCAAGGACTCCTATGCTATAAAAGGAAAGGCATTTCGTGGAACTAAGACTTTTGTAGAAGCAAAGAATTGGCTTAAAGAAATGGAGGATTTATTTGGGATTTTTGAGGTTGACGACAGTAGGAAGATTCAGTTGGACGTTTGGAAGTTGAAAGATGAGGCTTCATTCTGTGGGAAGTGACGCAAGTAGGGAATCCAGTTGAGACTTGGGATGATTTTCGACAGAGATTCGAAATGAAGTTTCTTTCTCAAGTTGAGCAAAGTATGCAAATGGAAATGTTTTTGGCACTTAAGAAAGGGGGCATGACTGTCAAAGAGTATGTTAATAAGTTCAATCTATTGGCGAGGTTTGGTTCAGAACTAGTGAATACCCCGCACAAGAAAGCTTTGAGGTTTGCTAGAGGAATGAATGAATTCGTCCATGGGTTTGCTATGTCTCATATTTCGGTCAGAGAAACATTTGAGAAACTCGTTGATACAACATTGATGCACGAAGAAGATAAAGGTGAAAAGAAAGAGGCTAAGATTTATGAAACAAAAAACAAGAACGTGTGGCCCAAGAAAGAACAACAGCAAAAGAAAGGCAGAAAGAATGACAAAGCCTGAGAAAAGAGGAAATGTCACAACTGTGGACGCGTGGGTCATTTAAGCAAAGATTGTAAAAAAAAAGGAAGAATGCTTGTTTCCATTGTGGAGAGATCGGACATCTTATTAAAGATTGCCCGAAGAAGCAAGACAGGGCCAAAGGGCAGGATCTTCTGGAGGGAAGGTGCATGCTCTTGTTGTTGGTGTACCAGATAGATGTAGGAAAGTTTCTGTAGAAGGTTTGGTTTCTCTTTCCAATCATCCTGTTAGGTCTCTTTTTGATTTTGGCACTTCACATTTTATATATCTGATATGTGGTTGAATCTTTGCACCTTAGTACTAGTATGGTTTTGGATTTCGTTGTTGTCTAAAACCCCATTAGAGGTTCTCATTTGTCTATGATTTGTCGGGGTTTGAGAATATCTGTGTTAGGCATCGAATTTGAGTGTGACGCATATGTGCTTGGTTGCATAGTCTATGGTTTGATTCTAGGGATGGATTGGCTAGCCATGTATGGTGTCATTCTGGATTGTGAGACGAGGATCGTTAGACTTTTGACTTTCCATGGGAGGACCCTCGAGATTTCTTGTGACCCTAAAGGGTCTGTCATACTTAGTTTTCTAGAGTTGCTTGATGCATTTATCAATGATTTACGATCTGTATCAGTAGTCTATGTGTATCCTGATGTTTTTAAGGAGGTTCGGGGCATACCTCTGAGGCATGAGATTGATTTCTGTATATACTTAGTGGACAATGAAAAGCTAGTTGCATTGCATATGCCCCATATGCCTCCGAGAGAAAGGAGGGAGCTCAGCAAGCAAGTAGGGGAGCTACTTGAGTAAGGGTTATTTTTGGTGAAGCATATCTTAATGGGGTGCTCTAGTAGTATTCGCCTCTAAGGAGGATGGTTCGCTTCTCTTACGTGTAGAATACAGGGAATTGAATAAGCTCACTAAGAAAAATAGGCGCCCACTTCCGAGGACAGTTGTTCTATTTGACCATCTTGTTAGTGCATCTGCTTTCTCCCAGTTAGACTTGGCCATGGGATTTGATCAGTTGAGGGTGGCCAAGGACAGTACAGACAAGACTGCTTTTAGAAATCCAGATGGTTTCTTCGAATGAATCGTCATGCCTTTTTGGTTGACGAATGCACCCACCTATTTTTTAGATCTGATGAGTTGGGTGTTTCGGGAGTTTCTAAATAAATTCATTGTGGTCTTTATTGATGACATCTTGATTTTCTCAAAAAGCGAGGAAGAGCATGCCTTACATTTAAGGGAGGTTTTGAAAGATCCCTGAGAGCATCAGCTTAAGGCAAAATTCTCTAAATACCATCTTTTGGAGAAAGGAAGTGAGATTTCTAGGGCATGTGGTCTATAAAGATGGGATAGCGGTTGATTTCGTGAAAGTAGTTGCAGTTCAAGATTGGTAGATTCCAAAGAATGCAACGGAGATGAGGAGTTTTCTTGGTTTAGCGGGCTATTATAGGAAGTTCGTTAAGGACTTAGCGAAGATATCAGCCCCACTCACCAGGCTGACGAAGATGAATCTAACATTTTCTTAGGGTATAGACTATAAGGATGCTTTTAAGCGATTGTAAAGGGCTTTGACAACAGCCCCAATCAACAAAGTGTTCACGGTTTACTTCGATGCATGTGGTCCAGTGTTTGGTGCACTTCTGATGTAAGAGGGAAGGGTAGTATGTTATGGAGGAAGATAGTTAAGAGTTCATGAAAAGAACTACCCTACCCATGACTTAGAGTTAGCTGCCATAGTATTCACGCTTAAGACTTGGCATCATTATCTACTCGGAGAGAAGTTCGAGTTGTATACCGATCATAAATCTCTCAAGTACTTGTTCTCGCAAAAGGGTCTCAATCTAAGGAAACAAAGATGGATGGAGTTCCTAGAGTTCTATGACTTTGAGATTGCTTATACTCCTTGCAAGGATAATGTGGTGGCGGACGCACTAAGTAGGCAGAGGATGACCTTGAGTCCTCTATTTGTAGAAAGATAGAGCTTGGAGTTTATATCAACTTTTGATTTTAGGCCCTCTACCGAGTTCCCACCTGGTTTATTGGCATCATTAGAGGTGCAACCTACTCTTCTGGATCAGATAGGAACTTCGCAGCGAGAGGACCCACAGATAGCAGACATCTTGGATAGGCTTAATAGAGGAGAGACTTCTAGTCCACTCGGTAGATATTCCACAGATGATAGAGGGTGGTTGCGACGAGATGGAAGGTTTTTTGTTCCCTGAGTGGGGAGTTTGTTGAAGACAGAGGAAGTCCATCATTGTAGGATGATTATCCATCCAGGCGGGGATAAGATGTATAGAGATATAAAGAGGGTTTTCTTTTGGGCTGGGATGAAGAAAGATGTAGCGGAGTTTGTTTCTCGATCTTTGGTTTGCCATCAATTCAAGGCTGAGCAAAGGAAGCTCGGTGGTTTACTTCATTATTTGGAAGTCCCACAGTGGAAGTGGGAGAGCATCTCTATGGATTTCATCAATGGTTTTACAAGATTGTGGAAAGACAACAACAATATTTGGGTTATAGTTGGCAGGCTTACTAAGAGCGCTCATTTCATTCCAGTTAAGAGTAAGAGGATAGCAGCATGGTTGGCAGCAGTTTATCTTCGTGAGATAGTCTGTCAACATGGAGTACCTTCCAGTATTGTGAGTGATCGTGACCTCATATTCACTATTGAGTTTTGTAGGAGCTTGCAAGAGGCATTAGGAACACAGTTGTGTTTGAGCACCGCTTATCACCCACAGACCGATGGGCAAACACAAAGGGTAAATAGAGTTGGTAAGGACCTTTTAAGAATGTGTATCCTAGACTTTGGAGCTACTTGGGAAGAGCATCTTCCATTGGTAGAGTTCGCTTACAACAACAGTTATCAGGCTAATATTCACATGACACCCTTCGAGGCATTATACGGATGGCCATGTACCGAATTTTTGGTGGGAGTCTACAGAGAGGCTTCTACTTGGACCTAAGATGATTAGCAAAACTTCAAAGAAGATTGATCTTATTCGCAGACGCATGAAGACAGCCCAGGACAGGCAAAAGTCCCACGCAGATAAAAGAAGAACCAATATTGAGTTCGAGGTGAAAGACATGGTTTTCATCAAGGTATCACCTTTGAAGAATGTGGTTTGCTTTGGATCTGTAGGGAAATTGGCACCAAGATTTGTAGGACCATTTCCCATAACAGAAAGGATTGGTCAAATGGCTTATAGAGTGAAGTTACCAGAGAGACTGGCCGATGTTCATGATGTTCTCCACGTGTCTCATTTACGGAAGTGCTTACATGATACCACAGAAGTAGCTGAGCCAAGTATGTTTGAGGAAGTAGAGGTGGAATTGGAGATGATAGTTAGACGAATTCCTACTCGTATTCTTGGATCATATGTTAAGAAGCTTATCAATCGAGAGGTCAAGCTGATGAAAGTTCACTGAGAAGATGACCATGAGGATGCAACTTGAGAGACCGAAGACAAGATTTGCGGTTCGTACCCTTTCCTTTTCAAGGGTATGTTCTTAACTTCTTTTTCCAAAGCCTTTATTCGTACTTGTTTCTGTCATTTAGGTATATCCTATTGATCAAATCTTTGACCTTTAAGTAGAAATCCAATGATTGTAAACATGTTTTTGAGACATGTTATGTTTGATAAATGCAAGTGGATGCAAGTGGTTGCTCGTGGATACATATACACACACATTTGGCACTAGATCGGCTCAATCACTCTCATACTGCATATGGATGTGTGTGCATATTTATTTCCTTTATAGATGGAAATGGGTGTATCATCATATGGATGTTGTATTTGGATGGATGATTGCGCATCCATATAGTATTTACATGATATATTAGGGTTATTAGCATACATGTTGGACTCATGGCACTAACATACATTGCAGTAAGGAGGTCGACTGAATCAGTGGACCGCCCGATCTTTCGCATTAGTGTAGGGACATATACACACTCCCTTGCATATGTTCATATAAGGATTAGAAATATTTTAAGGACAATGGATGACTATGATTGGTGGATGAGTAGATGGATAATGAATGTTAGGATATACATTCTTCTTAACTTGGATATTTCGGGGATGAAATCCTTTAAGTAGGGGAGAATGTAACACCCCGTAATTTTAAAGAACACTACAATGATACACTAAAGAATACTTAATAAATAATTGGAATTACGTAAAATGGGCTGCACCATTGCGTTGATCTCGGAATTCAGCTTAAGATCGACCCCAAGTTTGCGTAAAACAGACAACATATAAAGAAGATATTAACGTTTGAAGTTTGTATACATATAAGAATAATATATATATATATATATATAAACTAGTCTAGAAATCAAATCAAAGAGCGGGAAAAGGGGGGAATTCGGCCCGGACAGGGTCGACCCCGTTCCCCATGGGTGTCGACCCATGGGTCGACCCTTACACAGGCGGGTCAACCCTAGTCAGATCTGGGGCAGATCTGTTCTAATGAACGTGAACTAATTTCTTGATCAGATTCATTGACCATAGGCCATAAATAGGACCTCAATTCTATTTTTTTATTCACCAAAAACAATGGAGACAACGAGGTGTTACCCCAACTCAAATTAAACTAGCCTATACTTATGCAAAAACTTACAAGCATACAAGAATCTCTGCTACAACATCTACAATAAATTCTCTATTCTTTAGATCCCATCACAGTGAGTTCATGTTTTTTTTTAGATATAAACATTTAATAGTAGTCTTGACATGTTTATAAGTTGGATCTAAACCTGTGCCTGAACCATAACTAAATAGATCTACCATTACTTGTACACCTGATCCTCTATTTAATTCTTACATGCATATCTTTATTATGTATATTCTATCATATTGCCTGATAGTATCACCATATGCCTATCCTATTATTATGCCTAATCATGTCGTCATTTAGCAATTCTGTTATTATGCCTATTGCTATCATCATATGCCTATTTTGATTTTATGCCTATTTATGTTCTCTTCTCTCCCTCCTTCCCTTTTTATTTTTATAGCCAGACTACATTCAAGCCGAGGCCTATCACTGAAATATGCAAATGAACAAAATTGGTAACGGTTGGGAATGACAAATTTGGGGCATAACTTATACTAAAAAAAATGATTGAGATTTGGGCATAATTTATGACTTGATCAAAATTTTTAATTTAGGCATAATTATATTGTGAATAAAACTTGGATTTGAGGCATAATCTTGGATAAACAAGAAAAAATTGTTTAATAATGAACATGCCTAGATTTACAGGAATTAGAAACTGTAACCGCACTCAGACACGAGGTTAGATTACACTTGTAGTAGAAGTCTGTCCGGAACCGCACGACAAATCCAGCGTCCATAAGTGGTTAATCTAATGTGAGGGGTAGAATGCATAAATGTACACATAACGGTGCTAAGACACAAGGTTAAGTCCAACTTATGGTAGAAGTCTGACCGGAATCGCCCGACATATCCAGCATCCACAAGTGGTAGACTTAATATGAGAGGTCTAGTCCATTAACATCCATAAATGGATGAATGATAATAAATTGTTAACCTGTAATTCTTAACCTGTTTAAATCTGTAGGGGTTACATGTACCTGTCAAATTGAGTAGGGGTTAAGTAAAACTTGCTTGAATCAGTGGGGGTTAAGTCATCTTGTTAAATCTGTGGGGCAGGTTTTATATATATATATATATATACACACACACACACGCGCGCACACACACACACATATATAAGCCCGACAAACATAACCTATTTTACACGTGGGGGTTATGCAATCTTGTTAAACCGTTAGGAATAACCTGTCAAAATCCTAGTAGTGGGGATGTAAGCCTAGGGGGAAGCTTGTATCATCTGTTGTGTGGGACACATATCAGTTATTAACCCATCTTGGTATCAAACAGGGAACCCCGAACTAGGTCAAGGTCTGGGCACGCTTACTGAGTTGATTGTAAAAGGTTCATTTAAACGAGGATGTTAACGGTGCACTCTGTCGGATTCATGTGCATGCATAAATTTGCTTGCGTTGGGATAATAAGACATTGTGAAATCAGTAGATGGTTGTGCATCTCGTTAATAAACGGTTTGCTACTTTAGGAAGTGATACATCCAACTATGGGGACAGCACAGGGTGTCTATGGTATAACGAGTCGATCGATTGGGTAGTAATGAGGGTACATCTAGTCTTGCTTGTTTAGGAGCCCGTTATTATCATAGGGGGTAACACCAATCATTTCTGTTGGGCTATCTGTTATTATTGTATGGGGAAAAATACCCTCACTAGACGTACACCTAAGTCTACCATCCTTTTCTTGTTGGGATCATCTTATTTCTGTTGTACCAGTATTGGTGCAGAGAAAAGTACTTGAGAAGCGCAATACATCCTGTCATGTTTATTCTGTGTATCCTACTCGGTTTGTTATACATGTCTTATGTTATTGTTATCTCTCATCTAGTTTATATGCCTGTCATGATGCTTTTACTTATTTATATGCTAAAATTATCTTGACTCACCAAACTTTATGTCTGAACCATTTTGTTTCCTTCTCTCTCTCTTCCTTTTCTCCCCCTAGGTTCTCAGAGTGGGAATACTCATGCTTGATTAGGATTCTCTCTTTCATTCTTCTTGGAGCTGCTTAGATGTACTGCTTTGATTTTAAGTCTTCTCCGATATGGCTATATTTTTGTGACTATGCTTTTTATATATTACTGTACTATGATGATTTTAGTGACAAGACAGAAATTGTAAAAGGGGTTTTCTGTATTTCAAACTTATGATGTTACTGGTCTTCAGACCACGATGTTTTCTGTTTTAATAAAGTTTTAAATTCTCCTAATATTTTATATCTGTCTTATGATGTTTCTGTTTCTGTTTACCTATAACGCTTCACGAAACTTAATGCATTCTGTTAAAGAGTGACATTAACAGACATGGGGTGTCGCACTCGCCCTCACTTTCAGTTAACTCTCGGAAGTCGAGCCAAACCAACAACTCCCCTTTCGAGCATACTTTCGGTAGATCCTAGCACGAGCGCACCCACCAATGAAGAATTGGATTAATGGCAACGACTCGAAGAAGGAAGCCAGCTTGCAAGCATCATCAGACGCTTCACCCAAGCTACTTCTTCTCAAAAGGATAAAGATGATATCGATTGCTGCCCCTTCACCAGGGAAATCAGAATCTCACATAACACTCCAGACTTCAAGTTTCCATCCATAGAACCCTACAATGGTCGGACCGACCCGACCGTCCATCTCATGCGCTACATGCGTCAAATGGAAGTACTCTCTACATCGACCAATGTTATGTCCAAGTGCTTCCCACTCTTCCTCACATATATAGCCGGCATGTGGTTTCGGCAGGTAACAACGTAGTCGGTCAGCAGCTGGAACATGTTGGTCACCCGATTCATCGAGCAGTTCAGAGTCCATAAATCTCGACCAAGGAGTGCCATGTTCCTGACCTCCATTAAGTAACGATCGGGAGAGACACTTTGGTTTTTCCTCGAAAGATTCAACGCGTCCATAGCATCAGTCGATCGACCCAAACCATCCATGGTGCTTATGGCCGCTATTGCAGGTGTTCAGGACCGATCAAAATTTATGATGTCTTTAACCAGAGATCCTCCCAAGGACATTGACGATTTCTACTCTAAGGCCAAGCAGTTCCTCCGACAAGTAGATTCCAACATTGAAATGGAGAGCCTCGAGGTGCTTGCCACCAAAGATGGAGGTCGTTACTACCAAAATGATCTTAGCACAAGTCGACAGTGAAGGGATGTCAAATGAACATAAGGAAGGGAAGAAGAATTCGAGAGCAATTCAGACTGATACCCCCTCCGAAAAGAAGGGGCCCGAAACCTACAGAGTATCAGCAAAGGTTCATCCGACATGGTCTGCCCATCAGGAATTAAACGATGTAGCGCCAATGCATTAAAAGAAGAAGAGTATCGGGTTAGAGCATAAAGATGGTATGTAACTGACCCCTGAAAAAACGGCCCCACAGGTGGCAAAATGGGTTACCTTCGTGTGAAACATGGGTTTCATCGGAAGCTACCTTCCAGGGATTCAAACCGGAAGGTTAAACCGAGACTCAAGTAAGGATACAGGCTACTCGTACTAATCCATCTAGTACCTGAACCATCAACGGTTCTAATGCGGGGAATATACATGTACATCGCAAGGGAGGGCCCCTTCAAGTACCAACAATAAAGCCGGAAGCCTACATCCAAAAGCCTACGATAAAGTACCGACACTTGGAGGCATCCATTAAAAAACTCGAAATGCCTCCGCAACCCGTCTCGGCAAAAACTCCTTTCCATCTAGGGGAGACCCCATTCACCCGGAACCCTTGCTTCAATGACTATAACCAGCACCATGAGGAGGACTGATAGACAAATGCCTGAGAATAAGAAAAATAGTGGCCGACAGGAATTGATCAGGCCCAACACCCTACTGATAGAAAGACCCCATATTTTCTATAAATAGGACCCCAGAAACACTGTAAAAGGGGGACGAACTTTTTATTTCTCAATTTAGTTTCTTCCTTCTCAAGGAGATCAAATCATCCATTCTTGTGATATATCTATAATCTATGAATGGAGAATTCTGAGTCATGTACATCTTGCGATGTGATAATTTTGTACTATCGTAATGATGAAACGGGGAGTTAACACTAACCTTTCTGATGAGGAGATTAACCAAGGAGCTCCGGCAGCGGAGGAAGAGGGATTATGGAAACATGAAGTCCCCTTCTCCTCGCCTTAAGGGGCCGCCATGATTGATCCATACTCTTATGCTGAGACTAATGCTTCCCGAACATTGATGTAACAAAATCATATACGAATTCCTAACCCGATCCCTATCATGATCCAGACTCCTCTCTTGGGAACATCTAACACGAGAGGATCATCAAAGTTAATGAATGTTGTGATGCCTTCATCCATGAACTCAAGGGAAACGTTGCATGTTTTCTTCTTAATGGAATACACAATGTCATTGTCATGGCTTAGAGACTTACCAATTCCAGATCTAGGATTATATCCTGAGGACTCTGAGTCATAACCACGGAAAATTTCATGAACGCGTACATTACATACCATAATCCGGGTGTTGAAAAAAATGTCGTTAACAGAGGTCCATCCAACATTATTGGCCAGAATAAAGGAAGAGGAAAGGCCTTGGAAAAGAATAAATGCAACGTACGAACGTGGAGAGAGAACAAGTACGACTAGTATACCAAGGTCAATTCCTCCTTTCTCGACATCTACTTTGATGTACGAGGATCTCTGCGGAAAGAGGCGACCCAGAAAGAGCTCAGCTCTGGAAATCACTGCATGTTTCACAACATTGCCAGTCACAACTTCGGTGAATGCAGGCACTTGCGCAATCTCATCGAGTATAGGGTCAGGCGGGGGGAACTGCCCGAGTATGTCAAGAAAACCACACCGGCCATGCAACCACGGTATTCTGCCCTAGCTCCTCACGTCGATCCTCGAGCTCCTAGAAACGGAAAAGACCCTGAGCGCAGCACACGCGACATCATCAACAATTAGTAAGATTTAGATTTCTTATTTCCAATGTATTTCTGTTTCTTTCAATAAAATGGGTACGATGAAGTACACACGTACGGGGTTAGGATTTAGCTTCTTGGTGTGCTCTGGAATCAATTACCGCCCATTTAGAATTTATTTTCTTTTCCTTGTATAGCTCTTTAGTAGTAATAAACATTCTTTTGCAAACATGGACTATGTTTGAATGATTTAAGCTGAGCGTGACTGATGCTCGCCAACCCGAATATGGTCAGTGCTAAGCCACCATTTGAAAGATATGTTCAATGCCTACCACCATGTTTAGGCCTACTCCCTGAACTTAGTACGATCAGATTTCTCTAAATCAAGTAGCGATTATACACGCCCCTTCTCTAAGCCGAGTACACCCTTCACTCACTAAAACATCACTTACCCATCTGCCGAATACGAGTAATATTATATAAGCTGAGCATGGTTAACACTTGCCAAAGCCGAGTATGGATAATACTCGCCATCTCCATAAACCGGGTATGGATAATACTCACCATCTCCATAAGCCGAGTATGGATAATATTCGCCATCTCCATAAACCGAGTATGGATAATACTCGCCACTTCTCTAAGTCGAGTATGGATGATACTCGCCACTCTAAGCCAAGTGCCACCCGCCAATTCTTCAAAGTCGAGTATGGTTAATACTCGCCTAACCAAGCTCATAGCCATCTCAAAACCGAGACTGGCCTAGACTATCCTTACAGGTATTTGATCTTACATGCAAAGCTATTGGATACTTTTATAGCATTCTCGGCCTTAATACGGTCCTCGATGGTTGTTGGTTTTCTAGCCTTAATACAATCTACATCGATCCTTGGTTATTCAGTCTTAATACAACCACTGGGATCGTCGAATTTCTGGCCTTAATACGGCTCGATGCAACCATATCTACACTAAGCTTCGATTCAACATTCAGAACACGCCTTCTTTATCAAGAAGGATGCATTATGGGGGGCAGAATGTTGACCCACTTTTTGGCAAAAGATGTCACGGTTCAACAGATCGAAGCTCAATATAAAAAAGGCTCACTGACCATGCACAAATCGGTGGCCTCTTCTCCATAGATCCAAGATGATCGGCTCCTACATTAGAAAGCCCCGAAAAGATTTGGCCCGAGCCATTTTCCCTCGTGCAGTAGTATCTCATGCCACGAAAGAATCTCTCTCCCAGACCAATCGAGTCAAGCATTTCCTTCAAAGTTGGATCGTCTAGATATCTCCGGATCTACGTGGAAATATTCAATTAATCCATTCATTGCTTAGCCCGATTCTCAAGGCAATAAATGCGGTCAACCACTTCCGGCCAAGGCTCTACTTTTGATACACTTCATCTCGAGTGCCAGTAAGCCACCATTCTCGAGGATACTGTTAATTAACAGTAGACTGGATCCCACCATGAAATTACTTTAAATGATCGAGCTCGACGTGTCCGAACTCCGAAAAAATGGCAAGCCATGTTGGAGCTCCCCAGCGCCTTTCTTCTCCTATAAATACCTCTATGCACAATGAAGAAAAAGACCTTTTTGAATTCTAACTTCTCTTGAGAACTTCCTCTCTCAAATACAAAATTCACGTCTAACTCCAAAAATAGCCCATTCTCCCTTTTTCTTCAAATAGAATAAGTGTTGTACTTGTATCCAAAAACAAATCAATATATATAAAGTGGATGTAGGCACCATCTCTTACCGAACCACTATAAAAGGTCTTGTGTGTCCATTGTTTTCTTTACTTTACTATAATCTATGATTTTTATTTGTGTGTTCTACGCACGATTGGGTGTTTACTATCACTAGTGACCAACTTTTGACGTCAACATAAGCTACTGTAATGAGTAAATGTGGCCTTCTGTACTCTATGATTTAACAAAATTAATAATGATAAAACTTTATGCTTAAATTTGGAACATCTCCTTGTTTGAGATATGAGAATACACGGCCTCACTTCAAGAGGTTTTGATGCGTAAGCTCATAGGTTCCATCCCAGGATTTGTTTGGCGAACTTCTCCCTTTAGGAAAGGGGATACTCCAGTCTTTAGACCTAGGTTGGGCCATTTGTTTGTAGTCCAAACCTTTTTTCTAGTGATAGCAGTTAGAAGCCCCAAAACCCAGATTCGGATACTAATGATAGTAGACCAAAAATCCACTTCTAGTATTTCGATAGAAGTCCCGAACCAAACCCCGATAGAAGACCAAAAATCCCCATCTAGTATTTAGTAGAAGTCCAGAACCAACCCAGATTCAGGTGTTTGTCAGAAGGCCAGATATCCCCATCTCGTATTTAATAGAGATCCGAACCAACCCAGATTCGGGTATTTTTGTTAGTAGAGGCGATTGCGTGCTTAAAATGCTCCACAAGAGCGTTCATTTCCTTTTCTTGGGATTAAATGTAAGCAAAGGGTGAACATGCTTACTTAGCCACTCTCTGGACTTTTGTTTGGCAAAGCAGAGGATGTAGTGCTTTATTGGCCACTCTCTAGGCTTATGCATCTGGTGCACTTGGCTAGCTTATTCTCAAGCAGGGCCCAAGGACTTACCTAACCTCCCTCTAGGAGGTGACATATCTCATCCATCATAAGCATTGATAAGTTCTTAGATGGTTTAACCGGGCCATCGTAGGTGCGACTTAAAGGCTTACTCTTTTAATGCTCTACCATGTCCATTGTAGGCGGTGATAGAGGCTAACACTCCATCCAACTTCCAAGAGGTGACTTACCATGGCCATCGTAGGCGATGATAAGGTTTTTTGGTTCCCATCCTTTCTGATTTGGATGAAGTTAAAGGATTACACACCACCCCCTCTGAGGGGTGCCTTGCCCTGGCCATCTTGGCGGTGACAAGGGTTTTCAACCATTGTAATTTGACCCATTTCGGGTTATTCCAATTTTGAGAGGGTTTCCATACACTTAGCTATGTGGGAAATCCTTTTTTCGAGAAGACTTTTACTGGACTTAGTTAAATTCTTTAACAGAATCTTGTAATTGTCCTTAATTAAAGAACTTGATAATCATCCCTTCGAGCACTCTGTAGTGGTTTATTTCATGTCCATTCATCATGTGATAGTAGCAGTGAGGCCCTCCTAATTTCCTTTCGTATTTGTGCTTCTTCTTTACAGATGGCCAGATATTAAGCTCATGTTTGGTTACGAAGTAAAAAATTTCCATCAACGTAGTAAGGTGGCATTATTTCAGTAATCTTGACACAAAGTTTTCTCTTTGTCATCGGAACCTAGCCCTTTTGTTACTTAGCCTTGTTGCCTCATCCATGTCTTCGGTCCCTCACTTCAAAGTGTCTTGAGATTGAAGCATTATTCTTTTAGTCCATTTGGAAGTAAAACGGTTGTAGTCTCTCATTATTCCCTGTTAGAATGTCGTTCCCTTAGTTTGTTCATGGATGGTTTTTCTTATGTAAGAGAATAGGTTATACTCCTTTGATGTAGAACCACTTAGAGAAAAGATTGGGGTTTGTCCCACGTAGAAAGGGTTGTTGCTCCAATAATCAGGATCGTTTTGTTCCGTATCTTTTTTCCAATTGATGATTCTCATGGGTTCCGTCCTTAACCGTTATTCTTCCAACACTTTCGGCTCAGAAATATCTAACATAAGAATTTGAGGTCTGGAAGACTCTTGTTGGGACCTTATTCCCATTGTTCTTGCTTCTTCAAAATTTTAGTCCAATCTGAGATAGAACAGCACAGTTAGAAATGTGGTAAGGTTAAACGCAGGAATGGAGGTTCAGGCCCTCCTTCAAGCACCAAAATGTTAACGATATTTTTCGTCAATACTGGAAATAAGTCTAAGGATGTGGACCAAGGGAAATTAAAGGGTTTATTCAGTTTCAAAAACTTGAGTTAGTTCACCGTTTCTTAGATATCAAGGTCTTTCCCGAAAATTAGTTACTCTTCCTTCAAAGAGCTGAATATCAGGCTTATGAGGCTCAAAAACCAACAGTTACCATCAGATAAGGGTTCCCTAAGCACAATGCAAGTTAGAAAGCTAAATTTCTTATAAAAGGGTATTTTGGGTAATTCGATTTACGTAGACGACACTTCCATAGAAGCATTGCAGAAATCACGAGCATAAGCATTAAAGGAATTCATGAAATTGATCTTAAGTATCGATTATCTCTTTTAATGATCACTTTATTGAGTACAGTGAAGTTTCTAAGTAAAATCCCCAAATCGATTTAGAAATTAAGGTTTTATTTTCTAAGAAATGATTACGAGCGTTGAGAATGGGAAGTCGCCCAAAATGAGACCCCAAGGGTCTTATTTATAAGTAAATAGGCCCCCCCTTTGGTTACGACTGGGTAAAAGCCTATTTGGAGTGCTTTTGGCTTCAGCAATGAGGAAAAAGCTTGATGTCGGGCGCTTTATTGGCTTTTGGTGCCGGTTATTAGGTTTCGGCTTCCCATATTCAAAACATTGCTATCGGCTTTCGGTTCCAGTGATAAGATCCAATTCTCATAGCCAATCTTGGACCATCTTTTCTGACTTCCTATATTCTTTTAAGACTTTTGGTTTCCGTATCGACACTACGCATGTTAGTGTGGATGACCCTTCCTTCTCTAAACTTTATTATGCGGTCTCTCGTGCTTTCGGAGCATAGCCTTCGATCCTTAGGCACCTATGACTCAGGCATTGCTTTCGATTGTGTACTAATACCAAGTAAATTGGTGTGGATAGCCTCGATAGCTAATATTACATTAGCAATTTCAGAATGCTTCATGGTGTTGGTATCGATACTAAGAAAATTAGTATCGATAGTCCCTTTTCTCCCCATCTTGACTTGGTTCCATATTGTGGTGTCAGATCATCTGCTTTAGGTCATTTCTCATTATTTGCTTCCGATTTCAGACTGTATGCTGTCGAAGTTTACTCTCAGCATATTGCTTTCGTGTCTAAACCGATTTGCCTCCACCTTTTGATATCGGTTCCAAGCTTTCTTATTTACGTTGGTACGGGTAGCTTATGTATTAAACTGTTCTCTTTCTGCTTTCGGCATCAGTTACTCTAGTAATTTGGTATTGAAATAAGTTATTTCGGAGTTGGTGTTGGCTTAACTACTTTCAGTATTGCTCTATTGTTTCATTCCTTACATCGGTACCAATCTTGCACTATTTGTGTCGGTTCCGATAGCATTCGAATCAGATCCTCCTCCTCTTTCTTCTAGCGTTGGGTGTTCTGATGATTTGATGTCGGTTCTGTATTTCCGAAACCATCTTTTGTTGCTTGTTGTGCCCTCATACCCATTGACTTTACTCATTTTGGTAGCAACAACCCCTATGGTATGCAGTCTACATCTTAGTAGAGAAAAAGGTAAAGCTGTTAAAAATGAAAAGTACTATAGAAGCATAGTAGGTGCTTTCAATATGTCACTATTACCAGACCATATACCATATGCACAAGCCTCTTCGTGATCACTGGATGGTAGTAAAAAGTATTTAAAGGTATTTAAAAAAGTACTAAATATAACAGGACATGTTGATTCTGACTGGGCTAATAATAGTGACGATAGAAAGTCAACAACCTGATATTGTTTTTTCCTAAAAAAATCTATATCATGGTGTACAAGAAACAAACAACTATTTCTAGGTCAAGCACTGAAGCGGAATACAATAGTATATCCATTGCTACTGCTGAACTAATGTGGATTCTGTCACTTTTAAGGGAACTCAAGATTGAAAATAATGATAAAACTACAATCTGGTGTGATAATCTCAGTGCTATTTCTCTCATAGCCAACCTAGTCTTACATTCAAGGACAAAGCACATGGAATTAGACATTTACTTTGTTCGAGAACACGTAGTGAAGAACAAATATAGATTAATCACATACCTTCAAACTACCAAATTGCTAACATATTGACAAAGTCGCTATCAAAGTGGTACTTCATCAAACACAGAGAGAATCTCTGCATTAGTGAATCGAATGAAAGACCATCTACTGAAAATCTCAAAGCGGCATCGAAAGCCTCTATGAGCTATCTGAATAATAATGAAAAGACGATATGTTCATCCACCTCCAATCTCTTTAACACCACTGATTTAGGAACATATCAAAAGAAAAGTTACCTTCAAGACCAGATCTCCTGTTGAAGAGAAGGTCTCAAGCCAATTTATCATGTAGATATCAACGAAATCTCACTAATTCAAACATTTCTGGTTAAAGCAATCGACATTTTTATGTCTCCAAACCCTAGCTTTCGGCATAAGTTTTAGGGGGCATATCAAGAGTAACTATGTTTGTTGTGTTATTTTAAACTATTTTCATTGTCCGTTTACATATAAGGACATTTAGCCCAATCTCAACTTTGTATATAAATGCATTCTACTGCCATGTAAACAACTATTCAAGTATAATACAAAATTTTGTTACTCTATACTTCTTAATCTCTAATTATTCTAACAAATAATATTAAATAATAATATGAATTTCTCTTTCTTCTTTTGCAAAGTGAATGAATAATAAGAATTTATCTTTCTTCCTTTGCAATGTAAATTCTTTTGAATTTTTGATAAAGTATAACTACCAACATGGTTGTGGAAATTATGTTAATAACAACCATATTGTATAATAGCTCATATACGATATAATGGAAAAATTCAAAAGATAAAAGTAATATGGATGTGCATAGGTGTGCGTTTTCAGGAACACATTAGAGGTAAGCCAAGTTCAAGTGGTTTTCCTGGCTACCTCAATCATTCAACAATGCCTTGCTCAACTAACGTAACATATGAAATATATTACTTGTAATTTATATTTGTACTTGTATATTGTGTAACAACCTAAAATTTTATGGTCTTAATTTGTGAAAATTGTATTAATTTTAAACGAATGTTACGGCATGTGCTTCATGGGTGATGTTATACATGCTTTGCATGTAAATTATATTTTAAAAA
This sequence comes from Allium sativum, assembly GCA_030737875.1. NCBI lineage: Eukaryota > Viridiplantae > Streptophyta > Magnoliopsida > Asparagales > Amaryllidaceae > Allium > Allium sativum. Next base: position 68,234,996 of record CM060909.1, on the reverse strand, counting down.
ATTGTATATGTTAACACATTTAAGAGAAAATAATTCGCATGATTGTTTAGTTATATTTTTAAGTTGAATCATGTGTAATTTGTTTGAACATTCAAACCTGCAATATTTAATAATTTTTGTTACGTTTAATTTTTATATACATTATTAATTATTAAATAACATTGTTATGTTTATTTGTTAGATCACATTTTCAAGAGATATCAAAATTTGTTAATATTTACAAAAATGCAGTTTGAATTTTATGAAAAAGTTTAATTGTTAGCACATATTTTTGAGTTATTTATATATATAAAGATTCATAAGTGCCTTCTTGGAAGTTCAAGCTCGGACCAAAAATTTGTACTTCCAAGATATTATTAACACAGACATTTAAATATTGATTTTTATAATTAAAATAATGGTATACGTATGTGTACACTTAGTACTTTTAAGTTGTAAGCATATTGGAGGTGGTGTGTGCGGTCCGTAATCATATGGCATGTAGTGGAAGGAGGCATCTTATAGGTGGCATCAAGTGAAAGAAGGCTACATGACAAGGGTAGGACGGTAATTTTCTGTGTCAACCTGCTTTTTCTTATGATTTAAGTCGATAATAAAACCAACTCAAATCACTCAAAATAGCAGATTTTTTTAACTATGGGGTTTAATTAAATCAAATCACAGATCATAGATAAAAAAGAAGAATAACTCGCAGCGGAAAAAATAACATAGTAGTTCATTAAGCTACTAATTACAAAATCTCGAATAAATTATATAAAATATCAGAGTCAAAATTTAATACATTAAAAAATCTCATATACATGACATCCTAGTATACAAACAAATGATAGAAATGAAATAACTAAATCACCAAGAAAGCAATAGTAGACAGAGAATAAGCTAAATGTGTAATAAAACTCCAGCTTTCAAAATTAGAATCATCGAGGCTAAAATCCTTAATCTGGCTCGAGCATCAAGTCAAAAAAATAAACAAAACACTCGAGTTAGGATTAATATATTCAATAGTAAATCAACTCCAAGTGAAATTCTCAAATGAAATAAACAAGTAACTTAAAAAATGTTTGGGATTCCATTCTTTAAGAATCCATGTAACAAACACGAAATTGGATGCTCAAATTTAGATATTAATACATCCTCTTCATTCATGTGCCTAAACATAAGTTCCAAAAACTCGGAAAGCTAGAAGAATAAAGCTCTAGGATGAGAAAGAAGGAAGAAAGAAAGGTTAGAATAGAAGAAGAATAAGAAGAACACAAATACATCAGAATCATTAAAGATCGAAATCTCATGGCGGAATGAATAAAATATATTATACCACTCTTTACATAAGAGAAAACTGTATATATACATGAGTAAATAGTTGGAGTACAAAACTACATCAACCTATATAGCCATAACAATCTTTCTGTACAATAGCTGATAAACACAACGCATAGCGGAAATAAATTAATACATCAATAACGAGAACGCATCTTGACCCTAGAAACTATACGCGGTCTGACCCGAGCACATTTTGAGGGAAATTAAAAACACCTAGGTCAATCTGGAATATTTAAAAATGATAAAACTCATATCACAAAAAACTTTCTTAATTTGGGATATCTTTTAAAAGAATGGAACTCTCATAAGACACGACCACACATAAACATGGCACGTGTTTTCCCTTACGATAACCAGAACACTTTTATATCGAATCCAGTGATATTATAATAATGTCTATTAAATCATCTTAAAATAAAATAATAAACATATGTGAAATTGTTACCCATAATTAAATTCTGCACCCTAATGGAATCTACATACAAAAACGTGACACGTATTGAGATTTAAACTCCATATAATGACTGGGCGCTGGGGTACCACCTGACACAATACCTCTCAAGATAAGCATACTGAGAGTCAACCTATGACCCCCGCCAACATAGAATCGTCCTACCACAAACTTGATAATACTGATTATGTCACTAGCATGGTTGTGATCAGCAACCACACCAAGTATACAATAATCAAAGGGTCAACAGTTCTAGGTTGGTAGTAAACATACCCTAATGGGTGTGACCCATATAGCTCTACTTCATCTCCCCTGATTTTAGTTATTATTGGATGATGAGGCCAGAGGCTACATTTTTATTTTCACAAATGACACATTTTCATCTTTGAATGTCCATGGACATTCACTAGCACTGCACAATAACATTCATCTATGTAGGTCATTTGGGAACAGAACAAACCAAACGCATTACCTCTACTTGATCTATAGGATTTGTAGCAGGTAACGCTTGCACTCTCAATACTTTGTCTTTGCACAAACATATTTGCAAATTCTTGTTCTAACACAAATTCGGTTAAAAGTGGTTTTGGATCCAATCTCGGTTCCTAAAACCAACAAATTATAAGTTAAAATGGAATTTATTAATAGTCGGTTTTTTAACTATCAAATCACGACAGTGCAGTTTAGTATATCAGCAGCATACCCCTTCTAAATTAAATCATTTATAAAACCGTTTTTATCGATTCTTGAAAATCGATATCATATACTTATCTTTGAAAAGGGCGAGTAGGATTGAGTAATATGAAAATACATGTATATGCGGATGTTTTGATAATGTGATATATTATTCTTGATATATGCAAGTAAATATTTAATGAGATAAATATTTAGGGATTATACCATAGATAATAAATATAAATGCAGTAAATAAGTGTAACATCCCAAATTTTTAATATTTGAGTAATTAATTAATTTAATTACTAAAAGGTTATCTTGTTTAAAGCTGCTTTCTTTCTTTAATGGCATCCTTGCTTCCATCATCTCCTCCCTTCCTTTCGAAATATCCATCCAAATACAAACCTTTTCTTCTTCCTCGTTCTTCTCTGTCTTCTTCATCATCTCCTCTTTTGGGTCCTATCTCATCTTCCAGTAGTTCTCCTTTTTCTCGTCCCAATCTTCTCCCCCCCCCCCCTTACGTCCTCCCCTCCATTTCAATCCTGCTTCATCCTCGTCTTATCATAGGTCATCTTGTCACTCTGCCCCTCGTGGTGCCGTTGTTCAACCAGTTCATGATCCTTTTTGATTAGTAACTACGTTAGTTAAACAAGTTTTTATGCCAGTTTCTAATTCTTCTCGTCCTTATCATTCTCTTTCATCTTTTTTAACCTTGTCTAATCATTTTTCTATGCTTTCTGATCATCCTTCTAATTCATGATTCAAATTTTATGCTCAGGTAGCGGCTTCTCTTCCCTCTTCTTCGCCAAAACCACCCCCTAAGAAGAAGTCCAGTTCACCTTTGCCAGGTTTCATCTCCATCTTCCAAACCGTCACCTTTTTGAGAAAAGAAAAAAGATGTCTACAGTGTGCATTCAAAGGACATGTGGCAAAGGAGTGTAGAGAACCAAAAATATGTTTTAAATGTGGCTCTTATGGTCATTTAGTGCCACGTTGTTCGAAGAAAACCAATAGCAATGCGAGCGCTTTGGCTTCTGCACACAAATCTGGTAGTAGGAGCAATTATAATCAAGTACGTTGGGTCCCAAAGAAATCTACTCATTCTGCACAAACTTCACATCACACATCTCTTCGTATTTCCACCCGTCGTGATAATTACCATGCAAATTCAAACATTAAGTATTCTTCTGAGCTTAATTATCATGACTCCCCACTTCAGTCTCCACAACTTTAGTCTCCTAAACATTTCAGAAGGGCTGATTCTTCGAAATGCATTATTGTCGAAGATCTTACTGGTAAATGGAGCGTTAAAACCCTATATTATGCTTTGGAAGTTAATATCGAGCATGATTGTTGGCCAATGTCAATCATCTCGAGCAATTCCTTTCTAATTTACTGCCCTACTTACAGTAAAAGGGACCATGCTTTATTACTGAAGATATTGACCAAACCAGGAGCAGCCATTTGCTTAGAAGCTTGGGATGAGAATAACAGAGAACCACAACCTTTATTGGAAGCCGAATCATGGGCTAAAGTGGAAGGCTTTCTTGAATTTTTGAAAAATAATAATGAAGCAGTGAAAGAGATTTTGAAACCGATGGGTCGTGTTCTTGCAGTGGATGATTGTGATTGGTGTTACTTTGATCATAGATAATTTTTAGTTAAGCTTTAGTTCTATGAAGGAATAGGCTCAAAAAGTGTTTATGTTGCGTTTTAACAACAAAACCCATATTATCAAAGTGCAACGTAGCAAACATGAGCATCCTGGAATAAGACCAGAAACCCTCTTTATTGGAAATGAAGAAGAGCAAGTGGTGTCGTGTCTTCATAATTTTCATGAAACAAGTTTTGAAAATAGTTTTGATGCTATGATTGAAGGAGCAGTGATGTTACCTCCATTACCATCTATTTATCAGGAAGTGAACATGAATTTTAACCCCCCCCCCCCCCCCCAATTATTGACAATCAGGAGGTGGAGGAACCAGACCAAAATGAAGTTAACCAGGAAATGCATGTGGATCTAAATACCTCACTTAACCAAACTACCCCTCGCTCTCTTAATCTTCCCATGATTCCTATTCAGACTATTCTGTTTGATATAGCCACAATCCCTCCTCCGCAATCCCCTCCTCAGCAGCCATGGACTGATGATCAAGACTGGCCTCAATTTCTTTCTCCTATCTTTGTTCGTCGAAGTGGTAGACACAATAATCCTGATGTCACTAGTCATTTTTTGACCCCTATTGTTTTTTCTTCTGCAAATAAATGTTTAAATAAAAGGATTTCGAGTTGCATGGGCGTGAGTTTACGTGATTCACATTATAAGGCCATGCAAGCTTTAGAACAAAAGAGTATTAATAGACATCAATGAAAGTAGTCACATAGAATGTATAGGGTTTGGGAGACCATTCAAAATGTCATGTCATTAATCTAGTTTTGTCCCCACTTAAATTAGATATCCTTTTCCTCCAAGAAACTAAACTTTCTAATCCATCGAATTTCCACTTTAGATTGATTGGTGGTTCCTCTTTGACTGGTTGGGCTTATGTTAATGTCATAGAATCTAGAGGGGGTCTCTTTACTGCTTGGAATGAATCTGTGTGGTCACTACATCAAACGTTTTCTAGTCAATCTGCCTTGCATGTTTCCCTTAAGCATATTGTCTTAGACTCTATCTATTATTATTTTTCAACATTTATGGTCCTCAAGATGCACATGAGGGAATACACCTTTGGGAACATTGTAAAAATTTGGCAAACAATTTTCTTGGACCATGGATAATAGGAGGTTATTTCAATACTATAAAAAATGTTTATGAGAGAAAATCTGAGATTATGTCGGCGGAAACTGCGTTTAATTCTTTTACCTTTGATTGTCGCCTTATCGACCCCATATTTGTAATCGTTCATTCACTTGGTCAAGTCAAAGATCAGCTCCTTCTCTTGCTAAGCTTGATCGATTTCTCTTCAATTCTGCTTGGGAAGAGCTTTACCCATTATCTTATGTTTCTGGGCTTCCTTCAATCATTTCTGATCATTGTCCCATTATTCAAGATTCTGGTTCCCTCTCTAACTTTAAACCTCTCTAAATTTAAAAAGCCTTTTAGATTTGAACGATTGTGGTTGTTAGAACCTTCCTTTAAGAAATTTGTCAAAACAATTTGGATCCAGCCTGTCCAATCCCAATCAACAACTCATAAATTCATCCTGAAACTCAGATCTTTAAGAAAATTGATTAAGCCATAGGCTAAATCAGTTTGGGGATCAATTTGAACTCGCATTTCCAACTTACAGGATGCTATCTTGAATCTTAACATTCTAGAAGAATCTCGTCCCTTGAATGATGAAGAGAATAATACTATAAAAGAACTCGAATTTAAATTAGACAGGATATTCAAACAAGAAGAAATAGGCTGGAAATAAAGAGACAAATCCAAATGGATAGAGGAAGGGGATACAAACACAGCTTACTTTCATCGAATTGAAAATGGAAGACGAAGCGCAACTTATATTCCTGAAATCTCCCATGAAGGCCAATCTTTCGCAAATCAAGTGGACATTCTTCATCTTTTTTCTAATTTTTATCACTCAATCCTTGGTTGTTCACCCACTGCTATACCAGTTATTGATTGGAATATGTTATACCCGAATCCAACCCCTATTTCCATTGACCATCATTTTTCAGAAAGTGAGGTTTGGGCTGCCTTAAACGAAATGCATGATGACAAAGCCCAAGCCCAGATGGTTTTGGGCCTTCATTTTTTAAATCTTTTTGGGCCATAGTGAAACACGATATTGTGGATATGTGTAAAGAATTCTATGATAACCCAGCCTTATTTCTCGATTAAACTATGCAAATATTGTCCTCCTTCCTAAATTTGCTGGAGCAAATTCTCTCTCTTCCTTTCATCCTATCAGCTTGCTTAATACCACCTTTAAAATTATTACCAAAATCCTTGCTAATCGTCTTCAATCTGTGATCTCTCCTCTTATTGGTTTTGAACAATCTGCATTCATTCATGGACGTAACATTCTCGATTTTATTGCAGCTACTCAAGAGGTAATCTTTTTCTGTCACCATTCTTCTACTCCAGTTGTTCTTTTCAAATTAGATTTTTCTAAAGCCTTTGATTCTGTCAACTGGGAATTCATTTTACAGATGTTTAAGCAAAGAGGATTCTCTCAACCATGGTGAAATTAGATTGATTGTATTCTAAAAACCAGTTATTCATCCATTTCTATTAATGGAAACATTGGAGGTTTAATTAAATCTAATAGGGGGCTTCGGCAAGGAGATCCATTATCTCCTCTTACCTTTACGCTCATCACAGATGTGTTTAATCAAATGATGAAAAGAGCAATCGCAAATGATTTCTTCGATGGTATTCATCTGCCAAACTCAAATCTTTCAATTTCAAATTTATAGTTTGCTGATGATTCCAACATTTTCTCATCAACTGACCATAACCACATTCACTGCCTCAAAGTCATTTTATGTCTTTGAGATAATCTCTGGTCTTTCTATTAATTTCTCTAAAAGTTCCATAATTATGCTTGGTAAATCTGACCATCTTAGGCCAATTATTTCTTCTTTCCTTAACTGTCCTATTCATAATTTCCCAATTGTTTATTTGGATATTCCTCCTAGACCCACTAAACTCCACAAATTTGACTGGTTTCCTCTTATTCATAAGATAGAAAAGAGATTAGCTTTGTGGAAGGCTAATTCCCTTTCCTCAACTAGGCGATTGGTATTGGTTAAATCTGTTTTGTCTGCTATCCCAACATATTGGATGTCATTTCATAAACTCCCTAAATGGGTAATTTCAAAGATTGATTCACTTAGAAGTGATTTCTTATGGAATAGGAAAAATGTCAAAAGACTGGTTAATTGGAAGACTGTATGTTTACATCTTGATCAGGGAGGTTTGGATATAGCTAATCTTTGGAATTTCAATATGGTTTTATTATCAAAATGGTTATGGCGCATTGTCACTCCAGGTGTTTTCATTTGGAAAGACTGGATTCTTTCCCTTCACTACTCTAATAACCCTTATCTTGTTATTCATTTTCCACCATCTGTTAAGCCTTCGCCTTTCTGGTCTGGTGTAATTTCAGTTATTCCTTGTATTAAAAATTTGTTTCATGTCAGATTGGGTAATGGTGAAACTTATTTATTTTGGCTAGAAATCTGGCAAGGCCAGTTTCCTTTCTCTCTTGTTTTTCCTTCTCTTTTCCCCTTGATCTCTAATGTGAACTCTTCTGTTGCTAGTTTGTTTAATGATGGTCCCTCTAGTCCTTGCCATTCCTCTTTATTTGATGTTTATGTTTTTCTCAACCTCCTTGATATTTCCAGTTTGCCTGCTTGAACACAATTCCAGGAAAATTCTGATAGTTATGTTTAGGCTTTATCTCCAAAGAACGGTTTTTCTGTTGCTTCTCTTTATCATTATCTCAATTATTCTAGAAGATCTTTCTCATTTTCTAAATTGTGGAAAATTCATTTGCCTCCTAAAGTTTTATTCTTTCAATGGTGTTTAGTTCATGGAAGGGTTAATACTCGAGCAAGACTACGTAAGCTTAACCTGGTTACTGATCCCTATTGTGCATTTTGTTCAAGTCATGAGGAAACTTTTCACCATTTTTTCTTTGAATGTGATGTTTTATACCCCATATTGGTTGCAACTAGTATTCATTTACTGGGCTTCATTCCTGATATTTCATCAGTGTTTGAATATTGGTAATATATTTCGCCTAATGCGGTTTTAGATCCATTCTTATCTATTTATTGCTAGTGCATTTGGAAGGAGAGAAATGCAGTTATCTTTAACAAACCAGTGAAATGTTATGAAGGATTATGCAGACTTATCATATACTTCTTTGAAACATGGACAGGTCTTTCATCATCAGCTAGACTCCGGCTTGCTTTGCCTCTAACTAACAGTCCTGATGAATCGGTGGGTTCAAATCAAGGAGGATCAAGTCTAAATTTGCACTAGTCATTAATTGCATGGGAAGTTACTCTCTTTAGTGGTTCATGTTGTTCGGTTTGTAAGGTTCTTGCTTTATGTTACTATGTTTCTATGATGTAGTATCTATATGTATGGGGCTTGCAGGTTTTTGTGGGTTCAAAACACTTTCTTTTTATATCTATTAGCCACCAGTTAGGCTTGTCAACTGTATAATATATTTATATATATAATATGCTTAATCGACTGTGTTGTATCACACTACACATCCGTTCTACTTAAAAAATTATTAAAGGGTTATTTGGAAATTTAAATAACTTGAATTCAATGATCTCAAATATTTAATTAATATAAATAGTGGAATAATAAATTTAATTTCCGAAATAGTCGGAAAAATGTTGAATTTGCAATGTTATGTGAATTGAAAAATGTAAGAGAAATAATTGAATTTAGATCTGAGCAATAATAACGAATTTATTTATAAAATAAGTTTGAATGTATTAATTACAACATAATTAAAAACGAGCTTGCAGCAGCGTGGTAGTTCGTAATTTGATGTTTTGAACTTTGAATGAATATATAGGATGTTATAAGTTGGATTTCTTTGAAACAAGAAACGTTTGAATCTATTGAACCAAAGTTTTCTAATGGAAGAGAAAATTAGAGATTTCATTTTGTAGATTTTTAGTTATGTCCAAAACTATTTTTCAAAAAGTTGTTATGGATTCTTTTATAAACAATAATGATTTATTTAATTAAATAAAAGGATTGCAATATAAATTGAATATCGGTTTGACGATGAAATTTTATAATGTTGAGTTTAAAATTGAAATATGTTAATTTTGAAGCTTTATGAAATTCTATTTAGATATATACGATAATATTAATTTATTTTTATTAAATTGAATTGTCTTTGAATTTATTAATATTTTATTGGTTTTATTTAAGCCTTAAAATAGTCATTTTGCAGACAGCCTCCATTTTGGATGAAACAAATTTTATTAATTCTGTAATGATTAATTATTACTAGATTTCAAGATTCGTGCAAATCGGAGTTGTTTTATGACTGTGCACAATTAAAATGTGAATCGATTAATAATTTGACTTTAAAATATCACTATGTGAGCAAACGACTCGGATTTCGATGAAACGGGTTTTATTAGGTTTGTAATATCAAACTATAGTTGTATGTCCATTTTCATCGCAAATGGATTTCATATGTGACTATACGAATTTTTAAATGACGAACTACCCCAAACCCTAAAATATTCTTCCTATCTTCAATCACATTTGTGGCCGCTATTATTCTATCAATAAACCAGAACCGTGATTTCACAAATCTATATCAATTCAAATAAAATCCCTAAAATACTAAAATAAGCTTTATTGGTCTCCTTTTGCTAAGCACTTCGATTTGGCTTGATTTTAGAGGGTTCGGTGGAATGTATGTTTGATTGGAAAAATTGCAGCGTGCTTAGGGTTGAATCTAATGGGTAATAGAAGCTTCGATGCATGAAACTAATTTGGTATTTGGTTTTTTAGGGTTGTTTGAGGCTTGCATCTAAATTTAGGGTGTGTTTGTTTGAAAAAGAATTCGGTACTCACAACGCACTTTGCGTGAGATGGCCTGATGCCGTAAACGAAGGGGAAATCCTCGAGTTATTCAAGGTGGGGACGGAAAGGAGGGCTTGGGAAGAGTACGGGAATAGTGATTTTTATTGGATTTATTATGGAGAGATGAAATAAAAGTTGTGGGAGAAAATTTGGCAACGGGGGTATTTTTTAAGAGCGGGATTTCAGAATGAACGGAGAAGATGGATTAGAGCAATTTTAAATGTGGCTAAAAGGAGGATTAAGGTTTTTAATTAAATATTAATTAATTTTAGTATTGTTTAAATCGAGTATAACTTATAATGTTAATATCTTACACATACATTATCAAAATCTGACGAAATATGATCCTTTGGGATTGTATAAACGCAGGGCATGCAATGGAATGATTTGGAACAATTTGGAGCTCGTTACAATTTATGGAGAAATAAAATGCCTGATCAAATTTATCGGAAATTAACCATTATTCAATGATTAATAACAAAAATGAGTAAACTTACAAACTTTGTCTAGTTTTATAACATTATTTACATATTTTAATGTAGATAAATGAAGATTGAATGATATGTGATGATTGTTTAGATGAAATGATATATTATAATCAATTATTACTATTATATAAATATATATATATATACATTAGTTGAATTGAATAAGAACAAGAAAATGTTTTAAATTGTTTTAAACAATGGCGGCGTGGAGCTTTAGGGTTTTCTCTCCCGCTCGATTTGGATGTAGCCTCCCCCTCTTTGTTTAATGTAACAACCCATAATTTTAAAACATGACGTAAGAGACAATTAAAGAATAATTAACTTTTAAATTAAGAATTAGGTGAAATGGGTTACGCCATTTCGTTCTTCTCAGAGTTCTGCTTGAGATAGAGTCCGAGTTTGCGTAAAACGGATATCGTATGAAGAAGTTATGGACGACAGAAGTTGAGCAGAAAAAGCAGAAAACAAGGTAGGATAACCGGCGCACTTGTGAAGTGTTCCAGAACAAAAATCCACTGGCGCACTTGGGAAGTGCACCCATGCCGAGGCAAAACCTACACAGAATTCTGGAGAGTTCTCTGATGACATGTCCTTCGGGGATTGGCTAGATGACGTTTTTTCTGTTCAGATGATCTCTAATCTAATCTAAAGGTCCTAATTCACCTAATACATCTATAAAAACACACCTAAACCTAACCCTAATTTCATTACACTAATCCATGGTGCCTCCATGTTGCTCTAATCTAAATTAAAACTAGCCTCTCTTCTGTTCTCCAAAGCAAATCAGAATAGGAGTATTCAAACTGGAAGATAAGAATCAAATTCTACAACAACGGTTTAGCTAATCAAATTCAAAATTCAGATCTATTCTCTATTCTAAATCATGTCCTTGTGAGTCTATGTTACTTTCACATATAACTAAAAAGTAATTGTGATAGGATTGTAAATTTAATTTAATGATCATGCCTGTAAGTAAGAAGAATCATATCAAGTTTTATAGATTCTTATTTTTCAGATTCACACCCAAATTACTATTGTCATATGCCTGATTGGATCTATTTTATTATCCAATACCAGTTCATGTTTCATATGCCTCTTTTATGCCGGTTTTGATGACATGATTCTCTTCGCTTCTTCTTTTCCTTTTTTTATGAGATTAGGCTAACTTCAAGCCTAACATATTATGTTGAGATTTGCATACGAATAACGTTAGAACGATTGGGAAAAGTTTGGGGGAAATTTGTAATAAAATGAGATTATTGGCATAAACAATTTGAGCATAATTGTGTATAAATTGTATACACGAGATTTGGCATAACTTGGATTGGGCATAATTAGATATAATTTGTATACATGTGGTTTGGCATGAATTGTTAATAACAATGAACGCAAATTAATTTAGGCATAATTTAGCATAACATGTATACATAAGACTATAGGCCTAATTTGGATTAAAATTGTAAACATAATTTAGATTGGAAATTATGGGTAATTGGGATATATTTTAATCCAAGATTTAAAATTGGGACTTGAATCAAGAAAGTGATAATGAATGCCTAAGACACGAGGTTAGATTTGAATTGTTGTATAAGACTACCCGAAACGGCCCGGCACATCCAGCAACTGCAATTTATTAATCTAATGCGAGAGGTCAAAGGCACAAATTAGATGCGTAATAATGCAAAGGCACGAGGTTAGAATCGGATTGCGGTATAAGCCTGCCAGGAACCGCCCGACATATCCAGCAACCACAAACGGTACTCTAATGTGGGAGGTCTTGCAAGATTATGGTTATAATGAATTAATGAACACTTAACCAAGAGAAGACATGTGGTAAGACATGGGAATAATAAAGGGGTTAAGTGGGTAACATGGGTAGCATGTGAAACATAATTAAAAGCACTTAACCAAGATAAGACATGTGGTAAGACACGGGAATAATAAAGGGGTTAAGTGGGTAGCATGTGAAACATAATTAAAAGCAATTAACTAAGATAAGACATGTAATAAGACATAGGAATAGTAAAAGGGGTTAAGTGGATGACATGGGTAGCATGTGAAACATAATTAAGAGCACTTAACCATGATGAGACATGTGATAAGACATGGGAATAGTAAAGGGGTTAAGGAGGTGACATGGGTAGAATGTGAAACATAATTAACAGCACTTAGCCGTGATGAGACATGTAGTATGGCATTGGAGTAATAAAAGGGGTTAAGTGGGAAATCCTAGTGGGGATTAAGCCTAGGAGGGGAGCTAGTGTCAAGTGTAGGGACCCTTTTCAGCCAGTAACCCGTTTTCAGTATCTATATGAGCTCGAACTAAGTCGAGGATGGGACATGCTTACTGGGGTTGATTGTAAGAGGTCAAAAGAGTTAGCGATGGCAATGCAAGTCCAATGGAGTCATGTGCGTGCGTGGGTCTGGGTTGGTAGGTAAGACGTTGCTGCATCGTGTAGGTATAAGTCGTGCATTTCAGTAGTATCGGGGTTGCCACCTTAGGGAGTGATACACCCAATTATGGGACCAGCACGGGTATCTAAGAGTTAGGGAGCCAATCGAATGGGGAGGGTGGTGGGTATAACTAGTGGAGATAGGAGCAGGCGGTACCTATGAAAGTAGCTAGGAGTACACGAAACTACCATTACTATTATTATTATTATTATCATCATTATTATTATTATGATTAAGGTAGTGGGTACAACTAGTGGGGGTAACAGCAAGTGGACATCTACGAGAGCAGCTAGGAGTACACGGAGCTACCATTATTATGATTAGTCGGGAGGGATCACCTTTTAGTATGAGACTAGTATTGGTGTGGTGCAGAGAGTATCTTATAGTGGTTAGAAGCGTAGTCGATGTTATACCTTGTTCATCTTGTTCACCTTGTCATACTTGCTTATGTTACAGTCATCTCTTATATCCAGTTTATGCTCTTATCATGTTACATTATTAGTTATATTGTTAAAGTTACTAGATTCGCCAGACTTTATGTCTGAGTCTTTTTGTTTCGCCTCTTTTCTTTCCTTCCCCCCTCCCCAAGGTCCTCAGGGTGGGATTAGTGGAGCTTGACTTGGATTTCTTTCTTCTTGAAGTGCTTGGAAGTGTTGAGAGTAATGCTCAGCTTTATCTCTTTTTCGTTATAGCTATTTGGAGCGGAATTATGGTTTTGCTTTTATGTACTCTAATAATAATTTTGTTCAAGATGGATATTTGTGTACTTGGCTTTAGTATATGGTTTTGATGTTGTAACCAGACATGTTTTGCTTTTCCGCTGAAGTGAATAAAGTTTAAATTTTTAAGTACCATTTTATATATTTGTCTTGTGATGTTCTGTTCTATACTCTTATAATGCTCCATGAAAGTTAATGCATTCCCTTAGTGAGTGACATTAATGGACGTGGGGTGTTACACGTCGTATCAGAGCTGAAGGTTACCAGAACAGATAAAAGATTTTGAAAATCGTTTTCAAAAGCATTTTTTTAAGAAGTATTTTTAAAAACATGTTTTAAAGAAGGAATTTTCAAGAGAAAGGTTTATTATGAAAAGCATAATCCCCAAAAGCTGTATATCTTTCTTCTGATTCTCTGTTTTGATTCTCTACCTTTTTCCTTTTTGAATCTCTTCCTTCACGCGTAGACACTTTTTCTAATATATGTAAGGACTTTCGTGCGATGGGCGGAAAACTGTTTCATGGGACTGAGACGTTTGTCAAGGCTAGAAATTGGCTCAAGGAAGTGGAGGACTTGTTTTGTATCTTTGAGATAGACAATGGAAGAAAGGTTCTGCTAACTGCTTGGTTGATGAAGGATGAAGCCTCATTTTGGTGGAAAGTAACTAATGGAGAATGTGCAATGGAGACGTGGATGGATTTAAGACAAAGGTTCGAGTTGAAATTTATTTCGCAAGCAGAGGAGAGTTTATACATGGAGAGGTTCTTGGCTTTGAAACAAGGGAGTTCGTCTATAAAGGAGTACTTAACAAGTTTAACTTGTTAGCAAGATTTGATATGGAATTAGTTAATACACCACATAAGAAGGCCCTGAGATTTGCCAAGGGTCTAAATGAACCATTACACAGGTTGGCTATGTCCCAAATTCCTATGAGGGCTACTTTTGAGAAACTTGTTGACATGGTGTTAATACACGAAGAGGAGAAAGGTGCTAATGTAGATAAGGCACGGGATAAGAAAGGGGATCCAAAGAAGGCACAACAACAACAAAAGAAAGGTGGTAAGGATAACAAGGGCCAAGGGAAGAAAAGGTGTTTTAATTGTGGAACACCGGGCCACTTAAGCAAGGACTGTAGGAAGAAGAAGAGGATGGGTTGCTTCCATTGTGGTGAGGCAGGACATATGATTAAAGACTGCCCAAGGAGGCAAGGACAAGGGCAAGGACAGAGGACAGGATCTACTTCTGGAGGGCAGGTTCATGCTCTCATGGCACCTAGACAAGAGAGAGTAGAAACACTTTTGTTGAAGGTTTGATTTTCCTTTTCGATCATCCTATACGTACTTTGTTTGATTCTGGCACTTCACATTCATTTATATCTAATTCGTTAGTTGAAACACTCCACCTAAATACTAGTCTAGTTATGGATCCCATTGTAGTCTCAAATCCTATTGGTGGTTTGGCTCATTTATCTATGGCTTGTCGAGATTTGAGAGTGTCTATCTTGGGCGTTAGGTTTGAATGCAACGCCTACGTTCTTGGTTTCATGGGCTATGGCTTGATTCTAGGGATGGATTGGCTGGCCAGGTATGGTGTCATCATAGACTATGAAAGGAGGGCAGTTAGACTGTTGACTCGTTGTGGAAGGACCCTTGATATTTCTTATGACCCTAGGGGTTCAGTGATGCTTAGCCACCTAGAATCACTTGATGGATCCATTGATGATTTGCAATTTATTCGAGTAGTCCATGAGTATGATGACGTCTTTGACGAGGTTCGGGGTTTACCCCTGAGGCATAAGATAGACTTCTGTATATACATAGCAGATAATGCAAAGCCAGTTGCATTGCCAGTGCGCCACATGGCTCCGAGAGAGAGGAGGGAACTCAGTAAACAAGTAGGGGAGCTACTTGGGAAAGGGTTCATAAGAAGAAGTATTTTGGAATGGGGTGCTCCAGTTGTTTTTGCTACAAAGGCAGATGCTTCGCTTAGATTGTGCGTGGACTATAGGAAGCTAAATAAACTCACGAAGAAAAATAGACACCCATTTCTGAAGATAGATGATTTGTTTGATCAGTTGGTTTATGCTTCGGTTTTCTCGCAGTTGGACTTAGCTACAGGATTTCATCAATTGAGGATAGTTGAGGATAGTATAGATAAGACTGCTTTTAGGAATCCAATGGTTTCTTCGAGTGGCTCGTCATGCCTTTTGGTTTGATGAATGCACCCGCATATTTCGTAGACTTGATGAGTAGGGTACTCAGGGAGTTTCTAAACAAGTATCGTGGTAGTTTTGGTGGATGATATCTTGATATTCTCTAGAAGCGAGGAAGGACATGCCCTACATATTAGGGAAGTCATAGAGACCCTTCGAGTACATCAACTCAAAGTAAGTTCTCCAAATGTCATTTTTGGAGGAAAGGAAGAGAAATTCTTTGGACACTGGTCTCTAAGAAGGGGATACCGGTAGATCCCATGAAGATGGTAGCAATCCAAGATTGGAAGGTTCCTAGAAATGCAATGGAAGTAAGAAGTTTTCTAAGATTGGGAGGTTATTATAGGAAGTTCATTAAGGAATTCGCGAAGATATCATCCCCACTTACGGGGTTAATGGAAAAGAATTTGACCTTTTCTTGGGATGTTGACTGTGACGATGCTTTCCAACATTTGAAAGACGCATTGACGACATCTCCTTTAGTTTCGTCGGATGGGAGTAAACCATTCACAGTGTATACCGATGCTTGCGGGATAGGGCTTGGAGCAGTTTTGATGCGAGAGAAAGGGTAATATGGGGATTTGGGTAGTAGTAGGTCGGCTTACCAAGAGCGCCCACTTCATTCCCGTTAAGAGTAAAAGAACAGCGGCATGGTTAGCATCTGTTTATCTCCGAGAGATAGTTTGTCTACACGGCATACCTTCTAGTATCGTAAGCGATCGAGATCCCATTTTCACTAGTGATTTTGGAAGAGCTTGCAAGAGGCGGTAGGAACGCAATTGTGTTTGAGCACCGCTTACCACCTTCAGATGGACGCCAAACAGAAAGAGTGAATCAGTTTCTAGAAGATCTTTTGATGTTATGCATCTTCGACTTTGGAGGGACATGGGAAGAACATCTTCCATTAGTAGAGTTCGCCTACAACAACAGCTATCAGACTAGCATTGGCATGGCACCTTTTGAAGCTCTATATGGACAACCTTGCCGATCACCTACTTGTTGGTGGGAATCTATGGATAACATTTTACTTTGGCCCGATATGGTTAGAGAAACTTAGGAGAAGATAGATTTGATTCGAAGACGTATGAAGATGGCACAAGACCGACAAAAGTCATATGCTGATAAGAGAAGGACCGATCTTGAGTTCTGGAGACATGGTCTTTATTAAAGTACCACCGTTGAGGAATGTAGTTCGTTTTGGATTTGTAGGGAAATTGGCATCAAGATTCGGAGGGCCATTCCCCATTGCAGAAAGAATTGGGCAGATGGCCTACAGAGTGAAGTTGCCTGAGAAGCTTAGTGGTGTTCATGACGTATTTCACATGTCGCATTTGAGGAAGTGTTTACAAGATACCGCAGAAGTATTAGAGCCGAGCATGCTTAGAGAAGTGGAAGTGGAGCGAGATGCCATGATTAGACGAACTCCTACATGCATTCTTGATCGGAGGTCAAGAAGTTGCGCAACCGAGAGGTCAAGTTGGTTAAAGTCCAATGGTGAGATGATCAAGGAGACGCGACTTGGGAAATGGAAGACAGGGTACGTGCGTCGTACCCTTTCCTTTGTGAGGGTATGTTCTTAACTTCTCCTTTTCTACCACTTGTTTATACTTGTTCTATCATTTAGTGACCCCTCTCGACTATATCTTCAACCCTTAGGTAGAAAAAAAATTATATGGTTGTAAACATGTGTTTGAGACATGTTATATTTGGTGGATGCAAGTGGATGTAAGTATTTGCTACTGGTTGCTCGTGGATGCATTTACACACACATTAGGCACTAGACCGGCTCAATCACTTTCATATTGCACATGAATGAGTGTGCATACTTAAGTTAATGGATGTATATTTAATGTGTTATCATATGGATGCTGCATTTGAATGAACGGTTATGCACTCATATAGGGATGATATGTATCGTTAGAATTCTTTGCATACATAATGGACGCATGGCACTACCATGTTTTTCATTAAGGAGGTTAACTGAATCAGTAGACCGCCTGATCTTTGCATTAGATAAGGAACATATACACACACTTTTGCATATGTTCATATAGCATTAGAAATATTTTAAGGACAATGGATGCTTGTGGATGATGGATGAGTAGATGGATGATTAGATGGTAGGATACATTCTTCTTAACTTGAAGATTTCGAGGACGAAATCCTTTAAGGAGGGGAGAATGTAACACCCCGTAATTTTAAAACATGACATAAGAGATAATTAATGAATAATTAATTTTTAAAAGAAGAATTAGGTGAAACGTGTTACGCCATTGCATTCATCTCGGAATTCTGCTTGAGATAGATTCCGAGTTTGCGTAAAACGGATATCGTATGAAGAAATTATGGATGATAGAAGTTGAGCAGAAAAAGCAGAAAACAGGCTAGGATAACCGGCGCACTTGTGAAGTGCGCCAGAACAAAAATGCACTGGCGCACCTAGGAAGTGCACCCATGCCAAGGCAAAACCTGCACAGAATTCTGGAGAGTTCTCTAATGACGTGCCCTTCGGGGACTGGCTGGATGACGTGTTTTCTGGGCAGATGGTTCAGATGATCTCTAATCTAATCTAAAGGTCCTAATTCACCTAATACATCTATAAAAACACACCTTAACCTAACCCTAATTTCATTACACTAATCCATGGTGCCTCCATGTTGCTCTAATCTAAAGTAAAACTAGCCTCTCTTCTCTTCTCCAAAGCAAATTAGAATAGGAGTATTCAAATTGAAAGATAAGAATCAAATACTACAACAACGGTTTAGCTAATCAAATTCAGAATTCAGATCTATTCTCTATTCTAAATCACGTCGTTGTGAGTCTATGTTACATTCACATATAATTAAAAAGTAATTGTGATAGGATTATAAATTGAATTTAATGATCATGCCTGTAAGTAAGACGAATCATATCAAGTTTTGTATATTATTATCTTTCAGATTCATACCCAAATTACTGTCGTCATATGCCTAATTAGATCTATTTTATTGTTCTATGCCAGTTCATGTTTCATATGCCTCTTTTATGCCAGTTTTGATGACATGGTTCTCTTTCCTTCTTCTTTTCCTTTTTTTTATGAGATTAGGCTAACTTTGACATAACATATTACGTTGAGATTTGCGTAGGAATAACGTTTGAACGATTGGGAAAAGTTTGGGGGAAATTTGTAATAAAATTAGATTATTGGCATAAATCAATTTGAGCATAATTGTGTATAAATTGTATACATGAGATTTGGCATAAGTTGGATTAGGCATAATTGGATATAATTTGTATACATGAGGTTTGGCATGAATTGTTAATAACTATGAACACATCAATTTGGGCGTAATTTGGCAGAACATGTATACATAAGATTATAGGCCTAATTTGGATTAAAATTATAAACATAATTTAGATTGGCAATTATGGGTAATTGGAATATATTTTGATCCAAGATTTAAAATTGGGACTTGAATCAAGAAAGTGATAATGAACGCCGAAGACACGAGGTTAGATTCGAATTGCGGTTTAAGACTGCCCGGAACCACCCGGCACATCCAGCAACCGCAATTTGGTAATCTAATGTGAGAGGGAAAAGGCAAAAATTAGATGCGTAATAATGCAAAGACACGAGGTTAGATTCGGATTGCGGTATAAGCCTGCCCAGAACCGCCCGGCATACCAGCAACCGCAAACGATAATCTAATGTGGGAGGTCTTGGAAGATTACGGTTATAATGAATTAATGAACACTTAACCAAGATAAGACATGTGGTAATAGGAATAATAAAGGGGTTAAGTGGGTAACATGGGTAGCATGTGAAACATAATTAAAAGCACTTAACCAAGATAAGACATGTGGTAAGACATGAGAATAATAAAGGGGTTAAGTGGGTAATATGGGTAGCATGTGAAACATAATTAAAAGCACTTAGTAAAAAGGGTTAAGTTGGTGACATGGGTAGCATGTGAAATATAATTAAGAGTGCTTAACCATGATGAGACATGTGATAAGACATGGGAATAGTAAAGGGGTTAAGTGGGTGACATGGGTAGAATGTGAAACAAAATTAAAAGCATTTAACTGTGATGAGACATTTGGTATGACATGGGAGTAATAAAAGGGGTTAAGTGGGAAATCCTAGTGGGGACCAAGCCTAGGAGGGGAGCTTGTGTCAAGTGTAGGGACCCTTTTCAACCAGTAACCCATTTTTAGTATCTATATGAGCTCGAACTAAGTCACGGACAGGACACGCCTACTGTGGTTGATTGTAAGAGGTCAAAAGAGTTAGTGATGGTTGTGTAAGTCCAACGAAGTCATGTGCGTGCGTGGGTCCGGGATGGTAGGTAAGACGTTGTTGCATCGTGTAGGTATAAGCCATGCATTTCAGTAGTATCGGGGTTGCCACCTTAGGGAGTGATGCACCCTATTGTGGGACCAGCACGGGTATCTACGAGTTAGGGAGCCAATCGAATGGGGACGTTAGTGGGTACAACTTGTGGAGATAGGAGCAGGCGGCACCTATGACAGCAGCTAGGAGTACATGAAACTACCATTATTGTTATTATCATTATTATTTTGATTAGGGTAGTGGGTACAACTAGTGGGGGTAGGAGCAAGTGGGCACCTACGAAAGCAGCTAGGAGTACACGGAGATACCATTAATATGATTAGTCGGGAGGGATCACCTTTTAGTATGAGACTAGTATTGGTGCGGTGCAGAGAGTATCTTATAGTGGTTAGAAGCAAAATCGATGTTATACCTTGTTCATCTTGTCATACTTGCTTATGTTACAATCATCACTTATATCCAGTTTATGCTCTTATCCTGTTACTTTATTAATTATATTGATAAAGTCACTGGACTCGCCAGACTTTATGTCTGACTCTTTTCTTTCCTTCTCCTCCCCCCCCCCCCCTTTCCGGTCCTTAGGGTGGGATTAGTGGAGCTTGACTTGGTTTTCTTTCTTCTTGAAGTGCTTGGAAGTGTTGAGAGTAATGCTCAGCTTTATCTCTTTTTCATTATGGCTATCTGGAGTGGGATTATGGTTTTGCTTTTATGTACTCTGATAATAATTTTTTCAAGATGGATATTTGTGTACTTGGATTTAGTATATGGTTTTGATGTTGTAACCATACATGAAGCTGCAATGAATAAAGTTTAAATTTTTAAATACCGTTTTATATATCTGTCTTGTGATGTTCTGTTCTATACTCATATAATGCTCCATGAAAGTTAATGCATTCCCTTAGTGAGTGACATTAATGGATGTGGGGCATTACACTTAATATGGTTGCTGCTCTCTCATGGGTAAGAGGAAGAACAAGCGTCGTTTTCTTCATGCGGAGGCACTCCGTGATTTCCTTTTCGACAGTGGAAGCACTTTTCTGACTGCTACTCCTGACTTAGATTATGTCCCCCCTTCTGGATGCGCTCTCTCCGCAAGTGCTGCAAGGCGCATGTTGGGTGGTTCCTCGGTTCTGGGTCCTCCCTCTTCTGCTCTTCGGCTCTCGTCTGTTGAGGCCGCTACCTCCACCCTTGTTCCATCCTCTGCTACCGGCGCTGGGGTTGGCTATATCCCTACCTCGAGTCTTTCTTATATTGTTGAGCAGTCTGTCCTGGGCCGTTTTAGTTGGCTTGAGGCGGCTTCGAAGCGCATCCCCGCCACGCCTCTGGTTCGGACTCCCCCTCTTCTCCGCTTTATTGTGCCCCATTCTGTTTCTAGCTCTTCTCAGGCTTTTGTCTCTGAGGTAGTGCTACAGAAATCGATTGCTATATGGTCCCAAACTTTGGTGTTGTATGTGGTTGGCAATAAACCTCTTTTCTTCCATTTTTCTGCATACATTCGTCGATGTTGGGGTTTAGTTGGGATGTTTTACTTAGTTTCCAAGCGAAATCGTTTTTTCTTTTTGAGTTTTGAGCTGGCTGTGGACTCCAAGTGAATCCTGCGGGGAGGTCCATTCCCATTTTATTTCCGCTTAGTTTTTATTCAGAAATGGAAGCCCGACCTTCGTTTCTCTAAGTCCTCGTTTTCCTCACTACCAATCTGGTTACGTTTGGAGATTGATACCAATTTCTGGGAACCAGAGATTCTTACTGCAATTACTAGTGTACTTGGATCACGAATCGCGATGGATAAATGTACGGATAATATGTCTAGATTGGATATCGCTCATGTTCATGTGGATATCCATGCTTCATCGGTCTTACAAATTTCATCCCCCCAAAATGTGAGCATTGTATTGTTTTCGTTCATTCTCTGAGTCTTGCTCAGCTGTGAAAGAAGTTTGGATGCTAGAACCGCCTCCGCTGATCCTTGCTTGTCGCCTAAAGTGCCTGGTTCCATCGACCAATCCTATTCTGGTGTTGATGTTCTCTCTTCTAAATCCTTAGCTTTTGTCCATTCATCCTTGTCTGTTACCCCGCCTTTGATCCTTAAGGATGTTGCTGCACATGTTAATCATGACAATGCATGAACACGTGCTGGTGGTGCATGTCCACTTGCTATTGAGTCTGCCTCTTCAAGTGCTGCTATTGTTGCAGCTTCTTCGTCCTCTGATGCTCTTTCATTATCTCTTGCTTCGCTTAATGCAGCTGCATTCCCGTTTGATTTTAGTCGTGGTCTCACACTTCATACTAACCAGGCGTTTCATGATCCTCTTGCAATTGTTTCTCATAATGACCTGCACGATGGCCCTGTTGCTCTCCGGCTTGGTCTTGGTTCGACCCTTGTCACTGATGCTAATTCTCCTTCTATTGTCAACCAGGCTCACATATGTGGCATTTTAGCTCAAGCCTCTCAATCTTTCCATGTTGATGCTCCCTCTCAACTTGCTCTCGGCCAGTCTTTTGTTGTAACCCATGCTTCAGTTTCTTTGTGTGATACTACTACTGTTACGTTCAGTGCTGAGAAACTAAGGACGTCTGATTCCTCATTCAATGGCTCTTTAGTCTCTCCTTTGCTTTGTTCTCATGCGCATGTGGATTTGGAATTCCCGAACCCAATCTTTGTGGTCGATGCGATTCCTGAAGGCTTCCCCCGCATCTACTCCAGCGACGTATGCTCTAGAGAGGAAATTCTCGTTCTCTTTGAGCGGGTTATGGACGGTAAATATGGTCCCATTGCTCGCAATTATGCTTTGGAGCGTCGTCGCCATCATAACCTGGACAATCAATCTTTTATTTGCATCCTTGATTCCGAACCGGGCTCTTTTGAATTGTTGGCTACGTCTATCCTTAGGCGTAACCAATCGGTTGGGTGTACCGTGCATCGTTTCTCGATTGACCGGTTCCAGATTCGATTGTTTTAGGACATCCATCACTTCTTTCTTTGCAGATATAGTCGGTTAGGCTGTTTATCTAGTTGTTCCTTTTGAGGTTATCTCGTTGGTTCCTGACAGTCTGTATTCATCATGTATGCCTGGCCTCTCGCAAAAACTCTCTCTGGAGTGTGCTGTTAGTTGATCCTTCTGTTGTGAGGTTTATTGATAGTGTCTGATGAATAGAAGTTGGCTTCTACTATTGATTTATTCTGTTGAAAACGTTCGGTTTGCAAAGTTATCACGTGTAGTGGAGAGATCATATGGATTGAACATATCGTGCATGTTCGATTAATGGATCAGGTCCTTGATATGCTTTTAGCTCTTATGCTTTTATCATTGTATAGTTCCCTTGAGTCGAAAAGCTCTTCTTGTTATTTTTATTTTTATTGATATATATATATATTAGTTATATTTAAGGTTGGTGGTTGGATATTCCTACATATTTCAGCGGATGAGACCCTATGTTCCCCGTATAATAGCGGATGACCTTTTATACCACGATATCCCACCTCGAAGTGGGATTGGTATTATTTATGTTGTCTAACATCTATGGATGCAGGAAACAGGTTGGAGGCATCATATTGGATTCCTTAAAATTATTATTGTTTATTTTCATATATTGTGATATATGATGTGATAAATATTTTGTCTTGGGCTTTGTTGTATTATGATGATTGAATAGTACTGGCCCTAAAATATTGATATTTAAATACTGTAAAAATATATTCGAATGAGATGGAAAAGAATTTGAGTTTTAAAAAGAAAAAATCTATTTTTAAAATAAAAATCGAATTTCAAATGGCCTGGAATATAATTACTGGTTTTTAATAATTAAAACCAGTGGTTTAATTTATAAACGATGTTTATGATGAAGTGAAATAATTATCATTGGATAATTTGGGAATGTAAATTCAAGAATGAAGCTAAAAGGGAAATTGGAAATTGTTTAAAAGGAAACGATGAAATTTATTCCGACATTCGGAATAAATAGAATTAAAATAAATCCATAAGGATTTACAATTAGAATTCGACTACGTCGAATGTTATAAAAAAAAATCATTTTCAGAAATTATATGCTATATAATTTGGAATTTGACATGATAATTAACAATTGATTTGAAATCGATATTTTTTATAATCGAATATAAAGATGATATAAGATTATAATCTTGTTAGATAAATAACAAGGAGTCTTGACGTATAAACGGGGTTTACAAATGAGGTGGAATGTGAATGTGAATTTATAAACTGACTCGGTTGACAGGATTTGAACCCATAATAGCGCTTACAAATAAAGTCAAGACTTATTTGATAAAACGAGACAAGATTCTTATAAAAGGAATAATATTCACATTTTAAAGTGAATAATAGTATAAAAGCAAAGGTTTTGTAGATTTGAATTGTTTTAAGAGAAACTAGTAAAGAATTGGGAGTGTTAAATTCAAAGATGAATTTTGAATGAAAGTGGAAAATAGGGTTGACTTGAAATGATTAAATTATTCCGAAGTTTGGAACGTTAATCGAATAGAGATTAATCGAAATAGAGTTATACATTGAAATTTGACTTTATCGAATTCAAGAAAGTAATATTTACTTTCCGCTTTAGTCCAGATTTAACTATTTATTTAATTAATTAGTTATTATTTTATTTACTCAAATAAATGAATAAAGGTTATATTTAAGATTTAATATCTCGGAGCATGGATTATAGCGTTATCGTTATAATCAATGTTCTCCGTAAAAGGAGTGGATTTTTAAACTGAATCCGAGAATTACGTAAGAAATGTTTGTTCAAGATTTAATTTGCGAGTTTTGTTGATTTCGAACTTAAGAATGTTGTCCAGTTAAGGTCTAAGAGGTTATAGCCAAATTCCTTTTCTAAGTCAGCATTGTTTCTTGAGTTTCCAACATCAAATTTGTATAAGCCATTATGTTCGTTACCCTATAAAAGAATTTCCTTAGTTATGATGTCTCTAACTAGGCAGTGTTTTAGGTAAAATTCAAATGACACATTGTTGTCTCTAACACACTGTGACACACTTGAAGGTTATTTAAATATAACTGCTTAGTACCCATAATGCTAGTGTGTCAGTGTGTGTGATAAATGCAGTGTTACCATTACCCATGGATAAAGATTGTTTCCCTTTGTATTCTCTGTTGCCAAGATTGAGGTTGCTTAAGTTGTTTGTGGCATGGTTTGTGGCTCTAGAGTCAGGGTACCATGCTTCATCTTGAATGTCGGTAACACTGGCAGACTCAGTTGCACTTTCTTGAGAGGTTTTGCTGTCAATTTGGTTACCGACCATGTTTGCAGTGAGATTATTCCTGTTGTTGTTTGCAGAATGATTGGTGTTGAAATTTTTGTCGAATATAAAGTAGCATCTACTTGCTGTATGCTCAAAATTGTCACATATTTGGCATTTTAATCTGTTGTTGTTTCCTCTACCAGATCTTCCTCTACTGGTTTGTCCACCTATTTGGTAAGTACTTACTTGATTTCTTGGAGTGTTTCCTCGTTCTTGATTTTCGAACTTGCTTGTAGTGTAGTTTATGTTGTATTCGGTGTGCACATCCTTCTTTTGTTGAAGTCTTCCTCATGACCCAGTAACATTGAGTAAGCACTTTGCAATGAGGGTGTTGGTTCAATTGTTGTTATGAATACTACTACTTCTTTGTCATCTAGTCCACTTACAATGTACAGAAATTGTTCATTTTCTGAAGTCTTTTTTCATGCACAAGATAATTGGTGACACATTTCTTTTACATTCATCAAGTACTCATTCATTGTTGAGTTGTCTTTCTTGATACTTTGAAGCTGTCTCTTGTAATGTAGAATCCTAGTAGAGGATTGAGGGGAAAAAGTTCTTTCTAAGGCTAACCGTATTTCAAGAGAGGAATTACATCCAATTAATTGTCTCTACAACAAAATGGTGATTTCATTGCGTTTCAAAAACGTTATTATATTCAACCATAGCGTTTTAGAGGCTGTATAACAACACGCTATGTTAGACTTTCAGTTTTAAATAGCATAAATAAAAACGCTATGAAAAAAATTATGTTTATAGCATTTTATCTTTGCTATTAAACATAAACACTATATCAATTCTTAACCAATTGTTACCTATTATAGCATTTCATGTTTATTTATAGCGCTTAATCAACTTCTATTGTAGCATTCCTAGTTATTTCTATAACGTGTTAACTAATTTATAGCGCTTATTATCTATTTCTCATATCGTTCACTCTCGCAATTTGACAGTGTTTTTAAAATGCTATAATCTCACATATAAGTTCATAGCATTAACCCTTTTTATACCACCATTTCAGCTCTTTCGTTACTTATATATACATTCAAATCATTCAAATAAGTTTTTATATATATATATATATATATATTATTACCGATTTCTCAAACGTATATAAACATAACACATTTATACAAACAATAAATATGTAAATTACAATATTACAATATAATATTTCATACATATCATTCAAACAACATTCATATATTCAAACTTAATATTTCATACATATAATTCAAACTACTTTTCACATATTCAAACTTAACAATTCATACATATTGTTTGATACATACTTGCGTTAACAAGTTACATACAAAGTTGTCTAATGTAATTTAATCTTGCTCTGCTTCTGATATTTTCTCCAAAATATAAGCAATTTGATCCTATTACAACAAAAATAAACATTATTTAGTTTAAAATATTTAAACTTGCACATATATGTATACACATACACACACATACACACAAAAGTCTTCAGAGGGTCCCCTATAAGTACAGTACAAATCATATGAAATATATAGTTAAGTGGATCCGAAATAAGGATTTCAGATACAGATGCAGATAAGACATAATCTGAATCCGTATCCGACCGTTTAGAGGTTTAATTTCAAGAAAAAAAATACAATGCCACAACTTTCTTGTATATTTCATGGAAATCCCTTTTCAGTGTTACTCTCATATTTTGGGATGATGTAACCAATGTTTTTCCACATTTTTTGGAACTAGCATCCAAGAAGAGCATGTATATTGACAACGATAATACCATAGGCATATAATGCATTCACGAGTTAATGCAAAAAGCATATACGGAAGAATTTCAGGTGCATGTTCAGCATACCAGTTGCAAGGGATGTGTTAGAGTGACATGCTTCTAAGCAAGCTCAACATATTCCTGCAAGTAGATAGAGGCAAAATTATGAGTCACTGGCCAATTACAGTATACATTGGCAGCCTATAATTTGTTGTTACACATTGGCAGATTACATTCTCTTCACATAAGTACAAGACTATATACTCGTAAGCCATGCTGATGTACTGTTTAAAAGCAGCTGATGTCAAGAATATTTAGTCCATGATATAGTTTGTGCACTGAAATGTTACTTTGCTGGTTTGCTTAGAAGCTCAATGACTGAATACCTTCACTGCTTCAATCACACCTGGGATAAAGGGTTTTTATCTTGATTCTCCTCCGAATATCTTCCTACAAATTTGAACCTTGTTCATCAAATTGTAAAGTCATATTTCTGATGTGCATAAAGAAAGCATTCGTATCTTTAACCTCGAAAAAAATTCATACGTTCATCCAATAGTTCATGAATAAAACTGCAATCAGTACTGTCTAGTTCATCAACAGAAGCTATAGTTGAGTTATGCATCATATCATTTTCATAGTGTTTGGAAACTTGGCAAACAGTCTCTGGAAGACACAAACTCAAAACCCTTTAATTTAATCTAAGAAGTTATGCTACAATTATAGGTTCCAGCAGGATACGGTATGCTTGTGATGACATAAACGTACCTCAATAATGGCGTCTTAAATTTTGTAACTGCCCAGCTACACATAAATATATATTCCTGTTCAGGGACGGATCTATGTGTATCATCACCTGGGCTACAGCCCGGGTGCTCTTCCCCAAAAGTAAATACTAAGTATTATCTTTGCTACAAATTCTTGATATGAGTTCATCTTTATGTCTAAGATGATACATGCTTATTGTTTTATCTTTGCTGTCATTAAAAAAAAATGGTTTGTGACCTTTACTGAGTGAATAAGATATGTCAACGAAAAAGAATATGGAAATATTATTTTCTTAACTCGGATCCTCTGTCCTATATTGTATTTGGTCTGTAATTAGAGTAGGAAAGCTCAAGATTTTGTCAACAGAATAGACCGATCATTTATTGGTCGATGACAAGCAATACCAGACACAGCAAGCTACCAGCTCTTGGACTTCAAACTGGTCATCGACATCAACCTGACTGGCCCGTTCCTAGGTACCAAACACACGGCTCGAGTGAACGACCGAATACGAATAGGCTGCATCATTTCGACTTCAAGCACGGCCTCCTTGACAGCGGGGGCAGCCTCGTACACATGCTCGAAGAATGCAGTTGCCAGGCTGACCAAAAACGCAACACTGGAACTGGGCAGGTACGACATCGGAGTGAATGCCCCCTGTCAGACTGGCGACGCTTTGATGACTAGGAACGTTGGACTGGGAAACGATGAGTTCGAGGCAGCAATGGCCAACTTTGCAGTTTGGAAAGCATAATGTCCAGCAAGCAAAAATTACAGGATGTTTCATTTCTTCTTCCTCACTAAAGCAATAGAAAAGAACGTAACACCATAGTCTTCATTTATCTAGCTGTTGCTCCTTTGATCCATTCACGGACTATTACTTGCAATTTTCGATATTATTTAGCTCGATTCTTTTTCATCTCCCTTTTTTTTTTTTTTTTTTTTTTTTTTGCCCTTTTTTATTCAGCCCGGGTTGGAGTATAATCCCGCCTCCGTCCCTGTTGTATAACATCAGATGATCAATAAAGGTACTACTTGCACCACCTAAATATATCATATAACGTTGATACATAACATTATGTTAAACAGATTGCTTTAAATTCAAAAGGTAAGGAAAAAAAATACCTGGTCCAGAATTTGAGTCCACCATGTGACATAGTTATGTATAATACTCAACCATACTGTATTATGAATCTATGATGGTGTTACTACTTGCACTCAAAAATAATTTACAATGGAACCACCACTTTATTCCTGCTCAGCAGCCTGCGTTGTTGAATCTAACTCAGATGTACAGACATAACCATAACTAATGTTCTTCCTCGTGCTTCAAAAAAACATACGAGGTGAAGTAGAGAAATGGCTAAACAACTATATAAGTTTATAATTGCAACAAACAGTGCATATGAAATCAAGAGATATAAAAGGAAGTAGAATGGGCATCATCTTTATTTTTACTGGATTAGACGCTATTTGTTTAAAGGCAAATTCTATTCAGACCCAAAAAAATACTGAGTAGCCCCCCCAATTTTTTAAAAAATTTCGCATGACCAAAATACCCTTTACCTCGTAGAGTGACTACTAGGTTATGTTGCTTACCTCGTAGGGACTCTACGAGGTAATGGTGCTAACCTCGTAGGACCCCTACGAGGTATTGATGTCAACCTCGTATGGCCCCTACTAGGATGAATCACAATCCCCACACCCGCGCTGCGTGGTTGATGAAAATGTGTAAAAAAAAAAATATTCAACGAAGGGTATTTTTGTCCAGCGAAAATTTAAAATAAAAAAGGGGGGCTACTCAGTATTATTTTGGGTCTGAATAGAATTTGCCTTGTTTAAAAGCTTCGCATCACAATTGTTGGACCTGTTATAACATAGTAATTTCAAATATTAATATCAAATTTTATTTCAAGCTGACCAGCAATTATCCGTACAGTCAAATTTCAAATATTATCCATTTTCCTCACCCTTTAAACTCCAACTATCAGCTATTTCCATCCATAATATTTCCCAATTCATCACCATCAAACAAGACAATCTGCCTACCAGTCATTATCTCTTTTAACTCATTACCATATCCATAACAAGCTTTCATATCAAACTCAACTATAACTTTCATATCATGCTATAACTATAACTTTCATATCAAACCTTTATGTTTAAAATCCTTCTTGAATAACTAATACATTAAGACTAGACTTTAGACAGTCTGTGTTATATTTTTCCTTACTACTTGATGCAAATAATTAACATTAGTCCCTATATTTAGGTGTAAAATTTTCAAGCTTTAGGACTAAATGGTTAT